>CM065937.1:6145000-7490000 GCA_033459515.1 Theretra japonica
TCCTTGATGATTTTGTCATCGCCCGAACTGGCAAAATAACAACTCTAAACATATTTACCTGCAATAGGTGATAATCGTATTTAGGTATAACTTACCGGTTTACATTTCACGGGGACACTATAACTATATATTTATCCGAACTATTACAATTTTACATTTCTTTCAATGCGTGATATTTTATATTCTAGACATAACTACATGATTTCATTAGAAAATGTCACAGACTCGCAGCCTACGCGATTATGAATCTTTGTATTATGAAACATTATAATTATATTGTGATATAAAACAAACTACAATACGACGAATAATATATAAAATGAATTCAAGAAGTAGTTCAGGATCTATATCTGACTTGTTTAGGCCGAAGAAGCCCAAAGGCTTGAGATCAAGGGAACTTAGTTGCACCCGGCTCAATTTATTAAAGAAGGAAATAGAAACAAATGCACATGTTATTCCGCTAGGTTAGTAACCATTACGTAATATTGAATATTTAGGAAAATATATGTAGTTCGATTCACGCTGCATTGACTTACGCGAATGCGGAGTTTCTACCGTACCTATAATCTAATTGGGGTGTGAAGATTGCCGAGACATTGGTTTATGGGACTTTAATCTCACAACACATACTTCTGACTTTGAAGTCACGTGTGGATATTAGGCCTCAGTCCAAAACATTGCACTGTTTGTACACTTCGTGTAAACATCTCGAAAACTCTTGAAAAGTCTCTTCACCAGGTCAGTATGCCGGTTTCTTTATGATGTTTTCCGTCGCCGTTAAGGTTAGCAACAATATAATAAGAATACATACGTAACTTCGACAAGTCGGAGGTGTATGCATTGGGTTCGAACTTTTGACCTCAGATTTCATAGAGTCGTCTGTTACCAACGAGACGCTCGTTTACTACGAACGTAAATGTATTTAAATTTTTGTATCAGACGTCTTTGTTTAGGACAAAGTCAGTTAAAAGTCAAAATAACATCTTTTTACATTTTCAATGCATAAACATATTATATCTACCTACTTATGAGGTATGTTGCGTTTATCTTGTAAACGAACATTTTTCGTTTTTTTAAGCTTTTTATTGGTACCAATAGACATAATACCCAATTAGACACTATTTTTATTATATAGGTATATGTTCTTAAACCTACTTATGTGCATTTCAACTCATTGTATTGTGTTCCAACTCCCACTAAAACGTCTGAAACTACAGCCGCTCGATCTTATTTTAATCCAGTCAAATAAACTTTTTTTTTTTTTATAGCCGTTATAGGCAGACGAGCTAGCGGCCAGCTCTTTAAGCCTCGTTTGAAGAAGGACAGGTCATAGCGCTCAGGAAACACCGATGCAGGGAGTTCATTCCAGAGCTTACACGTGCGTGGTAAGAAAGAACGCTGAAAACGTGCCGTTCGGGAACGGTACGCTTCCAGGTGGTAGGAATGAACTCTGCTGCGGTGACGGGTGGTGCGATGGTAAAAAGGTGACGTTGGTACCATCTCAAACAATTCCTCGGAGCACTCCCCATGGAACAGACGATAGAAAACACAGAGAGACCCGAAGTCTCTCCGCAGTCCTAACGGCTCCAGTCTGTCCGTGAGATTGGGATCATCGACTATTCGACAAGCACGTCGTTGTAAGGAGTCAAGTGGGTTGAGCTGGTATTTAGGGGCACCTGCCCAGAGGTGAGAGCAGTACTCCACGTGGGGCCGGATTTGTGCTTTGTAGAGCGTCAATCTATGACCCGACGTGAAGTACCGCTTGGCTCTGTTCAGGATACCCAACTTCTTGCTCGCCAGTTTGAATTTATCCTCCAAATGGCTTCTAAACTCGACCTTGCTCGATATTTCGACGCCAAGGATCCCAATACTTTCGGATCTTTGAAGAGTAACTCCTTGGAATTGTGGCGCCAAGACAAAGGGGTCCTTCTTCGCAGTGAATGCGCAAACTTGTGTCTTTGAGGGGTTAAATTGAACTAGGTTCAAATCACCCCATTCGGAGGCCCGCCCCAAAGAGCTCTCGACTTCAGACACAAGTTGAGACCGTCTTTCCTCAATGGAATCTCGAGAGAGACTCTGATGGCCGATGTATCGCGCGTCACTCGTACTATCATCTGCATAACAATGCATGCTGTCGATAGACAACATGTCATTGATATGCAGGATAAAGAGTAAAATAAACTTTGTTTAGGCATTTTTAGAGTTGGCTCAAATGCCTCAAAAAAGTTTAAAATAGACCTACAAATGCCTTACTACCAACCTATGCTTGAAATGATATCAGACCTAGATATGCATACAACCTAATAGTTAAGATGATACAACAGGAAAATGTTCTCTGACATGATTTCGTAAATTCTGCGGTGTACCTCAGGAAAATATGGCCATATTTATTGCCTATAAATGTGTCCTAAACAGTTCTCGAAAACGATCCCCAACGTTGTAGTAGGTACCTCAGCATCCTAGTCAATTCCGGATAAATTTATTGTCACAGTCAGGAAGGACTATTGTTGCTAAAATGCGGGGTATTGTGATAGTAAAGCAACGTGTATGTCGGGAAACATTTGTTGTCGTTAACATTCTGCATGACGATAACCTCATTTAGGCTGAAAACGATAAAAAGTCCAAATATTTAGATCTAGCACATGAGTTTATTGACATATTAGCTAGGATGTAGGCTATACGATGATTGTCCCAATTGATGCTGCTGCCAATGGGTTGATACAAAATAGCCCCAACCAACATTTCTATAGGTTCTGAATTGGTCGTTGGGTCATTTGGCAAATCCGAAGGCAATGGTTACTATTAGAGAACTCTGCGGTTAGAGGGCGTAAGAATTGACCTAAAAGAGTAATTGGGATCCCTGCGAACACTGCAATGGCGGAGTGCCTTTACCGATAGCGTCTTCGAGTTGAGACAGAGCACATGGTCTTGTATTTGTCGTGAACGCGTTACACCTCAAACGAGCGTCGCGTCGGAACAAAGTAGTACATAAGTAGGGGGCATCAGTGTCCAGTGACCAGAATAATTAGTAATACTATTGCGACGGGCGTTCACGCAGAAGTAAATCGGAGCACTTCTAGTTATGGGTTCGCTTAACAACCACAGAATAGTTGGTGACGACAACGAGCAATTTTAGCCAGTAGGTATGTCAGTGTAAGACTGTTAGAGATCGGGTTCAACTGCAACATCAGCAAGCATGCTGGTTTGGAAGGCCAGTGACAACGAATTACCTACGTCATTCTCAGTTTTGCCTGCGTTACAACCTGTGGTTATGACATAACGCGCTCTATCTCTGCTACGCGACTATGTAGATAGTAGATACATATAAAAATATTTAACACGTAATTTATAGATAATTTTATGTTCTTGTATAATACATGCATATTAATTGCAAAAAAAATGTCCTTTCACGTTATATATTTTAAGACCGGCCCATACCTCATGAGCCTTTTGAGTCAACCTATAAAATACCTGAGCAAAGGCGAATATTTAAGTTTGTAGCTTTTTATCTACCACTCCGAGGCAAAACACTAACTTAACTGAAAAATCACACAAATTATATTATTTAACATTGTTTTACAGAGGTTTTATATGACCAATTAGGAACAGATCCGGTCAACGGGTTGACGAGATCCAAAGCAAAAGAACTGCTATCATACTATGGCCCAAATACTCTAACACCAACGACACAATATGTATGGCCCATAGTTCTGTTGAAATCCCTCTGCACAGGTTTAATTTACTTCTATACAATGTTTTAATGCAAAATATATTTATACGTACATTGTTATCTTATGTCCTTATTACTGAAGGTTATTTTTTGTATTGTTACATGGTTTCCAACTCGTAGAAATCTTAGGTAGTTTGTATTCTTATTTGAAACGATTTTAAACTATATTTTAACACTGCAACATTATGAATACATTTTCAAAATTATATTAGTAGAACGTTGTAAGTACGCACCTATTTTTTTTTTGTAATAGGTAAGTATATTCTATAATCGTTTTTCTCTGTCTGTATATATATGTGATCTTTAGGATTTTCTATACTAATTTGGCTGGGCGCAATAATGTCTTTTATCGCTTATATTATTGAGTCATCTGCCAAGGTGGATCCAAGTAAAGATAACTTATACCTCGGCTGTGTGCTCATTGCTGTCGACGTCACGTGTGGTCTCTTTAGCTTTTACCAAAATTTCAAAAGTTCAAAGGTAAGTTGTTTTAAATAACAATATGACTTAAAGTAATACTAATATTATATGAAAATGAGGCCAATTTTTTTTCAGATAATGAACTCATTCAAGAGCATGATTCCGACATATGCTGCCTGCATACGGGACGGTGAGCTTGACGACGAAACACCTGTACGGGATTTGGTCAAAGGAGACATTGTGAAAGTAAAAGCAGGAGACGTTGTTCCCGCTGACATACGAATTATCGACAGCGTGGGATTCAAAGTATGTGCAAATGATATATGTATTAAAGTTCAAAATGACTACTTAGATCATTGGGATCCGGTATGGGCATATATTGCTTGCTTTATAATAAATAATACCTAATAATAATAAATTTGTATCTGAAATACTATCTTAAATATTAGGGGAAATTTCTACTCCAAACATGTATCATCTGACAATAAATTCATTTGGTATATTAAAGAGTAGCAGATTCATAAAAATATAGTGCTATTCGTATTTTCATATACCAAAATTAACAAAACTAAATGTAATCTAATTTTTAGATAAGATTTTGTAATTGGACCCTGTCGAAATGTTATTTCGCATTAATTAGAAGTTCACATAGAGATTATTTCATGACACGCGACGCAGATTGCGCAACTGTAGTCATAACGAGTTTTATTGTGGAAACTAGGATTAAGCAAGCGTAAAATAAGACGTCCTTCAACTAAATAAAACATGAGTTGTGAATGCAAATGATACCTGCACATGGAATAACAAGCTCACTAATGGCCATAAATAGGAGAAGATTGGCACGATGACCACCGATAATAAACTCCACTTACTTGGATACATCCAATTAGCTACTAGGACTGACTGCTCGGACTAAGACTCTTTTGACCGCAAAACACAGAAATATGACCATTTTAAACAATTACTTAGAAGATACTACTACGATCTTCAACCATCAATATTTGTACCTCTATACAAGATCCGTTAAATTTCAGGTGGACAACTCGTCATTAACGGGAGAGTCAGTAGCAGTGTCTCGAGGGAATGGCGAAGGGGCTCCTAATATATTGGAATCGCAAAACGTAGCTTTCTTCTCTACACTCTGTGTCGAAGGATGGGCATTAGGTATAGTTACATCGTTTGAGTGTTGACGATATGGGAAAACTTTTTAACAATTATTTAATTCCATTATGTTGCCTTATATTTTTCGCTGTTGTAATATTTTTTTTTGTATTGTTTTATAATAAAAAGTACTGTATTGTGTTATTTTCTCAGGTGTGGTGCTGTGTTGCGGAGACCTAACTGCGCTCGGAAGGGTGGCTGGTTTAGCAACTAGACTTAAGCCAGCTCCTTCACCCCTGGCACGAGAGCTCAGCCGCTTCATGCGTTATATGTCAGCCTGGGCCTTAGGACTTGGGATTTTTATTGCCATTGCATCTATTGCACTCGGCTATCCATTCATGCAAACAACTATTTTCGTTATTGGCATTATTGTTGCCAATATTCCTGAGGGTAAACTTTCCTCTTAGTCTATTTATATGCATGCTAATTATAACCAGAGCTATTGTGAGCTATCGCACCCCTATTGTGAGATTTTAAAATGCCACAATGACGCTCTAAGTATGAAGGGGTATTTTCATTGGCACTTATTTTAAATTATTAATTTATTCTTTACTGCACAAATAAAGGAAATAGGAACTTAAGAGTTATTACAATTTCATAGAAAAGTACAGATGACGGTCTTATTGCTCTAAGCGCTTTCTTACAGACAACCTTGATTGAGGATATTTAAATTACCATTTAGAATTTGCTATACTGGATGTTATAACCTTCAAACAAAATTCACCTCATTGACTCCTACAGTAAAAAAATACAAACAAGCAGGTTCTTTCAGGCTTACAACCAACAGTAACAGCATCTTTAACATTAACGGCTCAAAATATGCTTAAGAAAAATTGTCTAGTGAAGAATTTAGAGGCTATAGAAGCCTTGGGGGCTTGCACCACGATATGTTCGGACAAGACCGGCACTCTGACTCAAAACAAAATGTACGTGCATCACATATGGATGTGGAATATAGTATACTCCGTTCAGAGTCCAGAGTTTTCGAGTGAGTAATATAACCTTAAGTTAACATAGAACAATAACAATTAAAAACTTATAACGTTATGTATTAGAGAAAAACAAGTAAGTCTTTTGTTTCAGATGCGGTGCAAAATAATAAAGGTATTTTATTGCACATTATTAATTTTGCTGTAATTTTGTGTACATTGTAAATGTGGATTTCATTTTAGTGTTCAAAAGCTTAAAGATATGTGGCGCCCTATGCAGTAATGTTACTATAAAACCTGGGATGGGCGTATTCGGAGACGCGTCAGAAACAGCCATTATGAATTTTCTTTTTAAATATGATGATCCTATAACTATACGAAATAATTACCCTAAAGTTGCTGAGATACCGTTTAATTCAGTTAATAAGTATCAAGTAAATAAATTGATTTGAACTTTAAACTTTGACTTGATTAATTGTGATAATTAATTAATTCGAAACATTTATACAGGTGAGTGTACATCTCAATAAAAAGTTATCTCAATACATAGTAGTAATGAAAGGTGCGCCAGAATGCATTTTTGATCGCTGTGATTTCATCGCATCTAATGGAGATAAAACAAGGCTAACACCTGGAATACAAGAAGCGGCTGTAAAAGCTACCGAAAGTCTCGCCAATACTGGTAAGTTATATATTAGCATTTAATTTTTCACAAGATTATGTTTTCCTATATGGTAATTAAATATTTTTTAGGTGAAAGGATTATGGCATTCGCCGACCTGGCGTTAAACCCGAAAGAGTATCCATTAAATTTCAAATTTAATACCGAAGAAATTAATTTCCCGCTAGAACATTTGCGGCTGCTCGGTTTAATCGGACTCATGGATCCGCCTAGGGAAGAAGTAGGTCATACTGATAATTGGGTCAAATGGGTGATTGATTTGAATAATATTGTAATAAAAATAACATATAGGTCCAGATGGCAATAGCACGAGTGCGCGAGGCAGGTGTGCGTGTTATGATGGTTACGGGAGACCACCCTGCCACCGCACGCGCTATAGCTCATGAAGTCGGCATTGCCACCTCTTCCAAATGTCACGTTGTAACCGGCGCCGAACTCAGAAGCATGAGTCCGAATGTACTGTACTGGACATTGGATAAACATTACGAAATTGGTAACCACCATGTTTATTACATAATTGATTTCATTGCGAATAATTGGATTTACTATTGACCAATAAACTCCCAAATACTTAGTGTTCGCAAGAACGTCTCCAACGCAAAAACTGCAAATAGTGGAAGCTTGTCAACGCTTGGGTGCAATAGTAGCAGTGACTGGCGACGGAGTCAATGACGCGCCAGCCCTGCGCCGCGCCGACATCGGTATCTCCATGGGAATTACCGGCTCTCAAGTAAGCGTTAAGACAAACTGTAATAATCATGATAATTGAAAAGTTTGTACAACCCATTATCACGTCCTAGGTATCAAAACAAACTGCAGATATAATATTAATGGACGACAACTTCGCCACAATTGTGACCGGCATAGAAGAAGGAAGAAAAATATTTGATAATCTAAAAAAATCCGTGTGCTACATCTTAATATCGAACGTGCCTGAAATTCTACCAGTCGTTATGTTTATCTTGGCGTCGATACCGTTGCCGTTAGGTTTGTACTTTTCTATGAAATCGAATATTAATGTTTATCTTAGTTATAAAATATGTCAACTTTTTTAGGCGTGATGACAATATTGTGCGTGGATTTAGGCACAGACATGTGGCCTGCAGTTGCGTTGTCTTACGAAAATGTGGAATCTGATGTGATGGCTCGCGCCCCTCGAGTCTCCGATCCCTTAGTATCTCCATCCATGTTGAGACTCGTCTATGGGCATTTGGGATTGATAGAATTTGCTGCCGGCATGTACGCCTACTACGTGGTTATGGCTGAACACGGGTTTTATCCGGGCGACTTATTTGGTAATACGATTTATAACAATTTACCATGTGTAGGTGCTTTTACGATATACGTTGTGTTTTATTCCAAGGTATCAGGCAGAGATGGGACAATGAAGCAGTTACAGATGTTCGCGACTCTTTCGGTCAAGAATGGACGTATGCCGAACGTAAAGAGTTGGAGCGAGCATGTCAAGCAGCATACTTTGTAGCAATCGTTGTTACCCAGATTATGAACTGTATAATTTGCAAGACACGATACAACTCATTATCGCATGTCGGTGAGGAAACTAGCGTTGTTTATGAGTGCAATAATAATAAATGCCTCTAAAGTATGTTACTATTAACACAAATGTTGTAGGAATGAAAAATAGAATTTTAAACATTGGCTTGATTTTCGAAGTGATTCTGGCGTGTGTTGTCTGCTACGTACCCGGAATCAATGATTTCTTCAGAACATATCCTCTGAGACTGAGATGGTACATGTAAAACACTTTTTATTATATATATAAATACAGCCAACAGTCACATACATAGTCGGTAGACGGTAGTTCTGACTCCTGACGCCACAGTAAGATCAATAAAGTCTTGTGTCGCGAGTAGATATCGGAAACTACGAGAGACTTTTCGGTCTCACAAACACCCAGATCAGAGACAAATGCTTGTGGGCCCACAAACATTTGTCTCGATGCGGGCATCGAACCTGCGGCCTCTCGTTCCAAAACCGGCGATTAACCAACTGCGCCACGGAGTCTATCATAATATAATAATGACCACTGTATATTTCAAACATTAACAATTTTTTTGGCTCTGCAGGTGGTTTTTGGCGTTGCCATTTGCTGCAGTCATGTTCGCGTTCGACGAGTTACGAAAATATTGCATTCGAAAAACGTTGTTTGGTGGCTGGTTTAACTCTTTGACATATTATTGATAAAAATGATTAATACATACATACATACAATCATGGTGATTGTTCTATTGCAATTTTCTACAAGTCTAATTCAGACAGCTATTTAACGTAGCTGTGCATTGTAGAATTTCGTGCATTGGCACGATACTTAAACACATAAAATATATTTTGATAAGGTGTTTTTAAGTTGTATATAATACAAATAAAAGAAATTATATAATATTCAAATCTAATTTTATTCGCCACAAGGTTTAATCCCTCTCAACATAATTATAATAACAAACACAAAATTAAGTACTACAGTTCAGATCTCGTAAACATTTAAGATATGATCAGTTGGATAAACGCTCAAATTTTATTTACAAAAAATAGTAGATTTTCACATCTATAGTTTTTATAACGATAAATTGCGAACTTTTCATTACATCTACACAACACAAACAGTTTTAAATAGTTAAATGTAAAATAAACGAATGATATGGATATTGTTTCGCGTTATTAAGGCACATCTTAAATAAAATTTACAAAAAAAAAATCGCGATCTATAAATACATTCTTCTGATTTCTTATATATTTAAATATCAATTATAATAAAAGTTTATGTAAGATAGAAAGAAAACGTGCGAGAAAAGAAAAACAGTTAAGTGAGATAAAAGATCATCAAGCTGACTAGACTCATTAGGTTGATGATACTATTACAACTATTAAGTTTCTTCTTTGGCCTTTATCTGTACAGGCTCTTCAAGTGTAAAGAAAGAAATAGGAAACAACCTAAAGAAAAAAAGTGTCAAGAGAAACAGGACGTATGTACACTTAAAAACTATTGATCAATTGTTTATCACTTAATATTAGTATTGCGATTTGCAACTATGTATGTATAGGTATACCCATGGAATAAAGCTGAAGAATTCAATACATTATAAACATTTAATAGATAAAAAGACATATAATTTTGGAAAGAAATACTATTAGACATTTAGATATAGTCAATATGATAGAGAAATATTTACCTATATTATTTTACAGGAATTTATGAGTGGTTAATCTAAATTCTAAAGGATTGTATTACGTTTGTAATTGGATGAGGAAAATTAATACATAATATTAAAATATTATCAGTTTGTTAAGCAAATTGTTATAATATAATGGTTTCTTAGAATGTTACACATTGAAATAAAACCAATTCTTAGGGATTTTATCGCGATAAAATCCGAAAAAAATCGTTTTATTTCACGTTGTTATATTTATTCTGATGAGATAAATTATATATTAAAGTCCCAGTAAGATTAATATGAATATGATTTTTACGAAATTATGTTTAAGCATTATTTGTTCGCCCCGCCGTGTCTACACGGTGTAAGGTTAAATGAAGGAGGGTTTTAATTATTCTATTCTCATCATAAACATCGCTATAACACCTAACTTTTGAGATAATTATCTATGAGAATACACAAATCGTGGACATTGAGCGTGTAAGCAATTGAACGCGCTTGCAAACCTACTGTCATTGGCATGTAATAAGTTATGATAGATCCAGCAGATTGCTAGCAATAGGGTATCCACGCGTTTTGAGACTTTCGGCAGAAATATATGATATTTTCTTAGTGAATGTCGTGTATATTTTTAGTATTTTCATGCAAGCATAAATAATCACGCATTTAAATAAGTTCCTCGAATTAACTTACACCTTGTACAAAATCTTAGGGTCTTGATATATTAAGTGCATAGAATGATTAAAAATTTCTCTATGACCTACACTAAGACTAGACCTAAAGGTCAACAGGCAAGTTTATTATGATACATTTAAATTCTATAAAGGTACTCAAAAATCTTATTCGTTAAGGCATGTATTGAGAGATGTGTAAATAATGATATGACACTCAAAGTGCGACGCGCACGCGCACTAAATATACCGTAAGTACGTACCAATAAATCACGTCAGTTCGATTTGGCATCGATTCTTTGATTATTATTAAGTATGCTGTACTTAAATAAATAAATGATACGTCTCAGTTGCCCGTAAGAACATCATTTTTGAACATCACTTAAATACGTCGTAGCATTTACACCAAATCATTATAATTTAATAACTTAATTGTCAATCACATATCCATACTTGTCATTAGTTTATTATCCACTATAAACATTTGAGCATAATGTCTTTATTTTACATAAAAGATCACGAATTAAATTCTACCTCTATTCTAGGTTATTTTACAAGAAGTTAAGGATAAATAGGATAACAGCTGATAATTTGTCATTATGTAACTTTAGATTCAGTTATTACGTAGGTGTGAAGCTAGGAATGCGTACACGTTGGGCGGACTGCGCATGTCGGCGATGGAGTGGCGCACCTTCATCAACGCCTCCTCGCGACACACTTCATCTTGCAGAATACACTCCATTATTTTAGCTACAATTGTCGACGGTGGAACATGAGGATTCCCTGGAAGGAAATCATTAACTCAATACTACATGCGATACACTGTGTACATTGTATGATATTGAATCACCTACGATAAGGCACGTTATTTAAACACAATGTATGCGCTAAAACCCTGCTGGCTGAATTATCTGCATTTTTAATCTATATTCAAATAGGTATGTATTTTCAAAATACGGATTTGTCACCTAGAAAGAAATGAGGCGTAGCCAGATACAATTGAAATATTTTTATGTATGTTTTTTATTCAACCTGAATGAAATATGGAACACGAACCAACAGAATATTCAAGCATTGTATTTGCGGAGTGTGATGCAGATATGACGAAAATGTGAGAAAAATTATATCTCATAAAAGCCATCTAGTAAAAAATGGCAAGTGGCTATATTGTTAATTTTTTTTTTTTCTGTGTACAAATTGCTAACGCCGCGCAGTATCTGGATCCTTGCATCCGTATCGGATGCGGTTTTAATTGTCGTCATTTCTTCACCACACGGCATAAAAATACAATGATATTAAAATAAACACACTAATACAATGATGTTGGTACTTACTGCACAGCAATCTCGGGAACTTGATATGACCTATGGCAACTTGGAGGAACTGGTTTCATAAAACGGCATACAGGTGTGCAGTGTTCTGTTAGTAGTTTTAATTGTTAGTTCATATATAATATAGCATATTATTTCCCAGCGTATATTAGGCGCAATGAAAACTTGAGGTTAGTTATCCTGATATGAAATATATTTTTCCACAAATTTTACAGCACAATCAAAACTTGTTCATTTTAATTTATTTTTAAGTATACAACTTGGCAGTCTGTAAAATTTGTTTTAAATCATAAAGCATTGCCGTTTAAAGCTTACAACACCCCATAAAGCGCCATTTGGTAGTTAATAATTTATTATATAAAGTCAGTGGGATAAAGCTTTATCAAGTTGTCAATACTTGTTAATATTAAAATCGCCCTTATCATAATTAATTGAAATAACCAAATGATAAGCTATCTAGATCTAAAAGTACCACTATAGCCCCATGTTAAAATAAGTTGGTTAAAAATAAATTATTAAACCTTATCATGTTTTTGCAGTACCTGTCAAACCTCTGTATCCGAAAATACCACAATCATGCATCCTCATTGAATGTTGTTCATTTTTTATAAACTCTTCTGTACTGATGCCGTTCAGCTAAAATAAAACATTGGCATTTATAAAATAATCTAGGTATCCTAGAATGGAAAACATACAAACATGCCTACTTTTAAAGTTACAGGAAGTCATTGTGCAAAATTCAACTTTGCTGCTATGTGTTTTGTGTGGTAAGTCAGGTTAATAGAGATTGAATAATAACCATCGTGTACGGCGCGGTGGCGAGAAACTTGTCGTTGTAAGTTGTAACCCAATCGTGATTTTGGTTCTCTTCCAGTTCGATTATATGAATCAGTGAAACATGGCTAGTTTTTGCTGTTGGATTCTCAATTTGTTTTGTATTGTACTTACTATCAGGTACATTTATTCCTTATCAGTTTAAAACATGTTTAACCAAAAATTATTTTATAAACAACTTTATTATTTGTGTTTTTATCTATGGGAACCCAGTATGTGAGGTTTAAAATAAACTGATGTTACTAACCTTCGATGGTACTAAAAATCTATCAGGTATTCTTTGTAACTTCTGTTGCTTCTCGCTTGGGCCAAAACCTAGGGCCAACAGAACAGATTCAGCATCAACTTTTCTTGCGCCCAGCACATTCATCACTGAACTGCCACTGGACCCACTAGCATCAGACTAAAACAATGAAAACATGTGCTAATTACTTTATCATGAAAATCACAGCCAAAAAGTAGTATTCTTATAACAATTTATCACATGCTAAGAATTCAAGTATTCAAATTAAATGATACAATAACCTTTTGACATTTACAGCTGAAGCCTTAATTGCAAATTGTCTTTTGCTTATTAGCAGCAAAACAAATTTTAGAATTTGTTTATTTTCAGCACTAAATGTAACATGTACCAAAGCAAGTTTTCATATTCGACATAACATATATTGTACCTGAAGTGAGTGGTCCCTAAATAAGGGATTTTTAAACTTTGGTGAATATCCTTCAGATTGTATGGAATGATCACGCTGCAGTCTCTTGACAGTGCTCCTCTGTGGTGTGCTTGTGAGTAAGCCACTCTCTAATGACTTTCGTTTCCATGTGTCTCTGGTGTTTGGCACTTCTAATTTTACATCTTCTTGTGCCCTGTATTTTGCTGTTTCAATTATTGTGGTTTCAGTTACGGACTCATCTGGTTTTGGATCGGAACTAGTCCCTTCTTCAGCTTGTTCATTTTGCTTCTCTTCCTCAGGAACGTCTGTATTTGATTCCGTAGGCAAGGAATCCAACCATTGTTGCACTGGGCTACTACGCCTCATGTCGTCAATAACTCCACTAAGCCAGCCTCTGACTTTCCTCTCCAATAAGGATGAAACAGATTCGTTAAATGTGTCTGCAATTTCAATATCTAATCAAAATAACACTATCAAATCAATATATTTTACCATATTCAATGCAGTTTCATATGTAAAACTACAGTCTATGACAGACATGCAGAAAAAATGGCTAGATGCTTAGATAAAATAAGAATATAATTGTTGCAGAAGAAAAATACAACCCAGTCTTACTGCTGCATAATTGCACAGCAAATAGTCTCACACAGTATTGTTTTGGTGAGGTGTGTGGCTAATGCCACAACTAGGTTTATTTAAGTGTCAGGGAAGTGGGTGTAATAACAGAAATGCTATACAAGGTCGAAATTATTACAGAATAAGATAATATCACAGCTACCAATGAGGATAATAGGTGCTTATTTACAGACATAAATTGGATATTGTGTAAGTTGGCATGACCAACCTCCTTTAGGATCCATCTTCGTTTCAAGGTAACGCTGCATGCAATACCAGAGGAAATCGATGAAACGGACGTGCAAGATGGTTTCAATACTGACATATATTTGTTTATTATAATTTGCTCATTAATAAATTTACACCAAGTAATATATCACTCACCTTGTTTTTATTGCTTTGAACGACTAGAAGAACAATTAACTGACTACACTTTGCTAAACTATGACTTATTTTAACCGAACACATATAATGATATATTTTTAAATCAAGTTCAGAATTAAATACATATTAGAACACAAGTCTTCAAAACACTATTCCGTACTCTGGCGTTTGACAATGACAAATGACAATTGACAGCTGTTGTGGACGGTCCAATGTGTTGCAAATGCAAACCCATTTTGTGAATCGTCCTTTAGCGCCATCTATGGAACGTGCTTATCATTTTAATTAACTGACCTTTTGCCCTGTATTGCCAGTACGGTCTTGCGGGGTACCCAGTGTCCAGCTGTGAGTATTTATAATATGTTGGTATTTATAATGCGTTGGTACTTTGAAAACGTAGATAAAAATGGTGGTACCGAGCCATCTTTTTCCGCTCACCTATTGGGTGATATTTGACAGGTTGTCCAACATGCACGAATTATTTGATTAAGAAAAGTAAAAAAAAATAGTTTCGGGCTATTAAATTCCACTGAAACTCGTTTTAGACGCATAATAATTAAATTAAGGGTAACCTAACGGACCTAACGCAATTTGTTGTTAAATAATTAAAAATATGCACACAACTCACTGTATTTTTCATTGAGCCACCCTATGCAGAAGTTTATTTGCCTTGACGTGTATTTCCCAGGCACACTCTTAAACCATTTAAATGATTGAATTACAGTTAAGCCCTGTAACTACTTATCTTACCTACATGATAATTACGCTTGTCCAAAATGACTGCATTGACGTAGTACCTACATAATGGCGGCCAACCAAGATCCTTTTAATGGCAACATATTTAGATTACGAGCCTCCCTGGTACCGAAACAGGAAATTTTTGGCCTCAAATCCAAACAATGATAAACGGGAACATCTGAACATGTAACTTACGCGAGATGCCAAATCGCCCTGAGGGCCACCTCCGAATGTACCTACAATTTATCTACACAGATACTCATAATATCATCATCCATCCATCAGCCAAAGGAAGTCCACTGCTGAACATAGGCCTCTCCCAATGATTTCCACAGTGACCTGTTGGAGGCAGCCTGCATCCAGCGACGTCCCGCGACCTTTACCAGGTCGTCTGACCACCTAGTGGGTGGACGTCCCACGCTGCGCTTTCCGCTTCGTGGCCTCCATTCGAGAACTTTTTGGCCCCATCGGCCATCAGTTCTCCGTGCTATGTGCCCCGCCCATTGCCACTTCAACTTGCTAATCCGCTGGGCTATGTCGGTTACTTTAGTTCTCCTCATTTCTGATTCGATCTCGTAGGGAAACCCCGAGCATAGCCCTCTCCATAGCTCGTTGAGTGACTTTGAGCCTCCTGATAAGGCCCATAGTAAGAGGCCACGTCTCAGTGCCGTATGTCATCACTGGTAACACACAACTATCGAAGACTTTCGATTTGAGGCACTGAGGTATTTTGGACGAGAAGACGTCGCGTAGTTTCCCGAACGCTGCCCAACCGAGTTGGATTCGACGATTGACCTCTCTCTCGAAGTTGGACCTGCCTAACCGGACCACTTGTCCTAAATAGACATATTCGTCTACAACTTCGAGAGTCGAGCCCCCAACTCCGATGGGGGTGGGCACAACATGGACATTCGACATGATCTTCGTTTTGTCCATGTTCATTTTATAATAATATCAACATAGGTAAATTTTTTTTAACTTCTTACTAGCTTTTGCCCACGGCTTCACTGGGGCATTTGTAACTTTGTAAAGCAGTTCAGGTTGTTGGTCCACAGAGCACACAGAAAGCATTAATGTTAAAATGAAAAATTATTCTTCTATGCCTAGGGAACTGCATGTCCTTTTTTCAGGATGAAACTCTGTACGAACAAACTCTGTATGTACATTTCTGTACCCTTGGAAATGTGTATGCTGTAGCTTTGTAACATGTAACTGCGTAAAAATGTAAATAATATTAAATTCGCATTTATAATATTACTGCGGATCAATAATTCGTTTATCATGATTTTTATCATCATCTCACCATGATGCCTAGATATTTATATATCTAGATATACATATGTATTAACAATTATTTTTTTATTTACATTGAAGTTTCTGTGGAACAACTAATTAGGCAGGTACCTACATGATATAAATGATATTATTGGAAAGCTTATTAAGAGATTATTTAAAGATATGTAAATACTAAATATATGTACATATGTAGGTCGAATACCTATGCAATTAAAAGTAGATGTACGAATTACATAAATAATTACGAACCTTTTTTTTTCTTTCGGTTATAGCCTTTTAGTGAAGCCAGCTTTTCATACTTTGTTCAAAATAAAATACCTACTTATATAATAGTTAGTACCTGATAAATAAACATCCATCCATACTAATTAAGGTACGTAATTAGACTAGCAAAACTGTCGTGTCCATATTCTTTTGGTATGTATTAAATTCTATTGACAAATGAGATAATATACCTATTCATATGGTCCTGATTACTTTCTAATGTTTAACTCCATTGTCCTACCAAAGCTACCGTGAAAAGGGGGTAAGTTGTAAACAGATTGGTTGATTTGACATGGAACCAGCCAAACACTAAAAGACTTTTTAATTAACATTTTATTGGAAAAGTTATCATGCTATACTTTGAATTTTTCATACAAATGTTTTTAATTTACTGTTGAATCAAAAAAATATTAAGGTACTTCAAAGGGTACTACAATCTAAATATGTAGCTTCCTATTTTAATGGTTTTTTTACATTTATATTACCTTAATTATCTAGATATATATTAAAATATACAGAATTACGCCCTTGGATTACAAAAATATTGGTTCAATAATCGTGTATCTATCTTCCTACAGCGCAACATTGTTATAATCCCATAACGTACCTAATTGAACTAAATACATAAATCATGTGTGTGTGATATTTGTGATAACCATCAATTAATAAATATAATAATCAGTAGTTATAGATTTGAACTTTGAACAAATCGAAAACTTCGTACCCCAAAACAAAATTTAATATGCAAAAAATACCTAATTATTATATAACTCTGTCAAACGAGCAAGCAGATCACCTGATGGTAAGTGATTACTGTCACCCAGAAACATCCACAATGCTTGGATCATAGTTGTAATTGATCATCATGTGTTGCCGGCCCAGGAAATCGGGAGAGGAAGAAAAAAGGATTTTTTTATTGCCGTGATTGGCAGAGTAGCTAGCGGCCCGCCTGATGGTAAGCGGCTTCCGCTGCTCATGGACTCTGCCATGCCAAAGGCATAGACTGACCGCTGCCTACCGTAAGGATGGGAAGAGGAAATGGGTATTGGACCTCCGACACTCTCACTCACCGAGCGAAACGCGACAGCAAAGCTGTCACTTCAAGTCGATCTCCTGTGAGACAGTGTTAGGTACTACACCTGTCACTTGGTGCGACTAAAATATTATAAAAATAAATTAAATTTATGCTTATGCGAAATTAATTCTTAATGTCGTTATATTTATAACAGACTGCGTGGTAGCCTCTTTGTAACGCACAGGACCCAGTTACCGAAGTGGTTCAGTGGGCGCGGGTTCGAATCCTAGCGTACACTTCTGACTTTTCGAGGTACATGTGTGTATTGATAGCCAATTACCATGCTTTTTGACGGTGAAGGAAAACATCGTGAGGCCCCATGCATATGATATCTATATTTTTTAAGAATTTCTTAGTATGTGCTGGGCTTATAAAATTATTTTGAGGAAGCAAATACAAGCATTGTACCGATTTAATCGTTATAGAACCAATTTTTATATTATAGGTGTTATTCAATTGCAAACGATACATGTGCCGACGTTTTTAAAGCATATTTCTTGCATATTTATTTATTTTTAATTCCAAATACCAAATTCGGTCTTTAGATAAGTAACCTACGTATATATTTTCAAAAAACCTATTTTTTACTGAGTTTATTTGGCCATGTTTATAATAGTGGTTATATTTTCACAGGTAAATCAGCCCTTGTTTAATCGCTATGTAGGTGATCTTTTTTATTTCATCAATACGTATATTTCTCCAAACCTTAGAGTATTTATAATAAAGAGGGAGCCCCGTCATACATTTGCGTCTCCAAGTAAGAATATTTTTTTCTTCGTAATGACGGTAGCCCTGCCGTATTAGTGACAATCAAATTTAACAATAAATAGCTATAAATTCCGTTGGTAACCTAAAGTATACTTAGTTGTTATCGTCTAAAACTAATTAGGGGAATTCCATTTTTTTGTATTTTTTTTCTTTTTCAAATAATTCGTGCATGTTGGACAATCTGCCAAGTCTCAGCCAATAACAGAAAAAAATGGCCGTGCTACACAATTTTTCAAGTATCTACGTTTTTGAAGTACCGAACAGCGCTCCCTCTATAGGTATTATAAATATTCTAAGCTCCAAACCCATACTAATGTTTTTCCTAGCTTGCTAATTTAAATAATATGGTCTTTTATCATATATTGGGACAAGGATAGGCAAGATTAGAAGATATAATTATTTACTATTAAATATAATTTATGCATATATTTTAAATCTATGGCTTTGAAAGTACAATTCCTCGACACCTGTATTGCGTGTAATGTAAATAACGAAATGTTGTGGACATCCATTCGTAAAACATTAATAACAACAAATATACAAGTAAATAAAGAAAGCGATTATCGCTAATCACAATCATAACAATTCATGATTTGGAATCCCAACAACCGTTCTTTCTGAGCAGATATATTTTTTTACAAAATAAACACATGTTCCGGTCCAAAATACATATAATTTTAAATTATAATAGCGATTCTTTTACTATTTTTAAGATACCTATACTTAATAAATACTATTTTTTTAATTCTTGTGTAACATCAATTTCAGTCTAGTAGCTGTTTGTATAATTTTATAGTATATAAGTACTAACACAACTTCCGATGTAAGTTAGGACACTCTAGTTGACAAATATAGTACTCTTGAACCATTGCTATGTAAAATCAACTACGTTTTTATTATTAAATACAGTGTTCGCTGAAAATGCACATGTAGTGGTTTAATAACAAATAAAATATCCTTTAAATTATTAAAAAGCTTTCATATCGCTTTCTGCATTGCAAATTAAAAGTAGCATGAATCACAAAGGACAATGAAGTAATTTCAAATAATCAGAAATATTTATTTTCCTAAAAAATAAAAGAAGCATCTATGTATATAATTGTTTTAAAATAAAGTCTATTACACACACAACATGTTCACTGTTTCGTGACAAAATCAATATTTATGTATAGGTTACCGGTCAAACCTGATCTTAAGATAAACTAGTTTCGCCTAGGCAGAACTAGTTCTCCCTACACTCGATAGGACATACCAGTGTAGCCTAGGCCAAACTAGTGAACATACATATTATTTTACACGAATTCTCTGCAATTCCGAGATGATGACATAAGAAATTAATGCTTTTCTGAGTCAAGTAAATAAAATGCACTAGTAAACTAAGAATCAAAATAATCGACCGCAAAGAAATAATCGTTAGGTTAGGTTAGTTTATTATTTTTTTTTAATATATTATTTTATCCACTTTTGTTCTTGTGTAAATTATATCAATTCTAACCTGACGTGTGTAACGTAAGTGCGTGGTGGCCTGTTGGTAACGGACCAGACTCGGCTGCCTATATGTTCACGGTGGTCGCGGGTTCAAATCCCAGGGCACACCTCGGACTTTTCGGAGTTATGCGTGTATTGATAGTCAATCACCACGCACTTTAACGGTGAAGGAAAACATCGTGAGGAAACCTGCATACCGTAGCGATTTTAAAGAATTTCTACGGTATGTAAGTCCGCCAACCCGCACTAGGCCAGCGTGGTAGACTATATGGCCTAACCACTCTTAATCGATTCTCTCGATTGTAGAGTAGGCCCGTGCCCTGCAGTGGGACGTATATGGGCTGATAAAAAAAAACCTAACGTAATCTAACCGTCACTTTGTCTAGACCTCTGTATTCGTACTTATTGGCATCCAGAACACCCGATTTTAGAATTAATAACTGGTTTATCCTATCGGTAACAGGATGAACTAGTTTGGCCTGGGCGAAACTAGTTCATCATGAAATCGGGTTTGGCCGGTAACATACATTTCAAATAACCACTTATACATATAAAATTAACCTAAGTTATATGCTTCAGTTTTCAGGTAACTTTTTAGTAAGCATTCTGAATGCTACTTTGCGTTATTGCAGGTACAAGTATAAAAAGTCTATAAATCCTAAGATATTCAAACATTTATAAAACATTATGCTGAATTAATAAAACAATTTGGGTAACTAATATTGTATGTCAATGATTCTTTTAATTGAAATGTTTTAATATTGCGGTGCAAAAGCTAACGGAAACAATACGGCAAAAGTAAAATCGCTATTTTATTTACAGTTAATTATTGATCTGATATTTTTTGGAACAAATACTAATTAAATATCTTCTTTACAGCCTTTCTTTGTTAAATTGAAATCCTCTTTAACAGACTATAACAATATTTATTTAATCAACATATTTTTGGAATAAAAACTTTAATATTATAAATAAAGAATATTTATTTTTCTATAAACACATCATTTCTTTTATATCTTTGGCTGACATTATAATTTTTTCTCGCATTGGGTTTTCGTCAACAAGGGTGTGTGCGCGGATACGAGAGTCAAGGGCCGGGCACGAGCCGACACCTAGAGACGAAGCACCCAGCGCGCGCTGTCCTTAGCTAAACAATTTGTGCATCGAGGACTGGTAAAGATTATTTTAGTTGCTAAATCACATTTGGACACTAATATACATGTATAACTACGATCAACAAATGTCAATATTGAGCAGTACGGGTGATGCCGCGAGTGCGCGCGGCAGGCAGCCTACGTCACGCGGTCCCGTAGACGCATTCGCCGCGACGCACTCCCGCGGACTCTTCGCCAGGAAGTACGGCGGCGCGACGCCACTGGTCACGCACTCTCTCCACGTGCTGCAACACGCGGACCACGTTCATGCCGGCCAGCTTGCGCACGTCCTCCTCGCTCCAGTCGGGATCTCGCAGCAACTCCGCCAGCAGATGCGGATATCGTGACACGTCTTCTAATCCCTCAGGTGGTGCATCTATGCCGTCGTATCCTGCACCGAGTCCGACGTGCTCCACTCCCGCGACTCGCCTCACATGGTTGATGTGCGCTACGACATCCTCTACCGTCGCGCGTTCTCCGCAC
This sequence comes from Theretra japonica, assembly GCA_033459515.1. NCBI lineage: Eukaryota > Metazoa > Arthropoda > Insecta > Lepidoptera > Sphingidae > Theretra > Theretra japonica. The sequence goes on from CM065937.1 coordinate 6,166,868, forward strand.
GTTACAAGTTTCGCGTAAAAATTTATCATAACGACTCCGCCGTTGGCGGCGATCATACGTAGTAACTCATCAGGAACGTTTCTCGATGAGTTGCAAAGCGCAGCCGCTCCTGAGTGCGAAAATACTACCGGCGCCTGAGACATTTCTAAAGCGTCCCGCGCCGTTTCTTCACCTGCGTGAGATAGATCGACTATCATGCCTAGTCGATTCATCTCACGTACCACCGCTCGTCCAAATTCTGTGAGGCCGCCGGAGGCGCCCGCCGCCCGTGCCCATCGCGTATCGCAGGTGTGTGTAACGGTGAGATATCGAGCACCGAGTTGGTAAAAAGCACGTAACACTGCAAGAGAATCACCTAGTGCGTGACCACCTTCCACGCCAATAAGTGAAGCGATTCGTCCTTCTCGATGTGCGTCCAACAACTCTGCAGCATCCGTGACGAGAGCCAGATGTGCCCCATTCATCTCCACAATGCGCTTAATTACATCCATTTGCTCGAGGGCTAGCTGGACAGCGTCTCGATCCCGCGCTCCGCACGGTACGTACGCTGACCAAAATTGAGCACCAACTTGTCCGAGCCTCAGACGCGGTATATCGGTGTGCGACCAGCGCGACCGCGCCCACGGCTCCAGCCCATCGAGACCTGCACTCAAATTGAAATCACCTATTTTATTATGTAAAAATTTTCGGACGTTCCATGCTAGATCGTTGTGGCCGTCGACGAGCGGCGAGTCGCGCAGCATGCGGCGTATGGTGGTGAGGCGCTGCTCAGGCGTGGCGCGGCCGCTGCCGCCCAGCGCCAGCGGTAGTGCCAGTGCGGCGCCTAGTGCAGCCAACACTACGAGCGCCGCTAGTGCTATTCGCCATCGAGGTCGTCGAGGTGTGGGTTTTTCATCGGAGCTGCCTGATGCCGATGCTGACAGAGAATCAGGTGCCCACCGACCGCACCGCTCCGCCACGTCCGGTAGAGGACCGGGGAAAGTCATACCTTCCGGAACTGCAGCCTGAAATACATAAAATATTTTTTTATAAAGAGAATTATCCGTCTCTTTAAACTTATGTGCTATCAAGATAAACAAAAAATATCTGCAATTTTGTTATCAGCACAATATTTTTTTTTGGCTGGTACCCATCATAATTTACATATAATTATATTATTAAAACACATTGCAGATTACCCGGCATAGGAATCGAACCTAGATGCGCTCTTTTCATCAAGCATGAAGGTGCCTCAAGAGAGAGACACGACAAATTAAATTAACAATGAAATAAAGTGACTACAAGTTTAACATTATGTTATGGTAAGAACTTTGTTTATGTTTGTGTTATTTATTGCTATAATTTATATGTTTTATTATATAACAAGGATGAAGTTCCTATGCCATTTCCAAAGTGTAAATATAATGAGCATTACTTTAGATGACTATTTTGTGTCAGAATATTTTAAACACTATAGTCTACAGGTAACCATTGGGAACATAATCCCTCGGTACTATATCTAAATAACCTTGTACTGATAATGACGATGAAGTTGGTTTGCAACTTGCAGTAATGAAACCAGGACGAGCCTGCTTAAAGTAGTTACTAGTGTAATGTTTGCTAAAACCTTATAACACTGAGGTAAATGAAAGTTATAATGAAATCGGAATGATAATACAATGCTATTGCATCCCATGGCCGTTATTACGGAAATATTATAAATGTTTCGCGAGGGATGAAAACTTATTTTTAATATCAATATGTATAATAAGTTTCCCTTAATATTTTTTTACACATTTGGCTATAGCTAAATCGCTATAGATGAATAATATTTCAGTTATTCTTAATTCGGATGATACTTTCATAATTGTGAAGAAAATTCTTGTGTAAATTCAAATCATCGAATGAAAATCATTTCCAATCATACTACGACGAATTAACGTGTATTAAATTATTATAACAATGATACAATTATCTCTGGTCGGTAACGTCATGAAATATAAATATAAGTAGGTACTGTATGCGAGGGTCACCAACATTGTGGCATATTTTTTCACACATTTTGGTATCTTGAGTGTTATCCGAATTATCTCCTCCCATTATCATTTATTGACTGCCTCGGTAGCGTAGTTGTACTCCGGTATGATTACAAAGCTGATGTCTCGGGTTCGAATCCCGGGTCAGGCAAAGTGGTATTGGATTTTTCTACTAATTGAGAGTCTGGGTCTGAGGCTCGACCTCTATCATATCATGGGACGGAACTCACAAGGCGAAACGTAGGTGTCTTGGTTGTAACCCTACCTACCCCTTCTGGGAAAAAGGCGTGATGTTTATGTATGTATGTTTATTATCATTTATTACACATCAATGCTTTAACCTCTAAGTCTTCACTGCAGGAAATGCAACGAAAGGAAATATAATATCCTATTAGCAATTTTAAAAAAATATGGTAAAGATTTGCCACAGTACAAAGATACCAAATTAATATTTTATATTCAAAAACAAAAGTAAGATTACAACGCATTGACTCTTTATGAAATTATCAGATACGTAGACAAACAACACAAACAACCTATAATCGATCAATCAATGTTACCTTTCTCAGTTTATCGTGTCTTTCTATTTGCTTTCGAGTTAAAGTAACTTGTAGCTCAGAATCCTAACAAGATCGCATTTCTTTTCCTTTGTTTTGAAAACAATTTGCAATAGGTACATGCTTTTTGTTCTTAACTTTTTATGAAGTGTCACAAAGTTATATTTTTTCGGACAATGCATAGCCGAGTGTACCATCAAGGGGGTCTATCTTGTAAGTAACTAAACGTCATACTGCACCGTAATTTGAACACATTTCTATGATATATGGGTGATGGTATCTCTATAACACCTTTTGGTAAAAAGGCTTTCAATAAAATACCTACTTTAAAGATAAAATCAGTGTTATAAAGAAGATTTATTTTACATATAAATATTGGTTACACTCCAATAACAGGTCGAGCGACTTTTACATAACTGATGCGGCAAGCACATCTGTGTATCCAGATCTGACAATAATTTGCCGCGTGTTCAATTATGCAAGAGGCACACACTGTTAGGGGCCGACTGAGGGAACAGCGCATGCCGTACGGAATGAGCTGTGTGCCTCAATAGCCTCTGACCCATTTACGGAGGGAACCGAGCGCGAAGGTCTTAGGCGCAGGGATTTGAACCTGACACCCATAGATATTCATTTAGCGTACTGAACTGAAAATATTTTACACAAGAATTAACTAGTAGTCATAAATTTTAAGTAATATTTCTCCTTTGTCAAATAAATCATGGAGGATTTTATTGTTCTTACTTCGTAGCAAGTGTAGTTATTTGTTAAAGGGATTTAAACTTTGAATAATTATACGTAGGTACAATGATAATGTTACCTAATAATATAACTGTTCTGAATATAATGTCACAACTTCCAGTCACAGGAAGTTCACGCTGAACATAGGTGTCCCGAAGGATTTGCACCGTGACCTGGTAGTAGCGACGCGCTTTAGCGACTTCCTATAATATTTATTAGATCGTCCTGTATTTCTGCGGTAACTCAATTGAAATATTGATATTTAAAAACAATAAAACAGGTCCGTTAGATATACGGAGTCAAATGAAATGATTAGATGTGATTGACATATATTTATTTCGGATCTGGACTGCCTCAGTGGCGTAGTGGTACTACGGTATGATTGCAAAGCTAAGGTCTCGGGTTCGAATCCCGGGTCGGGCAAAGTGATATTGGATTTTTCTATTCATTATCAGCCCAGAGTCAGGAATTTGTGCCCGATATGGCGATAGGCTCGCCCCCTATCACATAGTGGGACGGAATATACAAGGCGAAACGTGGGTGTTCTGGTAGCACCTCTGCCTACCCCTTTTGGGAAAAAGGCGTGTGTTTATGTATGTTATGTATGTATTTCGGATCTGGGAATTGGGGAGCTGCATATTCTCTTGTAAGTTACTTGTGAGTTGTGACACATAACAAAATAACCTAATACCTAGTTATCGGGCAACATAAACGTTTTTGCATCAAATGCGTCATATATTTAGTTTATGTGTATTGATATAGACTTGTAAAGCTTTGTTGTGAAAGTGGCTTATAGGTACACGAGGGAGGTCATAACAAAAAAACCGAGTATATGAACCCAACTGCAAATAAGTCCCCAAAAACGGTTTAAATAAAAACTTAATCCGAAATAAAAGATGAAAATCTGAGAGTTAGCAACTAGGTCGTTTGAGGTAAATACCAGAAATGTACTCCGTTTTCAATTCTGAAAACTATCGACCAATTGTGGGCGAAAACTTTTCAATGATTGTCTCAAATGTGATTAAAATTTGCATAAAATCCGACTTATTTCGTATAAATTTTGATTAGAGTTTTAAATAAATATTATGTTTTTCATATCACATAAAAAAATGTGTGACAATTTTTGTTTCAGCCTTACGTCCATCTGAAACAGAAGTTATTGCAAAATAAGCCGAAATCGGCTCTCGACTGAGAAGTGATAAATATCAAAATCCCAAAACCCGCATCCGAAGTGAGAAATTACTGAACCATTTGAAACGGAACGTGCCGCGGATACCAGACTCAAACCTTAACTTTTGCCACCCAAGGGACTTGACGTTTGCAGTTAATTGGACTAACAAGACTTCATTTCTCTAGATAACTTAGCAGGAAATTAAACACTGGGGCAGATATCTCGGGTTTATTGTTTACTGTCTTGCATACCGGAGTGTAACTCAATGTTTATTAAAGATCCCTGGACACTGGACAGACTGTAAACTTCAAATATGTATTACAGATTCATAGTACTGCAACACTGGCATGATTTAAAGCGAAATATATTTAAAGATTACTGAGTTACAAGGATTTAGATTTTATATAATGTAGTTTTAGTTTTAGGTACTTTTTAAATAATTATACGCAGTTATTACGCACATTTTGGTGACTGCGGCTCTGAGAAAAAAATTGTCTAAAACATTACCGTCTCGTTAATTGTTCTGAATTCATCCTCTTACTAATATGCAAGGTAGCTATGTACACCAACGGAATGTATTTTGATATCTGGGAACAGACCTGATTGACAATATAAAATAAAGTGGCTAATTACAGGTGACAAAATACAATATTATTGTAAGTATTCTTCTTGGCAAGTAATTTAAGTATCGGTGGTTTTAAATATTTTTGTAACTACGTAAAACAATATATTTGATGTATTCATAGCTTGGTTGGTAAAACGCAATTTGTGACACCAATATGCTGTAGCTACGTAGTCGAGGGAAACTAAAAAGAAAGCGACCTCATTCCACAAACTTTTAAAAAGCTTCCATTTCGCAATGATGGCGATTGTAACGCTACATAAAATTGTGGTTTTAAAGCCTGCCTAGCTACAAAATATGCCATCATATGTGTGCTATAAAGTGTTAGGCAAAAAGTATTATTTATATTACTGGTTAAAGTTATTATGGAACGTTACAGCACATACATTCATTCAAAGAATATTTTCGCATGATACGCTCATATCACGGCCCTGGCAACGGGTAATTAATGTATTAGTATAACATTATAATGGACAGAAGCTCTTTGATTAATAAAGCCATTAATAAGTATGCTGGACTGCCTCGGTGGCGCTGTTGTAATACGGTACGATTACAATGGTTAGATCTCTGCTTCGAATCCCGGGTCGAGCAAAGTGATGTTGATTTTTCCTATTCATTATAAATAGCTCGGAGTCAGGAATTTTTGCCTGATATAACGATAGGTTTTACCCCTATCACATCGTGTCACGAAATACACAAGGCGAAAAAGGCGTAAGTTTACGTATCTATTCATAGGTACTAGGTAGGGTCTCTAATTACTTTAATTATGTGGTTATAGACGCATATTAAGTCAACGTTTCAAACACGCATGGTCGGGAGTTTTTGCGATAAATCACACGTGGTTACAATATCCGTGCATATATATTCTGAGACAGCTCTTCCGAGGCGGTACCATTGTGTGATGATTCATATCGTAATAGTTGAATGAAGTAATAGTTTTGCTTCCGTATTTCCTCAGTTCGATAAGATCGCTGAAGCCCATTTATACCACTTTCTCCATCCTTAAAGCCCGGCAAAGTGTTTAAGTTACCTCGTGTGTTGTAAGTGTTAAAGGCAATTGTAATAACTCCCCTTCAGGTGAGCCGCCTGCTCGTACGTTCCCTGCGCTTTCGCTACAGATCTGTGTGATTGTTTCAAATGGTTCGTAGTTGGGGACATCTGTCGCCGACTGTTTCACAAAGCGAAGGTATAGCGAATGCGGGACAAATGTGTAGCGCATTTCATTTTTCAGGAGATACAGTCACTTCACTTTATTGGCTGTTTTCTGTTTTCACACAGCGTGTTGGTTATGAATTCGACAACTACGGAATGTGACCATGCCATCTATTAAACGATCAAAAATAAAATTAAATAATCAGCTATGTAAGTATTATTTCTTTATGATTTCTTAGATTAAAAAAAATATTATTGATAATGTAATAACCGCAGCAGTCCGCGGCCGGTTCTCGGTTCGTTTCGAAGGTATCAAATGATACAACTGTATGACAAATTATTGAAACGTAAAATCTACAAATCAGAGTATTGATGTTCATAACATAGTTACAAGATTTACTGTAACGTATCAGTCCCATATACGTTCCACTGCAGGGCACGAGCCTCCTCTATAATCGAGAGTACGATTGAGAGGGGTTAGGCCATAAAACCCACCACGCTGGCCTAGTGCGTATTGGCGGACTTTACTTATCATAGAAATCCTTGCAAATAGTTATGGTATGCACTATGCAGGTTTCCTCACGATGTTTTCCTTCACCGTAAAAGTACAAGATTTAACTATCGCAAAATGTGTAGGTATATCACTTTAGAGTATTTTTAAATAACTAATATTATAAGTAAAGCTTTGTTTAAAACTAATTTTGTTCAAAGAAAAAATAATAAAAATCAGTAATGGGCACAGGGCGAGCAGGGGCGGCGCTGCATCGATTCGCTGCACGCTAGACAGGAGCTCGGGCCTCGGGCCACAGACCACGACCCGGGGCCTTTGCGGACCCTGCCCCGCGCCCCGACATAATGTTGCGTGAAATTCGCGCTCCGCTTGTTACCTTACGTACATTTAATCATTACTCCATTGAGTATTCATAGCGGAATTCTATTATGTTGAAATGCTTCAAATGGTAACATAGTATGTTAGCTTTTGAAGACGCGTATGCTTGCGAATTTATGAAATTATGCATAAAAGTAATTTTAAAGTCGATTTATAAAGTTATTAAACATGTATGCACTTTTACATACTACGTATACGATTTTTTATTATCTTTAGTTTTTGGGTGTTAGTGACTTTGTGACTATTCGACCCCAAAAAATAAACAATTCGATTTTAGTACACTTTTTAATAATACATACGTATTAGTACAATTATGTGGTATCCGCTTTTATTTTAGGCTAGAAATATATTCCTACAGTTATATACAAACTTGTTGCTTTAAATAACCCGTAGCCAGCTATTCTATATAGTTTCACCAATACCGGAACGATGTTTTTAAACCGACCGAATTTTTCAAACTAGGTCATCCCTTTAAATTAAGTAGTCCACGTCAACCCGCCCTTATGAGCACACGGCTGCTCTAATGTTTTACAAAGATAGCACAGATCGATATCGCAAACCGTTGTCCGTCTGTTTCAAATGGAGGGAACATCCCACTGACAACAGAAAAGATAAAACGACTAAGTAAACCGCGGCATCACTTTGATGTTGATGCGTACTACCCATACTGTGTAGTGCGCTGACGGCGAGATACATATATCCAACCTCAAGTTACCTCAATACTTTACTACACCAAAAGGAACTCATAAAAACGCTCGGGGAAAATATTTGTTAGAAATGGAGAACGGGGAACGCCGCTTACACGCCATGATTAAGGAACAAATATCTGATGTTTTCCTTCCTGCTGTACACCGTACATGGGGCGGGTATATACTATGAATTGGAGAAAGCACGAAAAACACTTGTTATTACACTACATATCCGTCTACATAATATTATCGTTGCTTACATAACTTATATTATAAAGTTATAATTGACATAATAAGTAGACAAAACAACAAACAATAAATACTAATATAAATAAAATAATTTTAAATAAATTATGAAAATAATCAATAACAGTTGAACAATTAGGTAAATGAACATAAAAGACTAATTGCAAATGCGTGTTGCATAATTTGAACAGGAACGTAAAGCTCGGCGCGTTCCGTAATAGAGTGATAAGTGGCATAAGAGCCTTTTCACATGTCCCAGCGGTCGGGTGGCCGGGGAGGCCGCATGCCGAGCTTTCATACGAGTCGGTTTTGTACTCGACTGCATCTGGATCGTCGAAACACGCATACTCGCGAATAGCTTCTTCTTGTAATGGAACGGGAACGAGAAATCGCAATGTGGCTTTTGTACTCCAAGTAGGTACAGCTGCCAGAAATGCGACTCAAGAAATGTTTTCATTCAATTTCGTAGGACTAAGAAATGCTTCGTTGCTTCTTTAGAGACGTATGGTTGGATTTTCATAGAGCTCTTGTTTTTCGAGTGCATCATTCGAGCGTTCGTTTTAATTTCTAAATCCTTAGAATTCGATAAATATTACAGTGTTTTTTCGTGACATAAAATGTGATATGAATGCCACTATATAAATTTAATACTCAAATAAAATGATTACCTACATTACTGTTTTTAAATAATACCCCGTTGTTACATTATTGATGAATATAATGACTGCGTTAATAAACAATTTTACATACAGAAATATCCAAACAGGGACAAATATATTATGTAAACAATTCAAATATTTAATCCTTGAGGGATTGAATTGGTAAAATTTAAGTCTATCAAAACAATAATTATATTCCAAATAGTAGGGACAATCGTTCATTATTATATCTACCTTATTACAATTCTCGTAGTTTATGTAATCCAGTACATATATACAAAAAAAAACTATGAGTCGAAATAAATACCCTTGAATTGTTAATAAATGTTCCTATTTGGTATGCCTATAGGTGTTCCCGTTCTTGAAAGCCCGTTTTTTTTTTAAACATGATATAATAAATGTCGCATAGACGGTGTAGGTAGATTGTGTTAATGGCGTCATGTGAGAGAACACGAGAGCCTGTTTCATAGCGATGAGTGCGCGAAATCTCACAAATTGGATATGATTCAGCACAGAGGTGAACTACCTACACCCAACCGCTACCATAAAACGGTACCTAGATAAAAGAAAAATATAGTTACATTGTTATAAATGAATTCCCAAGAAATGCAGTTTTCCAGGCCATATTTCCCTTCGCTGTTAAAACAAACGATAACAAAGAATATTAAAAACGTAACATCGAAAACTCTGTGGTCTGTGCCTTGGATGTAAACCTTTTTTCAGTTAGGCAATACAAATTTGAAATTCCAGAATTTGGAAATCCATTTCTCACCGTACTGATATCCCTACGCATCATATTTTTTGTTTGAAACCGGCGGACATAGTGCATATGCAAAATTCTATGCAAATAGCGTATTGTAACATCAAATATTTCCTGTTTTTTTATGCAAAGTTGTGTCGGACGAACCAGCGTTTCACCAGATGGTTTGTGACCACTGCGCGTGTATAGTTTTTTTTTTTTCACTGGCACGGCATAATGACTGCACTGCACCTGATGGTAAGCGCAAATGCTGTCCAGACAGAGTATCGAATGGCATCAGATGGCGGTCCCATGCCATTCGACACAATTATGCCGGCCTGCTGAGATGCTTTGGTAACATTTCGTATTAATGGAACGTAGAATCATTAAATTCTATTGTATTGTATCAGCCTATATATGTACGTCCCACTGCTTTCTCTACAATCGAGAGAACGATTGAGAGGGGTTAGGTCGTATAGGACCCCATGCTGGTCTAGTGCGGAATTGCGGACTTTTAAATACCATACAAATCTTCGGAATCGCTATGGTATGCTTGATACTTCACGGTGTTTTCCTTCACCGTTATAGTGCATGGTGATTGAGTATCAATACACACATGACTCCGAAATGTCAAAGGTGTGCTCTGGGATTTGTAACCGCGACGACCGTAAACATGTTTACGGCCGAGTCTGATCCGTTACCAACAGGCCACCACTCACTTATTGTACACAGTATCATGTTGACTTATAAATAAAAGGGGAAAATGGAAGATTATGTAAAGCCAACGTAATTATTAGAGGATGTCCGGTAACTTCGCTTACGAAACGCGACAGCTTAACTATAAATTCACGTTAGCATTCTGTGTGACTGTCTGAAGGGCCAGTTACTTTTTTGTCTTTAGTTACACCGGGCTAGTTACTATAAGCTTAACTAAAATGGCTCTACCTTTTACAAAAATAATAGAATCAACCGATGTCTATAAAATATTTTATATTGTTAGTATAATGTTTTATTTAATAATAAAAATCGTCGGTTACTTACTTTTCTTTCTAAACAAAACAAATTCTCAAAAGCGTATAAGGAAGCTGTTGTACTTATATATTTCTTATATACAATATAGCAGATAATAGATACACAAAATCATTTCTAATTTACTACAACTATAGGAAAGGCAAATACATCTGTGGTTCATCTAATAGTAAGTAACCACAACCGCACATAAATAACTCCCTTCGTGAAATCACTGCGTTATTTGGTTATTTTCGTTCCCTTACTTCAATATTACATACAGGAGGGAGGTGAAATCTTATTCTTGAAGGTGTCGTTCAGACAAGATCGTCGAGGCGATGATGAGTTTTAATACCAGATGTATTGTATAGAGTAAAACAACATTTAATAGAAGATAAGTACTGCTATTTTATAACACAGTTGTGAGTAGGTATCCCTGTATAACTTATTATTTTCCAAATATAAACTTGTCAATTACATGTTCATAGAAAGAAACATTTCGTATTGGCATTTAAGCAAGTGGTTTTAAATTTACATTATCAATAATAACGTGAAGCCACAATACGATCAACCCACCAGTGAGCTAAGTAATTTATGTGTATTGTGAACTCTCCCTATTATACAAATGTAAAGGGAGACGTGAATCATCATTTGTTACAAATTACATCATAGACGGGTTCAATCGCTATGAATTGAACCCTCATGTATGTTTTATTAAATTTAGGCCCAATATCAGATTTTCAAATTGATTTCTCTAGGAAAGATATGTATACAGGGTATACCGAGACTGCTACTGGAAACGAAGCCAGGTGGTAGTTTTGTGGCTTTAGACATAATGCAACTAAAATTTTTGCAAAAAAGAGGGACGATTTTTTTTCCTATCATCGTATTTCGGTGGGGAATTGATATATTTTCCTAAAAAAATAATGTAAACCCTTTTATTTTTAAAGACGCTGTAGTACGTAAGGCTTTAAATTATAATTTTAAAACTATGGATTAACCCCCAAACGCAATGATATTCAAAACATTGCAAAAAAAAAGTCGCGTTTTTTTGCAAAAAATTTAGTTGCATTGTCTCTGTAGTCACTAAAACTACCAAATGGCTTCGTTTCCGGTAGCAGTCTTGATATACCCTGTATAGTATAAAATATCATATATTATTATACATTTCTCTATATGTTTATATTACAGTGGAAACTTCTGCCACATTTTCTCCCAGTAAATTAGGATTAGAGCTATGCTTTCCTATTACAGTATCAATAGCAGTCAGAATTTCCGACACATTTTAAAAATACATGTTAATTTGCTGTTATTGTTAAACTTTCCTTATTGCCCGGACTATGAAACAAAAGCTACCAACGTTCATGAAAAATAATAAGCTAACGCTGCAGGGGAAATCTCGTGAATTAATTGCATGGATTTTTTAAAATGCAGGCTTCGAAAAGTGTCTGCATTTTGCACATTGCAGATTTCTTAGGAACCATATAGAAAAATAGTTAAATTCATGTTATTAACTGTAGGATAATACATTCAATAACAGGAGAATCTACACCGATGAAATTTAACTTATTAAACGAAGAATAAAAAAGTAATTAATTATATTGTTTCATTCTAATTATATTCATTTCATTCAGATACCTACATGTCATTCAAAACAAGTCATTTTATATTAAATGTATATAATTTATGTAATTTATCAACTCGGAATGTGACAACCAACTCCTAAACTATTGATACCATATCGATGTAATATTATTTTATACATACAAAGTAAGAACTGTAAATGTGTCGAAACAAAAAATATCTAAAATTATGTAACTTATAACTTCGTTTATTTTTTATGAGCTTTAATTTGTAGGACTCCCACGGTTGTATAGTAAAGCCGATAAATGATAATACCTGTAATCTATGCATTAATACTTGCACAGGCAAACTAGGAAGGATTAGCAAAATCTGATTAGGAATATTTTTGATGCACGACTTAATCATAAATATCTATTTAAATATTTTCCTTGGTTTAGAATAAAGGATTGGTAAAGTAATAAAAAATAAGATGACTGTAAATAATAATAAATTAATTGTGAATAAAATTAATGGTCGGTTAATTGATTTGGTACATCAGTGGATATGGACAACATAATGAAACTCACGTTGAGTTCCAGAAATTATATAAATTATATTTAACTACTAAGGACCAATGTTACAATTTCTGGAAACAAAACATTCCACCGTTATAAATCTCTAAATATCCTTATAAATCTGTTTATCGGTTTCATGTTTAATAACTTCCATTTAGTAAGTTCAGGTTTCAAAGTAAAAATAAAATTCAACAGACATGGGACCATTGGCTCGTCGGAGTGGATTAAGCTAGCGAATAAAATACACAATGACAAGATACGGAATATGACATAGTTTCAACGATGACAAGTTGCAAGTGAGTCAACAAGTTGTATAAAGGGAGGATTTATTTAAAGCGAGAAAAGATAAACAATAAACGCGTATAAAATAAAGAAAATAACAAACATCTAAATAATAAATTACCATGTTTAACCTCAATCAAAGGAGTAATAGAATAAATTCCAGATTTCTGTATGAATAAATAAATCAGTTCGTGCGTCGCTATGAGTTACATGTTCTGGTTCGTGTAACAAATCATTTATGAAACATTGAGGCGCGTATAGTCTTTCTCCCAGTTACCCTTAAGATCAACTTTACGAGACGAAAATCTTTCTAAGCAAGCCGGTGATTTTTGTGTGTGTTTCCTGAATTAAAATGTCACGAGCAAGTAGGTAAGCATTGAAGACCAAGATGAGTTACCACGAATAAAAGTTTATGACCTCTATGAATGTTTATGAATGAAGAATAAAGGTATAGATGCCAAATAAGATTCAGTTGCAATTCACTTAAATCTTATTAAATCAATCATGCAGTAAATCTGGCCATTATATTAAATGGCTAGATTTTCCATAAATTAGTATTGAAACAAAGCTCGCGCTCGTTTTTCATTGTATGATATTATAAAATACTGTGTACTCTATTAAATAGAGTAATAGCTAAAATACGAACGATAAGATGTTAAGTCAAATGTTGTGATTTAGTCGAGTATGCAGATTATAAAACTAATGTACGTATTGAAACTAATCAGCAAAGTACAAATGGTACACAAAATTTAATCAGAAAAACATTATAATGACAAGAAAAAAAGCGATTAGTGAATTGATTGTAGAATGAAATAAATTGGAGTTTTAAATTATCTATTTTATAAGATGCTTACATAGTTAAGGTCCAGGTGGTTTATGATTGTATTAGAGGTGTGAAAATGTCATTCGTACGTTATGAAACACAGGCTAGCGACTCCAATGCTCCTAAATTTTCATACATTTTTCTTCGCTTACCTACCCCTTGAGCAACACCTTATTATCTTCTTTTCCTGTTATATTATCAATAAATACCGAGGTGTTTAAAAAACATATTAATACATATTAATGATATCAGTAAACTAACAATAGTATATATTATAAGCTAATTACTGGATGGGATTCTAAACACATTCCGTAAACAAAGCGACATTCCGTCACAATGTTAAATAATTTGGGATGCTCGCCAAGTAATAATGTACATAGGTAACGTTAAAATTGTGTAGACAAATGTTACAAATCCGGATAGAAACAAATGATCTCATTGCGTACCTACTCGTAAGTGAAAGTAAAAGTGTAGGTAGTGTAGGAGTTTCAGAACTAGCGGGCTTCGAAGACGAGCATTACTTTTACTTATCATGCATTGCAGATTTGGTTCGATTTTGGTCATTCAAATAAAACATAAATTATATGGATTTTCGTATAATAGATTAAATGAAAGAACTCTCATATAATTTGAAACCTCCCACAATTATGTAAGAAATTGAGTTAGTATTATTCCATCCACCAAGTAAAAGTTTTGAGAGGAGCGCTGCTCTATGTACACAAAGTAGTAACATGGAATACTAATAACATATACGAACACTACAAACAAACCAGTCTGGAGACGGTCCCTAGCGGACCGGGTGATAAATCATGCGGGAATGAGGACCGATGCGGCAGGCGTTAGGCGGGCGGGCATACGACACGTACGTGGGCGTGCGGCGAGGTGATCGCGCGGCACAAGCAGGCATGCGCCGCAGGCGCAACTTGATAGTCCATATAGTTCCCGTAACCCATGTGGTCGCAGGTGCAGGCGCAGTTCTCGATGTGCCGCCGCAGTTCGAGCTCCAGCTCCCACGGCGGCTCCATGAGGCGGGCGGGCGGGCGCCGTGGCGAGCCCGCGCCTCCGCGCGCTCCGAATGCGGCCCCGGATCGGGCGCGGGCCGCACCTGCGCGACACCACCTGCCTCCCCGCCTCGCGCTCGGCTCGCTCCACCATAAAAGTTAGCTTCTAACGCGGGCCAACGCCGGCGACGAAGCCGTCGCAGCGAGGCCAGGCCGCGCGGGTCCCGGGGCGGCGGAGCGCGGCGCGCGCGGTGTCTTGCGTGGCGGCGCACATAACGCGGCGGACGACGGCCGGCTGGGGAATGCCGCGCTCTTGGACCCCGGCTGAGCGGTGAGCGCCCGGGCGGCCCGGCCGCGCCGGCGCCCCGAGCTCCACGTGACGAGCCCCCCGCGCCCCCGCGCCACCGCCGCCCGCCGCCTGCTGCGGAGAGCACTGTCACCGGACTCGCCTAATAGATGCACAATCGTCCACCATCAATTAACTCGGTGACCTAGTACATTAGCTGGAAATTGAAAAGTTCTACTTGTATTGTCTATCGCAAAAAAAATAAATGTAAATAAATATTTAATATATCATCTATGTATTATTCCTTATAATGGCATATATTATATGCCATATACCATAAGTTGACTTTTCATTTATAAATCTCGCAAAGTTTTTATATTACCTTCAACAACTTCAAATTGAAATACAAATACTATTTTTATTTGAATATTTAATTATGCAGTATTGAAGTATCGATCACATTTCATTTTTGAAAGGTATCAAAAGTTACCAATATCACTAATAAGTTAGTATTCTTAAGATACATGTGTTTAATAAAAAAGCAACAACACTACAAATGTTGTGTTGAGTACACAATAGCCCGAAGTTGCATTTGTTTAAGCAGATTCGACTCTACATGTAGGTAAATACAGAGTGAATTTATAAGATAATTAATCTCATGCGAAATTGAATTCCTTTGCTCAATCATAATTTTTCATTCGCACTGGCTCAACAAAGAAACATAAAAAAATGTTAGCATTGTACTCTTGAGCCGTGCCAGCCGCGTGGCCAAATTTTAATTAAAACATACCTACTTTGTTCGATATTTTACATATGTACAGTTTTATTGCAAGCAGCGAAATGAGACAGTTACGTCATAAGTACTTTTATGCTCCCTGTGAGCCGCTTTAAAGTTAAATGTGAGTGTCATGCTGCGGTTTCTGTAGTTATTTAGTATCGGCGAAAGCTTTACGTTCATACTTCGACAACTCTACTTAAACTCTTTGTTACAAATCCCGATACATTATTTTATTTTATACAAACCATTAATAAGGGTGCTAAACGATTGACTTAATGCAAATCACAAAATGGAACTTGAACTAAATCATGCTTCAAAGGCGATATATTTAAATCGAAAGCTTTTAAATTAGCTAACGTTTTAATTCAATTTGTTAACAGCGTGGATGAACAACACTTAGACCTAGTCTGGTTTGCAGTTAGTTAGGAAGCCACGCTAAATGGTAGAGTTAGTCTATAGTTTTATCGTTAAAAACAACAAACGTATCCAATTTACGATTTGCAATAAGAAACACTTCAGATTTACACATAAGATTGAATGGGACAAAACAAGTAGAGATTTTATCGACGCCGTCCTTATCGGATTCACAGACAGATACATATGAGATAGGTATAGTTACAAAATATTTCCAAATAAACTTTCAACATTTTAAATGACTATACATGTCTAATGTTGTGTAGTTAAACATTAATATTGCATTGTACAATAGCAGCCTCGTTAATGCGGGAATGTTATTACAATCACGGTTTTCTATTCGCATAAAATAGGCGAGAAATACAATGGCATATCGAAGCAGAACAAATTTCAATCGTCACAATTTCGATGGATCAGAATTAGGACGCAGGTAGCCAGGAGCAAAGAGGCTGTGTGTGCGCGCGCACCAGCGACACGAGCACCGAGCGGGCAGCGCGCGGCAGTCGACATGCGGCGCGCGCGGAGTGTCACCGGCCCGCTGCGCCGGGCGCACCCCGCCTCCGGGGCCACCTGGAACGTCCAGGTACACTCACTGACCCAATCTCCTCTAATCACGATCGAGATCCTCATCACATAACTTCTTATCCACATTCCTATACAGTCTCCATACACCAATTAAACAACACAGTTCAATGAGCTTTCCATTCGTCTTATGAACAGACCATTTGGTGGAACCTGGAACTCAACAGTTGTCCGAAAACTTGTTGCACTAATTCTTAATGTATGCGTATCAAAGTGATAAGTTAATGCCCATTGAAGTACATGATCTCATCTTCAACTCGACGCGTTTCTCGAGAGAGCTCTGGCGACTTATTAGTGACAAGATCAATATTATCACTTAAATAACATCAACTGAAAATTAATCTATCATTACATATAAACAGAAAATACAATCACTTAATATCAAATAACTGAGTAGTTACAGATTAATGAAGTTCAACGGTATTTGAAGTGTCTTAGTGAAAAGTAAATAAACATAAATCCAATAAAAAAGACAATCAAGAAGAAAAATTAGATTTACAAGAAGCTTTTGGCCAATACTCTTATCCATTATCTAAAAATGATTATGTATCTGTTGTTACCGCCCTTTGTTACAGATTATTACTCATGTCACTCGGAGTGATAATAAGAAAAATCACAACGTATCAGTATTTGCAAAGACAAATAAAATTATTACTCGCTGTTGTTGTTAAAATACACCTTTATAGCGTATTAGTGCCAAATAAACTGTAATAAAAGCAAAACAAAAATACATTGTTGGGTGCTATAACTTATTTATATATATTTTTTTAGAAAATGAAATAAACTTTGGACTTTAATAATCCTTCTATTATAAATTTAACAAAAAAATGTACCTACATGTTTTTTCCTGTATTAGTTGAATCATTATTTCATAAATCAGAAACTTAATATTATTGCACTTACTCTTGAGAATTTTGGTCTTAATGTACAAAAACTTTACATTTATATATTTTATTTATACATAAGCAGTACAAAACTTTACCTACCTACCAATAAAATGCAATTATTTTTTCCATGGATATTCTTTATTAAATCATAAGGCAAAGGGGAGTTGAATAATTAAGGCATAAATGGGAAATGTGTTGTAGGTGGTGCGTGGGAAGATGAGCTCTCAGTGTCTGTGGCACGCGTGTCGAGCGCTCTCCGCCGGCTTGTTGCTGATGCTACTCGGGGGCGCGATGGCAGTCATAGGTAATTATCATACTACATATAATTTACTGTTATACTGCGACCTTAACCAGGTCGTCCGTCCATCTTGTGGGTAGGCGACCAACACTTCGCTTGCTTGTATGTGGCCTTCACTCTGGAACCTTTCGGCGCCAGCGGCCATCAGTTCTACGAGCTAAGTGTCAAGTCCACTGCTATTTTAACTTGCTAATCCTGGTTAAGGTCGCAGGAAGTCGCTGGATGCAAACCGCTGCCAACAGGTCTATGTGGTGATCTATGAGGAAGGCCTATGTTCAGCAGTGGATTTCCTGTGGCTGAAGAGAGAGAGAGAGAGTAATATACCGTATCAGCCCGCCACACGGGCCGAGCGAATCTCTGACTTTTCGGAGTCTTGTGTGTATTGGTAATCCATCACCACGCACTATAACTGTGAAGAAAAACATCGTGAAGAAACCTGCATACCATAGGAATTAATAATAATTTATATGGTGCGGAAAGTCCGCCAACCCGCACTAAGCCAGCGTGGTGGACTATATGGCCCAACCCCTCTCATTCGTATTCTATATTGTAGTGGAAGCCCGTACCCTGCGGTGGGACGTAAATGGGCTCATAAATAAAAAAAAAAAAACAAAAAATACAGTACAGTACAAATATATCTATTTTTTTAGCGTATTGATCGAAATGCAGATGGTTTGGAACCAATTCGAGATTTATTTTTAATCATCAATAAATGTTGACGTTCATTCCACCATGATACAAGAAATCATTAACTTTATTTTTATTTGATCTGTATTTATTATGCATTTTAATAATTTACTATTTAACAAATTCAAGCCAAACATTAACGTCATGAAATGGAACGAAAATCCGCTTAGTGGAAACGAATTTTAGCACCGGCTAAAGAATTTGCTGCCAGTCTTTCATTCACCGTAATTAGCGTTATTTCTAAAGGTTATACGCTCGCTACATTTTTACTTTTTTTCTGCATATTCTCTACTTTTCCCTCTAAATAGAACATAGCATCGTAAATATAATCATATAACGGTATATAAACGTACACATGGTAACAAACACAGCGAAGTTGTGTAATAACTATCTCTTAAATGGACGTTAGGCGCTTCCACATATTTCAATTACATTTCCCCAAGCCAAGATGTTCCCCTCGGGAGACTTACATTGTTTATGTCCGGAACAAGGGCGAGTTAAGCGGTGACTGAGGTGAGATATGTTACAGACATTCTTGATTCTACGTTACATATTTTAAGATTTATATTAAAATTAGCGTCATAGAATACTAATAAATGGAAAAATTTTAAACAAGAGAGGACATAATAAGGAGAAAAATGAAGTCAGTTCTTTTCATAACTTCAGATTCAAAAGTTTTTTTTTTAAGACTTTCCCGCCCACACTCCCTCCACTGCAACTCCTGTCAGCCAGGATCTAGCGGCAAGATTTAAAAGGTTGTGTAAATGTCTACTTACATACATATGTAACACTTTTAGTTTTCTAAATAATACAAAGCTACACCTAACGACGAATTATTTATAATCCGAGGAAATACCAATAGCCAGAATTTTTATAACTTGATATAATGATACAGTTTTTTTCAACTTGCTACATAAGTTTGTGATGTCTGTTGGCCGTGACGAGGCAACGACGCGAGCAGTGAGCCGCGGCCGCGGGCGGCGGATACTTCCTGTCACTGCGATGGTGCGTCCCAACACATCCGGCTTCAAGCGCCGCGCCGCGCCGCTTTATTCATACCATACAGACTATGTGGACTACATGCACTCGAATCATTTACAACCCATCTAACAATATATGTACATTCATTAAATTATGTACTAATCTTAGATTCAGTTTCTCGTAGGTACTTGGTACATTTATATATTTATACCTATGTATAATTTAGGAAATAAATTATGTCTTCTCTCCTACATCAGCTATCTTAAATTTTTTGTCAATGTCATTAACATAACATACATATTGTAAATGTATTATACATTCATGTCTGATATATTTTTACCTCAAATATATTTTTATTAACTTCACTCACTCACATATTTAACCCTAAAGGAGTAAACTTAGAGCTATATGACATTTCTCTAAACGAGAAGTCACCCGCTTGGGAAAATGACCGTCTCAGAACAGTATTCAGACACCCATTATAAATAAAATAATAATAATAATATGTTATTATTGTAAAAACCTTTAAGTTTGTAACTACCAATCGCTCAGTCACTCGCTGTTTTATGTACATTAGCTCTCCGAATGTTAAAGTACTCAATAAAGACTGAGTTGTGTAATGCTCCAGGTTACTACGCGGACATTCTGTCAGTGGCGGAGGAGGTGCGAGGCAACGCCACAGTGTCGGTGAAGGACGAAGCGCGGGGCTTCCACCTTAACAACCTGTCTTACGCTGGACCGATCGTCATGGGCTTCGGAGGTAACGTGTTGTTGCTATTATAAAACCTACATACGAACAAATTTAGCAGTAAACACTCATCATAATAATTATTAATTTTACTGTAATTTGAAATTGTTGCCAACCATCACTAGGCCAGCGTGGTAGACTATATGGCCTAACTCCTCTCAATGGCACTCTTGATTGTAAGGGAGCCCCGTGCCCTGCAGTGGGACGTATGTATATGGGCTGATACAGAATTTTAAACGTGTTGCCGCCTCAATTTTGAAATATTTGTAAAATGTGCGAACAAACATATCAAGGAACGGAGTGGGAAAATAAGTTTTAGTTTAGACAAAATACTGGCTGTGTGTCAAGACAATGATATGAAAACATTCAATTTTATTAATATGAATCAATTATTTTGTATCTTATTTGTTTAATGTACTTTGATTTCAATATCTATTAACAACTGAGCTAATTAACATATGCATCAAAATTCGAGAATTTTGGTTTATCTATTCTAGACGTTGTTTGTCCAGTGCATTCCTAACAGAATATATTGCTTTTAAGGATTCATAGTGGTGGCGGCATGCGTGATGACGTTCGAGGCTCGCGACAGCGCGGCGAAGGTGACGCCGGCGCGGCCGCAGAGCATGCCCCGGCCCATGCCGCGGCGCGGGCCGGCGTGCGCGGCGCCCGCGCGGCTCGACCAGCTCGGCGTGTACCGCCTGCCGCACGTGCTGCCGCTGCCGCACGCGCTGCCGCTCGCGCCCATGCACCGCCACCGCCTGCCGCCGCCCGTCAGGTACAACACAACCACTACCAACCTACTCACGCGGAAGGATATTGACGCTTGGACTTATTTGTCGCTTGCTTTGTAAGTAATCTTCGTAAATCCCGTAGCTAGCGCGCTTTATTAATGTATTTTTTTGGATATAACACATTTATCATTGCTGAATGTATCTGAGCCATTCATGGTGTAATCAAAGCAGTGTACCCTACTATCATAAGGCAACATTACAAGTGTTTCATGATTCATGAGTAGAGTGCGTGTGCGTGTGATGCGCGCGTCGCAGGCTTCTTGAAGCGTAGGGCAGTGAGTGTGTGTGACAGAACTGGTGGTGAGAGAGGAAAAGGGAAGGCTCGTTTCGGCTCCGCGCCCGACTTACGTAGCGGTAGTGCGCGCGCGCCGCTGCCAGTAAGCGCATTGCGCCGCCCGCTACGCCGCTACGCGCTCTCCGTAGACGAGCCGCCGCCGTCCGCAGTCAGGTAATGTAAATGACTCACCTTCATTACAATATGCATTTAACATCTTGCCCTATGTTGTTCCATGTTAGTACATGTTTAGTAAGTTCCATGGACATGGGACTTATTTATTGTTTAATACCTCAAACGTCTGGCGTTGGTTGTTGTAGACTTTAAGGCCTATTCCTTAACGATTTGATAGGCAGGCGGTCAGTCGCAAAATTCTAAACGTATATTATTTTATTTCATTATTTGAATATTTGCAACGTAAATGTAAAGTCATGCTGCACCTGGTGTAAGTGTGCAATAATATCAGGCAGTAGCAGAATTAATAAAAAAGACAATGCGAAAATAACAAAGAGGGTTGCACTATAATTATAATTATAGTTGTTAATATACTTATATGTGTTGTGTAGCGCGAGCGCGGCGGAGTCGGAATGCGGGTCGCAGTCGTCGCTGGCGATGGACCTGCACGCGAGCGGGGCGTGCGCCGGCGTGACGCTGCGCGTGCGCGACAACACGCGCCGCCGCCCGCTCGCGCGCCAGCAGCGCCTGCGCGACGACACCATGCACCGTCAGTACTCACACCTAGCAGCGATTACTACTTACAACATTCACATACAAATGATTAAATACCTTTGACAACCCCGCACTGAGACCAAAACCCAAAGCTCTAACTGATTGCAAATATTGTTTCGACGCATGTATATCATCAAACAGTTCTAACACGTCAATTTTGAACTTTTCCATATCGAATAAACTTCCGTTGAAACAATCAATTCTTATGCTAGCACCGTCACTTGTTTTACTTTATTTTTACATAAACAAGCCGTTACAAATGTACATACAGCATTGAGCATTATCAAATTAAAATATGTTATTAGTTTTAAGGATCTACATAAACTAACTAGACACTTAGTGTACAAAGGCACAGAAAGCAGGTGTTGGTGCGTTTGTTGTTCAAGTTTTTAGTTTAAGTAGATGACATGGATTTGTCGATTAACACAGCGAGACACACTTGAAGATTACAATAGCTGTCATGAGCAGATGCATGCGACAAATGGTGTGATGGCATTCAACTTTACAAGAATATTCCCCCAGTTTCCGCTATTGTAGCCGCAGACGCCCCACATAGATTGGACAATCGCTCCTTTCTAGTCGATAACTGATGGCATCCTTGTCTTTAGTTAAGTCCCTGATAGTCCTGTAATAGTCAAAATTGAGACCCCAAGTTCAATTTGTGCAACAGAATAAGTAATCCACAAATATTTGGATCAGGTCTGTGGATGATTGAAAAATTTCTTGTAATTCTTGATACCAGCAGTACAAAATATCTAGCTTTGCTTGAGATCCGGATTATATGTATGACATTTAAGCGTATTTATTTACTTAAAAATTATTACTAAATTATTTATTTCCAGCAACACCAGTGGAGAGTACGATCAACCTCAACATCACTGAAGAATCCATAATGAGGTACTATGCCTGTTTTGATCTCATTCATATAAATTTCTTGACTGACATTATTTATACCATCATAATTATTCTTTTAATTACTTCCATTCTTATCGAACGTAATAATCTCTTCCAGGACAAATCATGAAGAATCAGATTCAAAAGTGTTAGACCATCTTCCAGTGGAGCGAGAAGTGCGAGCTTGTAGTGCGCCGCCACCAGAACACGGTTCACCACCGCTGTCGCCACCATTAGTGGTGACCACCAGCCCGCTCTCACCAGAACCACCACCAGACACGTATATCACGATAGAACAACCAGAACAAGACACTAGCCAACACTCTCCCCCCCTCGAGGAATGAGAACGACAGCAGTCTCGTACCAACGAGACTCTAGAACCATCCACGGAATAAATATCTCTTGTTGATAAATTTTGTACTTAATATACAACGTGTTTGGTTACTATTTACTAAAATAACAAAATTGACTTTTCGATGTGTCGCGCATACGAGGACACTTCTATTTTTTAGACCCGCTGTTGTATTATAATCATTGGTGTATTGTTAGCGAATGTTCACGTAGTAACTCTGTAATGTACATGCGGTATTGTTGAATAGGTATGTCTGTAGCTAACATTAGTGTTTACATACAAAAATAACCCCGCGAACAATTGTGGTTGTTGTTTGGCAACTGACGCTATTGAGACGCGATAATAGTTATAATATAAGACAGAAATGAAGATTTTTATATTATAGTGTAAATTATGCACACATATTTCGGTGTACTCACATGCGTAGTGACCCAATGTACAGATCTCCCGTATCCGATAGCTACGTACCTAGTGACAATATATTACGTAATTGCAACTAACCTATTTACAGATTATTCAAAGCACCAGAAGTTATTCTTATTTCGACAAACGGATCAAACGTAATAAGGTAGCCACTGGTAACAAAAAGTATCTACTCTATAAACAATAATATTCTATATGATTGTTTTCATGAACATATAATATAACTAAACAATTTAAAATAACGAGTGCCAAAAGTATGGTAACATTGTGTATTATAAATAATGTAATCATCAAATACTATATCTACTTACTATCATATTAATAGTTTATAATCTCCATTCGAATAAGCGTGAAATCCAGCTGCATAATATTAATGATCTCACTTGTCTGACAAACAAATAATATTTCCTTTTTAACACTTTTTCACGATTTCTCTACCTATCTAATTCTATGATTCTATTAACATATAGCGGCATTGGAATTTCGATTCTATCGCTTTACATCTTGTAAATCAATTTTAGTTTTTCATTGTTAAATGTAAAAGACTGATAAAAGCGAATTTTATAAAAAAGAAACCATAAAATTTTTATTACAATTGAATACAATAAAGATAAATAAAAATTAATCTAAATTAAATAATTATGCGATGTGTCTTTTTTATGAAGACACATAATAAGATATTTAACATTTATTTTCAATTTTAAATAACAATAGAAATAATTTGATACAGCTGAATTTTCCAAATAACATTACAACGTAAAATATTTGAAAAAAGCTATCAATTATACAGATCTCTAAAAAAGATCTTAAATATATAAAAATTATACACAATTTCCATTTTTAATTTTAATTTCTTTAATGTTACAATAAATCTTTAACTTATTCGTCCAAAATAAGTCAACTTGTCTTATACATATATGCATGGTGTAGGTTACAATGAGGTGGGAGAAAAATCCTACATTTAGACAAGATCACAAAGTGTAATAAAACAAACTACTTTGCAGATCTAATAATAAAGAATTTTAAGATTATACTGTGACATTAAATCAGCTGTAAGGCTTACATTTTTTTACTTTTTGAGACTTCCTAACAATAATTAGTCAATGGTCGATTTTAAATCTCCTTCCAACTTCTATGTTAGAATTTATTTATTGACAATAACCATATGTCAAGTATACTACGAATAGTGTTATTAGAACCAATTGACGGTACCCGCTAGTTCAAAACCTTGTAAATCGATAGTGAGTTGTAACGTCCCGTCCAAGCAACGGAGTTACTAAAGAACGGAGCTAGGAAAAATGAAATCATCATATTGTAACATATATTATATATAATACCGAGTCAACTGTTTATGTAAAATTTTAACAAATGTAAACATTAATTTTTATTCGATTTATTTTTGCAAATGATAAATTATGCGTGTACATTTTTGATATTTTAATTTAATTAATTTATTGCAATCAA
This sequence comes from Theretra japonica, assembly GCA_033459515.1. NCBI lineage: Eukaryota > Metazoa > Arthropoda > Insecta > Lepidoptera > Sphingidae > Theretra > Theretra japonica. The sequence goes on from CM065937.1 coordinate 6,192,191, forward strand.
TTCTGATTTTAAGCGAAAAAAATATTCAAGCCTTTTTCGCCACGTCTGACGCAATTTTAAAAATCTCATTTATCAACAATTAAGACTTGCGCTTGCAAGGAAACTAGTAAGCCATCGATAAATATTCTATGATCATACAACCACGAAGAAACGACGCGATGAATTCCTTCATAAAATATTCTAAAATCCGTATATATTATAGAATTTACTCGCAACATTAGGACATGTGAGGAAGTACTACTGTAAACGGTGTGTCGACAGCTAAGACACGGGCAAAAATATATTCAGTAAAATTCCATTAAAAATGCAATTTTATCAGTCATAGAAATTATTTATACATCGGAAAAGCAATTAACATGTTAATCGATTTAATTTAAATTAAAAATAAACTTTCAAATTATTCAATTACCCATATTGTATGTTGACTAATATTATCCCATTTGTATCCTCATTAAACCTTTGCTTGTTTGTCATTATTTTGCTTTACTTTGTAACCTATTCACTGATGTGATATGAAAGATATTCCATCCAGCCAATTAGCCCTGTTTCCTCGCTTCTTATATCTATCGTGAAAATTAATTATGCAGTTGAAAATCCCCAAATGTTATGCGTATTCACATGGAAGAACGATCTCTTCTTAATAGGCGTATCGGTTGCTAATTTGCCGCTCTTATGTTATTAAACAGTACAATAGATTTGTACAATATTTTTCTCCGTCTTCTTTCTTGCATTCCACTCCATCCGTTAGTAGATTTATTAATTGTAATTAATATAAATATTATTATCTGCTTCTTCGGTAATTGTAATATTATCAGAGCCCGACGGTCTGTCGTTAATACATAGCCGCTAATCTTTTACTGAATAGTGAATACCCTTTAGCCAAACTGCCGTCTTCCTACCCAACTTCGTCTTCCACTTTGGAAGTTATACACTACCATAGCATAAATGACCTAGTATTATAACATTGTGTAGTACCTAATATCTATCACAAAATAGCACCTTAATGTATGAACATTGTTGGATACTTTCATCATTGTTGCAAGTAATTGTGGACATATTTCTAACGTAGTGTTGATCCCTGGTAGATATGATTACATAAGTCAGTGCTAATCCTTTATTGAATTAGCAGGTGTTCCGCGAAATATTACGGCCTTATTTATAGACAGATTTAAAACTAATTTTAGTAAACGAATGTTTTGTCCCTTTAGAAAGACTTTTGAATTCAGTTTGAGCGAAGAAGACAAAACATGCGGTAACTAAAATAGGTTTTAAATTTGTCTATGAATAAGACCTGAAGTATAGACCTATGACAGGCCTAATTTTCATTGTTTTAAATATTTATTCCGTGACTTCTTATATGAAACTATGTTTGTAAAAAAGAATATATGTTTGGTAGTTAATAGGAGTCAATTAAAATATTATTTAAACAAATTCAGGTCGAAAGTTTAATCTAAATATGTTCTTGAAGTATGCTCTTTTCATCATCAAAATATTTCTGCTATAGTCTTTTTAGTAAACATGACATTGTGTATGAAAATATCGATCACTGTAAATAGCCCATTGTAATATGGCGTAACCTTGTCGTCATTTACTGACTGATCCGAGAAATATGCACTTTTATATTATACAAACTTACCTAAGTGTTTTATACGGTGTGTAAATTATACGAAATTCGTAAGAGCTAGTTATTTATTTTATAATAATATAAAACGTGTAATCAATCCCAATGGTTGTTGTGATGTCTATTAAATTTGTTGATGATTAAAATGCACGGTGTTTTTTTATTTACTATCCCTGATTCAATACTGCCTCAATAAGATTTAAATTAATAAAAACAATAAAATCTTATTGCATTGTAATAAATCTACGTAATAAAATTTAATAATTTGTTTTTGGAGGGTAATCCGATTATATAAAAAATATTCTGCCTTCGGTTACAATGCTGAGGGTTCGAGTCCCTGTACATTAGTACTCTTCTCTTATTAGTTTAAAAACACCTTTAAAATATTAATATTTTAAATATTTTTTGAGATTTGCAACGCTAGAAAATCTATAGCCAATTTGAGTAAATAACCAAAAAAAAATTAGACACTTGTGAATTGACTTTACTATAACCACAGAACAATTGAATATGATTCTGATCTATGACTATAACCATTACTACTCGTATAGTAATAAAGCAGACTCAGTAAACTAGGACCTTTTGGAACTTCAGTTATAGGTAATCTTGAAAAGAGACTTTCCCGCCCACACACCCACCTTCTTCAGAAGATTGCAACTTCTGTCAGCCTAGATCAACAGTGGCACGTAAAGAATTGACACCGAGCTCCGAAGCTCGGCGAGTCTCTTAGGACCCTATTGCACAGGCATGTCGTACACCCGCATCGTCATTAACAGTAAAAACAATCAGGGGAGAATGGAAAAAAATAATTGTCTACTTCTTACATATTTAAACTAGGTCATACTAACATAATATTAATAGTTATGTCGCGAATAAAATTAGGCATAATCACATAATAGCGATTTTTTAGAAATATCCAATGGCGAGAGTTCTTTGCAGAGGTCCGACAAGCAAGCCGTTTACCTTATAATAATTGGTGACTACCACCGATGTACCTAACACAGGGTATATCAAGACTGCAACCGAAAAGTAAACCAGATGGTAGTTTTAGTGTTTACAGACACAGTTCAACGAAAAATGTCTCAAAAAAAGCGACAGGTTTTTTTGTACAAATTGGGTGGTAAATAATGGGTGTAAACCGAGTTTTTGCTAAAACTATAATTTAAACGCTTACGTACTATAGTTTCTTTAAAATTAAAAAGGTTTACATTATTATTTTAGGAAAAGATGTATTTATTACCCCAATAGGACAATCAGTAAAAAATTACATTAAAACATTTTTACTTCCATTATGTCTTTTAGTCACTAATACTACCACCTGGCTTCGTTTTCGGTCGCAGTCTGGATATACCCAGTATAAGTCTTGGGTCGTTGGTGCGTTACCGGGCTTCCTAATGGGAAGGGAAAAGATGAAAAACACTAGGAACTAGGAGAGTAGGAGTATTGGTCCTCTGGCAATCTCACTCATCGAACAAAACATGACAGCAAAATTGTAGTCCATGCCAATCATAATATGGATTGATCATTATTACCACATGGTATAAAATTAGTTTTTTATTAGAATTTATACATGTAGAGAAGGTAACTTGACCTTTTTATTTAAATTGCGGCGCAGCAATCTTACCCGGAACGTCGTAGCAGAACAGCCCGGAGCGGCGCAATGTAGCAAATTCGCCTAGGGCACCGTAGCGATCTCACCCAGAGGGACGTAGCATTCTCGTCCAGGTCGGCGTAGCATACACGCCCAGGAAAGCGTAGCAATTACACTTAAAACGTAGTATAGCGAACTCGCCGGGGGCAAAATAGCTTGAGCGGCGTAGCAAAGCCAAAAAGGACAGCGTAGCGGCCTCGCACAGGAAGCTAGTCGTGCTAAAACTCGTATTAATCATATGTTTTTTTTTCGCTGTGTGCTGCCGTAGGGCGTAATGATTGAGTTAACTATATGGTATTCAGTTCCTACATTTGTTGAACAAAAAATGTGCTACGAATATGTCTATTTATTTTTTACGTACTTGGAAAAATTTAAGTCAATGTTCTTACTCTACTTATCAAAAATTGTTTTTTAATAAAAGATAAGTTTCAATTAGTTAGCAATTTTGTGCTGAAGCAGTATTGATAAATATTAGGAATGACTAACGCTTACGCCAAGATGAACAAAAAGAAATGGACCATTCACACTATAGAAAATTTATTGTGAGTTTATAAATAATTAATTCAAGCGTATAATAAAAGCGGTTCAAAATAAACTTACGTGTGACAAATCCAAATGCTCAAAATCGCGGGTACTCATGTTAAGTAAGGCTTCGCTAAAGCACGTTACATTATTTCGACCACGCGAGTTTATTTACTTAAATTGATACACCATTAATCAGAAATCTGTGTCATTGCTCAAGCCAAACCTATGCTAATCCTATCAAAGGTGTCAGCGGGGATAATCCCTTCAATCTCGTTATCCATCTGATATAAATCTGTGTGGCGGCTTGATCAAGCCAGCAGTCAGTCAACGGAATGGGCCCAGGAGCACTCTACTGAGGACTGCTCACGTACCTGCACTACCCGACATGGCCAACCAATCAGACAACCACTACTATGGCGCACACTTTGAAGCCCTCAAGTAAGTTATCTTTAGTTCGTTTTTTATTTTGTAAATAAATAAATAATAAAGAGGCCAATTATCACATAGTAGCACGTAGAAGTGCCGCTAGTTATGACAACAGTTTGCTTATTTATTTAGATCCTAGTCTATAACAGAGATACAGCCTATCACCAAACATTCCGAGTATAAATCTAGTCCTCGAAAATTTCTAAGAATTTTCAAGCAAAAAATAAAATTATTAAATTATTTTCAAGCCAAAAAGCACTCAAATTGGTCCTGCAAAACCTCAGGTTAAATACGCATTATACATCGATCCAAGATATTTTCGAAAATACGTTTTAAATTATTGTATATTTTAGACATGGCCCTCTCTCTCTCTCTCCCTCTCCCCAATATGGTGTTTTAATATTCGTTATTCCGACTAGATCTGCCGGCCAAGTGGAGATGCTCGGAGATGGTTTGACCGGCGACGACCTGGCGGCGATACCGGAGCACTGGCTGTCGTACCCGGCGCCCCCGGCCAGCGCCCACACCGCCCTGGCGTTGCTCTACATCTTCTTCACCTTCGCCGCTCTCATCGGGAATGGACTCGTCATATTTATTTTCTCAACGTACGTATAAAATTGATACAAACGAAAACAACATTAATACATGTCCTCTGTCGTAACAAGTACTTGTTGCCTACACAAACGTTTGTTTTGGAACAGGGGTCGAACTTCTGGTCTGTCGTTTCACAGCGTTGAATCAACTGCGCCACGGAGACTAAATGAATATATAAATAAATATTAATATACATATATAGAATAGATTAAATCATGATTACAACTTAAATTCTGTTTTAGGACAAAAAGCTTGAGGACTTCAAGCAACCTCCTCATTTTACAATTAGCGATACTAGACTTCATCATGATGGCGAAAGCTCCAATATTCATCTACAACAGTGCGATGCGAGGGTTTGCTGTCGGCGCGGTCGGATGTCAAATATTCGCCTTAATGGGGTCGTACAGTGGCATCGGAGCTGGCATGACAAACGCTTGTATCGCTTATGACAGGTAACATGCAGCTCTTCAATTATAACTATCTCTAAACATATTTATTACCTTATCATGCATGCTTTCAACCGATTTCAATACAACCATAAATAAATTTAATATAATTCAATATTCATGACTCTACATACATACATTAATGTACATTAATTATTCGACAATCGACTATCCAACATTTCGCATTATATACATACGTAGTATGTACACAATATTTGGAAGGCCTCCTTCTTTTTTTAAGACTTTGCCTTGAGGTCTGTCAAAAAAAAGATCAATATTGTTTTATTTAGAATGTATAAACTGTTTTGATATAAATTCACTCGTTATTTTCAGACATTCTACTATCACAAGACCTCTCGACGGAAGGTTATCGAAAGGCAAGGTCTTAGTAATGATCGCCCTTGTCTGGATATATGCCACTCCGTGGTCCCTTCTGCCTCTGTTTAAAATTTGGGGCCGATTTGTTCCTGGTACGTATTTATTTATAATATAACAAAATCGTGTATTACGTGGTGGCCTGTTGGTTACGAACGAGACGCGGCTGCCTTCATGTTCACGGTGGTCGCAGGTTCAAATCCCAGGGCACACTTCTGACTTTTCAGATTTATATGTATATTGATGGTCAATCACCACGCACTATAACGGAGAAGGAAAACATCATGAGGAAACCTGCGTACCACACCGATTTATAAAACTTTCTATGGTATCGGGTATGAAATGACCATGGCTTAAACACACTCAATCGTAAGATGGATTGTAGAATAGGCCCGGCCATGCAGTGGGACGAATATGGCCTGATCCAAAAAAATAAAAGGAAAAATAGCCAAATGTGTGGATACCATTTAAAGAACACAAAGAACATATCTACAAACTTGTGTATAAGAATAAATGCAGACATGTAACAACTTACGTCATATCCCTATAATGTCAAAGGGTTTATTCACCAGCCACAGTAAATTCACATAGGTCATAGAAACATAGGTCTTCCCAGTGATTTCCATTATCCATATAGTACAGACGTTGTAGGGGATGGTGGCATACGAGATAATGTGTCTTCTTGTTACAGAGGGCTACCTAACATCCTGCTCATTCGACTACCTGACCAATACGTTCGATACGAAGTTATTTGTGGCGTGTATATTCGCTTGCAGTTACGTTTTCCCCATGTCCATGATCATATATTTCTACAGCGGCATTGTAAAACAGGTCTTCGCCCATGAAGCGGCATTAAGGTATATTGAATTTAAAATGTTTTAATTACTTATAGTTAGAGGAAATAAGCCTACCATACTAAAAAATAATTTGACACTTTTTAATAACATTAATTCATGCCGCTCATAGTTAAATATATTTTTTGTTTCTATATTATAGGGAGCAAGCTAAGAAAATGAACGTAGAGTCGCTAAGAGCCAACCAGGGCGGTGCTGCTTCACAGTCAGCTGAAATAAGAATAGCCAAAGCGGCACTTACTGTCTGCTTCCTGTTCGTGGCGTCGTGGACACCTTACGGGGTGATGGCGCTTATCGGAGCTTTTGGCAATCAGCAATTGCTTACTCCTGGGGTATGTTGTGTTTCAAGTTTTTAAATTTAAAGTCAATCTAAAGTTATAGATTTAAACATACCTATACAATGCCTATGGTACGGTAAATATGAATACGCTCCGGCACCAAAAAAAATCTATTAACTTAAAATTGCGTAAGATAACAACAATATGTAGAGTTTATTACCCATGTGCTAAATTCAAGTGTATATTTAATATTTAAGTATTAGTGGCGACAGAATATTGTTCGTTTAACCACCCGATAAAAACAAAATTAAATAGATTTGGATACCATATTTAAAAGACGCGATAATAACCGGTACTGGCCTACTACATTATATTTTTTTTGTTTGAACAGGTAACAATGATTCCCGCTGTGGCGTGTAAAGCTGTCGCCTGTATAGATCCTTGGGTTTATGCGATTAGCCATCCTAAGTACAGGTACGTGTACGGCTTAAAGTATAAATAATATAGAGCCGAAACCAACATTAAATTTAATTAATATCCGTCGAAAACGAGTTTAACTGGAATTTAATAGCGCATAACTTTTTTTTTTTCAAAAATTCGTGCATGTTGGACAACCTGTCAAATGTCGGCCAATAGGGGGGCAGAAAAAGGTGGCACGGCACCATCTTTTTATGCACGTTTTTAAAGTACCAACGCTCCCTCTACTCGTATATTATAAATACTCAAAGTAAAAATAATTAATTCAATTTTCACTAATATAGCCGTACTACCAACATTACGAACAAAAAAATATCTACGTTTTTAAGACGCTCCCTCTGGATAAACACTCTAAGTTGTACGGATAATATTTTTGTAAATGTCCAATAGCATTCACAATGTTCTTTACAAACTTATTCATACCGTTAACCGTTAAATACGCGAGAATTATGTAAAAAAATTGAGACTTTGTATATATTTCAGGCAAGAACTGCAACGTCGCATGCCGTGGTTGCAAATCGACGAACCCGACGACACAGCGTCGACAACCACCAGCAACACCACCAACAGTGCGCCACCAGCTGCCACCGCCTAACTTTACATCAACTACGCTCAAAAGAGTTTTCATATTTACATGTGCCTGAATTCTACTCCGATCGATTTAAACGACAACCATGGCTTTACTGAAGGACTTTCGATGTTGTATCTCAGAAATAGAATTTAGTAAGAAGCATAAAGTGACACTGAGCACGTACTTGCTGTCTTTTATTTACCTGATATAATTTGGACATCAAGAAAAGATTCATAATAATATGCATAACTAATAAGCATGGAGTATTTTTGTATGATTAATGTTTTTAAATTTATTTGTTATTGAGAAAGTAATCAATAATGTGAATCATTGGTCACAAGGACGCATGCATATGTTAGCTCTGAACCACGCATTCAATTTCCGGGTCAGGCAATCGACTTTGTGTGAATTTTTAGTTTCCCCGCACCGAATTCAAGATATAGATAGGTACATATTACCTACGTATTATCCAAAAATATTTGAATGAGATTCTGCGAGACCAAAAAAATATCTTGTAGGTAGATTTTTGATACACAAACCTTGGTTAGTATCATAATATGGATTCAAAACTATATGTTCCTATTGACTATTGAGTATATTCAATTCGTTTGCATATCGGTTCCACAGACCTATATACTTAATTCATCTATCTTACATAACGTAAAACTGTAGGTACATCCTATCAAAGTAGGTATACATTTCCATGAGATATGTTATGCAAATTATGAGTGCCTACTCGATACATTGTCCTTTTTCATCTCCTCGCTCCTCAGCCATATAAAATGCAATGCTGAACATCAGCCTCCCCCAAGGATTTCCTTAGCGACCTTTTAGTAACGGCCAACATCCAGCATCCTTGTAATTCTTTAATACGTCGTCTGGGCACCTTGTACTTGCTATTAAGACACTTGCATTAGAATATTGGCATCAAGGAAAAACAAGTAGGTACCTTACCATTAAGGCTAAAACCTCCGTATTTAATCCATAACAAATTCGAATCGAATACCTAGTAGGTATAATAGCCATATTTCAGATAAATTAAAATTAATTACTACATTGTTTCATATTACGTACTTGAGTTCATTCTTTAAGATTTTATCCGAGATCGTTTTCATAATTTCATTACTATTTTAATTCTGAAATTGCAGTTGAATATGTACGACATGGGGGTCTTCACTAAAATGTTATCGAAGCCTGCTTCCTCTGAGGCTGGTGCGTTGATTGATATGTGTATGCATCACTGATGTATAGGTTACGAACAGCGGGCTAGCCGATTTGGGGGTGGACTCGTTGAATGTGAATAAATATGTTGTTTTTACCAAATATTGTAAAATTAAAATATTATTAATTGATTGTAATAGTTTAGGGTACGATGGGACTGACGTACCTTAGTTGGGTAAAAGTCCCTAAATTAAAAATTATAAAAAAAAATTACTATTTCAGGTTAAGCTGTATGACACCGTCCTTTGCCCTTGCAAAAAGAAAAATTAAAAACGTAAACCAATTGTCAAAATAACGTCATAATGTTTTGATCGTATTTTCGATGTTCATAACAAATAACATTAATTGAAATTTATCGTGCAAATATACAGATATAAAATCATTACTATGTTATAAAACAAAATCATAATGGATAAACTAACAGTGATATCTGCGACTCTGTTCATGGCAGCCGATGTATTTGCTATTGTGAGTTTAGCAATGCCAGACTGGATCATTACAGAAATCGGAGGTGAATATTTCAAGCTTAAGAAGTTACGCTTTGTATCAAATTAGAAGCCTGCATTTTTATGAAAACTATCTAGAACATTTTATTACATCAACAAAATACGAACACTTGCCACAATATTGAACAATATCCAACGCGGAAGTGTTTTATTCACACATAAATAATCGATGTCATTAATTACAGGTGATACCCGTCTCGGTTTGATGTGGTCATGCATCACACTTTACAACCGACCACAGGTGTGTTTCACACCAGACTTGCAACCTGAATGGTTGCTTGCACTAATATGTATTTTCATAGGTTGCATCTGTATAACAACCACTGTGATACTATTGGCGTCTAGTCATTTCGATCGGAATGTCATACCATATGCTCGTTGGGTGGGATTTGCAGCAAGTAAGAACAGATTAAATATATTTCTAATAAATATTTAATCACTATGTTTGAATAAATTGAAATTTTCATATTCTTTTTCATTCCAGTGGTGGTGTTCTGCCTGGCTGCTGTAATATTCCCAATGGGCTTCCATGTCGATGAAATTGGAGGTCAACCGTACCAATTACCTAACAGCCATCAAGTTGGAATCTCCTACATACTATTTGTCCTCTCTTTGTGGATTACTGTTATATCAGAACTATTTGCAGGCAAAGTTTGCTTGCCACATTTTTAAATATTTAAAATTGATCTGAAATTGTATTATATGTTGATAAGTTTAAGTTTGTTATTTGTATTGTGTTGTAATATACAAATATATTTTTAAAATTATCAAATAATTTATAAAAGGTGAATCTGCATAGTATGTCTGCTTACTAATTCAGGAACATAGATGTGAATTTATGTATGTAACTTGTATAGGGATATCTACTAAAATTGTACTATGCACAATTTGATCTAGCAACATTAAGGACCTTATTAATAAACTCAGATGAGCGTAGGATCAACAGTCCAAGGCTATAAATTGCCTCGATTGTTTTGAAAAGTGAGGTATTCACACCTTAATAATAAACACAGAATTGCATAAAGGGTTAGACAACCATTGTATTGTAGTTACATTATTCAATATTATTGTCAAATAAATATGTCAATTCTAAAGCTTGGGATTAAAGTTAATCCTTCACTTGTCTGAGTTTATTAATAAGGCCAATGTTGCTTAGACTAGGAATAAGCATATAAAACCTTATGTACCATTATGTAATATTAAACATTCCAATCAATAACATATGAGATTTAAAAGTAACTATTACAATAGTATTAAGCAAGTTGTAATATAAGACTTGTGAAATCCACATCACATTTGAACTATCTTAAGTCATTGTTGAAATTACTGACATACTAATATAAACCTGGTCATACAATTTTTACACCAGGTGAATTTTTAGCACCAATATAAAGATAGTGTGTGGCAGATACATTAAAAAGAAGGGTTAGGCATATTTACTTTACAACATTGCTTAAAATTTTCATTTTCATTATACAATTAATATATCACCTTGTACTGCGCTCTTTTCAAAACAGACCTCATTGTTACCCCACTTTACTTACAATGTAATCATAAAAACAAAATATTAAACCAATTATTCCTTTGAAAAGTGCGTGGTGGCCTGTTGGTAACGGACCAGACGCGGCTGCCTACATGTTCACGGTGATCGCGGGTTCAAATCCCAGGGCACACCTCTGACTTTTCGGAGTTATTTATTTTATTTTATTATTATTTTATTTTATGTGTGTATTGATAGTCAATCACCACGCACTATAACGGTGAAGGAAAACATCGTGAGGAAACCTGAATACCGTAGCGATTTTAAAGAATTTCTACGATATGTAAGTCCGCCAACCCGCACTAGGCCAGCGTGGTAGACTATATGGCCTAACCACTCTCAATCGATTCTCTCGATTGTAAAATAGGCCCTTGCCCAGCAGTGGGACGTATATGGGCTGATAAAAAAAATCCTTTGAGGTATAATTCATGAATATGGTTTTAACATTTGTTCAAGTAACAAGGCAGATTAATAATGGTATTTGGTATACTTTTGTTATATTGAAAAAAAGGAAGCTATTGTAATAATATAAATGAAAGTTCACTTTATTACTCTAGGTTAATTGTAAATAAAGAAAAATGGTGAAAGATATTTGTAAATGTTTTCTTGGTTTGTTAAAAATAATGATATTGGCTAGTAAATGTTAAAACTTGCGTGACCGCCTCGGTGGCGCAGATTTAAGTATCAATATTACCCTAAAATCTAGCAAGTTTTAATTCTAACAACAACACACATTCTGATAATTCTGAAACGTCGCGCCTATTGGACATTGGTCATTTCTTTGCTTGTTACGAACGCAGTCGTTAGCAGTGTAATGTGATTTCCCATAGAACACATGAATGATGCCTGATAACACCTTTATCGATCGGATATTTTTTTTGTCACCCGGTATTTTATTAGAACGTTGCTCGAAGGTACCTCCAGACTTAGTCTAATAATGGTGGTGGTCCTCCAACTTATGTATTAAGCGAATCTGTATAGTTGTAAAAATTGCTGTGAATATAGTTATGATTAATGCAAACTGAATATTTTATATCCAATATATTTGTTCACGTATTGACCCTTCGCATACCCTTTCTGGGAAAAGGCGTGATGTTTAAGTACCTATGTATGTATGTCTGAATTGAGTCGTTGAAACAGGTAATAAATGTCAGTACTTAGACGAATTCTGCCACTGAACAGCAGTGCCAACGCTCTTCGTTTCAGTCTGTAGGACAATACTAAGCAGCCAGTGATTACTGAGCAATGAACATTAAAAGACGTATACATATTAGGTGGCTTTTATAAATGGGCAGGTGTGATACTATGGCCACCAAGAGAGCGACCTACTCATCTTTACTTCGCTTATAAAAAAATACATAAATGAAATAGCACAAAAGTATGCTATTTGGAATTTAGTTATTACTTTAGTGTATTCATCAACCAAGCACAGTTTTACAAATGTTATAGTAAATCTTATATCACAAAGGTCAAATAAAACAACTATCTTATAACAAAAATCATTTATTAACACTATTTATGACAATTACCATGTTTCAATAATTATTAATTATAAAAAACTTAAAGTAATAAAACAATCCTCTATATTTACATAATAGACTTTGAGGCTAAATAAACACTTAATCTCATTATTACCAAGTCTCTGAAAGTCTTGTAAGCACTGTATTTTGAACAAGTTAAAATATTCTCCCAACTCTAGTAGCACAAAATGTTCAGGCACCACATTGTCTTCTCTCTTCATTATAACTGCATGCATCTTCAATAACGGTTTTTATCCACATTATAACTTGTTGATATAGCTTGCAGCCTCATCCTAGGAAATCTTATTAAAAAAGATGAAAGCTATATGATTGATGAGCTGGACTCCTTTGTTGAATCCACCCTGTGGTCACGCGGTCGTTACATCACCACGCAACAACACGCTACGATAACAGGACGGCTATCTAACAGAAAATGTTATATACTCGCTACAGCTGGGAGGCTGGCCTTGCAATCTATTTGGGTTTGATCGCTGCCAGTGTACGAAAGAGGAAATTGACTTAAGAACTCAAAAGCCTTAGAACTCGACTCAAACGCCAGCTCTCGAACGATGAAGTCCACAGGAACGCTCTGTCTGTAGCTGCACATATAAAAACATGTTAAGAAAATATAACCAGCTATACTGGTCAGTAATGTAAAAATATGCAATTACATTGGTGCTAATACAAGATCACTAACGCCCGAATATTGAAACGCCATTTAAATATTAATTTTCACTTAACTACCCGCGTCGTACTTAACCAGTACATTTAAGCGAGACTGGCGTAGTTAAGTGCAACATAATATTTAAGTAGCGTTTGAGTATTCGGGCGTAAGAATATCATAAATAACATTAAAAGAAATATGGGCAATTGTACAACAGAGAAATTATACGGTAGCAGTCGCAAAAAGTTTTATGAAACTAGTTCGCAAAGCTTTATCTTTATAACTGAAGGATCCCTTTAGTTATCAAAGATAACTCAATGCATCTATCATATATATATATTGCTTATTCTTTAAGGATATGTATATCTTTAACTCTTCAGATAGTAGAGATTGTTAATTTCAACTTTTTTTATTCTGACATGACAAAGTGACTACAATGTAGCTAATAGAGCAAGAGACCGTGACCGCCGGACATTCGTCATTTTATAAAAGCTGAAAATTTGCCTGCGCATGCCTCTGACATAGGCATCACACAATCAGCTAATATGAAGTTCCGATCGTGGTGGCTGTGGGAGGTATCAGCTTCAATATGTCTGGCATGCCCAGGCACTTTAAGCTTTAATAAAATAACGAAAGACTGACGGGCTCCTCGTCTATAATTTTAAGTGCCATGTAATTCAATGAGAATATCTGCAACGTAGAACTAGCGTAGTTTATAGAATTCGCCAGTGGTAGATTGTAAATTGTTTTTTTTTTACTTGAAGTTAAATCTTAATTATCTTTAAAAATCCATCGACGCAAAACAGCGTTATAATGGTATTTATTGAGTTTATATGCAAATGGATATTCATTTAAAAGTTATTAATTAACTAGGCACAACAGCTTATTCAAATATATATATTTGTTTTGTGTATTATGCCTCAGAGACAGAAATAAAAGGTATTTCATGAAAGACCATCAGTAAAGTAAGTAAATAAAGAGCAGGTTACGGAAAATATCTTCCAGAGATTTTTTGGGCTATCAACTATTTTTTATTTAGATTTGTGAGGATGATATAGAATGACAAGAAGTCAATAGGCAAGATGGGATGGGACATGTCAATATGACAAGGAATGGAAAGGAAAGGGAAAGGTTGGTAGTTATGTTGAGTGTGAATGTAATAAAAAAGTTAGAATGGGAATGGGAGGTCCTTGGTATGAGGTGTGGTCAAAAATATCTACCAATGCTGCTTATTCAATAATAAACATATATGTATCTCACAATCACAAACAGAAATATCTCCACATTAAGATAAAGTGTTGTCATAGCAGAAATCATAAGAAACTTTACATTCAGCTGGAAACAAATGCTTGTGGATGACAAACATATGTCTTGGTGAAGGAATTAAACCAGCAATTTTTTTATTTAGACAGAATTTTAACCAAATGCACCATTAAGCATGTTAGTCACTTTTACCTATACCCCCTTCCTACATAATATCATTGCAACATATTTTTATCATCATTTTATATTTTGCAGGAAATTTTTAACAAAAATATATGTGGTTAACATGTATGTGCCTAATATGCCCTTTTGTAGAAAATAACTATATTTAACATTAAATTATAAGACCAACCCAAGAATTGAACCCAGAACTCTTATAAATTAAACCTCTATATATACTGCCACCAGAGAGATGAGAAAATAATCTATAAATAGCACCAATAACTATAAAAAATAGAACTGTAGAAAAGACATACGACTTTATGATGTATTTGAGATATTGTTTCCTTTCCCGCTCCACGAACCACTCCATGAGATAACCCGCCATAAGAGGAGCTGTTTTGTACAGCAAGAAAAACTTATGTAAATTTCCAGTAGCCCAAGCGCATCTTGTTTCAAGGGCATGCTTTATACATTCATTTTGCCTGTCATCTTTTGAAAGAAACTGGAATATTGTTGTTAAATCTGAAACAAAATTTATGTTAATAATAAAATTAACAAAGGAATATTTGCAGTTGTGACCCATGAGATACAACTGACACTTACCCAATGTATTCTTTGTGAAAATGTAGTACAAAATCCTATATGCTGTAAACTCAGCTGTGTTACCTCTACTATCAGGCAATTCACTGTAAAGCATTTTTAATTGTGTTTGACATTGATTAAACTCTTCATGATCACCTTTCTCTAAGGCAATGCGTGCATGAGTCTCATATACATCTACTGTAAAACTGTCTCTAACTCCTTGTACCTGCAAATAAGGAGGAATTTGTAGTTTGTCAGTTCATAAAAAATTACAATTATAAATCATGTTAAGACATGATGATGACTTAGACCATATGATAAGTCACATGGTATTTAATTTTAAACACTGAAGGAATTAACAAGTGCACCAAACAATGCAAATGTTAAATGTGTATTTTTTTCTTTTTATATTTCATAATATGTCAAGAAACAAACAAAGAGTTTCCCAAATGGTAAGTATTTACCACCTTCCAAGAACTAACTACAAGGCTAAGACCATAGTCACACAGTAATAATATTACCAATAGATCATATAAAAAGATTTTCTTAAAATTAAAACTAATACAACACATAACTCAAGAGTGGGTAGATGTTTATTTACAATTAATTATTTTGTAATTTAGACATGGTACAGTGGTAGTGTTTGCAAACCTACAACATAAGTAATTAAAATATGGTTACTTACAGTTAAATCTTGGCGAATAGATTTTAGTTGATCACATGCATATCTGTAATCTTGTTTTTCTATCCATCTTTCCTTTACATACTTGAGTGAACTCCTCAGTACAGAGACAGGTCTTACTTCACATGCTTCTGGAGCTTTTGTCAGTCTCAAGAAAGATTTTTCTATATCTAAACAAGTGCCAACTATGTGCATATTGTTGAGTTCATAGTCCCCTTCATTGTCTTGAATAATAGGATTCCTTGTTGTGGGCTCTAATTTCTTTGGCCCCGGTTGCAGTGAACTGGCTATTGAAGGCACATTTCCACTGCCAGCAAACCTTTCTGCCCTTTTCAAAAGTTTTTCGGCATTTCCCTGAAAATCTTCAACAACAAATTGATTATATTGTTTCTTTTTATTTTTAGGATATTTGTCAGACTTCTTTTGGTCCAAAGATAATCTGTCTTTTAGTTTTTGCCGCCCCTTTCCTTTGTTAATTTTCTTTTCTTCAACATCATCACTAGAAGCAGATGAAGAACTGAAAAATAATTGAAAAATTACTTAACAAGTTCCTCAAAATCATTTAAGTTTTACAAATAACTATACATACCTAAGCCTTTTCCTAGGAGGGCTTCTAGATCTAGATCTACTTCTAGAATGAGGTCTCCTTCTCCTCTGAGGAGAGTTTTTGTGGTTGTTGTAGGCACGAGCACCTAGACTAGCTCTATTTTTAAATGTTTCAATAATATTCTCACACTTTTGGTACAAGCTTAATGAACCACGGACAGGTTTAACAGACAAGTTGTTACGTTCACTGTGAACACTTGGTATAGGCTCCTCGTCCCAATTCCTAGTCCATATTTCATCTTTGTTGGCCGCAGCTGTAATACGGCCTTTCAGACAAATATCAATTTGATCGCGGTCAAAAGTTGATTTACATTTTTCATAACACCTTTTGATATACCTCTCCAAGCTATCAGGCCAGAGACCAGCATAAGATGGACAAATTGTATTTGATTTGAAGAGATTTGAAGTTGGTACTTCATGTTTATCTTCTTCAGGTGATGACTGAAGTACAGGCTCTTCAAATTCTGGGGGTTCTGGTATTTTCTCTGCTGGTAGCGGCGGAGGCAATGGAACATCAATAGGCGGCGGTGGTGGTTTGGGAAGGTCTGGAGGAGGTAGTGGTGGTAGCGGTGGAGGATGGTCCGGTAGGGGTGGCAGCTCTATATTAGAACAATCCAGCTTTTCCTCGTTAACTTTGTTATTGCCCTTCTTTCGCTTTTTTTTCGGGCCGAAGTTGTTCGACAGAAGGGGGTTTTCAATCGGAGGTAAAGGCGGCGGCTTTCTCACAGAGTTTAGATTAAACCTAATAGGACTTTGATTATTGAATGGACGATTTGCATCCAAAGGAGGAGGCATTCCGAGTAACGGTGTTGGAGGTGGAGGCTTAGAAAACTGAGATGGATTAAATTCAAGCTTTGAATCTTTGTTGTGCTGAAATTGTTGGGAGTTTCCTTGAAATCCCCCGTTGTTTCCCATTTGATTGTAATATTGGTTGTAGTAGGGTGGATACATTCCGTGATACCCATTATATTGGTTGTAAATACCATACATCCAGTTATGGTTTTGCATCATACCATTCATACTTTGCAATGCAGGGTCTTTCGAATTGTTTTCAGACATTATTCAAAATTATTCTAGACTTACGCGACCAGCTATAATCCTTTTTATTTGTTATATACCAGTCTACTAACTTACGTTGACCTTAAAACAAAATGGCGCCTCGAAGAATATTTGTCGATTCTTCCATCACGTTAAAACAACGTCCCAAAGACAGCGGTATAGTTTATATTTAAGTATTAATACTAAATGTTTAGTACACACAATTGTTAAATAACACAAAATTATATGATATTTTATGGAAAATACATTAACACCAGCAACTTTTTATGACTTTTACCGAGTAATCACTATTCACTAGTCATAACTCATAAGTCAGTAGCACAGACCATGGTCAGTAGATTGTAGAATTCACAGACAATTAAACAACAATGATAGAATCCATAGATGTAGTGTAAAACATAGATCGGCAATGTGAACGAGATAGAATGATTTAACTCATATATGAAAGCGAGATGCATGATGTGACCATATATTTACACACAAAAATATGTCAATTATGCAAGCGACAAATTTCGCTTATTTTCATTTATTTAATTTTTATATATTTTTTAAAATATAATCTAATTTATTTAATATTTCATTGTTTAGTTATTTTTATTTAACGTAATACATTTTGGCGTGTTGTGCAGTGCTTGGATACGATTCATCTAAGTGTAAAAAATCGAATAATTACAGTTTTCACAGGTAAGGGTAACTTTTTTCCAATGCTGTTTAGTATCAATATTGTAGAATTAAAAGACAAACCTTGTATGCACATCGGCAGAAAATAATATAGTAATTAACTATACAAATGCGCTGAAAGCATTCATTGCCTATAAAAAATAATATAATATCCGTGAATTTGTATTAATTTCGACCAACATTTGCCAGGGATTCACAGTTTTGATCAATAATATGTTGTCGATAAAAATAGTCGATAAACATTCATATTTCGCTTCAATTTTATATTCTTGGATTATAATATTAATTCTACAGTATCAGTTATTACTTTACTTTATTTTTACACTATTGATATTTTCAAAATATTCATAATAAATCGGGTGCGTGATTTACTATTTCAACTAACTGTGCCATGGTGGCTGTCAATGTAATAAAACAATAGTATATAAGACATTAATATAAAAAAAATCGATACTTCTATGCACCATTTCATCATCGTTGCCTTAAAATGTGAAATCTAAAAACCTGAAACACGTCTTTATTTATTTATAATATGTAGACATTTTTATATACAACATAAAAAAATATCGCATACATCTAAAAAAAAAAATCCTAGCTTGAGATCGCCAGCTTTATCGATATGATAAAATCGACAGTGCATGGTGCAGCGTGATCTGTCAAGCACACATGCAAACTTCACGCACACTATCAAAACCCCGTTTTGGTCTCACTCAAAATGTTCCATTGCTGATCGATGTTTATACTACATCTATGCTTACAACTGATTTTTTATTGTAACCAACCATCTAAATCTTAATAAAATTGTATTTTGTTTGCAATGTATAATATTTAGTATTCTACATAATACGTATTGAATAATAAGTAATACAATTAATTACGCTCTTCCAAAACTACTATTTATATATTATGTACTTTAAATATTTAAATATATAATTTCTCATTAAGTGAAATTTGTAAATTTCTTATGGGACATAAAGTTTTTATAACCTGATTCCGGATGTGTGAGGCCGACCTTAATTACGTTTGCATGTTCCAGGAATCACGAGACTACTGATCAATCCAAGCTATCAATCTGAATTTTTAAGATATGTGTGTGGTAAGTTGCTTGAATTTAGATTATGAATTCAGAGAACCATTTCGGATGTGTGAGACTGGCCTAAAAGTATAATTTCAATCATGAATTCAGTGCAGTTAGCAATAAGACCGACATTTGTAACCATGCCTTTAGTTTTAAGTGATTTATTTGTTAATCATTTTCTTTCTTGTATTGTGGTATACCATAAAGTATGAAAAGAAATAAATTAATGTATTTCCATAAGACATAGGTACTTACTCGGATTTTGGCTGTGTAGTTCTATGGCTCCTATATTATTAATTTTGAAAAAGTTTCGTGACATTGACAGCTGAAGAACTTGTCATTTGTTAATGTCAGATGGTCACGGTCATGAATGCTTAGAATGTATTTATTGGATTTGTTTTATTTATTATTAACCGTGAATTGCACAGTATACCCAAGTGTATATACATATATAGAGAATGTTATAATATACGTTACAAAATATTAAAAAGTACACTTAATAAAACGTGCGATTCGACACACAGTATGGACTTATTAAAAACACCTTCTGTTCAATCACTGTTGGATTCCGATTTAGAATCTGTTGAAAGCCTTCAATATTTAGATATTGAAGAGGTATTCTTTGTTACATTTTATAATCTAAGTACATTGATACGCTTAGTATTTTCATATATACCTTAGCTAAACACAGATACGCCCCCTTTATATTAACATTGAAGCGACCGACCTGTATGTCAGTCCTCTAATTTAACTATAAATAAATCAACAATAACAAAAAATAATTTTATCTGTATAACTTTGAAAATACAGTGCTCTTGTTATGCAAATCTGTAATATGACTGGTCAAAATGTGTCCAAAAATGTTGATCTAAAAATAATATTGTTTAGTTTTTAAGTTAAGTGTATTTTTTTGTAGTTGGATGAAGTCGAATATGCATTACCAGCAAGTGAAGCTCCTACTTTGGCCGAAGTGTTATTGACGGAAGAGCAAGTAGATGAGAAAGAGATATCTCAAGCCACATCAGAATCTTCAACCTGCTCCGCATTACAAGTTGACTTCCTACAGGCCATTTCTCAACAATTAATACAGGCTCAAGTATGTACAACTTATATCCTATGTTTATTACATATTTTATGGATTTTTATATCAATGCATTCAGTTGACTCAGCTTTCTTGAAGGAATACATCAATAGAATCTCAAAGTAATATTTTAGAGTAAAAAAAATTAAGAGCAAATTAATATTTATTTTCATGTTTAATTGCATGATTCATCTACTGGTTGACCATTTAGGGCCTAGACAAATAACATACATGGTGTGTGATAGCTGCACATGTGTTTTGCCTAAAATACAGTATGTGTGGGCACTGCAGACAATGTGTTAAAAATATTTTAGTTTAACATTGTATAACATTTTTATAGTGACCTCAATATTTTTTGTTGTTTGAAGCAATTGATATCTGAAATAAGTGTTTTTATAATTTAAAAAAATACCCAGTTGATTTTATAAATTTACATACATCTTGTATAATACAAAAAGACCTTTGAAAAGGAATCTTCCTATTGTTAGTAATTTTAAATGTTCATTTGTATAAGTAAGAAATATAACAAAATTATACACATAAGCTTTTTCCTTTCCTTTTGATGGGTTGAAAGTGAAACCCTTGCCACTGGCACTGTTTGCAAAACTCGTTTCTGTTCCAAGGTAATATAAAAGGCAAGCCATACTGGGTATAAAATATGTACACCATTATCATCATCTTCAGTCGCTGAAGTCCTCTGCTTAATGTGAGTCTACCTAAAGAATTCAACAGTGACCTATTGAATGTGTCACCAGTTGGAGACTTTCTGCACCCTTAATTGACTTGTATGTTCACAAAAACATAACACATGAAAAATTTTATGAATTGTTTTTCAGGAAAGATCATGGGCGGGAGCTGCTACAGCATTAAGTGTAGGGACAGATGGAAAATTAACTGTAGGAACAGCACATGGTCACCTTTTATCCTTCTCTGACCAAATTTTGAGATGGGTTTGTGATACAAATACTGACAGAGGCGCTGTATCATGCTTAGCATACAACAAAGACGGCACAAGGCTTCTTACTGGATATGCAAGAGGTCTCATTTGTCAGTATGAAAGTGTTAAAGGAACAATTTTGCGGCGGATCACACTGGGTGGTGAAATTTGGGGCACTTTGCGAGTGACATGGGCGGGTACATCTGGCCTCGCACTGGACACGGGTGGTTCGGTATGGTTAATAAAATTTTCTCGACCTCTTGGTGTACGATCTGCTCGCACTTCGTGTTTATTTTCTGGTGCCCGAGGTGAAGTAGTGGCCATGGCGGCACGAGATGCTCGTATATTAGCCTTAGCAACACTTTCTCGGGTAATTATAGTAGCTGGTGGCAGAGCCGCTGGAATGAGGCTGTCTGGCCCACCTGACACCCTTCCCGCTCTAGAATGGGCAGAATCAGACGATCGTCTATTGGTATGTGCGCGTGCCAAAACATTGCAATGGCTATCTTTGAGTATTACTGGGTCAACTATAACTCTCAAACCTGTACAAAGGGTCGAATTAAAATATACGCCATTGTGGTTGGGCTGGCTTGGAGGCAATCTTGCTATATTTGATGCGGATGAAAATTTGCGTCTCTGGGGAGATGACTACGATAAGCCACTGGATCTGTCCCATATAGAACTTGTGTATGCTTCAGCTTTTTTCAAGGTGAATATTTAATTTTTTTAACAGTTTAAATGCGTTAATTTAGTTTCACTACGTCTATATATTTATTTTATACATGAATAACGTCTCATTGGCTAAGTGGCAGCTGCCAGCTAGTATGGAATATGGATTGTTAACTTTGAGAGCCAGCTTTCGATTTCTATATCCCATTATGAAAGATTTTAGATTCAAGAGGTATTATTTGCAGGAAAATACATAACCTTTGATAGTGTTGTAAGCGTGGCCATTATCTTATTAGCAGAGTAATTGTGATATGCAAGAAAATCATATTGCGCCGGCCGTTGAACCCACGTACCTAGGTAGGGGAGGACAGGTGAACGAATTTCGAATTTGATATTTCCGTGGCCGTTTTCCAAGTAAATATTCCTAGTTATACGTATACGATACCTATGCAATACTTGTCTCACATGATAAAAAAAATGGACCTATCCACTATCCAAACCAAATGAAACCAGTAGGTACTCTTTCATTACTTCCCTGCTATTAAACTTTGTGTGATTGCAAACAGGGACATTGGACCGACGGACGTGTATCAAGAGCTATGTGTACAGCCGGAGTAAGTGCCCTGGGTGGGGCTTGCGTAACAGACGGGGTGCTGTTCCTTCTCGGCCGACGGGGCATAGTGCGCGTGCGCCCTCGGGACCTACTCACCAGAGCTCAGGCGCTCTTGTCTTGTGGCAGATATCTCCAAGCCTTGAGACTGCTTTGTTCTACACAAGGACCAGAAGCAACTGAACTAGCAAACTTGTTTCTAATAAATATATCTGAGAGGCCGCACGTGCTGAATAACAAACAAGTAGCAGACGAGACTGTCAAAATGTGCTTAAAATATAATCTCAAGTAAGTTATTTCCCCTTTTTTTAAATAGTGCAACAGATATTTTTTTAGTGTTATGGTATACCTTGGCGATTTATGTATTAAATCAAGGTACGGTACTGGTGGCCTTTAGGCCACTATTGACCGGCACGCGATAGGCGGTCGGCGGTGACAAATCTCTCATCCCACCGAATCACAGATAGTCCACGACTGATAGGCCGTCCCCAACAGTTTCCATAGCGGCCTGCATCCAACGAATTCTTGCAACATTTATTGCTCTTACATTGTTTTATTGTATTTGTATTTTAGGGACGAATTGTGGGGTACTTTATGGGATCAATGTTCTAATGAAAAAGCTTTCGTTGAAGCACTGGGCGACGCCGCAGTTCGTGCTGAGTTGGACAATGCTCTTCCTTCGCCAGATTCAACACAGGTAGCAATAAATTTACAAAAATCGAATATTGTTATTAGGCCGTTTTTATAGTGAACTGTATTTTATTGTTTGCAGGCGCTGATTGAACGTTTGGCAGAGTTTGAACCAACGTTGGTAGAAAGAGTGCTCGCTTCTCTACCGTTGACATCCATTGACCCTCATCGTGCAAGCGTATTCACAAGAGAGAAAGGATTGTGGCGCGGCGTCGGAGCTATCACTGCTGCACTAAGTAAAATATTTAAACACTAACTACTAAGATACAAGTCTGTATGTGTTTATGTATTTATGAGTTGGGAGCAGGTATCAAAAACTACGAAACTATCCGGTATCGTATCACAGACCGGATAGTTTACCCTAGAATACCCAGACACAGAATGTTTCGTGTTTCACACAAACATTTGTTACGATGCGGGGATCGAACTCGCAGCCTGTCCTTTCACAGCCTGTACGTTACTAATTGCGGCACGAAGGCATTAATGTGTTGTATGTTATTGTGCGGGCAGGGGGCAGTGCGGGCGCGATGCAGGAACTGTCCGAGTTCACGGCGGCAGGGGCGGAGGTGGGCGCGTGCGACGCGTGGCGCGGGGAGCGGTGCGAGTGCCCGGGCGCGGCGCTGGTGGTGGCGGCGGCGGACGCGCTGGCGGGGCGGGGCGCGGCGGGGCGCGCGCTGCCCGACCACGCGCAGCCCTCCGCCCGCCACGACGCACTGCGCGCACTGCTCGCCGACGACCAGGTGCACACATATACTTGTATCTCTTTCTCTCTATCTCTCTCTTCAGCCACAGAAAGTCCACTGCTGAACAAAGGCCTCCCTCATGGATCTCCACATTGACCTGTTGGTAGCTGGTTGCATCCTTCCTGCTAACTGATCCTGACTTCCTGCGACCTTAACCAGGTGGACTTGTGGGTAGGCGTCCGACTCTTCGCTTGCTTGTACGTAGCCTCCAATCTAGACCTTTTATATTTATTAAATATACTTGTATATTTGGGGACAAAAATATTTCTAACTACAATTAATTTAATTATGATTGATTTGATTGCGGTTTATAGACAAGTTGAACATTCCCGGAGACTCGCTGAAGTCCAATGCTCGGTGTCATTAAAATGCGTGCCACTGTTGGTCCTGGTTTACAGGAGTTGCAGTGGCGAGTGTGAGAGCAGGACAGTCTCCATACTTGTATCTACATATATTTACCCCTCTCTAGTAATTCTGTTCCCTCCTCTCTTCTCTTCCTCTAAAATTGTAAAAAAGTCGTGTTCAACAGTGGGCAATTATGGGCAAATAAAAGACGGTATCTCTATTAGGGTGTGTCAACATAAGACAGACGTAGTGAATTCGTAGAGTTGAGAGTAGAGTGAGTACGTGTTCTACCAATATACATAGCCAAAATAAAAATATTTTTCCTAAGCTATATGGACTATGGAATTATCATCAACTTCTGATGGTACAAATTCATAGTTATTAAATTTAATTACAATCATTGTCAAAATCGACGAGAAATAGATGCCGCAAGATGGGTAGAGGCAGACCCCGAAAGCGATGGCGGTACGAGCTCAATCGATTTAACAAGGACTGGATTGCTCTCAATAGAGATAAGTGGAAGAACTTAAGGGAAGCCCTTGCCCAGCAGTGGGTTCTTTTAGGCTAGTATAATAATAATATTTGACGATTAAATTCTTGAAAGTGGTGCATCTTTTTGAAACAATAAAAATTTTATGTTTTAGAGATGGAGCGACAGCCGGTCTCCATTGCGAGTGATGGTGGAGCACGAAGCCAGCGCGGCGATGCGCCTCCTAGAGCAGAGCTCCCGGGAACCTCCGTTCGTGGGGCCTTTGGGCAAGCAGAACCGATTACGTGTGGCGAGAGCTCTGCTATCCTTTGCTCGAGATTTACCTGTAAGTTATTTTTTATTATTTTTTTTCTAGTTACTGTGCGCCGCGCCGTAGCTGAGCCGTAACGTCCCAGGTTTGTGATGATCAGGTTAGTCATTCTACTTATAGTATTTCGGTCTGTGAATTCACGTTTGAGCTGCCCCATACGAGAATTTGTGTTGAGCATGGCGACAAGCTCGCTTAAAGGATAACGTTCACGATTCACGTTAAGCCGTGTCGGATCCGAACGTCGGCTGTAGCTCGGTCTACTAATATTATTATATTTTGTATGGACTCACTCACGCTATACCGAACGGCAACCGAGTGACGGCCGAGTAATGGACAACGCTCGGAGACAACTCGGTACCGCCTCGGCCCGTTGCATGTACTCGCATGTAACGCAGCGCCGTTGGACTGGGCCCGCCCCTGTAGTCTAGTTACAACGCTATTTTTGCTCGGACGAGTAGATTGCATTACAGCGCAACGGTAATTTGTCGGTCGAGCAGCTGATCCTTCCACAAAGGCCTCCTCTAAAGACTTCCGTTTCCCTCTATCTGCTTTCCTCTGTTTCGTTTCTCGTCCCTAGCATACCATTGTGTTATGACTTTTGTCCATTTCTCTTTCTTCTCTCTTACATAATGATGTCCCGTCCACTTCCATTTTAATGCTTTCCACACTGTATTAACTCTTTTTAAATAGTGTATTAATAGTCTGTAGATAATCCTAGTTTATTTCCCATAAAATCCCAGTAACGATTCTTTTTATATTATTTTGAGAATTTATTACCTTATTTGCTGACTGTTCTGTTAGAGCCCACGTCTGACATCCATAAATTGGACATGGTAATATGCATGCATAGATTTTTCTTTTCTCTTTTATTGGCATTTCTATGGTTTTCATGGCCTCACTAAGAGACCAGAATCTTTACCATGTATTTGAAATTCGTTTCAAAAAATGTCAATTTCGTTCTCCATTAAATCTTTGGTGGACATTAGTTGCCCTTAATATACATCATCAGCCATTTATTGTCCACTGCTGGAGACAACAAATATAATCATCTACATATTCTACCACTTCTTTAATTTTTATTTCATGTTCGTGTAGAACTTGTTAATATTTTTGTATTGGATGTGTTCATCGTGCTTTAGCGCTTTTATTCGCTAATGTATTTCATGTAGTGTTATTTAACATTCTGAAAATAGTGCTAAATCATCTGCGAACCGTAGATGGGTTAGACCAGCGTTTCCGAAACTGTGGGTCGACCCGCTGGCGACCCACTGGGGGGTAAATATTTAGTGGACCGTTTCCTGAATAGATAGAGTAGTTCTCCTTCCCCAAATTGTCGGCTATGATCAGTATGTAACAAATACTAAAATAAATTGGCCGTATCAAATTC
The DNA here is from genome assembly GCA_033459515.1 of Theretra japonica. Lineage (NCBI taxonomy): Eukaryota > Metazoa > Arthropoda > Insecta > Lepidoptera > Sphingidae > Theretra > Theretra japonica. Next base: position 6,218,835 of record CM065937.1, read on the forward strand.
ACTGCGTCTAAGAGTAACTAAAATTGATGTTGATCCTATAGCTGTACTGACAAAAAAATCTGCAACAAATTCTCATTAAAATTTCAGTTTTTACCAATACTTTTAGTCCCCCGTTACGGGCAAAAGGTGAGTCCCGAATTTGGCAGGTTGGCAAGTGTTAGGTGGGTCGGAACGCAGTCAACTTTGGAAACCACTGGGTTACATTATATCCATTTATATTTAGGCCTTATTGAGTGTAGTCCATGTTTCGAAATATTATATCTAGAACGGCTGAAATCAAGTGAAGTTAATTGACAGACATTATCAGTACATCAATATTTTAATATGCCCCGATGGCGTAGTTGTAGGTTGTTAGGTCTCGGGTTAGAAACCCGGGCCGGGCAAAGTGATATCAGATATTACTATTCATTATCAACCCGGAGTCAAGAATTTATGCCCGATATAGCGATAGGCGCGCCCCCTATGATATCGTGGGACGGAACACACAAAGCGAAATGTGGATGATGACGTGGATATTTAAATACAATATTTATCTACATTTGTTTGTGCTCGTCGTATAGTTATTGCAAAGTAGGTAATGTTAATCTGTGAAAACCAATTCACCTATGAATTATTATTGTAGGTAGGTATTATTACACTGCTGACTATTATTTCATTGCATAAACCAAATTGTTATCTGTCCTGAAGGCAGAGAATTAATCTTAACGTAATAAGACTATTTTGTTTTGTTATTTTAGGAAGCTTCACAGCGCACCGAAGTTCTGGAATTCATATCAGGACAAATAAATGCGGGTTCATTGCCCTCTGATCAAGAAGTCATCAAGGATTTACAGGAACTAGCCGCGAAAACTGCCGGAGAGCGCGCGGATCGCGCATGGATAACGCTGTTGACTCGTTCTAGGAGCCAACTCAACGCTCAAAGCATAGCCGCTGTGGACCGGCCACGCGTCACTTGGCGAATTAATGCCATGCGCAACCAACATGATGAAACATTAAAAGACTTTTTTAAAATAGATTCACCTTCAAATAACGACATCGATGAACTTTTTGAATACCTAAGAGGACGCATTGAAACCGAGGATGGCCAGATAAACTATATTCAAACGTACCTCGCACAGCTCATCGATTTGAGACCGAAGGCGGTCGCCGTTCTGCTGAGTAAACATTTTACAGATTCATTCGCCGCCATATTAAGTTCACTAGCGAACGAGTCGGCAGTGAAATTCGGTGACGCACTAAGAGATATGGGCAAGCTTCGCGGTGACACGGCCGCGGCCCACTTGCGGAATTTATGCACACTACACCCGAATCAAGTGCAAACATTCCTTAGAGAGAATCCGGGCATCTTGAGGCCCGAAGAGGCTCTAGCTATCGTACGAGAGTTCGGCCCCCGAGACGCTGAACCCATTTGCCTCGAAGCGGCCGGAGACGCGAGCGGAGCACTCGACGCGCTGCTGCGCCTCGCTGCCGCCGACCAGCACGCCGCCGCCCACCTGCGCGCCCGAGCCGCCGAGCTGTGCGCGCGCGTGGCGCCCACCGTGCCGCCCGCCCTCGCCGCCGACATGTGGACCCGCCTGCTACGCAGCTCGGCCGCCACGCCACCCGCGCTCCTGTTGGAAGCCATAGCTTACTTGCCGGTGGACGAAACGCTCGGCAGGACATGCGAGACCCCGGAAGTAGCTCTCGCGATACTGGCATGCGCGGCGAGCAGGCATGGAGGATGGAAATGCGCGGCGCGGATCGCCGGGCGGGAGGCGCACGAAGCATTGGCGCGCGCGTTGGTGGCGGCCGGCAAGGGGCTGGCGGTGCGCGGGCGCTGCTTGGCGTGCGGCGGCGCGCTGGCGGACGCCGCCTCCGTCCTCACGGCGCACTGCAGCGGTGCGGCGCACGCGCAATGCCCGCGCGCCACGCGCTGCGTCCAATGCGGCCAACGAGCGCCCGACGCGGAGGCGCCGCTACCCCGCGCGCCGCGCCCCGCACCCTCGCTCGCCGCCACGCCCGATCTCACGTCGCCGACACACTTCGACCTTTCGCTGACGGCACCTCCGAGACCGGATCTCGAAGGGAATGTGTGACTTGCACCACTGATCATGACGTCCAAAAAAATCTATTAAAATTGATGGTTATTAAGTTTACGCTTTTCATTTAACTGGGGAAAACGATAACAGCTTCGCCCGGGTAGATAGTTTTTGAGTCCAGTCCACATCAGCAACATATTATTTAACGTACTGTTTTATTTATATTGACTTAATGTGATTTCCATCCTCTATATTGCTTTTCCCGTAACGTCTTGTTATATCCCGCCCTGTCCAGTCTCATTCTGACCCATGAATCAGGGCATGAATCTTGTCCTCTTCTCTCGCATCCCATTCCTATGAGTTTGAAAGAGTAACAAATATATTTAAATATCTTACTCATCCATTAACACTAAATTTTTTGGATGAAAAGTAGTAATTTATAAGTTAATCCAAGGTGTCAGGTATCTTTATATCAAAAAGCGAAATTGGTTCACCCGTTTCTGAGATTAGCGCGCACAAAGGCACAGACAAACATTATATCTATCATCATCCCGCACTTGCACAGAATCGGCACCACGTTATATCGTCTGTCTACAACAAGCCAGGAAGACTTCAAAAACTTTCATTAAAATAGGTCGTTTTAATGTACTCATCATCAGCCTGTTGCAGTCCACTGCTGGACATAGGCCTCTCCCAACTCCTAAGATACGCCACAGAGCCCGGTCTGCTTCTTTATGCATCCAATCACTGCCGGTCCTCTTGTGCAAGTCGTCGTGCTATCCATGGGACGGTGTTATTATGATTTTGTTTAATGCACTGTGTCAGCCTAATGGTTTGGTATATTTTGTTATGCTTTCAAAACTATTGCCGAGGGCTCTATTGGGCTTGTAGATTTCTTCACGGTGAAAGTAAAACATAAATAACTATGAATGTAAATATAGCATCAAAAATTCAGATCCGTGTGTCTAAGGGACCTAAACCCTCGAGGTGTAGTTGACGAGAGAAAAAACTTACTGAGCTGCCCTTCTGACAACCCTGTGGAAACAAAGGATGACGCCAGTATAATTTGCCTTCCAGCCCGCCACGCATTACACAATAAGACTTAATGTCAAATAAATGAAAAAAATAGAAATCCTCTAACTTTGAATTTAACTTTGAACGATGGCCATTCAATTTATTACAGATACTGTTGTGCGTTGTCATTTTTTGGTAATGAACCCAACGGCGCTACTGAGACTTTGGCGGGTTCAAATCCCAGGGCACAGCTCTGCCGTTTCGGACTCATTGTGTCTATTAATAGTCAGTTACTACTCACTTTAACGGTGCAGGAAAACATCGTGCGGAGACCAGCATATTGTACCGATTTTCAAAAGTTTCTGTGGTATGTGAAGTCTGCCAACCTGCACAAAGCCAGCGTGGTGGACTACGGACTAACCCTTCAATAAGATGTATATGAGCTGGTATTATTATATTATCAAGATCCTCTTGTGTTCATATTAGGCATAAGGCGCGTCAGGAGTCACATACAGTACATCAAACAAGCTTCCTAACCTGTCGCAGTAACAGATAAGGATATATTTGCTCGGCGATGAAACATGTGCCAACTTCACACCAGATCAATATTCAAAAATCGTTGTATTTTTCTAGTTCGTAATCAATACTGATTCAGAGTGTAATATACTTAAATTAAATAAATAATAAAAGTTTTTCAAGCATACACGTAATCACGCCTTCATCAAAAGTAGGTAGAAAACTACCACCAGCTACGACCTAGACACACCTCTTTCACGTTTTCACATGATCTTAAATGTCTACTGGCTTATGGTACTACAATTTGCCCTTTGCGAAGATCATATTTTATCCTCAGGCGCTCCTTTCCAGCCCTTCAATTCACAAAGATTTGATAAATTCGTTTCGCAAAGCGGTTTTTCATTCATTATAATTATTTGTTTTTCATACAAGTAATATTAAAGAGAAATACGCAAAATGCATTCTTAGATTTTTATTTGAAGTTTCTATTGTTAAGACAACTTATTACCTAAATCTTATACTATCCACACAATACATAAATCTCGAAATAATAACGACACCACCTAAATCATGGAATTAATTCCATAGGAAAGATGTATAAAGGAGCACAATATATCAGGCATTATGTAACTTATTTGACTACTTCGTATAATAAATCTAGATTATTTTATTTCAAAATAAACTATATCTATTATTAATAACATAAAGAAAATAAAAAAAGTTTCTATTTAGTGTACCAAAATATTAAATTCTCTGAATTCCTGCAAACAGATCAGTGCAATAATTTTACTTTCACTGCTAATATAGGTATCTGATATTATTCACATAACATTCCCTATATTATGAACATCAATGCTGGGTAACAAATACACTAAATTTGATTGGAGTGAAATAAAATATTATTGGAATATGATGGGTTGCTTTGTTATTCCATTCCATAAGTTTGTCTGCAGCCTGCAGGCAATTTCATTTTTGTAACTTTTCTACCAGTTTACTTCTCACTTGCCTCATTGTTCACCAGGTCAGCTTTAATCATTACCTAAGATGTATATTGTTTTACTATAATTTTGAAAACAACTTTAGAAATAAACATTCACCACTTGTGCATATGTGATTAATGTCTTTGCTGTACTGCTTGACATGAAATAGAACACAAATGATTAGCTTTTTTATATATTTAAACATTATTGTTTTCCATTATGTATAAAAATGCTACTAACAAATACTAGTTTTCAGTTTATTATTAACCCTAATTAAATATTTTCATTTTACAAACATATTGAAAAATTAAATATTTTTATTGTGACCTATGTGTACACAATATATTAGACCATAATAAAGCAACATCTAAATATAAATTATAATATTGAAGACCCTGCTAACATTAGCTGTCTATCATTATTATTGTTACTCTTTAAAATACCTTTGTTGGGAGCAAAACTTGGAAATAATTATCAATTGTTTTCATGTAAAGCTGATAAAATTTGTGCTAAAGAATAAGCCTTCTTTTCAATGACAAAAAGTACTTTTGAAAATGTGTTTTAAGTTATACTCTCAATCTCTTCCAAAAACATGGATTTATAAAAATACATGCATGATATATTTACCTTCATGAAGTATTTTTAGTTATATTTTAAAATACAATGTTCATTATCTGTTTACATGTATTACAATGATTTCTTTAAAAATTTAAAATGTTAAGTGGATAATTGCAAATTCTCACTAGACTATTTAATTGTAATTATTTGTCATTTTATGTTTTTAATATATTGCACACAGTAAAATTTGCGTCAATATATTATTGCATACCCCAGCGGATTAGCAAGTTGAAGTGGCAATGGGCGGGGCACATAGCACGGAGAACTGATGGCCGATGGGGCCAAAAAGTTCTTGAATGGAGGCCACAAAGCGGAAGGTGCAGCGTGGGACATCCTTTGGCTGATGGATTGGATTTGTTTGGATTATTGCATCTGATACTTGGTAGTATACTAGAAGTGTATACTAAAATTAAATGAAAATATATAGTGTCACAGTTAACTGTTATTCTGTAGTTAAAAGCAATCAAATAGTGTAAACAACTCACTCTAATAAAATATAAATGTTTTCAAAATAGGTATTAAATACATACATAGACCCATTAAAATACAGTCTGTAAGCATTCAACATTAACCTCCTCACATTAACTGGTGTTACCAATGTGCCAACACTACACATTGTTCTCATGCAGAAAACTTTTGGTATACATCAGATGATAAAAATCCTTCACTCTGCATTGTCATAACGCACTCTGTAAAAAAAGGCACAAGTTGATACATCATTACCTTTCATTCATTATTGTAGCATCAATTGACAAATTGAATACCTTTGACGTTGTCCACGTCTTTTGCTTAGTCGCCGACCTGTTGTCGGGTCTTGAAGTGTAAATCTGTTAGTAGCCTCTGGTGCAACTCTTAAATTTCGAGAATCAAGCGAGCGCGCGCTGGATACCTAAGGGATACACAGTTCAGTTAATTATATCTTTAACTAATGATATACTCAAATTTGGAATTTACTAGAACAGTAGTCACCTTATCCATAAACTTCTTGATCAATTCTGGGCAGTTTAAGTTACTTTCTGGTTCCCATGAATCGAACTTGCTGGACCATCCTTTCCAGTGGATGAGAAATTCTCTTTTACCATTTTTCTTATGGTGCACTTCCATTATGCGCTCAACCTAAAATGTTACTACTTTTATTGAAATAATTTTTAATAATGAGCTTTTTCATATTATAAGTCTTTCAAAATATATACAGTTCAGTGTAAAAATATTTTAATTACCTTAAGAGCAATATTGATTTCAATCAAAAAATACGTAGCAATATTTTTTTTGTTCATAAAAGTATTAAAAAATATATTTTATTTTTATCAAAACATTTATAAAGTTCTATATTATGTTTACTATATTGACTTATAATATGATGAGATACAGACTAATTCATTGAATTTCAAGTGATTATTTATAATTCCAGTAGTGGGATAGTCTTAAAAAAATATTCTCAATTTTCATTAAGTTTTTATAACAAATTATCAATTTAAAACACTGAAGAACTGAATGTTGCATTACAAAAAAGACTATTACTATATTTAATGAGTCTCAAAAATCAATGATACTTAGGCAATATTTACTGACCTCATACTCAGCATTTTCATCAGTTTTACCATCCCATTCAGTTTTAGGTCTTTTGCTCGGAGATTTGGAGTCTTTACCTTTTTTAGCTTTCCTTTTAACTGCTTTTTTAGCTGGTTTAGCCTCCTTATTTTTGGAGTTTTCTTTCTACAATCACCAGCATATGTTTTACAAATTAATAAATCATATGAGGCAACTTATTGTGTATAATCAGGCATCACATTATATTGGATGCTTAGATGAATTAAAACCTGTTACACTATTTTCACACATATTACCAGGGCAGGTCATAACTAAGTATGTATTAGAGATACTTGTTTTATTTACCTCTTCATTGAATTTACTAATGAGATCAGGACAAGAAAGTGTATTTTCAGGCTCCCAAGTGTCACTGTCTGCTGAGTATCCTTTCCAACGGATTAAATAGTGCAATTTCCCTTTTATCTTCTTTGAATCAACTATTTTCTCCACCTAAAATTAAAACAATTACTATAAGTGACAATTTATTGTACCATAATTATTATAATATAATTGCTTTTAGGATTTTAAATTGAGTGGTAAGATCACAAAATAAACAGCCAGAACCATCCATAGTCTTCACCCCACATTATAATCCAAGTCATGGGTATTATCATAATATGAGAGACCAGTAGGTCAAAACCCATACCCAGAACAAATACTTGTGGATCTCAAAAACACTTGCTTTGGTGCGTACATCGAAATCGCGACCTTTCTTTGCACAGTCGATTTTCTAACCAACTGCGCCACAGGAGGTCCAAATATATCTTATAAAACATACTAATGTATTCTATTTAAATAACTAAAAGATACACAAACCTGATATTTTAGAGTACAGTGGTGTATTTGCCATCTTTACAAAGAGGGTGCTTAATATATCTTAAGTGACCCACTCTACCAATAGAATCTTACGCCTTATTTATTCCTCCCACAGTGACAGCGTATGATATGGATTTCAACAGTTTAGCATAACATTCTATTACCTTACCACAACAATTAATTACAACGTTTATATGAAACATTGCATTAAAATACTTCTAAAAAAATTTTGGAGGCAAATCGCACAACCTAGCTAAAACAAACCTCGTACTCTTCTTCTACGACACTTTTCTCCTTGCCCGACTTGCGTTTCTTAGATCTGGTTTTGGTCGGTCTTCCCCTTTTTGTTCCTCTCGACACATCGGAAGCTTCGTCGTTGTTTTGATCGACACTATCGTTGCTGACCGAATCCTGCTCCTTCTCGTTCGAGTCCGTATTGCGTTCATTATCAGTTTGCTCTTCATTCATTAATGAACCATTTGTGGATGATATTACATCATCGTCCGTGCGATTCTTTGATATTTTTCGCATATTGAACTTTGGAAAATACACAATTATGCAGCTTCCGACAATAAATTTACAGGGAAACAAGCAAATGGAGGGAAGGATGATGGCTATTGGCTTCACTTGGTTCCTTAGTGATGTGACATCGTAATTAGCGTCGATCGGATATATCGATGGCGATATAAACAATAGACTTCAAAATAATTTCATAAAAAAAATTACATAACAAACTACACTATCAAAAATCATATCTACTGTGATATAATTTTAAAAAGATTCATGATTTCGGAAAAATGTCATAATCGAAAAATAATAATAGTAATATTATATCACATAATAAACTAGGCTGTATGGCATGGACATACCTTTGCATGGACATTTGCCTTCCTGCAATGATAAACTGAAAAAACAATTTATGTCAAAATGATGTCAAAGTCCAGTGAGTGAAACGAAACGAATATATTGTTTTATTACATTACATTTTAAATGAAAATATCGAATCATGTCCAGTAGAACCAATTTTAAAAGTACCCGAATGAATTTTAAAGTACCAAATGAACCTTTTGAGCCGAAAGGTACTAAACCAACCCGGGAAGCTTCATCCGTATTAGAAATACTGATTTTAATGATTGTGCACATTTGTAAGAAGATACTGTTCTTCGACACCAATTTAAAAATAGCTTTATACCTAGGTGCTCTCTTTTTACTATCCCTCATAGCAGATGTTCTCACGTTTCCAAAGACATATTTTTCGAGGAGTGACAACCTGTTCAACCAATATTTCGTAAAAATTGGCTGGTTTTGGACATTATTTTTAACTACCCCTTATGTTTTGTTGACATCATATACCACATGTTGTGGGAAGCGAAAACTTATTGTTACTGGGCATTTAGCACGATTGCTTATAGCTACTTTCTTCTGGTATACTTGGACTACACTTTTCAATATCATAGAAACGAACTATGGCCGCTGCAACATGAAACAAATGGGAACAAAAGTTGAATGTTTGAAAAGTGGATCATTTTGGAATGGATTTGACATATCGGGTCATTGCTTTATATTGATTTATTCAAGTCTGGTCATGATAGAAGAAGCAAGAGCAATAGTTGGATGGGAAAGAATTAAAGATTACATTCGTGATGAAAAATATTCAAGAAGTATAGATGATAAATCAGTCAGTGTGAATCCTCTCAGAAATATAAACACAGAGGAGTTGAATGTTTTAAGAGTTTCTTACGAGAGCTTTACACCATATGTAAGAGCATTCTTTATAGCAATAGCCATGCTGCAACTGCTGTGGGATGTAATGCTTGTGTCTACAATACTTTACTACCATATAATGGTTGAAAAGTTTATCAGTGGTGTTATGGCTATACTTACTTGGTTTGTGACATACAGAGTATGGTACACAATTCCAAACATTCTTCCTAATTTACCAGGAGATGGAATTTTTAAGTACAATAAAGAAAGATCCGGGTCAACCACAACTATTCACCGTAAAAGAACAAGCACAACTAATGGCAAACATTTTATGGGCATGCCTATTAGAAATCAAAATGTGACTGAATCTGTCAATGAAGATAACAGTTAGAGAATGACAGTTGACTATTGGGGTTTTGTTAATAATGGACATTTTATTGTTTATATAATAATGGGAATAAGGGGAGTGATGTGTTGCCTTAATGTAAGTGAAAACTGGGTAGAGGTGTAACAGGAGTAGTACATAGTACTTAAAATAAGTAAGGTGTGCTTAGTTGAATAACTAACAGTAAGATCTATTTGCATTACAAGTTTAATAATTTCTCTGTTTGTTATTTAATACTCTTAAATAATTTATACATTGCATAATTTATTAATAAATCTTTTGTCATATATCACTATATAATACTGTTTAATTTCAAAAAATACATTTTAATTATCTATGTTTATTCGAGACCAACATACTGTTTCATTTTAGCTATGATTATAACTGCAACATGATACACTACAATAGATCTATTTTTGTTACAAGTGATGTCCACAGAAATCTTCACTTAGCATTTATTTAGCAAGTCACTGTTAATAATAATCAAACCTGTTGTACACAATTTTATCAGACTTTGTATGCATTATAACATGTGAATGATGAATCTTTATATCAGTTTATTACATTACGATCTGTTGAATGTTATGTATTTTTCTACTGACATCACATGTGTACATTTTCTCGAAATCTCTTAGATTATATTGGGATATGATATTTAATGATGTCTAAAGAGGGATATGCACAATGTTTTATTGCACAATTTTTTTGAAAACATATAGGATGGATACAACAACAGCGAGAGATGCAGCTCCAGCTGCACCCAAGTAAGCTGGGGGTTGTGACATAACAATCATCTTGAGATGAACTGGTAGACTTGGAATAGTTTGTTTGAAAGATTCACGTTGCCTGACCCTATTGAAGTAGTTTTCAATCAATGGTTTTTTTCCTTCAGTCCAGAACCTGTCTTCAAACCCGAGTTCCCACAAACGTTGCAAAAGAATGGCTAAATTGATATCAGCTATGGTAAAGTTTTCACAGCATAACCAATTTCCTGCAAATAATAAATCATTAGAGTAACTTCTTTATGGGATTCATATATCCTAAAGTTTACCTAATATTACATTGTTAAAATAGCTTACTTACAGAAAAGTTTTCCATGAGATACATAATTCATGTGTAAAATTATTTGTTACTCTTTTTCCTGCATACTGCCTATGTTAAAAACAAATTATGTTTTTCCACTCTAATCTATACCTACGTATTTGCTATATTGTATTATTTGTAAAGTGCATGCAGCTGCTCATTATTATAGTCTATAATTCATAATTGATAAGTTTGTTAAATTGCTAATGAATTCATAGTTTACTGGTTGCATACTGAATTTGAAATTTTAAAAAAAAGCAAAAATCATCTTTTATGTTGCATATTTTAGCAATTTTCATGCATATTTGCAGGATGTATATATTTCTGCATATATAATACAATGTGGTCATTATTAATGTCTATGATTACAATTAATTTTATCTAATTATTTATTTTTCATTACCTTCAGGTTGAGTTTTCAATTGTTCTTCAATATGAGTCAGGACTTGGTCTACAATATTTAAAATTTTTAAATATTCTTCTTCATTTGAAAGAATTTCATGCTTTCTGTCCTGTATTTGTGCTTTATACAACAATACAGCTTTGGCCTTGGGATTCTCTTCAGCCAGTTTTCTTAAATTTTGGGAACTGCTTAAGTCTCCACCTTGAATTTAAAATAACATAGTTAATAGATCCACGTCTCATTTTGTTACAAAATTAAGAATTAATTATAGTAAAATATACTTTACAACTATGTTCTTATAGATCAATGAATATTTTCTTTAAAATAGGTAATTTACAGTCTCACCTATTTGCAGTACATGTATATTAGAGTGTTGACACTTACTTTTAAGTATTTCTCTGATGGGTAAAATAAAGGGCAATTTGGGACTCCCACAGAGGTGAGGATGGAAAAATGAACCCACAGTTATAACACCAGCTGGAAGTGCCTCAATGAGTTCTCGATATTTACTGATGTTGTTCAACACTTTACTATCATTGGACACATTTATAAGAGGTGGTAATTCTGAAAATAATAATTATTTTTAGCATAAGAAATAAAAACCTTTTGGAATTAACTTAAAAATATTATCTTATTTTACATTTGTTTTAACTCCTTTACTCCATCACACACTTTACAAGAATTGATATAAACTTAAAAATGGAGAATTAATAACTATATACTACAACTGTATGATCATTATTGAAATTCCACTATTGAACATTGCTCTCCCTCAACTATAGTAATTTGCTCAATCTTGACATCAATTTATTTTTTTATTCATTTTCATAAACTCTATTTTATACAAACCTGAGTCTAGGTAGGATTCCAAGTAATCTAAAATTCTGGTAGAATCTGGTATAAGCTCATTTTTTACTTTTAGTACTGGAATTTCTCCCCGAGGGTTTATTTCTAAGAACCACGACGAGTATTGTTCACCTTTTGTAATGTCTACGATCAGGGGTTCGAAATCAACATTCTTCTCGTATAAGGCCATTAAAACCTGAAAAAATAAACTTCGTTAAAACTTTTATATTTTAATACATTACAACTTTTCCTCTCTTCTATAATAACTCGAACATATTTAGTTTTATTATTCGAAATATGAAGTTATGATTCCAACTTACCTTTTGTGAATAAAAGCTGTAATAATTACAGTAAAGAAAAATATTAGTTTTTTTACCATCGTTCACTTTCGTGGTGGATTTAGTGATAGGAAGTTTATCCAAATATTTTTGAACATAATGCATTTTTAACTTTGATTTGCTTATCTACTCAGTTAGTAGAATTTTAAGCAAAACCGATAATTAAATTACACAAAACAAGACATATAAACTTTGCGCGGTTTTTTCAATCATAGTTACTACCAACATCACAATGATAAAATCACCTGACTTGACGGGTGTTGTTGCCGTATTATCCTGCCTAGCGATATTTAATCTTTTAATTGTTTAAACTAACAGTAATTATATGAAAACAAATATCACCCAGCATTTGAATTATCACTTAGTTCATCTAATTTTTTTTTATATATTAGTTGTAAAATAATTGTTATTTATTCGATTATTGGACATATTCTAAATGCTCTCTATAAATTGTTGTGTGAAATGGAACACCGCAAAACATAAACGGAATATCAGTTTAGGCCTAGGGCCTACTGTACAAACATAAAGTTCATTTTACATACTGTCACAAACTATTTAGAACTAGGTATAGCGGTCGGGACGTTTGAGTAGTTAAGCCGCATATCCACTACGCGTTCCAAAAGGATGAACATTGGCGCGCGTTCCTACTATGCGAAAAGGATCATGTTGGTATGCGCGCCAATGTATTAATTGGAGATCTCGAACATGCAGCAGGCCGTTCCATCTGGTGTCGGTTTTTAACTGCGCATTAAAGGCAGGTCAGTTGTGACGACCGCGTAAGTTGAGATGGGCGATTGTATATTCGTTGCGTTCCTTTGTTGCCGACTTGTCTGTATGATGAATGCTCAAACACTGGAACAATTGCCACGCGCGCCAGGAGCGCAAAATTGATATAGTTTAAATTTAAGGAAACCGTTCCGCGGAACTCACTCACGGCGCGGTAATTCACGGCACGCGCGCCAGGAGCGCGTAGTCGATACGTAGCTTTACCCTATGCCGAAAACAAATTTTACGATGCGACTGACGGACGCAGCTGGAGAGCGATAAATGAAATCAAGCTGAACCGGACGTGACCATCAATGTTCTATCGCTTTTCAGCCGCGTCCTACAGCCGCATATTACAATTTGTTTACGACTTTAAGCAGGAAACAAATTATGAAACCCGTTATAGACGATAGAACATCGTGCGGCTGTACCACCGTAGTTGTACGGTGCGGTGCTAGCCGTCTATTATTTGGTGAAGTGCGCTCTGTCTATTTTTCGAAAAAAAAATCAAAATGGAATAATACAATTACTAAGCTTTATTAGATCTTATAAATCGTAAAAATAATTTATCCTTTAATAATATCGATTATTTTGCTAATAAAGTAAACATCCGTACTTTATAGTACAAATTCACGGTACGGTTCAAATAGAATGGCTGCCATTTTGAGAAAAAGATTCAACAATTATTGTTTATGCGTAATAATAATCAATTTGATTCATTCTGAGCTGTTTTGCGAAGAAAAATGAATATTTTTTTCTCTCCAAAATTTATTACAATAGACATTTTATTACTTTTACGAGATTCCTAGTATAGATGTTCATTATATCAATTAAGAAAACATTTATCAAATAATGCGTTACACATATATTTTTACTTTTATTTCTAGTCATAATTTCACCACACTCAACTAATGGCAGACGCGCCGAATGTGTCGGAGCTTAAAAAAACATTCAAGGTCATGTCCGCGACTTACGGGCTACGGCTGATAGTGAGCACACAACAAAGGAATTGATTGTCTGGATCCGCCTTTGGACGCTTTCATCACCCACGCTTACTAATCTATGGCCGCGTCCGCCTGATGGTTTGTTTTCGGCATTAGACTTTACTTCTTAAGCCGAAAACAATAGGTCACGTCCGTGACTTACGACTGGTAATGTTTACATAACAAAGGTATCTATTGTCTAGATCAACTTAAGACACGTTCGTCAGCTAAGTCCGTCCGATGCGGTCCGATAGTTTGTTTTCGGCTTATGAGTTACAAACTCTATGTAGATTTATTTAGTCTGTGCATAGGCCATAGATGTGGTAGGTCTGTGTTATGTAGGTACTGCAACGAGTGACTGAATGTGAATGGTATTTTTTATCTGTCTATTGTCTAACACGAATGAAGATTGAAGATGTTTGTTCAATTGTTGCAAGTCTGGTTGCAAGTGTTATGCATACACTGTAAAATGTTGTAATTATCAAATGATTTGTTATAATATTTCAATAGACAAAATACTACTAATCTATGATTCAAGCAGATCGTTAAATCCCAGCCATCAAAATTAGTGCTTTGGTCATGGAGGTTTCCAATAACACGGACGCCGTCAACCTTGGCGTTGGTGAAGTGGAAGCAGAAATAGGTGAAGAATTAAAACAGTTGGAAGAAGGAAAGGATTTTGATACGCGCAGCGAAGTAACCAGTTCATCATCGACTGAATCGAGCACTCCTAGCATAAGTTCTGGCAGTTCCAAATCGAAAGAGAGACGCGCAAATCGTAAACGTATCAAGTCTGAAAGTCATTCGCCTATTGAAAACAAACGTAGACGCATAAGTAGCATCAGTAACAGAGTTAAAACTTATGATTACATGACAAAGTTAAACTATTTATTCAGGGATACACGTTTTTTCTTGATAAAGTCTAATAATGCAGAGAATATCACCTTATCAAAAGCAAAGGGAGTTTGGTCAACTCTACCGCAAAATGAGGCAAATTTAAACCAGGCTTATAGAGAGTCACGAAATGTATTGTTGATATTTTCAGTAAAGGAAAGTGGCAAATTTGCAGGATTTGCTCGATTAGGCAGTGAATCACGAAGGGATGTGACACCGGTTTCCTGGGTGCTGCCGCCTGGACTCTCGGCTAAGGTTCTTGATGGAGTGTTTAAAGTTGATTGGATATGTCGAAAGGAGTTGCCTTTTAGTAGTACATTACATCTATACAATCCTTGGAATGAAGGAAAACCGGTAAAAATTGGTAGAGATGGACAAGAAATTGAGCCTAAAGTTGCTGAAGAGCTTTGCCGATTATTTCCAGAAGATGATGGTATTGAAATGACGCCTATTTTGCGAAAGTCTAAAGAGTCATCCAAGAAAGGATATGTCAAAAGTGGCGGCAGTTTTAGAACTTATCGTGCACCTTTATCTTCAAGAGGGTCCAGCTACAGAAACCGTTTAAGCACATCATCTAGAAGCAGACGTAAAATATTTACATCTCCCAGAAGCCGATTATCATCTAGCTCTTACAAAAGAAGATCCCCATCACCATACCTACGAGATCGATTACCTTCATGGTTTGCTAGAACCCGTGATGGGTACAACAGCACCACATCAGCTGCTGAAGCATATGTGGCGGAATACATGCGGTCCATGCACCATCAGCTACCACCATTACCTTATGTTCCACCACCGGGATTCAGTGGAGCTCTCTCACCATATGATGGGATACCACCGCCGCCACCGCCGCCGCCTCCTCGATATTACGACATAGCAGATTACCCGCGTTCAGTGTTAGTGTATGATAAAAGGTCATATGAACGTTCTGTTGATGAGTTTTTGTGGCGTACTACGGAGAGGTCTCACGGGCGAAGCCGTGAACGGGAATCCTATAGATCGTATCGTGATCGGCGATAAACTATACTGACCACCGATGTAATGATTTATTTTTTAATTACTAAATAAAAAAATTGTGTATGAACTGAGAACTTTATTCAATAAAAGTCTTATGGTGCTGTGATGAACTTTATATTTTGGAATGGTGAATAGTTTTAATAATATACAACAGACAATGATATTTTAGTGCAATAGGTCAATCAAGGGACATTTTGGCATAATTTCTAATAATATCAAGACAAGTTGAAGAAAGTGACCAAACTGACACCAAAGCAGATTTTATTTTTAGAGGATACATGAGAGCATTTGTTTTATATCATTCTATAATGATGTGATATTAAAAAAAAGACTATGCCTATGGGTATTATGTTAATTACCAAACAAACAATTTATTGTATTATAGGATTACTTGAAGGAAATATATTTTATACTATGATAAAAAATAATTGTATGCACTGGTAATGTAAACTTTGATACAACAAAGGTGTAATCTATCTGTGATACTAGAAACTTTTCTAATATGCATATATATTTTTTATAGGATTTTGAGGTCTATTTTATATTTCTCAATATATATTTGTGTTAACAGGTTTATTTTATAAAATTCTTTATAAAACATGTAATATCTGACATATTACAAGTCTTTAATATAATATATTGTGATAAAAGAATTTTACTCAAACATTAATTACATAGTAATAGATATTTATATGCAAAAGTAAATGTTTCAGATAGAAATATTGATCACAATATATTTAACATAACTTTCAAGCAAAACTACTAAAAACTACAAAACATATTCTTTTTTATTCCCTGTGCTTGAAGATAAGTATTGAGTGGTGCTTTAATATTCCTGTTGAAACCATGTGAATGATGATTTATATACAAAGGACAACCTTTTTTTAAAGCTAATTGTATCAAAGACATTCAGACAGTTGATTGGATGTGAATTCATCATATTTGGAAATATATCTGTAATGAAAAATTGATTACGAAACAACATGACCAACTAAAAATGAGTTGTATATTTTTTTGGATCAGACAGTGCATATATATAATGTTAATATGTTGTATTTATAATGTAATTTATAAAGTTGTAGATTTGTTGCAAATTCCAATTTGGCATTGGGTGTCCTTGGAATAAGACATACATACGATACGGCGACACACGATGACGTTCGTGTCCCATTTTAATAACAAGCGGAAAGTCACTTTGCTAATTTACGTGATAGAGGATGCATGTAAGTGAAAATTGATGAATGTTGCCAGATGACGAGTCAAAGAAAATGTACATATAAGTGCGTGGTGGTCTGATAGTAATGAACCAGACTTGGCTCCCAACATGTTACAGGGCACAATTCTGACTTTTCGGAGTCATGTGTATATAGATAGTCAATTACCACGCACTATAACGATGAAGGAAAACATCTGCATACCATAGCGATTTGAAAGAATTTCTATGGTATGTAAAGTCCGTCAACCCGTACTAGACCAGCGTGGTGGACTATAATTATAGTCTAATCAAGGGCTTCCCAAACTAATTTGTGCTGTGACGTCTTTGAGAATTTGCCATTTCATTACGGCGCGGCGCCTTAGACCCCTCCCGCCTTCATTGGGCCATACCGGCCTACCATACCGGCTTCGTGATGCACAGTTTTGGTAGTCCTCATCTTAGGTCTTTCAATCGTACTCTCGATTGTAGAGGAGGTCCGTGCCCTGCAGTGGGATAATATATAGGTAAATAATAAATTGGGCTGATACTGATACCATGTTGCCGAATAGGTCTTTACTTATGGTCTTGTGTCGTAAAAAGGACGTTATTTCTGAAAAGTGTGGTGTTAGAGATAGAAAATAAGAATTGCCGGCGTTCAACCAACTGCGCCACAGGGGCTGTCTTCTAATGTTCAAGTATACATTGCGTCATCGCTGGAAACGTTTCATAATATGACGACGATTATGCTTAAAGCTTTTGAGGAAGAATATAAACATGTCAATATATCCTTTGAATACCGGCCGAGTGAAGCACATTGTACAGTCTTTAATTTCGTAAACGATGTAAAGAAATAAAGTTCTGTAATTTTTTTATTCATACATACATACATGCATAAATAAACATCACGCCATTTTCCCAAAAGGGGTAGGCAGAGGTGCAATCAGGACACCCTCGTTTCGTCCTATGTGTTCCGTCCCGTGATGTGATAGGGGGCGAGCCTATCGCCATATCGAGCACAATTTCCTGACTCCGGGCTGATAATGAATAGAAAAATCCAATATCACTGCCCGACCAGGGATTCGAACCCGAGACCTCAACTTTGTAATCATACCGTAGTATAACTACGCCACCGGGCAGTCTAATTTTTAATCCGAGTCGTTTAATTTGCTATGTGCGTTCTAGGGTTCCAAATGCCGTCTTTGTTATGAAAGTTTATGATCATACTGGCAAATAAATTACTTGTCGAGTTGTGACCCATCAAAATGATGGGTACGAGCTGTCTTTATTTTAGGTACGTATATGTATTATTTTTGTATGTTCAGAGCAATGTTTAATGTTTTAGTTGTAATATTATCTCTGTGTTACCTACGTAGAATGTTATTCAATAATTAGAATTAAGTCAAGAACTTCGTTTATATATCTTTAAGAAATGTAGATTCGGTGCGAGTGAGCTGCCAAGTAGTACATCGATGTTAATCATGTCTAAAGCGTTTTCAGATTTACAGATATTGATATCGATACGTTAAATAGCCCAGAAGTCGTTGAGAATCGTAACAACTGCTTTAGTGAGGTAAAGAGTAACTTGCATTTGGTTCTAAAATGATACTACACTTGCTATTTTATTCACAAATTTTATTTTTATTACCTAAGTTTTAAAACAACTCTTCATAGTTAATATAATATTTTTCTACCCAATCGTTATTGTATCGTGTCATGAAAGAGAAGGTAATAAAAGAGGAGGTACTCAAAATAATAAGCACATCACACACAGATAAATTGAGACTGGGTACGATCTGTCGGTCGGCATGTTCGTCAAATACATATATTATTGCATAGGTCCGGCAAACGAGCAAACAGGTCACCTGATGGTAAGTGATCACTGCCGCCCATGAACATCCAAAGCGTTTGGATAATGGATGTGTTGCTTGTCCAGCAGATCGGGAGCGGAGCGGGAAGGAAAAAGGATGGGAAGAGGAATAGGGTATTGGGCATTCGGCAATCTCACTCACCGAAGGAAACGCGACAGCAAAGCTGTCGCTCACGTCGGTTTCCACTGAGACAGTAGTACCACTCCGAATGAGCCTGCGCATTCATGAGTCATGACTGAGAACAGCGTGGCTCTACCACTTTCAAAATTAATATAAGTCCATAGCCCACCACGTACTTTATAAGGAATCTAACCTTATAAAGTACGTGGTGGGCTATTGGTAACAGTCTGGACACTGCTGCTAAGACATTGGTCGACTGGGTTCGAATCCCAGTGTACACCTTTAGCTTTTCCTACTCGTGTGTGTGGATAGTTAATTGTCAAGCAATTTAAAGGTAAACAAAAACAGGTAAACGTCAGAAAAACGTTATCAAGAGGATTAAATTAGTGTAAAGGGATATGCTACATTTTTAAAGATAAGCATAGGGACCGTTTGCTTTTTGTGTATTATTTTTATTCACCTTCTCTTTCATAACAAGAGACAATATTCCTGAAAAGTCGATGATTGAGTAGAAAAAAATTAAATATATTATGAACAATTGTTTAAAAAATTAGGTCACCCGGGATTAAAAACTTAATATAAAGAAAATCTGTGAATAAAATACCAAGTGTAGTAGCATTTTATAATCATGATAAAATGCGCCAATTTTAGAGAAAACATGCCATGGGTACTATAGTACATATTTTTTTCAGTAAAACGTGTCAAAATTGATCAATAAATAATTGATTTTTTTTCTTTGAGTGATTCGATCAATGGCCATAGGCCGGTAAGGGTACAAAGTGGCCCCAGAACGATATCTGGATGATCTTTTGAGAGTATTTCGGTATATAAGATTCTTTAATTCAGCTAGTTTCAACTCACTATCTACTATGATTTTTGAATAAATCGAAAAAAAATGGAAAATCATTAAAGAATATATCGAAAAAGTAAGTGAAATTTGGACATCAGATAGATGTACCTAAAGCCTATAAATAATAAAAATAACAAGTCATAATATTTAATATAACTATGTAAAACACGCGATTTTATTCTAATTTATTGTTTTTCTTGAGGATAACGTGTTGGTACAGTTACAAATTAAAATTTATTTTATGCCTTTTTGCCTAAATGCCTAAAATTACCTGTTTCCTTTAGTTTGCCATACGCCATTAATTCCCAGAAATGTATCCTTATTAGTAACACCATAGAATGGTGTAATATTAAAGCATGTCTTTTTTTAAATTATCATCGAGTTCGATGCCTCGTTAGGCATATTAATTTATCACAAATCTAAGTATGCAGTTTTAGTTTTGATCCAAATCGGGCCAGTGGCTCCTTTCAGCATTTTTCGATATTCCTCATAGTTTCGGATGTGGCCATCCACGCCCACTTGAAAAAATTACCTTTTATAGGGTAAATTATTTAAACTTTAGCTTACCGTATGTCATTACTTCCCAGAATTGGATCCTTATTTTTTTATAGCATAGGTCCGGCAAACGAGCAAGCAGGTCACCCGATGGTAAGTGATCACTGCCGCTCATGAACATCCAAAGCGTTTGGATAATGGATGTGTCGCTTGTCCAGCAGATCGGGAGGGAAGCGGGAAGGAAAAAGGATGGGAAGAGGAAAGGTGTACCTATTGGGCATTCGGCAGTCTCACTCACCGAACGAAACGCGACAGCAAAGCTGTCGATCTCCTGCGCGACAGAGGTACGACCCGGATGAGGCTGCCCATTCATGCTGAGTTATGGCTGACAACAGCGCGGCTCTACCACTGAAATTTATAGCGACACGAGCATGCCATTCGCCTGATGGTAAGCGATACGACCGTTTATGAACAGTAGCATAACCAAACAACACCATGAATTACAAGGCAATGCCTCACATTCCACTGCCATCGCAATCTTGAAATGTAAAATGTTAAGTCTCATCATGTCCAGTTGTTACTCTGGCTACAATGTCCTTCAAACCGGAACACGACAGTGCATGTACACTGCTGTTTGGCGGAAGAAATAGACATTACGTTGGCATCCACCCAAGCAGCCTTTCACATATGAGATACCTACTACTTTTACTAAATATTAGCAACATTATCGGATAGTCTAAGAATACAGTGTAAATTTTTTTTTAAACATCGAGTTCGATTCCTTACTAAATATATATATTTTTTTAAATTCAGTATGTAGTCTTAGTTTTTATCAAAATCGGGCTCGTGAATCAGTATTTTTTGCTATTTTTCATGGTTTCGGTTTTCGCCATCTACGCCCACTTGAATAATTCCTCCAGTATATATTTCACTGTGTGGGGAAAAATTCTGATGTAGATTAGGATTTATTATGAAAGGAGGTGGTAAAATTATGAAATATTTTTTTCCATTACCCGCACACTATTTTTGTCCTGGTTGACCGAAATATCGATGTACAGGGTATCCTAGAACAAGACGATAAACCAGTAACGGCAGATAGACCAAACTATGACGATTGACGGCACAGAAATAAAAAAAATATAGTTTTATCACTGTAAGTTTTCAAGAAACAGCCGTCCTAATAAACGTTCTATGCTATTGCCAAATAGTCTGCGCTAACGTTTTACGCGGTAGGAAAGAAAAAAATGTTTTGCACACCACGATTTTTCAGTTTTAGATTAATAAGATTAATAAGATTTATATACAGTTACTCAAAATGTGTGGCTGATCATCATGAGATTTAAAAAAGGCTGTTTTATCAATTAGGTACAATTTTTACCATAGTTAGTAGATTTATTAAACCCAATATGGCCAGTTTCATCGCAATTTATTTTGCGTGTTGAAGGAAATATTTACTTACGAGTCTGTATTATATTTCAGAAAAGTGCGAAGATAGATATTAAATACAAAGTAGTCTAAGAGTATTTTGGCGCTTTAGTAATAAGAGTTGAGAGTTTAAAATTGTATTCACAATAGAGAAAGAACTTAAGTAACTCGTTAGACACCGCAGAAAATACGATATAAGAATCTCTGTGGATGCTGAGTATTATTACGTAATGGGAGGTGTGGTGGTCATAAGCGGTTAACGCAGGCGCGGCCCTGGAGCGCGCTTAAGGGATGAGGGCGCGTCAGTCGGCGCTCGGCGTCTGGAGGTGCCTCGCGCTTCGCGCCGCGCCCCAAACAGCCGAAGCGTGGCTCGGGGCGTGGCGCTTACGTAAACACGCGTGGCTCGCAGATCGCGTTACAGGCGGCGCGGTGCCGCGCCACTGTCCGTCCTAGAACGACCCCATGTTGGCCCGCGCCGCCTACTAAGTATATGTGGATAGCTACACGCACACTTTTGTGCCGCCGCCGCTGTCACTGCCGCCACCGCCGTGTAACGCGCTTATAGGTACATATAAGCATCAACTATTTTTCTGTAAAAGCTATGCACCTATATAATTTAAAAACAAATTTCATAATGTGTGCCCTATCTTACAAATTATACTTGCTGCTCTCGTCAGTGACTTGTTACCGCGGGCCATTAATGATAAGGCTTTGTAACAATATGTCTGTAAGTACATATAGATACCTACGTTGAATACGTTGATAGGGCAACGTACTCTATTGATTCGTCTGTCCAAATCGACGCTTCTTCCCAATTTTCTGTTATTATAATTTTGTTACGCAATAGTATTTATAAACAACGGCAAACGAAGAATATATGTGTTTAAAAGTGTGGATTACAATTACTGATATCCCGTAGGAGTGAATATGATTTCCATATTGTTAAATCATCGGCGTGATTTTTTTCAACTAAATACTTTAAGCACACAGCTTATTATTAATAATATTTAAATGTTGCGCATTAAAAGAAACAATTAAAATTTGCCTGATATCCTGTACCGACTTTATTGGACGTGTAAGTTTATCTTAACTCATTTTATAATACCTACGTACTTACCTATTTAATCGAATTCAGCTGGGTATTTATTATAATTCATGAATGCAGGTTGCAATAAATAATAACCATTAATACATTAACATCAAATAGTCTTTAATTACCGAATAAATCTTAAATAACCTAATAGACAGTAACTAGGCCCTTGCTACCAAGGCATTTGAGTATCTACTCAAATGCCTTGGTAGCAAGGGCCTAGTAGGTATCTACCTATTTACAGAGCTTTGTAATATGTATTTATTCGCGAATTATAAAATAAAATTTGAATAATTATAATACATTCGGATAAATACAACGCTGTAAAATCGATCAACTTCATTGTATCTGAGCAAAATAATAATTGCGTGTTCAATTTAGAGTAGGTATTATTTTTTAGATTTATTACATATTAATACTTTTTAGGTTTTCTATATTGTTTTGTTATTTTTTTATATCCGTCTGTTTTGGGAGTAAGTAAATAAGTACCTATCGAGTATCTAGGTAGATATTTTTAATACATAAATAATGTTACATCTGTATCCCATATGAAAGACACTTTCATGAATCGCTTCTTTCGACCCGACCCTTTTCCAACGTGTTGGTAACTGAGTTGGTTCTACGAAGTCGACCACTGCCTAATCCGTACTCGCCTGTAGTATTTAATGATTTATAGATACTGCGTGTAAACCGTAGGCTTAAAAGTTTTTACTTTATTCGAATTACCTATCTAAGATAAAGGAATACGACTTCTATAGGTACCCGTGTGAATTTATACATTCGAATTTACATTAATTAACTAGGGGTAATAATGAATCTTTACTGTCTGATTGTTTTTACATATTTTACTGATTTATTAATTTGAATAAACTTCTCGTGGCGGGATATGCACGTTCAACTTACAAAAGTTTTTAATTTATAGGTTAGATCGCAGTTTTGTTAGCACCGGATTCTATCCGCCTCCGGTCGATAACGCTTTAAGAGAAAAATGTCACAAATAACGACAAAATCAAAGCTTTCAGAAAGCTCTTAAAAAAGTCCAATGTCTGTTGCGTTGTAGGTACAGTAAGACTACATAGTACATACACAATTTATTCCTGAAAGGGTTGAAAGACAATTTTATGAAGTATTATTACATGTTAACTAAATCCTAATGATGTACCCGCGATCTTAAGTACTTATCTAAGTATGGCATAGGACTGATGGATTATGATTCAAATTGCAACTGCATCATTATAGGTGCCTATATCGGAGTTTGTTTTGCTTAGGTAGTCTAAATTTCTTAGCAAATTACTACCGCCAAAAGATCCTTTAACATCCTCAATTGTAAGAACACAAGTAACTGCATGTTAATTAAATAAAAAACATATTATACAAATATAATTTTCAAGAAACCTAAATTATACCTGCTATATACTGTTAGTTTAATATCTACATAAGTATGTAACAACAAATATAGAATCATTATTGTGCTTCGCAAGGAATACCTAGGTAACAACAATAATTTTGATGTACCTATCTAGATTCTTAGATTCAATTGTTACGAAGATTGCCCACATTAGGCAAAGCATAATTCATGTATTTACTTCCTCGTCTACTTCTAATATTAGGTACCTACTATCATAGTGTTGTGATCGTCAACATAAACGTCGTATGTTATTAGCATCAAGAGTAGAGATGCAGACGCGTACAGCATTGATGGCGCTCGCAGCGCTGGGGGCGCTGGCGACGGCGGCGGCGGCGGCGGTCGGAGAGCGAGGAAGTGGCATAAAAGTCGGCAGCGGAAGTGCAGTCGGAGGCAGTGGCCGCGACAGCGGCCGCGGCGGCGGAGTGCGTATTGGGGGTGATGGGCTGCGGCGACCGCGTACTTCGCCGGCGCCGCTCGCGCCTCGTGCGCCCTCTTCGATCACTGCAGCGCTTGTTGTGCCACACAAAGCCTTTGGCACCCGTGATTACACGAAGGCCGAGAAAGCAGCACTTTCAAAACTGCCGCGCAAACTGAAACTATTTTCACATGTGCGTTTGAACATTACGCTTTCTACGCAAGGCTTGACGCCTAGTCCTATGTGTAAGTGCACGTACATCTGTTTCATCTTCGACATCTACTTGTCTACTTACTACTTTCTTAATGCTATCGACCTGACGCATTGACGGTTTTAACGCTTTCAGCTATCCTGGACTCGCTATGTAAAGAATTTTTAGCAGTCAACGTGTCTGCTATTCTTTATCTTATGAATCATGAACAATACGGACGCTCTACTGCCTCTGCACAGTATTTTCTACAACTTGCGGGGTATCTTGGCATACCGGTAAAAGCTTTTTCATTTCTATTACTTACTCGCTTTTCACATACTTTACTTGTCATTTAAATAATAAAATAACAAATGATCTGTAACACATACATTTCAACAGGTAATTGCTTGGAATGCAGATAACAGCGGCCTTGAGAAACGGGCTTCGCACGCGTCCTTACGACTTCAGTTAGCCCCGTCCATAGAACATCAAACGGCTGCCATGCTGTCTATTTTAGAAAGATATAAGTGGCATCAATTTAGTGTCGTTACATCAGCTATTGCTGGTCATGACGATTTCATACAAGCTGTTCGAGAAAGAGTAACAGCATTACAAGTAGGTATTTGGTATCTTTTATTAAAATAATATTAGTATCTATTACTATGCTATGCTTCGTCATGACGGATGGGGTCAGAGTTATTGAGTGGATGCCATGTACCGGAAAACGTAACATCTAATTGATATTAAAAAGGTTGCAGCTGCTTTCGTTCCCTTCATTTCGAACAAGCTGCTATGGGTATTAGGTAGCTTATGTTAAGCACTGGAGTTCTCGTAGCTGAAGATCATGATAATGACGTTTCTATTGGGCTTACTATTTCTATGTATCCATTTTTTCAGGACCGTTTTAAATTTACTATCTTAAATGCAATTGTTGTAAAAAGAGCGTCAGATTTAAATGAACTGGTCACGAGCGAGGCTCGCGTAATGTTGCTGTATGCGACCAGAGAAGAAGCTGCAGACATTTTGTCTGCTGCAGGGGATTTACATCTAACAGGGGAGAACTTTGTTTGGATTGTTACGCAGAGCGTTCTTGGCTCTTTACAACAACCTAATAAGTTCCCTGTGGGCATGCTGGGTAAGTTGTAATTTTCTCGCTTTCCTACCTAATACTTATAACTATAATTTCACAAGGAAAATACGGATTGGTAGTACAGAATAAAGTAAATAGTAGTGGACTTCGTTTACTTGCTACAGAGTGATAACAATTTAATGAACCTTTATAACTGTATATATTTGGCTACTCTTAACAAATTCACGTAAAATCAGCAACATTTAAATGCAGATAGTTAAAGCTAAAGCATAAAAATGCACTGTGTCGAGATCATGTCGTAATTAAATTAAAAGACTAAACTTAAAAGCTCCACAAAAATTTAAGAACGTTAATCTTTTGATAAAAGCAAGCCATCATTTAGGTATGAGGAAAAATAGTGAAAGATAACATGGATCTAATCTGCTAACAAATAAAAATAACATTGTTTTCAGGTGTCCACTTTGATACATCTAGTTCTTCGCTGATTGCTGAAATAGCAACTGCTGTAAAAGTGTTTGCTTACGGCGTTGAATCTTATATTTCGGAACCAGAGAACATTCGACATCCATTAGGCACGCGGCTATCGTGCAGTGGGGCTGGAGCGGGCGAAGCGCGCTGGTCCACAGGAGAACGGTTCTATCGGCACTTGCGAAATGTTAGCGTCGAAGGAGAAGTGGGAAGGCCTAGTATAGAGTTTACTCCCGATGGGGAATTGCGAGCTGCCGAACTTAAAATAATGAATCTGAGACCTGCCATAGGTGAACAGGTAAGATTTTTTTTTATACTATGAAACACTAGCTGTAATAAATTAGTGGTAAATTAATATTTTTTATGAAAAGTTACTGACTTGATGTGAATATATTAATTAATTAAATAGCGTCAAATACTATCAGCACTGTGATTAGTTTGATTGGCAATTTCGTTATTCGTATGAACAAAATATGGCATTCTGATATTTTTACAGTTGGTCTGGGAAGAAATAGGGACGTGGAATTCGTATCCAAAGGAGCGTCTTATAATTAAAGATATTGTTTGGCCCGGGGGATTACACACTCCTCCCCAAGGAGTGCCAGAAAAATTTCATATGCGGATAACATTTTTGGAAGAACCCCCTTACATCCACTTAGCTCCTCCCGATCCTGTAAGCGGAAGGTGTTCATTAGACCGCGGTGTAATTTGTCGGGTTGCACCTGAAACAGAAGTGGCTGGGTATGTGGCTCCTTCATTATGACTTATATACTTGGGGCTCATTTGCTAATAGAACAATTGCATGTTTTAGACTAGAAGCTGGTACTGCCCATGGAAACAGTTCGCTGTACCAGTGTTGCAGTGGATTCTGTATAGATTTACTACAGCAATTAGCAGAGCAGCTCGGTTTTACATACGAATTAGTTCGTGTTGAAGACGGCCGGTGGGGTACATTACACCACGGCAAATGGAATGGTTTAATAGCAGATCTTGTTAATAAAAAAACGGACATGGTATGATTGTTTAATATAAACTGAAAGGGAATATGCTAACTATAGATATACATACATATACTTATAATATTTTTTCACTGATAAAATAAAAGGCTTAGTTTATCTGTAATATTATTCTTTTTATAGATCCTTAAATCGTTTGAATTCTATTAAGTAACATTGCATAATATAAAGTTGCTACTTGCATTCTTCACTTTGTATAGGATCAGCGGTATCATACGATCCACGTAATTAAATTAGTTCAGCTGCAGTTAAGTTTCGATCACGACAGCCCTTTTCGTATTCTCGTAATTTTGATAACCGCTGCGAGATACGTGTCAAGTTCGCGTCACGCGAGCGCTTTAGCGTATTCTACTGCTGCGCGTTTTATGTGCGTGATTTAGATCGCAACTTGATCGGTATTCACGTATACCTAAGCTTTTTGCATACAATTGACCTACAGTTGACGCTCAGCAAACGCGCAGTTTACGCATAGCTTACGAGCAGCTCACGCGCAGCTAAACAATTACAAGAATTCCATTTTGTACTAAGACGTAAACGTAATTGCAACTGCACCGCAACTTGATCGGCACGTCAAAAAATTACGTGAATTAGCACACAGATCGGATTAAAAATTACAATGTTATAACTTGCAATAATTAATAAGGTTTATTTTATATCTAATATATTTAAAACGTCATAGCTAATGAAACCCAAATTAGTTTTAAGATAATCACACAGGGAATGTCGAAATTACTGGGGAGCTTAAATAAAATAATTAAATTAGGGACTATAACGGTTGCGAGTTCTAATGTAGAGAAAGATACATCTCAGTACTCAGTAAATTAATTATAACATAGAAAGCATTTAAAACGGTCTAGCTTAGGGTTTAATAACAGAGCACAATTTGCATGTCAATATGGATTTTAACCTGCTATCGAAAAAAAAAGTAGAAAACCACTAAATTTCTAAAATTTATCTTTTAAACCAATCAATGAGACGCACCAATTAAAATATTGTCATGCCATTAAAGCAAAAGTGTTACCTAATTTAAAAAATTGTCTATTAGCAGGATAAACCCCATGAACAAGGAAATTTTGCTTCTGTTTATGTGTTTGAACATAATTCTTATTGACTGTTTATTTTTAGGTATTGACATCGCTAATAATAAATTCAGACCGGGAAGCGGTAGTGGACTTTAGTGTTCCTTTCATGGAGACTGGTGTAGCGATAGTCGTGGCAAAACGGACTGGTATTATTTCGCCAACGGCTTTTTTAGAACCATTTGATACAGCTTCATGGATGCTCGTCGGCGCCGTGGCAATACAAGCAGCAACTTTTTCTATATTTTTTTTTGAATGGCTATCACCAAGTGGATTTAATTGTTCAACTGGGAATAACTCGAAGCGGGTCCCTCAGAACCGATTCTCACTTTGCCGAACTTATTGGATTGTTTGGGCGGTCCTTTTTCAGGTTTGTTTTTCTCACTAATGAAAATAAATAAATGTACGCAGCAGTGTGGCGTAAAAATGAATAAATATTGATGTTTTTTTTGTTTAATAGTTTACCTCCTTCACTAATTACTTCATTTTGTTGAGTTAATATTTTTTTATTTCAGGCATCTGTGCATGTAGATTCGCCAAGAGGATTCACAGCACGTTTCATGACAAACATGTGGGCGATGTTCGCTGTGGTGTTCCTTGCTATATACACTGCCAATTTAGCTGCATTCATGATAACCAGAGAAGAATTTCATGAACTCAGTGGTTTGGACGACCCACGGATAGCAAGGCCTTTTTCTCAACGGCCGCCTCTAAAATTTGGCACTGTGCCATGGTCACACACAGATGCCACTCTGGCGAAATACTTCCCAGAACCTCATGCCTACATGGCACGGTAAGTATAGAAAATTAAAACGTCAAAGTTGCCGCAATTTACTAACAATTATATTATTTCTGCTTAATAGGTAGGTACATATGTATTTCTTCATAATAATCTCTCTAATTTCGTCAATCAGATAGCCTACCTACCTACCGTTATATTATTTGATCGCTAACATTTTTCTTAACTTTTAATGATTGAGACTTTTTTATATATTTTTTTATTTTATTTATTTGGAAAACAAACAAATGTACAATCTGACTAACAAACTAAGAAAAATTATTATATTTATCATTGTACATTCCACTACGTTTTCACAGATTACAATACAAAACAGTGGTACGGCAAATTTTAATAATTTGTGTTTGTCATCAGAACATGCATAATTTGTTTTTTAAATATGTTTTTTCTAAGATTGAATATATCTATATCAACAAAATATCTATTATAATTTTTAACCATTCTATGGAGGGGTGCTCTTGTTAGGTATATTTGTTATTTTAACTAATAATAAAAACGTGCAGGTATAATCGGAGCACTGTGAGTGCAGGCGTGACGAGTGTACTAACTGGAGAACTTGATGCGTTCATATATGATGGTACAGTACTAGACTTCTTAGTGTCTCAAGTAAGTATTTAAACAAGCGACAAGTGCCAATATTTAAATGGATGAATGTATTAAATTAATAAATGAGTGTACTCGCATTCCAGGACGAAGATTGCAGACTACTGACAGTGGGTTCATGGTACGCGATGTCAGGCTACGGATTAGCCTTTACGCGTAATTCAAAATACCTCAGTATGTTCAACAAGAGATTACTCGACTTACGTTCAAACGGGGATCTGGAACGATTACGCAGGTACTGTGTGACAGGATACAATAATTAGTATACAAATAACAGCTCACATTATACATGAATAAACGTTAGTTGCCTAAAGAATCGACGTGTTTATTAAAATAAATGAAAGTAAACATTATGTTGAATAAATCAAGAAATAAATCGACTCCAGCCTATAACATTATGTTATGTGTGACAGATACTGGATGACTGGAACTTGTAAGCCGAACAAGCAGGAACACAAGTCCTCGGATCCACTAGCGTTGGAACAGTTTCTGTCTGCGTTCCTGCTGTTGATGGGAGGCATCCTGCTAGCGGCCCTGCTGCTGCTACTGGAACACCTCTACTTCAGATACTTCCGCACCCACCTCGCTATATCAAGCGCTGGTTCATGTTGTGCACTCGTCTCACTATCCATGGGTAAAATACGCACTTTTATTTATTTTAATAAAACTCGCAATTTTCAAATGATTTTAATGAAAACGGAGAAATATTTGTATGTAATTTTATATCACCTTTAAAAAGCATGTTCAGTTTCATTAATAATGTATTGTATTGTATTGTATTGTATCAGCCCATATACGACTCACTGCAGGGCACGGGCCTCCTCTACAATCGAGAGTACGAGTACATTAATAATGTACCTATTTTAAATTTCATTTTCATTATAAATTAAAGTCATTTTTTAAATCTGTTGTTTTGTGTATTGGGGTCAAAGAATTAATACTCCAAAGCCTGCTTCTCTGAATCAGTACTCATTAGTTTTATTGTACCACCTTTATATGTGCAATCATAGTGTAAGTAGGTACATCGTGTTTGTGTTGACGATTATTCTTGACAAAATATTACCTTATACGATGAAACCAGTTGATTAGGTACCTAGTTGTGTTGCCTTGATACACTGCTGACCTACTACTAGCTATCAGTAATGTATCTATGAATGTGTGCCAAGTATAGTACCTACCAATGTACCAGCTCTGCTTTTATATATTTTTCAGGACAGTCACTTTCGTTCCACAGTGCGGTAGTGGAAGCAACAGCTCGGGATTTAGCGACAGCGGGACAAAACCCCTGTCGATCTGCGATATGTGCTGCGCAGGTTTTATTATCAGTATTTTTGTATTACATTATTTACAAACTTGTATTTAGAATGAAATAAAATAGGTAATGGAACCGTACCCAGGAGATTATTAGCCGAACGAAATTCCAGTAACATAAGTTTCCATTATTGTTACCCGTTATTAAACCCTCACAAAGCTTTACACCATAACTTTGATGATTTTTTGTGCTGAAACGGCTAGAATGCACCTGATGTTAGGTACAGTGTAATTTAATACATGTAGGGTATCTGCCGACGAGTGATCACTTGATGAACTAGACACGCGAAACACTTATGTGAATCAGTGTGACGGAATCTTAACCAGTTTACAGAGGTCGTTATCTGAGCGGAGACGAATATCGTACAACCAGTGATTTTCAGGTACGTAGGCACATATAAAGCGTGTGTTGTGTTGAAGATGTGGCGCGCGCGACACGAGCGCGACGTGGCGGTGGCGCGCGCGCGGCAGCTGGCGGCGGCGCTGGCGGCACACGGGCTGGCGCCGCCGCCGCGCCGCCTCGCCTCGGCCGCCGCGCTGCTGGCGGGCGGCGTCGCGCACGACGCCACGCGCCCGCGCACGCTGCGCCCGCCCGCCGACCTCCTGCCTGAACTCGACCGCCCGCTCTCTTGTGGTGATTTACGGACGAGGTTTGGGTCTATTATTATTATTTTTTTATCAGCCCATATACGTCTCATTGCTGGGCAGTGGGCACGGGCATACAATCGAGAGAATCGATTGAGAGTTGTTAGGCCATATAGTCCACCACACTATTATTATTATTACCGTTAATCACATAAACTGCAAATAGACGATCGTACATGGAGCGGTTGAACTATGGAATTAGACCGATATTGCCTATCGGTCATATTTTGTTAGATATAACTGCATCGCCCGGTGTGTGGTGTGAACACAGGTGCGATCACGTGTTGTAAAGGGCGCACCGGAAATTGTGGAATTTCGGCTCCACCAACTACGATTCTCTAGTATGTAAGTCCTGTGTATTGAACTTGTGTATGAGTGCTAATTGACGGTATTTAAGTGCTTGTTTACTTGACGGTAATCATACGGATCCACACTTGCATTATGCACGTGTCCTGTGACATGTGGTTTAAATATTAACTACCATAGTAAAAAGCAATAGCTAACTATTTACCGTCGAATACTTACATGTTCCCTTCTACCATGACGGCTGAGAACACCACGCTAAAATAACCAGACAGGTACCTATGTGAATTTTATTGTAAATTCTAAAATATATTAATTTTTGTTGCAGAGAGCGGACACGAGTAGAAATGGAAACAGTGCTGTGAGGCGTATATTACGCCATTCTATTTCAATTTCTGAAGGCTGTTCTTACACCAAGTTATACAAAAAATTAGTTATACTTTAATGTTTAAATATGGACAGATAAAAAAAACGTTGTAATTATTAAATAAACTATTCCAATTATTAAAACAAACGGCTGGATAAAATATAGATAGCGAAGCGTTGTTGCGGGACGCGTGCGCGGCGCAGGCTGGGCTCCGGGCGCGCGCCCCCGTGTTGTCTACTACAATAAAATATATTTTTTGGACAATATTATTGTGGTATTTATTGGTTTTGTAACATTTATAAATAACTCTTTGACATACAGGGACAAAACATTCGTAAACTTAAAGTATTTTTAAGCTAAAATACTGTCAAGGGTTGTATTAAATTTAATGTGGCAAAGGATTATTTGATTTATGCCATTTGCCGGCTCAGTACTTTCCTAAAGTGATGTATTGAAAGCGCACAGCAGATGTAAAAAACGATTCTGGCTCGGTTTTATACAGCGAACTTATTTCATTGCCGGTGAATTTTAAGGTATCATAAATCGTAATAGTTAAAAGCATGATTCCAAGGAATAAATGATTATTCTTAAACAGCGTATTATTCGAAAGTATCTTTATTTAATATTTGAATTCCTTGCTCGTCCCATGGGAACAGTGTATTTTTTTTTTATAAAAAATAGCCATGTATTACTTTGGCTCTCGGCTGCCTCCATACCAAATTTAAGCAAAATTGGTTCAGCCGTTTCTGGGATTAACGCACTGAAATGAGAAAGGCACAGCCAAAAATTCAAATATCATTGCATTGGGTTCTCTCATCTGAATAAAGTCCCTCATAATAGTTTTTCTCATTCTTAATGTGCAGACATCCATTATATGTAGGTATAGATTATTAGATACTGCAGTCTGAAAGCAGAGATGTGCCGACTCGAATTTTGCGACAAAATGTGTACTGAATTTTACGAAATGAAGACATTTCGTGAAATCGCTAATGTTAGTAAAACATGTCAATCATCATTTTAAAGAATAGTAATCAATTGCTACTATTCTTCTAGGTACTAGGTATAACCTATTTAACCGCGTTATAAACCGTGCAAAAAGTAAATTAAGTGAATAGCATCATTTCTTTACTGTACCGTTTTTCTACAACCAAGACTAGCGTAGTGCG
Source organism: Theretra japonica (assembly GCA_033459515.1). NCBI lineage: Eukaryota > Metazoa > Arthropoda > Insecta > Lepidoptera > Sphingidae > Theretra > Theretra japonica. The sequence goes on from CM065937.1 coordinate 6,252,708, forward strand.
AGTAGAGGGAATTTGCATTCCCATAACAACCTTGTTAAGTTCTGTTTGGTATGCAGATTTCCCCATGAAGTTTTCCGTCTCCCTTGAAGTGCGTGGTAATTGACTATCAAGTCATTTACATGACTCCGAACAGTTAGAGGTGTGCCCTAAATTTGAATTCGTAATCACCTGTTTGGCAGCCGCGTCCAGGCCGGTACCAACAAGCCACCACGAACTTTATAATTTAGGCTACTACCATAAATTGTTTAAAATTATCAAAACTATGTTAATGACACATAAAGAAATGATGAAGTAAGTAGCAACTTATTCAGTGACAGACATTATGTACTTACTACGTAGTACTTGGTAAATGGATCTTGATAGTATTTTCTTATAAGTTTATTATATCTATCAAAGCAAAACATGAAAAAGACTTATTCTGGGAGCCGTGAGCCCTTTAAGTAGGTAGGTAGTAAGTACGTTAATATAAAAAATATAGGGGCAATAGCGTTGTTCTTATTCTCATGAGTCATCCCGCGTAGTCTAGTATTGTTTATTATTGACCTTTTATACTGATGCCTGATGGTAGGTCTCTCATATGTGAGAGGCTGCCTGGGTACCTACGTACCACGGCAATAACTATTTCTCCCGCCAAACAGTAGTGTAAATGCATTGTTGTGTTACGGTTTGAAAGACATTGTATCCAGAATAGATAACTACTGGACGTAATGAGACTTGACATCTTATCTCTCAGGATGGCGAGCGTAGTGGAATGCACAGACCAAGAATGGTAGAATGCCAAGCAGGCTGTGTAATTCATAGTGTTGTTTTGTTTTGCCACTGTCCATGAACGGTCGTATCCCTTACCATCACACGAATGGCATGTTCATCTCGCAATTCATTGCAATAAAAAAAGGAAATGGTGTTTTATGTAAGTGGCGATCTTGATTTAAGTATATCTACTGATATTTATAGACACCACGATATTTTAATCGTAGCATATTCAAGCTTTTTAATCAAAAATCCATATTTTATATCTATATCCGACCAAACACGTCCCACTACAGGGCATGGGCTCCTCTACAATTGAGAGTAGACACGATTGAGAGGGCTTAGGCCACGACGCTGGCCCAGAGCGGGTTGGCGTGTATAGTCTGTGGCGATTAACTACCAAGCCAGTGGTGTGCCCTGGGATTTGAACCCGTGACCACCGTGACACACTATTTTATATCTATTTCATTAAATTAAATTAAGTACCAATTTAATTATCAAGTCCGATCTCATGTATTTGATTGCAGCCAGCTACAAAATATTTAATTAATGTGTAGGTACGATTTTCATTAAATACCTATTCGAAGTATGTTTCATAATACATATCCGATCCATAATTAATGTTCGTGTTAAACATATCATATTTACCGATATATTCTGTTTTTCAATCGCATACCTATGTATGCTGCTGTATGTTTGTATGCTGTATGTACATGTACTTACTTATACCTATGACATTTGTCATTTCAAATTTGACATTGACATTTAGTGACGCCCGATATAACCTATGAATGACTGTGAAAATTTTCAGTTGGTACATTTTGTAATTACTTATTTTATTGTGTTTATTAACCCAGTGTACGTTTTTACCAACCATGTCTAAAGATATCATCGTCCTCACGCCCAATGGCAGACGACAAAAAATTCAGTGTACCCCGGATACCAGTATGCTACAGGTATAACATTTACTATTCCTCATAGTTCTAATCATATTGATTTAATATTAATGGTTTTATTTAAACAGTACCATGTAAAGATTGCAATATTGTCTAATCATAAATGATATAGGTATAGATATGTGTTTAAATATATTAAGATTTTTCTTAGCGCCGTATTTAAAATATACAGATAATGTATTTAAAACATAAACCGGCATTGCTAATTTGGGGGGACTTCCCTAGACTACAGAACTGGATTTATTGGGAACTCGAGACAATTATTTAAAACCACTGAGAATTTATAAAATTTCTACCTCTAGTGTAGACAAAATAGTCTACATACAAATATTTCAGTATCTCCAACAATAAGTTCAATTTAAAATAATATTAAAAATTATTAATTTACATTAACATTAATTAAAAATTGTGGTAATATTAAAAAATATATAAAAAATCATGATTCCTTCTAACATTAGTATTAACAATGACATTGCAAGTAATTATGATCCGAAAAAAATCTAAAATAAGTAATATAATTTAATAAGGTAATTGTGATAATGTCAGCTTTACAAGTTTCTCAAATACTAATTTCCTGGATTCACAACAATTCCAACTGCAATGATAACAAAATCGAGAGCATGATGAAACAAAGTGGTAACTTTATATATTAATATACATCATAATGTAAAATCAAACAGATTTAATTTTTTTTTGTACTCATTGACATTATGTATGGATATTCATAAAAACAAAGAGTTTACCAACAGCATGTAGTAATAAACTGGTACACTACAGTTTTTTTGTTTTTTCACAATCAGGTGCTGGAAGATGTGTGCCAAAAGCAAGGATTTAAATCATCAGATTATGATTTGAAATACCACAACCATATCATTGATTTAACTACTACTATAAGGTTTTCCAATGTACCAAACAAAGCAACACTTGAAATGGTTGAAATAGAGAGGAAAAGAGAAGAATTGAATGTTACTATTGGTCTTATGTTAGAAGATGGTGAGTGAGAAATAGGGTATTTGAATATGATTGATTTTTTAAAAATACAAATAACATAAAGATAAAAATATATGTGAAAATAGAATAGTAGCTTGTAAAATGACGCAAATATTAGTATTTAAAAGAAGAATTGGGGCGTAGTTCAGACATCTTACCATCTCTTATCACACACACTATAATGCATATTAAGACTAGTGATGTCACTAATTATGTTTTGCATATCTTTTCTTTTACTCCCACTATAAGATTTAAATGTTTCTCACTTGTTTAATCCTAAATACATTTACAAAATTCTTTGTTTATTACATTTTGATAAATACAAAAAAAATAATGGACTAATCATCAGGGGCATAACATTAACTTTGTCCTGCTAATATAAAATATTAGTAATGATATTTTTTCTGAGCCTTATTGTAACTAGAATGAGTTAGTGTCTGAATAGATTATCATGAAATATTGCTACACATATCACAATTTACAGCCCCTCAAATCAAAAGCGTTGCATTAAAATAGTACCAACAACCTTATAATATCAATAATTAAAAGAATTAATAAATTTCAGGTGAACGCAGAACAGCTGATTTTTCACCCAACACTACTCTATTTGATATGGTCACATCTCTAGCACCACAAGAAGTCAACATGTTACAGCACCCAAGTATTTTATACATGCGTCAAGAAGTCACAGGGTTGTCTGCACTCAAGGAAAAGACGTTAAGACAACTGGGTTTAATCAAAGGCCGAGCTATACTGAGACTTTTAAATAAGGCAGAGGAAGCGAAGTAAGTCTTTCATTTCTGTAAATGCAGTACAAAATAACTCTGTGTAAATAAAATTTACTGTAAAAATATCAATGAACAAGCTAAAATTACCAATGACGAAAAATACTATGACTAAAATAAAATACTTAGTGGAATATTCACTACATACTATTCTTTTAGGCAAGCTAATGTGTCCGCCGTTTATCGAGTACCAATCACGGAAATGAGCTCCAAAAAAGAAGTGATATCTAAAGATAATACTGAACGCACAACAACTGACAACATTTCTGATCCAGGTCCCTCTAACGTAATTAAGGATAAAAGTCATGATTTCAATCCTCTTAATTTAATTAAACGAGAAAAACTCATAAAGGAAAGTGCAAGAATGGATACTCATCAGATTGAAGAAGAAAAAATGGATGTGGGAGGTGAAGCAATGGTAATAGACCCAGTACATGAGGAACCTCAGTTGGAAACAAAAACAAGTTCAAGTAGCAATGCCTCAATGTCCCAAGAGAATTTAGAGAGAAGACTCAAAATAGAGGAGGAAGTCACTTTTGTAAGTTATTTATCATTATCTAGTAGATGTTGCTGTTTCTGATTTGGCTAAGTAAGGTGAAACTTATTTATTTTTGCTATCTTACTTAAATGAGGTTGTATAGAAATCTATTATAATAACATTGTCTTGTAGATTTGACATATCTATTATTATTTTATTTTTTTACTGTACAGTACGGTATCAGCCAGCAAGCATCCAGCCCTGAGCGCGAGACTTCGAGTATCGAAGTTCGATAGGTTATTTTACTATAAGTGAGAAAAAAATCGAAAAACAATAAATCTGTATAGTATAGTATTAACCAATCTGAATATGTTCATTCCAATTTTAATTACAGTTTTAATTATTTAATTTTTTTAATCTGACACCGAAACCCTTAGTAAATAGTAAAACTTGTGTGTTAGACAAAGAAGTTTTGACAATACTCTTTCCATCCATTATTTTTAAATAAAATATTATAAGAGAGTAACACATGTTTATTGCGAAAGTTCACTCATCACTAAGCACTGCGTCGTTTACAGAGGTTATGTTTACTAGCGGAGTGACGTTATCCCACGAAACATGGCATGAGCATCTAGCGTTTTCTAACATTTAGGCGCGGAAGTTTTAAATGCTAATTTAAAACGAATTTTTACGGGACTTATTGATTGAATAAAAATTAAAAACTTTTTTTACCAGTTTGTTTTTACCTTAGGAACAATTTAGAACACTAAAAAAAAGAGTGGAATACCTATACAGTATACCCTATTTTGTTATGCTGGCCATTCGAAAGTCTTGCATATACTTGATATGCCACAAAAATATTTTGTTCTACGTATGCAGGATTCCATATGACGTTTTCCTTCACCGTAGTAAGTACGTGCCAAATAAGAAACTGACTGCCAATAGGCACATTGACTGTGTAAACTTAGATGTAAGGTGTACCCGCTACTACCGTCTCAGCATATACTCGTAGTTGACTTTATTGGCATTTGCAGCTTGGTACCCAAAGAGCAATCGCTTTCATGCAACCGGATGTGGGAGACGATGAATTAGAAGACCTGCCCGACGATTTCTATGACCTAACAATCGAAGAAGTTCGTAAATTATATCATGATTTACAACAAAATCGGTTGGAGTTAGAAAACACTCCATTACTTACATCCGCAAAACGAGATGAACTCTCAAAACAGGTAATTAGTAATTTGTATTAGAGATACAATCCGTAAATCCCCAGTCTAATATGAGCGTACTTTTATACAAACTGCTTTGTTTTATAGTCATCTGACTACAAATTGAACACATACAAAAATGTGGTGGTACGAATACAATTCCCAGACCATATGATATTACAAGGAATATTTTGTCCAACAAACACTATTGAAGATGTAATGAACTTCATCAAAGAACATCTAGAGGATCCAAATAGACCTTTTCATATATGTGAGTATTAAACTTTTTTATTCTCGAAATAAACAATGGGGAATTACCAAATTATAATCGAAAATTACATTCATAATTCTATAATAACATTTTTGAAAGATATATTCTAAGTATTTATTAAAATAAAATATTGTAATAATAACATACGTCAATTTGAACGTAACTCCGAACACCACGCGCTTAAAATTCATATCTGTACAAATAAGTCGCGTTTGTTTTAATGACCTCATTGGTCTAGTGGTAGTATTTGAGTTGAGAACCGTGAAGTCAATTACTAGAGCCAGCAGTTCGTTTTTTGAATTGTTGTCAGCGATTCTAAAATTATTTACTTTTTTTTATTGCAATGAATGGCAAGACGAGCATGCCATTCGCCTGATAGCAACAAACAACACCGTGAATTACAAAGCAATGCTTGGCATTCCACTGCGCTCGCCATTATGAAACATAAGTTGTTAACTCCCATTATGTCCAGTAGTTACGTTGGTTACAATGTACTTCAAACCGGAACGCAAAAATGCGTTTACACTGCTGTTTTGCGGGAGAAATAGACATTGCGGTGGTACCTACCCAGGCGACCTCTCACATGTGAGATCTACCACTAGTAAAACCTGAGACTGAATTTTTTGCCCGGCATAGTGATTGGCTCACCCCCCATTTCTTAATAGAATGAAATTAAGCTCAGTTAATTATGAGTGTTAAGTACTTACTAGTGACGCCTCTTTAAGTAGGTATAAAGAAATTAGATTATGTGTGTATGCTTATGTATAAATATTTTATAATTGCAGTTACTTCCCCTCTGAAAGAAACATTGGACCCAAAAATGACTTTACAGGAAGCAAAGTTTGTACCATGTGTTCATATGCATTTTAAATGGTTTGAAGAGAACACAAATCAAATGTATTTGAAAGAAGAGATATATTCTAAAAAGACATCAAGCGATGCTGCTAGTATTTTAGCGTCCAAATACAGGTGAGTTTACTAGTGTGTCTTCCTATCAGTGAGCTAAGATTCGATTTTAACTACTTTCTATATTGGCACTACTAAATTATAATACGCGGACGGGTCAGTATGATCATTTTTAATACCATCGGTGGTTGCTACATAATCGTGGTATTCGAATATTCTATCACCAGCAATTATCAATCAACTTATCAATTACTAATTGCAGAGCACCGAGCAGGCGAAAAATGCAAGACACGTCAGACACATCGCGGAGACCAAGCGCGACCACAGCATCCACTTCGAAAAACAGCAAAATGCCAAAATGGTTTAAGAACTAGTCCGCATTATGAAATAAACTTATTTACAACAAACAATATATTTATTTCCTCTACAAATCACGTCTCCAAATCGTTAAAGATGGGGAGCTCCCGGTCCAATGGCGCTATCGGTTAACCCACCGGCTGTGAAACGATAGGCTGCGAGTTCGATCCCCGCACCTAAATAAACGTTTGTATGATGTACAAACATTTTGCATTTTGCACTAAATTCGCTAGAAGATATTCTCCTAAAGTAGTACGTGAACAAAATTTGATGATCTATCCGAAATCATCCAGGTTGCTGACGACAGGCCCATGTACCGACAACACTACCATGACTCATGATATCGTTTAACGCAATTTCAGGAATAAAAAAATCCAGATTAAATAAAACTTCGATACCTCGGCATTAACAGTTCGCTTTTCATCTCCGTTTACGGATAGCAAAAGGTAATTCTCAAATGTTCAGCCTCAGCCTGATGTTATCCCATGTTTCATGAGGTCAGCGAAACATATTACAGCCGTGTTGCAGAATGATGTTGAATTATTACGACTGACACATTGCCTAGCGTCAGTTCTTTCAGGATTTTTAGAACGCTAGCTTAATGCGAACTTTGGTATGAAAGTTTCTTTTCTTCACTGGAGCGATATGATGAAAAGTGATCTGCGCCAACTTCAAGTCAGTGACTGGCAGAAGACACTGGTGGACATACGAGATATTTGGAGGACTCTCGTTTCGGAGGCGAAGACACATTTTGGGTGGCTGAGCCAGCGGAATTAGTTAACTTAATTTTCCTTCACTGATAAACTAAACTAAAAATTACCACATAGCTTCGAACTTAGTTGCGTATGGCCTGGCTTTGACGCGACCTCCGGTTTTGACCATAGAGTTTGACACCCTGATCTTCACCCAGCCGAGCGATAGCTCAGCTGGGTGAGTGATAACTCGTTTCCTCGAAAACTTTGTACTGTATATTTTGAGCAACATTAAAAATGGTATACTATAGAATAATACTGTGCTTTGGTACCTACATTAAGTTGTTGTATCGTAAATAAAACAGTGTTTATTCAATTATTTTTATTAAAAAAACAATTACTAACAAAATAGGAAACAATTTCGATTTCTAACACAACTATTCAATAATTATTTTATATACATACGAAGTACTTTTAAAAAAATAGATTGTCACCGGATCACTTTATTTTCCTTCGCTACTTTTAAGTAGTATGAATTATTTTAATTGAATAAACGATGGCAAGCTACCTAACTTACACCGTGTTGGTTTTATAACTTCCGATGCATTATCCATCGTTTTGTCATCCCACTTTCCACAATCTTGATAATATCTATTTTCTGTGATAATTAGTTTCTCCTCGTGAGTAGATTTATTTATGGGGTTTATTTTGGAAATTTCGATGGATTTTTCAACATGCGACAATTTCTTTCTGACCTTTGTTTTTTCTATGTTTTTATATTTACTACTAAATTGTTTGTTAATAACGCCTGATGCTGCAACATGACGATTACTGCATTTGTTCCCCTTTTCACAATAACCCTTGAGAAAGTCTGGACAAATCTTTGTGTTTTCGTTTAATTTCACGTGTATATATGGACAATCTACTTTGGTACACATTCCTTTGAGATAAAAATAACAAGTTGGCATTTTGTTAGTAGTTACATCATGCGAGAGCAGACAATTATTGTCGATGCAAATACCTTTCAGAAATTTTCTACACAAAGCAACATGTTTTTTGTCATGTAAAAATTCACAATTTCCACGTGAGTTTCTTATGCATTTACCGAATTTTTTAAACAAAGGGCAAGGGATATTGTTCTTTTTGAATACTCTTTTTGTTGCCCTGGTTTTAATTCTGTAGTTCTTTTTGCTAATGACTTTGTTGCTAACAAATCTCTTGTTTTCGTCATGGCCTTCTGATAATGTCTTAGATTTAACAAACTTAAACCTGTTCATAATTTTATTCATGGACTGAGGATATATTTCACATTTGTTATTTCTGGGCAATATTTTAGTTTTTCTCACATTTATAAATGGTGTTTTGGTTACATTGTTTACATTAATAGTATTTTTAATATCACTTAATAGAACTGATTTGTATTTGCTGATTTTAATTGTTTTAGATGGTTTTTCTGTGACATTATTTTCTTTCACTTTGTTTGGACCATGTCTTACTATACTGTACCGTGATTTGTTTACAGTTGATGTTTCTATTTTTGTCTGATTATTAGTTTGTTCCATATTATGTTTAACAATGGTGTGCATGTTGTTCACTACATTATTGTGAGGAATGTTTACAGATTGTTGACAAGTGCTGTGTGCAAGGCCAGGCTTTACAAAATTGGGATTGATAAAAATTCTCGTAACATTTGCATTCGTGGCATTTCTATTATGGACATGCGGCGGGTGATATGAAAACTTTGGATTAAAGTGCATTGATACATTTTCTCGCGGAACGTAGTCTGTACCCTGATAACTATGAAAATTGGGATTTATGTACACTCTGGCGGAATTTGGTCCATGAGGTTTGCTGTTTGTTTGATAGTTCATTTCAGTATATCTTATATCCATGTTATAGCAAGGTGTATTGAAATTGTTTGTTACCGATTTTGCAGTTAACTTTATCAATAAAAATTGCTGGCAAACAGTTGTTTAATTCTGAGTTTAGAAGTTCGTTAAATTTTTCTAAAAATGTAATAGTCTCTTCTTTTTTATTTCCATTCGCCCATAACACACTCATGTGAAAAGAGGGCTTCTGAAATAGAATAGCATAACATATAAATGTAAGCTTTTGATCACTAACGCCCGAATACTGAAACGCTACTAAAATAATATTATGTTGCACTTACTACGCAAGTCCCGCTTAAATGTAGTGGCTTAGTAGGACGCGGGTAGTTAGGTGGAACTTAAAATTTTAATGGCGTTTGACTATTCGGGCGTAAGTCTGTTTACACCCAGTGCATCCAAAATTATGAGCGAAACATTAAAAGTGGTATGAATTAAATAATTTTCATTGAAAAATCACCACATAGAAATGGTGAACTAATATATGAAAAGATAAATGATTTGTCAACAGCAGATTTCCACAAGATTTCCACCTATTACACAAAAAGTGTATGAGTAAATTGTAAGATAAGAAAATAATGATAGATAAAGAATAAGCATACTCACATCATAAAATAATGGCAAATTGTATTCTTCAAGTACTTTGTCAATACATTTAGTTATTGAATGTAAATTTTTGTGACTCAATCTATCCACTTCTAGTACAATAAACGTCCTAGTGTTGTCATCATTGCACAAAACTTGTACACCACTAAATCCCAATTCAAAACTGTAAAAAAATAATACATCATATATTTTCTTTAATAAACCCCATCCTTTAATGTGGCCTTTGTACCTTAGATATTTAACAAGCCAGCTATGTCATGATACCCAAAGGGATACTCACACCAAGACAAATGTTTGTGTGAGCCACAACAAATACTTATAAGCCCCAAATCCATTGATTTGGGTGATTAGAAAGTATCTCTTCGTTTCTAATATCCAAAACAAAAGCTTTGTTATCCTTCTGTAAAGTGTGGTATCATTACATATCATCCTGGACAAGACTGGATCTACCATCCAACACAATATTCCCAACTTTGCCAGATCTTCGACTACTCAATTGTCAAATAAAATCAAGTTCTATATATTATTATTGGAGACCGGATTATATGCATTTACATAAGTATTTGCATAATATGCAATTGCATGTTTACCCCATTTTCAGTGATAATTACATATTTTGCCTAAAATCTTTTGGTCATGCATATTTCCGCTACATAAAGTTAAATTTTGTTTTCGATGTGTTACCTTCGTGATAAGTGTGAAATTAACTGTAACATTTTTTTTCTGTATACTTGCACAATTTCGTGCATATTTTGAGCTTTTTATGCGGCATATAATCTGGTCTCCATTATTACAAGTTAATGAAAATCAATTCAAGTTAGTCTGCAGAGAATAGTCATCTCCAGCAGCTCAAATTCTTATTTTAATGTCATATGCTTACCTTTCTGTAGTATTCAGTGCTTTCTGTACCGACAGGTTAAAAGATGTGATCCAGTGATACAGCAGTACAACTGTTTTGGATATACTTATATGAAGATTGTCACAAATCTCCCACTCCAGCCCTTTTGACGAAGCGGTCAATCTAATCTTATTTATTAAATTTAACAAAATGTCTTCATCAGGATCTGCAATGAGTAATCCTTACCTTAATATTATAAATGAGAATGTAACTCTGTCTGTCTGTCTGCTACCTTTTCACACCTAAACCACAGAACCGACTTTAATGAAATTTGATACAGTGATCAATTAGACCTTGAGAAAGGACATAGGCTACTTTTTTGTGAAGAAAAGGGTTGAAATATGGGATGAAAGTTTGTATGAAAAAATCTAAGCCGTTGAAGTTACTCATTTAAAACAAAAATATCTGTATACTTTGTTTTCTTAAAATTAATCTTAAAGGGGTTAAAATAATGATTAAAATTTTAGATGGAAAATCGAAACTGCTGAAGCAATTTCTATGAAAATTTCTATATTAACTCCTAATAACAAATGAAAAATAATAGCATGCAATAAAGTTGGAAAAATAGTATTATGGGGTAGGAAAAATTTAAAGAATGATCCCGTAATATATTATGGTAATTTATCAAAGGAGTAATAATTAAACTCACTATTTAAATAGGAGTACAGAAAGTTATACCCACATTTTATATAAACAAATGATGGCCAATTGCCTCTCACATGTGGAAATGCACGTTTACGCCCGTTGTGAAGTTTAGGGTCATCTTCGTGAGTATCAGAAGGTACAACTTGAATGTGACTGAGATCGGGTACTGGTAATTTGTGTCTGAAAAGGCATATACATCTGAATTACGTATGAAGTAATAATAGTGTTTAGAACTAAATAAAGAAAAAAAAACAACATAAAGCAACGTTTTAAGTAATGTCACATTTTAAATAGAGTTCAAGAATAAAGTCAACCAATACTACTTAAAACAATTAAAATCGTATGAGTAGAATTCGGATATCATATCAAAATTTTAATATAAACCTTGTATTTTTAGTTTCCTCCACGTCACTCTCTTCTGAATCAGATCCGTATTCACAAATATAAGCTAAACTAGACATTAGAACACAAAACTCATGTGTAACCATATAATGTTTTCATCTATAGAATAATGTGAACATTAAGAAATACGCAAGTACAAAAGACAAATCACAAATGGCAACTGGCGATTGACTTTTGACATTTAATTTTAATGCCTGGTTTACACGCTTGTTGAGGTTGGGCCAACCTCTATCAATTCAAACGCTTGGCACGCTTGCTATTAGTGATGGCCAGTTCGGAAAAAATATGAGTCGATGAAATGAAGTAATTCGAATTGCATTCGAATTAAACAAGAAGAAACTGAGTGTATGATTTGTTAAAAATTCTTTTTTACATAATTGTTCTTCCATCCAACTCCGGATCCGGAACACACTAAGTAGGAGTGAAGTGCCAAATCGGAAAAAAGATGATTCCAGTTAGTAAGTCGACTTGACACATCTTTATTTTTACCCAATGTTATGTCATGAAAAATGTCCGATAAATTGAAACTTTTCATATGGAAAATTTTCGGAAAATTAGAAATATATCCGGATATTTTTCAATGTGAAATTCTTAACCTTTATTTTACTAAAAAACCGGGGTTAATCAAATTCAGTAACCAACAGTAACAAACTGGACATCTTGTTCAGTGAATCAATTTGTTTATCTTTTATATAAATATAACATAATCAAATTATTTACATATAAATATAAATACCGATAAATACTAATAAACCTAATAATACTAACACTACTATACTGAACTAGTTTTGTTATTAATTATGAGTATTACTTATTCTAACTTAACTAAGACTAAATCCAGAAATAAATACGTAATAACTCTAATGAGAAATGTGTAAACTATTTAACATGTAAATTATAAAACCTTTTTAATTCAATCCTACTTGCGAAGTTGAGCAATGATCATTGCTCTTACAGAGAGTTGGATGGAAGAACAATTATGTAAAAAAAAATTGTAACAAATCATACACTCAGTTACTTCCTGTTTAATTCGAGTTACTTAATTTCATCTCGAGTTAAGTTGACTCATGTTTTTTCCGAACTGGCCATCACTAATAGCGAGCGTGCCAAAGGTTTGAGCTGGTAGACGTTGGCCCAACCTCAGCATGCGTGTAAACCAGGCATTAACTGCATTAAACCCACTCAAGTCTGTGGTACTGACCAGACTTCCTGACATTGTTGTTTATCAGTCTGTGCTTCCTGAATCCCGAGTGACAGTCAAAGAGTATAATAATAATTATATAAAGTGACAGTTGCGAACTTGCGAATTTTCATGTGGTTTATAGATTATTTCACAATTCACATGTTCAAAGTTAAACCGTTTGACTTAGTTTGACTGGGAAATAAAAATATAATTTACCTGTTAATTTCTTCACAGTGTTCAGTACCTTTTGAAGATTTAATTGTGAAGGGGAACTGATTGTCAGGAAAGTAACTTAATCATAAACAACTAAGACTAGATATAAACACAAAAATATAAAGTGTGAGAAAGCTTTTAAGTATTATTAAATTCATATTATTTTTGACAGTGTTCAGACATGTCTCAAAACCATCGTAAACCCCAATTTGAGCCGGTTATTGAAGATACTGTTCAGTGTTTATTTTTCTTTACGTCCTTATCACATTCCGACATAACAAGTTGGGAACAACGTTGCAATGACATTAATAACACGATAGAAAAGTTGTCTGAAAGTTATATATGGCACAGAGACGAATTCAAATTATTTTTACCAATAGATGACAGCAAAATTATTACTGGTAAGTTTGTTAATTTAGCACAATAATTTATGTACACCTGTATTGACCATTTGACTATAATGTAAGCCTACGGAAGTGATTGGGCATGGCATAGAGGACATGTTATTAGTCTTCATCAACATTTTTCAAGCTGTAAAACACACATGACACAAAGTAGATCAGTACGTCTGATCATTGCACTTACAATGTCACAATTCACTGCCTTATTCTCAGCCACTAGACCCGTGAGTAGGTAGTATCTGGATGTAATGATAGATAATAATAATATTTTTATTCATATCATCATATAGTTTTTATGTAAAATTACATTTATAAGGTGTTGTTTGCTTATTTCTAGGTACACCTCTTCATCTTGCTAGCAGCACTTGTTTTGGTGACAATGTGGAAGACGAGTGGTTTATTGTCTATATAGTATTACAATTGACAAAACAATATGATGATCTAATTGTTCAAATGAGAGATAATGATGGTGAATTTCTGTTGATAGAAGCTGCAAATTCACTGCCTTCTTGGGCAAATCCAGAAAACACTGAAAATAGAGTAAGTAATTGTATTCTGTTTACACTAAACTTTTGTTTTTTAAATGAATGTCATGTCATCACTAAGTTTTAAGGTATATTGTGGATGAGACAAGCCCAGGAACGAGAAAAGTGGTTTGATAAAGAAAAGCCTTTTGTCCAGCAGTGGATAAATTTGGGCTGATATGATGACAACCTCTATTACCCTTATATAAAGTTGGGGTGTAAAGGGGGGGCTGTTCTGCCATGTGTACCAAGTGCTAAGGGGTGACAATGACAACTCACTCATACAGCCAACAAAAGCATACAAAATCTAAATCTATAAAACTAAATAGCTACCTACTCGTTATTACTTGTGTTCGTGGATTTCTGGCTTTCTGCATGGGCGTAGAATGCGTGTTGTCGTTGACGGACACGCTTCGGCGCTCATGTCGGTAAATGCCGGAGTTCCACAGGGCTTGGTGCTATCGCCCACCCTGTTTATTCTGCATATCAATGATATGTTGTCGCTCGGCAACATTCATTGCTATGCAGATGACAGCACGGTTCACGGGCGATACTGCTATGGGCCCCCAGGTTGCCGTGACGACACTGTGAGCGGGCGCGAAGATATGGTCATTGAGCTCAACCGATCCTTGGATTTCATTTCTACATGGGGTTCACGTTCACGTGCAAAAAATCCCCGTTCTCTCCCCTCCCCAATCTTCAGGGTATTCCCCTCTCAATGCGGAATGACCTGAGTATCCTTGGTGTGGATATCCGCTGTGATCTAAATCCAAGGAATCACATCGACGGCGTAATATCTGCCACATCGCGCAGGGTCGGAATCCTGAACAAGGTGCGTCGGTTTTTCACGCCCGGTCAACTATACCGCTTGTATAAAGCGCAGGTTCGGCCGGGTATGGAATACTGTTCGCACCTCTGGGATGGATCCGCCCAGTACTTACTCGATGCCTTGGATGGATTGCAGCGGCGGGCCATCCGCATTGTAAATGATGCAGACGTTACGAGCAACTTAGAGTCGCTACAGTTGCGGAGGGATGTTGCCTCTCTAAGCGTGTTCTACCGTCTGTATCACGGTGAATGCTCTGAGAAATTGTTTAGTTTGATCCCCTCTTCTTCTTTCCTTAACACAACCACGCGTGCTGGCTTGCGAAGCCACAGCTTGACGGTCCAAACCATCTCGGCGCGAACTAAAAAGTTCGCAAATTCTTTTTTGTGCCGCACTGTGGAGCTGTGGAATTGTTTGTCGTCACACGTGTTCCCTCCTTCCTATAATCCTGGGTCCTTCCGCCGTAGTGTGAAGAAGCATCTCAGCAGGCCGGCATAATTGTGTCGAATGGCATGGGACCGCCGTCTGATGCCATTCGATACTCTGTTTGGACGGCATTTGCGCTTACCATCAGGTGCAGCGCAGTTATAATGCCGTGCCAGTGTAAAAAAAAAACAAGCAGTAAAAGTTTATTAAAGTTGATGATGACTGCATGTTGTTAAGACAAGGGAGAAAAGTTTGGTACAGTTTTGTTTAAAAATATATTTTTTTTAAATACAAGCATTTAAATGCTCCTGCGTTTTATTTTATCACAAAAATTAGTCCTAAAAAATGTAGGTACTTAATGGATTTTATTTTTTGTTTCAGGTTTTCATTTCAAACAATCACATTCATATCATAGAACCTAATATTGTAAGTACAGAGGAAAAAATAGATTTGGTTGACGCTTTGAAGATAGTAGCAAATAAACAAACATATGTGTCCTCAAACATTGATCAAGCAATCTTAAACAGAATTGGCAACTATCCTGAGAAAATTCGAAATAACATACACAAAGCGGTTGTGAGACTACCCATCCATATAGCTGCAGTGTTACATCTGAAACCTGCTCTCATTGCACCAGTGGTCTGTGCATACTCAAACTGTGATGTGATTGATGCAAAGTCCTGTAAAAATATTACTTTTGATAATTGTGTCACTGTTCAAGTAACATTTACAAAATTTCTTTATGCAATGCTTATGCATTCCAAGCTTTTAAATTGTGTAAACAAATACAAATTTGTTCCTGGACAAGATAAAAGTAATATAATTGGTTTAAAACTAACGTGTGGTTACCAAATAATTATGAAAACATCTAGTGATATATTTTCCACAAAAGAGTACAATAAATTTATTTCGAGTTTAAAAGAAAATGGATATTTTAAAGAAAATATTGAAGGATCAAAAGACTATAAGATATTATTAGAAAGAGCCCAAAAGTTCTTTTCAAATGTAGAATGTCCAATGGATCTACATGTTTTTAATCAGATATCCCAATTAATGGCTACTAAAGATTACAAACAAATATTGGAATCCCTTAAATTGCAAAATTCAACCGATGTAGACATAGTTGAAGACAATGATGATTGGTTAACTGTACAACCTGATCAATTAGATAATTTCTTAGAAAGCAATTATGGCAACAAAACAAAATTTAAAAGTAATGATGACATTACTCCTGAAGTAATAACCTCTGAACTTACAAAATTTCTCATAAAATCTTCAGACTTTGAAGGGATTGAAACTAATAATGAAGACGACGAAGATAAGCATATTAACTTTGATCCTGATGAGTTCACCAATTGTCTAGAAAAAATTATGAATTTATTGACAACCAAAACAGACAACAGTGATTACGATTCTGATACAAGTGTTATGGATGAATTTGATAATGATATGCACTCATTTGAAGAAAATGAAGACAATGAAATGGATGCGGAACTTAAAATGAAACTCAGCAGCCATAAGGAAGATGACTTGTTTACCAAAAATTCAATTTCCAGAAATTTACTACAAAGTATAAAAGAAGAGCGTGCATCTTCTGGGCCATCCAGCAATCTATTGAATGCAGTTGGTATTAATAAACAAGATGTTTTAGACTCGGATGATGACGTCGATTAGTTCTTCCAAATATTGTAAATAGAAATAAGGGCATTTGTGAGAACAGTACTAGTGCAATAGGTATCGTTCTAATGAAATAAACATGTCTGAAGGTATACCTGAATAGACAATTTAATGTAAAAAGTATTTAATAAATAATATGAAATACATTACGATTTCTAATGATAATGCGAGTCTTACACATTGAAAGAAAACTAATCGAAGTTAAAAAAAATTAATTTAAAAAAGAATATGGGATTTGGGTTGATTGGTATGGTTGGTCGCGGGACGTCGTTGGCTGGATGCAGGCTGCCTCCAACAGGTCACTGGAAATCATTGGATGAGGCTTATGTTCAGCAGTGGACTTCCTATGACTGATGGTTTGGATTGGATTGGTTGGTTGGTATGTAATGTTTAATTGCCCTGAAAGTGACTTTGTGTTATGACTTTCCTCTGAAACAATTTTTTTAGACGTTTGGTATGATAAGACCAGCAAAACAAATACTTCCCGCTGTAAGGGAGGGTAGGTATGATAAACTATTGCTAATTAACTCTAAAGTAAAGATTCATTGCAATATTATTGCGAAAGATAGTTTAGTCAGTCTTTAGAATTGTCCATATTTATTACACAATTAAGAAAGTATTTTTTAACCTTAATAAAACACGTATTTAAATGCAAATGCATATAAGTACTTCATTATTGCTTAACATAATTACAAATATTTTACAGCAACCCTTTTTCAGTACCAACATTACAATTGTCCCCAGCTATTATTGTGAACTTGTAAAGTATATATACTTGATTTTTTTTATTTATAAAATGTTATAAACTTAGATTAAAGATGCGCGTGTGCTCCTCCAGCTACAACAATTGTCTCCCCGGTCACATAACTTGCATCGTCGGAAGCTAAAAATGCAACTGCACTTGCAATTTCTGAAGGTTTTCCAAATCTGTTCATAGGTACAATAGACAAGCTTTTTTCTGCCGCAGCGTCAGAACTAGTAATCTGAAAATAATGTTCAAGTTTTTCAACTCGCATTGTAATCCGAAGTAAAACAATAGTAGACTTAAATTTAAAAATAAGTGAATTATGGTGTTGACGTCATAGTTGATACTCACGGCAGATGCAAATTTAGTCGCTACAATTCCTGGAGCAACACAGTTTACTCGAATGTTATCATGCACAACTTCGTTAGCAATTGCTTTTGTCAATCCCAAAAGTGTTGTTTTGCTAACACTGTAGGCACCTAAAGGCTGAAAATAAGTTTCATAATTCATAAGTACTTGATAAAATAAATATATTTAATCATAATCCTGTTCGTTCCAAGACATGGAAACAATGAATGATACAACTTTATTGCAGTTCGCCTTGGAAATGTGATCACGTAGGTATCGGATATTCAATTTTATTTCAATTAAGAATCGTATTTAGAGCGAAATGAAATAAATATATTTAATCATCTCCATATTTTTATTGCGTAAGTCCGGCAAACGAGCAAACAAGTTACTTGATGGTAAGTGATCACTGCCGCCCATGAACATCCACAACGCTGGATCAAGGATGTGTTACCTGCCCAATTGGGAGGGGAGCCGGAAGGAAAAAGGATGGAAATAGAATATAATGGAAATACCCCTTTATTGAACATTCGACAAACTCACTCACCGAACGAAACGCGACAGCGAAGCAATTTTTTTATTGTTTTTATCAAAAGATATCCATATCCGAAACAAATACATGTGGTTCACACAAACATTTGTTTCAATGCGGGGATCAAACCCGCGGCCTCCCGTTCCACAGCTGGCGTCCAACCAACTGCGCCACGGAGGCTGTCAAAAGAAGACACGGTAATATGTCCCAACTACGCTCCCACTCGTTTTACAGAATACTAATATTTTCCTCATTTTACAAGCAACTTTAATAATGTTTCCACAGAAATGTTTACTTGTGTTTGAACGCAAACTAATAAAACATATCGATCATAGTCAAACATCTTAATGCAGCGGCTACACTATCGCGATATGATAATAATTATGACCATCATTAAAACAAAAGATAGGTGTGGCCACGATTTATGGCCTTAATTTTACAATGTCAATCAATATGGCATATAGTAAGCCATAGCTTCGATGGCGGTCTTTTTCGCATATCAAAGAAGATTACCGCGGTAATTTTTGCGTGAATCACCACACTACGGTTTGTTCAGTGTGCAACATGAGACTTAACTTGATTTTTTTACCGCCTAGTACATTGTCACATCTCGGTAAACTTTAGTGTAACCAAGCCACTTCACGCGGTATAAATTACCGTAAATTACAGTCATTTATTGCAATAATTATTGCGCTAAATGGACGGTAGAGGATTAGGAAGTGTAGTCGTAGTTTAATATGTAACCATCTTTTCCATGTCTGTCAGTTACCTACCTCCATAGGTTGGTACCCGGCAATAGAAGAAATAAAAACGATATTGCCTCCTCCTCTTTTCATTAACAGGGGATAAGCTTCTTTTGCCAGTAACCATGAACATTTAACGTTGATTTCAAATATTTTCTCCCATACATTTTCTTCTGTCTATAAAGAAAATAAATTATGAATATAAATAGTAGGTTTAAATAATGAATACACACAACAGCCACGCGCATAGTCTTCATCGCCCATTAAGATCAACCAAGTCTTGTGTCGTGACTCGTGGGTAACCTGTGTGGGTAACAAAACTAAGAACAGTAGAATCCGTTTATTAGGCTCCGCTTATATTGTACCAACCGGTTAATATGAAGTTATTACACAGTGAAGTTTCGTTTTTATATAAAATTCATTAAAGCAATGTCTATAGTCCACCACGCTGGCCTAGTGCGGGTTTGCGGACTTTACATACTACAGCAGTTTATACAATAGCTATGGTATGGAGGTTTTCTCACGATGTTTTTCTTCACCGTTATAGTATTACCATAGTCATACTAGCCAACAATGCTTAAAAATAAAAATAGCACTTACCTCTAATATCGGCGCTACAGTGGGATTCACGGCAGCGTTCGATACAAGAATATCTAGACCACCGAACTTGCTGTTTGCCTGAAATTATAATTGCATAATAAAATCTAATGTTTAACTATACATAATCATAGTACATCGATACGTACCACATCAAACAGCTTTTTCCTCTGCTCCGCTTTTCCGACATGGCACACGACCCCTTCTACTGTTAATCCGTCTTTACGCAGTTTCCCTACCGCGTCGTTCACATTATTTTCTTTCCTGCTGCTTATAACCACTGAGGCACCTTCTTCACCTAATCTTTTTGCTATTGCATAACCTATACTGAAACCATATTAAAAATAAGTTGCAACGGATTAGGCTTAAGGCTATCCAAGGTATACATGAATAATAGGTACCAAAAAATTGCCTCGTCGCATAATTATTTATTACTCGATATCGCATTCTTATTAATAATACCTTTATAATCAACATCATCTTACGCCACAAGAAGTTCAGTGGGGACTTTGTCTAAGGATTTTCATAGCCAGCTATAGATAGCAGCATTTTGAATATGTTTTTGTGGGTAGTTTTTGTTTGGTGTAAGTTTATTTTTGTCAAACTATTTTAAAATTTTGAGTTTTATGGATCGATATCATTGATATCATATCAATGTTATACGTCAATGGGTTTATGGCTTCATTGTAACATTATGGGTATTAATATTTAAATCGACTAATAAATATACTTAAAATCACTCATCTAAAATGTTAATTAATAAATGCACCCAACAGTCTCATTCATACATATGTACATAGTCCTGGATCCTGACCGCACATTAAGATCGAGCCTTGTATCGTGAACATCAGAAACTACGAAAAACTTTTTAGTCTCACGAACACCCAGACCCGAAACATATAAAATGTAGGTACTGTGGATCACACAAATATTTGTCTCGGTGCGGGGATCGAACCCGTGGCCATACGTTTCTCAGCCGACCTCGAACCATCTGCACCACGGAGGCTGTTATAAAATACTAACGGCCTTAATCATAGTCAGTTTATAAACCTATTTTAGTTATCGAATGTTTTATCCTCTTCACTCAAATTGAATACAAAAGTCGTTCAACAGGGACAAGCATTTCATAACTGAAATAGGTTTATAAATTGTCTAAATTATAAATCCTCTCTCGAGAGAGTAGCTTATAGATCCTAAAAATGACTAAAAATAGCCCTACTAATCTATTACCTAGTAACCATGTGTAAAGACTAGATAAACTCATGTTTTAGTTCATTCGGGAATGCACCATAATATTTTGTGCCTAGTGATATTTTGTAAATAGCATTGAATAAAAAATATTCATGTCAATGGTAAATAGGCAATTTTATCAGTGTGTAATTTTTATCATATTAGGTAAAGAAAACTTGACCTTTAGTCACTGAATTGTAAAACACTCGATCCGTACTTTGTACCCTGAAGACGATACACAATGAACTCTAAATACCTAATTATTTTTAAAAGCCTGAAAATTTACTTACCCATCGGTTGAAGCTGTAACAATAGCCACCTTTCCCTGTAACCTACCGCTGTGGCTTAGCCTTGCGCTGGTTTTATATGGAAATACTTTAGACATATTTAAACAATTTATTTGGAGAAAGTTGCGGAGCATTACTATTTTAATTATCAGACCATGTACCTACGTCTTTCTATCTCTGTCACTGAGATGTATTTAAAGATTTGAACTTAGGTCGGTAAATTATGTTATTTACCTACTTATATACTTTTGTTAATGTCTTCAAACCACCTAACAATGTACTCTGTGCAAACCACAGAGCAGTTTGTATTGTATCACTGCAAAGTACACAATGTCACAAGTCACAATACTTCTTAATTTTTATTCGCTAGTGTGCTACATGTGTGCTAAGTAGCATGTATATAGCACATTTATGTAGGCGTATATATATATGTAAGTCAACGCGGCGCGGGACCATTGACGTATTATCAATAGACTTGACATGCATTTGACAATATTTCTCAAGAGTGAGATAGCTTCTTGATAATTACCAATGATTAAAAAAATATAGAGGATACCGCACAAAATTATACTATACAATCAAGACATAGTTATGTTGGGCGTATCGACGCGGAATGTACATTTATATATCTGTCTCATTTACACAAAGCTTACATGACACGTAATAGAAAGAGATAAATTATAACTGCTTTCTTTCGGATATGGCAATGTTTCGTTCACTGACCACATTGAAAGACGCCATTTTTTGTACACTCAGATATCTTTTCATGGGTTCGTAACTGTTTTTATGGAATAATAACACATTTATCTTTGTAAATTTTCATATTGGGTTTGTTTTTATCATTTACAATTTTAAGCGGATCTTGTTGATTTAGTTTTAGATTCCACTAGGTATTATAAATATGATAATCAACCGTAATGTTTGTTTACATACAAGCGTAGGGATGAGTGCATTAGATAGGAAAAAAATCGTATCGATATTATCATTATGAAAATGTGTATCTTTAATTTTTCAAATTTCTACTAAGACTTTTTTTAAATAATAAAAATATAAATACAACTAACATATACATAGTCTTGACCCCATACTAAGATCGAGTCCTTTTTTTATTGCAATGAATGCGAGACGAGCAAGCCGCCCGATGGTAAGCGATACGACCGCTCATGGACAATAGCTAAAACCAAACTACACAATGAATTTCAAAGCAATGATGGGCTTTCCACTGCGCTCGCCATCCTGAGACATAAGATGATAAGTCCCATTATGTCCAGTAGTTAGTAGTTACTCTGGCTACAGTGTTCTTCAAGCTGGAACACAACAGTTTATATACAATACTGTTTGCCGGAAGAAATAGACATTTCAGTGGTGTCTACCCAGGCTAACTGCCGTACCCTGGGTGTTTGTGAGACCGAAAACTCTCGTAGTTTCTGATACCCACGACACAAAAGTCGATTATAGTGTGGGTTCACTTAAGTGTGGACTATGTATGTGGCTGTTGGGTGTATTTATTTATTTATATAAAATATTTATAGATAAAATATATGATCTGGTATCCCTGTTTCTTTCTTCCTTGATATCTGTCCCTTACGCTGGAACTCAATTATTGTCGCGTCCATGATACGTCTATGATGATATACCACGGAAGATAAGACGAGACAAGGGGAAAGTATCGTCTTCACTCTCACACTCGCAAAGCGTCGTATCGCCGCGTCACTCTCTAGAGGGTTGAGAGCATAGTAGAGAGGGTGGACCAGAGGCAACAATTAATTACCTACCTACGTCAAACTTCATTTTTGACGCTATGGTAAATGTCAAAGTCACAATGTAACATAACAAAATCAGCCAAATTAAATTTAGCCTTTGTTGATCTTTGATAATGTGTTTTAACTCGATCGTCTGATAATGCTTTTTAATTAAAGATATTAATCAATAATTATGTAGACTGTAGATACAGCGTATTATAAAAAAGTGTAAGCCTTAGCCAAAATGAAATACTAATGAAATGGCGGCAATATTTCGACGAATATGTTTTAAATATACGAAGTGCATAGTGCTAACAGTTTTATTTGCTTTTTTCATACAAATATTGATTGCAGTTACATTTTTCCCATCAATTAACGACAATCTATTGAAACGTAATGGTTACGTATCATTTTCACGCCAAGATGTTGGCGAAGTTTCGGCTAGGAAAAATTATGGATACAGTGATGATGAAGATTTTCCTGTGAACAACAAATTACCAAAACCTGGATCTGTTTTGCGATTAGAAGAACTAGACTTTAAGCCTATATGTGAAATAAAGAGCAGAGAAGCGATATCAGCCATTCATAGAGCGAAAACGCAGAACTGTAAACAGCAAATAGTTAATAAAACATGTCTTATACAAGCCGGGAATTTTTATCCAAAGGTATTACCGAATAATTGCCCTCGCAATGAAAATACACATGCCAAACATCTAGGTTGCTATGTAGATGAAAAGAAAATGAGATTGCTTTCAGGTTTTTATGGTAATTATGCAAGCACTAATTCCCCTGAAACATGTTTATATATTTGTGTTCAAGCAGGCTTTCCATATGCCGGTGTACAATATGGGTAAGTAACCTATCTCCATGTATTGATTTCAATTAAATTTAATTAATACAAGCTGGCTCCTAAAGGTTTCTATAAAACATAAAGTTTTCTTTCTTTACAATATTGGGAAGAATGCCAAAATAATCATGATTAGAATGATAGTGTGATAAACACAATAAACTGTAACACCACTGTTGCAATTTTGTTTGATCAATGAAAAATAATATTGCCACTCTGTGTTATCTTTGAAATATGATTGACTATCTGTGCTTCTGTAAATCTCTATCAACGAATAACTGCTCACTAATCAGAAATCCTGTTCAAATCATGGTTTGATTGCCTGGCCATAATTCATCATACTGGACAAGTGTAGATTGACTTCTATAAAGTAAAAACATAATTTTAAGTTTAATAAATGTGTTATTGTGGAAGGTTGTACTTTTTCGATCAACATTATCTATCAAGAATCTTCAAAGTGACCTGTTGAAGTGGCCTGCAACCAACAACATCTTATGTAAACACAAAGAAATATTTTTTTAACAGATCTGAATGTTTCTGCGGTGAAACAGCCCCTCCAGTGTCGGCAAAACTTCCAGATGAATCATGTGATATGAAATGTCCTGCTGATCCATCGAAAATCTGTGGTGGCTACTTCACAATGAACATATTTGAGACTGGAATAACAAGTAAGTTATTATCAGGAGCAGGCAGAGGGCTGACCTAACGCCACACTTGTATCAAGTAGTTGTATCAATTGCAATCACTATTGTATCAAGTACAATCACTATTGTATCAAGCTTGTAAGGTTTTTTTAGTTCCAACATTATCCATTGTTGATATCATTATTCCACGAAAAAGTAGTTGAACTTATCAATATGTGAAACATTATTTATAGGTTATCTCATGCCCACTTTATGAATGAAAACTGTTCAATTCCAATGCTTTTAAAAATATATCACTATCATGATTGAATATAAAAATTAACCCTCTTATTAAGCCCAAATAAGGTAATTATAACTAAGCATCAATTAATAAACAATTAGTTAAATTTTTGTTTTGATATACTTTTAGCAATTGTCTTAATGTATATGTTTATGAACTTAGTTTAAATTTTAACCATGTTCATATTTATGTGACAAAAAGTGAGAAAAATATTTACATTATAGGTGTTGTTTTCCAGAATTTGTGGCCAGAGTACCGAACACATCAAATGATCAAGAAGAGCCAGTAAGAATTGTTTTCCTATTGACTCTGAACGGTCGAGCACTGCGACAAGTGCATAGATTAATTAATGCTCTCTACCGAGCTAACCACTACTTTTATATACACGTAGATAAGGTAATTTTCGCACTTATTTTTGTTAATTAACCCCTCTCTATCATATTCTCTATTGTAGGAGGCTCGTGCCCTGCAGTGGGACATATATGGGCTGATACAGATACAAACATATATTTGTACCGCTTTTTAATTGTAACTCATAAAACCTGTAGGATTTTATTATTTTTTATTTTACAATATCAGAATATACAGCGTGTAATAGGGTATTTGATTTCATGATTTATATAGTATTTATCATAACATATCCCATTGAAAGAGCAAATGCATTCCAATTTATACAAGTTAGAAACATTTTAAATCTTGCACTGGGAGTAAAAGAAAAGAGACGCAAAACAAAACGAATAACGTCACTAGTCTTCATTATCCACTAGTGTGCGCGTGTGGAAGAGACTGTAAGCCCTCTTGTTAACACACGGTTTTTTGTCTTAAAATCTACGGTAAATTCGCCGTGCGTAATCACTATGAGAGTTGTTCACATACAAGGTGGCCCTACGCCACGGCGCCGCGCCGCCTCCGTATTGGCCGTGGCTGCCCTTCGGCGCGCCGCGTCTACCCACGGCAAGAATGTCATCAGTGTTGTAGGGCAGACTATGCGAGCGTGTCCACGGCGCCAGATGTTTTCACGTTTTCGTGACAATTTACATACGCTGATTTTGTTTTATGGGTAAAATCGGCAGTAGTTCTATGCCACATAATGCGATAACTAAAAAACTTGGTATGTTGGTGTTTTAGTTTATGGAATCATTTTTGAAGCAATTTATCGAATGTCGTTTTCTGCATTCTAAAATAAATGTAAAACTTTCGTTCATCGTCCCTTAGTTGATTCTTGACAAATGTATATGGAATGCGCCAAATTCCTCCCGTTTGCCTAAAATGGGTGTATCCAAAACCTTGACTTTCCCTTCTCTTCTTTTTGGAGTTTTCTATATACATAGTTGCAACGATAATCTTTTTCTTATAATGATTCATAGCGAGGACATCTGTAGCTTGACTCAAAAACGTCGCAACTGAGCTGCATCTGCGCGCTGTCTAGACCGATAGTACAGTGAAAAAACTGTGTGTGTTCAAGAGGCCTAAGAGTTCTGCCCTACATCCCCACTTTTTTTTCTAACACTAATATTTACTTTATGTTACAAGCTAACTTAATACTGTTTTCACATAAATGTTTTATTGTAATGGTATTTGTACGCAAAATAATAAAAAAGAATCGACCATAGTCAAATACTTATTCAATTACCTACATTTTATTTTGTTTCAGCGGCAAGACTATCTGCATAGAAAATTATCTGAGCTGGAGAAGACTTTACCTAATATCAAATTGGCTACTAAGAGGTACTCTACTATATGGGGTGGTGCTTCATTGCTGACAATGCTCCTAGCTTCTATGAAAGACTTCATGGAGCTAAACTGGAAATGGGACTTTGTAATTAATTTGAGTGAAAGTGATTTTCCTATAAAATCATTGGAAAGTTTAGAAAAATTCCTCACTGCAAATAAAGGGCTCAATTTCGTGAAATCTCATGGTCGTGAAGTTCAAAGATTTATTAAAAAACAAGGGTTAGATAAAACTTTCATTGAATGTGAAACGCACATGTGGCGCGTGGGTGAACGAAAATTACCCAACGGTATTGTAATTGATGGTGGCAGCGACTGGATCGCATTATCACCAGAATTTGTATCATATGTAGTTGGTAAAAAAGATGAACTATTAACTGGTTTGAGTGTTATATTTGAACACACCCTACTGCCAGCAGAGTCATTTTTTCACACAGCTCTAAGGAACTCTCATTTTTGTAATACTTATGTTGATAACAACCTTCATGTCACCAACTGGAAGCGAAAGTTGGGATGTAAATGTCAATATAAACACGTTGTTGACTGGTGTGGTTGTTCTCCCAATGACTTCAGAACGGAAGACTGGCCCAGAATACAAAATACACAGGACCGCCAATTATTTTTTGCTCGAAAATTCGAACCTATTATAAACCAAGAAATCATAAATCGTGTTGAACAGTTCATAGGTTTTAATGATCATTACTTGCTTAATAATTTAGAAGGTTATTGGCAAAGCTTATACAATATTGATGATTTAACAGCAAATACTGATGACACATTTTTGACTCATGCTGAGAGCATTGCTCGCCACAATGCAAAAATTCTGTCTGCAGAAGAATGCTTTGTGGAACCTGATGTTATAGTAGAAATAAGCTCTTACAGTCATTCTGACATCTATAAGGGTAATTTAATATTGCACAAAGCACTGACAAAAGCCAATACTGTTATATTATTAGAAACATGGTATAAACCAAAAAAACACCTGGAATTAAATTTTGAAAATCGTTATGTAGACAATATAAAAATCTTTAAAGTTAGTTCAGATTATGACCAAAAAGAAATGACGTTTCGAAATCTCGCAAACATATTAGGGCCACTGTCTGAACCTAATCTCCTATATCAGTTTTCTCCTAATGCAGAAAAAAAAATTGATAATCTCACAGCTATTTGGTTGGATCCTTCGGGAGTGATTGCTGATGTCAACGGTATTTATGTTGATGAGAATAATTTGACAAATTTCATAAAACCCAATTTGAAGACACCTCTTTTACCTGGCATATGGAGAGTAGGTTTATTTGACCAAAAGCATTTAATAGCATCTACAAAATTTTTAATTACTCCATTAGCTTATTTGTCAGGTAAAGAACTTTCACAACAAGAATCGAGCATTATTCACAGTGGTTCACAAAATTCATATAAAAATTACTCAAATATAAAAGCAGATGACTTTTTGCCAGACCAAGAGGAAAGTATATTACTTCAAAAAATATCTCATTCAAATATTAAAAGAACAAATGAAGACTTAAAAGACTGGATAGATGCATTAAGTATAGAATTTTATAATGTGTTAGGTTCTTGTGTAGTTTCTGATAGCAATATAAAAGAAAAAATAGTCTGTGGCAGTCATATTTTTGAATATTGTGAATCAAGTCCATGGAGTTCACTATCACCAGATCCCAAAGGAGCTATAGGTAAACTAAACCAAATAACGGGACGAATGGAGCGAGTATGACACAATTTTGTACTTCAGGTATATAATTGTGATCATGTAAATAATGTTACATTTAAGATGAAAAAGTAACTATTTTATTTGTATAATAAAATGATGGAAATAAAACCAAATGTAAGCTGTTATATGGTTAATTATTATGAATACCTACTAACATTGTTTCTACGGGAAACATATACACATTTACCAAAAGAGCTGACAATATACAGGTGATGGCGATAAGCTCGCTCCCTATCACATCATGAGACGAAACACAAGGCGAAACGTAGGTGTCTTGGTTGCACCTCTGACTACCCCTTCTGGGAAAAAGTTGTGATATTTATGTACGTATGTATGTAATATACAGGTGAATTATACGACTGGCGGTGAATGTGTAAAATTCAAATCCCATTTTTAGCATATTACTATTTTCTACTAAATTGGGCTCGCAACTCCTTTGAGTATTTTTCGCTATTCCTTATAATTTCGGATTTGGTAATCTGCATCCACTTGAAAAATTCACCTGCATGCTTTCACTTCAGTTGGAAAATGGTGAAATGAAATGTTTCCCGGTTTCATTTTCGTAGAAAGAAAATATTTATAGAACTACTAACATGGGGAATGAGTATTAAAATATTTACAGAAACTATGTTTACGTCTAAAGGTCTCCGTAGTATGTACTACAATGTCCGGTAAACGAGCAAACAGGTCATCTGGTGGTAATTGATCATGCGGCCCATGAAAATCTACAACCCTTGGATCATAGATGTGTTGCCGTACCATCGAATTAAGAGGGGAGCGGGAAGGAAAAAGGAAAGGGGAAAAGGCATACGGCAATCTCACTCACCAAACGAAACGTGAGAGCAAAACTATCGCTTCACGTCGATCTCCTATGAGGCAGTATTACTGTTTGATGTGTTGCAATTGCAATATACTATTTAATTTCTATATTAGTGAGTTTGACGACCGCGATTTTCATAGAAATGGAATTTAGTGTCACTTCCACTTGTGTTTTCTATTCCGTGGTGGTACCAATTTATGCTGTGCCATGACTGACAGCAGCGAAGCTGTACCATTTGAAAATCAAAAATGAAAGAATGCATTATATACTAAATTCTGGTAATCTGAGGCCTGAACATTTATTTAAATAATACACAGAAAATAGATATATTAATGTGGCCTTTAATGTGATAATTAATGTCTTGTATACAGGATATACTAAGACTGCTAACAAGTACCTCGTTTTGCAATTACATAAAATCCACTATTGGCAATACAAGCTACAGTGAGTGGGTGCAATCAATACTATTATGTGTAATGAGTTATTCCCCTTTTTTGGAGAATATAAAAAGGGTTTTATAGAGAAAATAAACAAAATATGAATGTTCATCAACGTTTATTTTATTTGAAAAGTCAAGCTTATTCTTAATAATTAACTTTTCATTTGTAGTATTTGCTGTGTTGCGATTTTTACTAAAGCACTGAAATCTTCGTGTATGTGTGAGCGCCAAAACTTACATCTACCCCATACAATCGCTGGATAATTAGGAGAAGAAATTCCTTGAAAGATTCTGGCAATACTTCTCCCTGTAAATGTACAATCTTTGTATGAAGATATTAAAGCTCTTGCATCAGAAATTACACGTTCCACATCTATAGCCCTTTCTTGTAACACAATATGCTCTGGCAATGGGTTCTCCCTTTGAAAATAATTTCGTATTGTACACTTCAGCTTATTAGATTTTTCTACATTCATATTTGCGTAACCATTATCCATGGAACAACTCGCCAGTTGTTTAAAAGCCTCGTTACATTCTTCTAATTGATACAATCTTGTTTTTTCTTGAAACAATACTGATTCGTGCAATTCATCTAATACACTATCAAGTTCTGTACTTGTCAAGTCTCCCCTAGATTTAATTCTAAATCCAAGTGTATGAAATTCTACTTTTAAATGAGATCTTTTGGTTGAACCCGCCTCTGTAATCCACTCTAAATTTTTTAATTGATATTTAGTCATACCACTCTCCCATCCTATAGCGGCAGCAACTTCAATAACATTAAACTCTATTACACTGTTGTTGGTAACTCTTGGTTCTTTTTTACTTTCAATTAAAATTGCCATTGCCAAAGGCAGGCAAGTTTTAGAAGCCTGGAGTATCTTTGAGGGACCCCCATATGAAGAAATTTTACACATTGTATAGGCATTATTAAGTACTTTTATATAGCTTTTGGCATGAAGTTCTACATAGCATAATAAAGTAGATATATTTTCGGAGGGTAAATCCAATTCTTCCACAGTGGCATCTATAGGAATTCCAACTTCATGACCCTTACATTGATTGTTAGATAGATTTTTAGTCAAATCTGTTGGACAGGAAACACATTCACATGGAATAAACACTTTTTGTAACAGTTTTCTAATAGTAGGCCTGTCAATAGAGTTTGCATAAATATGTTTCAGAAGTTCACTTTTATCATTATTTGTGTTATTCATCAGCACATGACAAAGTGCAAGTTGTCCATCACGTCCAGCTCTTCCGACTTCTTGGACATATGACTCAAAGCTACTTGGCATATTGTAATGTATTATACATCTGATATCTGATTTATCTATTCCCATGCCAAAAGCAACAGTTGCAACTATTATTCTCAATGTGCCATTTATAAAATGATTTTGAATTTTTTTTCTTTGAGCAGCTGACATGCCAGCATGATAAGCTTCAGCTATGTAAGACATTCTTTTACGTTTTTTACTTTGTTTTTCCATATTTATTTTGCCAACTTCTTGAAGGCTTGATCGCAACATAGCCGCTACTCTTTCACATTCATCTCTTCTAATGCAATACACAATAATTGAATGGAATGAACAAATTCTTTCAGAGTTCAAAAAGGATATCAGTCCTTTATCTTTGTCATTTTCAAATGATACTGACAAACACAGATTATCAGGCAGTGTAGGATTAGTAATCACTCCATTAATGCCATCAGGAACATTTAAATGGCTAATTATACTTTTGATGGTAGTTTGAGATGCTGTTGCAGTGAGTCCCAGTATACACTTGACATTTAATTTTTCTCGTAATACACGGCTGATCATTAAGTAGCTGGGCCTGAAATTGTGACTCCATTGTGAGACACAATGAGCTTCATCTATGCAGGCAAATGAAATTTTAGGTAATGATTTAAATAATCCTGCAAATCCACTGGATGAATCTCCAGATATTAAAGCTTCTGGCGAAATCAACAGAATATTAATAAGCCCATCTTTCAAGCACTGTATGATTTTACTTCTCTGAGTAGGAGATTGATTTGTATGTAAACAACCGGCTTTCAAAAAATCTGGCATATTTAATACTTGGTCTTCCATCAATGATACAAGTGGGGAAATTACTAGTGTTATACATTTATAGTGTTGACTGTATATGTATGCAGGCAGTTGATAACAAAGAGACTTGCCACCTCCTGTAGACAATATAAGAAGAGTTGACATACCACACAAGACACGCTTTATAGCTTCTTCTTGTCCAGATCTAAATGCTTCATGCCCAAATTTATTTAAAACATCTAAAAGATCTGTTGTGGGTACATCCTGGTGATTAGTGTAAATGGGCTTTATGTCTGTACTACAACTATCTTTTGTTTCTTCTAATAAATTTAAAAAAGAATCTGGGATTTGGCTTGGTTGGTATGCGATGTTTAATTGTTCTGAAAGTGACTGTGTGTTATGTTTTTCCTCTGAAACAAATTTTTGCATGTCCTCTAATGTTGGTAAGTCATTTTCGTCATAGCTTTCCAATGGCAACAAAGCTTCTCCTTTATGAGCAGTACAATATCGAGACATGTGACCAAAACCTCCACACTTAAAACATGATATTTTCCCAGATTCAGGAAATTCCATACCCCCATGTAGAGCTTTTTTATTTTTCCATTGTTGTTTTTTATACTTTGTAAAGTTTATGCCTTTCTTCCCTCTTACAAATACTTTTTTTTCTATATTGATTTTGACAAAGTTGTCATTTAAAGTTCCCATCTTTATTTTATTGGTTAATGCATCACTTGCTGTACTCTCAACAGATTTATTAAGTGTATCAGATTTAGATGTGACTACAGCTGAATTTATAATATTTGATATCTGTGAGTGGCGTGGAATTATATCATTTTCCAAACCGAATGGAACATATTCTTTAATGTCAGGTGGTAATTCTTCTACACCATTGTTTCTTGTTTTGTCCAGCTTTTTCCTTTTCTGTTTACCATTCTGATTTGTATTTGTTAAATTTTGATGTTCATCTATACAAAAATTATCATTAACAAACTCATTATGTGCCTTGTTATTCTCAGAGTTACCAACATGTTCAATTTTCCTCTTTTTCAAAGCAGGTTTTAATTTACTTAGGGCAATATCATCTTCAGAGTCACTGTTTTCAACAATATCTGATGGTTTTTCAGGCAGTATATCTATATTTCTAATTCCAAATGTTTTTAACACTTCTTTCTTATTTCCATCTTGTTCTGGTTCATCAATGTCTATACCTGTTGTTCTTTTTAACCATGCTGTATCTATCTGTCGTACACATTGAGTGTTCTTTTGATTATTTAAATTAACTAATGGCTGTGTAAAGATTATATCAGTGTCATTTGAAAATGTATTTGATTCATTCAAAGTTCTGCTTTCTGAAATTGTATTAGCACAGTTTTCTTCAATCAATTTTTGGTGTGTATCAATTGATATTGACTGGGATTTCTGTATGGACAACTTTCTTGGATTTCTCAAAGAAAATTTCCTATTATGGAACAATTTTTTTGATAGACTTTCTGTAAATGGATGAAGTTCTGTAGTAGTTTGTTGCTCATTAACTTTGGCCAGGAGTTTATCCAGTTCTTGACCACTAGGCAGGTCAGGCATATTTTTTTCTGGAGTTAAGTTGGTGGTTTCTAGTCCTATATCGATAAAAGCAGGGTCTGGAGACTTGTCCAAAGTGTCGTCAATGTCACACATAGAAAGCGAATTCTCCAATGCAGTACTTTTAAGTTGAAAGTATTTTTTGTATGCATATTTAATTTTTGAAGGGGCTTCTTTTATATCAAATTTCGAAGGCGTACGTGAATGCTTTGTCTTGAATTCTTTTTCCCATGATTTTACTATCAGCTTGCATTTGCGATATGCTTTATCACTTTTTATAGATTCTATTACATCCATATTGTTTATGTTATATGATTAAAATAAATACAAATATCTGAAGAAGCTTACTTTCGAAACCAAAAACTGAAGCGCGCGCCTTTAATATCCGTCAACTGTCAAGTGTCATTGTGACATTGTCAATAATATATAATTTTAATTCTTACAGTCGGAAACATGATGTTTTAGCGCTGAAATTTATGCCGGATTTTTTCCGAAAATTTAGAATATTTTTTTTATTATTACTCCAATAGGGTAACTATTGGAGCTTTTAAATTGGAAATCAATTTTATTTTTTTATATGGTTGTTAAATATTTTAATACAATTTTTCAGAATGTTTCGTTTCGTCCAAAATTTAAAACGGAAAAATATTCGAATTTTTTCATATATTTATGAAAAGTGGAATAATTTCATTTTGAATTTTTTCGGAAAATATTCATGACCTAACACTGGATGTGAATATAATAAATAATTGGCACTCTTTGTGACCTTGATTGTTGCCGAATTGGTTAATATTTAAACGGTTATTATCAATGATGTTAACTGTGTTATATTTTTTTTATTTCTATTGCTTTAGTCATGTGTACCCTGATAATTCTTTAATCAGTTTAAAGTTGTACTAATTAAAAATTATTAATAAACCAATACCTATGTACCTAGTGATTTTAACTGTATACAGGGCGAAGAATGCGAACGCGTAGTGTTCCGTCTTTGGCTGCGTTCCACTTGACGATCACAATGCCCACGCTCACGACCGCGATTATTCCCACAACAATCGTGATCGTTAAGTGGAACGGTGAAATGAGTGTTGCGAGCACCGTGATCGCCAACTGGAACGCGGCCTTTATGGTCTATTCTTTGGTTACGACGTAAATGGTGCCCGCAGAACTCCAGAGCATATCCAGTGGAGCGTACCGATTTCGAAAACGCTGGTTTGTATTTTAACGGATCTTAGTTAAAAAAAAGGTATTAGAATTATAATAGTTCAAACAAAATCTATTACAATACATTAATTAATTATGAAGAAATTTTGTAGATGGCGCGATTTCGCGACTATCATAATTATTAAAAAAATTGTATGGGGTTGGCCGTCTGTCTTGTTTATTGGTCTGTGATCATAATGATGAGCGTTAGTGAAACTCATCGTCGCTCGCAAGGATTTTGAAAATGCTTGTTTCTATTAAAACAGAAAGTTGAGTACAAAAAAGATAATAATTCTTATCACCGATAATGTAATAAATTTTGTCATAAATTAATTTAATAAATACTTTGCATTTCTATTTCAACCTTGTTACGAAAAAAATCTAATGGCGCGATTTTCTCGGTCATTTTAGTGATACTCCAAATATACTGAAGGGCCTATACTTAGTTTTTAAATCAATGCATAGTATTAAATTATGCCACCTATTCCTTTGATAAGTTAGAAAATAAATAAATGTTGATAGTTTAAAAAACTTAAAAACAAGTTTTAGTATAACACCTAACTAAAACAGTAAAAATAATTTATGATTGAGTTTAAAATTAGAAAATTGAGTAAAATTATTAATTTTATTGTTACAA
Source organism: Theretra japonica (assembly GCA_033459515.1). NCBI lineage: Eukaryota > Metazoa > Arthropoda > Insecta > Lepidoptera > Sphingidae > Theretra > Theretra japonica. The sequence goes on from CM065937.1 coordinate 6,287,965, forward strand.
AGCGTGGGGTGCTTACAACAATTGCACATCCTCAAGCACCCAAGCATCTTAACAATAAAACGAACGAATTTCACCCCATTTTCTAAAGCGTGTTTTTTTTAAACTATTATTTATTTACATTGCGCATCATAACAATGCTCAGCGCTCACACTTGTTTACACACATACTTGTCCAGCGAAGGAAAAAGAGGAAATTCAGTTAGATTTCGGTAGTATCTACCCAACTGCCTCTCGTTTACGAGGGATTTGCCAACTAGTCATGTTCATATAATTAGTTATGTACCTGATGATATATCCATTGCAGGTAAAATATAAATCGCGATTTAAGCTGGCATGCGGACGTGTGGACTCTCTAAGTATATGATAGAGATAGAAAACATATACCATATGCCTGGCACTGGTCTTTCTTACTATCTACCTATCGCTAGATAGCAAGAAAGAATGGTTGCGTATTTTTGAAATGGCAATAAAATAATACAATGATTAGTAATTCGGAAACAAAATTATAATTTATGGATGGTAAACATAAATGTAAATCATTACAATTACTCACAGTTAACAAACAAATATAGCTGTACATTGTAAATGTAAATTAAAATAAACAATATTATTTAGTCATTGAATCAAATTAAAGGAATTCCTTAGATATCCAAACAACACATTTTTTTATTTTTATGGAAGATTATTAGATAATTAATAACAACATTGTTAGATAATGTTACAATATTCGTATTATATATTACAATACATTCGCATAAGTTAATTTTAAAACTATTATTAAATATTTATTTAACTATAATCAGCTCTTATTTTTCTTGTTCACAGGCTCACCATAATAAGAAACGATATTTACTGAACCATATGAATATTATTGAATATTTATTATAAATAAAAGCTAATATGTATTATGATACATATTACAAAACTTACTGTAGGTGTCCTAACAACAATCCATGAATAAGGATCAAATATTGATCTTTCTACATTATTGATCTTGAAATATTGTGAGCTGTCCTTCTCTAAACGAGACTTAGACAAATTAGACTCTCCCTGATAATGCCAAAGTGTAGGAGTAGTTGAAACAGACACCTTCAGTCGATCTGCTTGCATTTGCCAACGCAGGCAATAAAATATGTATATTTTTTGCAGAGAACTTTGTAGGCATTGGAAATGTACAATATACAATACTGCACTTAAAGCACGAAATTTAAGAAAAGACCATCAACATCAACACATGTCTGCAATTCTATTTACGTTGGTAGTAACAATTATATGAATGCCTCTCATGGCAAGCTTCAGACAAAATCACACAACACTAATTCACATTCCACAAATAGTACTCCTCGTAGATAGTTTTATTGAGAATTTAGACAGAAAGTGAAACAAAACTGTTGTATTGAGCTATATTGCGTTTCAAAATATCAGCACACAGGCCCAGCACTCGTTCAAACCTGCAAAAAACAATTAAAGTTTAATTAAGATAAAATGCCAAAATATTTCATAAAATTTTATAAAAAATACACCATTTCTATAATGATATATAACATGGTCACTAATAAAAAAAAATCTGCTCCATTTTTTTTATTTATGTTGATGGGTAAGAACGGGTGAAGTGCGATTAAAGTAATTATTTAACATCAAATTGCTATAAATTCCGTTAGAAACCGAAAATATATTTAGTTATTATTTGTCTAAAATTTAAGTGGAATTCAATAGCCCTAAAATATATTTTTAATTTTTCTTTTTTAAATAATTCGTGCATAAAGGACAGCCTGTCAAATGGCAGCCAATAGGAGGGCAGAAAAAGGTGGCCCGGCACCACCATTCCTATCTACGTATTTGACGTACCAGCGCTCCCTCTATATTACAAGTAGTCTAAGGCTGCTTGTAGACAATATACTGCAAGGCACAGGTATAGAGTGTAGAGTGGCGAGGAGTACCTGGCGCGGTCGAGCTTGACGCACTTGAGCGGGCCGGCGGCGCGCACGGTGGCGGCGCGCGGCCGGTCCAGCAGCAGCGCGATCTCGCCGAAGTAGTCGGAGGGGCCGAGGCGCCCCACCTCCACGGCCGCGCCCTCGCCCTGCCCGCTGCGCTGCTGCAGCACCACCGCCGTGCCTGCACGCACCACGCACACACTACCACACTGTACACCACTGCTCACCATGCCCATAGCTACCATTAAAGCACCGGCTGGGGCAAAACTGTACAATTTTGATGAAAGGATTTTAAAAATGTTTTAAATTACGCTTTTTCATATCCTTAACAACAGATTGAGCTTCTACCAAAATCTGGTTACAATTTATTTTACCAATCAATAATTATGTATTTTTCAGTCTAGTCGTAGTGAAAAGGTTGCACTCCATCTTACACACATGATAAAGGCACAAACAATATAATTTCTCAAAGATTGCTCACAATTTTTTCGGATAGAAAAATTATATAGTCTCTTCGCCAGTCTAGTTATTAATTAACAAAAGTAATTTATCAAATGATTTACAAAAATACCTTCTACAATAATATAAAAGTCGTTGCCCGGCTCTCCTTGGCGTACTATAGTTTCACCGTCGGAGAATGATACTGGTTCTAACGCGTCGGCGACAGTAAGTCGCTCCCATTTTTCTAAACTTTCTGTAAAAAAATATTATAATTACTGATTATTTCAGGCTACGATGCCGCGCTTCATATAAACTCAATGTACATACTAAGACTCGCCGAGTTCTGTATAACTGACAAAAATATTCATTTGAAGTAAATTGGATAAAAACAGCTACACAAACAAAAACGCACTATTAGATTCGCATGCAATAGTCTCATAAAATGTTCTTTTATCGCTGACAAGAACCTCTTGACTACAGTAATACATAGGCCAATACAAATAAGTTAGTACACAACCTACCTAATATCGAAACACGCGACAAGAATTCGTCGTACATGCGTCTCTTTCTAATAGTGGAGCCCATCAGTATGCGTCGGTAGGAGTCGCGGTCGAGACCCCACAGCTTGAGCGGCGTGCGCGCGCGAACTGTCGCCGCTCGAGGGGTGCCGTATATCAGGGCTAGCTCCCCGAAACTACCCCCCTCGCCGATAGTGGTCACTGGCTCGCCGTTCACCAACACCTGGTATCAAACAACATGCCGTGAAACGAGAGGCCGCGAATTCGTTTCTTGAAAATCAAATGTACACATATGTGAGGCCCACAAAAAATAAATAAATATACCCAACAGTCACATACATAGTCTTGACCCCACATTAAGATCGAAACTTGGGCCGTGTATTTCAGAAACTACGAGAGACTTTCGGTCTCAAAAACACCCAGACCAGACACAAAATATTTGTGGACTTTACAATTTATAAATATTTGTCTCAGTGCGCAGACAGAACAACTGCGCTAGGTAGAATGTCGTAGTAATAGAAACATAATATATTATGCAAAGTGGTGGAAATATGCCTATGGTAATAGACACCATATATGTATAAAATGTCGCGTCAGCAGTTATATTGAAAAGTGCAGTGTGCTAAGGATCGATATCAAATAACTTTGACATGGCAAATGTACGGTGTTAAGGTTAACATCGTTAAAATCAAAATTCTTAACATTTCTAAACTTTAATACACAGTATTCATTATATAGAATTCACATTATGCAGAATTTCTACGGTATGTAAGTCCGCCAACCCGCACTAGGGCAGCGTGGTGGACTATATCACCTAACCACTCTCAATCGATTCTCTCGATTGTAAAGTAGGCCCGTGCCCAGCAGTGGGACGTATATGGGCTGATAAAAAAAAAATACACAGTATACAGTGGGTATTGTACACACCTCAACTTCCCCTGAGTCTATTATATAAAAGTTATCCCCTTCATCGCCCTGTCGGATGACTGTTTCTCCAGGAAGACATTGTACAGGAAACATGGCGTCAAACATATCGGCGCGCTCTGATTCATCGAGGTGCGTGAACAACACGTTCGAAGCTATGGCACGAGACAAAGCGCCCATCGTCTTGTAGTCCTTTGGCACCACCTGAAATTCATGCCTTAAAGTTTATAATATTGTTATATTTTCAATTGATTTGTCTTATTTATACTATGTTTATTATTTTATAGACAGGGCGTGGAAAACATGACGATAAAAATATACAATACTGTCAATAATATATTTTGTGACTATATCGTGAAATATAAAGTATTATTGTCAACATGAGGTTTCAATTAATGTTAACTCTTCTACCCTGTATAACATATATTCAGCCTTGGCAACTTTTATGACGCCACGAGTTCGAGATTAAGAGGATCTTGTAGTTTCTGATATCCCCTACACATTTCTATCTAAATGTGCTGGCTCATCGATGGAAATTATGAGGACACTGCCATGGTCTATATATTTATTTATCGATATCATTGTTAGCCACATAATTATGTTTCGTTTAATGTAGTGTATGATAGTCTCAGACTAGGTTGGGCGACATCTTTACAAACTGTCCGCTTGGATATGCATGTGTCAAGTGTGTGTATGCATGTGTGAATTTGGGTACTGGTGTACATTGATAGCCTCCGTGGCGCAGTTGGTTAAACAACGACAGTAAAACGAGAGGCCGCGGGTTCGATTCTCGCACCGAGCAAATGTTTGTGTGAACCATAATGTGTGGGGTCAGAACTATGTCTGTGACTGTTGGGCGTGTATTTATATTTGGCGACACATGCTTGGACATAAAACTCATATATATAGTTAATGCTTCAATAAAATGGAGTTTTAAATACCGTTTTTAGAAGTCCCTCGCCTTAATACTATTCTGCTGGTAGTGACCTGCTACAGACTTATGACAATAATTGTACTACAAATTAACTTCCTGTTATATATTCACAGCCGATATGTTTTAAAAATAACTGAAGGAAACATATTCACTAAAATCCGCCTAGCTCTGAATTTATAGGCTAAAATAGCGGTGCAACTCGTCTAGAGTTTTAAATTAGGCACTTTAGTCTGTAAACCGGAATACTGGCATATACTTGCGAGTGATGAAAAAAAAACAAATTATGAGCAATATTATTAACACATAATGCCATTATCCTTCTTTGAATACAAATATTTTCCTCTATTGTTGGCAAATTCCTTTTATTCACGTGCATTTTTCCTGTGTGAATGATATACATTACCCTATATACTAACACTTACCAACATTTGAGGACGAAAAATATTTGTACAAAATCTCAAAATGAATAAGTACTTAATAAAATAAGGGATTGATTATGTCATGAATCAAATAAATGACATAAATGTTATTCATAATATTACATTATAAGACTATTTTGGTTTGCATTGTCCATGAGACCCCTCTTATGTGTAAGAATGCTTTGGATTTTTTGATCTTAGCAATTATTCACCCAGTCAATAAATCCGAATCACAATAATTGAATAGTTGAAATCATAATAATTGAATAACTGAAAGTGAGAGAACCACGCTGTTGGTAGCCATAACGCAGCATGAATGCGCAGGCTCGTCCGGTTGGTACCACTGTCACACAGGAGATCGACGTGAAGCGACAGCTTTGGTGTTGCGTTTCTTTAGGTGAGTGAGACTGCCAGATGCCCAATACCCCTTTCCTCTTCCCATACTTTTTTCTTCCCGATCTGATGGGCGGGCAACGCATCCATGATCCAAACATTATTCATGGTCGGCAGTGATTACTTACCATCAGGTGACCTGGTTGCTCGTTTGCCGAACCTATGCTATAAAAAAATTGAGTCACGGGTCGGGCAAAGTGATATTAGATTTTTCTATTAATTATCAGCCCAGTCAGGAATTTGTGCCCGATAAGGCGATAGGCTCGCCCCATACACATCGTGGATCAAAAATTACAAGTCGGAACGTGGGTATCCTGGCTGCACCCGCCTACCCCTTCTGAGAAAAATGTGTTGTGTTCGTGTATTTATGTGTATGTGTGTGTCAATAAAAGTTGACCTTACCTCTTCAACATTATAGATATTAGATATGAAGTATAACAGAGTAAAATCTAAACATTCTTGTGAACACTTTCGATCAATTAACTTATCATACTAAAATAACTATACCTATACTCTTATAAATATCAGCCCCAATCTCACAGTCTTATGGTATCAGAAAAAACGAAGTTGGTTTCGTTTATAACCAACACTAACTGATTAGTTAGTGTTGGTTATTGCAGCATATTGATGATGGATCCATCATTATTACAGATTTTATTATATAAATGGACATGGACTTTTTCAACTTTTAATGTAAAATTTGTAATTAATATTTAATGAACTACTGACAATAAATACCTTTTTAACGTAACTTGTAGCATCCTCCTCCGTGACCGGTTCTGCACTAATGCCACCTCGCCTTCTAGGTAATTGTCCACCCAGTATTGGCAGTGGTGAGAGTTCGCCATCAGCTTCTCCTTCTGATGCCGCAGCTGCTGCTGCCGCGGCTTTCACTTGCTCCTTATAATGACACAGATTATTTCAATAATAACACACAAGAGTTGAAGTAATTTAAAAAAAGTTTGTAATAGAAATTCACCTTCGAAAACATCATATTTTATTAATCGACTTCAAAAATATGAGATTATCAATTCAATTATGTAATATTCTCGAAATTGCAGTTTTTGCATATGTAATTTAGTTAATTAAATAGAATATTCAACGTAACAGATTCAATTATTGTGTGTCCTCAGCAACGGTTGCTTTTCAAGTAAATTTTAAACAGGAATATTAGACTACTGTATTATATAAATTGTTATCATTTGTTATTGAATTCATAGTAAACAATACATAAGACAATAATAAAATAATTGGTCCAAATGTATTCCTTATGCAGTATATTTCGAAATATGTTTAAAAATAAATCAAATTTAAAAACCTTTGACAATAATGCATGCTCCATGGGTAATTGATGTGTTCGATTTTGATTAATGATTTATTTATATGTATAGACAATATAATCGCAACCGAATGAGTATGTTCCGGATGTTTTAAGTTCGGGCCGAGTCCTTAACATGATACTTATTCTAGCGATTTTTTGAAAAGTCGTAATGCGTTCTAACCCGCCCCGCTTGAAGACATTTCCGCCGAGGTGGATTCCTAAAAAATCTTACCCCAGCCTTTCGGTAAGCAGCGGCTTGTCGGTGCCCTGGCATAGTAGAGTCCATGAGCAGCGGTAGCCGCTTACCATCAGACGGGCCGCTAACTCATCTGCCCACAACGGCAATAAAAAAATACTCACTAAAACCCTTCGATGACATTAATGAGCATTAATTATGGGCGGCTCCAGGTAACCTCCTAACAGAGGTGAGAGACACCCTATCCAAAACCTCTGTTGGTGCCTCTAATGGTGGAGGGACAAATGTTCCCACTTACAAACGTATTTGTACGACCGTTGGGTTTTGTGGACATTCATGCAGAGGCCATGCGCTTTCTCGTATATCGCAGAGTCACTATCAATGCAAACACACAATCCACGCGTTTGTTCGGTTACCCCAATGACCCTTTTAGGACGCCTCCTACGATAGGCAAGAAATATTGCGTCGGAACATCAAACCTACTGCCTCGGTGGCGTAGTTATACTACGGTATGATTACAAAGCTGAGGTCTCGGGTTCGAATCCCGGGTCGGGCAGTGATATTGGATTTTTCAATTAATTATCAGCCCGGAGTCAGGAATTTGTACCCGATATAGGGATATGTAACAAACCTATTCACATACTGGCATACTGACCCTGCCTAAGTGCCTTTTAATTTAATGTGTGGTGCACGTGAACCGTATAGTTACATTTCGCAAGTATTCTGTCTCAACAGTTATGAAATGAGGGAGTGGAACATAAACTCACATATTATTTCAAATTAATCAACTTGTGTTTTTTGTTGTCTCGGGAAAAGCAACTTATCGCCATCACTGCCTGGCTCTGCTTCTTCTACATTTACTTCTCTACTACTCTAGGCGGAGCAGTGATGTTACGTTCACTGGTCTTATATCTCAATGTTGAGCCACCTGGGAAAGATGTTACCATCCAGGGGACCGTTGAGTTGAGTCACTACTGAATAAAAAACCCACTATGTTCCTCTTAAACACATTGGTATGGCTCCGGGAACCTTAGGCAAATTGTCATAGCCTCACCAGAACAGCTCCTGCGTAATCCCGCGCTCCGGTCCACTACTTGCATTTACTGACACCTTCAATGAGCAGCATGAGAACAAATGCTCATAATGCCAGATTTTTTATGGGTGCTACGCAGGCCCCCGCCACTTGCCCGTGACCACTATTGCCATCATTAGTGGCCTCTTACGACAGGCAAGGGCATAACATGGTGAAAATCTTAAAATTACCCTAAATCCAGAAGGCAAAATAAAGTCAACTTGAGACCTCCACTCATTTCTGAAAAATGTCTTGACAGTGAGACAGACAGAGTGATGAGCAACATTATATTCCAATAATGGTTCCATTTTGTTTTATTGGATATGTAACCATAAGAATTTTGTATGGATTATGTTAGTTCATAATAAGTATTGATGTTCATCCAACTGAATACACTATGTTTATAAATATACATAATAATATGCTAGGTTTAAAGGCCATTGTATCTCAATTAACTACTGTTTCTGTAAATAAAATGATCACATGTCTTAAAAACTAACTAAATAAACATTATTAGGTAAAGGATACACTAGACTAGAATTTTATGAAAACAAAAATTATGTATTTCTCACAGATGGAAATATATTTTTTAAATGTCCCAACAATTGACAATAAGCTTGAAATAACATTAAATATTTTGATAACTCATTGGACTAATATCAATCTAAGTTTACATTCTTAGGGACTATGGTTAAAGTGTAGCTATAACAGCATATGACACACTACATCTCATACTCAATGGTGTGTATGGTGGTCATACACACCAACTACACTTACTATGAAAACAAATTGGTACAAGATTTACAAACACAGTGGTTATTCTATATTATTCCGGCTATGATTACTTTCATAAGAAATGTCAGTTGAAGATTTACACTAAATAAAAATAGAATTAAAAGAATGTATAGATGTTATCTAATTAGTTAATGGTTACATGACAGATGTAATTTCAGGATTGGTCACCAAGACGCTGGCTACTTTGGGACTAAGTTAAAATGCATACAAAATTTCTAGAATATTAACACTGTAAAATATGTGTAGACAGGACCATGTGGTGATCCTTGGGAAAGGCTTCAGCAGTGAAATGTCTGTGACTGAAGATAGAAAGAGGGAAACACTGTAAGAATTGTAATTGTATGTTATGTAAAGAAAGTTAAGTTCCTCAACATTTATTACTATTTGAGGATAACTAAAAATAAAAGCTTATGTGTTCATAAGCCAAAAAATATTATTAGGTATAACTTCTTTATTTTATAAATATGCTAGAATATTACTTGGGAATCCGGATAAAAAAATAGATAAAGTAACCTTTAGAAGTTGTAGGTTTACTTAATTAAGGTTATACTCACTCGTTCTAATTTTTGAAAATACTGCCTTAAAAACGACACAGGATTTTCAGGTTTGTTTACACATAATTGTACTATACAATCTTTTATTAATAATTGAATGTTATGACTCTGAATGTAGTTTTCACATTCATGTAAACATTGTTCCTCCTCCATGTCCGATAAATGAAATTGCATTGGCTAATAACTCAGTTTTGCACACTTAGTACATTTATATCATAAAGATCAGACTTTTTGTTCGATTATCTATCATAGTATTCATAAAACACTACGCCAATAACAACAACATCAGTCAAAACTCAAAGTAAAAGGAAAAAAAATAAAAATTAAAAACATAGATCTGTGCATAGATCACAGAAGAAGCACAGACAGTGCATATTATTTAATATAATGGCAACATTAAACGGGAGATAGACCAAACCAAGACGGCGCAGTAATAAAATAAAATTTAGTCCTGTCCCCGATAACTTTTAAGAGACAATGATTCTAGTAAACATTCAAAACAAATTACTTTGACCAACACTTTGTAGCATTGACGTGACGAGTGATTTCCATAATTTATTATATTAAATTACATTTTACATTATATAATAGATAGACAAACTATAGAACTGCATATCAAATTAAATCAAAGCAAATATAATAATATTGCCAGAAATAATATGACCGAGTTCCTAAAAAAATTTTTTTTCAATTATTTATTGATAAACTTTCACCCTTCGTGGCGTACTGAATACTATATGTACCTTACTCTTATATGTCTGTGATATGTACAATAGTACCCAATATTCATGGTACATTTTATCAAAAATTGGCGCATTTTACCAAGATTCTAAAATCATACACTTGGTAGTTTCTCCAAAGATTTTGTTTTTATTAAGTTTTTAGTTGGCAAGTAAATAACATTTTTTTAAACGAGTCGTCTATTAAATTGAACATTTTTCTGCTTAATCTTCGTCCTTTTCAGAGATATGGTCCCCTGATAAGAAAGAGAAGTTGAAGAAGAAAGGAATACCTACTAAAATAAATAAGCACTTCACACATAGATTGTATGACATATATGAGACATATTGAGACATAATGTAATGTATTTTACATTATGTCTCTCTCTCATACACTCTTTATCTACACCGTTCACAAATCGATTTTTGGATTTTTCAAGTAGGAGTGAATGGCCAAATCCGAAACTACGGGAAATAGCGAAAAATGCTGAAAGGCGTCACGAGCCCGATTTTGATGAAAACTAAAACTTGGATTTTTGAAAAATCAATATTCTTAGCGAGGATTCGTAACATTTGAAAAATTCACCTGTATGCCTAGATTTGCCACTTATATCTTATCTAGTCTGTGTGTCGAGCGTACTAGACCACTACTGAAAAAAGATAAAACTTAGCATATCAATTAATAAGTTTGCTTATATATATTTAACTTTCAGCCAAACTGTTCATTTTAGTGGGTGGAAAAAGAATACCCTTTAAATAATGAATTTAATTAATTTAATGTACATAACTTTTTTTAAATATTATACCATGTAAATCTCTAAACTGGCAACACCACTCATGTCTACCGTGAAAGATGGAAGCTGCGGAGTCCGAAACCGGTGTAAAAAACCATTTAAATAATGTTTTATCAGAAACAGAAGTTGCTAATTTGCCCAACCAGGTTGTGGAGAAAGTCAATGCGTATATTGATCAGAAGTTTGAAGAATACTTGACGGCAAAAGCTCTTCATGAAGCTAACAGGTCACAATTTGGTAAGTACGCACCGGTGTTTCCTGACGCTCAATAATTCTAGGGATATCTTACTCGACAGTTACTGAGTATTTGCGGCATTTGGAATCGCTGATTGCTTGTTTTCTAACTTATTCTTGTTCTTAACAATTATGAATTCATAGTGCAGGTATTTGAATATCTTTTGTTTGTGCCAAGCTACTGGATTTGATATCAACATGTGAAAGTTTTGAAGCTACGTTCATAACCTTTTATTACTATATGGAACGATTGACTTGCTATTATTTCATATTATAGTTTATTCAATTTGACCCCATTTTTGGAATTAATTTACAGGGCATCAGATACCTCCATTAATACCAAGAATATAGGCTATACTAATGAAGCTACATTGCATTTGATAAAATTGTATGATAATCTTAGAGTGGAGGATTTCAAAGTGTTTAATTCTATTTAGTTATCTCGAAATTCTGGGTTAGATGAATTTATATTGGCAGAACTCTTATTTTATGATTCATAGGTTTTTAATACTCACACAAATGTTATATTGTACAGTCAGATGTTCTGCAACAAAGAGTGAATTTGTTTTGAAACTTTATAGTTGCAGTGTCCTATCTATTTTATCCACATTATCATTTTACAAAAATAATTAAAGATTTTTAAGATAATGGATGTAGTTTCAAATTGGAAAAGTATCAGTCAAGATTCATACATGTTATAAAACTGAAAAACAAAAATGTAAATAGATAATTAGTCTTCAAGAATCGCTTGCTTTTCTGAGCATAGCTTCCGACAATGGGGCTCCAGTTTGGCTCTGTTTGATCAATATGAGATGCCCCTGCAAAGATTCTGCAAGGCTCCAGGGCACCACAAAGCACAGTTTGGGAATCCCTGGGTTAGCATGTTGTCTTCAGCTGGCATATGCCTGGCAAGTTATTTCCATGCATAATAAATGCAAGCTAAAATCAATATGTTAATATACTGTTCGAGAACCTTATTAAATAATTAAATTCACATTTCTTTTTTATTTATCAATAATACCTGGGGTTAGAGGTAAGAAGGCATAATGAACACATCATTTGATGACAAAAATGTCATGTTTTATATTTTTGTCATGTTGACAAAAATATAATTGGTCTTGGCTACTCTTTACATATGAAAACCTTATGAATGGTTTGGAATTTGGTTTGAGATGTTAACAGACATTTTAAACCAAATTCCTAAACCAAGTTGATGATAAGATGTTAAGTCTCATTATATCCAGTAGTTACTCTGGATACAATGTTATTTAAACTGTGTCACAACAGTGCATTTACACTGCTGTTTTGCAGAAATAGACATTTTATCTACCCTGGTGGCTTCTCACATATAAGAGACCTAGCATCAGTAAAAACACCAAAAAAAAAAAAACCTAATAAAGCAATAGCAAAAAGAAATCAGAATTCTCAATTAACCTGATAGTTATCAGTTGAAATATTTTATATTACCAGCCTTTTAGTGATTATATTTTAAAAAACACTACCTAGACTGACACAATGGAATAATGGATTTACAAAAGTTTTTATTTTAAAAGATGATTTTACGAACTACATACCAAATAATATCAAAACAAGCTTGCTTAACCAGAAAAAATATCTATTATCTCATGAAAGGATTTTTTTATTATTTCTGTGTGTGTTTGTAATGAGCAAGACCTACAATTTATTGGTAAATTTTTACACCTTATACTGAAAAATAAAATACTGCACCCATGGCAAGTTTCTTTAAAAAATGTGTATTTTAGCACAATTGTAAACTACACATTTAATAACGTATATTAGCATTTTAGAATTAATTATTTTAGCTGAAAACAAGTCATAATAAATTAAATACTTTTTTAAAAGTCAAGGTTTAAATTATAAGTGATATTGTTATATTTCATTACTGTGAAGGTGGGAAAAAACCAGAATAGAAAATTATATAACATACTAGCATTTGCCCGTGACTTGGTCTGCATGTTTGAGACAATGTGGATGTTATATCGCTACAACTATTACATTGTAACCTATACGTAAACATTTTACAAAAATCAATGTGTAGAATTTCTATTTCCAATTCTAACACTGAATTTAGATTATCAGATTAATGGGTCCCTCAGATACCAACTTTTAGACCAATCAGATTAATAGATAAAAAAAAAAGGGTGCCTCAACTCTGAAGTATTGATATTGAGATCCATTGAATCAATAACAAAAAGATCGAAATGGCGGCCATAATTTTCAAGCCTGACCCTAAATTTTGATTGTTTGAACAAACGGTGCCTCAGATATAAATTTTAAAAACAAATGGATCACTAATAAAAAAGATTAAATGGCGGCAAATGTTTCCAAAATTGTTCACGTCATTATTTTTCGTTTGTAATAAGGAGGTAAAATATAAAGTTTCATAGAAATAGCTGCAGCGGTTTTAATTTTCCATATAACATTTCAACTCTTATTTTAACCTCTTTAGGGTTAATTTTAAGGAAACAAATTATGCTGTTATCATTGTTTTTAAATGAGTAACTAAAGTGTCAAATTTGACATTTATAACTTCAAAGGTTTACATTTTTCATACAAACTTTCATCCCTTTCAAGCCTTTTCTTCACAATAAAAAGTAGCCGATGTCCGTCTCCATTGTTCAATATACTTCAATGTTAACTTTAATCAAATTCGCTTTAGCTATTTAAGAGTGAAAACGGAACATACATACACATTTTCGCATTTATATATTAGTAGGGATGTAGTAACTCTAAAATATCAGTTCATTATTTGTTGTACAAACTCCTATAACTCAGAACTGTCTGTTATGTTTCAAACAACATAATTTGACAGCCTTAACTAACTATTGCCAATGATAATTTACTAAAAATGCATTGCGTTTGTTGTCATGTGTATGGTAGTCACTTCATCATTACACAATCAAAAAAGTGATTACAGGAACAGTAGGTATTAAAGCTAGATTACCCAAGGAAGTATTTTTCACTGTCTTTTGATTTCAATAGACAAACAACTAGGTATATAATGACACAATTTCTTAGAATTTTATAACTTTTTGTACAAGATACAAAATCCTTTTATTAATAGTTGTAATTAACCTCCTCCTTTATTTCCGGTATATAAAAGTGTTAGAGTCAAAATGACTGCTTTTGGGCAATATAGGCACATACAAGTTATGGGCAATCTAGTGTTAAAAATGTACATATTGTATTGTATTGTATCAGCCCATATACGACCCACTGCAGGGCACGGGCCTCCTCTACAATCGAGAGTACGATTGAGAGTGGTTAGGCCATATAGTCCACCATGCTGTACATATTATATTTACATTACATTACTGTACATATTATATATTATATGTACATATTACCAAAGAAATAAAATCAATAAAAAAAACAAACAAAAGCACTGCATAAATAATTGTTTTGAACCACTTCATGTATTGTGAGGCAGGTCTATATACAGCATTTTTTTTTTATAATAAGTACGCCCAACAATCACATACATAGTTCTAACCCTCTATTCTTCTAAACTGCGGGAGACTTTTCGGTCTCACAAACACCCAGACCTGACACAAATATTAGTGGGCCACACAAAAATTTGTGTTGGTGCGGGGATCGAACCCACGGCTGCTCGTTTCACAGTCGGCATTTGACCAACTACGCCACGGGGGCTGTCAAAATTGATACTAATATATACTATCAAATTGATACTAATATGTATAATTATTTGAAGGCGCGGGACGCCTGCCCAGTAAATTTAGGTTTTTTAATTTGGCCCTGCTCTTATTGAATCTCTGGCAACCGAAATATTTAATTATTAAATTGTGATTTCAGGTGAGAAAATAACGATCTTAGAAACCCAACTCCTAGAATCGACTGCAAAATATGAAGAAACGGTGAAAAAGCTTACCACTGCGGAGGAATCGATAACAGAATTAGGGAAGCAAATTGAAACGCTTAATGCGGATTTAGATAAGGCTCGCGATAAAATTGGACGCTTAGAAAATGACATCGTGTCCCTTAAAAGTTCGCGGGACGCCGCCATTGATGAGCGAAATGACCTAACACGCATTCTGCAAAGACGTGATGCAGAAATTGAAAGATTAACTTCTAATGAAACTTCACTAAGTCAACAGTTACGTGCTGCAATTGATGCTAAATGTGAAGCCTTAGCATTGAATGATGAAATTCAAAGCAAAGAACTCACTTTACAATACCGTGAAAAACGCATAGAGCAAGAGAGAACGTTGTTGAATTCACAAATAGCTGGCTTAACTGAAGAAGTAAATAGACTTACATCAGAACTTCAAACTGTAAGACTAAATAACACTAGTAGATTAGTCAGCCTGGAAACTCAGTTGGCCGAAAAAGTTGAAGAACTCAATGCCGCTAATGAAACAATATCACAGTTGAATGAGGTTAAAAAGAATTTGACTGCTCGTGCCGAAAATCTTTCACAACGATTGTCGGAGCAACGTGAAGTGGAAAATAAGATGACAGATAATTATAAAAAGGAGCTTGATGCAAAAACAAAACTTGCAGATCTATTTAAAACAATGCACGATGATGCTGAAGCAAAAACACTAGAGTTGACCGAAGGAATTACAGAATTGCAGAAGTTATTAAATGAAGCTACGGAAAAATATGGTGAATTAGAAACTAAATACAAACAGGCAGAAATAGATCATGAGGAAATAATGGAAAAGAAAAACGAAGTCATATCATCATTAAAGAATGAGCTAGAACACGCAAATGATTTATTGAAGGCTGCAAATGCTCAAAATCTTGATATGGCTTTAAGCGACTTAGCTCCTTCCGCAGCTACCGCTAGCAAACTTTTGAAAACTGGGATGTCATTAACTCAGATATATTCACAATTAGTTAAAGTAACCGACGAACTTGCTCAAGAAAAAGAAGAAAATAGGCGTCTTAACATTACCATCAATACTATTGTTCAAGAATTGGAAGAAAAGGCTCCACTATTGCAAAAACAAAAAGCGGAATATGAAGAAGCATTAGAGAGCAATACTGCTTTATCACAGCAACTGGATACTCTTGTAATGGAGTGTAACCGACTCCGGGATGATTATAATGAAACATCTAAAATAGCCAATCATTACACTCGGGAGAACTCTAAACTAAAAGGAGAATTAGCTGATTTGGGAAGACAAGTTTGTTTCTTATTGAAAGAAATAGAACATTCTCGTGGAGGTCTTTTACCTAATGGGGATCATGATTCGACCCATACAGCAACCAATACAACAAATTCTTCTGACATTAGTTCATCAAGAATAATTTCCAAAACCTTGGTAACTTTTACTGATATTCAAGAATTGCAAACAAATAATCAAAAATTGTTAAGATTAGTTCGGGAATTAACTGAAAAGCAAGAGGAGTTTGAACGTCATAAGGAACAATTTGAAAGTGGTGAAATGCAAAATAAAATAGAGTCACTGAAAAATAGAGTATCTGAATTAACAGACGCTCAAGAACGGCAAACGAAAATGGTAAATGGTCTTATTAGACAACGAGATATGTTCAAAAAACTATATCATGATCATATGAAAGGCAGACGTTCTGAGCTATCTGAATCAGAAACAACAGAATTGGAAAATAGTGGATCATTTGCAATGGACACTTCAACGGAAAAAGTTGCTAAACCACCTACTACAGAACCTACTTCATTTGAAATAAAATATAGGGAAACTGAAAAACATTTAGAACTACTAAAGGAAGAGTTCAAAACATACAAAGAAGAAAAAATAACGAATGAAAGGATGCTTTTCGAGCAAATTGATAACATGAGGCAAGAAATAGCAAAACTTACTGCAGCTAACAGTAAATGTGCGTCCACGTCTGAATATAATAATGAAAGACTTAAGATATTGCAAACTAATATTACGACATATAAGAAACAAATTGCTTCCCTTGAAGATAAAAACAAAGCCTACAGTGCTACCATAGCGAAACATGAAGTTTCCTTGCAACATTTGCGTGATGAGGCTTTAAATGCGCAAAGCAAACTTGCAGCAGCAGAAATACAGGTTGAAAATCTTAAGTTGGAAAGTAAATTATTGAAAGATGCTGAATTGCGTCTTCAAACCGAAAAAGAAATGTTGAATCGCGAAAGACAAGGACAATCATTACTATTAAAAAATTTAGAATTGATAAAAGCTAGCCTAGAAAGAGTTGAGGCCGAAAATCGCATGAAATTAGAAACTAGATTAGATGAAGCTACTCGTGAATGTTCTGCTCTAAGAAGGCGATTACAAGAAGAACAAGATCGTTTTAGAGAGCTAGCAGCACATCTAGAACGGCAAACGGATGCGGCTAAATCACGTATGGAAGAAGAAAGAAGTGCAGCGGACGCTATGAGGAAAGAAATATCCGAGATGAGACAGGATTTGTCTGGTAAAAATAGAGCAAATGAAGAACTTGCTAAAAAGCTTAAAGTTGCCATTGCTCCTAATACTGACGGATCCTTGGACACAGTAAAGAAAATAAAGGAACTTGAAAATAAATTGTCCGAAAAACAAGGAGAAATTAAATCACTCCAAGAGCAACTAAATGTAGCTAAAGAACATATTAAACAATATTGTGACATTTCTGAAGGTGCTGAAAAAGAACTTAAAACGTTAAATAATGAATACACAACTTATAAATCTGAGTCTGAGAAGAAATTGAGTGATTATACCCAAAAACTGCAGACTCTTGAAGAAAAATGTTCTGAACTAGAAACTGAATTATCACTTCATGCAAACGGTGAACATTCCAATAGTAATACGACTTTGAGAAATGAATTGTCAAAGGCCAAAGAGGAATTAAAGAGTGCTTTGTCTAATGTTGACAATTACCGGTCCGAACTTGGTGCTGCCCGTGATGAAATCTCGAAATTGTCGGAATCTTTACAAAAAGCGGAAGAAAAATACTCCCATGAAATGATTTTACATTCTTCTGATATTCAAGCTTTATCGAAACTTAAAGAGCAACTGTTCCATGTTCAAAATGAACTAAACGAACTAGCCGCAATAAAAAATACCACTATCGAAAAATTAGAGTCTGAAAAATCAGCATGGCTGGAAAGGCAAAAAATACTTAGTAATGAGAATGAGCAATTAACTCAGCGTTTGAAAGATTTAAATGATCAAAATTCGCTCTTGCATGAACAGATTCAGGCATTAGGCACTCAACTGTCCGTTACTCATGCTTCAAGGTCACAATCAGAAAGTATGAATGAGTCGACTGGCGATACCAGCGTAAATATTTCTATTGGAGAAGATGACAATAAGTCTTCAGAGCAATTATTCCAAATCGTTAAATTTTTACGTAAAGAGAAAGACATAGCGCTGGCGAAGTTTGATATTCTACAAGCAGAGACAATGAGACTTAAGTCCCAATTAGAAATAGTCGAAAAACAACTAGATGACACGAAAATGGCACTGGCAGCTGAAAGAGAAAAGTCGGAAGTCGGCTTAGTAACAGTAAACAAACAATCAGACATTTTAAGAAAAGTTGAGACTCTAAATGCTTTGACTGACAGTAACAGAATATTAAGAGAAGAAAGAGACGCCCTTACTATCCGAGTTGAAGAACTGTCTGCCACTATAAAATCTATGGAGGAACAATTGGCTCCTCTGCAAGAAAAAAATACAGACTTGACGTCTAAAAATGAAACATTGCAATCTGAAAACAATTCATTAAAGGCAGATTGTGCGAGATGGAGAACAAGAGTTAATGCCTTAGTTGAACGTGCGAATAAAACTAGCCCGGAGGATTGGAAACGACTACAAAATGAAAGAGAAACATTGGCCAAAATGCTTACCAACGAGAAAGAAAATTCCAGAAAAGTTAACGAGGAGCTTGGTACTGTTAAGTTGGAAAAGACTAAGATTGAAGAACAATATACTATTCTGTCCCGTCAGCATAATATACTAGTGGAAGAAAATAAAAAACTTAATGAAGAATTCCAAACTCTGAAAGATGACATGTCCAGAATTACGGAAGACTTAACCAAGGTGAAATCTGAATTATCATCAGCTAATGAGTCTATTTCCAAATTAACCGAGGAACTTTCTGCTAAAGAAGCCTCTTTAACTGATATTCGTAATAAAGAGATGCAAATTAGAAAAATTGCGAAAAAATATAAGGCTCAATATGAAGAATTAGTAAAAATTGTAGAAGAAGAAAAGAAAAAAACTGAGGGAGAAGTGGCAGCTGCTGATGCAGCAGTATCAGAAAATACTAAGAAACTTGAAGAACAATTAACTGATGTTCAAAGTAAATTAGATGCAGAAAAATCTAATAACGAAAAGCTGAAACAAGAACTCGAAACTTTGAGAACTGTGAATTTGGATAAAGAAGAAAAAGCCAAACAGGTCCTGAAACAAGCGAAAAGTAAAATAGTTCAACTGACTGAATTAAAAAATTCACTATCTCGTGAATTGGACGAGTCCCGTGCTAAGGTGAGTATGGTAGAGCAATCAACGCGTGATGAACAAGATGCTAGAGTGGCACTTATAAAATCTCAATATGAGGGTCGTCTGTCACGCATTGAAAAGGAACGAGGTGACGCACAAGCTGAAACAAAACGGGAAGTCGATGCACTGCTACAGAAAGTCAACATGTTACAAAGGCAACTTGCTAGCCAAGCCTCAGCCTCCAAACAACAAGCTACTACTGAGAAGACCACCACTGATCCACCAACAGCTAATATAAAACCAATGGCAGGTCATTATCATTATTCAATTCTCTATAATTATTTTATAAAAATAAAGATCCAACTATAATGGCATTTGAATAACTCCCGACCATGGAATATATTTTTTTATCTCTTATCAATTTTGTAAAGTTTTATAGCAGCATTGCAGGCTATGGGTGATGTGATGTTGGTAAATAACTACACCAAGTGTATGTTTATTATGGTAGGTGTAGCTCAGCAAAGTGTTACCGCGAGCCGACGCGGAGGGGAGACACCTCTGGCTTCAATACGACCCATGGCGCAGGTGGGCCCCACGGCTCCCCACGACGCGCACACCACTGAGTACATGCCAGCCTCCTCTTCGCGCCCGCTCCCGAGAGCCGCCTTAGCAGCGTCGACAGCGCCACCAGAATCAACACAGGTTTGAGAACCACTGCTTGGCCTTAAACATATGGAGGTACCATCAATCGGTAAGTTAAAATACCTTTATATTTTTTTAGGATATGGACACAAGTGAAGCTGGTATGGGAAGTTCTGGTACGAGTGATAGTGCTCAACCATCATCTCATTCACAAGCTCCACAGCAGGTAAAATTGATTTACGCATTGCTATAGAAATTATATATAATAGAAATTTCAGAATCCAAAATAAATACTAATGATACCTTTTGGTTTAAACATCTGCTAAGTTTAGTGTGACCAAGTAACTGTTGAAGAATTTTTATAAGTGCTAATTTAAAACAGGAAGGTGGAATGTTAGGCAGTCAGTTGTAAAAACCTTATTATGCTAAATATATCTGTAATATGCATAATATGTATGTATGTATAAATTATAGTACGCGGATGTCACAAATATTATATTATGAAAATATTTTACATTGCTCTGTTTATAAGTATGTATTACGAATAAATGGAGGTACGCGGAAAAGTAATATGATATTTATTGTTTATTTTTTATTAGTTTTCAAATACACGATGCAAAAACGTATACCCAAACAAACGTATTATTTGTTTCTTAGGCGGTAGCAATGGTTATGCCTCGAATTGAGCAACCCAGCGGGACCAGTTCTGCCGCCGCGGGTGTGTCTCCGGCCAGCTCAGTGCCGCCTGCATCAACACCCACCATTCCCACACCACCAATATCAGGTAGGTTTTTAATGTTAATTTACTTTTACTATTAGACTCCCATTTGACATAGATTACACATAATATGTTAGAAATTAGAATAAACATAGGAATCTACGGTGATTGGCAGGTACAGGCAGCAATACTCCAACGTCGGCAGCGGGATCTCAAACAGCGCAGGCGTCGCAAACGTCTCAGGCGTCACAAGCGTCGACGAGCGTGAGCACGTCGCAAGCGGCCGCGGGCGTGAGCACGTCGCGGGCGCCGGCCGACCCGCGCGCGCCCAAGCGCCGCCTGCAGTCGCGCCCGCTCACCGCCAAGCGCACGCGCGTGCAGGTACACCGCCACATCACACACAACTACACAAAGAAAAGACTATATTTTTTGTTGATAGGCCGCAATAGTTTGGTCAACCTCGCGTTACCGGTTTATCGTTTAGTTCTGGGTCACTGTGTATAAGGGAATGAGTGATCTGTGTGTTGGGCTCCCCTCTCTTCCTTGTACAAAACATCATGTCTATTCGACATTGTGAAGGCAGCAAAAAGAATCAAGCCGGATGTCCAATAAATATCAATTTTGATTTAAAATTTTACTGCTTAGGGATTCGAGAGATCTGTGGAAGTAGAGTATCAAGTGCCAACATCTTCTCGTTGCGACCAAGATGACGAAGGCGTAATCGTCGTTGATTCCGAAGAAGATGACGAACGCTGCACTGGGACCATGTATCGGGTGAGCATCTCACTAATGTATAGATTGCCTTTTGATTATTTTAACATCACTAAAGATGAGACGTATTTACGATACCAGGTTTTAAAACCAGGTATTCACTTCGAAGTACGGCGCCCTGGTACGAGCAGAAAATACTTACAAGTATGAAAGTATTTCCATACGTCGATGCGCAGATAGCTCTGGAGACTACACATGAAAATACTTGCATAGGAAAACGATCCATAAACTAATATAAAAAAGAACCATAATCGTATCTGTCAATAACAAATACATTTGAACTTCAAAGTATTTTTTTATTCATACTATTTTGCTCTTTATAGCCATCACATACGGGTTGAATTCCTATGCAAGTATTTTCAAATTTAGACGGCGCTGCACGTCGATGCGCGAAAAACTTGGAACACTTTACGTAAAAATACTTTGAACTTCAAAGTATTTTTTTATTCATACTATTTTGTTCCTAATATGTCATAAAATACGGGTTGAATTCCTATGAAAGTATTTTCGAATTTAGACGCCGTTATAAGTCGGTACGCGACGAACTCGGAACACTATATATAAAAATACTTCCATAGAAAAACTATCCTTGACTTCATATAAATAAGAAACTCAATCGTATTTGTGAATAGAAAATACTTTAAAATTCAAAGTATTTTTTATTTATGCTTTTTTGCTCCTTATTAGTTACGGAATACGGATTGGATTCCTATGTAAGTATTTTATAGACGCCGCGCCGCGGCTGGGACGCGAAGGGTTGCCGACTCATACTTACAAAATACTTTCAAGTATTTTAGAACCTGGTTTTGAACCCTAGTATTTTTACGTACTCATACTTAGAAGCCCTGGTACTTAATTATGCAAGTATATCTCATCCCTAAACATCACTATAACTTGTGAAATAATTGAATTGTTACAATTTTATCTCTGATACAACTCATGTTTTATTTTAACCATTCCTGGTTTATTCAAATATTTATAATGATTATGTACTTATAACATTTAATTGGTTATGACACAGGAGAATGAAGAAGATGAAGACATGGACGAGGAACAAGAAGTAGAAGGAGGTGAAGAGGAGGAGGAAGTTGAAGGAGATGATGGGGAAAATACCACACGACCAGTAAACATTGCTTTTTATATTCGTATAACCCCATGATATGAGTAAATATGACAAATTTATAGCGATGATGAATTGAGGCCACGTACAGGCAAACAAAGTGTCGAACGCCCGCCTGGAATTATGACCTCGTTAAGGCTGCAAGAAGTTGCTGGATGCAGGCCGTTTTCAACAGGTCAATGTGAGGATCCTTGAGGGGGGCCTATGTTCAGCAATGTACTTCTTGTGGCTGAAGAGAGAGATAAATTATTAATTCTAAATTATCATTTGTTAGTAAGTTAAAATATAACCCAATTTAAAAGCATACCGCTCGTATCAAATATATTTGTTTACATCACAGTATAAAGTATTGACTGAATAGAGGTGATAAGTAAAGTGGTGGTGTACCTGCAGGATTCCCCCGTACAGTCGCCAGAGGCAGGCGGGTCTGGCGGATCGGGCGGGTCCGGCGAGGAGGCTGAGGAGGGCGGGGAGGCGGAGGAGGGCGGAGAGCGCGCGCCCGACAGCGAGCCCGCGCCCGCGCACCAGCAGATCGAAGCCATCAGCAGCGGCACCGAGCGTCAGTACACACACGCACACAAACACACGCTCACAACCGATATGTATCTAACAGCCTCCATGGTCCAGTTGGTTAGACGCCAGGTGTAAAACGAAACGCCGCGGGTTCGATCCCCGTGTCGACACAAAAATATATTTGTGTATTCCACAGGTATTTGTTTCGAGTCCGGGTGTTGTGACAACGATAAGTTCTCGTAGTTTCTGATGCCCACGACACAAAACTCGAATTTTATGTGGGGTTAGGGCTATGTATGTAACTATTGGGTGTATTTATTTATTATCTATATCAGCTCATATATGTCCCACTGCAGGGCACGGGCCTTCTCTACAATCGAGAGTACAATAGTGTCCTCAATTTTTATTATTATTTATATTGAAAGGTTAGGTTATGCATAACCAGAATCAGGAAGAAATTTTACAATCCGTTTATACAAAGAATGTGTGTGTACAATACAAAGTTGGTGGGAGGAGTAATAGAAAAGGACGCAACATGCACGACGTGACGTCATCCTCCATAAGGTGCATGCGTGCGAAAGAGAAAGTGAGTGTCCCCACCACACTATTAAAAATATTAATATCTCAGTCATTTCACAACCAATTTTGATTCTGTTTTCGAATTCATGTTTTTATAAGCAATATAGAAACTATTAAATACTGCTCAAAATCACACCTTGGGCACATCTCTATTGAGAGGGGTTTAGCTGTATAGTCCACAACAATCATTGCCAACACCATTATATTCCTTTATTATGGCGTAGGTACACATTGTACGAGTATGTGTGTGCATGTAGCCTATTAGCCTGTCGGCTTTAGTTTACAATCATATACAGCTGAATTTCACAACAGGGTGTGTATGGCCAAATCCGAGATTGTGAGGAAAAGCCAAAAGCATTCAAAGGAGTCACGAATTTTAATGGTAATAAGTAATTAACGCCGACCAGCGCTAGGCCAGCGTGGTGGACTAAACGGCCTAACTACTCTCGATTGTAGAGGAGGCCCGTGCCCTACAGTGGGACGTATATGGGCTGATACAGTACAGTACATGTAATTATCTATATCGCCTCAATTATTGAAACTCACTTTATAAATTCACCTGCATACATAAGCACAGGCCTGCATCTTTGAGAGATTTAATTTTATCTGCAATTACAGGCAAAGTTTATAATTACCTTGGTAAACAGCACTTATTCAAGCACTAAATTATAACATTATGATTTGTAGCGAGCGGAGCTCTGTCCCTCGGCGGGAATGGAGGTGATGATGGAGACGATAGCATTGTTCCTTCCACACCAACATTGTACGTGCCGAGGCGCAACGACGGGTGAGTTAAGCTATCAAGCTGGTTACTCCACTATCGTTTTTAAGCATTTAATTTCCAATAGCATTAATGGTTTCTTAGGTCCACGTGAATATAGTAAAGAACGTCGGAAAGTTAGATAAAGTAAAAATAATACCAAGTCCGCGATAAAATTCGTAAAAAATAGTATTACTAGTATTATTCATAACTATTTCAATCCTACAGTAGTATTTTTCGTTATCCTTATCATGAAGGTTGAAATAACGATTTTACTTCGAAATAAGAATGTACCGCTTAATGTACTAATATAGATTTTTACTTTTATTTATAGTTCCTAATTTCGCCCCAAGTGAAGTTAAGGTGGATGCAATATAGATGTGTTAATGTTTGTCAGGTTCGGCGAGGCGGTGGTGTCTCCGCTGGGCGCGGGCGGGGGCGCGGAGGGCGCGGGCGCGCGCTTCACGTTCGCGGAGGCAGGCGCGGCCCCGCACGACGCGCACCCCGCGCACCACGCGCACCATGACACGCACGCAGACCTCGCGCCCGCCATGCCGCCGCCGCCGCCCGACCGACCCTCCTCCGACTCACGTCAGTTGCCACTCACACTCACACACACGCACACACAAACCCGCCACACTCTTGTCATTACCACAATTAAAAGCCTCCATCACATCGGTTGGCTAACAACCTGCTTGGAAAATGAAAGTACTATATGTCACTGTTGGGTGCATTTATACAGATATGTATAGCAAAAAGAGGACAGTTTTCCGCTAGCAAATGTTAATTGGCTTTGCTGTAATAGCATTTAATTCCAAAACAAATATCAACTAAAATATTGCACCCAAAAATTTCAGTTTTCTTGGTTATTGCCATGTGAAACTACTGGTGAAATAAAATATCACATCTTTGAGGCCTTACTGGACCAGTTTGGTAGGCAAGGCGGACCAAAAAATATTTAAATGGGAGAGCCCATTTGACATAGTAGTAGTTAATCTTGAAAACTACCCGCCTTTCTCGCAAACTCTGCCCCCTTTAAATTTTTGTATGTTCTCACCTCCCCCTGCGGTATGCGCAGAACTAAGACTGCACATAGTGTTTATTGATAAACGAAATGATGTGAAAAAAATCCATAAGTCGCTAGAACCATGGTGTTCAGACATAATTACTCACTTTGAGAAGAAATTTTATATAAAAGAAGCACTGGTTATTAACCAATTAATGCAAGCAGTGTAAAGCAAGCCACTAAAATAATTTGACAGACTGTAGTGAAGTTGCTTGAGAGCTGGCTGTTAAACGAGAGACCGTGGGTTTTGATTCCTGCACCGAAAATAATGTTTGTGCAGCCTACCAGCATTCATTTCGGTTCTGGCTGTTGTGACACTGAATGTTACAAATTCCCATGACAGAAGGCATATTTATGTGGGGTCACAAATATATTATGTGACCATAAGGTGTGTTTATTATTTATTTATTAATGAAATTGAACATGTGCAGGTCCTGAAGCCGGGGAAAACCGCGATTGGGAGGAGTCCCGGGCAGAAGAAGAAACAACTGCTGTCAGCTCACAGGGCAGCGAGCCCTCATCACCTCATCAGGTACTGCTATTGTTCATATTTGTATATAATATAGTTCCCCAATACCATGTGTTACATATTCAAAATAAAATCTTAAAAAGCAAAAGGCGCAGACATGTATGAACTCCAGCCTAGGAACCAATAACAATAAGTGATGTCTTTGAAAAGTTCTTCTCAAATGCTACAACTTCTATGGCAACAGAACTCATATTGCTGTAAAAAAATAGCTACATAAAGATAGCATGAGAATCACGTGTAAGGACCTCGCCATAATGAGCATTAACAACAAGCAATACGTCGTTAGAAAGGACTTTTTAAAAGTTCAAACTTCTTTTAGGGCAACAAGTTTCCACTCGCTGTGAGAAAAAAAATATCGCTACGTAAAGCTAGCGCTAGGATAAAAATGTGTATGGGTCTGTAGACCAATAAAGACGAGTGATATGTCTTTCGAACGCTCTCTTCATTTTCTACAACTTCTTTGGCAAGAAGTACCAATTTACTGTATGAAATAAAATATTCGACATAAAAGTATCGCATGAGTCATGTGTATGGACTTTAGACTAAGACTTTAGAGTAAACAATATCGACGAGCGGAATGTTATTGGAAAGGTCTTCTCAAATGCTAAAACTTCTTCTTTAGCAAGTTTTTCGAACGACGTATTGCTTGTTGTTTTTGCTCATTATGCCGAGATCCTTACACGTGATTCTCGTGCTATCTTTATGTAGCTATTTTTTTTTATACAGAGATTTGGGTTTTGCTGCCATAGAAGATGTAGCATTTGAGAAATTATTTCAATGACATATCGCTCGTCGTTATTATGGTAAATCTTAGTGGCGATAAGCAGAAAATTACGTAGTCTCCTGAATTTGAAAGCGGAAGCAAAATGACATAAAATATTTTTAATATTGATCTGGTCACTATAACATGTTGTTAGGTTAGCTAATTACGTAATAACTTAGGACAGAAATTCCCTTATGTACTGGGACTGAATAAATTAGCCGATTTGGTATTTATTACATGGAGCTCACAACCTTTTAACGGTAGAAGAACTGAGTTACGAGACTTTATTCTTTTTACAAGTTTTGTTTTTGTTGGTATACATATAATAATTGGAAACCATAATTCCATTAATTTTTTCTTACTGTCATCATCCCTATTCTGAATACGAATTTAGTTTTTGTAGTACAGAAAACTAAAAAAAATATTAAATTTAACATTTTTTTCAAATGTACACAATGATATATGTATATTTAAAATTATCATATCCACTAAAATACTAAATACGTGATTAACACGCGCCAATCGGGGTGCCTAAGCGTCCGGTACTGCGCTCATTGCAACATCTATGAACTTTAACTCAAGTATAAGCCTCGCACTTTGATATTGCGATGGATCCTTGTCACAACAGCTGCGTGACGTCATCCACCGCAAAAAATTACAATTAACAAAAAGACAGACAACAAAAAAGATAATAACCTTGGGTTATAGGTATTTACATCATATTATATACATAATATATTTATAGGTATTTAATTATAAATATTTTCTATTAAATTACCTACTAATATTATAGTCGTGAAAGAAGTTTTGTCTATTTGATACGTTTTCATTGAACCTCTCAACCTCAACGCAACACGTGCGGGCGCTTGCCGCCGACATGACGCTTTTCTTATAGGCCGTTAGGTCTGGTGTGAAGAGCGCATTATAATTTTTCGGCGGTTTATGCTGTTCTATTAATAAATGTAAACCCGATTTAGTGCGATTATTTGAATAGTCGATGTTGTGACCTTGGAGCCACTCAACCAACAAGTGTTTTCTAGAATTCATGTTGGGAGGTTTATTTTCTTCTTTATTAATGATAAGGAGCGTTGTCCGTTACAATAATTGAATTTCTCGGTATGTTGGGTATCAGTTTTTCATTTAACCACATTTCTCAGCATTAATTTGATCGTGAGACTACCCGGTTTTTATGTCGACCTTAAACATTAAAACATTATCTACAAAACCGGTTTCACTTCCCGCGTGCACTATTATCCATCGGCAGCCAGGGCTATCATTCTTTCTCACTCCAACATCGTTGGTGTTTGCCAAATTTTTTTTACACTCTAGCATGCATAGTGTTGTGTAAATTCCGATTTTTTTTTTTCGGAAATGATGATGTTTCATCGAGATAGATAACAGGATTTTTGTTTGCTCCTAGCAAGTCACTGTCTTTCATACGGCGTAAATATTTCGCCTTCCACGCTTGAATTTGGAGTCTTTTTATTAGAGCCAGTCTTTTCTTTTTTCTAAATGGATATCCTAAATCTCTTTTAATATTTTTTCTTAACGTTGTTTCACTTCCTATATAATTAAGGTTTTATTTTGGAGCTGCTATGATGTTGCGCATTGTTGGCATTTCATTTCTCACTGTATACATAAAATTAATTATATTTCTTAACGATGTTAAAGAAAATCCGTCGAAATATTTCTTTCTATGTCTCTTTGCTTTTGTAGTTTTCATTTTGCTGCCACTTGCTGTTGTTACAGATTCGTTCTCGTCATAATTTTGTCATTGTATTTTTTTTAAAGGTTTAAAATGTACGTCACAAGTTGCTTTGAATGTAACATTTTATTGTTACAAAGCGTGGGGTACTTACAACAATTACTCGTCTTCAAGCACCCAAGCTTTTAAGCATAAAATGAATCTATTTCCCTCTATTTTGTATTCTTCAACTTATCATCAATAATTTTTACTCTTTTAGTTGAGTCTTTAAAGCGTATTTTTATTTTCTTGAAAGAATTACTTTTATGTTAATAAGTCGAATAGAAATAAATCAAGATGATTCTATTGGTTACCCATGGTTTTCAATTTCCTACATTGAAAATATTTGTTTAGTATTCAAACAACAATGGCTTTAAATTTACCTACTTTTATTTTATTATCTTTCTTCTTTTTTCGTAAGATAAATGATCTTTGATAGAGTAGCATTTGGTTGTCTTATTTGAAAAAAAAAGATTTTTATTGGACAGATAAATTTAAAATTCCCTTAGCTTTTTTGACTAAACGGTGTGTAATATTTTGCAAATAAGATAAACCGACACAGTGTGAACTTATAATAAATTTTTGTATATAAGTTATAATAAGTTCACACTGAAGTGTTCTTGAACGTATTATATGCAGGGTATAATTCTCGAACCTTGAAACAAAACTTAATTCATTTATATAACAAATATTCATAAAAATATATCCGAAACCCAATATAATGTGCATTCTTAACATTTAGTGCAGTTGCTACAATATTTTTCATAATCAATGTTGTCAACGTGCATGCTCTATTATTCCTAATTTATTATCGTTGTAGAGTACAGTGGCCTCCATATTGAAATCAATATCTGAGTATGAATAATTTCACGCTCTAATAACCCACATCCATTCTCGAACTCGCAAATAGGCGTCGCTCTACCTTCTATTTATTTATAGGAAAAGAGGATAAGAAAAGAGAATGTGAACCTCAAGGCCACTGAAAGCTGACATATAAAAATATGTATAGTATATTCATGTGAATTTTAAATGCAGTTAAATTAGTACCAGCACAAAAAAAAATAGGTAACTTACGGTTATTAAGAAAAAAGTTCTACGGAGAAATTTAATATATCCGAGTGTAAAACCGGGGAAACATATCGTTCAATCTGTAGGACTATCCATCCATCAGCCAAAGGAAGTCCACTGCTGAACATAGGCCTCTCCTAATGATTTCCACAGTGACCTGTTGGAGGCAGCCTGCATCCAGCGACGTCCCGCGACCTTTACCAGGTCGTCTGACCACCTAGTGGGTGGACGTCCCACGCTGCGCTTTCCGCTTCGTGGCCTCCATTCGAGAACTTTTTGGCCCCATCTCTCATCTCTCATCTCTCATCATTTATCTCTGTAGGACTATGCGGTCATATAATACATAATTATTTGACTTACAAACATTAATTAAACAATAGTAAAAAACATTGGCTTGCTCTAGTAGAAGCTGTCTTAACTATGCAAAAAAGTGTCAATTTGTAGTTGCCAACATGATTTTGTTTGTACATAACTAGACAGTTCGCGCAACTTATAAATAAACGTTTACTGTAGGTAGCAACTTCGTTGCACCCCTGGCAAATTCCGTTAATCTATTTTCCATCAGGCAGCAACAATTGGGAATGATCTTTCTCTCCCGGCTGTGGCTCCGGACAGTGTGGACGGAGGGTCATGGTGAAAAGTGAAAGAGGCTGAAATACCGTCGCCTCATTTTGCGAGGCGATTATAGCACTAAAAGAGGCGTATCCCACGCCCCGTGTTTTAAAGGAGATTGAAGTATATCACGGGGTTTTAGTCGGTAGGATGTTCTAATTTGTATTAGAACGGTGAGCCAGATATACCTGTATGGATCCGTAAAGGGATTTCCTCGTGTTAGAAAAAAAAGGTCGCTGATTTGTCTGCTTATGCCGGCAATAACGAAACATTCCAAGTGAAAATGAGCTTTAGCTGTTGGAACTTGAAACCCAATTTATTGTGATTGCGAAAATAAATCCGTTGCAATTTGAAACGCCACATGATTAAGCAGATATAATATAATTTGTTATATATGTATATATATAATGTTGACTATGTAATACGTTTTGATACAGATAGCGGAGGAGGGTCGCGAGGCGGAGGCGAGTGCCCCGGCGCGGCGAGCTCCGTCGCGCTCCCCGCACTCGCCGCACTCGCACGCGCCGCACACACACAACCAGCGATGGATGCGCGCCGCCGGTACCAACACACACACAAACACACACACACACATTCGTCTCCTAAACTCGTACTTAAAAACGCGAGAATGAAATGAAAACCTATAGTCCCAGTTACTTAGAATCAGGGTTATAATTTTGCCCATATAGGCTGCACTACGGGGCACGGATTTCCTATACGATAGAAAGTTCTATTAAGAAGGGCTTGGCCATAGTTCACAGCATGAATCTGGTCTAGGTGTAGACCATTCTTTTTCTCAAGTCAATTGTCACAAATTGAACTATCAACTTTTTATAGATTTTCAAAAAAAAAAAGAAGAAAATGTTTTGTTCATTGAAATCTTCCATTCTTTTCAATAGGACTGGCAAATGAGCAAACAAATCACCTGATTATAAGTGATCACTGTCGCCCAGGAACAGCCACAACGCCTGGATCATAAATACGTTGTCGGCCTATTAGATCGGGAGAGGAGCGGAACGAAAAAAGGATGGGATGAGGAAAGGGGTATAAAGCATCAGGCAATCTCACTCAGCGAACGGAACGCGACAGCTAAGCTGTCGCTTCACTACCATCTCCTGTGAGACAGTGCTACCGCCTTGGACGAGCCCGTCCATGCTGTCATGACTGGCAAAAGCGTGGCTATTTTCTTTGAAACTGAATATTTCATTTTCTATATCTGACATACATATATACATCATCACATTATGGACATCCAGCAGGATATGGCATATGAAAATGTTACAGTATATTCGGTCTAACAGCTGTATTAGTCTTTGGTTAATAATAAAATGAATTTTTAGTTTTGCACTTACGAAAAACAGAAAATGTATCACTTGTTCAAATGTTTGTATTTTCAGACAGTGAAAGCGGAGCGCGAGGACGCGGTATGCGGCCGCGAGGACGCCCATCAAGAAGATCCCATAATTATAGATTTTAACTAATTTCTTATTAAATAAAATGTAGTGATTATATATTAATTGCAGTATGACATAAGCTCATAATTATGCCTTTTAAATAAATAAATTAGTATTAATATAGTTTATATTCCTCTCTTGATTATTTGTATTGGTATTTTTTCTAATTAATTAGTGTAGTAATTAAGGATAGTCCGCGTCTAACTTATATGCCTTTTCAATATAGTTCTTCTTCGAAAATTAGCGTAAAATATTATTGTTGTTTGTATACTTTTTAAATTAATATCAATTGAAATTCAACTCAATGAGTCATGTCAACGTAAATCTATAGAAAATTATGTCCCACGGTTTTTCCATTTCTAGTAAATATTTTCTACGCAACAGTTTACGGCAAGTTTCCGAGGCACACGTAAGTTTGGCGCGTATTATAAAGATTGTCACGTAATTTTATATTCAAGAAAGTACTATGCGATTTTAGCGACATATTCTTGTGATATATTTTGAGTCTTGATTTTGTAAATTTAGTATTTTTGACGCTTTGATAGCATTCAATAAGTGAATGTCGGTTATAATAAATAATGTGTATATTATTGACAACTACATCATTTATAGAATATATACTTATCCAGTTATTTCAACTTTCATAGTATAGTTACTACACATAGATGCATATTAAATACAAATTGTGTCCGTTGTACTGTTTTCAGTCTCAGAGGTCATGAGAAGAATGTTATAAACACTATTTGATTACACGAGTTATAGTCCGTGACACATAGTCTTCATGTTTCCTTATTTTTATATTTGCAATTCATTGATATTCGAGAATAAATAATGAATATGATGTCAGCCAGTTGAAAACTTGAAGAATATTGTTAATTATGTATATGTATTTACATTCAAGTATCGAATAAAATTTCAACACCATGTTTCAACAAAATTTCAACAACTACAAGACAATAATACATTCACACTTGTGTCATTACAAGGAAAGCAAACTCTTTATAATATTTTGTTTGTGTCTGGTAGGTATCTGCTCTGATAAAACATAAAGTAATGTGCTATAGAAGTAAACTTTTATGTTATCTACATCTTATCTTTCAATGTGTTGTTTATGTTTTTATTATACAGCATCAAATTTAGTTGAACAATAAGATTTTTTTAGGAGTAAAGGAAAATAATTTGAAAACAT
The DNA here is from genome assembly GCA_033459515.1 of Theretra japonica. Taxonomy (NCBI): domain Eukaryota; kingdom Metazoa; phylum Arthropoda; class Insecta; order Lepidoptera; family Sphingidae; genus Theretra; species Theretra japonica. The sequence continues at coordinate 6,321,157 of CM065937.1, forward strand.
TTCCAGAAAATAAATGTGATGGTAAATTAAAACGATTTTTCGTTACCTTTTGTTTAACTAATAATAAATTGCAGAGGTTCATATTTTTATAAATTTTGGCGAAATGTTTATCAACACATACTTATATAATATTTTTTACAGTAAGTGCCTATCGGCCACACAAAAACACCCAAAATACTTGAGTGGTAGGGGAGTACCTGCCTTAAAATTGGTGAGAAAAGAGGACAAAACAAGAATTGTTAACTCTTGGGCAACATCTATCACCTAGCGACAAAATACCAAAAATGTTAACTACTTCAGGTCACTGCCTGTAGGTTGTGAAATGATACACTCCGACAATAATTACAAATTACTATTTAACAAATATAAGTAAAAGTAACTGCAGTAAAGTTTAACTTATCGAATTCAGCAAAAAACAACCCGCGTTACTCTTTTGTTTTATGTTTCCTTGATTAAAATATCCGTAATGTGATCTGTAAAAAAAGTGCGTGGTGGCCTGTTGGTAAACGGACTAGACGCGACCACCAACAGGTTCACCGTGGTCCCGGTTCCAAATCTCAGGGCACACCCCGACTTTTCGGAGTCATGTATCTATTGATAGCCAGTCACCACGCACTATAACGGTGAAGAAAACATCATGAGGAAACCTGCATACCGTAGCGATTTGTAATAATTTCTGTGGTATGAGAAGTCCGCCATCCCGCACCAGCGTGGTGGATTATATGGCCTAATCTTTCTCAATCATACTCTCGATTGTAGAGGATTCTCGTGCCCTGCAGTGGGATGTATATGGTACCGTACAGTACAGTAATGTGGTTTTATTTATGCACTTACATGTTCCAGAAATAATAAAATAGGTACAAATAACTTTTTAAAATAAAAATGTACCTACATAAACAGTTCGTGTATATCAGGATCATAATATCCACCTACGTTTGGAGTACACATTAAATCACGAAAATTTATTAATGTAGCCACGAAACAAATTTGAAAATTACGCATACTTTTTACGATTACGAATTATTCTGATTTCGGCATTACTAAGAGTCAGTATTTTCTCTTTACTGCGTTCTTCAAAAAATGATCCATAAATCGTCTCAGTTTCATTTCGATGCGCAATTAGCATTACATGAACTGATTAAGCAGAGCATTACATAAGCTGTTAGTATAGGGTGCTGCTGATAAACTTATTTCATCTCATTTCATGTAACAATCTCACCTGGACCGCCGCACCAGTAGTAGTGCTTTATCCGGCACTGCTTCCTTGATCAAAACATATCAATGACTCGAAGGATGTTTAGTTTGAATGTTTCGATTACACACCTACTTATATAGAAATAGTAAGTAAGTATATTTTTCTGAACTAGAGTCAGCATACCTCCTATGCATTGATTCTATACTTTTAGTAGGTACCTATTCTTATTACTAGTGCAGAAGCATCATTTAATTACAATTGCACGGTAGGTATTTATTTGCCTGCTCAATGAAGGTATCACCTATAGTGAAATCGTTTTATGTAAGTTGACGTGATAAGAACGCTGAACACTGCGTACAAACAGGTTTAACGATACAACACTGTAAAGTCAATGTTCTAAAAAATATAATATTTCACTTACCTACCTGTTGGAGTTTTGGAGCCAACTGATACGATATTTTGCTTCGATATTCATTGTTATTGCCTGTTTTATATTGGGGATATCTAATGACAATATCGTACGAAAACAGAACAGCATTATTTTTTAGACATTAATTTTGAATTATGCAATAAAACCATTTGAACAACTACTTTGATAGACACCTCCTAGTTTTTGTCATAGAATACTCAGATATTTTTTTCTGTTCTTGAGTAGTGAAATTCAGGACCATTATTAAGAAAATAAAAATTGGTATGAAATATATATAAACCCATATGATAATAATTGTGGACATATTTTAAAAATACCCTTAAATATTTCTCATAATTACTTAATTACTATTGGAAATACCAACAGAATGTGGGGCAATATGTACAAAACTTGTATTGTGCAACATAACAAAGGATTTTTATCAGTCATTGTGTCAAACATGTTATTTTTTACTTTACTTTACATTAATTCAAGACATTTAATGATTACAGGTCTTTGGATAAGAATGAGGAATAAAATAAAACCACAATTTGTCTTTTTTATGTTTATTGTTTTGATACAGAAATCATTATAAGCCTAAACCCAACAAAAAGATGGAAATAAAAGCAACATATTCCACATATTTGAAAAGTGTTACATATTATGATGTGAAAGTGCCAATAAAATCATGAATCACCATAAAATAATACATCAATATTAAGCTAAGTCTTAAAATTAAGCTTCACCATATGGTCAGATAGTATGATATTAAATATCTATTAAAATAGCATAACATTTATGAAATTTAAAATCCATAAACATTTTCATCGGAAAATGCTATGTAGAGGAAGAAGTCTTCATCGTGATGTTCCTGGTACAGAGAGCCCATGGTGGCCGATGTTGGTGGAATGACATTGTTCACAAAGAAGAACAAGGCGTCCTCCGGCCGAAGGTGAATGCGTTTCCTGATCAGGAAGTAGAATTGTCCGACTGTTAAATCGGACGGCACCAAATATTTCTTCTTGTCGAGGTCTCCGAGTCTAGCCTTCGGGGCTTTCTCTACAATTACGGGTACACGGTCCGGATATTTCCTGCGAATTTTTTCGCCTTCAGTCTTCCTCTTTTCGAAAGAATGTTCTTCTTTGTATTGGAATTTCATTTTGGTATTTTTCACACGCAATAATTTGCAATGTAAGCACAATACTGTTGAATTCGATACGATCTACTGCGACTTGTTTTTTGTTTTTGCGTTATTTGACTCAGATGCAATGACGCAATCAGCTGATTTGACAGGTGCCCCACATATTTTTTTCAGTAACATAGTCTTTTGAGTAGATAAAATGAAATATTTACGAGTGGTCACACTCCCATTGTTATACAAAAATAGTGTTGGTATAATACATAAATTCATGAAAATTTTGCGAAAATTTTCAAAATGGAAAGTAATAAAAATATCCAACTATTTAACTTTATTGGAGCTTTTAATTCGTCAAATTAACTTAATTCTTGTATACAGGGTATATCAAGACTGCTACCAAAAACGCAGCCAGGTGGTAGTTTTAGAGACTACAGACAAAAATTTTATTTAAAAAAACGCATAGATTTTTTTCGTAATGTTTTAAATATCATTGTGTTTGGGTGGTAAATCTATAGTTTTTGCTAAAATTATAAATTGAAGCCTTACGTATTATAAAGTATTTTAAAATAAAAGGGTGTAAATTTTTTAAGGAAATAAATGTATTTACCATGATAGGAAAAAAATATATAAATAATTGTCTCTTTTTTTTTGCAAAAAATTTAGTTGAATTGTGTCTAGTCACTAAAACTGCCACCTGGCTTCGTTTTCGGTGGCAGTCTTGGTATCCCCTGTTTATTATAAGAAAACATCAATTTATTTGGAATACTGTAAATTCCAAATTCAAAGTAGGGATTAAATGTAATGTATTTTATTTAGAAGAATGAATCTTGAAGAATGATTCATTATTTATAAATATAATATAATTTAATTGATTAATAAAATACGCTAAAACAAGAACACTAGTTTATTTCTATTTTCGCCTGATTTTCGGCTCACTCCATTTTTCAGAATGTATTGTTTCGTTCAAAATTCAAAATGGTAAATTTTCATGACCCAGACTGTTCAAACCATACTTATTGCTTACGCTGAAAACAAATTATAAGATGCGGGTGAAGAAAAATACAAATTTCAAGGTCATCCAGCCGTGACCTTGAATTTTGTATCACTCTTCAGCCGTGTCCGTTAGCCGCATCTTATAATTTGTTTTCGCCTTTATGATAAACTACATAGTGATTGGCCCCGTCGCAAATAAAAAGAAGAAATAGCCCATGAGTAATTCCATTGAGCTTACGACTAGCAAACGGCTAGGGCGTAATTTAACAGCTTATTAATAGATAAATTTACTAGTTCTTTAAAATTTATGTAAAACTGATAATTACCTACATCCTTTTAATGTGATAGAAGTTCAATAAACATCGTCGCCTATACCTATTTCTTTAATTATTGAGTAAGTTTATAGAACTTATTTTATAGCAACAAATATATTTAAAAAGGTACCTTATAATTGTATAGATTTTAGTAGCACTTCTAACTTTTAAGACAACTTGATGATATAATTATTCAAATATGTTTTTGTTAGATATTAATAAATAATTTATTATAGTTCTATTGTCGCATGCATTAAAGTCAACTAAATTGATTGAAATTGATTCAGTTTATGACCACTAGTAGCTACACACAATATATACACATGTATATTATATAATAGACCCGACTGCGACTGTTGATCATTATAAAAGTTCTTATTACTACGAGTATTTTGATCTGATACCTCAAAGCTAATAATTATACGATCTATCTTTATTTATTGTTTATTTAATTTTATTTATTTTTACACAAAACACGTTACAATTTTGAAGCCGTTACAATAATTACAAGTAAGGTGTTTTATCTTAATTATATTTATATCTTTATTTCTTATTCTATTTTATATTATAATATTCTTTATGCACATACAATCATTGAGGCACTGCATACTCGATAATAAACTTGTGACAGAAAATGAATTTATGGCAGTGTCTGCATATGTACTAGAGCCGAAAACTAATTATAAGATGCAGCTGACGGACGCAGCTAAAGCGCGATAGAAAATTGCTCTCGAACCTTGAATGTTGTATCACTCTTCAGCCGCGTCCGTCAACCGCATCTTTTATTTTGTTTTCGGCTTAATACGTAGTATGTTCTTGTGGTGGTAGTGGTCTTTGGTGTCTACGTGATAGCCACAGAGTATGTGTGATATCTTTGGTACCTACCCACTGAAATTCGCGATTATATTGCATTATGAGAAGACCGTCTGATAACATTGACTACCAGTTATAGGTAAACTGTTCGTTTCTAGAAAAAAATAATTTAAGCTATTGTTTTGAGCACATATAATGAATGTTGTTTAACAAGACATAATAGCATGAAATCTTTCTGACAACAATGTCATGGATAGGTTGAAATAGAAGAAAATTGTTTAAAAAAGAGTAAGGCGCAATTCCACCGGTTGCTAAGTCCCTGATAGCCTATCTAGCATTCATGTGTCAGATGAAATACAAAATTCGGTTCCACAAGTCCTGAATAGACAGATCGGAGCTTGTGAATTTTGCCAGCCGATTCAAATGGCTGATAGTCTTTATCTGGCTGATGAAATAAGTAATGTCTAGAAAAATAGTTATAATGTTCAATTTTCGAACGCCCTTTTTAATCAATGTTGCATGTAAAAGAATTTTAAAATTCCGAAAATGTTTCGGAATATTTTTGGGTAAAAATATTAGAAAATATAAAATATTTTAATTTGGATCGAATAAAAATATCGGAAAAACATTCGGAAATGTTTCATATTTTTCTGAAAAAAATTAAAAATTCATTGTGAACATTTTTGGAAAATTTTGACCCAACACTGAGCGTTGCGCAAAGCAACTTTGATCTCCGTATTGCAGCAACATGCAACTCGGCACTCGTAACTAGATGTTTACATATAACTTATAGAAATTACGCAGACCTAGCAATATTAAAATGTACCGTAAAAAGAGGTGGATCGGGTGGATGGAAACAGTTTTGATTTTCAAACTTCATTTAAAAAATAATAACAAATTCTTTGGTTTGAACTATGTATTCCGAATCCGATTATTATGTTCAGTTTTATTATTTATTTCTCTTATTTATTTATTTAATTATTATTTATAGCATAACCATAGAGTATTCATTGGAGTCGTTACCTAGTACCTACTTATTAAATAATATCGATATTTGCTCGCAACACTATCTTTGACTACCAAACCAAGCGTCGCCGTCCGTGCTTTGCTTGTCGTATTGATACGGCGTGGGTTGTTAGCTCTTATTGCATTTCTCTTCTTCTCTTAAATTATCAAATTACATCAGATATGCGTAAACGTAAGTCTCTAAAGAAGAATGACGAGGACTCAGACGGTTCAGAACAAGGAGGTGAGCCGGAAGAGTTCCAAGACTCTGGCGAAGATTGGACACCGGATGCCGATTCTGTATGTATTGAATTTTGTCATAATACGCGGAAAAATTCATGAATTAACAATTTGTTGATAAAATTCCATCTTTTTAATCTAAAATAGGCTATATTTTATATCGTAAACATTGTGATTGACGCTATCAGTTACAATTAATCATAAGGTTAGGTTGTCCCTGTTTAAAATCTGACATAAAATCTTACAATTATTTATAAATAAAAAATAAATCCACATATTATTATATTTATGTGCCATTGTTGTAATCTATGAAATCAGTGTCATCAGTGAAAACATTTTTTTGGACTGCCTGCATATTCAACTTTATCAATAATTGCCATTAACAGATAATAATTATGTCAAAGATAACTCCAACAGAATTGTATTGGAATTAATCAGTATATGATGTTTATTTGACAGAATGAAACTGCAGCCCGCAGTGGACGTAAGCGCACATCAAAAGTATCAATGAATAACACCAAAAAGAAACGTAAAAATTCCACCTCCGAGGAGAGTGAAGGCGAAGGTGAAGAAGATGAGGCAGAGGATGAAGAAGGAGACCTTGATGAAGAGGAGGGCTCAGATGATGAGAAAAATGGCTCTGATGGAAACAAATCAGACTCAAGTCAATCTAAAGATATACCAAAGCATTTCCATGTAAGATATTGTCAAAATCCGCTGGTTCATCCTCTCTCTTTGTTAATTTGAATATGTTGACTAACACTGTTCATATTACTTTACAGTCTGGGAACTTTGTTTTGCTGAAATCAGATGTAAAATGGGATGGCGACACAGTAATATCAAAGTTGGATGAATTAAATTTGTGGAAAATAGATGGTAAAGCATTACTGCAAAAATTCATCCCTATGGAATCAAGTGGAAGAATTTTACACAAGTGCACTTGTGTGGTAAGATATACTTTCTACCTTTATTACTAAAAATGTATACTGAGACACTATCTCAGTTTTGAAGATAGTTAAATGGTGGTTAAGTGGTAGCAGTGCAATGTACATAAATTATGTGCATGCTGCCTTGCCTTTGACCACTAGTCATTAACACATTCACTATGGTTATCACGTCATGTATGGTGTGTTATTTCCAAACTTAATAAACCCAAGACACTGTCAAAAAATATTCCTGTCCTCTCTCTCTCTCTCTTCAGCCACAGGAAGTCCACTGTTGGACATAGGCCACCCCATGGATTGCCACATAGACCTGTTGTAATTCCTGACATATAACATGTTAAGCCCTGTCAAGAGAATTCGACCCAGAATCTTACCATTCACAGCTCACATAAACTTTCAACAGTGGTAGTAGTCTTTTAAAACAAAGTGTGAATTGGAAATTTATTTTTATCTCTTTGCAGCATTGATTGCTACAGATACTGAAGAGCAACTGGCATTTAACTTAAATTAAATTATTATATTCATTAAGATTGCTTTTTTAATTTCCTTCTCATTTGCTAATGTCTTTATATGTATTGCTTTTTCAGTACTCCGGATGGAATGTTGATAATAGGGACAATTATTATCCCATAACAGAAATACTTGACCGCAATCCACGCACGGAATCAAAGGAAATATGTGTAGCTTTAGACCTAAATGACCTTATCAAAGTAAGAGATAAGTAAATCCATGGTGTTTTTTACTTAATTCAATTAGATAAGTGAAATAAATTTATAAAATAAAACTTTCTTTGGCACTTCATTCCAGATTACTTTGTGTAATACAAATGTTTTATAAAAATGGGAAATAAATGTTTGTCACTTCATCATTCATTTTTAATTGAACCTGCATTTATTTAACTGTATTTTCAATAAATATGTTATGCAATCCAATTATGTTTAATTCAGAAGATTTTATAATAGTACTGTAAATAAGGCACCTGTTTATATGAGTAATTTATTTTTATTCTGCATGGCACAGTAACTGCATTGCATCTGATGCCTGATGGTAAGTGTTAACACTGTGAAATACAATTATATTATAATATATTATGGATTGATTTGTAATTAAAGCAGTTTTGATTATCATATATTGAATCTCATTGTTTCCATCCTTTCAGGCGAATGCTTCGCCAATTTGTAATTAGACACATTAACTCTTCATGTAGTTGGGATTTTAGAATTTATGATCCCACATTCTTTGCTTTTCTGTCTCAAGAAACTAACAACTAGGGCATACTGGGTCACCGATAGCGCCCTGATCGATCGTGTCTGCGAGCACAGCCTCGGTGGCGCAGTTGGTTTTGACCTGATTGCACAGACACACACACTTTATTTTTTATATTTGTTAACTCATAACTTTGTACTAGGTGACCCCATTTTATTTATTCTTTATTTAATCGCAAGCTGGTGCTTGTCATTTAGTCCCATAAAAAATTGTGAAGATCTGATGAGTATCCTCGGACCTGGAGAGTAGAACTCATCAAAATGGAGTAGGATTCCATTAGTCCTTTTTGCATTAGGTTCAGTATAAAAGTTCAGTTACAGTGGGGGAGAGAAGAAGGGGTATGGGTTATAAACCAGGGAGATTTTCTGAAAAATTGAAAATGTATGACCTAACATTATAATGTCAGAAAAATATCCCGAATATTTATCCATTTTGAACTAAACGAAACATTCTGGTAAAATGGGATGAATCGAAAATAAGGGAAAATAGAAATAAAGTAGTCGTCTTGTACGTATTTTATTAAACCAATTAAAATGCATTTTATTCGTAAAAAATGATTTAAGACTGTTTCTTCCAAATGAAACCCATTACAATATATAATCCCTACCTTGAATTTGGACTTTACAGTATTACAAATAATAATATATAATAATAGTTATTGCATGTTTTGTCCCTTTCGAACGATTTTTGAATTCAGTTTGAGCGAAGAAGGCAAAACATTCGATAACTAAAATAGATTCTAAGACTGTTCTAAGAATATTTATTCTCAATAAGGCCGTGAATATCTTCGGAAGCTTTTAACCGATTATAGTGATTTCTTTTTTCATCGGAAAAAACGTATTGACAGATTAATCCCACGCACAGACCAATTAGATCCCACGAATCTGAGAGCAGAGAGAGATCCCATAGAGATCTGATAATCATTTTAGGGCCGGAAGAACATAAATCTTCAAATTCAAACAGGAATCCAATGATGCTTTTTTATTATGCTCAAATCATAATATAAACGTCACTAAAAGCACGGTAATTATACCTAATATAATATTACTGTGCTAAAACTAAGAAGTGAGGAAGAGGAAAACTAAAAAGATACAAATAAATAAAAAAATTAAAACTCACAACAGAAAGTAGCACTGCAAAGTAACAATTAATTAAATTTATTTCATTTAAGCATTGACGATATTATGGCATTTTAGGACATATTTATTACTTGGCGACCCGCATTCAATTATGTTACGTATTTTATGATTTGTTTGCTAGTCATGTCAATAAGTAAATTAATCAACGTTTATAAGTACAAGGAAATAAAATATATGTTACTTTTGATTTTTTATATATTTTTAATAGTTTTATCGATATATTTATGGAGTAGTTGAAAATTGAAATCGTCAACAATCGTGAATCGAGACTCTAGTAACAAGTTGTTTCAATGGCTATGACATATTGACATATTTTGTTCGTGATTGGAAGATCTGTTAATTTTTATATGTCTACATAGTTGTTTTTTAAAATGTATTATTGACAACAATAATAAATACCAAACAAAAATGAATTCAGACCTGCTGATGGAGTCTCGTAGAGGTAAATTTTTGATTTTACATGTATGTCGAAAGTTATCTTTCAGATGTTTAATTTAATTAGAAAGTCTAATCCTAATATGTTGCTGTTGTGTATAATTATATTCTAAAATAGTTTTATAGAAAAAAATTGAACAATATGTAAATTATGTAATGTATATTTCAAAACGTTCAAATTACGCTTGCAGAACAAGATTGTGCTGTTTGTCTACAAAGATGTCAGCATCCAGCAGAATTACCTTGCGGTCATGTGTTCTGTTTTCTTTGTGTTAAGGTAATAAATACCTTTCATTACATAATTGTGTCTCTGAATTCTTTGAAGTTTAATCAATATATTCAAGAGTACACAATTAATTGTTATACTACATTACTTGCTACCAATAATAAAAACTTCTATTATATTTTTCAGGGTGTTGCATTCCAGAGTAGAAAATGTGCTATGTGTCGTACAGAAATTCCTATTGATTATCTGGATAATCCAGTTTTATTAGAGGATTTGTCATCTGCTCAAGCAATTGACAATAATTCCGATCAAAAATACCAGTGGTATTATGAAGGAAGAAATGGTAATATTTTTTAAAGTTTACTATTTTTCATAAATAATACAATTCACACACTACAGATTTAACTTTGTTGCAAAATTTATATTGTATTAGATCTAAAAAAATTAAAACTGATATTGCTAACCATTTAGAAGTTAAAACATACAGGTGTTACTTCTGAATAACTACTTTTAATGAATATCTTATTGAAAATAAAATTCTTGTCTTGTTATTGTAGTTTCAAAATTTAGACAGTGTGTTGCATATTTGCAGGTTGGTGGAAGTATGATGAGCGGAGTAACAGTGAGTTAGAGACAGCCTACAGTGCAGGAGAGACAAACTGTACTCTATTATTAGCTGGGGCCCTTTATATTGTGGATTTCCAAGCTCTGACACAAGTACGGAGAAGTGATCAAACAAGAAAACGTCGCGTGAAACGGGACACACCATTGTTCCCTGCTAAAGGTTATTTATTTATACACCAATGGCCTGATTCATTGGCAGTGATAAACCTATTTAGTTATCAAATTTTTTGTCCTTTTTAAACACTTTTTGAATTCAGTTTTAGCGAGGAAAACATAACATTTGATAACCAAAATAGGTTTTAAAACTGTCTATGAACAAGGCTGCAAATGTCAACATAAAACATATATCATTTACTTTGAGTAATGGCAAAGTTGGGTAATGTCTACTGTCTTAATCAAGGGGCACTATTTCCACTTCTGAAGTTTTAGGCATTATTGAATTGTAGCCATGCAAAAATATTTTAAATGTGTAAAAATTTACTTTGACTAACACTTCAACAGGTATAGCTGGAATTAAGACTGAGAAAAGACAAGTTGTAGAGAGTAAAAATGATGATGAGGAAAATTCTAATGCAACAAATCAGAGTGAAACAGACAATACAAATGTCCAAGCAGAAATCCCCTCAACCAGACAACTTCAACCTGATGCCCAGCAAATACATGCTCAAAATGAAGGAATTAATTATGTTGTGGATAGATTTGGGTAAGTCGTGCTTACATTGAATATACTGTATATACACCACTTAACCACAGTCAAATAAGTTTGAATACATATGGTATCAAATATATGGTTTACAAGATGATGGTGAGAACTGTATTTAAATTTCAGCAGTGGGATTTTAATAAAGTTTATGACTTTACAACATGCCACATTTCATTACAACCTTTTTTTGATCCTGGCATTTTTTATAAATATCGTGTATCTAAATAATTTTGAGAAAGCATGAAGAGATCAATGAAAGTAGATGAAGCGAAAGTAGTATATCAAGATCAAGCAGTGGAGATCTATAGTCTCTGCCTACACCTATGGGATACAGGCGTGATGTTTATGTATGTATGTATAGCTAAATGCCAATAAAATTTTCCTTGTTTCAGAGTCATCATTCTTGATGATGAGGATGACAACAATGCAGTAACAGAAGATATTTTAATGTAAATAGTATATTGGTATTCAAATAATAAATGAGTATTTATACTAATGTGTAATATACTATATTACTTATAAATAAATGGTATTTTATTTTAATATATTAGGTAAAATGCATGCAAACATTAGGGGTGTGTCCAAGGTCTGATTTTGAGCAGTATTTAATAGTTTCTAAAAATATTGCTTACAAAAAACCCTGAATTCTGAAACAGCATCAAAATTGGTTGTAAAACGACTCAAGACATACATATTTTAATAGTGCAGTAGGAATGCTTATCTCCACTTTCGCACCCATGCACCTTATGCATGATGATGTCATGTTGTGGATGTTGCATCCTCCACTATTTCTCCTACCATCAACTTTGATATTTGTAACATGCTTATAAATAAATGGTTTTAAAAATTCTGCCGGATTATGATTATCCATAACATAAACTTTAGATATAAACAATAGTAAAAATTGAGGACACTACTGGAAAACTGGGCAATGATATAGAATTAATGTTTTTTTTAAATTAAATGATATACTGAATAATAATTGTAACAACAAAATAAGATAAATGTTAAAAAGTATTCAGTCATAGTCTACTGATAAATACAGGCTTGTAAATAATTACCATTAATGTTGGATCCAGCAACTTCCTGCTATTTTTAGATTTTCTAGCTTGCAGGGCACAATCAATGCTGATTCTGACTAATGTCATATTAAACTTTAATACTCAAGTGTGTTTATTTTATTACATTTATTACTATTCAAAAGGGTACATGTGATTATTATTTACACAACCAGAAATAGAATTTATAGGTAGGTCTTATAGTAATTATATTCATAAATAAAATACAGCATATTATACATTTTTTACTAAATACTACATAACTATTCTACATTTAATAAATTACCATGGCCTAACTTTACTTTGACTTGCGTGAGTCAATATCCAAGTGTTGTGAGGCTTAGGTTTCATAGACATTTGCTTGTGACGCGGAAATTTTGGGCACATAACATACATTCTTTCATCTCTAACCACAATGTAGCATGATTTACAGCGCCTCCTTACGCGACCTTTCACTTTAAAATTACGAATTGCGTTAAACATAGTAACTTGAGGCATTAGCAATTTTTCTTTGGTTATTGTTTGTAGACTATTCAAAATAGATGGTACTGCGGTGTATGTTCTAGCAGGAAGATTTACCGCAGATATTGTTTTAACCAGTGATAAAATCCTTTGCATTTTAGCTGCAAAAAACAAAGCACTGTTAAAATAAATTCACCAAATTGTATAGGTTAAGTTAGGTAATTATAAAATATTATCACATTTGACTATTCTTCTGCGCTTAGAAGTTTCTGGGGTACTAAATTAGACAGATTTAGTAGCGTCTTTATTGATTAATTTATTTTGATTGGAGTAAATCACAAATCTTGACAAATTGCGAAAATAATTATTATGGTACCAATTTTTTTTATTTCAATATAGCGAATAGGGATGCTCGATATTCATCGATGGTGATTAAACATCGATATTTTGATTTCGATAATAACGATATATCGATGTTAATAGAATAAAATATTGAAACGTCAATATATCTTTTAAGGCCATGTAACGTGTGATATTTTAGCTAGGGACTAGATAGATAATTATCAAGTTCAACTATTTTACACAAGACGACACTGATCAACGTATTCGAAGTAAGACATTTTGTATTGTATCAGCCCATATACGACCCACTGCAGGGCACGGGCCTCCTCTACAATCGAGAGTACGATTGAGAGTGGTTAGGCCATATAGTCCACCACGCTGGCCTAGTGCGGGTTGGCGGACTTACACACCGTAGATTTCTTTTTTAAATCGCTACGGTATGCAGGTTTCCTCACGATGTTTTCCTTCACCGTTAAAGTGCGTGGTGATTGACTATCAATACACACATAACTCCGAAAAGTCAGAGGTGTGCTCTGGGATTTGAACCCGCGACCACCGTGAACACCGTGAAGTAAGACATACGAATAGTTAGTTCTTTGTATTTCCTAAGGGATTTAAAAAAAAACTCAAATCAAAACCTCAACGCTCGCGTGATTCTTGAAACTCTTGTTAGTGTGTGTTGTGAGCAATCTTGTGAAGCGGAAATAAATTTAATTTGATATGAAACATCGTATTGATATTGATATGAAACGTCGCCAACGAAATAACAGGTATGGTAAATCTTTATTCCGTATTCAGTATTTAGGTACCATGAGTTTACTCGCTGTATTATTTCCTAGTTTTAAGCGTATTTTGTGAAAAAAGTGGATAAATTACTCGATTCAATATTGAATATCGATGTTTTTTTAATATCGATCATCCCTAGCCCAAGAAAGAACAGATAATAAACAACTGCCGGAAAAAACTAAGCTCACAGACAGCAACGTCAAAACTGCGAACAGCGAACATGACAGTGAATCGATAGAGCTTAGAGAGGTCCTAAAATATCGGTAGATTTCTAATATAAACACAAAATCGGTATTTACGAGTATATACACGTTTTAAATATTTGTAAGAACAAATAACAAATGTTTGTGTGAACCACTAGTATTTGTTTCGGTTCTGGGTGTTTGTGAGATTTAATTTTTAAAAGTCTTTGGTAGTTCCTGATACCTATCCACGACACAAGACTCGGTCTTAGTGTGGGGTTCGGACTTTGTATATAACTGTTGGGTGTATCTATTTATTTATACCTATTCATTATTCTTCTTTGCTCATTCCCATTTTATTGTGGTGTCGGCTCTCTTAATACGTCTGCCGTATTAGGAGAGCCAAGGTGGTCTGTTTCTGAAATTCTGGTTTCTGAAACATTATATTATGCTTTATGTATACAGTAACTGTTAAAAGATTTGCTGCTCCTGTGAAGTCACATACATTGTTACGTAGTTACGTAAATTTTTTCCGTATTTTTAGTGTGAATATAAGCTAACCTTCCGAAAATTTGCTTTATTTTTATGGACATACATTACATTTTCACAAATGTATTGTGATGTCACAGTCAATATATTTATTTAAAAAAAACATTATCTAGGAGAATATCTGGTCCCTAGCGAATAAATTGACCTTATAGCTAGCTTTTGAAGAACTAAGATTGTATTAATGTCAGCAGCACACAGTAAAATTCCATAACTCTACAGACTATGAAAGTAGGCAAAATATAAAAATCGAGTTGTATCAATATCAGTCAATTGGTGCATGCGGTGAGTCACCGTAAAGACTGCGGCGCTCAGCTTTTTAGCTAGAGCGACTATATGACGTCTCCATTGAAGTTTGGGATCTAATGCGATTCCCAAGAACTTAGTCGTATCCACACGGCTCAACTCATCCCCATTGTAAAGAATATTAGCGTTAACTTTTTTGACGTTAGGAGTCACAAACTGACAACTGTACACATTTAGTTTTCTGACTATTTTGTTACAAACTGTTAACGCTAAACCAATGTACGATTTTTGGGAGGGTGTGGTTTACATCGTCACTAATAGGTTGATGACTTGATGTCGATTCAGTTTAAATAATAAAGAAGTATCATTCGCAAACAACATTACCTCACAGTTGTCCCTTATAAAAAAGGGAAGTCATTAATTTGTGCCCGATATGGCGATAGTCTCGTCCCCTATCACATCGTGGGAAGGAACACACAAGGCGAAACATGAGTGTTTTGGTTGCACCTCTGCCTACCCCTTCGGGGATAAAGGCGTGATGTTTATGTATGTATGTATGTAAGTCATTAATATAAATTAAAAAAGAAAAGGTCCAAGAATCGAACTGAATCCCGGCGGAACTCTCATACTAACAACAGACGCACGGGATCTGTTTCCTTTGACACCTACGCTTTGGACCCTATAACTTAAATATGACTTGCATAAATCAAGAGCAATGCCATTTACTCCGTAGTGGCTCAACCTCTCTCTCTCCCTCTATCTCATTAGCCACTGGAAGTCCACTGCTGAACGTAAGTCTCCCGCATGGATCTCCAGATGGATCTGTTGGAAGACTTGCATTATGCTATATTTTATGATCCTATGTCGAAGAGAAGTGCTCCATGAGTTTTGGTTTACTTGGACTTAAATTTTTATATAATTCAAGGTTTGAACTATAAAGTGCGAGATCTCGCGACTGCAGAGTTGTTAGTATATTTTTCCTGCTGTCCCATTCAATACCACGAATGTTCAATACCATCTACAACTATGAGAGGTGAAGTTATGGTCCAATGGGCAGGTCAAGTTCGGATTGGGGTGGCTTCAATTTTACATATCATAGAAATTCTGGTAAATCTCAGTTTATATTTCCTTACGACAATTTCCTTCATCTTTAATTTACATGGTTATTTACTAGTAATCAATACACACATGAATTCGAATAGCCAGAAGTACCCATGTTTTGGGATTTGAACTGGCAACCATTGTTACGGTAGCCGCGTTCGATCTATTACCAACAAGCCACCGCAGTTTACCTGACCACACAAACTTCATGACAAAGTTGTTGCCACCAAATTACAGATAGTTCCATATATTCCATATATACATATCATTCAACATTTATATCTACTACTTATTCTAGAATTTAATGAACGTCGGCGCGGCAAGGCTGGGCTATTGGCTAGACAAAGCGTAATTAGAGACGAAATACGATATTTAGATTTTAGAACATAGAATTAGATTGCGAATACGGCTTTATCATTTTTTTTTAATTATCACGTATGTACGCATTAAATGCGATAATTTTAATAACATTAAATAAGAAAAGAGTATTTATGAATAAGTCAAATTGAAATTATGTTGACATTATTATTTTTATTTTAGAGTACGTAACATTAAGCAGTTCTAGCCAAAAAAAACAAGAACTGATTAATGTTTTAAAATTGTTGTCTTTTGAAAAACGTTGATTATAAACTTATCGCAAGCATTATCGCTTGTTAAATATACACTTGAACTGTTGACCTCGTTTTATTGTCATTGGATACTTACTATACGTGCGATGAGCACAAACAGTGAAACGATCAAGACTAAAGCGGACGTTCTTACCAAAATGAATACAGGCTCGAAAACGAATGTTCATAAAGTGACTAAAACTATTGTAACATCGCCGGATATTTATAAACCCGTCGGCCCCTACAGGTGTGTATTTTTTTCTGCATTAACCATTGTTGATTTTATTTAATATATAGCTTGTTAAAATGATTTTAGAGATCCCAATGATCGGTATGGGTATTACTTGTTTTTTTTTCCCTATAACAACTATTGTATAATTGGCCAGATTTACTTAGTTCTTTTACATATCTTGGGTATGCCCAAGAAGATTAGGTATGTCCAATTAAATTAATAAAAATGTGGTGCTTAAAAGTTATATATTACCTACCTTTATTAATGTATGTGACTGTTGGGTGTATTATGTATTATTATGTTGGGTGTATTATGTATGGGAAAATTGAGTCAAGTTTTCGGCGCTTATATATATTATGTTATTTATTTAATTTCAATAGAAATTAACAATACATGTAGTCGTCGTAGTTGTTATCTCAGTATTCAGATAAACATATATGTGAAGAGATGAGTAATCGCACCGGATATACCTGTTAGTAACCGGACCGGACGCGGCTGCCAACATGTTCCCAGTGGTCGCGGGTTCGAATCCCAGGACACACCTCCGACTTTTCGGAGTCATGTGTGTATTGATAGGCAATCACCATGCACTATAACGGGGAAGGAAATCGTGAGGAAACTTGCATACCATAGCGATTTGCAAAAAATTCTATGGTAAGTAAAGTGCGCCAACCCGCATTAAGCCAGCGTGGTGGACTATATGGCATAACCTCTTTTAATCGTACTCTTGATTGTAGAGGACTCGTGCCCTGCAGTGGGTATTATATGGGCTGATTCAGTTCAGTATAACACATGAACCTATATATCAAATATTTACTAATTGCATTATAATTTTTCAGCCAAGCGATTTTGGCGGACAAAACGCTTTATGTTTCCGGCGTGCTTGGTATGGACAAAGAGGCACAATTAGTGTGCGGTGGTGCTGAAGCTCAGACCAGGCAAATTCTCAACAACTTGAAACACATATTAGAGGCTGGAGGCGCGACCCTAGAATCTGTTATTAAGACAACAATACTGCTGGCTAATATGGATGATTTTCAAACAGTTAATAAAATTTATGCCGAATGTAAGTTCCTATAATCATGAGAACTCTTATTGGTTAATTTATATATGTCTACGCACTCCTAGTTATTATACAGTATTGTAAGAGTAGGTTTATCAACTGTGTTCGATTCGGTCCCATTATTGCATGCTGACATCATGACTTGGCAGCATCCTGCTCTGTTCATAGATTTTTAAACCGGTCGGTAACTGACCAGACGCTGCTGCCACAATATTCACGGTGGTTGTGGGTTCAAATCCCAAGGCACACCTCTGACTTCGGAGTCATGTGTGTATTGATAGTCAATCACCACTCACTAAACGGTGAAGGACAGCATCGTGAGGAAATCTGCATACCGTAGCGATTTGTAAAAAATGTCTATGGTATGTAAAGTCCGCCAACCCGTACAGCGTGGTGGACTATATGGCCTAAACCCTCTCAAACATACTCTCGATTATAAGGAGGGCCCGTGCCCTGCAGTGGGTTGTATGTACATATATGGGCTAATACCGATAACTTATACGTCACCTTAGACTTACCTGTACCCTACCTGAACTACTTATCTTGACAACCTTTAGTCAAAAGTACCTACTTTGTGATGTTTTGTTGTCATATGTGTACACTTAAGTAGATAATGCGATACCGGTAGTTTTACAAAGCCCTATATTAAGGCGTTCATATCGATTCAGACTGAAACCATAATAAGAGTGCCCCTCCTTCCTTTTAGTTCATTGTTATCACACACAGGCACGGTTTACGTTCAGCCGCCCGGAGTACCTAGCCATCATAAGCAATTGTTGTACTCCAATGATAAACCTGATATTATCGCAATAATATGGTATGGTTTCTCGGGGTCGGGCAGAATCCATATATATTTAAATATGTTTTTATTTTGCGATAGTGACTTGTAAGTATCCGTATGGCGAATAGAGATGGTTTGCGCTTATTTGTCAGTTGTGCTTATTAACCGTGACTACCTGACTGGAAGTGTTGTAGAAACAGCTGACAGCGATGTTATGAGTATTTTATCAGTATTATTAAAAATATACATATATATAGGTACCGACATCAAACAAGACAAACAGTCGTTTATACAAAATATTATTTATATAGGAAACTCAATTACAGAAAAAAGTATAATGCACAACAATTTATAATGTCCATATAACGTCTTCCTACAGATAATTAATTAATACATTGTAGATTTAGAAGTAGCAGAAGCTCATATTGACTATTGTAGAGACATGTACCTATCTCCGATTTGAGTCATTGTTTCGCGCCGCTGTTCGTGATACCAGATATTTTGAGATTAAATTTAGTGTACACTAAAGATCAGAACATGCCGCTGAGTGTTTTTCTTCACTGTGTTGTGTTCAACGTCATTATTAAATAAAATTCCGCTCCCTGGGTGTTAAGGTAGCGAGAGGGCATTGGCAGAAGAAGACACGGTCGTCTCCGGGTTATTGGGATAAGAGGTGAAGGGAGGCGTTTGAGAACGGTGGTTTGCAATTAGAAAGACTAGGCAAGTGGCATGATGGAAATCAGATTTCCAAAGCATGTAGATAGGTAACGAGTTTGCCATCAAAAATAAGTATTTCAAGCCTGACCCTATGGTCATACCATTCAGGCTTTTTCTATATAAAGCCTCAACGCTTGTATGGACTTTAAGATACAGTTTTAAAAACAGCGTATTCATTTAATTGACTTTCCTTGGCTTGCATATACATTAGGATTAAAATGCAAACTTGCCTTGCTTTGTATAAATGTATAATTATTCAGCATAAACAATTAGCTTACAGATAAGAGTTAATTTAGAATATTATCAAGGTGAAATACATATACAAAGGTTGTAATGTGAGTTTATATGTGAAGTGTTCATTTTGCAATATTATGTTTCTACTTATTTAACATTGACTGGATTTTTCATTATTGTACCTACCTACTTGCCTTTTTAAAAGAGAACCAAATTATTAATAAAACGTGAAGCATTTATCTACTTTATAAAATGCAGTATTATGGTATTATGTATATAATTTCAACATATTTTTTGCTGTTGATAAGCGTTATTATTATAATTATGTTTGTACAAATCATAATAACATGGAACATACCTATTATGCTAATTATAAACTTTGCATATATTCCTGACGCTATATTTTTTTTGTTATTGGCACCAAAATATATCCCTTTTTAATTGCTGTAGAATTACTTGTTCCTGACGCGGTTTCAAACTGTCGAACACTTTTACAAAAGTATGTACACATCTAACGCGCCCTTAACACGTATAAATTTTACTAGCAGTATCAAGAATACACAGGTGTTGAGTTTATAAATCAAGAAAAAATTTGAGATGTGCATGAACTTAGTAACGAACTTTTTCTTATTGCAGTCTTCCCTAAAGATTGTCCAGCGCGCGCAACGTACCAGGTAGCGAAACTGCCCTTAGGCGCTGCCGTGGAAATCGAAGCCATTGCTCTTAGTGGGGATCTGGTGGTCGCCGAGGCCGGCCCGTGTCCTTGCGCGCGTACTTAAATTATGCTAAGCTAATTATATTTTTTGAGCAATACATGTTTCTGCAATTTTCATTGCGATTTGATAATGCTTAAAATTTTTGTTTTTACTGCATTTTGTTTTTGTACTGTGTTTACATTTCTTGTTTGTATTTTATTTTTAATTTAAAATGCAATAAATTTGTGTTTTTTTATTGTGGATTTTTAAAGAAATTAGAAGCGAAATTACCTAGAAAAACATCGTCTCCATACTTCTAAATTCTCGTTACGCCTGGAGAAGCTATAAAATACCTATCTAATCTATAATCAAGGAAACTCAAATGTTACTTGGTAAACACATATCCTTTGCTGCATTAATTCAAGTCATTCCGAAAATCTGCCAACGATTTTCAGATACCACAAGAAGGTCTTCTCATGTCCATTTTGCAAGGAACTGTTCAATATTAGAAGGAAAATATTGAAGTTGTCCTTTTGTAATAGTCTAATAGACCTCGTACTCATCATCCTTCTTGAGCATTGCTAGTACATAGAACAAATAATACCTACTTTAAAAGCGTGTAACGTTGGTATTTGCTGTGAGTAGATACATTATCTAACTCACGTCGTAGTTATTGTAAATACAACATCAAATAGCTACGTCTAAAAATAAAACTTAACGCAACATTAATTCCTTGCAAATATTTATTTGACATTTTCCGTGGCGCAGTTGGTTATTCGACGCCTGTGAAACGAGAGGCCGCGGGTTCGATCCCCGCACCGAGACAAATATTTGTGAGGTCCACGGGACAAAGATATTGTTTCGCATCCAGACCCGAAACAAATATCTTTCACAAACACCAGTGTTTGTGAGACCGAAGTCACTCGTAGTTTCTGATACCCGATATTAGACTCGATCTTGGAGTGGTGTCAGGACTATTATGTGACTGTTGGGTGTATATTATTTATTGTTTAGGCACGAACTCCCTATCTCACGAAGTTATTATATTGTGTAAACTCTACACTGTAAAGTTATTACTAGTTAATAGGGTCGAACTTGTTAAGTACGCAATTCAAATTTTACATATTCATACCTCATATTTATGACTGTTAGTTTAATAAATAAGATACTATTTTTAAATCTGGACTGGGTGGGGTGGTATTGTAATGTAGAGGGCGAACCAGCGAGTAGTAGATGGGTAGTCGGCGCCCACCACCTTGACTTCGCTCTGGGCAAACCGGAATAATTTATACAGGCTAGGTAGCTAAGCCGAGGTATTGCGTGAATCGCTGAACAAAGAGCTTTATTATTAGTAACAGTCGCTAAGTACAGTAAATGTAGTTCTGTGTGAATAATAAATGCCTGCTCGTAAATAAATGTCGTAACTCGTAATCATATATTACAATAAAAGGTTATTGCGTCACTGATAACATTTTACAAGAGCTTTGAAACTAAATTTCAAAGTTATCTTGGATTTATGGTTACTAAAATTAGTTTGCTAATTATTACGTTTTTCTGACTCCCAAAGTAACCTACCTAGGGAGGTACAGAATATTGTTCGACTTTATGGAATCTAATTGCTTAATACGCGGGTAGAAAAATCTAATAACCTACAATCATGTACAATCGTAGACTTACCTAGTACATAATATATAAGCATTTACTACACAATGTTAGGAGTTAGGACGCCGTTCAAAAAATACACCAAAATAAGGAGTCCTAGTTTTTGTTAACAAACATTATAAATAATTAAGTCTATTAAGGCTTTGTTGTAAATAATACCTAAGTATTAAATTATATAATGTACCTATTACTACCTTTATTCATCTCTTTCTCGTTTTTTTATTTTACTTGCACAATACAAAGATGACATTACACCTGATGGTGAAGGAGAGACAAGAGTGCAACCTAAACAGAGTATCCATCGGAGAGAATAACATCTTGCCGTTTAATACAATTATATCCACCTATTGTAAGCCGGAATCTGGATATAGTTACATAAGGTGAAGGCGAAATGCGACACTTTTGTGTGGATGAAAACGGCGAGTTTTCTAACACCGCCCGGCTGATGGAGTAGCGGTTGCTATCGATAATCGAGGTGGATGTGAATATTCTACCCCTAGATTTTGGGTTCCGGTATCTCGCACATCGAACGAAACGCAACAGCAAACTTATGGTAGAGCGAATCTCTCTTAAATTTTGGGAACGGTACTAAAAGAAGGGCTATCCTGATTGAACCTCACCCATGCTATAATTAGTCGTCGCTACGCCACCCTTCATAAGTGAGGGTGTTTTCAAATAGTTTTCTATGTTTCAATATTTAATTTACCAAAATCAATGCACCTCTGCACTTTACATTGATATGTCTCCGAAAGGGTATAGTAGAGGTTTTTCTCTTTTGCCATGCACTGATCGCCGAGCTTATTTCCATCCCTTGATGTGACGGGAGCGTGCCTGTCTATATGCCAAGCACCTTTCCAGTGCAGCTAATGAGAGTTTTCAAAAGAAACAAATCACACAAAGTTTATTGTTCTACCTGACAATCTAACCCAAGACTAGACAAGTTTTCACTAAATCCCCATTTACACGGCGAGATTTTCTCGCCTGGAAGATACGATTATCGTAAGGATACAAAAAAGTTCGTGTAGACATTGTCGAAACATGATAATCTATTTTCTCTTCTCGAGATTGTCGCCGCGAGAATCTCTCCCCGTGTAAATGGCGCTTAAGCGTATGAAGTCATTATACTGTCCAACACATTTGGTCATAATTCGTGAAACTAAAGGTTTATAATAGTACAATAATTATAGTCTACCAACTTTGTCGCGACATTTACATGTTATAATATAATGATGTGTTTTTAAATACCTTTAATAAAAAACAAAGTGGTGTGAAAGAAAATAAACTCAAGGCTATGTCCCCAGATCAAATATTCTAAACATTTCCCAACATCATTAATCAAGTGTTATATTTAATGGGGTTTTAGATGGTTTAGCTAAGCGTAAGAAAAAACCCAAGGTAATATAATATTAAATTAAGAAGCGTTTACACCATCGGTGAAGTTGTAAAGTCGTGAACAAAAATAAAATAGCAAAAGTCTTTCCTTAAGTCTTGTCTCCTACATTAGAAAGTCCTCCAGGTTTTTTAGATTTAGAAAAAAAGTATTGAAAATAGTCCATTGCGATTAGATCCCCGAAGTTGATGCGGTTCGATTCTCGCACCGCGTCAAATATTTGTGATTCACAAGTAAGCATTCGTTTTGGGTCTGAGTATTTGTGAGACCGAAAGTCTCGCGTAGTTTCTGATACCCACGACACAACACTCGATCTTAGTGTGGGGTCAGGACTATGTATGTGGCTGTTGGGTGTATCTATATGTAGGCATGTACGTATTGCTGAACATAGATGTCATGGAAGCAGCCTGTATTCACCAACTTCCTCAAACTGTGCTTTCGCTTGCCGGCAAGTAGGTAGCTTCCAAGTTTACAAGTTCCAACTCCAACAATATAAACTTTTCTACTTTTTAATATCTACTGTACTGAACGGCATATAAACGTCCCCCTGCACGGCACAGGTCACGGGGCTCCTCTACAGTCGAGAGAATGATTCAGAGGAGAATGCCTGCATAGCTAGTGAACAATTTGTACTAGTGACTTAAGCGGCATCTTAACACGCTGTGTGAAACAGGACTAGTATTTGGCTCAGAAGTGGGACGATAGGCAGATACCGTCAAGTTGGAATTAAAATTCTCTTGACTCATGTTTTTGATGCAGCTAGTGTGCCCGAGTCTTTATTCACTTACGTAGCAAGTCGACAGGGAGATTGCGATTTTGAGTTATACATTGGTGCTATTAAAATTACGGGCTGAAATGTTACTAACACATGTTGCTTTTGTAAATAGCAAAACTTCTATTGTGTTTACCATGTACATTCAAGTTAGATGAGTAACTGAGATAACAGCAAAATATTATTATTTACCTAGAATATTTGTAAACTAATTAGTTATTGATGAATTTCATAACAAATATTTCTTTATTATTAATATCTTCAGGTAAGTATATCTATTTGTTTTCTCAATTTAAATACACATTGAATTCAAACTGATTAAACCATTTAGAATTTCTATGTTATAGAAAATGAATTAACCTCTTTATTAATTCAATTTCTAAAATTAATTACAACCAGTGTCCTTACACTAGATGTGTGTATGGCAATGTTAGAATGTACTACGTTCTTTTAATTGGAAAAACGCGATGGGGGTGCGAGGTCAGTTTACGGGGTTCCCTCCTTCCATAATAGTTAGTTACGATACGATCTCGGGCACCAGCCAGTAGCCACCGGGCAGTCAAGCGGCGTCGGTGGGACAGAGCGGTCAGCGCGACCGTCGCCACCACGGCACCGCGCCACAACATCACGCGCCGACACTGCACTTCCCTCTCATGTCTCTTGGGTGCCATCTTCATACATAATGGGTTGCACAAGCAGCGCGCCTACTGTACCCACTCCTGACGCTAATGCCACTACAGGTATTTCATACACATAAATGATAAATGTGCTTCTCATCACTTTTAATACGAAGGCCGTAAACACCGCGTTTGTAAGTACCTACACATATTTTTTTAGTATTTTTTATTATCTATATTTCACATTTATTGTTTTTAATTATAATTACCTGCAATCTTACTTCTCGTACTAATATTACTTAATTACTTTCTATCAATGATATCACATACGTACTAGTAAACTGCGCCTATATCATTTAAATGATATAATGCTACATCTGGTTCAGTTATTTTATATTTTAGGCTAATGTTTTACGAACTTCAGCGAATTTAACCGCGCACTTGATTTATGGGCAACTTTATTTTTGTTACGCGATCCAAATGTAAATTATGCTTGCAGTTTCTTTCCGCTGTAAAGTTAAGTGACTATACACAATGTAGTTACTGATACATTATTTTTATCTATATTATAATCAGGACCAAACTTTTTAAAACCTTTATTAACTTAAGCTTTTTGATACATTTGATGCCACATCAATGTGAGCGCGTCAGGAATCAGGATTCATTGCCCAGATATACTGACAAGTGGCACTGAGCTAAAAACTTTTAAATATGGTAGAAACAATATTTATTTTAAATATATTAATTGCAATAAAATTATTGCCTACGTAAAACTTCAATGGAATAAATGTTATATACAGTTTTATATTTCAGAACAAAGTTCGACATTTGTGCACAATATGCCCGAGAAAGACGATGAAGACCACAACGAAACGATACCAGAGCAGCGAAATGAATCCGATGACACTAACGTGCTTCCTAAGTGTGATACCTTAGAGGAACCTTTACAAGTAGTTAGGAATATCAAATCTTTGGAGCCGGATTTACATAGCATAGACAGTGTGAAAGGTAAATAATGTTAGTTAAAAATAATTCGTGCATACTAAAAACCTTTTCTGTCAGCCGTAGTTGATTTTTAAAGGAAAATCCGTAGTCCACTATTAAAATGGATGTACATATTTGTAGTATCTGCCGGAACTGCTACAGACCACGCTAGCTAGTGTTTTCGTGTTCTTAGAACCTTGGCTTCCATATACATACCTACTATCTTGATGTCAACTGTGACACATTAGGTATTACCATTTTAATAAATAGGCCAAATTACCCTGCGAAGGTAAACAAATTACATATTCACTTGCATGTGAGCGTAAATATTAGATACAAATGCGATGTACCTATACAATAATATTCGCTTTTGTGGTTGTAATTATATATTCATTTTCTCCTAACATTTAACAGAGTAAATCGACTGTGATTCGATGAAAGACATAGCACTTCTCTATTATTTTAGAAATAACCTCATGGGATGATAAGTAGTAGGCATCATATAGTAACCAAAGTAGTATATTTGACAGCCTCCGTGGCGCAGTTAGTTGGCCGCCGGCTGAGAAACGGGAGGACGCGTGTTCGATCTCCGCATCGAAACAAATGTTTGTGTGAACCTAAGTATTTGTTTCGAGTCTGGGTGTTTGTGAGACCAAAAAGTCTCTCGTAGCTCCTGATACTTACGACACAAGAATCAGTCTTAATGTGGGGTCAGGACTATGTATGTAACTGTTTGAATGTAGACATGGTTAACTCCAAAATCAAGGTTCGGTTACAAAAACAGAAATGTGTAAAACTTTGAACTAAAACAAACGTTATTGACGAACATAAAGAACACTAGATAATAAACAACTCTTAATTTTTTTAGAAAACCAAGGAAATGAAAATTCCACGGAAAGTAACAATGAACACTCGTTAGACACATCGTATGATGACAAAATATCTAGTTTAAGGGAAGTCGTCGAACGAGTAATAGAAGTTAACGTTGTGGATGGTATAAATGGCGATGTCCAGCATTCTCACAATGGAGAGCAAGAACATGCCAGCGTTAAGGAAGATAATGGCAACAAAAGCGATCCACATGATGCAACAAATCCACTAGAGACTAATGACGACGTGAAAGCAAATGAAGAGGAGACCAAAAAGTACGTATCTGCTTATTACTTGTAAAGAATGCTAAACTTTAAATACGTTTGAAAAACAATTGATCTTGAATTATGAACAACAAACAATGAATTTACATCTATGCCTAAGAGCCTTTGCACACAGCACCCGGCGTATTTTTAACGCGCCGAGGACGCGCAGATGTCACGCGCTGAACGCATTTCAGACGACGTGGGTAAACCTTTGTACATGTTCAAAAAAATTTGTGGCACCGCGCCGCGCCGTACAAACGCGATACAAACGCGCTGCAGTCGCGCGTTTGTATTTTGATACAGAAATCAACATGGTGAAATGAGCCGTCAACCGTGCGGCGCGGCGTGCCCATGGACGGCGTACACCTTCCCCATACCCGATAATTCATAAACAAACGCAATACAGACTACCTCCGAATGCGTTTCTCGTGCACGTATTTTTTTATCGCTATGTCCGCGCTTTTGAATTGATACAAATGCGACAATCTGCTCTTTGGTCATCTACAGCGCCGCGCTGCACTGTGAGCGCGCTTTCGTAATATGTATTATGTACATAATATGTCGTCGGTTCGTAAAAAATACGCCGTGTGCAAGGGTCCTAATATGTTTCCTGATTGAAATGCAAAAGACCAAATTAACCCATGAATATCAATGTCGGTATAAAAAGACTGAATTTATATAACATTGTAAGTTAGAAATAACTTTCGTGACAATAGGTAATATAACAATATCCAATGAGCAGTCAGTGAAGCAATGAAATAGGCAATTGTTAAACAATGACGTTTACAAATTAAATTTGAATTGCGCCGACCAAGCGTAATTGTATTTGTACCAGTGCTTCTGATTTATGTACTATTTGTTATCACTAAAAACAAAATCGCTTCCCGCTGTATGTCTCTATCTCTATGTGTGCTTAGATCTTTATAACTACACAACAGATTTTGATGCGGTTTTTTTTAACAGATCGAGTGATTGAAGAGGAAGGTTTACATGTAAAATACATATACAAGGTGCCACAGTTTGTACAAAATTAACATGTATCTGAAGTGGAATTAAAAAAATATCTGCACCCAGACGAAGCTGGGACGGACCACTACTCGCTAATTCAGTAATAAACTAAGTCCAATAATTCTGTAAAATCGGGGCAAACAATGGAAGTCGGGGGCATGTTCGTAAACTCTATTTATGCTCGGAGTATTTTTCTTGAGATAAAAACGAAAATACATAGCGTTTTCATTCACATAACATTTGTTTACTTATCTAGTTTCATTAAGGTTTAATATTAATACAGTAAATAAGGACCTAAAATCCTGTTATTAAAAATAAAAAATATTTACATATAAAACATGTATAAAACTTATAAAAAAGTGACATGTAGATACATGCGTTTAAATTAACAACAGACCAAATATGTTTACTGATAAACAACCATAATCAGATTAGCGCAATGGCATGTTATTGTATTTTCATTAAAACACGCACTATTGCCAAGTTTCATCAACAATCAGAAGTAGGTGGAATTCAGTTTCTTTGATTCCATTACATGATTACAAGCGAGTTGACCCACTAAAAGCGTGTTAAGAGACTATTAAGTACTGTACCTTTGTTATTGTATTTAAAAATACAACGACTCTTTTTCTTCCGTTGCGTTTATATTATTTTAAGTTACAATGTTTAAATAGGCCCTATATATGCTTAATAACTATAAAATGGAAATGTTAGAGGTCGTCTTGGACTAACTTTTTCTTTAACTGATACTCTGTATATGTATCACGGGCTTCCTCTACAATCGAGCTTACAATTGAGAGGGATTAGACCACATAATCCACGCTGGCCTAGTGCGGGTTGGGTGACTTTATATACCACTAGCGGTCGGGCCCGGCTTCACCCGGATGCAGATAGTTATTGAGTCCAGTTCACATCAACAACATATTAGTTATTTCGCGTACTGTTCTTTATTTAAACTCAACTTGAATACCGTCCTCTATATTGCTTTTCCCATTCCGTCCCGTTACATCCCGTCCCATTATTTCTCGTCCTGTCACATCCCGTCCCATTACACAGCGCATGCAATGGAAGCCTTCAAAATGAATACAATTTTCCCGTTTTTGTAATATTTTTCACTACTGCTACGCTCCTATTGGTCATAGCGTGATGTTATATAGCCTATAACTTTTCTCGATAAATGGGCTATCCAACACAAAAATATTTTTTCAATTCGAACCAGTAATTCCTGAGATTAGCGTGCTCAAACAATCAAACAAACTCTTCTGCTTTATATATTAGTATAGATAGAAATTCTTACGAATCACTATGGTGTGCACAGTGCAGGTTCCCTCGCGATATTCTCCCTCATCGTTATTGTGCGTGGTAGTTGACTCAATACACACATGACTCCGAAAAGTCGCAGGAAGTTTCTTGGGTTTAAACCCGCGAATGCCCTGAACATGTAGGTAGCCGCGTCTGGTTCGTTATCAACAGGCCACCACGTATCTCTTTGATACTCGTCCTTACAGATTTTACAGAGAAATACTAATTAAATAATACGGAATTGAAGAGATTGGCGATTTTTTTCCAAGTTACTATTGATATTATTTATATTATTTTATATTTTACCCAACCTAGCATTGCTTCGTCTGGCATCGGGATTTATTGAACAACAAAATCAAAATTATGTAAATCAATAATTTTCATATGAAACAAAACAATACCAAATGCATTAATTTATATTAAATCAAAAACACTCACCGCCACTTCCTCAATGTTATGCTATTAATGTACCAAATAATAATAAACATCATATTTTAATACGATACAATAATTAAAAGAAAGTGTGAAGTATAACAGAATAGAGTTTATGGTTTGATGTATTTTAAGTACGTTGTGAATATTGGTAACGGAATAGACGTAAATGACCGAGACGGTATACGCGGATTCGAATCTAAGGATACGCATCTCTGACTTTCAGAGTAATATAGGCATCGTGTGTATTTTAATCAATTGCCAAAAGCTTCAACGGTGAAGGAAATATCGTGAGGAACCCTACAGACCATAAAGATATTGATTGCATAATGTCTTAATTAAGTGAAGCCCGATAACTCACAATAATCCAGCACGTTGGTGTAAGCCCCGTCAATCACAGGTAGTTCGATTTATTATATACGACTCATTTCATATGTATGTAATAATAACTACGTTTTAAATAATTCTAGTCACAATAAAAAAATGATTTTCCAGGGATGAAAATACCGAGGAAGCAAGCAGCCCTAGTCAATCTGAAGCTAGTCGAGTAACTCGTTGGGAGGCGTTAGCCGACATCGCTGCAGAATTACCACCTTCGCTCGCTGTTGATCCAATCACTGGACAAATTTACGCATTATCCAAATAAATGTTGTCTAAAAAAAGCAATTTTATTGTTATTTGTCATGATCATTATATATCATATTTAAGTTTACTAACAGAAAAAGATTTAGCAAATTACTTATCTTAATATATATATAAATCTCGTGTCACAATGTTTGTCCTCAATGGACTCCTAAACTACTTAACCGATTATAATAAAATTTGCACACCATGTGCAGTTCGATCCAACTTGAGAGATAGGATAGTTTAAATCTCAAATTATAGTCGCAATTTTAATTTATTGCTAATTATTTGTCTGTTATTATTTGACAGTCACAATCATCTGTTAACTCCAAATGATTCTAACAGATGTCGATACCTTTCGACGGTGTTGAGTAAGTAATCAATAGATGGCGCTGCTATGGTAAATCTACGAACGTGTCATATAAGCTACATTTTAACAGTATAATTACCACGTGTTGTTGACGCTATAAAATTAATTAAATTTATTTTGTAGTGAACGAAATACCGTATAATTCAATTATTTCCAATTTTTAAATTTTTGGTGTTAATATAATAGAATTAATTAATTTAGATAATTAGATATTTTTGTAACCTCAGTGGGTGAAATAAAGGATTCTTACTAATATTATAAACTCGGAAAGTCTATGTATGTATGCTGGACCGATTTTGATGAAATTTGGTATGGGGACAGTTGATACTCTGGATCAACACAGGTTACTTTATCCCCAAAAAATGTAGTGTTCCCTTGGGAAGAGTAAGGAGAATTCCTAATTTGAATAAAATTTAAATAATAAAATTTGAATAAATATCTATTTAAGTATTTGCTACTTTTCAAGTTCAAATGGATGGCACGGGACAGGATTGTATGCTTTTCGTCATGGGACAGAAAGAGACGAGACAGAACAATATATAACGGGACGGGACGGGAAAAGCAATATAGTCTACGGCGGTCATATTTGATTCAAATATAAAACAGTTAGTAGGTACTCGAAATAATTCAATTCAAAAACTATCAACACCCGGGCGGAGCCGGGCCGGGTCGCTAGTATGATATAAATATGATTTTATGCAACAAGTCACCTGATGGTAAGTGATCACTGCCGCCCATGAACATCCACAACGCTGGATCCTGGATGTTTTGCCGGCCTAATTGGGAGGGAGTGGAAAGGATGGGAAGAGGAAAGGGGTATTGGGCATCCGGCAATCTCCCTCACCGAACGTAACACGACAGCTAAGCTGTCGCTTTAAGTCTATTTCCTGTAAGACAGTGGTGATGAGCCTGCCCTTTCATGCTGAGCCATGAGAGACAACAGCGTGGCTCTACTACTTCCAAAATGTCAATGAAAACTGCGTTATTGCATAATACTCTTTAATATAATTAAATAATTGACTCTTTTTTTATTGTACTGCTTACATATTATCAATAATTACTAGTATTATAAATGCGAATGTAACTCTGTCTGTCTGCTACCTTTTCACGCCTAAACCACAGAATCGATTTAAATTAAATTTAATACATTGATTGATTATACCTTGGGAAAGGACATAGGCTACTTTTTTGTGAAGAAAAGGCTTGAAGGGGTTCAAATAAGGGATGAAAAGTAGTATGAAAAAATCTAAACATTTGAAGTTACAGATGTCAAACTAGGCACTTTAGTTACTTGTTTAAAAACAAAATTATTTGCATACTTTATTTTCCTAAAATTAACCCTAAAGGGGTTCAAATAATGGTTGGAATATTATATGGAAAATTGAAACTGCTGAAGCGATTTCTGTGTAAATTTATATTTTAGCTCATTATTTCAAAAGAAAAATAAAGGCGTACAATAATTTTGGATAAATAGTATTATAAGGGTGGAATAGGGGATGAAATATTATTTGAAAAAATCTAAACCGTTGGAGTTAGAGATTTCAAACTTGGCACTTTAGTTACTCATTTAAAACCAAAAAATATCTGCATACTTTGTTTTCTTAAAGTTAACCCTCAGGGGCTTAAAATAAGGGTTGGAATTTTATTCGGAAAATCGAAACCGCTGAAGCTATTTCTGTAAAAGTATTATATATCAGCTCCACATAACAAACGAAAATAATGGCGTGCAATCATTTTGGAAAAATCTGCATTATGGGAGTAAAATAACGGAAGAATTTTTTTACAGAAAATAAAAACTATCGCAATATACTCCACAGCGGTCATATTGAGATTAAATGAAAAAAAGGACTTTATGAGTGTAATATGTTGTTGATATGGGCTGGACTCAAAAACTATTTGTACCCGGGCGAAGCCGGGCCGGGCCGCTAGTAATCTATAATGTCTTTTTTTAGAAAAAAATTGCTATGCCGACTTAGATACAGAATACTATTCTCTGTCTAAGTCGGCATAGCAATTTTATAGTGATGTAGTATCGCATTCCAACTAGTTTATATCGATATATTATTTGCAACGAAATGACAAAAGAGTACAAATAATTAAGTCAAGTTTAATAAATGCAACATGACAAAATATTTTATCTATAATTTGTAACTGATCGAT
This sequence comes from Theretra japonica, assembly GCA_033459515.1. Lineage (NCBI taxonomy): Eukaryota > Metazoa > Arthropoda > Insecta > Lepidoptera > Sphingidae > Theretra > Theretra japonica. Next base: position 6,354,111 of record CM065937.1, read on the forward strand.
GTCTACACAAGGAAGATATATGAAAAAAAACCTATTATCGGGGTCTGTAGGAACGTAATAAAACGGTAAGAATGAGAATTAATTATTGTTTTATTACTTAGCTTTAAAAGCTACCGCAGTCAATTCAATATACAACATCATAATACACAAAGGACAATGTGACCGGGATCGAAATCAATAAACGCGGTCAATGCGAACTCGTGCAGCACTAAGGCTAGGACGGCGCGGGCGATGTGCGGGTGTGCAGGGCGTCCCTCCCCCAGGCGTCACATCATACCCCTATTGCCATCCCGATCTGTTGCGTATTGTATTGTATTGTATATGCGTCATTGTATTGTATAGGTATGCAAAAAGGATGTGTATGGCATATCAGTAATCAGAGCCAATCGTCTTATAAGCGACAATATAAAATACTGGGTTAACTGGCAAAGGTTGAGCAGGAAGCTGACCCTGGTATTAGCACCAGCTGTTTATGCTACATAGTGTTATACTAACAACACTAGCAAGAATTAGAAGCATATAACACATAGTAAACATTTTAGATTTATAATGCACTCATTCTTTTTTAACAACCAAAATTTAATTGATGGGTCATTTACAATTTTAATGCTTTTATTACAAGAATACTGAATTTCGAGTATTTGCTATTAGAAGTACATAAAACAATGCACAAAATCAAACAGAAAACAACCCTATTGGTAAATCAATTTATTTTCACTTTTGCTATTGCAACACCATTGTCCTTAATTGAACCACCAAGTATAATTACAAAGAGACTTGACTTTTCTAAACTATCCCAAATTGTCTGTATCCACCTATCTACTTTTTTCATTTGTTCTAATTCATATTCAACACTGATATCTAATTTTAAATGTGCCATGGTAAAATTATATTCACTAATAGAAGTGCACAATGTGGAAACAACTTCTTCAACTGTATCAACAGTGCACAGTTTAATTTTTTTAGGTTTTGCTTTCTTTAATATGGATGCATTTTCTTTAGCTTGTGACAAGTATGTGTGATAATCACCAGTTATATCGTCACATCCTACAATTAAAGAGGACTTCTTTTCTTCCATCATGCGATTAAAAATTGATATTGTGTATTGTGGAGATTGGACCATTTTCATGACATTTTCTTTATATTTTTGCCTATTCGTATGAACAGCATCCCCAAACTCCATATCTTTGGTGAGTTTGAGTTGTACTAGTTTTAAAGAAGCTATGGAATCCTCCACAGAGCAATGTCCACCATTACTACACTGAATGTTTTCATTTAAAAACTCCTTTGCCAGAGTCTTCAGTTTAGGTTTACGTGTTCTATCACCTGTGAAATTATACACTAAGCTAGTGTCTATTATATATGGATGCATCATTTTCAAAGCATGTAAATCTGAATTTAATGACTGGCCTACTAAAATTGCATCTGGGGGTAGCAAGTCTCTTAATTCATTCTGAACATCTTCAAGCCTTTTTGTGACATCATTCAACAGTGACTTTGTTATACCGGAATATCTTGTTAAATAATCTACAATATCATTGTAGGGTTTCACTAAGGTCTCATAAACTGTTTCATGTTTCTCATTAACTACTGAAACACGGGTCAGTTCTAAACCAGCAACTGTCATACACATTTCACAATCTAAACCAAATAATGGTGAGTTGGCAGTTACAGGCAAGTATTCATCTTTAGTCATCACATAATCTGCATAAGCATTTTGTAATTTTCCTTTTAATGGTACCGGATAGTTTTCATCAATCAGTTGCCAAGCAGACAATATGAGTTGTGTTCTGGGGAATTTATCTTCAGTTTTGGATTCCTGATTGGTTTCAGCATTATCACCAATGGGGAATACAGCCCTCATCATGACCATTAAGTCTTTCCTTACTTCCAATGCCAAGTTCATGCTGCCATACTTATGTATAATACTTTCCTTTTCAGCATCTGACAGGGGTACTAAAGCAAGTTCTTGTACCAATGAGCCATCATAGACAGAAGGTGTCAAAACTTCCACACAATCACTATATGAACTTTTCAAATATACCAACTTCTCAAAAGTGTTTTCTAAGTTCTTAATGGATATGCCTTCCAATATGAGGCATGTTGTTTGGGCTATATTGTTACACTTATCTAGTACATACCAGCGTGGAGGCTGGGACAAATTCAGGTTGCCAAATAGTGAGTGCAGTAGTAAATGTTGCACATCGGTCAACAATATAGGTATGCGTTCATCAACAGGCACTGATAAACTCGCAATATCTCCCGGTGTTTTCAAACGAAAATTGGGAATGCGTTTTTTGCTATTTTTTGAGGATTTTTTGCCATCGTTGGACTTCGTGTTTGATTCAGAGTCTTCTTTTGATAACACTATACCTGTAATTCAAAAATGCAAAAGATGTAAAGTTTTACTCTTTAATACTGTATGAAATATGTATTTATTTGAATAAATTGGATTTATTATAGCAGAAAACTTATATCTTAAAGTAATAGTAAACAAGTGCTTGTAAAAGTAAAACGATGGTACTATTAGGAGTACTATTTATTTTTACCTTCATCTACTGCCAAGTGAGTTCGTCGCCGCTTTGCGACAGGTGCACCATGTGAAATAATTAAGTTACTCATGTTGCGCCTAAATTCACAACATGTGTTGTTATTTTTCACATAATATGTAGAGAAATTAAAATTCTAACCAAATTTTATTTTGACAGCTGACAGCTGACTTATATAAAGCAACCTATGAACAAGCAGCTTTTACTGACAGCACAGACTAATAATTAAAACTGACAGTTCAAACCATATTAAAGCCGAAAACAAATTATAAGATGCGACTGACGGACGCGGTTGAAGAGCAATAGAAAATTCAAGGTCACGCCCGGATTACCTTGAATGTTGTACCGCTCTTCAGTCACACGCATCATAAAGCCGAAAACAAATTGTAAGATGCGACTGACAGGACTCGGCTGATAGTATGCACGGGTCGTCCGAGGGCTCTCGTACGTTTTTTTTCTTTAATTTTCAATGACAAGGCACTGTGTGCTTATCTGCCAATGACAAAGTCTCATCATACGGCCAATAACAGATTTACATTTTAAAGATAAAATAATAATAATAAAAATAAACATAGGCCGCGTTCCAGTTGGCGACCACGGTGCTCGCAACACTCATTTCGCCGTTCCACTTAACGATCACGATTGCTGTGGGAATGATCGCGGTCGTGAGCGTGGGCATTGTTATCGTCAAGTGGAACGCAGCCATGTTCAAATAATGCTTTAAAAATATACCAGTAATTGCGCGAGGTATAAAATACACATCTAGATTCTAAAACACTTCTTAGATAATAGTCAGGTAGCCAATTCCACGTGTGTACTATTTAAATGTGATTGAAAAATAATTAAAACTATGTAAATACCTTGTAATTTTAAAATATTTTATCAATCCAATAGTAGGACAATGTAATTTTAAGCACTAAAATAAAATCACAGACTACCGACTGCGTGACAAGAGTTATTTCAATTCCTATAGGTACCACATTTGCCATTTTTATGGTGTTTATAACTTTCATATAGTTTGCAACATTAGAAGCGCGCTCAGCTCCGTCGCGCGCACACTTAACTGGAGAGAAGTATAGTAGCATACCACTAGACATACCCTACCACCGGAAACTTTCGCTTATTACAGGGTATATGTATCAAGATCGCTACCGAAAACGAAGCCCCGGGTAATTTTAGTGATTACAGACTCAATGCATCTAAAATTTTACCAAAAGCGACAGGTTTTTTTTTGCAATTTATTAAATATAATCACGTTTGGGTGGTAAAAACCTAGTTTTGCTAAAATTTTAATTGAAACTCTTCCGCACAATTGCGTATTTAAAAATAAAAAGGTGTATTTCATTATTTTAGGAAAACAATGTATTTACTCCCCAAATACGGCGATAAGTAAAAAGTTACAACAAAAAAATTGTTTTTTTTTGCGATAATTTTATTTGCATTGTATCTGAAGTCACCAATACTACCACCGGGCTTAGTTTTCGGTCGCAGTCTGTATATACATGTTGTTTTAGTATCACGTACAATGAGGGTACGTAGGTATGAAGTGTGGAATAAAAGATAGCATTCACATTGACATAAATATGCAGGGCGAAAAGCGAGTAAAATGTTCCGATCTAAGTGGTGTGGCACTCCAGTGCATCTCCAGTGGAGGGTTACTGAAATTAGTCGTATATTATGTTCATATAGTGTTTATTTCTCTTTCTATTTAGCCACAGGAAGTCCACTGCTTCACATAGGCCTCCCCCATGGATCTCAACATTAACCTGTTGTAATTTATTTTTTCTCTTTATTTTTAGAGGGTTTAATCACTAGGTGGTTATGACACCCTCATTGGTACACAAAATTGACAAACTTAACTTCTAAGGTCCCTTTTTAACTATTTTATACAGAATTTTTGCTTCCTCGGAAGTTGGTACAGCTAATATATTTAATATTTATTTACGCTTTAACATTGTGTAGTTGTGAAAAAATCTAATAGATGGCGCGATTTTATCAGCTATCTTATGGAAGAGTCGGTAGGGGTCGACCTCACTGAACCTACACCATCCAAATCGGTAACACTCTCAACAAGGTTAAGGTCAAAAGTACCCTGAACCGACGAGAATGTATGGAAAGATTTATGAAAGTGGATGAAGCGAAAATAATGTCAGGATCGAGCAAAGTGGCGATCCATAGTTTCTGCTTACCTCTATGGGACACAGATGTGACGATTATGTATGTATGTATCTTATTGATGCTCCAAATGAACTGAAGTGCCTATCCTTCGTTTTAAAATGGACATTGGGTTTAAATAAAATAAATTGGTTAGTGCATAGCATACAATATATTTTAGTTAGACTTAAGGTAATTCGCGGCTTATGCTACAAAAAAGTAACCAAAAATTATTTAAAATCATAAAACACATAATTTCCGTCAAATGCATTAATCATTTTAGAATCGACATAATCTTATTGATGTGGTAGAATAAATACATCACTCTTGTAAATAAATCAAATATTTTCAAGGAAAATAAAATAATAAAAAAATTGAAACCTATAACTAAATAGATTTTTTATACAGCATACTTTACGAATACCTGTCTAATTTCTAGCCATAATTTAATGTATGTATCTATTAACATCACTACATGGAATTGACTGTTTATGAGTTAGAAACAAAATTCAAAGCACAATGGACAACCACTTCAAATACTTCTGAATGAAATCTAGGACAAATGTAATTGTGAAATCGGCAATTGTATCTTCTATATATGTAGATATGTGTCTAAAATTTTACTTTATGGCAGGCAAAGTTTTTTCTATAAAAGCTTTCATATCTTTTAATTCAGCTTCTGATGAGTTATGTGTGAGGCCTTGGTATGTAGTGAACTCGACATTCTTCATAAAGGTCTTCAGAAAAGACGCCGTCATCTGTCCCCATTTAAAAGTAACAACTGGATCACAATCTCCATGAGCTTGAAATATCTGAAATGTAAAACGGTGCATTAAACGAATGCAAAGCTGATTCCATAACAATGTATTATTTATATAATAATGTCCACGACTTTCCATTACATGATAACATAGTGTATGATAATGCGAGGGCGACTACGCGGGGATGGTTCCCACTAGAAATTGCGTGGCAACGCGGCGGTCTGGGTGCCTAGCAACCGACCTCTAACCTAATTTTACATGCAATATACGCGTGTCCACGACCAGCTTTGCTCGCGATGATATCTCACACATCGAATGTATTTAAAAATACTTAGCTTATCAACAGAGTGCATCTTTTTGGTATTGAATTTTTACTCGTGACACACGACTCATCTATACAACGTATAAGATTAAACGAACGACTTATAGAAAAGGGGTAATAGTTATCCAATAATCGACTAAATTACCCAGGAACATGATAACTGCGGTTTCACAACAACGAAATATACACTAACGGCTCGAGCATATTAGGATTGAAAATAATAGTCCTGTCGTATGTGATACCACAAACTCGTTGCTCAAATTGCTCGTATAACACAGTTTATGTGTGCCACAGTCAATGTCTTTCGGCAGCCGCCGAGCGTACGGTGTACGGAAGTGTGCTCCGCGGTCGCAAGTGAAGGTCATTAATACGCGCAGTAAAGAAGGAAGAAACATATTTTTAAGGGATTCTTTGTTATTTAATAGTGTTTTAAATGCTTACAACTTTAGCTATATACAAACATGAACTGTGGCGTGTATAAAACGATCACCTTGTTCAAACTTAACACTTTGCAATTATAATATTAATTAGATTCAATTCAATAACTAATTTATCTCTGGTTTTATATGCAATATATTTTATTTTATTCACCATATTTTAGTCAGCAACATTTGTCTAGATGCGGGATCGAACCCGCGGCTTCCCATTTCAATCACCCATCTGGCTGTCGCTCTCTGGCGCAGTTGGCTAACTGCGCCAGAGAGGCTGCCGAAAAGACTGAACTGTTACTAACCATAGAAACAAAATAATTGATTAGAAGGTGAATCCATTAACCTGTGTTCCTGTTGCATAATATGCTATAATGATTGCATAAACAAAGATACCAAACAATTGCTACAGTCAAAGGTAATATATGTGCATTATTTGATTAAAATTGTCATTGACTTTCTATTTGTACTTGAACTCTAAAACAACATTGGATCTAGTACAGTTATTAATGTAAAATAATTTATTATTTCCAATATCTGTTGCTGTGCGTGGTGGCCTGTTGGTAACGGACCGGACTATAATGAAACACTGTTCTCAAGTAAAATACGGAAGCGAAAAAATATATTTTATAATAAAGTGACATAGGAATAGACAAATAGTTTTAAATACATAAGTAACAAAAGATGGCGTTAGTATCTATTTTGATATTTACAACACTCCCACTCAAAATAGATATTGCCTACATAAAACAAACATATTTAAACAAATAAACTACATTTTACTATTCCTAAAACATTCAAATACTTATAATGTTTAACTGCACCTAAGCTCTTGGTGAACAAATCTGCAGGCATATCTGATGTACACAAATAATCAACACTAACAATGTTTTCATTTATCAGATCTCTACAATAGTGGTATCTCACGTCTATGTGCTTAGTTTTACAATGAAATACTGGATTTTTCAATAGATTTTGTGCACTCATACTATCATTATATAATGTAATTTTATACAATTTATTAGTAACTTCATATTGCAGATTTTTTAAATATACTGCCTCTTTGCAAGCCTCAGAAATAGATACATATTCGGCTTCAGTACTAGAAAGTGCAATACATTTTTGTTTCTTACAGCTCCAAGAAATAACACATCCTGACAATGTATAACAATATCCAGAATATGACTTTCTATCATTGACATCATTACCCCAGTCTGCATCTACATAGCCTTTAATATTAACATTTTTGCCTTTACTATATTTCAAGCCTAAATCTTTTGTTTTCTTTAAGTATTTTAATATTCTCTTTGCATAAAGCCACTGCTCTTGAGAATTGCATTTATTAAATTGACTCAAATATGACACTGCATAAGCTATATCAGGTCGAGTAAGCACAGCTAAGTACATTAAACTCCCAATAAGCTGCTGATAGGGATTCTGATTATTACAATTATTTTCCCTATTACTTTTTAAATTAATCTCCATAGGAGTATTCATCGTCTTACAATCAGTCATATTGAACTTAGTCAATAATTTTTCAATATACTTAATTTGGCTTAATGCAACAGTACCATTTTGCTTATCAAAATCAACTGACATGCCAAGACATTCCTTTACTATGCCTAAGTCCTTTATATCAAAATTCTTACTTAACATGTTTTTAAGATGACTGCTTTCCGTTTTGTCATTTGAAAAAACGAAAAAATCATCAACATAAAGACATACAAAAGTTTTACTACTACCAACACTTTTTATATATAAACATGGCTCGATTTTTGATTTAACATAACCATCCGCTAACATACAACAATCTACTTTTTTGTGCCATGCTCTGGATGACTGTTTGAGCCCATATATAGCCTTCTTTAACTTTAGAATCTTTTTATCATCTGAACAGACATAACCTTCAGGCTTTTGCATATATATAGTCTCAGACAGATCTCCGTTCAAAAAAGCTGTTTTCACATCGAGATGAGTTACATCTAGATTCAATTGCACTGACAAAGCAAACAATAGCCTAAGCGTTGTATGACGAACTACGGGAGAAAATGTTTCACTGTAGTCCACACCATACTTTTGAGAACAACCTTTAGCTACCAGCCTTGCTCGATAACGGACATTGTTTTCAGAATCATATTTCTTTTTAAGAACCCATTTGCATTTCACAATATTTCCACTTAAAGGAATATCAACAATTTCCCATGCATTATTGTCTTCAAAACTTTTCAGTTCTTCTTTAATAGCTTTTTCCCAATGCTCCTTCTCTGGTCCCTGTAGGGCTTCTTCTAATGTCAATTCAGCATTAAAATAATTATTACCTTCTTCCGCACAAATAAATCCATACCTGTCAGGCTCTTTTCTCTGCCTTTTTGGTAAACTTTTTATTATAATATCTGACTGTATCTCTTCTTCTGATGTCAGGGTCTCCTCATCAGGTTGATAGGTATCATCCATTTCATTATTACTTTCCATAGAAATAAATGAATTATCTCTGCTTGTGTCTAATGATTCTCCCACTGAAGATTGAGATCGTTCGCTTTCTTTTGGTTTCTCATCTGTCATATTTATGTCAATCATGTTCTCTTCTTTGTTGCCTTCTGTTATAATGATGACATCTCGACTTGTTGTTATTGCCCGTGTTGAAGGATTATATAGTCTATAGCCTTTAACATCGTCAGGGTAACCGACAAGTATACATTGTTCCGACTTTTTGTCCCATTTTCTTCTTTTTTCTTTGGGTATATGTTTCATGACAACGCTGCCAAAAATTCTTATATGACTAATGTTTGGTTTGGAACCTGTCCATAACTCATATGGTGTACGGTTATTTAATCTAGTCTTCACAATTCTATTCTGTAAATAAACCGCAGTGTTAATTGCTTCTGCCCAGAACTCCTTCCCGAGCTTAGCATCAAATAAGAGACATTTGGCCTTTTCTATGATAGTTCTATTCATACGTTCGCAAAGCCCATTTTGTTCAGGTGTATAGGGATTTGATTTCTGATGAATAATACCAACTTTCTTTAAATAACTATCAAATTCTTTATTACAGAATTCGCCACCATTATCACTTCTTAAAATCTTAATTCTCTTTGATGTAGAATTCTCAACTCTTGCTTTATACTCTTTAAAAAACTGCAAACTCTCATTTTTACTTTTTAAGAAATAAACATGTGTCATGCTACTGTAATCGTCAACAAAAATGAGGAAATACCTGGATCCTCCTAGGGATACGTTCTCCATCGGACCACATATGTCACAATGTACTAAATCCAATAACTCAGTTCTCCTGGTCGCTTCATGAGCAAAAGGCAATCTGCTTTGCTTTCCTTCGCAGCACACTATGCATGACGACTTTGAGGTATCTGTCTTTCTGTCAAGCATAAGGCCTTCTACAGCATTTTGCATTTTGTTCAAATAGTTGCTGTTCACATGGCCAAGTCTACGATGCCAAATATCGCTTGACACCATGACTGCAGCCAAACTTTCAGGCATTCTCAATTTATAAACACCGTTAATCAAACTTGCTGTAGCAACTAGCTCACCTTTTCTGTTGAAAATTTCACAGCCATTACTTATAAACTGCACTCTATTTCCTTTTGCAATTAATTGACTAACTGAAAGTAAATTCGTCGTTAGATTTGGAACACACAATGCGTCTTCAACAACTACTTCATACTTGTAATTATCTGTCAATGTTGTTATCAATACATCACCAGAACATACAACGGGAATATTTTCTCTATTTGCAACAACAATTTCTTTGATCGGAGGTTCATATGACGCATTTCTAATCCAATGCTGGTTCACGGTCAAATGTGCACTTGCTCCTGAATCAACATACCAATCATTCTTGGAAAAATTACCATTTAAGAACACCGCACTAAATGCGTTTGTTTGTTTACGTTCGGTTGACTTCACATTTGGTATATCTTTATCAAGAATCTTGCATTGATTACGATAGTGACCAGTTTGTTTACATCTGTAGCATTGTATTGTTTTTTGCTTTGACACTGACTTTGACTTTTCTTTATAGTCTCTGCTACAATTGCCAACAGTACTATTGTAACTTTTATTTTTTTTGAAGCTGACAAATGCACCGCTGACGTCACCTCCGTTTCCTTCCAAGTCCATTAATTTGGTTTTAATGGCGTCTGCTGTTATGTCTATACCCGAATGCTCAATTGCCATAATCATCGGCGAATATTTTTCAGACAATCCTGCCAAAAGTAGTGATCCTATCCATTCATCATTGATATGGAAGCCTGATCCACTCAATTTCTGGCTCGTTTCAATAATTTGCGTCACGTAGGAAGTCATTGATCCACAGTTTTCTAAACGGATAGATATAAGAGTCCTTAACAAACTGATTCTTCTCGTGAATCCTGAATCGTCGAATAGTTGCTTCAGTTTATTCCACAATTCTTTTGTACTTCTCACATCTTTAATATGTACGTATAGCGACGGATCAATTGTCAAGATCAGTTTGGCCTTGGTTTTAGCATCGGTAGCAGCTTCTTCTGGCTTCGTTTCAACAATGTAGTCAGAAGTTCCCTCCAGAATTAGAAAATTCTCTGCACCGAAAGCCCATTCATGATAATTCTCGTGTCCTTTCAATTTCGGCACGCTCACAAGATAATTCGAACCGGTCGCCATGACTGTCACACACGGTTAGCCTTTTACAAGAAAAACGGCACTAGTCTTCTCTGTTTACTGAACGCGCAGTCTGCATGTAAACCACAATTATTGTTCATCAAATTGATAATTCTAACAATAACTGACTAGCAAGGTATATGGGTCTGGGCCCATAACCTATAATGAAACACTGTTCTCAAGTAAAATACGGAAGCGAAAAAATATATTTTATAATAAAGTGACATAGGAATAGACAAATAGTTTTAAATACATAAGTAACAAAAGATGGCGTTAGTATCTATTTTGATATTTACAACACGGACACGGCTGCTTACATGTTAACGGTGGTCCCAGGGCACACCTCTGACTTTTCAGAGTTATGTGTCAATCAATGTGTATATGTGATAGTCAATCACCACGCACTTTAAAGGTGAAGGAAAACATCGTGAGGAAACCTGCATACCGTAGCGATTTTAAAGAATTTCTACGGTATGTAAGTCCGCCAACCCGCACTAGGCCAGCGTGGTGGACTATATGGCCTAACCACTCTCAATCGATTCTCTTAATATGGTGACTACAAAACTTACGGGCAAATCAAGTGGTGCTCTCACGCCGTCGGGGAAATGGGCATGGCGAGGTAGCCAACACGACAGTGACATAACTCCAGCAAGCCTCTCCGGATATGTTAGTGCAGCATGGAGCGCCAGAGCTCCTCCTTGAGAGAACCCACCAATTAGCACTCTGCTTGCAGGTATTCCAGCCTGCGACAATATATATATATATATATATATATATATAAGATATACATACACATATATGTATATAGAAAAATAAATGATTACAAAATAGTGTACGAAATCTAAGTAAATAGTAAAATATATCAATTATTATAAAAAAACTATCATTTGAATATTTTATTTATTACTAGCGGCCCGGCCCAGCTTCGCCTGGGTGCTTAGATGTTTAGACTCCACTCCACACCAGAAATATCTTATTCCCGTTCAAACTTTTGTACTCCTGAACTCAACCTAAGTACCTACTATCCCTTTTCCTATCGTATCCCATCCCATCTCATCTGGCTCCTTTTCTTTCTGTTACATCCCGTCCCATTATTTCCCATCGAATGCAATCCGGATCCGACCGGTTTCATCGCGTTCGTCCCACTTTATCCCATTTCATCCCTTAATGCCTAAATAGGCAAGTTGTAAATTTTTTGTAATTGCTTTTATTTTGTAGATAGGCCTTATATAAACACGAAAATACGACGAATATCATTTAAAAAATACGCAAACACAAATACTTTGCAAAATTCCTGCTAAAACTTTCCGCTCAGCCAAAATTCTGACTACGAAATTGATTTTTTAAAGTATAATGAACTACTTATTTTAAATTTAATTAATTTTATAGCGTCAACAACACGTGGTAATTATACTGTTAAAATGTAGCTTATATGACACGTTCGTAGATTTACCATAGCAGCGCCATCTATTGATTACTTACTCAACCCAGTCGAAAGGTATCGACATCTGTTAGAATCATTTGGAGTTAACAGATGATTGTGACTGTCAAATAATAACAGACAAATAATTAGCAATAAATTAAAATTGCGACTATAATTTGAGATTTAAACTATCCTATCTCTCAAGTTGGATCGAACTGCACATGGTGTGCAAATTTTATTATAATCGGTTAAGTAGTTTAGGAGTCCATTGAGGACAAACATTGTGACACGAGATTTATATATATTAAGAAGATATAACTTGCATATCCAAAAATGTTACTGGAGGCTGAAGCAAGCTAATCATTTTATAGGCATGATCACAGTAACAAAGAATTAATGAATAATTAATATATTATAATGCAGGGATTCTCAAAATAAACATTTGCTTTATATTATCATTGAGATTAATCTTAATCATGAATGATAAGTGTATTTAAAAAAAATAAAAGACCTAATTAAGATGAAACACTATTCAGAAGCGAGTGACCGGTGACATGTCACTTTCGTAAACAATACTTTGGTTTGCATTTAGCATGTCTTGATACGAATTTGTTGGTCATTTCTATGTTATCTGAGGTATTTATTTAATATTTCGTTATTATACAATCAATTTTATGCTAACCAAAGTCCAAAAAAGAAATATTAGTCATGGAACGAGGATTCATTCAGCTCTAAATTGGCATTATGCTATATTCTACATAATTTTCCATATAATTTATTAACCGAAACAAGAACAAAGATTTTTTAAGTAGGTACACAGCATATACACAGCAATTAGCATGATGATACTTAAAGAAAATAAATGAAACCTAGCCTTAAAATTGATCAATTCTTATTTGCATTCTATTTTAAATCAACTTCAAAAAAGGAGATTATCAATTCGACCTATACATATGTAATTTTGTCAGAATTCCACGGTTTTTGGACATGTTGGTCTATACTAGCTTCTGAACATAAGGGCGAAATTTCATAAATATATGTATGTTTGTCCACTCATTTTTCAAAAAGTATAAGTCAGATTTCAAAATTTCTTTTTGCGTTGGATTAAGTATAGTCCAACTTAGGAACTGTGTATGTTTCATAAAAATCGATTTGGTAGTTTTTGAGATAGAACAGGGGTGTCCAACCTTTTTTAGTCCGTGGTGCACATACATGTTTACTATTTTGCCGCAGCTCCGCAATCTATCTAGGCGGTGGAAATGTAAAATGATACTAGTTAAGTAAATAGGCACAAAAATTAAAGTCCCGACATAGATAATTTCTTCGCGGCGCCCTCCGCTCCTTTCGAGGGCACGGCGCGGCGCACCAGGGCGCATACTTTAGGACACCGTGAGATAAAGAGTAAAGTTTGTATCCTTCACTAGGAAAATGTGCAGATAGTTGTCTTAGCAAAAAAAAAAGTTAAGAAAAATTTTAATTACTGCTTTATTTTGATACTGTTTTCTGGACAAGTCAAACAGTATGATTGTTGTAAATAAAATAAATACTTGCATCAAAATGGTTTTAATGGAAATAAATCATTTAATTTGAGGATACAGATGCTGGGTCTCGCATTTCCATATTTAGCCTTATATTTTTTCTAACTTATTTATCAATTTAAACATTAATTAACATTTTGTTCAAGGTTTTTATTTAGGTAATTTTACATTGGGGAACTAAACTCCATCAATATACAATAGAATTCATGATTATTATTCAAAATAATAAAAATAGTACTTCATAGTAATACACATATTCAGTGCACTGCCAAGCGTTTTGAGAATGCATGACATCAAACATGCAGTGCAATACTATTATAGTGTTTTGGCACAAAGTTTATATTGTGTTATTAATAAATGCAAAAGCTTTTTTTTTTTTGGAAATAAATTATATTTTAAGTTAAGTTAACATATACAAATATTCTCAAGTAGTTTTCCAAATCAATCATCATGCCTACTGGGGGCCTTTAAATAGAATTTATAAATAATAATGAATATGCTTTGTTTCTTTCCTTGTAACCTACAATACCTCCCATAACATCAAAATCATTGTAATATTACTCTTCTTTGGAAGTCGGATAAAATCTATACTACAAATAAATTGAACTAGATAAAAAGTTATAAAGGATTGTTAGAAAAATATTTTTAGAATTGATAGCAACTTAAGAATAAAGATCATCTCACCCTTGGACTGATCACAACCTCTAGATTAGTGTATGCACTGATTTAATTAAAGTCTAGGTTTCCCAATTATGTTTATCAATTCAGTACAATAACAGATAACGACAAAATACACATTACAACCAGTTCAAATTCAGGCACAAATATAAAATTATCTCACCTTAATTTCGTCACCAATGAGTCCATGTATAAGATTGGTGGCTCTCACAATGCCCTCGTCGTCCTCTGGTGCCGTGGCGTCTAGGGTCCGTAGGTCAAACCAGGACGGCATGCGGAAGCCAGCGTTCAGTGTGACGGGCATAGTGGCCGCCGTGGGGCATATCACCTTAACGTGTGCTCCTCTGATCGAAGCGATCGTGCTCGCCCACCCATGACTACAACACAGAAGCACATTACCATGCTACCATCTACCGTTCATATTCATACAAAGATATCACAAATTACTAACCCAGTATCTCCAAGACCGTGTAAAAATATAAGCTGTAACAAATCAAATGTATTTCAAAACAGCTGTGTGGGGGTAAATGTAAAATAAAATCATAATGTTAATAACATACCGACGCTGTTTGTCTTGCAGTTGCGGCAATAATTACGGGATTCGGTTCCATTATCAATTAAATTAAAGACAAAATCAATACTCAATTCTGTCAAGTGCGTGCCGCTTCTGCTTGTGTGTGAAGTAAGCTATGATGTTAGATGTACCTAGACTCTAGAGTTGTAGGAATATCAAATCCAACAATGTCGATACGGAACTATCGATACATATTTGGCTTTTTAATAGTAAAAAACTTTTACTACAATTGTCTCCATACTGGTAATTTAATCGTATTATTATTACAAAAAAGTAAAAAATATTGCTGTATTATATGATTACACTTGCTGTATAATATCTATATATATATATATATATATATATTATTAATTCATTATATATTCAAGTAATCGATCGATGTCTGACATGGAAGATAAATGAGAAAAACTAGTATGGGGGGACTGTAACTGTAACTGTATCAGCCCATACACGACCCACTGCAGGGCACGAGCCTCCTCTACAATCCAGAGTACGATTGAGAGTGGTTAGGCCATATAGTCCACCACGCTGGCCCAGTGCGGGTTGGTGGACTTTTACATACCATAGAAATTTATACAAATCGCTATGGTATGCAGGTTTCCTCACGATGTTTTCCTTCACCGTTATAGTGCGTGGTGATTGACTATCAATACACACATGACTCCGAAAAGTCAGAGGTGTGCCCTGGGATTTGAACCCGCGACCACCGTGAACATGTAGGTAGCCGCGTCTGGTCCGTTACCAACAGGCCAACATGGGGGGACTATATTAACGTAATAGAACGTTTTAAATTTTTTGTCTGTGTCTATGTACACGCTAATCACAGAAACGGCAGCACCAATTTCGCTTAAATTTGATAGTGAGATAACTAACACCCTGGATTAATTAATAAGCTTGTTATCCTGAATAATGTAGTATTCTCCTGGGATGAGCTTGGAATTCTTTGTTACTTTTTTAAGCTCGAAAGGGATGGGATGAGACAAGATTACATGTCTTGAGTAAGAATGAGACGGGAGAGGGCGGGATAAAACGGACGGGAAAAGTAGTACAAACGACGGCATTGATTTGAATATAAATCAAATGATAGGGGAAATAATATGTAGCTGATGTGGATTGGACTCATAAAATATCTGCACGCGGGCGGAGCCGTGCCGACCCCGAGTATGTACATCGTACCTTATAAAATTGTAATACTTACATTCAAATAACACAAAAAATATAACATCTTTGAGGCACTATGTTACCTCATACCTGTGTCATCAGATACAGATAGATCAGATAGACATGGTGATGATGATGTCTTGCAAAAATGTAAATGAAAAAATCATTGCGACCTAGAAGTTCATTAAAACTAACAAAGTCGTTTAAATAAGCATACCTTTCAATGTACCTTTAAAAAGCCACACATTGTGTATCTGGGAATCGAATCTGGAATCTGCATCTCGATTAATTCGCTGCAGTCCCAATTCATCAGAAGGATGAAAATATCGATATTGTGAACCACCATACAGCACTACACGAAAAACATCAACCAGAGTGTTACCAATCTGCAATGAAACACAGGCTAGTTCATAGATGTTACTACATCTTAAGGGCTAGTTATAATGGCCGTTGCCCGTTATCGTTTTTTTTTTAAACATGTGCCTGTTAGCAATACTTGTCTGGGACCCATTTAGCCTTATTAGCCCATATGTCATCTTAGTCGATTCTATTCAATATTTATAGGATAAATAAAACAAAATCACAGTTAAATCGAATGGCGACAATATTTTATTAAGTAGGTACCTACCGATGTAATTAAAATAATACTTCAGTCCATATTCTTGTTGATGAGAAACCACTTTACGAGTGAAGTTTAGTCTTTAGTCTCTAACGCTGACTGAGCGGATTAATGGAGATTAATAGGTATTTAATAACAAATCTTGGGATAACTCCCATCTATAGGTTTTCTTACGATGTTTTTATTAAATACGTAGAGAACTACGTAACGTACTAACTGCGTAGAAACGCAGTACCTTTATAATTTGAAAAAATAGGGGTGTGTTGCATTTCTTGGTTTCGAACCTCCGGCCTCTAATTTCAAAGGTCCGTTAACCACTAGAGCTATTGCGTGGTCAATGGTGGGCACCGTGAGATATTGTTTTTTTTACTATAGTTTTTACATTTATTAGCTTAACACGTTGACTGCTGAGCCAGTTTTCATGTCCTTTCGTACTATACGCAACCAGGTTGATAAGACAAGTGGGAGTATTTTTGATACCTTTTTTCTTTAAGATTTACCATTTCTGAAACAAGCCGTTCAAATGTGGACTAGTTGGAGCTGTATTCTCCATAAAATACACACGTTTCGACGCTACCTATGAGGTTGTGCATGAGGCGCGTTTAAGCTTAATCTTTCATGGTAAAAATATTAATTCTTATTGAAATTCTCATGTTTATTGGTAATAATTACAAATTTGTATTATTCGGTTAGGTTTTTAAATCGTCTGGAATTGTTTATCACGATCAAAATCGACAGGAGAACATGATTATACTATGGATTTTTTACCGCCTTAGGAATATTTTGACCTATATTTTCCGAGTCATTTCGTTTTTATTGGAAGAGTGAAACCAGAGTGAACATAGACAGGGGTGAACCACACATGTTTATGCTACGAAATCAAAAATACGTAGAGTATTAATTCTAATTGGCGCAGTAGATTGATTCATTGCATTGAGATATTATATTAGAGGGGATACTGTAAACAAAATATTTGTGACAAAAATGAACGGTACCGTAACGCTCATTCTGTTTCTGTCTCTGTTATGCCTACGCAGTAACATCAACTGGATTCCCGTGTGCAAAGATTTGATTCCCGATGTCCGCATGTCCCAATGTCCGGGGGTGAAAAGCGGAAAGGGGTGTGGGGGGAGTTGTGGAGAAAATAAATACAAAATTCAATACTCAATTTCAATTTCAATTCAATTCAAACTCAAAAAAACTTTTTTGTCGAAAAGTGTATGTTAGGTGGGTCCCATAAAAAACGCAAGGACCTCATGAATATCTTTGGACCTGAAGAGCAGATCTCAAAATTGAACAGTAGGTATGCCCTACGTTAAGTCTTTTTGCATTAGGTTCAGTATAAAAGTATTATCATAAAATATAGACAGTGGCAACATAAGGTAGGTTGGCACCCTGGGCGGTTTTGTATTGAGCACCCCCTATTTTGCATAGGGAAAATCCTCTTGGATTCCCGCACTAGGCTGGTATGCCGAATTTTACCGACTAAAAACTTCATGTTGCTCTATCGGCACTATGGAGAAACTCCGGTACCTCATAAAGAACACGCAAAAAATCTTCCAGTGCATACCTTGTAGAACCACTACTTATAGGAAGTTGTTTCTTCCTCATCTAAACTTCTATCAAGCAGGATCAGCCCTCTCCCGATCCCGCTCTGTTACCTTCTTCACCATTACAGATTTACGGAAAGAGGAAAGCCGTACAGCTTTCCACTGACATTCTCTACCCAGCATTGCCAACAAGACAGCCACCAACATGGAGATATTTTGGCTGATCTAATTGATCAGGACTCGCTGCTCCACCTCCTAGGCCCAAAATCGCATGAGGATATGCGATGCGGAATCCTGGTCGCTGGTACTGCAATGGTGGCAAATCGCCGTTGCCTCCCGTCCTGTCTTATTCAGATAATCACCGAAGTAATTCTATATGTGTCGTCCGATGTTGTGTTTCATTCCAGGCTTCGAAGACCTCCAAAATTTGCTTCGACGACGCGTTTGTACTCGTGAGGCTCCTGGCAGAGCCTCGAGTGCTACATCGCGAAGGCAATCAGTCGGTACTGCCGTTAAATGACATTTCAATTGCCGTTGTTGCCCTTCCTATTCCATTCGCTGAGGTCAGTTCAGTTTTACTTTGCAACGACGGACGCTTGGTGCCCCATAGAGGACCATGGATCGCACAACCCCCGCATATAGGCGGTGAACTTCCTTCCTTGGTCAGCCAAGATTGGGTAATCTCCTGTGCAAAATACCCGCGACCTCGTATTGAGTACCCCTATCTAAAATATAACACCAAATACTAAACATGCCTATCCCGGACATTTCGCGCTCGTATGAGATGAGACTTTTTCTATACAAGAGAAAGCTATAAAGCTTCTCTTTCGGTTCCATGGGGGAGGCCGAAAGAGGTATGTATGTCAGTGTCACTGGTTTTCCAGCCCGGCATGTTGCGGATATTGTTGCCGAGCACGGTTTCTAACCAAACCTACGCCATCATATCGACTAAAAACCCCTCGGCGGCCATCACACGCAATATGGACATCCCAGGCTGAGAAACCGTCCCAATTTTACGCCAACCTAACCACCTGGCGCAAAAAGATTCCTGATCCCTCCATTATAGGAGACCCCATTTTACGACTGTTTTTCGTTGGACGACGATTTAAGTTATAGGCGAGGCGACGCGCTGTGTCTCACCTCAAAGCCACCACGATTGGAACTTTAAAATAGCATGCGTAGACAAACTTTCAGCTTTAATATAATAAATAAATAAATAAATATTTCTTTATTATATTAAATATTATAATAAAAGGGGATTGATTGAAACTAATATTACCTTAGGCTGTGTAAACTCACATTCCTTTGCTCATTCTTTGGTCAACAGAAAAATCAAAAAGAACAAAGTGTAATCAAAATATGATGACTGACGCAAACAAAACGTTTTGTGGACTATTGCTAAAGCAATCTTCTGTTTATGGCAGAAATTATTTGAGCGTTTCAACACAATAAATAACAAGGTAAGAAATCACGAATGCATCACGATAAACATTTCTGTAAGGTAACATTTAGTTTACAGGTTAATTGATTCTGGGTATTATGTATACATCGCAATTGTTTCTATTTACGAAAATACAAAGTTTAGTATTGAGTCGGATTTAAACTATCGTGATTTTCTTATTTCAGAACTCAGTTATTAAAATAGGAATAAATGATATTTCCAACAAATGAATTTACTATTGAAAGATCAGATTAAACATTTTTTGACAATAAACATTGCATGGAAATGTAAGTATTTTGGCCTAAATGAAGATGTTATGAGATGAAATGCTAATAAGTCTCTCTCTGCACACATATTTGACAAATATATAACAAACTACACAATAACAACATAGTACATGTGAATATTCAGAACACAAATGACATTAGTTTGTTTTAGTCTCTTATTTTTGTTTTATAATTAAAAATATACTTTAACTAAACATTTAACCACTTTTAAGAAACTTACAAATGGACATGACCTTACTTTAATGCATGATGTTTCATATTATTAAATTGAAACCAGTAGCTTTTACACTTCAAATGCTTTATGTTAGGTACTGTTTTCACATTTACTTATCAATTACTAAATATCAATTTTGATAAAATATCCCATTTTCATTATTATAACTTATCTTACTGCATCTATACTGGACAAGCATGGTAATTATTTGTAGCATTCAGTTTATTCTTTCTATTTTAATCAATTAAAAATAGCAATGACTTATGCACTCCTGAAATAGGCTAGAAACTTATTATTTACAGATATCAATTTCTGGAAAAGTAGCCAATGTGTGAATTGAAAGTGTCAGCTACCTCTATACCAAATTTCATTGAAATTCGTCAAGCTGTTACTGAGATCATTGTGCACAACTGCTGAGACAAAAATTATAACGATCATTGTTTTGGGTTCTATTAAGTTCATACAGTCCCTCCATAATAGTTTTTCTAAAATATCTTCCAGGTACAGACATAAATCATCATAGAAACAGCAACATTATAATAGATTGGATAGTTTCCTCTACTATTCATCAACAAATGGAGAAATTAATAACAAATATCTACTCAGTACCCACATATTTTATTCTGATATTTGGTGGTAGAACTGAATATCTTTATTTTATTGCATAGGCCTGGCAAACGAACAAACAAGTCACCTGATGGTATATGATCACTGCCACCCATGACCATCTACAATGCATGAATCATAGATATGGAATAGTATATAATATAATAATATATATGGAACAGTATAGGTGACCTTTAAATCAATACAACTCTTTCAAGGTTCCAAGATATGTTTGAAATTTGTGTATAAATAAATCTATTATGAGGACTTTGAATATCATGCAGATTAAATGATATAACAGAGGCACAATTTATTAAATGTAAACTGAAATTCAGTTTATTAACTAAACTAAAAAGATTTGAGGTTTTGACATAACTATATAATTTTTAGATGAAGTTGTTTCAACTTTGTCTGCTCAATAAATACACACAATAATCATAGCTCACAGTCTATGAATAGTAACATTTTTCCAGAAAGTGTGACATCCATTGGAGAGGATGAGTTAATGTAGTTCATAGAATTTCTAACAAACTGACAATGAAACCTAATTATGCTAAAATGTATTAGCTTGTACAAAATCTTATTTATTTATGTTTATTATTTCCTGCATATTATAATTTTTTGCGTTGCACACATATAAATGTGTGAATTGTTGAATATTAATATTTTTAAATTCAATTTGCAACATAATCTTTGGCAGTTTCCGCTGAGTAGCTATGTCAATTTCTGATATCAATAACTTATTTCTTTGAAATAATTTGTATATTTAACTTGTAATAACTATGACCAATTGTTAACTGGCGAATATATATTCTTTTCAGAGCTAATTACAATGGTGAAAGAGGATATACTGCTGGGACTTGAAATGGGGAGACTTGAAATAGAACCTTTGAAGGCAAATAAGAGTAGAAGTGTAGACAACACCCTCGAACATGTTCTTATTGCAAGAAATAATTATAAGAAACATTTTATACAAAACAAATGTTGCTGCCCTACAGTAAGAAAACAGACAAATTTAGGCATTTGTAAAAGAAGATCAAACAAAATTCTCAAAGAACCAGTGTTAAGAATACTGAAATGTGATAACAGCAGTGCTGTTTCAGGAACTGAAAACCAACAATTACAGAATAACAATATTTATAACTCTGATACTCTAAGCTTATGCACTCTTGTTGAAAATTGCAACCAATTGAAAATATCATCTGGTACAAGTGAAACAAAATGTATAGAAAAGAGTGTTGGTAATGATGTGCAATGGTGGAGAAATGATATTTCTACAGCCAAAGAGAACAAAGACTCTAGACAGAGTAACCAAGGAGGGAGTTGCTCACAACAAGCTCTTAATCCTCCTTGTGATGTTACCATTGATGAATTGGCAAGTTATTTTGAAACATTAGTTCACATACCTAAAAAGATGTCATCCATGGCTGAAATGATGTATATTTAACCAATAATTTTCTTTTCTTTGTCTGGTTTGTATATCATTTAATGCGGTCCAATTTTTTATGTTACAGGTGTATTATGCTAATATATTTCTAATATCTTATAAATAAATCATATACAATGTGCCGAAATTACCCAGTGGCTCTTGAAAGAACATATCAATACACATACAGATGTGATTATAGAATTTGTAGGAAATTTGATACAGTCTATCGGAACATAATTTACTGTCCCATAATCTGATTATTAAAAATGTACAATATACTAAATAAAAATATTCTGTTCGTCACAACCTTAAATACTTGTAAAATGACATAGCTAGACTACTGCTGAAATGGTATATATTTTGTCAAAGCAAGTTTTACAATTATGAATTATGATGTTATTTTATCATGCTTACTTAAACTGGTGCATTTTTAAAGCTTAATTCATAATTTTCTAATGCAATTAATACTGCCATTGGGGTTTTTTGCACAGTGTATATAATTTTAAACATGTTAGCATGTTTGTTTATTCAAAGTATACATTTAATTAAATAAGAAAAATAAAACTGGACTGTTTATGAGTTATAGTTATTTTAGAAGCATAATTTCGAAAATTACAACTGCCTAATTTTCTTTGTTTGAATTGGTGATTTGTGTAAGAAATTCTTGAAAAGTTGTATGAAATATTTGTAAGTTTCCTTTAATTCGAAAGTTATTACCTGTGCAACATGAAGTCTGTATTTGTACAAAAGTTGAATTATGAAAATGAATAAACTATTTAGAATTTCTCTGTATAATTAAATATACATACCTATTATACCAGCAACAAATGACAGGAAAATTTCTATCAATTATGTACCTATTTTGGTTGATACATTATTGGGAATCGAAATTATGAGAATATCTAATTATAAGTTCAATTTATTTAAGAATAATAAATTTAAATTATTATCTTAAATGTATGTACTTATTTTAAAATATGCAAATACATATTATCAGAATTTTATATGCTACCTACAAGTAAAGCAATTTACGTAACTCTATTATGAATTATTATTATAAAGACAACAAGCTAATTTTGTATGTGTCTATGACGTGTAGAAAGTAATCTGAAGCCAAAGAACCAATAGGGATGTTGACTATTTTTTGGAATTATTGAACTAAGAAATGTTCACATTTTCTCCATTTTTTCGGTCTAGACACGCAGAGCGTGTCAGCTAAGTTTCGAGTTACTGGCGACCCACACTGTGAGTAATATTACACGAATCATTTGGAGCTAATTTGACCCCCTTGTAACTCAACAATTATTTCTCACAAACATGTAAAATTTGGCTCTCAATTTTATAAACGCACCTCAAACGGATATTTAGGCACTAACGTTCGACAGCCACAGTGGCGCAGATTGGCTGGACGCCGGCTGTGAAACGGGAGGCCGCGGATTCGATACCCGTATCGAAACAAATGTTTGTGTGAAACTCAAGTATTTGTTTCGAATCTGGTGGGTGTTTGTGAGACCAAAAAGTGTCGTAGCTTCTGATACCCACGACACAAGACTCGATCTTAGTGTGGTGTGTTACTATGTATGTAACTGTTGGGTGTATTTATTTATTATTTAACGTCAAAAAATTGTCATTTTATTACTGACTGACCTGTAGATCCAAACTCTACCCCAGTTTCAGATGACCTAGAAAGTTCAAATTTGACAACCAGATAGGTAGTTACATAGGTGAATACAAAGGAAATTAACATAAACTATTTAGTAAATTGTTATCATTTTATTTAAAAAACAATTAATTGATTTTATTAGGAACACTTACAAAAAATATAGTGCATAATAAGAATCAGCAATCAAAATTGATGACGGCCGGTCTTTATGCGGATTTTAAGGTCTTTACGTAAATATACAAGGTATAATCAGACTGCGACCGAAAAAGTCAGGTAGTAGTATATGTGACTTCAGATATAATGCATCTAAAATTTTTGCAAAATAAAAGCGACAATTTTTGCTGTAATTTTTTACATGTCGGATTTTGGTTGTAAATATATCGTTTTCCTAAAATAATAATGAACAACTTTTTAATTTTAAAGCCACAATGGCACGTGCAGTCCAAATTATAATTTTAGCAAAAACTAGGTATACTGCGCAAGCACGATGATATTTAAAATATGCAAAAAAAAAACAATAAGTATAAGCCTAAGGAGTGGAATACCACCCTTATTTTTTCCGTTTTAGTACTTATATAACAAATTATAACTAAGAATATAGTCAACTTTCGTATTAATTATGTTATTAACTGGGATTTAGTATTATTTATTATTTCAATATTTAGCGCACATCAATAGTATAAGATCATTATTTATAAATAATTAAATAAGAGTTTCGACCTTCGGGGCTCGGAGCGGTGCGATAAAACCTTGATACGAATGTGCCCACTGCCCTAGCAAGCGGCAGCCGCGCTAATAAGCGCGAGCGCCGTTGTGCCACGGTAATGTTATTGTGCTGTCCGGTTCATAGAGTAACTTGAATATAGGGTAGTCCACAGTAGTTCGGTTGTCTTCCGATACCTGACCTAAGTATATAATGTTGCGATATATGCTTTGAAATTCATAGATTTTCTAAAAAAAATACATACATACATATATGCGTGTATGTATTTGTGTAGACATCACGCCTTTTTTCCAGAAGGGGTAGACAGAGACGCAACCAGGACACCGACGTTTCGCCTAATATGTTCCGTCCCATAATGTGATAGGAGGCGAGCATATCGCCATATCAGACACAAATTCCTGACTCCCGGCTTTTAATAAATTGAAAAATCCAATATCACTTCGCTCGACCCGGTATTTCAACCCAAGACCTCAGGTTTATAATAATACCGCAGTACAAATACGCCATATCTGGAATATTTGTCGTTAAATTATTATTACAATTCTATTAGTAAATAGGTATTTTTTAAGCAATCGTTGTTCAAAAAGTAATGTTATCGCATCAAAAACATAACTGTGAAAGAATGAAAGCCAAGTTCTATATTATGATATAATATGCCTTGGTTGTTGACTTCACAGAACAGTTGAATATGGTTAACTTCAACGACTAAAGAAGTGAGATCTAAATGGGTACCCAGTTTAATGGTCAGCCCTGAAATGTATTTATAGCAACATAAAATGTTTTATAACTTAAAATATGATTTCTTCTTATAACTTAAGATAATATATTGAAGCCTAAGTTCTGACTTCGTTAGTTCTATATGCGAATGATTTTTTTACATAATTATGAATTTTAATAGATACATTTATATATATGCATTAAAAAAAACAATATAAATATAAAAAAATATTAACCCTTCGGTGGCGAGGCTCAAGACCCAAGCCACCCATGGTTGGGGATCCAATGTGAGGAACCTCCTCACTATGCGTGCCGTGTCAAGCAGTACTGCCTTTTGGATCTGGCTCTTGACCTAACGACTACTAGGTTATGCCTATGCAAGTACTCGCATATTAGCAAGATACGAACAATCGGAGATGCCTGATTGACTCGCCGGGTCGGTGGCATGCCCGACAAATAGGTTGACCATACCGTCCTTCAGAATGTATTTCTTACCTATAATTGTTCGTCTCAATAACTCCGTCAATAATTGTAAAGGTATAAAACCGAAACCTAGCCAAGATATAGACGCAAGCTGGTCCACATCAGGCCCATAAAGGGCTCGATAGAACCGACCATGCAGTTCTTTGCTCCTTCATGTCCTCGCGATCCCTAATGCTTACCATCAGAGGTTTCCGCCTGTTCTCATTCGCCAAAGAGAGCGGGGTAAATCCTTTATCTAACATAACTACAACCCTATGCATATCCGCATCGCTGTGAAGGAAATAATCCCTGAGATCGCACATCTCGCGATTATGCAGGTCTTTAACGTTAAGATTGCCTCGACTTTTACATTCGGTTTGGCCGTGGAAAAGAATATTATTCGCGGAAAATTATTTGAAATTTTGGTTCTTATTTCTTAACTAGCTTCTGCCCGCAGCTCCGTTTGCGTGGTAGGTAACCTTTATTTTAAAAAATCCCATCTCATCCCCTCCCACTCCTTTATATCCCGTTCTCACTCAATATATGTAATCCAGTCCCATCCCATCCATTTGAGTACAAAAAAGTATCAAATATATCGGGATTCCTTCCTCATACCACGGGAACACTACATTTTTCGGGATAAAAAGTAGCCTAAGTGTTAATTCAGGGTATCAGCTATCTCCATATCAAATTTCATCGAAATCCATTATGCCGTCTCTGAGTTCATCGCGCAACAACCGCACAGACAAACAAACAAAAATTCTAAAAAATCATTATTTTGGGTTCTATTAGGTTAATATATTCAACCCATATCAGTTTTTCTTATATATCTTCCATCTAGAGACATTGATCTGTTACCAATTTTAGATAAATCATAAAATATTTTGTCATATTGTTTATAGTAAACTTGACTGAATTATTTTTACTTTTATTTCATTGCGTTGCAGAAAAAAATCGATATTTGGAACGTGATACTACATCACTAGAAAATTGCCATGTCAACCCGTCGCGTATAGTACATTTTCTACCAACATTTTATACTCGTAGTTTAGTGTTTCTCTCTTCCTTGGTTTAGTGCTTTGAAATGTAGGTAACCTGCATACTCCTTCTTATTTACGTATAGTTGTAGTCACTCCCTAGTAAGGTACGTCAAAGCAAATTATTTGACAGGCGCTACTCACTAGTACAATAAAAAATATCTTTCAATTATTTACGGAGGAATACCAAATATGCCAAGTATTACGATAAATTGTTGGTATGGAATATTCCACGATGCATACACCTATTCCACAAATTATTTACTCTTTAGTCTCGCTGTTGTGGTTACGTCCATTTTATTGTTATGGATCTCTGAAAGGCCTCGTTTTTACAAGGTAATGCATTAATGTTCTTATAAAGTTTGAGATATTTATGAATACCTACTTTGACTTCGGACTGAATACTTACTTCAATCGTTTCCTATTGTAGTTGATATTCAAAAGAAGCAAACATTCGAATATTTTAAGTCCAGTACCAAGCAACGAGGAGATTGGATCTAACTTTCAACAAATATTCCCTAATTGTGACATACCCGTTCATAAGGAAACTGCTGAGGAAGTCAAAGATGATGTAGAACCCGAAAAAGATATATTTTCCTGCAAATAAACCACCCAGTGGTAAAATGTTGTTTCTGCATTTTGCACAGTGAAAAACAATTTCTTGTTATGAATTTATTTTACTGTACAGATTCATAAGTTATTGTAATATTTGTAACCATGTAGAATTTAACAAATTTGCGAGTAAAACTGTTTGTTAAACCGAAAAAATCCTATGTACAATTATATTTAATATGCTATTCATATTGTGGCTATTTAGTTAATTAAATAAGTATTAATTTAGTTTATAATTTTACTAAAGGACAACATGCAAGCAGAATTTTCACATGAAAAGTTTAGGACAAAATATCTTATAACTGTCATGAACTATGGGTACAGTTTGAAAGATGTATTTAATATATTTTTAAAGAAATCCTTTTATGTATTGTATATTTCTTAAATTGCTAACATATAAAATTGTCATATTACCAAAAATATTTTTTGGCCCTATTTAAAAGGAAAACAAAGACACTGGTTTTAGATTGTCACCATTCTCTTCTAAAAAACAGCAATCATAGTTTCTTACATCTGTTAATGTAATTTTCTTCATAAATGTCAATATAATATATTATGGATAACTGACACACTAGTGTATTTGTTGCAAAAGCAAAATTATTGATGTAGTCAATTGCCACAATATCTATTGGATCAATGGTCTTTGTAGGATCATAACATTATATTGTGTGATATATTCATGAGAAGAAATATGTAATATACTTGAAATAATTTACCATTGAAGTAACTGATAATTAAATAGAATCACTTTGATATTATAATCTCTATTTTATTGAATACTATAGCCCAATATTGTGAACACTATGTCCATCTGAAATGATAGGCAGAATATTTGATTGAAGGTAATTAATCATAGAATAGAATTGTGTATCTAAAACAACAGCAACTATCATCTTAGAAGTATTAGGAAGATTTGTTTTCTTTTTATATTCTCACTTTAAAATATTCTTAAACAGCAGCTGTGATTAGTTTAATTTTAAATGCAAATGCAGATGTGAATGATAAACTAATGTATTTTAAAACAGTTAATATACATGTGCAAATTATTTATATGTGGTGATAAATCAATCAAGAAGACTACCCTACCCTGTCTTTTATGAAGTACTCTTAGTTAGTATACAGAAAATGAATAATAATGCATTATACACTTTTATTGGCGACTGTCAAAAAGCAGTGTCTTATAAAAGTAAGACCGTATGAAATAACACTATAAAATAAAAGTAACATGTAATATCAACATGGCTTTATACAGATATGCAGCGTGGAGTATTGCTAGGATGCTAGCTCTAACAAGAGATGTTTAAGTCCACTATTCTGAATCTCAGCAAAAATCTTAAATCAACTAATTTAAAAATTAAAACCAACATTAAACCAAATTCTAATAATGTAAATGTTAAAGCTGTTCCAAGTTCAACTTTCCACTCTGCACATAGTCATGATTAGTATTTATGATTTCATTGCATTCATTATTTCCTTTACAATTACAATATAAATTTTAATTACCAAAAACTAACACATTTCATAATATTTTTTGTGCACTATCTGAAATCACTTATGTAAATAGATACAATGTTTTATAATAATTAACATGATTGACTACAATACAGCACCCCAAATATTGTCCAGCATATCAATGCTGCAGTAGGGTGTTCCTAAAGTAATATACATACATTTCATACACAATTCCACAGCTCACATTGCGCACCATTAGAAAAATAAATTATAGATGCTCCTAACCTAAGTGTTTTCATTTATCTTGGCATATGTTCACTGCACATCTGCAATAAAAACATTATAAATTATGAGACTGCAAATTATTTATCTTGTTTATAATAATTCCTATAAAGAATAACCAAATTAATGTGACCACAGAAAATATTTGGATATTCAAATAAAACCAGTAACTTTATAATAGCATCTTATGCTTTTGTATTTATGAAAAACAAAAAAAATATGAATGAATTCTGATGTTTATTTGACTATAATGTCACAATCATTAGATTTCTGTGTGATTTTCTTTGAGATAAAAACAACAGAGATAAAAATGACACAGATACTGTTAAAATAAGGATTACTATATATTGTATGACTGAGTTGGGACTCATATAATTTTGTTACTATAATACTAAGCATGTTATATATTCCATGACTGTTTCATTTTACATTACTTACTGCAGTTGAGCAGGAAATTGGTGTATAATTTGTCTGTGAGTTTGGAGAGCTTGGGAAAATATTCATTTGAACATGTGGCGGCGGCGGAGGTGGAGGATGTGTGGCGAGAGGAGACACCGGAGGAGCAGTGCCACTGCCACATGGCCCACTTGTGTTACTTGGACTGCCTGTTGTAGACAGACGTGAAAACGCTGCTAGTGCATCAGGAAAATTTGGTGGTGTAGCTGGAGTATTGCATGGTGTCATTAATTGCTGAAAAATATCCAAACTCTATTAAAATCACAATAAATGAAATATTAAATAGAGTATTATAACTAATAGGTTTTTACTGCATACACTATACCAAATGAAAACTGTGATTAGGCTGTGTTTTGTTATGTAGCCTACATATTGAATCCCTTGACATAAAAATTAATTAGTCTATACCTATACTAATAAATAAAGCTAAAGAGTGTGTTTGTTTGAACATGCTAATTTCAGGAAGTTCTCATTCAAATTGAAATTTTCATTTTCATTTTCATTTTCATTTGAATTGGAAAAATTGTTTAGTGTCAGATAGCCCATATACCAAGGAATGTTATAGGCTAATATATTATTTAAAAGCTGAAGAGTTTGTTCGAATAAGAACTCATCCCAAAATAAAGAAAATGTTGCTAAAGTGGAGACAGTTTTTTTTCATTCAAGGGCTTTCATTCATAAATGGTTAAAGTTTTATCATAATTCAAAGGTTCTTAAGTGGATTGTGAATAAAATAACTTAAATATCAGCTCATTTAGAATTGTAGTACAGGTGGCTATGCCCCACTCATTCTAATGTTCTCTCTCTCTTATGTGACAGATAAAGTTATGCAGGTCAGCTGTTATAAATAAGTAAACCATGCAAATGGACTTGCAGGTAACAGCTACTAAGTAATAAAAAGAAAACCGTACAGTAGTATTACTATTTTGTTAATTTAGGTTATTTGAAAATAAAAAATATTGAAAATTACAACATTGCAGCATATTTGATAATAATTAATAAATCGCTAAAACAAATTTAATTATAGCTATCTGCTACTCAGTCAACACTATTTTTTCTAATATAACAAAAATACAAATCAGCACATAAATCTGCAAAAATTGATAAGCAAAGTCATCATAGTTAGAAACCATTTTTAGGTTAAAGCAAAGATTTGTAATAACAATGAGAGTATCAAAATGTATGTATAACTGGATATGTTAAGAAATAATAAATAAATTGTAATCATAATAGTCTCAGCTGGATATCTGTAACACTGGACTTCAAATTTACCTGTCTATATTGGGGTGCTGCTATGCCATTTGCTCCAGCAGGTATGGCAACCTCTTGGAAAAATATAGATAGTGCAGTCTGAAAATAAAAAAAGACTATTTCTAACCTCATTTTTTTCAATTGAGTGTATTATTTGTGTAAATGTGTTTTATTAAATTTATGTTATTTAATAAACACTAACAAATGTTTCTATGACATTCACAAAATTTAAAGCATGTTAATTCGTTTTTTTTTAACACAATAATAGCAAAGTGTCAAATTACAATTAAATATTATAGGTGATTGACAGTGATTTTTCGCAAATAATGATTATATTGCAATTGGAGTTCGGTTAATAATTTGTTATGTACAAGTTTAACTTAATTGAGGCCAGTTATTTAGCTAGCAGTAATTATATACATTTATAAGTTTGGGACTTTATTGGTATAGTTATTAATAATAAAACAATTTGAATTTTAACTTTTGTAATTATGTAGGCTCATTGAATGTATATTCCATAACAAAATATTTGTATCAACTTTCTATTCATTGGAAGTGTCACTTCTAGTTACTGCAATTATGATTTATTTTTTTATATTGAAATATAAATTTATTTTATAAACCACATGAGGACTTGACAGTATTATATTATTAACCTTAAGCCAATAATTATAGAAAAGTGATCCAGTTTTTAGGAATCAACTGTCCCATCTGACTTATAATCACATGATTACAAATGTATATTCATACAGATGGATGTAAATAAAGATAATTTTGCATTGAGAAGATAATAAAAATAGATTGTTTATAATGTGGCACACGCACGCACACCAACTTGTTGTTGTGTGCAATGTACATATATTGATATTCATAATCTATTGAACTTGTCTGTGTATGTTATTGCGTATTATTCCGCCTATACCAACATGTCAATACATTCCCATCTCCTGTAACGTAATCATTCATTATTCATTAACGCCAAGTAAATAACACCATTTACTATAGAGGCGCGCTTTTACATAATTCCATTCAGGAAATAGGTTAATTTCGGAATGTCATGACGAAAAATTCATTAATTGTTGTGTGACAACGTTTGAAGGCTATTTGTAAAACAAAATAGCAGCCATTTCATGATTACCTACTGTTTGTTTACATAAATTATGAAATTTACCTCAAATTGCCAATGAGCAGCTTGTAGTAATTGCTTAGCTTGTTCCTGAGCACATCCTGCGGCTAATACGAATTGATTTATCATAACTTGTTCGCGTAAAGTTGAATCCATTTTAATTAAATCAACTAAAACTACAAAACTCGTCGTCCGGTGCGACTGTGCAAGAAATAACAAGTAAAGCGATCGAATAAAAAATCACAAAGAATGCGCGTTCACTTTGTCATCGAGCACTAGCAGACATTGCTTTTAAATAAGAGAAAAAGAGAGATCCGAAGTTTACGCAACTGTCAATGGTACGTTCATGTTTTGTCAAACTGTGTCCACCATTTATTTTGTTGTTTGTGGAACACTGTTCCATAATCCATAGTAATGGGAATCACTGCTATTTCAAATTAACATCGTCATCTTAATATTTTTGAAGCCTTAGCATGCTCTATATTTCTGCTATTGTTAATTACCCCCTATAGGACTGTTAAACAAGAAAATTGAACTTATATAATGATTTTTCACATCTAAAATTACGCATACAAAATTGACTGTTATTTTTTTTCTTTAGATGTTTTATGTTGTTTTTTTTCTTTAGAAAAATCAACTAATGATATTGTCAATCCTATTTGATACTACGTCTATGTCAATGATTTTTTTATACAGAGGATAACGCATAAAGTCACGTGACAAAGCATTTTGAAATACAAAAATGGCGGCGGTTCCGTCCCCATAGCCTGTGTCTGCCGCATGAGCGTAATAAATAAACAGGACTGCGCAATCACGAAATAGTGTCGTCCTGAAATAAGACATATGCTGTTGGAATTAGATTTAATTTCCATGAGAAAAGAAGAGTTGAGTGAGATAGTACACGGAGGCGTGTGTCCCTTTTCATTTTTCATTTTCATATAAAATTGGAGTGTCTATTTGTAAAGTCAAAATTGCTTTTTTTCTTAAGTATATATCGTTATTTACAAGATACTTATACCAAAAATGCACTTTAAAAATGTTTTGTCTGTCTGTTGGTCTGTTTGTTGCCGCTTATCTCGAGAAGAGCTGGACCGATTTTGACGTGGCTTTCATTGACAGATAGCTAATTTTTGCGGGAGTAATTAAGGCTACTTAAATTTTGTAAAACTAATTAGGGTTCTGCACCAAAAAAAAACCTGAAAATAAGAGGTTATTTTTTAAAGATGGTATTATAACACGCGTGTGACTGAGTTTATTAGAAAGAAAGAAAACCGATGTATTTGTCACGCACAGAAAAAAATAGCATGCAAGTGAAATTAGATAATAATTAGCTACCTACTATAAAAGGTAACAAAAATTATACAATGACAACAATAATGAAACTTAAATTAAGTAAAGCAAAAAAAAATTAAAAGAATAAAAATATAACGATTATAAAAAGGGAAAACAAATTAAGGAGTGTGAGGGTGGCAGTAGCATATCGTGGCTGTGACAGGTAGGTGACCACTCAGCATGTAAATGTCATGCAGTGGTGTGAACCACAACACGACGCTGATTTTCAGCGACCACTCTCTAAATCGTAATTGATTTCGCAAATGGTTCATTGGTTTTAGATTTTAATATTTCTGGGAGGAGTGCGGGGAGCAGGGGTTGGGGTTTCTACCCCACAATAGTTAGTACTCCAAATAGTTCTCTATTCGTAGTAATATCGGGTTTTTAAAATATAAACTTCAAAATTTGAATTATATCTCCTTATCACAAATAAATAATGAAGTGAATCACGGTTTTTTTTTAGTTTTTTGGATAACCACATTTTAGAGGCAGGACACGGGGGTGATATACATTATCTAACAAGAAATGAAATATTTCATTTAATAGCCAATTTTATGCGAAGTTACAGGCATAACAAACTTTCATTCAAATAATATATAGGGTGCCGCGCAAATAATAGTCATAAATAAATATTCTAAGTGGAGGGTGGTAAAATTTTGTACAGAAGTGCCAACTTTTGAGGTTCGCCTTAATAAAAATTGTTTCTACTTAACGTAGATTAATAACGACGACTTATAAGAATTTACTATTTTTATGTTTTAGGTGGGCATACGGAGGAAATAGTTGGTAATAAAGTAAGTACATAATTTCAAATAAAATATATCACGTAGACGAAGTTGCGGGCAAAATCTAGTTTAAGTAATAACATTTGAACTATAACTCAATAGCAACAGTTGTAGAAAACATTCTGGCGCAGTGTAACATTATTGGATATAAAGTGATAGTGAAAATTAGAAGACCAGATTTGTTTTTTCAATCTTAAGTTTACCTCGTTTAATTCATCACTAACTATATAATGTGTATTTATACATACTTATATTACTTAATTTTTGTCGATTCTTTGAAATTAAGAGTAAAATTATGAATCTTAGTTCAGTGTTGCCAGTTTATTGTTGCCCGTACGTAGAGGAATGCATTTTCAAGTACATACTGTATTTTGTGCACTAGACGGTTTTATGTTATTTGGTGCTCCGTTTTATTCTAAAGATAATAAGATTTATGTAACTGTATTAGGTATTATATTCATAATAAAAGCTGATCAACAATAAACATGATGTTCTATTTACTTACAAAGGAAACCTAGTAAACATAAAAACATCGAAGACTTCTCAAAGGAAGAAATGCAACTGGGTGTTTGTCTTAGCACATTTAACCTTTATCAACAATTGTTACTACAGGGTGGCCACAGCACGAAATATTGCCATATTCGAAAGAACACAGTTATTATTTGTGTAAATGAGACAGAAAATGTATATATCTTTAATGTACATTTGTACATTCCGCGTAGATACCCCAACATATATGTAACTTGATTGTATAGTCTTCTTTTATGCGGCATCCTCTTTATTTCTTTAAATCTTTGATGTGGACAGTGGATAGCTGGTGACAGCTGTCAAGTGACAAGACAGTTCACAGTGCAAGACAGTGACAGTCTGGTACTAACATAACACAAATATTGGAAAAATTATAAAATTATACATACCGACATTTCAATTCATATCATGTTATTTGTTAAAAAGGAAGTATTATGGATAGGGCTGATTTTTGTGTTTAATTTGTCACATTGTTTAAGTACTCAAGGTAGTGAAAATGACGTTCGTAAGGTCCATACGGAGAGCAACGAAATTTCGAAGGCAAATTTATTTAACAATTACGATGTTAATTACGAGAATGTTCTGTACACGTTGTCAAGGTCGAAACGAAATAGTGACCAAAATGTATCAAGTTCCAGCGTAGCAAATAATAATGTTGAAACAGCTGAATCCACATCGCCGAGTTCACCATCTGAAAATGTAAATCCCGTTTATGATATAGGATCATCCAATTCTTCTTTATTTTCAATAACTCAAGTGAATGTATCTTCGTCGGCGACGCCTAATGTTTCTGTGAACCCTTCTGATGCGGCGCCGCTGCCAGAAAAGAGTTCAGCTGAAGATGAACACAACAGTTCCATGGCTATATTTTTCGTGTTGTGTATTTTGGCTCTAGGAATTCTGTTGATCCACCTCATGCTACAAACCGGCTTCTCCTATCTTCCAGAAAGTGTGGTAATTGTATTCCTTGGTGCCCTTATTGGTATGATAATAAATTTAATGTCTATTAAAAACATTGCAAATTGGAGGAAAGAAGAGGCATTTTCCCCTACAGCATTTTTCTTGGTGCTCCTTCCGCCAATTATATTTGAATCAGGTTATAATTTGCACAAAGGCAACTTTTTCCAAAACATTGGATCTATTCTATTGTTTGCTATTGTTGGTACAGCAATATCAGCTTTTGTTATAGGAGCTGGTATATACTTATTGGGTTTGGCTCAGGTAGTATACAAACTTAGTTTTGTGGAGTCGTTTGCATTTGGTTCTCTGATATCAGCTGTGGATCCTGTGGCAACTGTTGCTATATTCCATGCTTTGGATGTTGACCCTGTTCTTAACATGTTGGTGTTTGGAGAGAGCATACTCAATGATGCTGTGGCCATAGTATTGACAACAGCTGTGTTGGATTCTAATGACCCCCACATGTCTACAGGGGAAGCAATACTCTCTGCTATCAATAGATTCTGGTTGATGTTCTTTGCCTCTGCTGGTATCGGAGTGTTGTTTGCTCTTGTTAGTGCCCTCCTTCTTAAGCATGTTGATTTGAGAAAAAATCCTTCTCTTGAGTTTGGCATGATGTTAGTCTTTACTTATGCTCCATATGTCCTTGCTGAGGGAATTCATTTGTCAGGTACGGGAAATTACATAGATATTTTTTTAAACATTGCATTCGTTTTTTTTTATATTATTAAACCAGACTCATTGATATTTAATTTTTTTTCAGGAATTATGGCAATATTATTTTGTGGTATTGTGATGTCTCACTACACCCACTTCAATCTCTCAACGGTCACCCAGGTCACTATGCAACAGACAATGAGAACACTTGCCTTCATTGCTGAGACCTGTGTTTTTGCTTACTTGGGCCTAGCCATATTCAGGTAATTTAATGTCTCAATTGCCAATGTCAAATTTACTTCAAAAATAGTTCAATATTTTCTCTGTACTGTTATGATTGTGATATTTATCATTCAGTTTTTATTACTGTTTTAGTGAGTAAAATTCTTAGTTGATCTGTGTCTCCACATTTTTAAACGCACATCTTGACTTGTATAACATTTATTTCAGCTTCAGACATCGTGTGGAGCCGGCATTAGTTGTGTGGAGCATTGTAATGTGTTTGCTTGGTCGAGCGGCTAATATCTTCCCTCTTGCACTACTTTGCAATAAGTTTAGAGAGCACAAGATCACCAAGAAAATGATGTTCATTATGTGGTTCAGTGGTAAAGTATAAATATTAAAGTACTTAAATATTATATGGATTACAAAAAGAGAATTTTATATTTTTCAAGATAAGTCAATCACAATTGAAATATACAAGTTGTTGGTTTTTCCTTTTTTTTTCATAGCAATGAAGAAATTATTATATTTGTAGTTATACTATAGTTGGAAAAAGTTTTCAAACAATGTATTGTCTAAGAATTTTTTAGTATAATTTCACATAGAATTTTGTTTATGTTATATTTCAAAAAGTTTTGTGTAATGTACTTATTATCTTAGATGTTATCATATTGCATTAGTTTATGTTCACAGAATAGATAAAAAATATGTTGAATAACATAGTCGCGATAGTTAATTGAATTGTTAATTTTAGTTACTTACATAAGGAAATGGTAGAATTTTGAATGCAATACTTTGGAACAGTTATAATAATATATGAACTACGTGCAGGCATATTTTAATTTTTAACAAATCACTGGTAGGTGACGGTTTATGATCACTTAAGCACAATATAAAGTCCATATATTGTGTAGAATAAAATAAAAAAAAAAGACTTCAAAGAACCACTAAAAAGTAAAGGATAATATATATTTCATTTTACTTGTACATGTTGATTAATTTGCTTATTGACTTGACTGGCCAACAAATCATAATATATGCGTAACGTAATGAATGCGGGCCGCCAAGTACCGAACAAGTAGAAATTAAAATTAATTTAAGGCACAGTTCCTACACCCTTTCGTCTCTAACATACTGTAGTTTAACTTTAATATTGAACCTATTGCAAAAAGAACAATTGGAATCCTACTAAATTTTGAGGAGTTCCAATCTCTAGGTCCGAAGATAGTCATCAGGTGTTCACCAATTTTTATGGAACCACCTGTGAAGTGTTTAAACCAACAAAATATTTTTCCAAATCGGTTCATGCGTCTTCAAGAAATTGGTGAACATTGATACAAATAAAAAAACAAGATTCCGACGAATTGAGAACCTTCTCCTTTTTTGAAGTCGGTTAAAAATTAATACACCCAACAGTCCCATATATAGTCCTGAGTCCTGACCTCACACTTAGGGGGCCTTATCGGGCCTTGAGAGCCTATCAGAGACACAGACACAGAGGTCTCACAAACACCCAGAACCGAAACAAATATCTGTGGACCACGTAAATATTTGATTCGGTGCGGGGATCGAACCCGCTGCCTCACGTTTCACAGCAGGCATCTAACCAACAAATAATGATATAATATATATTTCAGGACTTCGTGGCGCCATTTCGTACGCGTTGTCGTTGCATCTTGGATTTTCCGATGAAACCAGACACGTGATAATAACGACGACCCTTATTATTGTTCTGTTTACGACACTCTTCTTCGGAGGTTCAACAATGCCGCTTTTGAAATTTTTGAGGGTACCTATTGCCTATATTTTATATTTAAAATTTTTTAGACTGAATATTTTTCTTAAAATTACTCATAGCCCGGTGATACAAACGCAGACCATTAGTGTAGTACTGTAATTTAAAAGACATTCATCATCATCGCGTTGCGCCAATCTTATCCATGCCTTGCCCTGAAGCTTAATAATGTCGTCACTCGATTTAGCATCCACCGTTACCGTCTTAGTGCATCGACTATCGTCTCGACGAGCCAAGTGTCCTGCCCACCTTCATTTGCCCTAGCAATTCGTAGTCCGTCGTGAAACACGACATTATACTTAATTTACATTATGAGCATATATGTATGTATACATTGTGTGAACATTTCACACGATGTTTATAACAAAATAGTGATTGCAAGTTAAATTGCCCCTGAGTCCTGAATATTTGAAATCCGTTTCGTAAAAGAGAGGCACAAACCATAAGTAAATGGGCTATATCTATTTAGTAACAAAATTTCGGTAAATGATAAGAAAAGAAGTATACATTATTTCTTTCACAGAAATATATTGAGAATTCCTTTCATTTATATGAAGTACATACTTGATCTTGTTCTACGAGTATTGTTCATATATTACACTTTTGAAACTCCGGATTTTCTTTGTTATATTCGCTCTAGTAAGAGAAGATGCTCAATGTTAACGAATTGTTTTTGCAGGCCAACAAGAAGACTAAGCGTTCGCGCTCATTACGCAAACAAAAGGAAGTGAGCTTGTCTAAGACAAAAGAATGGGGTCAGGCCATTGATTCTGAACATTTGTCAGAGATCACGGAGGAGGAATTAGAGGTTCGTGCAAACATCTTAAAGTTAAACTCGATATTGCTTGATACTTGCCTAATATATGAATATGTAATTAAATACTCAGTTTTTAATTTAAAGAATGTTGTCGTCCAACCGTAAAATTCCACACACGTTTTGTCATCTGCTAAATGACGGTGCTTAGGCAAACTTTAACGAACACATCGGTATAAAATCAATTGAAAAATCATAATATTTTAAGTTTTAATCGCCTTGGTTCCTACTTTTAAAATTGTTTACATTTCAGGTGAATTACTCTCATGCGACTAGATTACGTGGCTTTGTGCGGCTGGACATGAAATACTTAACGCCGTTCTTCACAAGAAGGTTTACGCATCAAGTAAGTAAATTTATATGATTATTTGGATTATGATTGGTTACGGACCGGACGCGGCTACCGTCATGCTGGTCGCGGTTTCGAATCCTAGGGCACACGTCTGTCTGTTGGAGTCATGAGTGTATTGACAGTCAATTACAAGAGAAATATCGTAGGGAAACTTGCATACCACAGGAATCTTAATCAAGATTTTCCATGGTATGTGAAGTCCACCAAACAGCACTAGGACACCTTAGTGGTGGACTCTGGCCTCGCCCTGTCAGTAGTATCCTCGCTTGTAGAGGAGACACTTTCAGTGTCTCAAACATGTCGCAAGGCTCAAACTTCACACCATTTAAATAGAGGTAAATTGATAGGTTTTTGGGGCACATTGGACTGTATTATCGAAATTGGGACTGTCTCACTAGTTTCAGGACGAATGGGAACACTGGAAACATCCACCCAGTAGTACCACAAAATTATTTCCACTCTCTTCAGTATTTCAACGAATTATGTAAAATAGGACATTCTGCTGTGGAACATTGTTTTTTGATATATTTATACACTCTTTATATTTCTCATACGCAGCTTTAAAATTGACATACGTAAATATTATATTAATTTTAAACTTCAGGAATTAAAGGATTGCAAAAGTCAAATGACGGATCTTACGAACCAGTGGTACCAAGCTATTAGAATATCCAACGACCGAGAAACAGACGAGGAAGAAAGCTTGCAGCAGAGTTCGCTTTCAAACTCACACAGCAGCTTACAGAGAGGCGTTTAACTACATAGCACATAAGGCTTCTTTATGTTGTTCATTATCAATAACAATGTACATTTTGTTTAATAATTTGTAATTATTGTGTGTATGTATGTATGCTTATAGGGAATTCCTTGGAAAAAGGAAAATTAATGTTTGTTGTATTATCAAAGTATTAATTAGTTTTTTATTGAAACATTAATTTATATTGTGATGCAACTGTAAACAAAATAGTCAATCTAAGTGATAGTATTGAGATAATGTAATGCATAAAGGTGCGTCTACATAATCTATCTAGATGTATTATCTAGTACAAACGCCAAAGATGAATGTGCGAGAAAAATAAAAAAATATTGTTTGCAGAATCAAAGCGCCATTATGTATTTAATTAAATTTAATGCAATATAGAACATTACTGATTACACAGTTCGTTTTGCACATACTTTTATAAAAATTGTACATAAGCAGGGTGTGCCAGCAGTGAGCTGAGTGGGATTTTATGTAAGCATAACTTACAGATAAGCCTACAAAATATTATTGGACCATATAAAATTAGAAGAGGTTTTGGTGCCATTTGGTTTATATAAATTATTTGTCTTGTATATTATTGTTGCACCTTTGTGTAGCGATAAGCAAATTATAATATTTAAAACCAATTCGATTGGCATTATGTTCCACTGCAACATAATATTATTTATTTTCTAAGATACAAAAAATTCTATATAAACAAATATGTATTAATTGAGGAGGTCTCCTTTGTTTTTATATTAATTTTTCGAACAAATTCTTGTTTTTCAATTAATAATAATTATTTGTTGCGCAAGACTATACTATTAGGCTGGGTCTATATGACGCGTTGCGTTTACGGTGCGTTACCGCTCCGTCGTTTTACATTTTAATAACCATAGTGTACACATGATGCCCTGTGTCGGTAGCACTCAGTTGTGCGTTCAAAATTGCATTTCACAACAAATGCACGACGTAACTGCGACGTTGAAACGTTATAACTGCGATGTACAACGCTGCGTTGACGCAGCGCCTGTGTGGCCGACCATGCGTCAAAATTGGTGCATTGCGTCGAGCGAACGCGTCGTGTGGACCCAGTCTCATACTAATTATTACATGTTTGACTATTCAATACCCACATGATGCACAAAAATACTCCTCTTCTAAGGTTTTTTTGTGACTCAATTCAAGGAGCCCTCTACAATGCATATTTTAAATGTATTTTTCAATTATTAGCTTAAAATATTAGTTTATAAATTTAATAGTATAAAACTTTATTTAGCTGACAAGAAATATGTTCATATTTTTGGTTTAATCAATACTTCAATGAGGCAAGTTTTCTAGAATAAGTTAATATGTATAGTATATTGTATGCTCGCATAAATACTGAAGCTATTGCAGCTTGGTAGCCATAACCATATTTTGTGAGGAGTTTAATGTTGTCACTCCCTATAACTTAATACTTTGGTTGTGTGTATAATACACATGAAATGTGATATGAAAGTACTTAGTCCACAATGCAACTCTTGATAGTAGTTGTAGGCTTGTAGCTAATTTGATGGCATATTTATTTCTGCTGTTAAGCAGCCGCATTCAAGCACTTTTGCAACTTGCATCCCTGTTAAAAGGATATTTTCAGTATTCAAAGTATGTTCTGCAGTGAATTGGCTGGGCTTAAAAAGATTTAACACCCTGTTTTGAGGTGACAAGTGCAATGATTAATAATTATAAGTTTTCAGGGGTATTGCTCCCCTTTGTGTACAAGCTGATTTTTGCAATTGACAAGCAGGTTGCTTGCCTGATCATTGTTGGTAAAAATAATAAAATGTGTGCAAATTAATTCACACAACATATGTATTTAAAATTTTTTAATCATTATAATAATATAACAAATATCTGCTACTTTGCTAGCCTTGAATACAAATAAAATTTGTGTTGATAGATTGTGACATGAAGATTATGTTAATGGTTATTGACTGTATAAGATAATAGTTTAAATTGGATTATGTGGATCCAACAGTACTGTGATTTATTTTTATTATTAAAATGAAGGTATTATAAATACAAATTGGCTATCAAAATGTATTATAATTTTATTGTTAATTTCCACAGTTTGGAGAGGTGAATAATATGTTTCTCCATAAGTATTAAATACATTAATTAATTTATAAATATT
This sequence comes from Theretra japonica, assembly GCA_033459515.1. Lineage (NCBI taxonomy): Eukaryota > Metazoa > Arthropoda > Insecta > Lepidoptera > Sphingidae > Theretra > Theretra japonica. The sequence goes on from CM065937.1 coordinate 6,396,640, forward strand.
TTTGTTTTATTCCTCAATTCAAGGTTAGTTTGTTTAACAATCTCTTCACAAATCATCTTCATCACATTGCATATAGACTGTTATTTTGTAGAAGCATAAGATTTTGGAAGTCCTTCTTACTTCCGGAAATATACTATTTAATCCTCTTCATTCTCCAAATTAATATGGCTTCCAAACTTGCCATATAAATGTGCTTTCAGTTCACCCATTTGCGATTTCAGCTCTTCACACTTTGTTTCAAGATCACTTATTTCTGTTTCTTTTTTTGTTTTTGCTTCTTCCAATGATTTCTGAAATAAAAAAATAAGATGTCTTACTTTCTTATCTACATTTAAACATGGAAGTGCTTATTAATCACTACAGTTCAGTTATTTGAGAGATTTCGTAGCTAACTTAATAGTTACAAAATATTAAAAAATAAATCATGTAAATATTAAAATAATTTAGTAATAGACATGCAGTCACTTACAATGGTGTCTTCTAAACTCTGACAAATGAACACTTCTCCAATAAGGTATGGGATCTTCTCACTGTCGTCGGCAAGGCTGAGTTCTTCCACAGCATCTTCCAAATTTTTCATGTCATTCTGTTTTACCTTTAGTTCATCCTTATAATCTTCCACCCTAGCATTCAAACGGGCAAATTTGTTTATTTTTAACTGATCTTCGTAAGAAATGTGAACATCTGAGTCCTGCAAAAAAGAGTACCAACCTCAACAAAATGTACCAAAGAATTATATTGCAAAAGGAACATAAGAACATAATGAAGAATATTTCTTTACATTTAATTTATTGATTCGTGTTTTAATTTTAATTTTAATTTGCAATTAGAAGAGACGGCTTTTAATTTCACACCGTTTCGTATAAAACTTGATCATGCTAGACCATTTATTAGACTTACCGGTTGGAATGTTCCCTTTCCAGAAGTAGCCATAGTTGTGGTTATATTATTTTATTCAATTGTGGAGCAAGATATTTATTTAGTAACGCAATGAATTATTTTAATTTATTTTTACACATAACCCTAAAAATGTTAGTGTTGACTGTTGCCCTATGGAAAAATATTTTGACAGATACAGTTGGTGTTATAATTGACTGACATTTATTTCGGAAAATTTTTGAATTAAAAATAATGTAAAAATTCAATTACTGAGCTGTAATTGAGCTTGTAAATTCTAAAATAGATTTTACACTCCGTTCCGATCCGTTTACACTCTTGATTAATTCACTAATTAAGTAAAATCCGTACAGTAAAGGAGAAATTCGAGGTAGGGATCAAAAGTAATGGCTGCCATTTCAAGTAAAAGGGTCCAAAAATAATAAGATGTTATTTAAAAGATAACCAAATTGATTCGTTGAACAAACATTCAGTTTATTTCTATTTGTTACTGAGTTTCGATTCACCCCGTTTTACCGTAAAATTTTAAATTCCAAATTCCATATGGAAAAATATCGGAAATATATTATGAAAATTGTACACTTTCTGAAATGTTTCTAGTTTTCTAATTCATGCGATCAGATCTGCATACATAACTATGTAGGTATGTCACCATTGAGCTTTTGAGTTTTGGGTATATTTATATTTTATTTATACCTACACTCGTAAATCTTGTTACTAGGTACATAGTGTTATAGTTTATGTTTATTGTATAGTATATATAGTTTATTATGTACCTAAATACTGTCCTCGTCTCGCCCCTCGTATCATGCAGTACCTATAGTTTCTCTCCTCACACCTTGCATCCTTTGCAAGGTGTGAGGAGAGAAACAAGAAAGTATGGATAGCTAGCGTTCTTGCAAATTCCACCCGCTATGCCTCCCGAGTCCTAGGGCTCGAGAGGAGAGTGCGAGAGTCTTGCGAGAATATGGAGCTTAAAAAATAATGTTACAAAAGCTTACAAAATTATCTCCAACTTTCCTACTGTCACTGCTGAAATAGCTCTCACAAGCTTTGGGGTGATAATAGGCGACCAGCGGTTAGCAACCTTCTTTAATTTAGAGGAATTGAGGTAACTTTGCTAATATATTTTATGATTTTTCCGCAATAATTCCGGAGTAGATGATTGGTACAATTAATTTCTATAATTGGTGATTTTGATATGGTCTATTTTCAAGTATCTTTTTAAATGTACTTCCGTCACCATCTGCGATCAACGGCTCTATCCCACGTCTGGTCTCCCAACAGAAGTCTCAAAACCTTCGACAATGACGCATTGCTCCATGCTTGTTAAATATCTGATATGATTTTTAAAAGTTTCATAGTTTGCAGGTGGTACGTTTTTGATTGTTGTTGTTACATCCATGTATATCACTTTACTAGTTTTGTAGGCAATTATAGCAGCGACACCCGACGAAGCAGAATAGTTCGTTTTACAAGACCTTTTCGAACAACAGCAGTCAGCTATGACAGTAAGTATGGGAACCGTCTTTTATATCGGCACAGGCAACAGCCTTAGCAGGTTCTCCCCTAGCGGTTTCTTGCATACTGTTTAATGCAGTCGATTTCCGCGTAAACAGGACTTCCATCATTTTGCTATGCGGTCATTAAATTTCGTGTACTTAAATGCTTCGTGTAAATACTGGTAAATATATGGAAGCTAACAGCTCGTCGAAATTTGATCTTCCAAATCCAGTCGTCATAGCTCCAGTCACAGCTCCACGATTTACGCCCATACTGCTAGTATGTCTCTTGGAAGTAAAAAGCTTAAATGTCATATTGCACATATTGCACTTTATTTTAAAATGTTGACTGCAAGCACACTTTATTCTTTTTAAATCATTTTAAATTATCAATAGTACACCCTGTTGCTCTGTTGTGGTTATTTAGTATTTGATTTGATCTAACAAATATTCGAAATCTATGACTCTGCGACCCTCAAAAACAGCATTGATTTTGAATAGAGCTTTGGGCTCGATTACATAAAAGTTTTAACAAAATAATATAAGTAACATACTATTATTGTTTTCAAAGTTTAATCCAACACTAGGTACTTACTAAAGTAAAACTGCATACGTATCTAGATGCGTTTATATTACATTGGTATAATAACCACGGAACTTACACAGGGTTCAATACACATTGGTATGTATATGGGCACAGTGGTCTGCAGGGCACGGGCTTCCTCTACAACCCAGAGAACGATTGAGAGGGGTTAGGCCGTATAGTCCACCACGCTGGCCTGGTGCGGGTTGGCGGACTTTTACATACTATAGAAATTCTTCCTAATCGCTATGGAGTGCAGGTTTCCTAACGATGTTTTCCTTCACCGTTATAGTGGGTGCTGATTGAATACACACATGACTCTGAAAAGTCAGAGGTGTGCCCTGGACTTTGAACCGCGACCACCGTAAACATGTTGGCGGCCGCGTCTGATTCGTTACCAACAGGCCACTGCGCACTTGGTCAAACAAATTAACTAAACGGGAGGCAGTTCTGCTCCCTTTCTGGCTATCTCTAATTTATCCTTGAAGATTACCGTTCTAATAGATTATGAATTAAAACATTTAAATATTCGTCTGGTATAGCATCGTTGAAAATACATTCGCTTTATGTGCCGTCGTCCGTCGCGCAACCCATGCAGATATCGCATTTCTGTCACGCTCGTACTCCGTACAAAGTAGACATCAGTAACGCATAATGTACTGTCGCGGCTTATTTGCACTGTCTTTATACAATATACTGTGTTCTATTGTTTGGCTTGCTGGTGGCATGCTCGCATCCACGTCCGGCGATCTAGCGTCTAACCATTCTCCCTTCACCACTCATTGTATTTATACTTAGTTCGTATTTATTTTGTATTACCGTTTAGGATCAGATCATTACTTAGCTTTTTAAATCGAATTACAATTATGAGACCATCTCAGTGTACAGCATGTTCAGTATTGTACTTACATTTACTATGACTGTGGATAGCATTTCTTGTGCTAATGAGATAAAATTTCTAGATGCATGACGAACAAAGACGTTGCTATTTCACACCTTGTTAAACATGATGATGAATGTAATGTTATGTCACGCAATCAACATGATTTATTAAAACGAAAAACAACCACAACAGTCGGAATTTTCAGGGATCCAAAAATATTAGATTTATATGGACACTTAATTTTTTCTTTATTCATCTGTTATTTCCTGAAAAAGAAAGTACAAGTAAGCTTCGTAAGCAGCTTCCCGATCATACTATAACAGATTATTATCAAACAGTCAACATAAAATAATCTGGGTTTGTTTTTACTACAACAGTAATAAATCGTATAATAAGTTATACTTTACCAAGTAAAGCGTGGCTAAGAATTTATAATGATTGGTTCTTACTTCTCGCATGATGTCATATAGTTCTTACATAATTAGGAGTTCGTTAATAGGTAGGTATGTATATATAATCCATAATCAGTGGAACAACTGCCCTTCCCTTACACTGTCTACACTGTGGGCACTGGACAGTGGAACATTTATTTTACTTTGTAGCACATTTTATATTCGTATTATAGAGTTACACTGAGTTTGTATAAAAGAAATGTAGGTATTTAGTGGCTGAAGTTCAGTTTCTCACGATTTAATACCTTTATTATGATCAGGACTGAACTGAAATTATATTTAACATTCTTTTATCGCTATTAAATTATCCCGCATCTCATAAGAAATACAGCATCACAATGTAAAAGAGGTACGTTGCGGGGTCACCTTTGCGATGTTCCTTACGCGAGAAAAATATGTGCTAGAAATAGATTTATTATTTGGATAGCTGCTTTATTATCCAATTGAACGAAATTAACTTTTCTTGTAAAAATATCTAAATTTAGTCACGCGTTTTTCATTATCCGGCTTAAGAGGTTTAATAATCTTGTTATTTTTCTTTTAATTTTTTTAAATTTGTATGATTATTGAAAATGGCCCCTCTTTTATTTAGATTTTGTAAGTAACTAATTATACTAAGCAGTGAAGATTATTAGTATCTAGCTAATGTTTATTCGATGATATCTTGACTAGCCTCGAATGAAATATATTGTAGTCGAAAATGTTGAATGTAGGATATCGTATTCCTCTTGATGAGGGACCTACCAGGTTCGTACTTTGGGATGGTTGAACGGCAGCTTTGACTCAGAAATAGGATTAAATTGTATTCGTAAGCTAGAACAGGTACTTATACACATATTAAAAAATATTAATTAAAAATAAGTTCTAACGTGTTGTATTCAGTATGTCATATGTGTAAATTTACGGTTTTTTATGGATCCAATACTTTGGTTATTTGTAATAGTATAAATAGCTGCTTATTATAGGTATGTATTATGCCACCATATACGATAGTTGTTTACCATATAGTCGCTGGATGCAGGCTGCCTCCAACAGGTCACTGTGGAAATCATTGGGAGAGGCCTATGTTCAGCAGTGGACTTCCTTTGGCTGATGGATGGATGGATACGATAGTTACGTTTTATGAGAGCAATATATTATTTCGTTTAAGGAATACTTAACAGTTTTAAATCTTCGACAGTGAGCAGTGCCTTTATCATATTGTTCCGTTCTTTTCAGCATAATGTATTTAAACAAAAGCTCAACTTTCTATTAATTTTGTCACAAAGATCATCTTTGTGAGTTACAGCCAAGTTCTTAACATGGTGCGGTCATCGAGTCCATTAGAAGCGTGGTACTGGCTCGTGCCGCGGCGTCGCCCACTGCGCGCACAGCCCCACCACGGCGAGCGGCAAGCGGCCCCTGCGCCTCACGATACCACTCACTTGCGCGCACTCTTCCTTCAAACGTCAGACATTACGCGCGTGACACTAGCTGGCTTTATATATTTTTGACAACAATTTCCCCAGTGATGGAGAAGGAGCATCAACCGGACTCGATGGCGACTATCACCATGAAACCTGAGTACCCGCCCTCGGAGGTGTACAGCGCCTCGGAGCCCCCACCGGTATGATATAACAGTTGTTCTATTTGGGTTCACGTAAAACAAATTATGCAGATGACCAAAAATATTCCGTCGCTTCTTTTCTATGTTTATATTGTAGACGGAAGGGGGTTTCCGCACAATATTTATTCACTCGATTTTATAAACATTTTAGAGACTTTAATACAATTAACTAGTTTATTTATTTAAGCAGAGAAATTCCTATTCGTGCAAAGTTTAAATGAGGCGAAGTAATTGTGCAGTTCATTAAGTGGGATATAACTGCGGGAAAGCGCCTTTCTCTCGTGTGCTGGTGATTGTGACTGAGTCCAGTCATATAGGCCGCTTGTTTGTAAACACAGACTTACTTTGAAACGACAGCGGTATTTTTTTTACCAAAAATAGTTTATGTATATTACCTACACATAAATATAGCAGTCAGGCCATATAAAGAGCCGGATGTATATATACTATTTATGGTATTTGAAAATCCCCGATGGTTATTAAATACAATGACAAATTTAGTCAGTACCTACAGTAAATAACTACTGTGTTTGCATAATAAATACAACATGTCACGTTTAGTACGTGTTGATATTTTCATTCTGTTTGTCTTTGTTTTTATATTCATTTTACTGTCAGCCCCGCGGCGGCTGACAGTGAAGGCACACTTAAAAACTTTGATGAACAATTTACGGTAAAAAAACTATTTGCAAGGAAATAAATAAAGATAATATCCTTTTTCAAAGAATTGTGATACGTATATAGGTGGGAAAATTCATTGTTCTATTGTCTGTGGCCACTTATTATCATAAGCACTTATGATAGAAATCACGCAACTCCATCTGATCGGTCTAGAATGTGTGCCTCATTTCTGAGCTCTGAGATTACCATGTGCGAACTGTAGTCGGTTTCATAATCGTAACATTTACTCGAGAAGACAATTTGCGTTATACCGGCTTATGATTTGATACATCACTGGAGAATTATACAGTAAAGATTATTGTACTAATAAAATAGTCTTCCGTACCCATTGGTAATTTAAGTTATTTAATAGAAATGTGTTTTATTTTTGACGTATATTTGTTTTTTTTTTAATCGATATACGGTCTAGGTTTCTGTGTAATATGCTATGTATACCAATGTTGAAACTGTTTCTTATGTTTTCCTAACATTTATGTTAGAAGTAATGTTTACCTAAATTTAAATCAAAGAATTTGTAAAAAGATACAATCACTGAACGACATAATCCAGAGTGAAATCGTTATTGGCTATTTAACCAAGTGGACACAATGGGCTTGCGTCACGTCCGAAGCGGTCAACCGCTCGCCACCCAGGTGTTTGCTTTAAATATCAGTGTGTTGACGACTGCCTTAAAAATATGACAGTTTACTTAATATTTTAACACATAATTTTATCTCTTTTAAGTAACATAGAGTATTTTTGCTTGGCCACTATTTTATCATGTTTACACTTTACAGGGCAAACTTGAAACTACCTTGATAAGTTAGACTAAAATCAAAGTGAAGGGGGTGAGTGAATGGGGGTGAATCGTAACTATGTATTAATAAATACATGGTTGTAACATGTGTTACCTTAGTTAAACAGATAAATACATATATCAGAACACTGTATTTTGGACGATAAACATCTTTAAGAACCATAAATATCTCTAAAAGTTGTTTTACTGATGAATACAAAGTACATATATAAACATCACGCCTTTTTCCCAGAATTGGTAGGCACAGGTGCAACCACGACACCCACTTTTCGCCTTACGTGTTCCGTCTCACGATGTGATAGGGAGTGAGCTTATCGCCATATCGGGCACACATTTCTGACTCCGGGCTGATAATTAATAGAAAAATCCAATATCACTTTGCCCGACTCGGGATTCAAACCCGAGACTTCAGCGTTATAAACGTACCGTAATACCACTACGCCAACGAGGCAGTTAGTGAATACAAAATAATTATTAAAATTACCTTATATGAATACATAATTAATTTTTTGCTTATAATATGGAATAATTTTCTCACATAAACATATTAAATGTAAAATGTATTTTAACGTCTACGTGTTATTAAAGTTCTAATATTTTGTATTATTGAAACGCTTCATAAATCAAAATACATAATACAAGCTGAGTCAATGTTTAAAATGATGTAACTATAGATCAATACTTGGGTCTTTGCTCTCCAATGTCTTTATTTCTACAGTTTAATATACACAATATTATTGCAAAGCATGTTACGCATCAGTGGGACAAGGAAAAGGTATTATAATATTCAAAAACATATGTAGTTTGTTTCGCGCCACACTGGTTATTTCCATTATAACAAAATCATTCATTGAGTTTATGTTGCAAATTGTCATAAAATGTATCAAGTGTGCTCTAAAATAATAGTTCCTTGTTTTCACAACTGTTTCCAATGCAGTCACGCAATATTTATTCATGCTTATTACAATTTAATTCGTGGAAACAGAAGGAAAGTGAATCTAAAACGGTCACTCACAGCGGTCATGATAATTTCAACCTTTTGTTACGGACTAATGAAGATTCTCGACAAATAACGCCGATTGAATTTGACGTCATTTTGCACTTTGCTTAAGATGATGGATTTCTCAAATGCAATAAATTGTGAGCGCACTTTCACCGCGCCGCCCCACCTCGAGCGCAACTATTACGTAATTAAGCGTAAAAGGTACTTGTGTGCCAAAAGCAACACTTCATTAACTATGTCTCGTAAGGACAAAAGGTTCTGTGGCATAGCTTGCTGCCATTATGTGATGCAATTGCCCATGTTTTCTTGTAAAGTTGTTTCATACGAGATACGTATGTGGGAACGTCCATACAGATAATAACAGTGTTGGAGCCGCTTATTTCTCAACTACAATGTGGCGTGTTCTTCCTACATGTTAATTCATTCTTGACTAAGCGTATACAACGTATATTTTTCGAGGCGTAGGTGTTATGTTTGTGTACTTCCTGTACAGCAAGTATCTGGTATAACACATTGTAGTGTTAACAGGAGAGATTTGTTGTGTTCCAAGTTAGATCTTTGTATTAACGCTCATTATTCTCCGAGTCTAATTTACTTTTGTTTAGAAATTTAATTAAAGACGCGTATGTTTGCATTTTATAGTCTTATTAAATATACATATAAAATCGGATTTTATACACATATTATATGAAACAATATTATATAATACAATAAATATCGTGAAATGTAGCTGTATTGTGAAATTAAACACCAGTAATGTAGGTATTATGTTTTCCTTTTCGCGTACAAATATACTTTATAGACAACTAATTAATTAGATACCTACATACTATGGGCGCAATACCTAAACCTACACAAACTAAATATGTTTGAGTACTTTTTACAGTAGCTTGACAAAATCGCTACACACAACTCAGTTGTAATTTCAGCTCAATCCGAAAACGAGGACAAAAACGTTCATGGGAAAATATGTGGCTGTAGATGTATTCAACACTACGAAACCTTGCAAGTCACATTTCAATTAGCGAAACTACATCCAGCGATCTTACGTTAAGTTTAGTTAAACGTACGCGTGCGTATCATATATTAGGTGTCCTAAGAATTGCATCTATGCCTAATTAGGCAACGTACCTACCTACACAAGTAACTTTGCCGCTGTGACTGACAATCGGTGCCACAAAAACGCATCCGGGATATTATTTAAAGCCAAATTGTAACTGCATCACGTTGTACGGCAGTGTTACTTCGAGTTAAGGTTGCGTGTATGTAAACTGTTTCTCTCATGTTGTAAGCGGTAGAGAATTGTTGTTGTACGAGTACGTTGTAGAGTCTTACTGTTGTAAATTGTAGAGCATTGCTGTAACTTGTAAGTGAACCCTCAGTTGCAGGTTGTAAAAGCTGTAATAGTGTAACAATAACGAAAGATATATTAAGCCACTTCGAGTCACCACTGTCTCATAAAAAGTTTCAAAAATTTTTTTTTTCCATTGCGCTTCGTTCAGTTAGTAAGATTACCGAAGACCCAAAAGCTGGCTGTAGTGTAATGATCCGCCCGGATAGCGACCAAAGTAAATTAAGGTGAAAACGTTCATAGTGAAAATGAGAGTCTCGGCATGTTCAAGGAGAGGCGGGTGAGGCCGCGGGTTCAATCCCCGCACTAAAACAAATACACATATTTGTTTGAACCACCGGTATTTGTTTCAGGTGTGTGAGACCGAAAAATCTCTCGTAGTACCTGATATCCACGACACAAGACTCGATCTTAGTGTGGGGTCAGGACTATGTATGTGACTGTTGGGTGTATTTATTATTTTATTTTGATCAGACCGGCATAATTGTATCGACTAGTGATATAATACAGATGGTCATCTACCGCTGGTTTATACTTTGACTGAAATGCGCTGCACATGCCATTAAGTGCATTGTAGACGATTTGTTGTGTAAGTGTAAAAGAAAAACCTCGTGAAAGTATAACGGTCATTAATTTTTATACTGGGGTTTAATAATGTTTATATTCCTATTACCATTTCCCAGTCATCTTTATTTTTGTTTTATTTACATCATAGGGGGCAAACAAGCAAACGGTTCACCAGATGGTAAGTTATTACTGCCGCCTATGAACATCTGCAATACCATGAGCCACAGAAATGCGTTGTCAGTCATTACTGCGGGAATATGCTCTTTTTTTGAAGGTCACTAGGTCGTATTTGTTCGTAAATGCTGCTGTCGGCAATTGCTAATAATTTCAATTTTGTTGTAGGCATACAGACAGAGACCATCATCGTCGGTGCAGATCGCGAAGATCGCCGCCCTCACAGTAGTAGCGTCGTCGTTCATACTGGGCTCGTTCATCCTGGCTTCCAGCTGGGTGGCGGCGCGCGCGTCGTGCCACCAGCTGGAACAGCTGGATGCCATGCTCGACAAAGAGCTGGCGCTGGAGGGACGAGCTTACGGCAACGATGCATTGATGCCGGTGAGTATTTTCAAACATAAAATATATGATGTGTAATCAAGTCAAAATGAGTCGAAACTTTTGTGATTTGCCAAATAACTTGTTTCTTAAATCGGTAACTTTAATAAGCGTGCGATGTGTAAAGACTTTAAATATAATACGTAATCGTTTTCCTATGATTTATGTTTAATTTTCCTCATAACACCACAAAAATGTTGACAAAGACGAATTGCTTTTTGTTATGGTACCAAAACCAAATATTGTCTCAAGTATCAATAATGATGATGTAATAACACTTTGGTACATGATTCATAGTCATTATTTTAAAAGTTCTGCAATCGTAATAATGTGAAAATTATGGCTTATCGTCGAAAAAATAAAGAGGAAAAAGAAGCGTGCCTTTGAGAAACTTTGTGATTTACTGAGTATGAACTATGAAGGAGAATCTTTCAAACTTGAAGTTTAAACAGGGGCTAAAAGTTACTTTCAAACGACATTTTATTGGCTTTTACTTTAAAGAGCATACGCTGAGACTTAGTGCGCTTAAATAATTGTGATTGTTGATAATTATTATTGATTTATCTCCGAAATACAATAAAGTTTGGAAAGAGTATAATCACAATTATTCTTATTCATCTATATGTCCATTCATAGTTTCGTGCTTATTACGTTGTCTTCGTCCAAGTATTGCAGTTCCGTATGTCTAGCTATTATCGTGGGTATAATTACTTGTGCATAGATTTCTAAAGACGAGTGCAGACACGATGTTTCGATGCCATGTTTGGTAAGCGTGCGCGTAGATGGGTTATCGACGAATAATATTCTGTGTTGCAATAAGTTAGCTTTATAAGTCGTCATAGCTTTTAGATTGTAGAATGATGATATGCTTCGTTGCGCCAAATGAAATATTCAGTAAAATAATATGCAAATACTTCATCGTGTCTGTGATTAACGTATGGAATATTTTGAGTGTTTTGCTTTTATTTGTTCGTATTTTTAATTATACACTATCGAAAATGGAAAAAGTAATAACGATTTTAAAGCTAACTTTGATTTATAACTCTTAAAAAAGGCTTCTCATTACAAAAAAAATGTAAACTCGCGTCTGCTTTAATCACACGTCAATTAATATATCGAAGCTTCACATTTTATTAAATGTAAATATTTTGTAAACACAAATTTACATTTGTTATTACAATTAAGCATTATATTATACATTGTAAACAAACTTTTTATTTTTTTTTAACATAAAAAAGTATGTGAATTGTTGTGAAGAGATCTTAAGTTAGAGACATGGAGTGGAGCATTGAGGACACGCCACGTCGCTCTAAGACCGGCTCACCTTGAATCTCCGCATAAAACTTACCTACATCCATCTGTAATTCTAATCTACTTAATGCTATCTTTAGTTTTCCTCCTTATACTAAGTAGATACAACAATAGCGAAAACTGTTGTATTAGATGCCGATAAAAGATTACTATTCGACTCTCTATAGGGCTTGTATTTTATATACTTTAGTATTGAATAATTTAAATATACATGAAAAATTTTCGCTGTTGTTATACAATTGGAGACAAAGAAATGCAGTACAAGAATTGTGAAAAGTATTTATTATGGACACAAATAATATTTAAAACGGGCTTATGACATGTCCAATATTGTAATTAGGCACATATTTCATAATATTTTGATTAAATTTTCCTCTAAACCATTGTTTAGAGGAAAATTTGTCGTTGAAATATTAATACAATAATTATGACTACTTATTAATATAAATGTACGTACCTAGGTATATTGATTTATTACCAAATATGATATATAAATAAATTTAAAGAGATTTGCGTTCTAAACATAGTTCCAAGGAAGCAAAAGTAGAACTGATTCATAACTAAATAATTTACGAGCGTTTACCACATTCAAAGATCAGTGGGTATAGATTGTCGAGGCAAAAGGCAAAGGTCAAAACCCGAGGCTCATCAAGAAGATTCACGAATGCTATAAGTGCGGCATAATGTACCTGGCCATAGTTGGTGATTGTGTGTTGTAGCGAAAGTGGCGGCCGCCGCGCGAGGGCATTGGACTGTTGTCGCGGATGCATCTCATCGCGACACAAGGAAACTTCAAGCCATTTTCGAATGTAGCGTTTATTTGTTATTTGACACACTACCTGGTTTTGGAGAACATGCCAATGTCAGCCGCGGAGACCCGAACGTTTGTAAAACACGACGTTGTCCTCATGACGAAATACCGCTTATCCCTGCACGACATTTTTCTTTTTTATACTGAGTTAATACAATACGCATTGAAGTTGCCAATTAACTATGGAATAATTTGATGAATACTTAGCTTACAATTATTAGCAAATCTTTTGATTATACCACGTGATCAAATTGTTTGTCATGTGACTGGTTCAATTAATATAATTATATTTCTATTGTTTAATTTAACTGCTCGTTCTAGAATGCTGTAAATTGTATGCCGTAAAAAATACAACAATGTAATTTGTTATGCGTAGTCTTGTTTTTTGATGTCATGAGTTCTGTTTATTAACGTTACCAAAATGAATTCTGCTCCGACAGGTACGACTGCTTTACTTTAAGCATGACACACATTTTATTTTTAGCATGCAATGGCGGAACGTCAATTTCCTATAACACTTATGTTTAATGCGTGTACCTAAGATACAGTTTTTGTACTAAAGATATGAAAGCTGTTTATTTAGAGTCGTAGTATCCGTTACAGTAGTTTCTTATGTTTAAAAAAATTGAAGTTGGACACAATATTTTTCCGCAATACGGCTATATTTTTCGACTTTCCCTAATTTGCACTTTTTGCAGTTCCTGTGTTACCTTTGCGTCACATGGCCTTGAACTTAGATAATTGTTTTCTGTGAAGGATGTTATCATTTTGACATGGTTTCATACTTTGCTGTGTAAAAACTTGTTTAGGTCGATTTGGCTCTACAGTGCAGATAATTCCTTGTTACTTACTAACTATTAACTGACAGCCTCCGTGGCGCGGTTGGTTAGACGCCGGCTGTGAAAGGAGAGGCCGCGGGTTCGATCCCTGTATTGGAAACAAATGTCTGTGTGAACCACAAGTATTTTTTTCGGTTCTGGGTGTTTGTGAGATCGAAAAGCCTCTCGTAGTTCCTGATACCCACGACACTAGACTCCATCTTAGTGTGGGGTCGTGACTTTGTATGTGACCGTTGGATGCATTTATTGTTTACCTATTAAACTGGGACATCGCTGGATGTAGGCTGCCTCCAACAGGTGACTGTGGAAATCATTGGGAGAGGCCTATGTTCAGCAGTGGACTTCCTTTGGCTGATGGATTGAATTGATTGGATATTAAACTATATTGTAGGTACGAATTCAAATATTATTTTTAGGGTGCCCCGTCTAGGAGTTTTAGATGATTTAGATACTCTCTAACGCACTCATGTCGTGTCTATACATACTATGCGATGCGTAGCAGTAAGTCAACTAGTTGGTTCACAAAAACGATGACAAAAGTTAGGGAATTAAAAAGTAACCGGTTGTTATTTGTATTCAAGTATACGAAATTGGTTATATGTATTTAAACTTGTAGACTGTGTGTCATGGTAGAACAGGTATTATTATACAACAGCTACATGATACATCCATCAGGCATATAGTTTAATTGCGTAATTTGTAAGTTCATTGATCTTTTTAACTGCACTTATACATTTTGAGCACGTGTATCGTGCCATAGAAGTGAATTCTTAATCATCGCTGGAAATAAACGTTATTTTGATATTTCGAGGTAATCACATCACATAAAATATTGTAGCTAATCAAACTACTATGGCGTATTAACCCACATTCGCAATATAATTATTTTTCCTTTGGATGGTTTAGCAACGGTCGTGTTATTATAAAACTTAACTTTTGTTTTTGACAACGTTGAGTTGAAATGTAAACATTTAAATGGCGCGAAGTCCTTGAACCATCAGCCGTAGCCGATTGTATTGGAAATTAACACGTACTTGGCCTGGTCACTGGTGTACATTACAAAGAGAATTATTCATTGATACAACTCTCAGTTACATTTTGTGAGAACAATTCAATTAGAGAATTTAAAGGTTTTCGCCGTTCAATGTCTTTTCATTTTGTGTCTATTGGCTAGACGCGAGAATTAAACGGCGTTATATTGCTTTCGAAATTTTGCAATAATGAATTTTAAAACTAATTAATTATGTTTTTTGGGTTTGTTATGTATTTCAAACGCCAAAATTCGACAAATATTATTGTATGATGTATACTTAACTAAGTATTTTTAAAATATTAGGTTAGTAGTAAACCAAACATTTGTCTGTGTATATCTGCCATATGTATAAACATGTTGTATAATATGTACCTATATGCCTATGTACGTGACACTTAGGCATGGGACTTCCCCAATTATACGAGGGGCCTTGGGACTTGTCCGTCTCGCCCACACAATGCGGGTTGATGAACAGATGTTATTAGACTAGTAAGCTTCTTAAAACGTTCTAATGACTGATACAAATTGACGAAATGGTAACATTTGATATCGACTGTTCAAAGTGTTCGAAATCATTTGATAAAACACCAAACGTGACAACTTATCCGAGGTTACGGCTATCGTCTTACGGCCGGTTTCTATAATCTATCTATCTTTAACAAGGGATTTAATTAGGTATTTTGGTGCTTTTTATGTTTATGTAACAAAGATAGAGAAATATTAATATGGTACATATATTAATAGATAGCTAGGTAAGATAAATGTATATGTCTATCTTTGTTTATTGAAGCATATAGTTGTATCGACCTAGTAATGGTAGCTAGTTTAAACTTTTGTTAAGGATAGATAGGATATAGAGACCGGCTGTTACCGGCGAAATGCTTTACTTTATAAAGGTTTTTACCAACTGTTCTACTAGTCGCTAAAGGAAAATAATACAAATAGTCAATAATTCCAGTTAGTTATTGTCTAACAGTAAGTGATATGAGTACGTACATAAGCAAATAGACAATCGTGATTACTCTACTAGAATATTTTAAAAAATATGTATAGTGACGCATACTTAGGCAGTATGTGGCGCGGTTATGTTCATATATAAATACTGAATCATGGACACTTTCATTTGTATTCATTTCGTGGCATCTTTGTTGTTATTTCTCCGCCGGGCAGTTACCGATGTGACAGGAATGCGTTGGGCTCATACTGGTATTTCATTTCGTATATTATTAAACATTTATATTAAAATATAATGAATACTTAGCCTGGAATATGCTCACAGGTGACTTTTTAGTAGAGCGACTTTATCGCAATTTTTTGGACAAATATATATATATATATATATATATATAGTCATGTACGGTGTACCTACTACCTAGTACCTACTATGGCAGATATACCTACTTAAGTTTGGAAGTTGTCGGTGAGTATGTCGTATTTATATAACATTACATTTTGTCAATATTTCTACAGAAGAGAAGTTTCATATTATGTGGTTGTTATGTAATCATTTATTTATCTCTTAGTAATTATAAGCCATTTTACAATAGAGTGATAAATCTACTCAATAGGTATTAAAAAAGATTCAGTCTAGAACAATCATTGTGATGTCATTGTCAGTTCTAAGAACCCTTAATCGCAATATATTTTTAAGTAAACTATTTTTTTTTAGATATAAAGTAACGTATTATCCATTCACAAAATTCACGTATAGGTTCATACGTTTTCTATTATTGCAATATTGTATGTACAATGGGGAGCCATAGGGACGCCCTTTTAATCATAGTTTATATCACACTTGTACATACTTTAATAGTTCTGTTATTATTTTAAAAGCACCTGTTTTCTTGAAACACTCATATAGTTACTGACTTTGCCGATTGGCAACATCTCGGGCCGATATCTAGACTTAGTACTTTCGAAGGAACAAAGAGAGATTTCGCTGCAAAACGTCGATCTCTAGAGTAAACATGAACACACGAAGATGTAGAGCATCGACATAATACTGCTTTTTACCAAGTGACGTATATGGTTCCCGTAGCTAAAGTTCAGACTTTTTTTACTAGCCTATACTGTCCCACTGCAGGGCAAAGGCTTCCTTTTCCTTCTTCCACCCTTCTCTATCCAAGGCTTTCTTCCACCAGTTGGTATCAAAATGGTAAAAGTCATCTCTCCACCTTCTGCGCGGCCTACCACGAGGTCTTTTCAAGTTTTGTGGAGTCCATACGGTAGCAGTCCTGGCCCACAGCTCGCCTGACATACGTTAAACGTGACCTGCCCAGTCCCACTTTAATTTAGCAGTTAAAGTTAAGACTTACAAAACAGAAACATTGAAGACCGCGAATGCAATGTCATGACACGTGTTTAAAACACGGTGATTTTATCATAATTGGTAAGCAATTTTTATAAGTACGTTTCGTGTAAATAATATAGCTGGGTATAATTAGGTATTTTTGTATGAGTGGTGAGCGGAAGCGGGCGATTTTCCGTCCGTGGTCATGATGATCCTCCCCGGCGTCACCCGCCTCCGCACCGTCACTGGCTAATTGTCTTGCTATCGTACATTAATTAACTATTTGCTTGGATGATCTTTAAAATGTATCCGTTTCATGGTTTTCATAAAATTGTATTATTTTAGGGCGAGTTTTGAGTATTAGGTAGAATATTGTCATGTTATTTGAGCCTTCTTAAAATCGATGTTGTTTCACCTAGTATGTCGAGGTTAAGTTTAGTCTTAATATCGGAATATAATATCGTCGCTATACTCAATGTATTACGATATAGCATATCCTGTATTGCCTAGTGTTTTGTGTAATGTTCCACGTAAAGTTTTCGTTCAATGTAATCTTATAATAGAGAGGTTATACACTATAGTATAACGACCTTATTCAAAGGCAGTTTTTAAAGCCTATTTAAGTTATACATATATAAATAAATATACCCAACAGTCACATACATAGTCCTTACCCCACATCAAGATCGAAACTTGAGTTTTGGGTATCAGAACGACAGACTTTTCGGTCTCACAAACATCTAGACCCGAAATAAATACCTGTGGTTCACACAAATATTTGTTTCGGTGCGGGAATCGAGCCCAAGGCCTCTCGTTTTACACGCGGCGTCTAACCAACTGCGCCACGGAGGCTGTTATGTGGATAGTTATGGAAGTTATGGAGTACTTAGTTTGAGCGAAGAAGACAAACCATTCGACAACTAAAATAGGTTTTAAAACTGTCTATGAATAAGGCCGTATGAAACTATCTCTTGCTAATCAATATTAGGGTTGACAGAAAGATTAGGAGTGCAATATCTGTCGTAACGATTTTTTAGAAGATTCATTAACCATACCCTACTTAAGATAGAGAACTTGCATACAAATTTTGCTATATTAAATATTATATTGATTTGTAGTGACGATTTTGGCTTTGGTGTTTGTACTGAAAACAAATTCTGACTTTGTAAATATTTTTGTGTGCCAAAGAGTAGTGACGCTTATCACCTTATGTACTTAACTTTTTTGTATTTTCTGTCATACAAGTTGAATACTGCCTCGGCATACTGTCGAGACAATTATATAAAAAGTAATGGAAAATGTATTATTAAAATATGCAAGACGTTATGTAAGTAAATGAACAAATGTGAGTTTAATGCTTCGTGCCAGCCATTACATATACCATTTAAATTCATATAGACAATATGGTTCCATAACCAAAGCTGAAACTTTCTAGAAAAATGTATCATATATTATGTATGCATAAGAGAAGTGAGATGATCGTTTCAACCGATCTTATATTACGCGTAACCGTAACTGAATATGCCGCGGCACGTATTAAGATTCAGTTCAGTTTTATTACATTAGTAAATTATAGTTTTATAGCTTGATAGCGTGTTATAGGTATGTACATCTGTGTGCCTACGGGGTAAATACTAAATAGAAATGTAATGGATGCAGGTGACCAAATCCAAAGTTCGCAAGGTAGAGTTCCGAGAGTATTGACATCGTTTTGAAAGTATTTCCGCTCTATCATGCAATCGAGTATGTCCTCACGGTGCTTAATGCAATCAAGGGTAATAATGTTTCCTTAGATGCATCGAAAAATGATTGGATTGGCCGACTTAGGAGACGAACCTGAGTTAGTTCGGTAGCCTGGTGAATTACAAGTAAGATAATTTAAAAATGAGCTGAGAAGTAAGGTTCCGTGTATAATATCCTAGTTCATACTACAATGAGCCTCCTTATCCGTTAATATATTTAATCGAAAACATCTACCCTTTTACTACTTTTACACATGCATAATGTGCAGAAAATGATAATACTATTACAAATGGAGCGTGTTGAATCGAATAACCTTTATGATACAAGCGATAACATTTTCCAAAATAACATTAGCATAGTAGGTACGCCTAAGAAAGTTTCCACAGAGCATTTATTTGCATGTGGCACATACGGCACATACGGCATGCCACACTATTCTATATATAGTGCTTTTAAACGCAATTCACCCATAGATGATTGGTTTCTGGCAGTTACTAGAGGCGTAATTTCCTCGTTATCACGCAACGTTCGACGCAAAAGGCAACAATGACTGTTAAAATGTTTAAAACGTTTCGTAAATCTAGTAAGAGTTGTGCGGGCGTAGTGCACAATGCGACAATCGTTTACGACGTAATCGTCGTTTTCTATCAGTTGCGGTCGCGAACACTTCTCGCTCGGCTGCATTCTGATAGTTGACAACATTCTGTAGTCTGTACATCACTCGCAGTCTTCACAGATATTTATCAGCACGAAATCACCGTTTTCCCACTACCGACAGCATTTTACCCGAATAATTATAAAAGATTATTCCGCGCAGGAAATACGAAATCCGATGTAACTTTACCGGATTTCGGCCACATTTTTTTGTTTTAAAACTCATAACAATATCAATGTTACTGCTATCAAATTTATGCAGTGTTCATTAGGGTTTATTTTATAATTCGTTAGCCGTCGCCTGTAGCCTTGTACTTTCGCTGAGAATATTTTTTACTCGTTTTGCATGACTGTACTTCCATCCAACGCTGGTGATTATCCAATGAGAATACTGCAATTGACACGCACAATGACGAACTCGTTGGCTATGTACATGAATGCTTGGTACGTAAATGTAGCCACTGGTACGTACATAGGTTACGTAATAGACTAGCTACAAGCAAAAGGCATCCGCCATTTTGTGATGAGCACTTTGATGGTATTGCTCTAAAAGTGAATGGCGAGGTTGACAGAGATTTTGCATTATAATCGGTTATGGATATTAGGCACTTTTATCTTAGTGTTTCTTCAGACCTCTACCTATAATTCACGAATGATTTATTGCTTGCAACGGATATACCAGATTTGGTCGATGTGTTTTTTATGAAATACAATTTTTATTATATAGTTGGAATTGTTATTATTTTTATAAGTTAGCATAGTATTTAAATAAAGATTTAGTTTTCTATGGCGGTGTATGGGTAATAAAATATGTTTGTTTTCAGGACGAGCCTCTGCCGATAGCGAATGCTCACGCTTTGCACGGGGTGCCTCCGCCGTCACTGTCATCGTCGGCGGCGCCGGAGCAGTCGAGTCAGCCCTCGCCGTCGGCGGCCAGCCACGTCAGAGACGACCCGCTCAACCACGCCGAGTCTAAAATCGACGAAGACAAATTACAGGTATAAAGCATAAACATACTTTTTATTTCAATGACGTAAACTCACACCGCGTGAACCTCGTCATGATATTTGCTTTTTGTTAAAACCTTGCGGTGGGAATTGCTAATCATTATGTTTCAACTTAAGTTCTATGCTGTTTCACAACTTATTTAGATTCAGATCTAGGTGCAGTCAGCCGCACAGTGCACAATTTATTGTTAAGGCAAATAAAGTAGAGACAGAACTAGCCATTGCCAGGTTGCGTTTGCTATCCAAGGAAAGGTAGCGAATACAAATAAGGTGAATAGGAAATTCATAGATAGAAACTATACGAGTATATATCTAGAAAATACAAACAGAATCAATATCTGCTTTTGTTTCAGAGATATAAATTTGTTCAAAGTATGTACGAAAATTGTTCTTAAATGTTTTTGTTTTGGTAATATCATCGATTAATAACTTTATGAACCAAAGTAACCATGAAGGGATCCTTAATACCATTTGACTTGGACACATTTTATCAACAGTAGCATGACACACGTCCTTACAATAATTAGTTTGTTTCTTTTCATATACATAATTACAATGAGTCTTTATGTTTTTACCTTCTATAGAATAAACTTGTTTTATCAATATCGTACCATATTTCATAAACAACACTTTTTGTGTGCATGAGTTTAGTTCGTCAAGGTTATTGTATAATGACAATAGTTTCTACGTGTGTCGATATAAAAATGTTTTATGCGTTTGTGTGGTGAGTGCTCGGTGCTCGGTGCAAGTGTGACGTCAGGCCGCTTTCACTCGTCAGTAGCAGTGGCGGTGGTCGGCGCTCTACGGCAGTGGTACCACTGCTATGTGCGCCGCCGAGCCGCAGAGCGTTGCACCATGTGAAAGCGGACACTATTTTATTATATTTAACTCAGATAGCAACAGCAGTTATCGCTATAACATGTTATGACTTCGAAATTGATGATTTTGTCATACTCTTCGTATCGACAAACATTTCCTATGAGCTACTACTTCGCCTGGTCCAACGTGTTTAATACACGTCAGCTTTGAGTTATTTCCAAATACTCGAAAACACAAACAACTCGTCCGAGTTGTGAAGGAAGCTAACGGACTCGCGGCTCTTGACATGGTTTATTAGAGGACAATAAAATTAACATAGCTGTAGGTTGATTTAATGATTATTTATCTATCCAAATGTAAGTAATATTTACAAACGGAGGGCGGTGGAACAATAGTGCGCGGGCGCATTGTCTCGTGCAGGATGTCCGAGCCCATTGTACCGCGCAAACAGCACAGAACGAGATAAATAACGTTCTTGTTTCGCACCTAGTATTTCCATTAAACGCTTAAAACGACTTGCCGCATCATTTTGTACGTGAATCAATCGAAAACCTGCTCGAGTTTGACACACTTCCTAAATGATATGTTTAATGTTATTCATTCGCTACTCGTTGGGACATATTTTACAACATATTCACATATTATATTGATATTTGTATCATCTAAATATACTAATAGCTTTATTATTTATGCAAAATTCTTCTACACAAAGTCACCTTGTCGTTGCAAGGTGGATGCTCTCTGTAAACAAATATATGCACAAATGATATATTTCTATATACATATGTAAGTAATAACAAAATTACAATAATTAATGGGTAATAAGTTATTTAAATTGATGGAGAAATATAAAAATGTATATTATCTATAAACATGTGTAGATCGTTGTCTGTGCGTACAATAGTAGAGTCACACAGGTTGGAGCAGCTGTTACCAAATCGCCGAGGTTTTTTCATCACGAATGTTGCAACTTTGAGAGCGAGTTTACGGTTTTTGTATAATGTTTTTCTAGCTATGAAGTAAGCAAATTGGAAATTTGTGGTGGTTATTGTAGAGTTCAATTTCTTACCTTACCGCCTTTGTAGCTGAGTCTAATTTTCCCCGGGGTTATCTTAGCTGTGAAATTGATGATCACTTTTGAATGGATATATATTCACATACGAGTTTATATAAATGGCGATTACTCTTATCCGATACTAATGTTAGGTCGGACTACTGTGATTTTATTTTTAATGCAAAATGATTTAGACTTATGATTCTATGATCGTACGCCTAAATGTTCCCTGCCAATTGCCATCAACCCTATAGAACATTAACCAAGAAAGTCGCGTATTTTATAATAATCGGATTGTTATTCTTCCAGAAAATCGACGATGACAAGAACGACTCGCCCAACTCCGTCAGCGACGAGAGTTCGGAGTCGGACAGTTCCGCAGAAGACGACGATGACCTTGACGCCATCAGACCCATGTTCAAGCTGCCCATACAGTTCGACCTCGACGAGCTAGCTGGAGCCTTCCTCGCCAACAACCAAAAGTGAGTTCTTTATCCAACAACGAGGTTTTGCATATTTTTATCCAAAAATTAAGTACATATATCAAAACTGATTGATCGTAGGGTGACTAAGGTCAAAAAGCCGCCGGTAGTTAGAGATCCCAGACAAAAATGCCTCTCACAAAGCTAAAATTCTACTTTTCATATGTAACTAACTAACGCAACGGAGAATCAAGAGCCACTAGAGATTTTAATATTTATAAGTATTTTAATTTCAATTTAATATTTTATTATTTTGCGTTTAATTTTAAGTAGCATAATTCAACGCATTGTATGCCTTAAAAATATCTCACGATATTTTAAATACATATATTTATTTTGTTGTGTCAGTATATTTGTGTCGGACGCGACCAAGATGGCAGCTACTGATATAAATAAGAAGTCGTGCTAGCACTGTTTAACGGTTCTCATGAAATATTCAACTCAGCTTTGTGTCATACATTATTTTGTTAATTTAGACGTTAATGGATGAAAACAATAGCACTTCTATTAAGTCTTTTGTGTGACATTCAGCCGCAGTTAGACGCAGTTAAAAGTATGTGAATGAAAGACAATTAGAGAATACCTAAGTGAAAATAATTTTAGTTCACACTTCTAGTTTTATTATTGTTTGCGTGAACTATTCGGAAGGAGAAACATTTGAAGTTTTCCCATGAGTGAGTTTCGCCGTCCTCTCTGACTTAATACCCCTGGGAGGTTCGTCGACTGAGCCATGCCCTGAAGTCACACGCACGCGGAAGTAAATCGAAGAAACTTGTGCAATCACATAAATACCTTACGAACAATTTTCATCAGCACGTCGTAAGGAGATTCGCAATCAAACAACTTTGATGGAGATTTCAAACGAATATTACGCGAGAGATTTTTTCGGTGTATATTTTTGTTTTATTTTAGGCTTCGGTAAAGTATTTACTTTCTCTAAACGTATCTTTGTTGCGGTACACGTAATGGATACATCGAAGGGTGTGCTATAATAGACAATGGTCCATTTAGAGCCGTTACAAAACAAATAATCCTTTGGCAATTGTTCGCGGTGGCGTGTAGGTATGACACACTAAAGAAAAGAAAATATTAGTTTTACGATATGAAAATAGTCAATATATCCGATACTTAACTGTCACGTACTCATACAATGTAATCGAATAGAAAGTATATAATCACGACATAAGCAAGTAGGTATCTATTGAATTATGAATTATTTATGTAACCGTGTCTGGGAAATCAGTGTTTATGATGTATTGCGGATAATAAGTAAAACATAGTAGGTATATGTAATTTCAGCTTTTATTTAAATAAAATTCACCTTCGCTATCTTAACGGTTATTTAAGTATTAATTTGTTTGTTTGTAGGGGCCGCATGAACTGCGTGGTGGAGAAGCGGCGCGACGACCCCATGGAGAGGCGCTTCCCCTTCAACATCCTCGGCGCCTTCGCCCCGCGCAGCGCACAAGCTGAGCGCATCGCCATCATCTGCCACGGAGGCGACGAACCTAGGTAAAAAAAACCATCATCTTATGTACGAACCTAAGTAATGATTATAAAAGCGAGCTTGATCTAAATGAGACCTGTTTCAGAGATTTTTTTTTTTTTAATTTTATCAAGTTTGCTGAGTCTAATGGGATTAAGTTGTCCCTTGCAATTTAGCTCTTATCCAAATTGCAATATAAATCGAACTTAAGAAATAGTTTCTAAAATTTCGAAAGTCCCTTAATAGTTATTGGCATTGTAATCGTAGCCATTATGTTGAAAATGAAATTTATACTAAAAATATATTTGAAAAATTAAATGACTTCAAGCGACGGACATTTATTCAACTAATAAAAAATACAATTAAATGCTAAAAGCCTCAATTATTATGGTCATTTAAATTCAAATTAAGAATGCATATTAAAACAATAAGCCATTAAAATTACTTTCATTTACTTAAAAGTAAAAAATCGTAAAAGTTAAAATGGTTGTTGACACGTGCCTGGCAGATTTCCTCTACTTAAATAATTACACATATAGATTAAGCTTCTTTTTAAACTAGTTATAGATAGTCATCAAACTATCTTACATGTAGGGATGATGTCACTACTTACCTTTAACTTATGTCACAAACTAGACTAATACTTAGTTTCGTGAATGTCGGTTGAAATGCCTCAGGGGATTTGGCATTTCCTAAAACTATATTCGTTCATAAAAGTCCAAATACAAAGTCACGCAACCAAATCTGGTTTTCATTATGCAATTTAAAAACTTTCTCGGTTTTCGTATTGTACAACTTTCTAGTGATATATTTTTTGAATCTATGTTGTTCCATTATTCGTAAAATTGCATTCAACGTCAAAGTACAATTGCGCACTTTGAGCACAAAAGGTTAGAGGAAGGAAAAAATACTGTAAAGCGTGGTAAATCAAGCACCAAGGTTTTCATTGTGTCTAGTAAAATGTAACAAGGACGTCGACTTGAAATTGCGTTTTGCTGTTACCAAGACTTTTATACAAATGGTACTATATTTTTATCATTTCTTATTGACGTATATACGATGTTCATTTGCCGTTTAGAAGAACAAATCGCCCGTTCAAGTATTCGTTCAATAGTATTTAACGCATAATTGTTGTTTGCTTTGATCGCAACTCAATCGCAAGATTTAACTACATTAAAAATAAAAACATTAGGAATGCCTTTACTTCTGGCGTCCTGTGAGGGCAATAAACCGCGCTCTACCTCACCGCCGGCACTGTATCGTCCATTCCTTATCGGAAGCTGGTGATGACAGCATTCGTATAATGTAGGTGGTTCTAAAGTTTGATTCACTCAATAAACTGGACCTTGCTAGCGAGGCTGATTATGAAACAACAATTTCTACGTGTCTAAGCACAAATGACGGTTATGAATGATCAAAATAGTTAGAGGAGGGAGAGCAAGTTTTGTTTGTATGTTCCTTTGTCAATTGGAACGAAGAAAAATGGTTGAGCAGGCGAATTAGTCCATAGCTGTGTTGCCATATAGATATGGAGTTATTGTAATGGATTAAGAAAGAATGTGCGAGTATCGCGCGTGGCTAATGGCTACATTTTTAACAAACACACTCAACACTTTTACAGACTAGACGCACAGTAAGACGTAAGTAACGTGTGCTTAGTGGAGGGTATCAAATGTTCTTGATACTGTATGTATAGAGGATTTATTCTGCATAGTACTAGACAATAGACGGTTGGAACTAAATGTAGCACACATCTGTACAGTGTACACAATATGATAGATACTGCATTGTAGTTGTAACGCAATAAAGCCGGTATTACCATATGCTAATCCGCATATTGTAACAAGCTTCACGTGTGATTAACTGCAACTTTTTATTGAACAAGTTTATGTTGTTTAAATTTGTGTTACGTGTTTTCTAAAGTCATAATATTACGAACGTAATTTTTTAATAAGGTATTTTTGTATCGTTACCGAAGGTCTTTAAACCCTCAGTACTAATACGGACACAATGGGAAAGGACGTCTACAGAAAAAATAGTTTAGATCTAGTATTAAAAATTATTAAGTGCGTGGTGGCCTGTTGGTAAACGGACCAGACGTGGCTGCCTACATGTTCACGGTGGTCGCGGGTTCAAATCCCAGGGCACACCTCTGACTTTTCGGAGTCATGTGTGTATTGATAGTCAATCACCACGCACTATAACGGTGAAGGAAAACATCGTGAGAAAACCTGCATACCATAGCGATTTGTATAAATTTCTATGGTATGTAAAAGTCCGCCAACCCACATTAGGCAAGCGTGGTGGACTATATGGCCTAACCACTCTCAATCGTAATCTCGATTGTAGCGGAGGCTCGTGCCCTGCAGTGGGTCGTATATGGGCTGATACAATACAAATTAAAAATAGGGACTGTACATTACTGTGATAACTACAGCAAGTTCATGCATGATCAACATTGGATAATATTCAATAAACACTACTACAGAGATTTTTAGGTATGTTGGTGAAGAGTTGCTTGGTTTGGTGGATATGATTGCTGGGGACCCAAAGCCTAGAGACTCTTGCCTTCAGCCAGGAGGTCCATATAATTCCCGATTCAACCTGAGTATATTAGGTTTGGATCAGACCGGCACAAATGTGCTGTCCTATAATTCATTTACCCTATATTGAACTTTTTAATCTATTTTTGATTAAAACAATGTTATTAGGCACTGTTTCAGTTATTCTACATGTTAATTGAGTTTCGTCGTGTATTTGCGTGCTCGATTTGTTTTAAATAAAGAGAATGTAACACAATTTTGTAAGCCTAAATAAACGAACATGTGTTATTTTTACAATGAAGAGCGAATGGCTATAATATTTTTCGAGGATCTATTTTTTGCCCATATTTTGACGCTTATTGCTTTTGGTTTACTTTGTTAATTTTATGTGAGGTCATCGTCATAAGTTTATTAGAAGGCAACATGAAATTAAGTAAAAATTACTATTTGCCTATGTTTCATTTTTATTTTATAGTTAGAACACTATTTTTGAGAGAGAAAAAGTAGGTCATCCTGTTTTTAGGATATATAAATCTATACAGACGGCTTCTCGTAAACTTTATAACAGAAGTTGTTTGTGAGGTTACAACCTGCGGATTTGGTCTTCACTTGTAGAGAAACTATCCTTGCGGGAGGGGAAATTATTAGCGATTACTGGTTCTCTTGACACGTATTGTGAAGGGTTGGGAATAATATGTTGGTTGATTTTCAATTTAATTTCTTATTTGTCATAGGCCAATGAACTTCCCGGAGCCGCAGTCCCAAGTGTTTGCGTTCCCGCTGACCGGACCAGTGCGCCTGCCGCTGCGTCCTCAGCCCGAGCGCGTCGCACCACCAGCGCCGGCTCCCGAGCCCAGGATGCCGCCCTTCGCCCCCGCGCCTGAAGGAAGGATGCCGCCCTTCGCGCCCCTCGCTCCTCTAGCGCCAGTCGCGCACCGCCAAGCCTCATTCCCCTTGCCGGTAAGTCACATAACTCCAGATTTTGAAGGTGTGTTTCGAAGACCAAGTTTGTTATTATGACTTAGCTTTATGTCACATGAAGAACATTAGACATGAATTATGAGTAGTAGCACAGATAGGACATCTACAAAATCGTTTTTAACTACGATAAGTTTTGGTGTTTGTGCTGTATAAAATATATATAATAAAGCACAAATATGTCCTTGGAGAAAGTCGATTAGGAAAGTTGCAGTGAAAGGCTTGTATGTGTCAACAGCGGTGAGTCAAAATTTAGTCGATGGCAATGACGTAATCAATACAAAATAAGAAAAATCAATCATCAACAAATGAAAATAGACTCATTTTTATCTATAGGAAGTAAATGATGTTGAAATGTATGTAGAAAACAGACATGCAGATCCTGTTGGCGATTAAATGGTTTGTTAAAGGTAAGTTATACTTGCATTCTTTATACTATCTCCTCTTCTGAAATATAATAATTAATTGTTTCTGGTTTCGAAGTAATGTCAGGTTAGAATGTTTTCGTGATGTAAGCAGGCACGTAACAGCCACACTGTAATTATGTATTGAGCAGCTATCGCTTATTAATCTATGAGCCAACCTTTGGTTATCCGTTTAATTTGAATTAGTGAGTCGTGATTCGTGAAGTCTTAGATCGGGTGTTTATGTTAGACATTTTTGTTTGATATAACATTTTTGTTCGCATGACGTCATCGATGGTGGTAATCAAATCTATGGATGAAATTGCTGTATCTCTACTTACGAGCAATTGGAGACTGTCCCACCCTCACACCCACCACTGCCACTCCTGTAAGCCAGGATCAACAGTGGCACGCATTGTAATGACACTGAGCATTGAAGCTTAGCGAGTCTCCGGGAATGTCTAACTTGTTTTTAACCCGCAACGAAATCAATCATAAAGTTAAATTAATAGGAGGTATCTACTTACGTGCACACAGAAACGAAATCAAAATTGTGGTATCCTTAACCCTATAATTATTCATTTGGTTTTATGAATCATCATCACTACAGATCAGAGCCTGTGAAAAAAAACCTTGTGACAAAAATAATGCAAGACGTCATTTCAGTAACTCAACATAATTAATATCCCCTTACATTATATACTAGCAATAATAACGGAGAGCAATTTCATGCTAAGCCTTCTAATCAAGATAATCCTAATATCTATAATAAGCTTTTGTGCAAGGCTTAGGTACTATGTTATTGTACGTATTACGGTGCTTCAATAGTGAAGAGATACATAAGAACACGTTATAGTAATATTTATTTTAAATGCTAATTGATATTGTAGCATCAAGGTTTTATTATGCTTGGCCTAATTGTTATAAACAGGCTTTATTATGTACAAGAAATAGTTAATTAGAAACATTTTGTCACAATTAATACAATTGTGTATGAAGTCAATATAAATCAAGAACTTTTCTCATTAACTCATTCGTAATATTTTCCTCACTCTGAACTTCTGAAGTTGTCACAAATGTCGCAATATTAACTACATTTATTGCTTTCACTTTAATTTATAATTAAATGTTAGCTAAAGATTATTTACTTGTAAACAGTTTACAAGGATTTCTATGAAACAAAAAACTTTTATGCTCCGAGCGAAAATTTGTTTGTGAAACTTATTTTATAAAACAGAGTGTGACATTTTCAGTAGACAATTTTTAAATATATTTTATTTGAATAAAAATATAAACACATAACTTAGTTTTGCTGTACGTAGGTTGTGAATTGCGATACTAAAGAAGTTATAACATAAATTCAAATTTTTAGTCAGATATATTTTTTATTTTGTTCTTTTGTTTAGCAATTTAAGATATTTCGAGCTTCTTAATTGCCATTCAAAGCCAAAATAGGAATGCCTCTGTCTAGTGATCCCTATAGTATTTACAAATTATTTACTAATCTGAAATCTATCTATCTTTTCCCTCACTTGACTCTTTGGATGGCAGCATTTTCTAAAATTGTTACTAATTATTTTTTCTTTTAAATAATGTTTTGGTGAATAGGATCTGGTTCGAAAAGTTGTTTTTGAGCTAAACAGCGCACGGAAGGAATTCATATTTTATTTTTTGTTTAATTTTATTGCTTAGAATATTTTGTTTATTAGATATTTTGTTTTTTGTATAATTCAAATATTTTTTACATTTGTTTGTAAAATGAGAATCACCACCTCCGCGATCAAACCGAAGCTCGGTTTCGTGGGACCATATTTGTATTTATTGTTCTGGATCTTTATATATTTAATAAATAAAAAATAATAAGTTTCGCTTGCGGATATATTTTGCGATGCAGTGTAGTAAATATGGTATTCTATCGACATGGTTATTAAAGAAAGTATGAAATTGGCAATTTAGTTGTATAAATAAGTATTATTAGTCTGAAAGGCTTCCGAAAAGTGAATACATTAATATTGCAGAACCAAAAGGTAAAGTTAGACGATGTTGGGAAATAAGTACCTTACAATCTTTTAAATAATGATTTCTTAGGTTAGGTACGCGAATGTTACAGATTGAAATAAAACTATTTTTTACGGATTTTTATTTTCTTTATTTTATTCATTTATTTTGGTTTTGTTGGACGTGGGCATTTTGATTAGGTAGGTACATTATAGTTTTCGTGAACACGAAATAGGAAACCGAAATCGAACGATATAATTCGTAAAAATGATTTTAATGTAATGTTCTAAATATGTAATGAGGCGAATAAACATTATGTAATAGTAATTTCTAATAGGTTCCTTGTTTGTACTTCTTAATTTCATTTTATTAAGCTTACTCAAGAGTAAAGAACAATTCTACCAATTCAAAGAGCAAGTCCTTACACAATTAAATTATATAAAATTTCGTTGATATTATTTTCCTAAAAGTGTGTGTGAATAACCTTTATTTTTTTAATTAAACAATCGTCTACACGCCTACTATACAAGAACAATTTCTTTTATTTGACGTGAAAGTTATTTCATTTTAAAGTGCCAGTTTCACGCTTAACATGGCGTGATGAAGTCAGTTACTAATGTAACCCAATGAAGGCGCAATTTTCCAATCTATAACACGAACCATGTTACGTCCCACCTACGAATGTTCATAACTTATGTCCACGTAATTTGTCCCACTTATTTCGTCTATGACTAATATTTCAAAGTGTTATAAGTACGATACATACCATTTTAGCGGCAATACTTTAAGCTTTAAAGGTTCTTTAATAATTAATTATTAAGACCGCTCTGTGAAATATTTGGAAACTGCGCGCGTATACGTTTGCAAATTTGGATAAAAGTATATTTACAAATTCCTCTAAGATACATAAATAGATTTAAATCTGAAACAACTGTGGCTTCCGGCTGAAGTAACGCAATTTTTCAGTAACTGGCATCAGAGTTGGTAAACCTTTTTTTAAATATTCCTCGCAGAATTATTTTGTTTGTAGTATTTTAAGTTAGGGATTATATGTTATCAATTTGTTGTTGTAAAAAATATCTTTTAACATCATATTACGTTACCTATTAAAAACTAAGTGGCTTGCTTTTAAATGTTAAAGATGTCGTGATATTGTGGTTATATTACAAATATAAAATGTCAACATAGAGCCTTTAATTGTTAAACAAATATAAGGCAGCAAAAGGCTAATACAGGTCAGTTTTCACATGGATCATCCACACCATTTTGAGAATTGAAACCAACAATCTTGCATGATGCTACAAAAAATATTGCTAGTTTATGGTGCTCATTAAAAAGGATTTAAGGCAGCGAGGAATTCAGAGCACATGTTAAATAGAATCCGAACGTAATCGCGGGCACAGATGGCACGGAGTTAATCTTGTAGGATTCCATTTGGAGGTTTTAAATTACCTTCCGTTCATCAGAACCGTTCAATCGTGTCCTTGGTACTCGTACTTTGCGCTGAAACTGAGCGGAAGGACGTACTTATATTAAGGATTTCGAGCGCAATTCTTTATTCAGAATATATTCTACTCTCTAAATGCGCGTGTATGGCGAATTACCCCGAGGGACTCATGAAGTAGGACAGTGGGTAGTAGACACGTATTCCAGAAATAATTTTATAGTAAATTAGCTATCCCCTCGTAATTCTCAACCGTACTTACACAAATAAAAAGGGAAAGGTCTTAGAGTAAAGTGGTAGGAAATCTTTATTGATTTCGTCTCGTTGTGAGTACTTAGGTACGCTAGAACCTTTTATAATAGCTTATAAAAATGAAGACTGTATTTTATTTGTAAAGTTTAATTTTCCATTTTTTTATGAAATGGCAAAATAATTACAGAATATAGCGCAAATGTTGGTGTGTGCAATATACATAGTTCAGATTGTAGATCCCAGGGTACACCTCTGACTTTTCGGAGTCATGTGTGTATTGATATTCAATCACCACGCGCTATAACGATGAAGGAAATCATTGTGAGGAAACCTGCATACTATAGCGATTTGTAATAATTTCTATGGTACGTAAATTCCGCCAACCCGCATTAGGCCAGCGTGGTGGACTATATGGCATAACCCCTCAATCGTATCCCTATTGTAGAGGAGGCTAGTGCCGTGCAGTAGAACATATGGGCTTATACAGATACAGATTCCAGATAGGGTATACGCTGGCAAGATTTGTAAAACATATTTCATTGGTAAAAAAAAAGGAAATTGAATATACATAGGCTATGGAGGGTTTGACACCATTTAGTGGTAGGTATTCGGGTGAATACGGATTTTCTAATAAAAGTGTGTTAAAAATAATGAACTGGACTACGGTGACCTATTAGCGGTTGGTACTTCGCATACATTTGATATTCTAAGGAAGA
Source organism: Theretra japonica (assembly GCA_033459515.1). Classification (NCBI taxonomy): domain Eukaryota; kingdom Metazoa; phylum Arthropoda; class Insecta; order Lepidoptera; family Sphingidae; genus Theretra; species Theretra japonica. The sequence continues at coordinate 6,429,377 of CM065937.1, forward strand.
ACCGTCCATAGAGGTATGCCATTCTGTCGATATTTAATTAATACAAACGTAATTCCGAAAAGTTAGCGATGTGTGTCTTGTCGAACCTGCGACCTTCGGTTTCACCGTCCGCTATCGCTCGATAATTTAATAATATTTTCTTTTATTTTTGTATTATTGCAGTAGAAGTCTAATAATCAAATTTGAATATTTCGTGTACTGTGTATGCAGTTCTAGTAAACTGCATCAATGCCTTCTCTTGTGGGGCAGTAGTGACAAATTTAATTAACGAGCTATTTGCACAGGTTCATTCACGCCATTGTTTCGCTGTATTTACTGTTCAAAATAAAGTAGGCAACGAATAATGACGCAAATACTTCATTGTGTCTGGGAATTTTCCTTTCTTAGCGAAGGTCGCTGTCCAAGAAACTAGTAATCTCGTCTCGATTAAAATTTGCCCGAAAATCTGAAATACTTTCCATTCTATAAAATTTAATAATGAAATTATGATCGAGCTTATGTTTTAAATCAATCATATGTTATATCTCTAAATTGTTTTTCGAAATTAATTATTAACATGTAGCTCGGGGTCATAGATGCATCTATAAAACTATGCTAAATGTGTTTTGAAGGGTACATAGACTTAATTGTAATGAAAATTACGTTGAAACTGATTGGACCTTACAGTATATACTTTAAAGGTCGTTACTAAAATTATTATTACCTACTTTAATGTCCAAAACTGTTATTAAATTATTGGCACAAGGAAAAAGTAAATTTCTATAAACTATGAAATATATCGATAAAATATGGAATCCGTTCATATTTATAATTATTCCGTGAACATCCATCATCAAGAAAAGACACAACAATCTAGTCGGCTTATTAGAAATGAAAGTTCAAATGAAAGTCTGTACTGTGGACCACTAATAACACACTATAACGCTGGTGAATGATCAGAACATTGCATTAATCCAAGACATTCGAATGCATATACGATATAATTGAAACACTAATAAGTACAATTTGTTACCGTTGAAATGAACACCGAGTGAGTTTACAGCTACTTTTGAGTTTCGTGTCCGTATGAATAATCTATGCAAATTGTTAGGGTCGTTATTTTCTATCTCCGCCTTGAGAATCCCGCACTCCAATTCTCACATGACTTGATTGTTTTATACTTAAAGTTTCGAAATACAAAAACTTTCGTTCCCTGCTCATTTCCACTCGCTCCGTACATTTTTAATTTGTCTCCGCGCAACTCGTGCAAACTTTCTGTATTAAGATATTTACTGTTGCACCGAGACTTCGTGTTTGTACACATAATAACAATCTTAGAAATTTTGTTGGTGTTGGTTTGTGTTCCCTAGATATTTGTATGTGTATTTCTCAAAATGTGCTGCAGAATATTTTTGCTTCAAAAGAAAGTTTGGTGGTGGATAATCCTAGATTATTATCATTGCTTTATCTTGAGTAGAGAGAATTCTTGGGTCCGTAGTTTTGCCAGATGTTATTTCTTTATACACTGGACAAAAGGTGGTGTATTTTTGGGAATGAATACGTTTGTTTTGTGGATACGTCTTTATTTGTTAATGTCTAGCTGTGTGTAAACTCCAATGTCGTAAGTCTTATTTAATGACTAAGGAAGAGCTTTCAGTAAACATATGAAACTTATAATGATATATTGATTACCTACGCAGTACGCTAGTTTCCTTGCCTTATTAGTTACATTATAGTTTATCTACTGTTAGTTTTAACTAAGCCTCTTTGTTTTCAGCCTCTGTACGCGGTATGCCAGAGGCCCAAGTGGTTATTGTCTTTGATCATAAGATTTTTACAGCTTAATTAATAACTTTTGACTTAATAAACAGGAACTTTTGAAACTCACTGGGTCTTCATGCTAATAAAATGCTTTGTTTTCAATAATCTACTGCAGAGATTTATTATTTTTAATTATTATATTTTAGATTTTATTATGCGCACAAATATAAAGTGTCCAATTACTTATAGTATGACAAGGTTCTGTTTCCATTTATATATTCTACATATACATATAAAATAGATAAAACACTCATACGTCCAAACAAACGTTTCGGCGATTATTTTTGCACCGCAAAAATACGTGTTTCTCTTATTTGTACAAAGGATTTTTTATTGTTTTGCTTTTTGCGATTATATCGTAGATTTATTTTATAAATTTGGTGGCTTTTGTTATTTAAACGTCTCAAGTAGTTGGTAGAAACATGACAAATAATATGTAGTAATGTAGACAAATGATGTTCTGATCGTCTCGAGACCGCCATCCACACTTTTTGTGATTGTTTATAAAAGGGCTAAGTTGAAGAGCCACCCCTATTAGTTGATGAGATAAGAGTGTCAGTTGTACGACGTATATGAATTGTTATAGCTAGTGTTAGTTTAACCTCTCATTTCGACGGTTGAAGTACAAATTATCAAAATAAATAATGAATTACTAAATTCTGGGAACTCACACTCAAATGAACAAAGAAGCCTGCGGGCCAAAAAAATTGCCAAAATCATGGTCGATCGGGCATTGCACCCGATACTGGTTCCTGCAACCGTACATGAACTTATGCAATCTTAAACTTTCCGGTTTTGGTCAACGGGCATTTATTATACCCTTTCATTTATCTTTAACGAGCACAAGGACCGCAAAAAACCTAAACCATAAGTATTAAACCTCTTACGCACCGCAATAAGATACTTCTAAAATATTTAGCATGCACATTCACTTGCCTCTACGTGAGATAAACCAAAACGCTTTCAAAACATCAGTAACTACGCAGCCAAGTGTATGATATCACCAAGCAATTAATCTCACTTAAATATCCCTTGTACGCGACGTGCGAGGAGCTCTCGTTCCAACACTATACCTTGCATTATAAAACTTTAACAACCACGGGATAACATACGATGCAGATTAATTATATAAAATAATATCAAAACTGAGTAGGATATCTGGCATTATTCGTAATTAATAGCTGGCGATTAAATGTTTCAATGGAATAAAAATAAATTTTGATAAACGGAAGTTTATATAAACTATTGAATTTCAAAAAACCTTGCAATACAAACTGGAAATAAAAATATTTACTTTATCTATTATTATTTCAATTAAAATATTGAATGCTACATCGCGCATTATAATTACACAAAATGGTAAATCAATTAACATTATGTCGTGTTAATATGCACAGTACCAAGGCTGAAAAACTATGGAATCCGTTAATTAAGTTCGACGAGATTAAATTCATTAATAGCGTACGCCAGAATGAATCAACATCATGAAGGGTATTTATGTATTGCGATGACGCGCGGTAAATAATAACTACGATCATTTTATCGGCAATAATCCAGACATATACTAACGGTGCTTCATAACTTGCTTCATTGTAGAGATAGTAAGGGTTCTATATTATGTACGTTATGTAACTAATACAAATAATCAAGTAATTTTGAATATGTACGCTTCTGTTAGTTATTAAAAAACTTTAGATCACATAAAAAGAAATTGTGCTTAAAATTATAATCTCTGACAACGCTAGACGTTTTATTCAACAATAAATTTTAATAGGACCCTGACTTTGGTTCGAAAGTTATGTTATGAAGGAATGAAAGTTATTATTATTGCACATAGCAATTTTCACAGGCGAAAAATGTGCGACTTTTGAGACATAATGAAATCTGGGACGAATGATCTTCATAAAAAGAGATTCTATTTTTTTTAGCATTTTGTAATTTCCTTTCCCAAGGGAATTACAAAGGTCAGTACAATTTTCTCTTACCTTAGACTCACTTTTCTGAGCAGGCAATTTAAACTTTGTTATTAGTATTGGGTTGTTTATACAAACAAATGAAAGAATAATAATAAAACTACTATTTTTGCATGCATCTTTTGTATTATTAAAGCCAACGTGTTTTGAATATATTCCATAATAAACGATTGGAGAACAGACCGCGTAAACAGGCGTTTAATGTTTATTTCAGTATACATTTGATGATAGCCAATGTTAAAGTAGTTGAAAAGAATTGATGAACTAAAGTGAGTCTTTTGGTCGATAACGTTCATAAGAGAGTAAGAAAACAAGCCGAATATTTCCAACAAACTTTATAAATTGAAATATATCGGTATACTGAACGCGCGGTTGAATTCATAACACCTGTGCTTGTTTTTGTGTGAAAACCGTGAATTATTAATTTAACTAAAACGCGTGCTTAATGTGTGTTGCCAAACTGTGATTGTTGTATCGCGAGCAAGTCATAAACCTAATTATAACACTAATAAAATTATTAAGCAATGGCCTTAATCGCTACTTTTTTACCAATTGTTCAGAATAAAAGAATCACAATGTAATATAAGCAGGGATGAGTGTTTAGTTTTAGGCGTATGAACCCCTAGCCTATCGCTTTATGTCGCATTTTCATGCATCAAAGTAAAGAGAAACTCGTCATGCAAGTTTATCACTTGAGATAAGTGAGACCCATCTTGAGGAGGCGAGAGGCAGTGGCGGGCGGTGCGTTGGAGTGGAAAGGCACCCGCACCAGGCCCAAATGAAGCCGTTTTGAGTTTGGACACAGGACGGGAGGTACCAATGTAAATACTCGTGAATGTAAGCGTTTCCGATCGCAACAAACAACGGGCTGTCGAGACCCGAGACGAGCTCGATGCGACGACCTCGCGCCCGTGTTTATACCTACGCCGACTCCAACGAGAGGTTTTCTGTTTATCGTACATATTTGCAGTTTGTTTTGAAGATACGACCCATTAGACGCACGCAGAATTTTAAATAATGATTTCTTTGTGTTTGTTTTATTTTGGCAAAGTAAATGATGCGAAATAAAAGGACACTCCTAAGTATATCGAGCGTTCTGAATAGGCTTATTTGTGTATAAAGCCATACCAAGTAGTAGTTAATGATATGAAAATATATAATTTTTCATAAGTATTATTCTAAGAGATTTGTTACTTTGGGTTTTATTCAGCGCAAACCTGATTTCTGTCTAATGAAAAGGTTCCCATAAGTGCGAAAATTAGATCATTACACAATGTTAACCTGACAGCCTTCAAGCAGTTACAGTTTGTTCCAGTTTCGTCTCTGGTGGTACTTACCCATGTTTATATTCTCTAAGTACTTGCTTAGCTTCCTTAAACCTTGACCAAGCCGTTCAAGCTGTATCACTGGAATTTACCCATCACGTGGCTCGTTTCCAACTGCAGATGTAGATGTTATAAGTATGATATAGATCGTTGCGCATCCACCGAAATATATTCGTTTTCGCAATGTGAATGTCCTAATCGTGTCGTGAGAGGGCAGGTCATATAGTGCCTACATTTGTAAGCGATACAACCTACACAATTCTTTTATGAATAATTTATTTCAATTTGATAAGGATCGAATTTTGACCGTCGCCAGATTTTTTATTTGTTTATCAGGTTTTGTTTGGTTGATGCATTAAAAAACATATAACGTCTATGCTATTTCTCAGATAGTACGCTCCTTTGTAAGGTAGTTTATTTTTCAAAACTTTTGGTTAAAATTAAAAACAAAGTTTAAGTGCATTCCGTGGATACTATCGGTTTGGTACTTAATGAGATCGTCTACACGTGTATTTTATACATTAAAGTACGTGGATGTTAATAAGATTATGAAAATATGTATGCAATAGTCACGACCTCGCTGATGGCTCGGTCATTTACTTAGGATGACATTTACGGTAGCAGCCCGCGCCGCCTTGGACACAATAGGGCTATGAGGCGATACAAAAGATCGCGAGCCGCGTATCTAATAGTTGTGAAGCATGTTTTACGTTTCAGCCGACTTCTAAATTAACCGATTCATATACATGTTGTGAATTTTAAGTTTCATGTGTTTATGCGTGTAAAGTTTACCGCGAAGGTCACTAACATCATACTAGAACTGATTTTACGGTATACTTTATTGCGGTTCTAGAATTTGGCCCTAATACAAGCACAAAAGACTGTGGGGAACGAATACATATCGAATAATGCAGCCACCCATGACAAGATCACGTCCTCCGCTTGGATTTTTTATGATCGAGAAACCATTAACAAAATTCTTTACATCACGCACTTCAACACTATTAAAATAAACTGTTTTTATATGATGAAACAAAAAAGAAGAATAAAATATCAACGTAATCTAGGTTTTATTTTGTAAAAAACGTGATTGAATTAATACGTCGTAATAAAATTTAGCTACACATCATAAGGAAACCGTATTAACGCCTTTAATTATTATTTAATTAATACTTCAAACAAAGACTTGACTGTGTATATTTGTGTAGGCGGCCGTCCGCTTTGCAATTTTCTTTATAGTGGTTGAACAGAAATTACAAACGGAACGATCGCAAACAATGATGACTAGTATGGCTTCGAATAGCGGTATAAAGTGGAGAGGAGGACACATAAAACAATTGGATGTCAGTAGGCCACACGGCAAAATGATTTCTCATCTCACAGACTTTGCAGCTAACTGTACATTATATTAGTTTTCTTACATCTTTGACACTTGAATAGCCGACTACATACATACGAACAGTACAGTTTTTTTGTGCTGAAGAATACCGTAACACAATCAAACATTATTAGGTTCGCGTCGCTATGACGTATCTTGAGTCGTGGCTGTAAAAAAATTATGTAATTAAAGTAGTTCTAATTGGCTATAGGTACATAAGAAGACTTCTAGATAATCTTTTTTTTTAAATAGGACGTAAGGATGTGCCAGTCATTTATTCCTGCAACAAAATCGATTGATTGATATTATAATTAAAGCATAAGTTATAAAAAATAGAGTTTGTATTTAACCATGTGAAAGAATTATATTTAAAACATTGTAATTTACAAATTTTTATACTTAAAAAATATCACAGCATCGCAAATAAACTTATCCAATGTTTGCCAATTCGTGCTAAAGTAAAAATAAAAAATGCTACTTGTAAATTAAATAAGGAAGATAATTTAAATGAGGCACTCGAAGCGGAAACGCGATTGCACGTACTTGTGTTATCTGCTGCTGCAAAATAATTCGCGCGAAATAAAATCGCACTCTCTCTCTCTTTCACAGCAACTTTCATTTCCATAACTTTATGAAAGTTTGAACGAGATTTTCAGACCTACATATTTATATTCAAGAGCTTTCACCCATAAATTGCCACTAAAATATACGCTGTATTAGGATTTCTGTTTAACATTTCGCCAGAAGTTGACAAGGTTGATCAATTAAAAATAACTGATTCATAAAGGCTTAGAGTTAGCTTTTTTACAGCTCTCTTTTCAGTTTGTTTAAACGGCAAAGACATATCTACGTGAAAGGTGTGTACTTAGACAATAGACACACATATTTGATAAACAATGTATTGAGACTTCGAATTAATATATAAAGTAACTAAAGATTATTAATTGCCTTATTGGCTAATCGAGCTAAAATTTATAAATTCCTTATTTGAGTTTGGTTAATTTTACTTAAACGGCTTGCGAGGACAGGTTGTATGAAGATTTGCTTGCTCCCATTTCATCACGTGACGGAAATGCAGGTAAAAAGTAAATGCACCTGTACTATCAGTACATACATTTTCTGAAACACATGTGTGAGCTATTGTCACAAAAAGTAAATGAATGATGAATACATTACAATAATTTATTTATTACTATAACAGGGTGAAATCTTACACTCTTGCACTAATCACGGTGAAGGCAAATTACATCTAATTTAGCATTTTAGATTTCTGCCCTTCAAAGAAGACAATATAAAAAGCTCGTTTTGTGTCAGCTATAACTTTTCTTAAAAAATGTAAGGCGCTTAAGTGCCCCGAGGAACACAAACATTTGACAGTAATTGGGTAAGAGTTGACAGGAGGGTAAACGCCCCTGAGCTTAGGGTGATGGTCGTTGTCTCATTCTGACGCCTTGATCTACAATGAATTATCTACGTAATATTTTATTAATCAAAAGGTGTATAGATTTAATATAACATAAAAAATGTGTTACGTAAAATACTGTCACGTACATTGCGTGTTGGTGATTTTTATTGTGGCTTTGCAAAATTATTGTAATGCACATGATGGCAAGTACATCGTATCTGAAACTACGTGTGACTTTTCTGCCGCATAACTATACCGAAATTTATATATGTTTATAAATCATACAAACATGTTGAGTTTGAATCCGCGCACAAATTCACTCAAGTTTTTTTTTGTTAAGCTCGGCGCCATAAATGTTGTTTCATAATAATCTATAAATTATACTTATTCTTTTCTACCTAACTTCTCAGATACGTCAATGTCATACGAATTACTAGCAAAATCAAGCAATCCATTAATTATATTATTTCAATATAGGTACGTTAGGTACAAGTAGATAAACTCGTTATGATTTTTGTATTGTAATTTTGTTTTTGTTTTGTACAAGTATATCTCAACTATAAATTGATAATCATATTTTGTAAGGTAAGATGCGAAATTAAATTCCACTAAACATTCACCCATATAAAATTCATAGAAAGATGTTGTCATTTACGTATAATTTTAAAACGTGTTCTTAATAAACCGTTAAATTAACTGTATAATCGTGATTTTTCGTAAATACTCCATATGAAAGTAATTACACTTATTTTAGATTTGCTCTCAGTGATTTTCCGTAATGCTCGTTAGCTTGCGCGGAGCAAACGCGCCGTTCCTTTCTGAGTATTTTTACTCGGGCAATTTGAAAGTGTAATTATTCTCCTAACATTTATCAGGCCGTAATTAAATTACAAAACTGTTTTCTGATCATGGAATTAATGCGTTCTTAGTCGATAGAACATTAATTCCATGATACTGATAGATTTTCGAGTTCAGAATCGAGCTTAAGCTTCGTTGTTTATTTGTGAAACGTTCGAATTCTCTGATTTCCAATCTGCATTACGCTTCGGTCTAATCTCTGTGTGAACAAGATCTTATTGTCTGCGTACTTATATCGAAAACTATATCAAAATAGAGCCTAACATTTTTGATTGTGATTTTATTAATTAATTACGTAGTACAACATTCAACGTCATTAAGCATTTTTATCAGGTTCTAGGCGCTAGGATATACAAGAGCATATCCTAGCGCAATTATTTCCCAAGTTAAAGGGGTTCTTTTACCAAAATCAAAATATACCGACACTTATACTCGTAGTCATATTTATTAAACGTGGATGTGCAGTGTACAGGTTTCATTTAATTATGTGACTAAGGAAACAAATGTTGGTAGTTAATTTATCTGCTCTGGTATATGAAGCTAGCATCAAGCATCAAGGTTATCTTCACGTGAGCTCGCTGTACTTCATTATGAACCGGTGACCATTCGAATGCTTCAACAAAATCTTGTTTTTAAAATGTTATCTAATAACTTCACCTTGATTCATTCGTATACGCGCGCATTTACAATAAACTCTTGTACAAAACAAATGCACTGCTTGTTTTTTAATTATCGCGCCGAATCAATTTTGTTTACTATAATTTACTGACGTACATTTGCATTTAATTACCAAATTGAAATGTAAAATAAAAATGTTAATGATCTTGTTTGGTGTTTATTAAATTCCAATACTTCGGACGAAAGCTAATGATAAAACAACTAAGTGAAACAAAATAATCCAAACAAATAAACATTTGTATTTTTATCGGTAGTTTTTTGCGCATAATATTTGAACTTGTAATAAAGGACACTCGTATTTTGAATAAAATATTGGTATGCCATGCCGCGCCGGTCCATTCATTTCCTTCACTGCTTGTAATAAAAATTAAATAAATGCACAGAATGACAAGTTAGACACGAGTATATAGTATGACAAAGTTGCAAGCGCTCTACGCACTAACATTAAATACGATGAAGTAGTCGACAGACCTGCCACCTTGGTTGGAGAAATCAAAACTAGCACGGAAGCATTGCTTAGTTCGGATATACCCGCAAATTAACTAGTTTACCAACCTTCGTACCGTGACCATGCAACAACCGACCATTGCTTTTTGTTGCATTAGTATCGTACAAAAACTTTGTAAAAAAATACAAACAACAAAAAAAAATGTTTATTGTTTTTTATATATAAGCCGTTTTGTTCAGATGGAAATCTTAAAAACGCATTATTCTTTTTTTATTATTTGAATAAATTAAATAAACATTCAAAAGCTGTACGTGTATCGAGAGCATTGCCAATGTAAGTTGAAACGATTTGTAAATGATTCACTCTCAAAGCAATCTTCGCATCGAGATCATCATTACCGCGATCTGCTGTCAACGAACTTTGAGTCCAAAACATTTTGTGTAGTAATGATTAAAATAGATTGGTGGTGCTTTAATTATTTTTTTGCGAAGTGATTGGCCGGTGTTCATACCTTATACGGGTCGTAGTGGCCGACTCATGTTTTCGTTTAAAAGCGTTGCGACTGGGCCACGAAACCGATCAAACCTACTGCATTTTAAACTTGCATACATTATGCTTCATTGTTCCCATTACAACATGACAGGGTCTAATTACTGTAATGTCTAAATGTGAGCTCGTGCACACACGCAACACCTTTGTGCTGTTATGACAAGCGGTTATTTCATTTCAACAAGGGTTCAAATGAGATCACCCTCATCAATATGATTAGAGTGGGAAGTAAAGATAATAACAACTATAATTATAATTAATATGACAGGAACAGGAAGATTCCTGTTACAGACAAACTTTGATCTCTCATAATAAAATATTTTAGTACCTATTTTATTTCTTATATTACGATTAATAAAGTTCTCGATAAATATGTTTAAACCACGTGCGTTTGTTTACACTTGAGATGCAAGAATTCTTTGAGTTGTCATAAGTTATTCATAGGTATTGTAGTTGACCAATATTGAATCAAAACATATTGTAAATTTAAAAACATGTAAGCGTATAACTTGGGGTATTATTTATAGAATAAATTTATTTAAATAGAACTAATATGTTAAACAAGACTTCAGGAATGTTATGTAAGCTATGCACAGAACATATTAGGTATAGATAGGTTGTTTATATATTTTTAGTTTTTGCTAATTATGGAACATTAGAATCTTTTGGCAGCAAAACATATAATTATTGGTGATAATAGTCTCAAAAGAAAGTGCTGTTTTCGTAATTATGTATATAATTCTATATTTTTCTACAAATTAAGTATATTATCACTCGTATCTCTTAATACAAATATGTCTGGTATTCTGTCAATCGTTGCATTCAGGCCGTCCATGTAACGGCACAGGTTGAGCGTTCGATCACAGCCACTTGGTATAAATAACAAAACACGCAAGGAGAGTCTGTCGCGGGCGCCGGCATCCTCGGGAGATGCGCAGCGCGGGCGCGCCGGCGGCCACGCGGGGAGCAGCGCCAGCGCAGCCTTGACATTTGATCAGGCCCGTGGCGGCCAGCGAGCTGCGGCCACTAGCCCCAGCGGCGCAAGCGGTTGTAGTGCGGCACCGCCAGATACGGGTATCTTGCAGGCACCCTCACATTTTCCAAGTTATATCCACGCCTCTGCCGGACCAGTTCTCCAGTTTCAATGTCCGCTTCCCTCTTTGGCGGTCGGACTATCCTCACTACGTTAGATTCCAGTATGACATTGTCGGCGGCGACGGTGTCTTCCGGCCTGAGCTTTGTGACGAGTTTGGCTCTGTTTTTCTGCGACGCTAAGTACTGTTCGCTGAGCACGAAGCCCTGTAGTTTGGGCACCTGGTTGTACCGCGAGGAGTCTATCTCCCTCTCGTAGCCGGCGCGGTGCGGCGCGGCGAGGGCGGCGAGCGCGGGCGCCGCTAGCGCGACTGCGAGCGCGAGGTACGCGTGCATGATGCCGTGTGTTCCGAGTGTTTGAGCCGCGCGCGTCCGACACACATTTTTATATATGCGAGAGATCGATACCATTCGTGCCCAATTTGAGTACATACTTTTTGTGATTGTGAAGTTGGAAATGCTCTTGAACTTGGCAGCGTATCACGGCGATGCCGGCCGCGTCGGGGCCCGACTCGATCTTAGAAGCTCGCGGCGCGCTGCAATTATTTTAATAATTTCATGCACTTTAGTCTACGAATACTCATGAACCTTGTACTACTTACATTAGCCGACATTCCTCAACGTAACTCTCAACTATACAAGGTGACCATCACACAGGTGGGTCCGGACTAATTACAAGTCTCGTGTCCACTCATGTTACTGCATGTTATAATATGATAGCTTTGTGTCTGTATTGTTTACACTTCACCTTATGTCATATAGGAATTGTGAAACATTTAATCGGATTCAGCAGTTATCACTATAAATATGATATAAATAATGATCATTGTGCCTTTATACGGGTCTCTGATGATAATTTTCTTCGACTAGTAAAGTTATTAATTTGAATGTAACGTATTTAACATTCATAAATTGCGCGTTTATGAACATAACACATGAGAAGAACACGATTTGTTCAAGGGTAATATTTAAGTGAGTACCTTCGTATAAATATTCATTTTACATAAATATACATCTATCGTAGATATATAGCAGAAAGATTTTGATTATTATTCTAATGAGTTAAATAAATACTTATATTGATTGGTTTCTTAATGTATTCGTAGTTGGAAGTGCCATTGACAACTATCGACTATTGGTCAGTTTATAATAATAATGTGAACTAGTAGAAAGCTTGATCCGGAACTTATGAATATTAAATTGCTCATTTCGAAATATAATATGTAAACACAGGAAGCAGGTTAACCTTCCAATGTCATTCTTTGATAAATTATAGTGTGTAGGTATTTATCTAAATCCATTATGACTTTCACGATAAAAATACAAAATATATGTTCTATAGCGGATATCTCTAGGTTAATGTAATTTAAATGCCCGATCGCTTGCACATAATGTTTATGTTGCAATGAAAGTGGATAGACAGCTTCCTAAACTTTATCTACATACAAAATTGTCCACATAAATGTAAATCAAATGATATATTTATACAGTTTCGAGTAGAAAACTAAACAAGAACACGTAGAGACTTTCTTATGAGTTATACAGAAATGCATCCAACAGTCACGCTGTGATACAGATCGTGTGTGGGCATCAGAAATTATTGGTGACTTTTCGGCTTCACAACACCCAGATCGCATAAATGACTTGTAAATAACACAAATATTGGTCCCCGAATATAATCGAACTCCCCTCTCGTTTTAGCGATCACAACAAGCGTCTTAAACAATACGCTACAAAGACCAAGAACTAAAAAGAAAATAGTTTTCGTTATGAAACATAACTAAGAACGATAATATAACGGATGTAGCATTAATTGAACATCAAATTATTTTATTATTATGTTAATGAACAACGTAATCATGTTATTCGGATATGCCCGGAGTAATCGGCCCGGAAATTGTTTTTTAACTAACCGGAATTACACTAATATATGTACAATTATGTGAATATGTGTGAATATATAGCTTCATTTTATTGGAGAGAATCAAGGCAAAACTTAGACCGAGGACTCATCAAATTAACTTCGATATTTTTATACTAATGCGGTAGACAGGTTATAAATCAAGACGACAGCTTAAATATTGTTAATTTTATTGATGACAGCAAATATTAATCCTAAGACATAGAATTAAAGTGACACGATTTTTTATAATGTTTATCGGTTAGGAGTTTTTTCCGCGTGTATTATGCTGGTGTCAATACATAATACGTCGGTAAAGTTTTGTCATCGTGTATTTCGGGTAATGTGCATAGTTAGCGTCCAAGGGCGCATGGACAAAGCGAAGATCGTTACTTCAGACGCTTCTTCCGTGTTATTGTTTCATTCCGCATCAATCACAACATCATCGTCGGAATATTAATATCAGAATATTATTCGGATAGCTAATCCAACACTCAATACCGTTCTTTGTTTACATATTAATAGACACGACGGGTTTTTATAATATTTTTTGAATCTGCAATCATGACGTTTCTATTGAATGGTTTTGTGCGATACCGGGTCAGAGTTCATGTGTTTTGTTGGTGTAGCCACTGGTTAGATGTCTTTTCTTGTTTACGCGGTCCAAGGTCGGTGTGACTAAGTAACGATATTTTAGAACGTATTGACATACGCATTGCAGTTTGCATGTATGTATAATATTGATATATTTTATTAATTTGGGCACATTGTGTTGGGAGCGGGTCGGCTTTGTTCGTGGCGTGGCAGGGGCTCCGCTGGAGGCGCGGGCGCGTCCTCGTGTGCTGCGGTCATTGCTTCCTGATGATCGGTGTTGATCTCGCGGCGACGCTCCCGGTGCGTTTGCGCAACATCAACCGTCTTGCATTATTCATAGCGGCCGCGCTCGAAACGCCTCCATTATCCTTTGTTCTACACCAATTTAATATTACAATGCTGATTCACTTATAGTCACTTTAAGCTTTTTATAACTTCGTAGGCACCTGTCGGTGATATATTAGATAAAGTAATTTATTATTCAATCGGATATTATTGTTGTTTTTTGTTATCTCTTGTTATGCATGACAAAGCACGGGGTTTTCTGTATCGTTTGGTTTATTTGTGATTGTGAAGAATAGTCGATAATTGTAGCGATTTGGGATGACTGTGTTGGTTTTTGACATGCTTAGATGATGTGTAGGTAAATATTGGTTTCAACTCGGGTGGTTGTTGCAGATGCCGTGGGAGTCGTCGGAGGAGCAGCTAGGCGGGCCGCGTGAGATGCGCATCCACGTGCAGCGCGTCATCGCCATCCCCGCGCCGCACAACATGCCGCCGCCGCCCGACGCCAACATGGGCGCCTTCGCCCCTCCTCCACCGCCACCACAGAACCATGACCAGAACGAGGCACGTTGATAACAATTTCTATGCTACTATGACTTATTTGTGCTATACGGTTTACTGTAGATTCAATGATAGGATTTGGAGATCTGAGTACAATTTCACGATTCTTCTTCAACCACAAGAACTTTTACTGCTGAACATAGGTCTACCCTAAGGATTTCCACAGCAACCTACTGATACTACTAATACTGACTGTATTGATCTGAATTCAATGATTTCCTGCAACCTTCGTTATGTTGTATGTTTTTCGACTTTACTTTAGTCTATAACTGGGTATCAATTTAATACAATAACAACAAGGCATCCATATTTTGACAATTTCTTTATGTCACGATTCGAATCAAACACGAACGTAATCCTGAGACGCTTATGGAGGTAAATGACATCAAAATTATCAACAAGATCTGGGTTTCGGACATCGGATTATTTAAGTCCAGGTAACTTGATTTTTATGCATTTTTCAAAATGTTTTGCTCTTGATTTTACGACCGCCTGCACGCCGTGAAACCTTTCGCGGGTACGGTGAATAAGCTGGGTTGGTGGAATTCATTATAAAGGATTATGATCTACATATTGTTGTGGGTATACAATGTGCACGGATAAGGGTGAACGCTTGTAATCATGAGGACATTACGCTTTGTCGCGGCCATACAATAAAAATATTTGCGATGTAGAAGAATTTGCTTTTCTACTGATCGCTGCTTTTACGACTCTTGGAAATTAATCAAAAGATTTTGTTAATCGATATTCCTCTTAAGTATAAACTGTGCATACAAAGTTTTTGTGCGCTATAAATATACCGATGAGGCGACTCTCTATGTGTAATAATCATAAATCATGAAAGCAAATAATATATAATCAGGTCCAAGTGGCTGTGCTAATATAGATATAACAGAGCGAGCGGCGCAGTGTCGAAAAACTTTGGAGAGTACACAAAAAACGTTCCGTTAGCGAGCAATTTACAGGTCTTGTAACCAGTACAAATTATTACATACGGAAGCTTCGAACACATTGTTGTATAATGACACCAACTAATAAATATAAATGAATATGTATGTTTTGAAGTGATTTAGTGAATTACGAAAATATTCACGGTCACAATATTTTGTATTACATGCGATCTTGAGCGGCCAATAATTGACGTCAAATTAGACTAATGCGATTTCTGTGTCGAGGAAAATAACAGCAACGCCGGTCTGTATAGTAATATTGTGGTGTTCTTTTGTTTCTGAAAGCTACTGCGGAGAAGGCGACATTGGAAAAATACTAATGAGAAGAATTTATTATTGAATATAGTTTATGACGATTACATATTATCTAGTGATTAGACCTTTATTTCTATAAATACTTCACAAATTCTATTATACCTAATGCAAAAACTGGAATCTTACTCAATTTTGAGAAGTTTTACTCTCCAGGTCCGAAGATAACGTTAAATCTTGACCAATTTTTATGGGACCACCTGTGAAGTATGAGTATTGAAATAAAAAAAGAAATTTCCAAATCGATTCAGGCATCTTCGATTGATCGGTGAACAAACATTAAAAAAATAAAGTTCTGACAAATTGAGAACCTCCTCCTTTTTTGAAGTCGGTTAAATAATGCAAATCATTAACAAAAAATCCGGACTCAGTTTGACCATTCAGTAACAGTATTTATCGTGTGTAAGGTGACGCGAAATGTCAGATGTTGGTTTAACAGAATTTACATGGACATTGTAAGCCATTGTACACGGCACAAATAGTGTTTTTCAGTTTTACTTCAATCCCATTTCTTATTCTTTTCCTCCTGCCTTGAACATAGTGCCTTTCGGAGTGCGCTCAACCGAGAATCTAATGAAATATCAAACGGGTTTGGGCTGTTTTTGGAGACTATGTGGTAGGTAGCGTGATTCTTAAATAGACTGAGAAAGTGACTGATAAAATACCTTTTAGTATATCAGTTTACCAGTTATGTTAGTTTTGTATGATAATGCCAATAGCATTTCATGATTTTCATAAATTGTTCATTATATATACTCAGCCTTTCGCCGTCCGTAGGCCTCCCCAAGTAAACGCCAATTGTTAATTACCAACATGAATTCTAGAAGTAGATTTTATAAAAAAATAAAATTACCATATGTTTTTATTTACAGCAACCAACAATCCTTCATCAGTTTGTACCCCAGACAGCGCCCACTCAAGAATTGGACCAACAGGAAGTAAGGCAGCTTTGTAATAATAATACCAAGTCAATACATTAAGTGCTAAGTGATATGAACCACCAACCCTAATGCATAAGTCGAAACGCGATGGCGAGGGCTCAAATCCTCCGGCCACTAATGACTTTCGGAACTTAAATACTTAGCAGAGTCTGCATTAGTCCCGCGGGAGAGCAACCTTTGCAACTCCGCCGTCCAAGTTCGTAGCGTGTGTCTATTGATTTGTAAATTAGTTTTTTACGTCTCAATGTTTCTAACAGCAGTGAATGAACTTAACGTTATTGATTTACATATAACACTGTACTTCTTGCTTACATTACGAGTTCCAGCTAAGATATGTGTTTGCTTGGAACACTCGATTCATGAATATGTATTCAATATAATACATATATTTTCATCACAAATAACCGAGATCACTCACCGTGTACTTGGAAATGGATTCGCCATTTGAAATACGGCGCTAAAGTTGTAGGGAATTCTCGAAATTAATGCATGTGTATTTGTCTAAGCGCTTTTACGCATTAGTCATTAGTAACATTTCATTTATTAATTCTATTAAACTTTAAATATTTGGTTTAAAATAAGGTGTCTATTTCTCTTTATCTCCACGTACTTTTAGCAGCGACTTTTTCGATGTTTGTCTTTAGTCATACAATGTCCTCATTTATGAACAAATAAAGCAGGTACAGAAGATGCCGATGGAAGGAGGATCAATGCCAATGAACCTGCCGTGGGGCCTGACCCCCGACGACTTGCAGGCGATCCACCGCACCGCGCAGGACGCCATGCAGAGGCGCGACCAACAGCAACAGATCGACAACGACATGCAGGAGGTATGTATACTAAAACATAATATCAATTTATATGGGTTTTGAAATAAATTCCATCCATAATCTATCTACTTTAGGACATAGCACTTTTCAAGTTTTAAGTGATCGTTAATCAAAATAGACATAGTCCATATGTTTGTGTATGTACACACACACACACACACAGTGAAGAGCAGGTTGGTGAGCATAGCAATAGAGCCTGTTCACTAGTGCCGATGCTGTTCACCACTAGACCCTATTATTTATCGAAAATGAATATATTTTATTCAATCCATAAAATGTCACACATTATTTAGATTGAGTCACTTTTATCACGACCAACAACGTTCACAAGGCTGTTTTCGCCAGAGAAGAACGGGAAAGAAACTCTAGCGTTGCTCTTTAAAACAAGTTTACAATACAGTGATATATTGCACAGAACAGTTGAATATGGTGCATATTGCATTAATATACTGCCATCATCCGATGGATCAACAAAGCAGGGCGCAAAACTGGGAAACTAATCCTAGTTTCCCAGTTTTGCGTCCTGCTTTGTTATAGCTTTAACACTGTTCTCTTTTCGAACGACATCTAAAATTCCTGGAATGGCATTTACATTTTTAAAAAGGCGAAAATATATTCTTAAAAAGGTGAATACTTAAAAACCTGTGCTGTTAATATATTTTTGTAAAAACCTGCTTGAAGTAATTTATTTAATGCTGCATAGATATGTAACCACAAGTGCGAGTGCTAATTAAAACAAACATGAGACAAAGACATTATATAATGTGGAGCAATAAAACACGTGGTCCGTCCCATTTAACATATAAAGATGGCGGACACAAATGCAAATTCTCTTTTGAATCTGCATAATAACTGCGTGATCGGGTGATTATTTATATCGCAAGGAAGAAAAATGCAGACGTGTTATGTTAATAAATAGGGCCTTATAAACAATGTAAGCGATAATGGGTTTAACATCGAGATACAGTATTGCTTATTTCTTTTGTTACCAAGTGAAGAAAATGGCATTTTTTAAAATAAATCTACGTGATTTGCCTTTGAATATATTGTTTTGTTTATTAGTGTTGCAGATGATTTTGTATGCTTAATTGCTAATGTTGCCTATAAGAGAGGTCATTCACACTATTTGGTATTTTCAACTGTGTATAACTTCCATTTTACAGTACCTACTTACTCTGTAATTGTCTCTTAGCTCCGGTATTTCCTTAAGATTATGACATATGTTGCATGCTGATTTTATGCACGATCATTGAAAATTGTAACTCCTTACCTTCAAAAGGGCCATTAGTTCGTATACCGTCTCTAAAGTTTTATTTATATCAGCTTCTCTAATAAATGGCGCATTGAAACTTCCTAAAAACAATATAACAGAAAATGTAATTATTGGAGTTTCAGATGAAGACCATAGTGAACACGCTGGCGGCGGCGGCAGAAGCGGAGGCGGAGGCCGAGGCGCGCGCGCAAGCCGAGGAGCAGCAGCGCCAGGAGGAGGAGCAGAGGAGGCAGGGGGAGGTCCACGCTGTCCCTATGATGGAGGCGCCTGCGCAGTCAGCCCGCGCTCCCCGCACGCTGCTGCTGCCTCAGGATCCTCAGGACGTCGATGAGAGGCCGCACTGTAAGTATTGTAGCCTTGCACTGAATTAGCTCTATATTACGATTACTTATCTCATGACAAGATAAATACTATGATCTGGATACGTATACTACGTGTATACGTGGTTTTGATCAGGCAACTTGTGTTGACGGCTAGTTACTCTAGTTTGCATTGCACGGTACTTGGGTGCAATCTAATCACTTAGCTACGTTAGTGTAAAAAATATATCTGTCAAATACCAGATTATCGATATAAATAGATTTTTTTTTAAATTTCATCAGCGGAGTTACCGTTGTTTCTTTTGTCTGCTAATACACCCACAAGCGGATTACCTGTCTTGAACAAACGTAATCACGACCGTATCTATTTTCCAAACGCGAGTTTCATTTCTTACCATCCTGTGTGCGTAATTTAAAATTTCCTTTGATATTTTCCATCGGGATACTGGATAGGTAATTAGTTTTATAAGGTAATTGTTGCAAGTATAAAAGATGCAAGAACTCCTTTGTATCCTCCTACACTTTGTATTGCACGAGTTGTGACAGCTCTGAAATGAGAATTATTATTAAACGCGAAAGTAGAGTGGGTAGGGATTTTCTTTGCATTGCACATGTCTTGAAAGAAAATTAATTTATATATTTCAAACGAAGTTGAAAGTTCGGGTTCTAGTCAAAAGTTAAAATTACACATAGCTGTCTCTAATTAATTATTTTTAACATTTGCAAAGTCTTCTCACGTTTTGTTAATTTTCATTCGAATAATTATGAAGTATTTCACTGTCATGTATATGTATATAATATGTTCAATAACTTCTTGGTCTCGACAAATTTTTCTTATCGAAAGAAATACGACAATAATCAGCAATACCGTGAGTCAGTGGTACAACCTCCCGTTAAGCTGTATCATTGTTACTGTAATTTCACTGACAGAGGAAACTCACTGTAAACAGTTGTTTAATATTGTACATATTTCGGTGGTTGTAATGGATTTCTGTTCGGGTCTTTGTACAACAGCATGACGACAGCTATTCGCGCAACATATAGTGTACCTAGTAGTACCTACATGTAGGAGCTGGCAGCTAGTGCGCTGTTCACGCATGATTCGTCGCCGAAGCTCCGTATTGTTTATGCGCTGCGGAGCGTGTCATGCTAGCTGGAAACACTTAATGCTAGTCTGGTTATTGACTTATTTCCGGTGACATTGTGCGTTTCAAACCTACTCTAAGAAATTTGCACAATCTTAATACACAGTAAACCCGAGTGCAATTTCTCTGCTATGACGTTGTTTGTGACCTTTTTACACGGGGGAAACCCTTTGAATTTCCGGCTATTGTAGGTTCTAGGAAGGCTGGTCAGGTCGGTTTAACACTCTATATTGTTGTCTTAAAGCATTTTGTCAAGATTAAGGCACTTAAAAAAGAAAACGCCAAACAACATAATTTATGATATACTTAATAATACATTAATTTGTAGACACAATATGACACAGCGTTCTTCACAGTTAAACAGAACAGTAATGACATTGACGTAAATTACAGTGCGTGTTAACTAATCTTTGTGTACACAGACATGCAGCCGCGTTCGGTGCGCAGCGTGGACGCCATGCTGCACAGCCAGAAGCGCGTGAAGCGCTGCGCCTGCAACTGCGCCTAGACTCGCACGTCGAGCCGCGGTGCAGCGCAGTGCAGTGGCAGTGGCGCCACTCCACGCGCCAACTCTCCGTCCAATCACTATGTAATACAGTAACACTCGTTTGGACACTGTAACGACTTTCTTCCAAACTTCTGTAAATAAAGTTGTTACTCCTTGAGCTTTCAATGGTCGTTTTTAATTACCTGTCGCAGTGTGAGGTATATGGGGAATTTATAATTGTTAAATATTTATAAATTTTATATTACGTTTAATCTGCAATTCTTAGACGTGATTTTGTTTTATCCATGCAATAAAATAAATGAAATTTAATAATAAGTATTATTCTACGTTAAAATAGGTACAATGTAGTCGTGAACTGGTGGTGATACATTCATTGAAATGGTTTTGCAACTTAACTTTCATCGTATTAAGAGAGCGAATCAAGTATATAAGTAAGAATATTCCAAGTTTTAAAGAGTATGTATAAGATTTGAAGTTTCCGTCGGCCTACATAACATTTACTTTAAATTGATACAATTGTAGTGATACTGTGAAACTAAACAAATTAACAAAATTATTATTGTGATCCTAAATTAAAATTTTATTAGTTTTAAATTGTTGTTTTCTTTTAATTTCTCACACCCTATTTATTGAATTTTTGTTTGTCATTGTGTTATTGTATGCAGACATGGGTGGCACAAGCGACGATATTATGGTACCTAAACAAATAGGTACCTTTTGTGTGAGCACAACAAATAAATTTCTGAATAAAACATATAGTGCGTAATACTGTATGTACCTTAATAAAATTATATTTCAAATAACAGAGTTCTTGGTTCTTGTGTAAGTTCCTCATACATTAGAGCAAATCATTATATCTATTAACTATGTCACCTTATCCTAGTTAATTAAAATTATCTTAGCTGTCATGGTACCCAGGTGTCTCCTGAATATATTAGGAACCTACATTTGAATGTCTACCAACTGATTGACCTAATTGTGTAATATCATGATCTATTTGGGATGCCTAACATTTTATGTATCTTAGAAGCGTATCACTGGTGGTAGGTCTCTCACATGTGAGAGGCCGCCTAAGAACGTATCACCGCAATGTCTGTTTCTACCGCCAAACAGCAGTGTAAATGCACTGTTGTGTTTCGTTTGGAAGGACATTGTAGCCAGAGTAACTACAGGATATAATAAGTCTTAACATCTTATGTATCAGGATGGCGAGCGCAGTGATATCGCTTACTATATACCAGGCGAATGGCATGCTCGTCTCGCCTTTCATAGCAATAAAAAAAAAAAACTATTCGTGGCTGACTGTAATAATTAGTAGAGTGCCATACGGGTGTCATTTGGGGATACTTTTATATCGTACACCTTTTCATTATTATAGGAACCTTGTAGTGTAAAACTATCTAAAATTATAGGACTACATTTTTTGTCCGGAATGATAATAGAATCGTCCCCTATTCCGTCTTCGAATGGAAATGCGCCCGACGAAATATAGATGGCACTAAAGATAACCTCTGTCTAACCCTAGGTATTGTGGGGTAAACACGTGTGTGTCATCTATTATTTACAATTACTAATACGAGTCGAATTTCTATCATAAGTAACGAAGCCACTTCCTGTGAAGTCAAAAATGAAATGATTGTACTGTGGCATTGGAATTTCTCAGCGATTTCTTGTAACTTTAGTCATAAGCGACGAACGTAATGCCGATATATTGTTTGTCACTTTGAACTTACATCGGCAGGATTGTATGAGTAATGTTACCACGGGGACGCGAGTAGTGCGCACAATTCATTAAATTTTAGCGGAACATACGAGGAAACAACACATTATTAACAAAATATACGTCAATGATTATCACCTACGAAGGGAATTAATATTTCATTAATTGCTTACATAGTATTAATTAGGCTGATATGAAATGGTAGACTAGGGTTCCACTTGTTTTATTTTAAATAATAAAGGATAGGAAGGCAGGTATAAGAACTTATAGAAAACTTGTAGGTACTTATAAAAAAAAAAATATTTTCCATATTAGTAAACTTTTAATATCACAGTAGGAATCAAGTCGGTAACTCTTAGTACTAACAATTAGTTGTAGGTTACTTTATTTTATGTCTAAATATAAATTATATTAAAGTAAAGTAGGACATATTGTTGTCGGTATGCACATTTGGCATGGGTACCTAATATGGATATATTTTTAAATTGCATACTGACCAAATGTTTATTGGTATCGCGTAATAGAAAAAAATAATCCCTTCCATGGTTGGTATTGATGACAATTACAAGTTATAATTATACATAGCAATCATCATAACCATGATTAAGTGTGAATTGGTCTTCAAGAAAATTGAGCGTTTTATTTGACACTTTGATTTTTCAATCATATTGGATAGGACCTGAATTGCGTCAGAAGTTCTAGAGGTTTCCAGACATATTCAAATTTCACTTTATAATATTGAATTATAAAATGGCCAATTAATTATCTGAAAGTTTTGTGCTTATCTCATACTTACGTATGCGGGTACCGAGAAATATTTGCTTCAAGGGAACATCATAAACGGTCTTTAAGCTTAAGCTTTTAATAAACGTTATTTATGATCAAAGAGTTAGTTTTTTCGTGCCTTATTTTAATGATGCCTTCGTTTTCAACGAATCCAGCGCCCACGCGCCACTTGGTTTATTTATAAAATATTATATTTACAAAAAAATGTAATCTTTTCCACGTGTTTCGATGCCGGTTTTTGTCCTCTTGTTCGAGGATTATTGGCTTGTTTATTGGAAGGAGCTCGTTGAAAATCCTACGCTTCCAGACTACTTAGCCTGCGCCCACTTCAAAACCTGTTGTTATTCATATCAACGAGTATAAAGAATGGGAGGCTAATTCTACTTGTATGTACTTGAAAATTGGCATTATTAAATAAATAATTGTTCTCCATTTGTGTTTGCAAATGTCAGTATATTAACAAATCACGCTGTAAAATTTAATGTTGGACATAAATAGGAACTCGTTTTAAAACAATTAATAGTTAATATTATAATACATATGTACAGTCCTTATTAGATATATTGATAACAATCCATTGTTATTATTGATATACATATGTACAGTCCTTAATATATATTAATTACATTTCTAATGTACACGCATATTACTTAACATTGGCAAGACTGTAGTCCGGAAATGATCTAGAAGACTGCGAGTTGTGGTTGAAATACAATACTATAAGGATGACGTAGAAAATAAGGATAAGAAAATTTAGAAAAAGACCACTCAAATAACTTATTAGTAGAGTTAAGAACGATTTTAAACACCAGAGTTCGATTACATCTTTGGAAAACAAGTAAAAGTTCGTCACTAAACACAATAAAAAGGTAACGATCGTCAGGCTTCTCGCAAATTTTCTTATTTTATCCGATAAAACCTGGTACAATATTGTTATGTAGAGAGATGTGCCCAAAAATATTATAGGCCATCTGAACAAACAACAAATTATTAAATAAACGTACCATTCGTCCAAAACCTTAGTAACGATGATCGCTGTCCAAACAGCACTTATAGGTACTGGTAACAACCAAGTACATATTAGTATCTTATACAAATTGTCCTGGCTTATTTTCACCAACACTATTATTAAGCTGTCATACATGTGCTTAATAAAACAGACCACCAAAATAACTAAAACAAAGTCCATATAAATTTGTGAACTGTTCAGAGCCACTTTCAATTGTGTCTCCGACGTTGTTTGCTGTTCTTCGTAAAACTTCAATAAAAATATGACCCTCTTGAGGAACCTCGCGAGGCTTAACTGCATCAACATTTGGTTTCTGTAATTTCTCCTCCATCGCCTGATTTGTATAGCTGCTGCGATCGATATTGTCAATTCCAAAGCTGTCATAATAATTTCAGTTATGATAAAAGATTGGAATATCGTTATGGCTTGTGGATATTCTTTATAAATCCGTTGCATCTTGTTCAATACTTCGGTTGTATTTTTTGAACTGGTTTCGTTGTAAGAATCTCGAGTCGAAAAAGGTATTTCAGTTACGTTGAGCCATGTTGCAGTAGACGTTATGATTTCCATTGTTGCGTTTGTATTAGTCGTGATATTGGCGTCCATTTTCGATGTATTAATCTTCGTGGTGATTATGTCCGAATACACATTAGGGAAAATGTTTTAATAAAATGCTACACGCACGCACTGCTCGAAGTGCTATAGCAGACTGGTGCTAAAGTAATTTGAAACGAAAGACTGGGAATAACAAGTTAGGTATTATTGTTCATAGGTAAGTGATACAAACTAGGGTTATTGGAATTTGCGGTTTGTAGACGTCAGAGCGGTACGTGTAAATACCAGCGCGTGGCTCACATTCGTACTGATCCTCCTCTTATTTGTTTGTTCAAAGGCACATTTTTCAACATTTTTTGTTTTTATTTGCACCCATTTTTCACTCAAAATCGTTTTAGAATAGACAACATATGCAGGAATGAAATCTTTAGAAAGCTTCAGAATTTAATATCTTTTGAGCTCAGGTACTTTGAAATTCTGTTTGTAAGCATGTGTATAAGTTATGCACATTCATAATAGGTACGTAACTGGATATAGAGTACCGTGTCCTCAAAGATCTATGACGCAATTGCAGTAATATGTGTCAAATGTAAAAGATCTTTTACGGATTCATTACTGCATTATTATTTATGAATCCTACAATATTTTTAGAACAATTTACATGTATACATGTACACATTGTAAGTCGCAATAAGTTTGAAATATAATGTATCATCATCCGCATCAGCCACAGGGAGTCCGCTATGCAAGTGGAAGTAATTAATTGTGAAAAAATGCTACACCCGACAAAATGTCTATGGCGCTTTAAAAAATTCGCCTGCACCTAGATAAGTAACTAGAAATGTTCGGTATGTGGGGGACCTTGCGAAAGCCCGCCGATCAATAGGTTTAAAATATGGGTCAAGCTCGCTTTACTGTGACTCGTACGTACCTTCGAAACAGGTGACTCGTCCTTTATGAGTTTGCACTTGGAAGAGTCATTAGTCCGATCTTGTCATTGCAGAATATTATAGTTATGTTTATTAATTTATGATTTTGACTTAGGAAAATAAAATCTTTGTTTAGATTTGTGTCGTAAACATAACTGCCCGTATGATGCCATGTCGAATGTTGTAAAATTTCGGTCATTGCTTTTACGACCGCTCTGCTGACGTCAAATTTTCTTTAAGAGAATTGATGTAAGCATTCGCATAAAATGTTGATAACATACGCAATAGACACAAAGAGGGCGTAACCTATAGTTACTACCACGTTACTACTCTGACAATGTTTTCTAGTGCCATATTTTTCACCCGACTGCCTGTAAATTTGGAAAATAGCTTGTAGACCTATACCTGTAATCATGAAGGCATTATGGTACTAGCAATTAAAATAATATTATCATTAGTGGCTGATAATTTGTCAACGATTTGAATGTACTCATTTATTGTGGACGTTTATTTCCTGTAAGGCTTTTTGGTAGTTTTAATCTGTCTGATTTCGATGTGTATTTAATTACGACCATTTTCAACCACACGAAGTCCAGTTCTGAACATACGTCTCTCCTAATCATTACCATGGTCACCTGTTGCGGTCTGTTTTGTATTAAACAACAGATATTTTTTCGGTTAAAACAATAATATTTAATACGATTAGTATCCAAGAATCCGTGCTCATGATTTATGTAAATGCTAATGTATTTTACAATTGAAACTGGCACGTAGTTAGCGGACAGGAAGCCAGCTCCGTCAGTGGCAGCGCAGTGGCGGCGTTACCAGTCACGCTCATTTCCGCTCGCCAATCGATAATCAGCTCCATTGATGTGCACTCCACTTAGATTGGATTTGCTATCCCCTACATTAGCTTGTCCCTTAGATACCTAGCCTATATTAACGTGTGCACCTATTCTCTGTCAATCATGGTATTATTCAAATTACTGTTCATATAGTAGTTTGTACCTGCATATAGTTTATTACGTATTGTTTTTGATCGTTAATTTAAGACCCTGCAACACAGGGTATAGTTTTGAGTTAATGCTAATGTCTTGAGTTCAGCTGCATAAGCAAAATATATTTTAATTAAGCTTTTGTATTTGAATTCGTTAAACAAAAAGTAATTACATTAGTAGCACTTCTATTGATTACTTGACGGAGATATGAGGATTTGTAAGTTTTAAGTTGAAAAATAAACATCTAAGTAGTAATTAATATTATTTATTTTATCACTACAATTATAAAACTATACTTTAAATTAACATGACTGATGCTGTTAAAGATGCTTATTGTAATTTAAAATTAAGTATACAAATATCTATAGTACTGTGAAGTACCTTTAATAACACTGCAATATGAAAGATAAGAAAAAACACAATTGAAGTATAGTAAACAAATCTGAAATGCACTTACGTAGGGTAAATCCATTATAAACGTTTAGTTAGTTTACCTGCAGTGTAAAAACAAATGATCATTACCGTGAGTCACAGCCATCCTGCTTTATTAGCTGTCAGGCGCGCGTCAAACAGCCACACACGCGCTGCGCTACGAGTATTACCGCGTCATTACAAAAACGATTATGTAATGACCGTATTCATTAGTTTTAGTAGTCAATTAACCACCTCTTTATATACATTGGCCAATGCAGATGATGGGTGGGTAATAATTAGGTGGTTTTTATACATTTAATTAAAAAGTGAAAGAAGCGAAGAGCTTCGGAAAAATGATGTCAGAGTCGATGATGCTAAAAGATGGATCGATGTTGGGTGGATTAAAGGTTACATTTTAGTCAAAAGTCAGATAAATCTGCCTTGGACCAGTATATTAGATGACTCGTTGATGCAAAAAAGACCTTGTACACGTGTTAACGAGATTTTTCAATTAATTCTTATTAATGAACCGTCCATAATATGTAGGTATTTTAAATTCTTTAAAGTTTTTTTCTACGCGATACAGATCGCTGACATTATATTACAGTGGACATACTTGACGGATCCATACGGTCAATACCAGACTCCCTGTGATATAATATTGTTAATGGCCGAAAATGAGCATGAATATGATTCTCCTATTGTCTATTTATTACTGATGTCTTAATATAAGTTTTTCATACATTAGTATATTACTGCAATAATAATATAATAATAAATAAATAAATACACCCAACAGTCACATACATAGTCCTGATCCCACATTAAGATCAATTAAGTCTTGTGTCGTGGGTATCAGAAGCTACGAGAGACTTTTTCGGTCTCACAAACACCCAGACCCGAGACTAATACTTGTGGGCCTCACAAACATTTGTCTCGGTGCGGGGATCGAACCCGCGGCCTCTTGTTTCACAGGCGGCGTCTAACCAACTGCGCCACGGACCAAATATATTCCGGGTAGTCTAAAATCTTGTGATTTGGCGGCACCGACATGCGACTTGGTAACTAGTCACCTACGTGTAAGTTTTAATTTTCTTTTTTAATACGTTTTATTCAAAAATAAGCTCATATTTGCTTTATAAAATTAAATTACAATTAAATATTATATGAGCCTGAAAAAAATCTTGTCAGTGGTATCTAAAATGTCCATGATTGCGTCTAAATATTTTCTTTTCGAGTACCAACCTACGAAGGTACAAACAATCAGAATGTTGTAGTGTTTTAATTTCGCGTATCATTCCACGAACAGATAGTCAGCGGTGGGTTTCAACTGACGGCTCGCAGCTTTTGCATTGATTTTTATTTCCTAGTTAGGGCGGGCGAGGGAAAAAATCATTACTGCACCAACGAAACTGTTTCAAATATGCAGGTGCGAGACACGTTTTATTTCGGTTGAATCCAGTAATACAAAAGTTTGATCAGGCAATGAGATGTTTCTGGTGTGTAGTGGAATCAATAATGCACCTATTTAACTCTCATGCGTTATCTAATAATTTTTGTTTTACTATATTGTTTTTGTATTTTTTTACATCATAACGTTACGCCTTCCATTTTGCCCTGCCTTCCACTATTTTCCCTTGCCTATCTGGACACATAATGTCTAAACAACAAAATTATTATAAAAAAAAAATGTATTTTATCATTTTTATAGCTTCCAAAATACACATTTATTTCTTTCGCAATTGATATTTGATACCACGCTGACGCGTGTAATTTAATTTTAAAATATGTTTTCATTAACTGTGGCTAAAGTACGGGTACCTAAAGGTAAAAGGGAAGGCCTAAATTCTCGTAAGCGTGTGTTCACAGCGTTAATAGGAAATCGGGGTTAATGAGGGGTTCGTTCATATGTGCTTACGACATAAAATCTGACACTAAATTTACCGAAAAGCGCAATGCCTGTTCGCTCCGAGAGGTTTTAGAGCATGAACTAACATGAACTTCACTATCGATATTCGAGAAAATTGTGCCATTTGTTAACATTATTTCTTCAATAAAATGCAAGGCTTCACGTTAAACGACTCTTCAATTAACATTAATTGCCGGTAATAATCGCTCGTATCGTCACTCCTAACAATAAAATAACATAACTTTATTGATGTCAATTTTATGAGTGAACTTAATTTAGTATGATCGCGTTTTGTTTCCACGCATAGATGGCAAGGCGTGTGACTTTACCCAAATAATTGTACACTTGATGATATTAAAAATGTGTTGCAAAATAAAAGGATGATTAATAGTACATCTGTCGCTAAGTAATTTGAAATTCTAGTTGCAATGGTTACAGATTTCAATTTAGTAAAGACTGTGTATAAATAATGAATCTCTATCAGAAAACTAAGTTTGTAATATAATCGCTGTTAAAACTTCACATTCAAATAACTCAAATAACCTTCAAACATCTTTGATATTGAGAAAATTCTAAGTTTGAGAATTCGTCTCACTTGAGAACGTAATGGTTGGTTTTAACTGCTGCAATATCTGAAGAGATAGCGTTTCAAAGTAATTAGTTGATTAATTGGATCATCGATTTTGTTACTGTTAAAACTCAGAGTTGCAACACGGTTACTCGCGGGAAAAACAATGACTAAATCATACAATAAAACCGACGTGGCTGTGTCCGAGAGGTTTAAAGCTGACTGATATACTACATTCTCTTAATGATACTTTCACCTCAAGCGATAATCACGGAGGCGCGGACAAGCCATGTATCTCGAATGAACTGATAAAATACACAAAGGATTCGGGGAATCCAGACTTGAAACCTAGGCTTAATGGATTTCAGTCTACACACGGTACGTTTATGTCAACCAGGCAATCGAACAATTGCTGAGTACAAAAAAATACATATATTAGCCCGTAACTTTTTAACTTTTAATATGTAACCCAAACTATTAAAAAAAAAACTGCGGATGATCAGGACCTACTAAGACACGTATGGTTAAAGAGCCAAGGTGAGGAACATCTGGTTCTCCATTATTATGACGTGAGTTATAAATAATCATAACTTCACATCCATAATACCATTCAAAATAGCTTAAAAAATTTCTAATATTGTAATAGACAGTAGGTGTTGTCTGTTCTTATATCGCGCCTGAACGTTTTATGTAAGGGAGGTACCGGTGTCACCTGGCTTGATGGACAGGTGTACGAAGGTTCCCGACACAATTCCCCCAAACAATAGCGCGGTCACATTTATACATAAAACATATAAATAGGGCAATGTAGATAAATAACGCAGGCGGAGAGGAAGGTAAAACTGATTCGCTTTTAATTTAATTTTAATTAGGAAAACACTCGTACTGAGCATTGACATAAGGGAATTAATTGCTTTCGACAACAAAAAGTAAACCGGCTAAACCCCGAGATTCCAATGTTTTTCTACTAGAAGTATATACAGGAGCACACATCTTCACCGGAGCATCTTTTCACATTGTATCTGTGAGAGATTTGTGACGTTGGAATGATTTAGCAGCTTTCGAGTCATAGATGTTTTTGGAACTAGTCTACGATTCCATTATGCCTATCGAATATATTATGGTTCGCCCGCGGTACAGTCCACGCCTTGGGGTCAGTGCTGTTTTTAGAAAACGCTTCATCACTGACTCTATATTAGGGGAGATCGCGTTATAAATAGAATTATACATATATCCTTTGTTTGAAGCGTAGACGCTCCTTAGTGGAAAACAAGGTGTGAACGGCGCTTGCATCGGTGGTCCCGGTATGAATGATCGCCATGTTAGCACCAAGAACGCCTTTGTAACTACGGTTGCCTAGGGTGTCCCATGGATTATGCCTGCGTTGGCTACCCGTACAACTAGTAACCGTGCTCATTGGAGTTCTCGTAATGTTCAATCTACCTTCCGACGTCCTTGGTTTCCATCGCTGATATTTCTGTTTGGACCGACAACCCAAAAATGTAGATTCGTAGTCAAATATAACACCTATACTGGCTGGCATTTATTCGTATAATTACTCACGTCTCATTTACATTATAATTAGCCTTTGTGCGCTTCAAAGTTCATCAGTTTCATTTTACGTTGAAATTGTGGCGCAATGAACGTACCTGCCATTGATTTTCGGTACGCAAAAGCGAGGTTTTAAATTACAACTTCAATCATAACATGATTATATGTACAAACGCGTTAAATGGCGAGGAAAATAACTGTGTGGGATGTGGGCGTCGTTCAAATATTATATTACAATCGGAGGCGCTTTTGTTTTAAAGTTTAACAAAAATATCGAAATAAATTTTAAGCTTTATTACGTGCGTATAACATACACCTATGTAACGCATGTGTTATAATTTTTATACAAGGCGACGACGATGTGAGTACAAGAAATAGCAAAGCCTTTGAAGTTAGAATTCTATGAGACGGTGGTACAACCCGGTCAAGTTGGACCATTCATACTGTAGTTTTAACAAGTTACAACTAGGCTTTACCATATCAAACATGTGCATGTAGGAATCCAGTCTAAACAATAAACCAACTCTTTATGTTGTATGTTCATGTTTTTGACATGTTACACAATGACGCCAGCGTTTGACGTCAACTTTTTGGGAACATAGTGTTCTCCCTGCTTGATCATGCTTTCCGGTTTGAAAAACTTTGTACAAAATAGATTACCTGAGAGTTAAATTCTATTGAGGCTGATAATGCAATCCTTGACATGAACGACAACTCCATCAGTTATAGTGTGTAATATTCTATTTCAAATATAATCATATCTTTAGATTATCTCAACATATTTCCTGGCTATTCCGCGAAAAATGCAGGTAAATGTAATATGAAGCACTCATGAAATTTTGGTGTTTTTTCCTTGATATTCTGTTTGAGTATTGTTGTGTTAGTTCCCGCACCCCCCATGCTGTGTCGATCGAGTTATCAACCACGTTATCGTGCCTATATGGCTAACGTTACCCCACGTTCTAAACATTTAGCGAGAGATCAAAAACTGAAAACAGTATGTAGCTTTATCATCATCATCATGATCAGCCCGTTGCAGTCCACTGTTGGACATAGGCTTTTTCCAAGATACGCCACAGAGCCCGGTCTGCTGCTTTATGCATCCAGTCGCTGCCGGCCCTCTTGTGCAAGTCGTTCCACCATCTGGCCAGAGGACGCCACACGCTACGTTTGCCGAAACGCGGTCTCCACTCCAAAACCCGCAGCCTTATATATTTTCTATATTTAACAGGTAAAAAATTATGACTGCCTCGGTGGCGTAGTGGTACTACGGTACGATTGCAAAGCTGAGGTCTCGGGTTCGAATCCCGGGTCGGGCAAAATGATATTGGATTTTTCTATTCATTATCAGTCCGGAGTCAGGAATTTGTACCCGATATGGCGATAGGCTCGCCCCCTATCACATCGTGGGACGGAATATACAAGGCGAAACGTGGGTGTTCTGGTAGCACCTCTGCCTACCCCTTCTGGGAAAAAGGCGTGTGTTTATGTATGTATTTATGTAAAAAATCATAGCACGTATTATTCGCCAAATACCACAAGATTAAGCCCGGCTCTTCAATTAGTCTTGCGCTATATACCTTTGTAATTGCTAATAGTGTGATATTAGGCTTAGAATATAATTATCTCCTTTGATGCGCAGGCTAGGATTTGCTTTTACGCGTTCCCAATTAATTAGAGACAACCGACCTGCTCCTGACACATTCTGTATTAAGTAATACTGCTTTATGGTGTGTTAGCCACTTTGTTAAGGGTGTTTTGTATCGATTTAATTAACAGTTAAAGTTCCATAATCATTATCATGATAATCTTCATCCTTAACTACAGAAACTCGATTGCTAAATAGGTCTTCAGGAAAAAAATCAGAGATGTGTAAGATTTTAATTGTTATTACATAGTAGTAGGTAAGTACAACTCCACATATTGTGTTTGTATCCATGAAAGAGTAGACCAAGTATCTAAATTTTACCAATTTTATGTGGAAATAATTTAAAATAAAGATAATCAAAGTTACATAAAACTTATAATAAATTAATATAAACAGTCGTAGTTGGGATCCATATTCAATTGAACAAAGTTAAAATGATACAAGGCTGATGAAATTAACTCAATCGTCGAAAAATTGGGGACGCGTTAACAATAATTGGATCGCGTTGCGTAGAACCAAGTACTTGTAAGAATGTAAACACCGTTTCTATTGTTTTATGGCAGAGACGAGAAGGCAAACAAAACTTTACTAATCACTGTTCGAACGGGCACTCGTTTAAGAATAAATTACCGCAAGAAACTTTTGCACAAAGTAATTAAGTTAGGCGAGTCAAGTTGCCACTTACGTAGGTCTACGCGCAAGAAATCAAACATCTCGACATCACAATAGCTAAACCGTAAACGGAACAATGAGAATTCAGTACATGCTCTAATTATTTTTTGTAGATGTCAAGTAGTTTATGCTTTCAAAAGCATATATAATTAGCTTAATGTTATTGTTTGCATGTGGGTTCTTGTGAATATTCTTGGATAAAAAATTGTATAATAAAGTGGCCATTAAATATATTCAAGATTTCGTAAAATTTCGCCTCCACCGGTCTGCCAAAGGCCAGTGAATATGATTAACTTAAACATACGTAGTCTCTCACTTGTTTAAGCTACAACGAATATTAACAAACATAGACTCGACATAAATTATACTAAATAAAGGAAGGTATTTATTAAAATAGCATTTAACAAATTACAAATCTGAAATATGCTCTACATTTAAGTACTTATATAAATAATAAAGGCTCTCAGATTTCCTCAAGTTCACGTTATCTATATTGTGTAGTTTATTACAGTAGCTATCATCACAAGTATTATTTTGTGCACATTTATCAGCATTTATCAATGTACGCGTTTGCAGGTGCAGTGTTCCCACCGGCGGCATAGAAACATAATCCACCTCGTTACTCCACTGCAGATTGATAGTTATTGGACATCAATATATTATGTGCGTACTGCGTGGCCTGTATACCGGCTCATGACATTTTTAAACTCGCATACCCGTATTTACATTAGACACACAGATCAGAACATATTTTTATTTATAACTGATCAGAACATATTTTTATTTATAACTGTTGATTTTGATGTTGGATATCGAAATTCGAGCAAATTTTCAACTTAATTATAAACTTTGTTTTGCAACATTCACGATAAAAATTATAACAGATTGACGAAAAATAAGACATCGTGAAAGGATATGTAAACATACGTAAATTATATGCTTTATTTTTTTATATCTGAAAATGTTTGTGTGTGTACAATAAAGTATTTATAAATAAATAAATTATATGGATATCAATATGAAAAGTATACATTAACAGTCAGTAAAACCTTGGCATCGGGATATGAAATGTTTTTGTTGCAAGCATGAATTTCAATATATTTCTTTTTATTTTCAATGTAGGGTAAATTACCAAAAAAGAGATAACCGGAGATCAAGTAATCCCTGTACTTCTCAACCTCTCCTGCTTCTTCCCTCACCAATTTTCAAAGACCATATATACCGTTCACATGTCCTCGCCACGTTTTTCTAAAGAAACTTTATTCCAATCTTTATAACACTATCCAGGTGTAAGTTTTACACGAGTAGAGTGTTTTATTAAAAGTTATTTCATAAATTAATATTTAATGAATAATTCGCCTAACTTAATTTGCCTTTCATTTAACCTCAACAAAACAAATATCTGAGTAACTCTTCACAAGTCTGATCGATACCAATAATTAATTACTCGCGCAAAGTGCCTTAATTCAAAATATGGCGCCCTGATCCAATAGATCACTCGAATCTAATAAGGAGCGTCGCCCTGTGCCTTTCTTTGTTACAAAAAAAAAACTAGAAGTTCTTAGCTAACTGGGAGCACAAAGCACGGTAGTAAGATGAAGTAGTTTTTGGTAGAGGCTCGCTGTTGTCAGTCTTGACTCAGCATGAGTAGACTCGTCCGGAGCGGTACTACTGTCTCAAAGAAGATGCAGTCGCGTTTCGTTCGGTGAGTGAGACTGACGGATGCCCAATACCCCTTTCCTCTTCCCATCCTTTTTCCTTCCCGCCCTCTGCTGATTTGATGGGCCAGCTACACATCTATGGTTCAAGCGTTGTGGATGTTCATGGGCGGTAGTGATCATTAGCTATCAGGTGACCTTTTTGCTCATTTGCCAGACCCAATAAATTAAAAAATCTCTTTGAAACGATGACGCCATGAAAATGGACTATGGTGGTGGATTTGTTACATCCTCTGACTACAAGATGGTTGCCGCCTTAAGCTTTTTTGTTTAAGCCTAGGCTACTCACTACGTGACATTATAGTGTACCCCTTATAAATTAAGTTGTACAGGCGAATGGCCATCATATTATTTTTAATTCCTTATTTGGTGACACCCCTAACAAAATTATAGTTAGTATTTTAACAGAAAATGCAATATGCATCAACTTTATTAGTGCATACGGTACATCAACGATAATGGAAGCCGATTTTTTGTCCTATTGAAATGGACCATCGCTCAATATCGCAATTAATCCTGTGAAATCCATTATAGATACAACAATGGGGTTAAAAGGTTTTTATAGAGCATACAAAGCACTCTTAGTGCCTCATGTGTTTATGTTTATGGGACAATACCGACATGTTAGTAGGTATACTTGGTTAAACACTGCATTGTTATAAAAGATATCAGTATAAAAGATTAATGTTGGTATTACGGAGTAAACCGTTATTTCGCTTACCTATCCATAAATATAAACCAAACAACGTTGTTTATAATTGATATTGAATAACCAGGGATCAGAAACAATATGAAAATAGTTGAGTTGAAACGTGGGGTCTCTCTGTAGCCGAAGATTATGAGGATTCGTGTTCGAAGGGCACCTCAGCATGTCCTTTCACACAGAAATGAGGGTAAATTATTATTGTGAAACATTATAGAGAAACTTTCGCTTAATAAAATCAGGCTTATTATAGGCATGGAAAACTTCATTTCAATAGCTTACATTTGTGATTTCACATAAAACTAATTTAAAATCAATATCATACCCACATATAATTATAGAATATTGAAATGTTACAAAAACTTCTGTGAATTCTCGCTAACTTTAATTTCTAGGACTAGAAAGTTCGTGTGATGTTTTAAAACATGTAGTAATCCGCCCACAGATGTCTACGAAACGGCCGTCGGTGGAAATGAATAAAATCGATAAGGAAATATAAACAGATGTTTGTGATTAAAAGGTTGCAGATCACCTGTCGCGTACACGATCAACAGGAAGGGGATCCGGGCGAGGCTCGGAGGAGTCGGGAGGACGGAGCAGGGAGCAGGCTGCGAGGACGCCAGCCGCCAGTCGCCGCCCAGCCGCCCTCCGCGACCGCCGCCTGCGAGCGCGCGCTAGACCAGCCCGTGCAGATCCGTGCCCGCCACACTGCACAATTTATGCCCGGTCACGATCCCAAATTAATTTTTTGAGTATTTTACCGTGCGCACATTTCGCACGCTTCGAAGCGTTGCCAAATATAATTGTGTTTTCTTGAAACTCAAATCGTTTGAAGTTTACTGAGTGCCAACAGATAGCGAAGGATTCTCTTGAACCCTTTTAACGTATTCTGCTGAAGGCGAGGTAAGTTTTTAAGTAGCGTTAAGTATTATTTCTGGAATGGTCCCATTTATTTTTAAATCTAGTATTGTGCGAAAAATAGCGCTTTGTAGTATATTGATATTCACAATTTCTAGTAGATGTAATTTATTTTTCGCAAATATTAGATATGTGTTTTTTTTCAAAGAATATAATATAATAAGGGGCTGTCAATTACTAAGAAATTACGATATTTTAAAAGGCGTTGTTGTTTATGGTTGTATAACATTTGTTTTGTTGTTACATAAAAAACAGACGCGTTCAACTTATCATCTGCATGCAGTCCGTGTACTACTCCAGAATACTAGAGCTTTAGTGCTATCGTTCTGAGATTCACTAATAAGTGCAAAACACATCCGTTAAATATATATCAAACGTAGAAGTCAAAATTAACACCAGAAAATACAGAATTTGAAAAATAAAAAAGATACGCTTTGATGAATGCAATTACCCACTTATTGCACATAATAGTAAAGCGAGGGAACTAAAATAAAATAAATATATACTTATATTTAAGTATAGTTAATTTAGGATGCACATAACAAAAGGGATACTATTTGCTATTTCATTTAATAGTCGGAATAATCTATCGACGCGTTGCAACGTTTAATTGAGACATCGAAATGGTTGGCCCACACGTCGCTGTGAAAAATCGTTTCGGTTGTTGTTTAGCGGCAGTTCCGTACTGTGCTGCATGAAGTCGCTGGAGTCAGTTTGATTTGTTTTTATTGGTCGATGTTCGTTAGGCTAGCTCCAGCCGGCCGGCCTCGATGTGACCTGCGACGCGACCCTTGTTCCACCACACATCCACGCTACCTACATACTCATTGTTCTATGATACAGATAGCTCCCGAAAAATTCAAATACGCAGCTAGCAGTTTCGTAATAACGCCCCTTGTTTCGCTCGGAGTAGTGAACCTAATTGATTGCCCTCTCTATTTTAAGGTTTCTCGTTTTCAAGAAACCTATCAGCTAAATTGCTATTAGGTTTGCGTAAGCTTTTTATTAAACCGTGACAATACGTTGCCGAGATAGTTTTGGTGCGATAGGAATTCTTGTTTTTATCATAATTGGTTCTATTGCAGAAAAAAGAGTACCCTTACTCCAAAATTATATTTTGTCTAAGAACGTGAACCGAAAAATGAAATTAGGTTGTAACGCTTTCAAAGGCGAACTGAATCTTGATAAGTTCCTTTGACGCAGACGCACATGCCTGCTGAGTTTTCCAGTAAAACCTAAAATAAAAACCTAAACAGCCTTATTTGACATTCATACATATGCAGGGGCGATGAAAAAGCTTTTTCGCATCCTCACAGCTACTTTATAAAAACATTAACATTTTACGGAGGCGCTCTTGTGTGGAGAGGTGGTTGTCAGAGGAGACGTTGACAGAGAGTGCCGAGAGCCTGAGTGACAGCCGCTACAGCCACTAAAATTGCCCACATTAGTTTCACTTATGGCTTAATATTGTTATGACTTAACAGAAAGGATATACGTATGCGCCCGAAGTACGATCGTCGTACACTATAGTGGTCTGTTGCGTTTCACGTTCTGTTTGTACACTATCGTGGTCATCTGTTGTTTCGGGTTCTGTCTATGTTTGTAATTGTGACCGACAGCCGACTTAATTGTGTCCGTCGGTGAGAAACAATTATTTCTTATAAGCAGATCGATTCGGATTTTATTAGATTATACATATTATCAGGTATTGTATTGGAGTGACTTTGCCGTATCAATACAAAATAAGTCTTCCTTAATTGGTCGAAAGACTCCTGACTGTCTATAGATACATTGAACATGCATTTGTACAATAAAATGGTGTACTCCAATACAATGCAAGCGCAGCCAATTATTATTTCCAAGATAAAAATCCAAGAATTCACCTTCAATAGAAAGACGCAAACTTATCCTGTCTGAATTGCTGCGTCGGATTGACTTTTAGCTCTTCAGCGAGGAGTAGTTATTGAAGTGCAGCGAGCGCAGGCACGCGGCGAGCTATGTCGGAAACTATGCCAACTCATCCAATCACATCACAAAGGACATTAAGTAGTTTCGATTTACCTTACTTTAGGTTTGTAGTACAAAAGTATACAACAAATATAAGTAGAGCAATTAAAGATCTAAAATATATGAAAATATACGTGTAGAAAATCGTAATATTGAAGTCTCGATATTAGGATTGCAATGTAAAATTAGAGGCAGTGGATGGAAAATCCGCTCGGAGCAAGATAAATTCACGTGCCGCGGTTTAGAGTATCTACATGATTGTAGGTTTGAGGGAAACGTGGGAGATATCTTTGCATCCTGGTTATGATTATATTAAATAGTTTACTTATTTTATATAGTTTTAGTAATTTCGTTTCAAATAGAATGGGCATTTAGAGCTTTTTAACTGGTTTTAAAATTAATTATTAATAATCCATAATTTGGGTACGTACTAACAAACTGCTTTATAGAATAACATAACGACTAATTTTAAAGATGTAAATAGACTCACGTAAATGGTTTTGTCCAGAGTTGGACGGCTAAGGGCCAACGAGAATGATGTAATACACGGGTTCATGAATTACAGAAGTTAGAGTTGGGTACATATTTCTGTAGGGGGTTTCAGAAACATCGAGATATTATTCTCATAGTATTTAGACCCAAAAATATATTATTTAGTCATACAAATTTTGCTTCGAAATTAAATTCATAGCTTAATATTTACAGCTCTTGCATTTTGAGCCGTGCAAAAAAGAAATATGCGACTGACGCGTTGGTAGCGTCCGGCTTCAAATGTCAAATATTGTATGGACAGTATGAATTTCTCCGCACGTTCGAAATGCGCTTTTCATTTATTTATTTTTATTTATACTCTTTATTGAACTCTCAAGTTACATAATAATTAAATAACCTTAAAATAGTACAATGGGCGGCCATATCGCATGGAGCGATTTCTTCCTAGCAACCTTTGGATGAACAGGAATTGTTGGATTGTTAAATAGGGCTTGACGTGCAACAAGAGTACATTAACAAAAGAAATATATATAGTATATACGAGATACATACACATATACATACATACATATTTGTGTTTTATACAAGGCCACTGGCATAGCCCACTGATTTCTATATTTTATAGCGTGCTAGTATCGTCTGTATAAAATATTTCGCGTTGACAATAACACTGCGCCTGACGTTTCCCTAAAATAAATTTAAAGTTGTTTGGAAGAAAGTACACCTACACTAGCAAGTTTTAATAGTCTTGTCGACTTTTTCATAAAGTCATGACAACGTGACTAACGAATAATACTGGATCAGACCAGATACGTCCCACTGCAGGGCACGAGCCTCCTCTACAATCGAGAGTATGTGTGTGAGGGGTTAGGCCATATAGTCCACGCTGGCCTAGTCCGGGTTGGCGGACTCTACATACCATAGAAATTCTTGCAATCGCTATGGTATGCAGGTTCCCTCACGATGTTTTCCTTCACCGTTATAATGCGTGGTGATTGACTATCAATACACCCATGAGTCCGAAAAGTTAGAGTTGTCCATGGGATTTGAACCCGCGACCACCGAGTATATGTAGGCAGCCGCGTCTGGTCCGTTACCAACAGGCCACCACGCACTTGCAACTAATAATAAAAATGTTAATAAAGTAGATGGTATCCATCAGCGAGACGTGGTTATCTGTCACCGATCGACATCGTTAAATAAATCAATTCAACAAATTCAAAAATAAATCAATTTAGATTTAGGCCATAAAATGTTCATGAATGATAATCTTTTATGTAAGAAATATATAAAATGGTTACATATAATATATAAAGGGAAAACCCCGGGAAGAAATACTTTTACTTCTAGATAATTACACCCTACAAGCCTTGCAAAGCTTTATTGCATTGTTCCATTCGGATTCTTTGCGAAGGTAGTTTATAATCTTGCGATGAAGATAAATGCACCGGGACGGCAACAAAAGACGTTGTCAATATCATAATTGAGATCTCCTGTACTTTTCTAAGAGTTCTTAGAAGAGCTTTGTTGCTGAAAATACATTCATTTCTTCCCGGACGAGAATATTGTGTTATTTGTGCATCGTCTTATAGTTCGGGGAATTAAAGATTTGTACTTGTGTAAAAACTCTCGCCTTTTTCCCAGTAGGGGTAGGCAGAAGCGCCACAATGACACTTTTATTTCGCCTTGTATGTGATAGGGGGCGAACCTATATCAAGCACAAATTCCGAACTGATAATGAATTGATACTTTTTACCACTTACACTACCTTCTTGATTACCACATTGCCCCACCCGGGATTCGAACCCGAGACCTCAACTTTGCAATCGTACCGTAATACCATTACGACACCGAGGCAGTCATAGTTTAGTATTATGTAATATTTAGGTTATTTTATTTGGGGTATTCACAATTAATGTCTTTTACTCATAAATTTATAACCCCAGAAAAGAGCACTCTCATATTGGCAATGTTTTTCGGACTGGTTAATGAAATATACCCGTATTATAAAAATAAGTTTTTTACATCCAAAAGAGGTTAAAAGAGGAATGCCGGGGTCGGCTGTTTAGCCCAAACACTTGCAGATGTTACCGCCGCGCCGGGCTGCTTCTATAACTAAAAACTTATGCTGGCATAATGGCTAAGTTTTCGCTGACCGTCACGCACATTAGGCTCGGTAGCGGACGTCGAAGGATGAGATGCGAAATCTGTTTTTTCCCATGACCGCTGGGCGCTGAACGAGATTTTTTTTATTGTAAGTATAGGTCAGGCAAACAAGCAAACAGGTCACCTGATGGTAAGTGATCACTGTCGCCCATAAATACCCACAACGCTTGGATCATAGACGTGTAATCGTACCATAAAATCGGGAGGGGAGCATGATGGAAGAGCAAAGTGGTAATGGGCATCCGACAATTTACAATTAGTCTTTTTGGTTAGAGTAAAGCAAGTGTCCCCCACTTACTACTTTGTTCAGAAGCCCGTACAAACGTTCTGAGTATATCATACATGAGCCGTGCGCCTTGTCGATCATCGTTATTGGAGAGGGCGCGTCGCGTCCGTAGCGCACCAAAGCGCACCAAGCAAATCTGATGAGACCTTTAGTCTTCTCCTATAACCAGAGGGCAATTTTCTTACATCCCCTGACCATTAGTTGGATACTGTTGTGCTTGCTGCAAGGAATTTGAGGTATACAGTCTGGTCTCGGAAATAATGCAGAAGAAATGCGTCAATCGATCACAAATATATCTCCACTGGTGTAGGTACTTTTCACCTATTAGGGTGACCACTTTGGTCAAAGAGCCGTTTTCAAAGAACATCAAACAATAAATATTTTTAAAACCCACACTGTCCCGCCTGTATAGTCAGATACATTTTTAGCGTTCTGAGTATCAGAAAATACCAAGGACATCTCAGACACAAGTCACTAAGCTCGGAACAACGACATTTGTGTCAGAACCAGAATTAAATACGCGGCGCCTCCCTTCATAGTCTCACTTTTCATCCACTCCATCGATGCTGTCACTATAAGAACAGCTGTTAAACCGTACAAGTTTGTAGCCATTAACAAAGGAATGTATTAAAAATATCGGAAGTAATAAAAGTCTAATGGTGTATAGACTGGGCAGTAGCAGCGTAATAAAATATATTACCTCTATGTGATGGTTCCGTTGCAAAGGTCAGAGTGTCAGGAAGCATGTGGATTAACTTTAACATTTGCCATTGACAACAATTGAATTCGACGGCCAGGGGCGGCGCGGCGTTTTGAGATAGTTTCACTTTGTTATGTAACTTTCCAGTTGGCTTCATTGTATGTGACTGATTGAGTTCGTATAAAATGGCAAGGACTAGCGCGAATTTTTCTTCCGTGAATAATATTTTCATACTAGTTTCCCTGGACATGTTGTGGTTATTCGAAAGGGTGGACGAGATATTTCGGCCAACGCTACTCAAATAACTATTTTGAGGAAATTCGTAATAAAAGTCGTGACTCGTTATTATACGAATGTTCGTCATTAAAAAGTATTCACAAATTATCTATTGTTATAAAATGTTCTCACATAACTCTTTATATGACATTTTCTAAAAATTATACTAATTATTTTTTCTTCTAAATAATGTTCTGGGTGGATAAGAACTGCTTCGAAACGTACTGTGTTTGAACCGAACAGCGCATGGAAGGCGTAAATGCTCTTAATTATTTTTATTCTTATGTCATTGCGTTGCAAAAAAATTCTATATAAACTTCTTGGAACGTGATAGTATTCGTACATCCCTAGAAAATTGTCATGTTGACTTGTCGCGTACAGTAGCAAGTCTGCTTAACATTGGTCACTCAAAGAATCAGACATAGCAAAGTGGGATTTGAACTGAGAAAGTAAAAACTCGTGTTTCCAATGCATATATGTCACAAGTCTAATAATGTGATAAAAATTCGCTCAAATAATACGCAGTGCGATAATCAATTACTTCACTTTGTCTTACTTAAACAATTGTGCCGCTGTGACAATCATCATAACAGTAATCTAAATAAGAGATTATCCCTTTTACCTCAGGGAGATTAAGTTATTATTATCTTACGGATACTCGTACCAACTGTGCTTCAAGCCCCACTGACAACGGTTCAAATAATACGCTCCGACAAATTTAACGTTCACTGAAGACAACAGGCATGAGTTCGCATGAATTTCAAACTGAAACTCAAGAATTTCAAATTGAAGACTCAATTGCTCAAGTTATTATATTTTTTGAGTAGAATAAAAAGCTTTTTCATACATCAAACTAATAAATTACAGATGAATAAAAACTGATTATCTATCTAGTTGTTCGGAGTTACTTATTAAAATGTAATTATCGATGAGTTTAAGGGTGCAGGAATACATGATGAGGCCACCTGCATACGTGAGCGTTCTTTAAAGTAATTACAAGGACGAAGGTATAAGCCTTTCTAAATCGCAGAGTACGTCCGTGCTCAGCAGTAGGACGCTTATGGGTGGATATCATAATCGGTTTCGGCATTCGTGTATTTTTACAAATAATAATTATATTATTTATACACCATTACCGAACCTGTGCTATAAATAATAAGAGGAAGTCCAATATCCATTAACGTCAATCACT
The DNA here is from genome assembly GCA_033459515.1 of Theretra japonica. Classification (NCBI taxonomy): domain Eukaryota; kingdom Metazoa; phylum Arthropoda; class Insecta; order Lepidoptera; family Sphingidae; genus Theretra; species Theretra japonica. The sequence goes on from CM065937.1 coordinate 6,473,719, forward strand.
AATTAATAAAACCCAAGCGTAGAATTGTAATTGGTTAATCTTAATATAATGAACAGTGTTTCCTTGTGGTTTTATTCAGAATTCAGATATTTTATCAGTCTATATATAGGACTCTATTAGCTCAGGTCTTCCCCACATAATTCAAAAAGGTTTTGGCCATTATTCCTCAACGCAATATGATTGAGTATTACGCATAAGGTACATACAACTTCCAAAAAAGTTTACCAATAATAATATTAGTTTAGGCTTTCCTGAACCTTTTCTACGAAATCACCTTTTATACGTATCATGCAAACATATTTATTTTAAATTGGGTATTTTGTTATATGAAACAAGAAACTTTATTAGTGGCGGGCACGTATCGGCATCTGTTTGTATTTAGCCAAAACCGGGGATGTTGCGGAGGGGCAGCCACGGATAACGATTTACATGAAACATTATTCTCAAAGTCTGTTGCGGACACGGACTACCGGCTTAATTAAAGGAGCCGCAGGAAGCCGGCTTTCTCTGAACGATTATTTTGCAATTTCGTGTCATACGCACACTCATTTAAGATCCTTTTACTGGAAAAGCGGCTAAGCGAATAGAGCCCCGGCATGCTTTTATATTCTCGCGAGTAATATAGATGCAAAAAGTTTTTGTTCTAGTTTTGAATATTTTGATATGGGCTACTGAAGTTGTGTTGTAATAAATAGAGGATTGAAATGTGGATTCGGCAGAAGTTACTTGTCCAAAGCTGCAATAATACTGGGAACTACTCTCTGTCTCTCGCGATACAAACAGCATAATGTAAGAATCGCCAGCAAATGTATTTATACTGTGAAAAGGTGCAATTGTGTAATACATATATTATTAAATATATCATTTATCGGTATACGTTAACCAAGTAAAAATAATATTGATACGATCAATTGCAAATTAAAAATATATAAAATTAAAACAATATTTCAGAAATGAACATGCCATTATGTAGATGTAAACAGTTTATGTTTTTTGGTTTTGCTGAATGTTGGCGATAATTTGTAGCTTGAGGGCTTTTTTGCCACTCACTGTGGTGACATCTTATTGTAGATCCGATCGTACCGTCACGACAGCATTGTGGTGTCAAAAGTATTATGAGTTCATGATCTCAGTGATCCCAATCACAATCGTTGATACCACCCACGCGTTTTAGACTGTTACAAACATACATACATAAATATCGCGCCTTTTTCCCAGAAGCGGTAGGCAGTGGTGCAACCAGGACACCCACGTTTGGCCTTGTATGTTCCTGCCCACGATGTGATAGGGTGCGAGCTTATCTCCATATCGGGCAGAAATTCCTGACACCGGGCTGATAATGAATAGAAAAATCCATTATCTCTTTGCCCGACCCGGGATTCGAACCCGAGACCTCAGCTTTGCAATCATACCGTAGTACAACTGCGCCACCGAGGCAGTCTGTGGCAGCGGATTGTTACTGATATTATAAATGCACACATTGTCCCTTTTATAATATTCTACAAAACTTAGAAAGTACAGCGAACGACCCTGATCCGCAATCAACTGTAAATTATGTAATGTTACAGCGACAGAACTAAGATACACATGTGAAGAGGTTCACATGCCGGTCGTACCTTCTAGTTGGAGTTCTGAGTTTAAGGTTTCGCTCTTGCAACTCGATTCCTCAATTATCGTTGTGCTTTGATTTACACATCACAAGACGCTCGAATTTACTCAAACGTCTTGCACTCATCACGTCCCCTGTTATTGTTTCAAGAATAATGATTATTTGTTTTGTTTAAACTGCTTTTAAAGCGATCACACAAATTTATTCTCTTGAATTCGATGCCTGAAAAACATTGGGTATCTTGTGTCTGCTTAAGATAGTTCCGATAATTATTTTCTTTAGACGAAAGAGTGCACACAATATTATAATCAAATTAGTCTCAAAGAAAATTCAAAGTAGTTACGCAGGTATATGAAGTGCTCGTCTATATTCATTATTCATGTATGCATTGAGCTAGTTTTTAAATCAATGCATGTAAGGTAAAATACCTGTTGTTTACTGACTCGTCAGTGTGACGAATTGTATACCCTAATATTAATGTCTTTAAAGGTAAAACTAAAACATCATTTAAAGAGGAAATCGCTTTTACCCCGTAGTTCGTGCTGCGTACTCTCGTAAGAGTTACTATTAAACATTTTATGGAACGGATGAAATTCAAAATTTCCAAATATCTGAAAAGCGTAGTTCAGGCTGTTGAAGTACATAGTTTTCAATACACAAAATTGTCAAAAGCTAGTTAATCCGTGTTTCACTTTGAATTGGTGCCGAAATGTTTGTGACTGTCGTGTAGTTATAGAAATTCAGTTGGACTAGTGAGCACTTCAATACACGGACGAGTACCCAAGAATTTATACAAGGTATATAGATAGTTATATACCCGGGATAGAAAGGCCGTTGACGTGTAGCGAGCGGCGAGCGTGCGACCAGCTTTGGTCACAGACACATTTTATTTTTATACCGATATCGTTACAAATTTTATATTTATTTTACAAAATATTAGGTTTAGGTATGGACTAAAATGTATACTGGAATTTATATTACATAAAATACGAAAATTACTTGACTGCTAGATAGCTTCTTTATTTTGCAATAACATTGTAAGTTATATGAATGACAGAAATTCCAACTGCGTACTATTAGCGGTAACTACTACGTACTAGAGATTACGGTTTAATTTGTTTGTTAATTACGAGTATATCGAAAACCTTTTTTATATACAAATCAATTTTTGAAATACCACGAGATTCCCATAAGATGCATATTGCTTGACTAAACACCTTGTAATACGAACGAACCTTTGCATGTAAAAAGAAAATTGTGTTACCGGCCGAACAAAAATCTCAGCGACGAAAATTAATTGAAACACAAAGTCTGAACGAAACAACTTGGTATTCCAAATGGATTTATAATTGGGTATAGAATAGCGAAGTTATTTTAATTAAACTGAATTAAGGCTACTTGTAGACGAGCAGTCAAAAATATGCTCTTTTAATCCGAAGTGTCCATAAATCATTCCTTGAGATAATTCAGAACTTAAGTCGCAGGATGGACATGTTTAAACTTATAACAGTCCACAACACTACATAAATCAATCGAACAGACCGCTAACGTCAGCAATTCAATTGCATAATATAATTTATAAATGAAATAATTACAAATATTTACATTGAACCACAATTTAATAATAACATTCACACAAACCTTAATTTCGAATCCATTATTTGTGAATAGGAAATTGTATTCAATGTTGTACATATTACACTCCATATTGGAGAATATAATCGCCTTTGTGAACGCGGGGAAATATCCGGTCTTGCGGAAATGTTGTTTCTTATCATCGAGAAAACAGTAGATCATAAAATAAACTTCAACAGCCACGGCACCGATGGGGGACAATAATATTTGCATTTTATTTATTTCTCCTTTTCATCTTATGGTTATACCTAAATTGTTTGTTTTGACAATATTCGATGTAAATGCGACTTCGATTAAATAAGCTAGCCAGTGTTTCGGTATTAACTGCTTAGGCATGAGCATTAAAAATAGTTATATATACACGAATTGAATATGTTTAAAACTAGATGTGTTCTAATCCCATCTTTCTTATCTATAGGACCTTGAGATCGACAATATAAGTAGTTACAACTTACATATATTTTTCATCACATACCGGGTCAAAGTTACCCCGGTTGAATGTATGTCATTGAGTAAATATGAAGTATGCACAATTGTACATACATACATACATACATAAACATCACGCCGTTTTCCCAGAAGGGGTAGGCAGAGGTGCAACTAGTACACCCACGTTTTGCCTAATATATTCCATCCCATGATGTGATAGGGGCGAGCCTATCGCTGTATCGGGCACAAATTTCTGACTCCAGGATGATAATAAATAGAAGAACCCAATATCACTTTGCCCGACCCGGGATTCAAACCCGAGACCTTAGCTTTGTAATCATACCACAATTTATACAATTACGCCACCTAGGCAGTAACAGTCACAGTGCAAAATTTAACGTAAGGCTTTATAATTAAAACCTAATTATTCTGATTTTTTTTTAATAAACCTCTTTCGCTATTATATCTTTTCTCCTGGCAGAATAAAACTAATATAATTTAATTTATGAAATTATGAAAAAGATCATAATATTTGAAACTTAATTCTAATTATTGCTGATTTGTTCCTCAATCTAAAATGCATGAAAACTTATCCAAATTGGTTTTTTAGATTTTTTTACAACATGATCTGGTCACAGTCAATAAGAAAAACAAAAGACTTTATGCAATTTCATCAGTATAGGTATACAAGTAAGACAGCTTACTGGCAATATGGCTATTAATTAATTTAATATTTAGAATTAAACTATTTTTTTTTCTTCATGTGGTATATACCTTTCATACCTGTAGTCATTTAGACCTCCATTATGCGTCACGTTTGTTAAATTCGACATCGTGTTCCTAGTTAAAAAAAAATGTTAAAATTACACCGACCTCATTAAATCTAAAATATATAACGAAATATACTTTACGAGAAAATTAGAAAAAAATCTCATTTTAAATGGAATTACTTAAATTGAGACTCGATGAGAGTGTGCCCTCGCCGAGGCGCAGCCATCTGCGGAATCTTACTTAATTTGTTCATTAACCCTTTTAGAGGAGCTGACCTATTTACAAAATATTTTTTACTTCGCTGTAATCTTTAGTTGCTTCTGACTCAATTATGTTATCGCATTCGGCGTCTTTTTTTAATGACGTCATCATTACTCACAGATTTACTGCTCAAGATTTTAAATATTTTTAGATAATTTTAAAGTATTCATGAGTGCCTACTGCCTAGCTTTTAAACCATAGTAATGAAATTTCGCAAACAAGATTTATAAAGACATGTAACTTTTCCCATATTGATATTCTACAGTCCGTGGGATTGTAAAACATTTCGATCTCTTATTTAAAATTTAATAACTACTTTTAATCTCAGTACTCAATCGTACTCGATTGTAGAGGCTCGTGCCCTGCAGTGGGACGTATATGGGCTAATACAGTACAGAACAACTACTTTTATGTACACAGAAAAGAAAAATTGTTGATGAGGTGGATTGATTCTTATGAAACATTACTTTCCAGAACTTGTAGTAAATTAACCCTTTAAAACAAGGCGTAGAAAAGTTTGCTAGGTGATACTGCGAATAATCTGACGCAGGACTAAAAAAAATAATGAGCAATTATCATATAGGAATTAAAATATGTATCGATAAGCTTTCTTCCAAAGGTTATAATATATTGCTGTTATGGCTTGTGGAATCATTAATGGTGAATGCATAGGTTAACTGTTGTGGTTACTCCGGCAGCGCAATATCAACTGCAGCCGTAATTGTGTGGTTACGGAACCACCCAATTCATTGACGTCACAAAGATTAGATTCCGGAAGAGGAAATGCGATCGGTTGTGCATTTCATTTACTAATTACGACTGAGGCAGTTGCCTTTTGTAGTGGTGCTAAAAGTAGAATTTACAAAGACTATTTTATATGGTTGCTTTGATGAAAAGAGGCCGATGCCTCACACATACACGGCAAACGCATAAAACGTGAGCGTTCGTTACGAGTGGGTGGAAAAGCGGAAGGCAGGTCTAAAGGATGATCGAACTGCTAACAAAATGATCAGTAATGTTTTTTCCTTATAGTATCCTAATAAAGTGATGGCCTGTTGGTAACGGAGCATACGCGGCCGCCAACATGTTTACGGTAGTCGCGTATTAAAATCCCAGGGCACACCTATAACTTTTCGGAGTCATGGGTGTATAGTCAATCAACTCGCACTATAACGGTGAAGGAAAACATCGTGATGAAACCTGCACACCATAGGGATTGAGAAGAACTTCTATGGCTTGTAAAAGTCCGCTAACCCGCACCAGGCCAGCGTGACGGACTAAATACCGCTCTCAATAGTTCTCTCAATTGTAGACGACGTCCGTTCCCTGCAGTGGGCTGATACAAAACAATACCAAAAATCGTAATAAAAACCCGGCCCGATTCGCGACTCTACACCTAAGTAATAGTGTTAAATAAAATAACTAGTCCATCTTGCATTTAGGATAAAAATACGTTAAAGTCTAGAGATAAGCGTAGTGTAGTTGTTATCCCGCACGTTGGATCTAGAACACGCGGGGAAAGTTAATACGTCATATAATGTTAGTAATTTGTAGCATTTCGTGGCTATATTTCTGCGGGGCATTGCACGCCAGCTAGTTATCGCAGTGTTTCCGACCTGCCTATCTGACATTTGTCACTGCCCCTTTATCGTACACCAGTAAAGGCTGATTTATGTATTTGCCACGATTAACTTTTTGTCATAACGAACGCCCTTATTAAGGCCGCGATAGTTTATTACGCTTATTCCCGCTAGTTTATTTTATGAATGTAGGTATTATGGTTATTAAAAATATAAATAATTTCAGTCGATACATTTCTCACTTCTAGGCACTCGCGTCGGAGCACTTTATGAGACGTGACGGTCATGCAAAAGGCTTAGAGTTCGTGTATACGTACATGTTTTTAAAATCTGTTGTGGCTAAAGCGTCTACTCCACTTAGCCAGAGGAAAATTATTTTTGAACTTGTAATTCTTTTGGGGCGTTTGAAAAAATTATGAGACCAAAAATTTTGAGATGCGCACACCTACATGCAAAAAAGCGACACGTTGAACTTAGCTGTTAACTGTCCAAAATTTTTTCCTTAAAACTCATAAACTATTTAAATTGATAACCCTATCTTCTTTTTGCGCCACTCACCACCAAGGCCTGTGTAAACTATTATAAAAATTACACTCTTTCTTTTGTTGCGAAGCAGAACTGGTGTTAATTCTCTAGATGGTCTTGATTAGATGAGTGAATGATATTAAACTACTTATTTGGATTTTGTTAATTATGAAAAATAACATCGAAAACGCCAAAATAGGATTCTCCAATAATGTGAAGATTTAAATTTATGTTGGTGATTTAAACTCAGCAAGCGCGGACGTAGTGCTAGACGACAATACATACACAGCACAATGTAATAACCGTAAGCCTGTACTAATCAAAGCCCGGGGGCCCGCCGTTGTTACTAACGGATGTCGGCTTGGGACGGCTTCCTAAAATTGTACTCGCTAGTGCGCCAAAGGGATTGTGGGCTAGCATCAAACTCCAAGTTAATTGACTTGCTGTCGGCATCCGCACACTGCAAATACATTTAAGTACGTACCTGTTGTTGACGTATGGTAATATTCTGATACAATAACACCCCGGCTGGCGCACGCACGAGGCGTTCAACACTGCGAGATTTAAGCTGCAACTATATTGATTATATTTTGTGGTTGAGCCGTGGGCGTTGCAATAGACTATTTTAGCCCTACAATGTTATTCGATCTTGGTTCTATAGACGATTTTAATGAAAGGTTTTGTTTTTGATGTAGCAACGCTTTTATCGTATTAACAGGATTTTATTTGAAAGAAAATTGAAAGTAACAACACAAACATAAATATTGCTGAACGAAAATAGACTTTAATTTTGCTCAGCACTTAATACTGAGAAAGCAAATTTGTAAAGGCTTGCCTGCCATTGAAATCTTTCTTTTATTTGTAATGTTTTGAAATATTCTTTGAGCCAATGAACATGTTTACTGACATTACAGGCTTGAATGGGCACTCTTAAACAGTCAAAAAGTACCTAACAAAAGATTGCTTGTAAGCAAAATTTTCAAAGGATATAAAATGTTTATTACCAGCCCGTATTACGGGACAATATACCATTCATTCCAGCTCCGTTCTTAATTTTTTAATGGCCTCCTGGCATCAACACATTAATGTATTTATTTAAGCGTGTCGGTACCTACATTATAATAAAGTCCAGCGACATATTATTATAATGTACGTAGAGAACAGAAGCCCTTTTAAAAATACATGTAGTATTCAGAATTGTAGCCTGTACAACTTAAAGCTGTAAAGCCAGGTGCTGAATTAAAGAGAATAGCAGGTACCGCAAAAATCTTATTTTAACTTTAATTAAAAATTCAGTCGTACATTTGTTAATGGGAGTTTTGTCTTTACAGGTAATACAAAATGAACACTAAGAAGTGAGTTGAAATGTTCGGTACAATGGTCTTCCAGTGAAGTGAGTTGAATATTGAGGGGTGATAGTGACAGATGTGCGGCAAGTGGCAGTAAGTGTAGCGTGCCGACGCCCGTGCAGCCATGAGTTTCCTGACGTCGCTGGGCCAGTACGTGGCGGGCGTGGCGGACAGCGTGGCGGGGCTGGCGCTGTCGCCGCGCCGCGCGCCGCCCGCGCGACACCGCTCCGAGGACCCGCAGCCCAGGCCACCACAACCTTCCACTGCGACTATGAGGGGTACGCTACAGTTTGTGCTTACATTGATCACTGATTACATCTAATGACTGCATTTGGAAAGAAGATTTTTTAACCTAAATGAAGTGGAAGTGGAGGTGATGCTATATAATTATTTCTTTAAAGCATAAGTTCGATAGAAAAAGTCGGTTCACCTGATGCTAAGCGCTACGAGCCGCCCGTGAATCCTAGCACTTGATTTGTAGGCGCGTAGCCAGCCTCTCAAAATGGGAATTGCTTGAGCTGTTAGTAATGTTTGATTTATAAAAAAATGCTCGTGTGTAAAGTTAATAATATGTTATTCTACTTTGCCTGCCGCGGTAGTGGTGTAGTAATATTTAGAGTTGGAAGCTATTAGTAAAGTTAAGATTTGTATATGTATACAGTAATATTGTCCAACCGTTCGGGTTTTGTACCATTACGTCACAGAATATTTCCATTCTATTAAAACACTAAGACAACTGTTGTCTTTTACAAGTGAATACTAAGTAAAATATTCAGATTTGCAAAATTATTATTCTCTACATTTTGTGTGGAGAAAAATTATTAAATCAGAGCTATGAAGCTGTGAAGTTAACCTGCTCCTCTCGGAACATAAAACGTTATTTTTACTTTATATGCGTCTAACTTGTAGAAGTTAGTTTTTAACGAGGCGCTTTATTCAGATAATGTACATTGTCATGTTGGAAGTTCAAAAAGTTTCTAACTAAATACGTATCTCTTCTGTACGTGCTTTATGGAGGATTTAGTAACAGTTAATTTTAACATCTAAAATATACTTTAACACCCAGTTCTGCAAGGCCCCAAAGTTGGGTATATTTAATATTTCTAGTGACAAAAAATCTCTAGCATTTTTCAGTTATTTATTTTCGAATGAGAATTTTAATATATTTTAGGTCTGTCGTAAATCGTAATGTATAAAGGAATATACCTGAGACCTGCACTTTCTTAAAAGTAATTGTTGTGTCAGGTTTTCCGCGCGTACTGCCCACGGAAGGAGCATCGGCGCTGAGTGCCCGGCGCCGCACCCTGGACTGCCTGGCGCCCGCGCCGCCGCCGCGCCGGGGCGGCTCCCTCCGAGTACCAAGAAACCAAGCACCACCTGAAAAACCCACCATGGCCTTCTGCAAGCGCCGCCTCTCCTGGCCAGAAGTCGACAACTCCGTGAATTCTGGGTGAGGCATTTTAATCAACAAGTGGCGGGACGTAATATGTATTTATCATTCGGCCATCGATAGGGAACGGATCTAATCTATTTGATTAAGATTAGTTCGTGAGGGTTCGCGTATATTCAATATGAAACATGCAATTGCTTGTGTTTTTGTTTTTTACTCTAATTTCAGCGTTTTATCGTGCATAATTACGTTAATGACGCCATTATTTTTTAGATGTGTATACACATTAACTGATATAATATTAGGTAGTAGTTACCGAAAATATAATTCATAGCTCATTGAATTTATTTTGACAGTATAAGTTAAGAGTCCAAATAATCTTTTAAGACATAGAATCATTTTCAATCGTTAAGTGTTACGACCGTGGCTTCGATAAGTATGAAATCTACGATGAAAAAACTTTCTCAACAAAACGAACCGTCTTCTTTGTTTCTTTTTCTCTTGGTTTTGTTTTTTATTACGTGTTTTGATTACCGTGAAAGCCACTGAGTAACATATATCTAATATATCGTATTTCAAAAGAAAAACAATTCTCGCGTACACAAAGTTCTGTAAGCTGGTGTAATGTTATTATTTATTACAACCGACTAATTAATAAACTCAAATATAAGTTGCGCCCTGCGGTGGAACAAAAGTAGAATGAAGTGTTAAACTTTTGATGCCGACGGCGGCGAAAGCACCATGAACATCAATAACGGTATCGGAGAAATCAGAGCCTCAAACGATATCAACCTATTTCTACGGGAAGGGGAATTGTAAATCTTGCCGCAAGTCCTTACGGCCCCGTGGCGAGATGCGTCAGGAATGCCAATGAGAGGGCGGCGAAATTTCTTAATAACGCTCCATGCTGATATTTAACCTTCATTATTTCTATTTTATTATACAGGGTATATTAAGACTGCTACCGAAAACGAAGCCAGGTGGTAGTTTTAGTGACTTTAGGTACCTACAAGGCAACTCAAATTTTTGCAAAAAAAAGCTACGATGTTTTTTATTTATTTTTTCCTATTATCGTATTTGGGTGGTAAATACATAAATTTTCGAAAAAAAATGTACACTCTTTTATTTTTAAGAACACTATAGTACGTAAGGCTTTAAATTATAACTTTGGCAAAAACTATGGATTTACCACCCAAACACAATGATATTTAAAACATTGCAAAAAAATCGTCCCGTGTTTTTGTAAAACTTTTAGTTGCATCGTGTCTGTAATCACTAAAACTACCACCTGGCTTCGTTTTCGGTGCCTCTCGTGATATACCCTGTATAATGTATTTAAAGTTTAAGTGGAGAAATATTTAACTCAAAATACACCAGAAAAGCTGCATTTAAAACAGTTTCCGCTATTTCCGATAGAAAATGAAAAATTGCGTTGTGAAGGACGGACGTGGTGTGGACAGGTGATGAGCGGTTTTTAAAACGCTATTCATAAATTAATAAAATACACAGAATTCCTTCATATTTTTACTTGCTTTTCGTTACTTAATTAAGTGAAAAACATTTTCGTGTATAAAAATTGCACGACTCACAATGTTTGCAATGGATAATTAATTCAGCCGCGCACAGGTCTGTTGAAGAGGCCGTTTTTCATTTCAATTACAGCAGGTAAAAAAGTGAGTTTGAGTAAGTGTTTTGTTATGTTAATGGCGTCAATAAACAGAGTTGGCGGGAGGCGAGTGGTGACGCACCAGACACTCGCTAGATGGATCAATTTATCAGCGGGTGCCCCATTTGGTCGAATAGAAAATTTGATTAAAACGACGGGTGCCTATTGCCTCTTATTTATTCTAACACTTCAAATGTAATCAATTTTTCTGGGACTCTTTTCAATTAATTTTGGGTTACTTTGATGATTCAGTGCTGACGTACAATGTGTGACTTATTGATTTGGCTATAGTATTTCATTAATAATTGTTGGCACATTTACCAGTATAAGAGACATTAGAAGTCTAACATAAATTACTTAGTGAATTGTTAGTATAACATAAATTGCTATAATTGAGTTGTACAAATACGTCAGCCGGGTTTGTACAAGTCATTTCCGTCAGATAAATAATAACATTAATTAAAATAGAACACAAAAATAACAGCCAGTAAAAAAATAAGCAGCTTTCATAAAAATACACGGACAAAATTAGTAAGTTTGTTTTCCACAGCAGCAGGATAACACAACGGAAATCCAATTTGTTTCGCACTTGATAGAATTTACCTGTTCCTGTGAGTAGCGTCAGTGCAACGGAAATAAGATTAATTATAGTTGAAAACTGTTTATGTCAGTTTACCGGAACACAGAGTTTAATTAGAGAGGCTACACGTCCTCCATAATTGAAATTAAAAGCACGGCGCCGTGGAATGCGTAGGATGTGGGCCGGAGCCACGCCAGCCTCGTATAAAGGAATGGCGAAGACAAGAAAACTATGAACTGCCGCCTCTTGCAGCTTTGTGCAACAGGTATTTTTATTCCTTATAGAAATTAAATTGATCTTTTCCACCTAGTAGCTCTGGTACAAAGACAGTACAGGTGAATTAGCTTTATTAATTTTCTTTTTATTTATACTAAGGATACGAGTATGTATGCGTGACGATGTAGGAATTGATAATAATTTGGGATACAAATACCTTTGTTTCTGAGGATAACAGAACGGGTATTTATTTAAGCTGACGTAAATCGTGAAGGTGGAAACCGACGATATTTGTATTTAAACTATTTATTTAATTTTTATTTATTTAACACTTTGTTTGTACACCAGATATATAAAAAGTAGACAATATTACAGAAAAAAATGTACAAGTGGCGGTTTTATTGCTCAAAGTAATTTCTGCCAGACAACCATGTTAACAACTATCTTCAATTTACTACAAAAAAGGTAATGAATTCTCTGTGAATGTTTGTTGCAAAGTAATATATGCACGTAGATATTACGGAGATTTTTAACTAATTCGAGTAGAAAGTTCATTTTTATTTAAGGTTGTATACTTTCAAATGAACTTCATAAATTACAGTAGGTTTGGCTTCCTAACTTAATTTGAACTCGCTTTGTGACAAGTTAATATTACGGTGCAAGATCGTTCTTGGAAACTTTTTAGTTCTAGTCGAGTCTGAGATACTCATTTGTCATGGTTCTCTCAGAAAAAATAAGTAGACGCAAGAGAATTTATCAATACTTTAGATTCCACTATGACCATTTATAAAGCGCATACTCACAGCTCACAGATTCGAACGCCTTCGCGTCGTAGTTGGCTGAGAAACAGCCGGTTGCCTGTGAATCGAGAGGCCGCAGGTACGATCCCCGTACCGAGACAAATGTTTGATTAAACTTAGTAAAATTGTTGGGCCATAGGTGTATTATGTACATACATAAACTCACGCCTTCTTCCCAGAAAGGGTAGGCAGAGGTGCAACCAGGTCACCCACGTTTCGCCTTGCATGTTCCGTCCCAAGATGTGATAGGGGGCGAGCCTATTGCCATATCGGGCACAAATTCCTAACTCCGGGATGATAATGAATAGGAAAATTCAATATAATTTTGCCCGGATCGGGATTCGAAACCGAGACCTCAACTTTGCAATCATGCCGTAGAACAACTGCGCCAACCCGGCAGTCGAGATGTATTATCTGTTTCTTAAAATTAAGCAAGGGTACATAGTTACTGCAGTTCAAAATTATAAGTGATGTCTCGTTTCCACATATTACGGCTGCACACAACAATCTGCTCAAGATAGAAAAAAGTAGTTAGCGGAAACACCCAAAGTTGAAAGCAATAGATCGTATCCAACCACATGTACGGCTCATACAATCGACAAAGCTGACCGGATGAAAAAACCCTACGCGTCGTGTTGAGGGTTCCGATCCGATTTTGATTTAGATGCGAACACGTACCAAAGCGATATAAAGAGCGCGCAATTAAGTTCCACTATGGTGGATTTAGATGCATGGCAGATTTACAGCATTCCACTTTGAAAATGAAATGTTAAACAGTCGCAGTTACAAAAAAGGCTTGTAAACTGTAAACATGTAAACTGGAAGGAATATCATGGAACTTGTTATAATATTATATTTGATCTACGCACACTTAAGCGTCTCTGTGTCTTCTCTGGTACGAGAAGGTCCACATTAACCTTGTTTCGTTGCTTTCACTAAGTTTAAGTGTATGTTAAACATATAATAATATTCGTTAATTGATAATTACGTCCCATAATTTTCTAATTTTGCTTCGCCCGGCGGGTTCTATAACAAGTTTGGTATATACTTAGCTATACTATTTTATTGTAGTAGCTTTTTCTATCTTACGAATGTAATTTAAATATGTACAACTATCAAAGGACTCTAGCACTTATTAACACGATTTAGTGCAGTAGAAATTACATATTGGTTTAAGAGATAAAGTTGAAACAACCCATGTATAGGTTTTGTTGAAATTTGTACAATTTATAAGCTGAGCATTAGTAGAGCTATTAATTTTGAAGTTGTTGGGTAGCATTACAACAATTATAATATGTATAATGTATATAACACGAGTACATCTGATGAGAGACCGGTCCGTTCGCACCCTACATATTTTATTATATAGTTTTTGCAGATAATCATATAATGTTTAACTGCGAAGATGTTAAAATAACCCTGTTAAGGCATTTCGCCTATGTATGTATACCTGTCAGCTATGGTTTAAGTACAAGCGAAAATCGTTCAGTACTATAAGGATACAATACATTGATGCTTATCGTATCCTTATGAATAAGTCTCGGTTTTGTAGCGCATCAAACATGTTTGCTGAGGCAGGGGTTCCGGACTTCTTTGCCATTATCAGATCGCGGATAGCGTCCCTTTGGACTGGGCTGAAAAACACTAAAAATAGCATTATCCGGTGTAAGTCCGATACTCTGTATAGTCCAATGTACAGATTCTGGCTCTCATTGCACAGTAGTAGGAACCGGAAGTAGTTTTATTAAGGACGCATATATACAATAATATTTTTTTTATCAAATCTGTACTATTGTATAATTTAAGACTTTTTATTTGATTATTAATTTACTATGGGTTATTGCCTGAAATAAAAGCATTTTATTTTATTTTATTATTATAATACGCACACGTAAAAATATGACACGACAACATACACGCTGACACAAGCACGTAGACAGACATCTACTGGTGGTAGGTCTCCCATATGTGTGAGGCCGCCAGGGTGGACACCAGTCACCACCACAATGTCTTTTCTCCCGTTTGGTTTTATTACTGTCCATGAGCGGTCGTATCACTTACCATCAGGCGAATGGCGTGCTCGTCTCGCCATTAATCGCAATAAAAAAAGAAAAAGTTTGCTGAACTCTAAATACCGCAGTCGGTAGGATTCGAACCTACGCTCCCAGAGGGAATCTGATTTCTAGTCAGACGCCTTAACCGCTCGGCCACGACTGCTGATACACAAGCCATCGAAATTAAGGGATACTTTCAAATGATTAAATGTATAGGATTTTAACTATGGATACCACATTTATAGTGGCATATAAACGTAATATATTAAAATGTATAACGTATACATATGTAACGAGTCTTTTCGCATTAGGTGATGAGTATATATACGATATACAAGCTAATAATAGCATCGAGATTTTTTGGTGAGAAAGGGATTTTTAAATTAGAACAAATTTAAGCAATGTGCAAATTCACATGTTAATGTTTAGATACTAAAACATATTTGTAAAAATAAATTAGAATACAGGGAAATTTCCAGACTGCCAACAATGTTCGCGAACTAAAATAGAAACACACAGAAAAATCGAGTTCGTTCTGGTATTGAAAATTCCTTTCTGTTCTATTGTGCACATGTTCTATTTATAATGCTAGCGCGGCGTATAAAAATGTTTGAAAGTCAGTAACTCTTATTGGTAATATTTTAGCTGTTTGTTTTTCTACATAATGAAATGTTTGTTATTTCTCACAGCCTATCTATTGTCACACATATAAATGTAAATTTAAAAAGGTATTTTTTTTTGCCATTGGTAACATTCATTTTTAAAAATGATTTTAAATATAATTATGCTACATCACAGTTCGTAGCGCTATTTTCTACTACCAAATGTGGTGGGCGATGAGTCAATTGAATCGCCTTGTGGTCTGTGCGAAACCAATAGCAGCCTCTAGCAACTCATATAAAAAAAAAATTACTCACAGAAGTATTTATCTGAAATTTGACTCCATTCAAAGATCTCATAGATAACAAAATGTAGCCATCACAAAAATAATTAGAAATTGGAAAGTTTCAATGGAAATGTACTAATGACAAATTCTGATAGTTGCTTATGGTTGAGCATGTCGTTCTAGACGGTACATAAGTAGTGAGTGGCCAAACACGATCAATATTGATAACCGCACCTACGCTGCTCTCTTCAGATAATGTCACTCACTTCTTTTCAATTAACTCTGTAGATGCTATCAATATATAAAATAAACATTTCACAATATTTGCAGGGGTGACTTTCATATTTTTTTTAGTATAACGTAATTTAATTTATCATATAGTTCACAGACTATAAAATATACATATGTTCACGGCTTTATGTCAGAAGGGGTAGATAGAAGTGGTACCAGAACACCTACGTTTCGCCTTGTGTGTTTTGTCCCACGATAAAAATAAAATAAAGTAAATCGGTCCCATGTTGCTTTGCACAGTTTGATAATAAAGCACTGTTAATACGAAACTTAGGGAATTTCCGGAAATTAAAGTGGTTATCCGTCCTGCGACATATGTGGCCAACCCATTACCAATTCAACCTACTAACTTTCAGAGCTATGTCGGTCATTTTGGTTCTCTGACGCATCACTTCGTTCTGAATTTTGTCCTTCAGAGAGACTCCGAGCATAGCTCTTTCTGCGTCTTGGCAAGCGTAGTGTGGGACGCTCTCTGCCCAGATGGCGGAACGACTTGCACAAGAGGGCCGGCAGCGACTGGATACATAAAGCAGCAGACCGGGCTTTGTGACGTATCTTGGGAGAGGCCTATATCGAGCAGTGGACTGCTACGGGCTGATGATAAGGATGATAATTTATTCATACGCTACTCAAGAGTTTCATATCAAAACACTGTTTTCCATGCATATTAAATCACAATTACTAAAACGGATAAAATTTTTGGAAGAATCTATGCGACCTTTTCATAATTGTATTCATTATAATTTTAACCTTTCGTTTACAAGAACTTTGTATGTTGACTGTTAGCGCAACTAATTAAAACTTTTAAGAAAAGCGTTGCAAAAACGCCTAAATTATATTTTTTATAATACTAATGTGATAATTTCTAATAAAGTATATAGGTACATACTACAATACTCTAATATGAATTCTCAGTAATTGAATATCGTTGGCGTAAATAAATTAATGAATAGGCAAATAAAGTGCCAAATATTATCTACAGAGTTATGTATTGAAAGTTGTATTTATTATTCTAGACACGAATTTGCTTAGAAATGAAAACTAAACTAACGAAGTGTTATTAATTTCACTAAGGTTTTGAGCTCTAATTAGAAGTTTGTTATGCGAGGCGCCTGGAATGTTTGCATATTTAAAGCTTATTAAATAGAAATATTGATCTTATAATAAGAATTTATCAAAAATTTCAGTTACATTACTTTGTAATTTGTTAGTGCGGGGACTTATTTTTAAATATTCATTAAGAGTCATATCAAGTCTGACATGAAAGTAAACAATATTATTAATGTTAAACTATATAAAATGATAAGCCTCTTGAATGCGAACGGTCTTTTAGGTACATAATTTATGAAACATTAGTTTTCACGATTTGTATATTTTTTCACGTATGTAAGCACAGTTGTTTTCGGTTAAAATTATATTGAAGTTAGTGAAACTACGAGGCATTGAGAGATATGACTCCATATGCCGAATAAATTTTCCCAGGTTTTCGGTTATAATAATTATAAATCAGAACAAATGTTCTAAATAATATGTAACTGAAGGTGCCGCGAGAACAAACAGGGCGTCTCACACATGCTTTGTAAAATGTTTTCATAGGCGAGGCGACGCGACGCGACGTCTCTATGCCTTTATGTCCCCTTCCCTCGTCACCAGCAGGATAATATGATTCACTGAAGGTGACAGAAAGGTTTCGATCTTTGTTCTGTCAACAGCATTAGATTACGCTTTCATAAAAGTATCGTTTGAATCATGTAACGCTGTTTCAGAACGCTGGGGTATAAAAAGTTTTTACACAAAGCCTATTCAAATACCTATCTCAGAAAATTGTATGTCTAAAGGATTTTAATCTTATTATTCTCTTTAGATACGTGTTATTGTAAATCAACAATGTATCTAAACTAATATTATAAAGAGGAAAGATTTGATTGTTTGTTTGCATTGAATAGGCTCTGAAATTACTGGACCGATTTAAAAAAAAAACTTTCTCTATTAGTAACATTATCTTTGATGAACAAAGGCGATAGAACATTTTCAAAAATGTGTATCTGCACTCGGGCGGAGCCGGGCCGGGCAGCTAATTTTTGAATAAACTGACGCAGATATATTTTAGCGTATTTTATTGAGAGTAAACTATTCATCTGGAATTTGAAAACATGCCACTGGCACACCATGGTCATACAGCTCTCGTGTTACCAATAATGATGTGAAATCCCCGCGATAGCCTGGAGATACTTCAGCATAAACAAATGTAATCACGGTGTAATTTTTTCATCATTTAACTTTAAATACGCACCCATGAAAAACAATTATTGCATTGTGGATGAGATGTACAATTAATAATATGAAGCAAAAGACAAAAGCCGTCTATAAAAGATAGATTGGCGTTTATTCACAAGATATTTTTCCAGGGTGCAAGAGACGGACGGCTCGTACTTCGAGAGCTTCACGGCGTTGTCATGGCGGCAGGAGAACAGGCGTCTGGCCGCATTAAGGCTGGCTGAGGCGAGGGCCGAGCGCCCGCCGCCCGCGCCGCACGATCTCGGCCTGCCCAGCGTCTCCGCACAACTCTCGCACAAAGAACATGAACATCTCTACACAGAGGCAAGTACATTGCATGTTTCCCGAGGCCCAATACCCCTTTTCCTTTTCCCATCTTTTTTTCTTCCCGCTTCCCTTCTGATTTGGTGGACCGTTATCACGTAAATGATCCAAGCGTTGTGGATGTTCATGGGCGCCAGTGATCACTTACCATCAGGTGACCTGTTTGCTCGGTTGCCGGACCTATGCAATAGAAAAAAATCGCACATTCACTTGTTAAACTACGTGTTTTGTTGTTACTAAACGCAATATAAACTAAACATATTTTAAACCTACATTCGAGCTAACAAAAAAAAAATATATAGAAAATATTTTCAGTTGAAAATATACTTTCTGGATAGATTGTTCGGATGGTCCAATATTAAACGTCAAAATAGCGTGGGTTCGCAAGGGAAAATGTATTCCCTTTATGATTATAGAGCACGTTAAGCCCTCGATACCAATTATTATTATTGGTATTTTGTAATGCAGTTGCGGTTAAGCCACAGTAGAAACCAAATATGCGCTTTAAAATTTCTACGCCACACTAAGCACTAGTCCAATGATAATTATAATTAAGCCAATTGGTAGACTAAGAAGGTTTAAGTCACTTGACATGATATGGGCGAATTCAGAACTCCCCCGTGGGACATGCACACTGGGTAGGATGTAACGAGTGTGACGAGTCTTTTTTATAGGATAGATACCGGCAAAGAAGCAAACAGGTCACCTGATGGTAATCACTGCCACCCTTGAACATCTACAACGCTTTGATCATAGATGTGTTGCCAGCCCATTAAATCGGAAGGGGAGCGGGAAGAAAATAGGATGGGAAGGGGAAATGAGCAATCTCACTCACCGAATGAAATGCGACAGCAAAGCTGTCACTTCACGTCGATCTTCTGTGAGATAGTGGTAACAACCCGGGCGAGCCTGCCCATTCATGACTGACAGCAGCGTGGCTCTACCAGAATATACTTTGAATGTGATAAGTTAGGTGTCATGTAAATATTAATAAATTTATATTTTCAAATGACGTAAATGAACGTAAGTGAACATTATAGCGTAAAAAGCACAGATAAAACCTATGCAGTACTATTAAGATACTGTTTAAAATAATTTAATGTTTTTTTGTAGTATGAACTGTTGACGCGATACCCAGCTTGTGGCTTAATTAATGTCATTATATCTCGAATACGTGGTATATTGAGTGACATAATTAGGTATAGACAGAGAACATTCGGTAGCGGTTTTATCATTAAGATCAAATCACGAAATACGAAAGAAAAAGCAGTGTTAGTTACAAAGATTTTACTTAAATCGTGGTCAGTGGATTGTGGACTCCATATATTTTCGTAAGTCAGTTGGGTGTTGTTAACTATAGCGGTTCTTTAGAGGTGGAATGATGTTTTCCTTAGCACTTAAGCGTCCCGGCGCTGGGAGTGCTCGGAGGTATTTAGTCTGCTGTTTATTATAACTATCCCAACCCAACACGGCCGGGAATGTCAAATTACGTGGTCCATATTAAAATAATGATGAAACGTGCCTAAACTTAGATTTTAACTCGACTAACCTCATTTACCAGCTAGATGGAATTTTAGGTAAATTTTTGCATAAAATATGAATACTCCTGTTGGCTGTAACGCTAGCCACATCAAGCTAATGATGTTGTATTAAGCCCTACAAGTAATAGTCTTAGAACATGCAATGTTGTCTTTACATTAAATAATGCAATCCATAGTTTTTGAGTGCTTTCTAACTTGTAGCAAATACCTATATAATATGACCTCTTCAAGAGGTTCGTTAATTTGAAACCACTATGATATCGCATATGTACTTTAAGTAAGGTATAGTATTATTCAAAGTTAAATATTGCTGGCATATTCTTATGTTCTATACTTACTTAGAATATGTATTAATACTTGTCGCAGAAAGAGTTGGCTTATGCATTTGCACAAGACATTGTCTCAGGCAGGAATTTAAGTATAGTCCAACCCGGGCAAAAATATATATGTTTCTAATGAGAAAATTAATACAAACTGCACTGTATAAAGTATAATTAGAATATTGGATCATGTTAAACAGTACACAAGATGTTACTAAGTGACATTTTATAACTGAAGCAATTTTGTATCTATTTAATGAACAGCAAGACTTAATAATTGTCTTTTAAGACAATCTCACTCACGTTATTTTTAAACAGGTGCCTAAATACGAAGCGTTTTATTCTACCGCTACAAATTAAGATAAAACAAAATGACTCATCACAATTTTAGTAAATTACATTTTACGGGCAGTCGTTTGAGGCGATATGCGGAAGCTCAGAGAACCTTCAATCTTGTTCCATTAATGAAAAAGGTAAGTATTAAAGGACTCGCCGGCTTTCGTCTGCGAAAAAGATTTCATCGTTGATGAAATATCTAATGGTTGCCACTGACGAAATTGGTTTTGAAATATGCCTTTTGCATAAACCGGTTCTTTAATTAAGAATCTAGTGCTTAAAACCGAAGAGGTATCGATTTCATTTTTGTTTTACGCCACAAAATTTCTCAGTTTCCCAACTTGTGAATTGTTATTGTTTTAGGTATACATTTAGGACGATCTCTCGAGATCGTAACTTTTAGCCCGCGTTCTATTCCCTTTAGGGATAAACCCCAAACTCAGCGGTTAAAATGTTTCCTCACATATCCGAACTCTGAGATAGCAGAACTTAGTTCTTATAAAGATTTGATAAATGAAACATGAATCTTTTATTACAAATCGTCGTGATAAATAACAACAGTGAACGTGTTTCATAAAACTGTAATAAACTAGTACTCTAAAGCGTACTTTCAACTATATAGGATGAATAGGACGAAAAACAGAAAATTGTTCGACAAAACTATACAAAGGTGGTACACACAGTTGCAATGTAGACCTTAGGTCCTCGTCACAAAGGCGGTGTAATATGCAACATCTGCTTTTCCGATTTGCGACGCGATCGGGGATTTTTCTTTACCTCATTTTTTATAGCTTTTTCCCGGCTAATGCCAGGTGGCCCGGTTTGCTGCGTCGCTTTGCTTTGTGTAATAATTCACCATCATTATGGGAAGCGATTCTACCTGGTGCCCACTTAAAAATTTTAGATCAATGGAGGATGCTATTGTACTTAGCCTGTATGGCAGTTTTATATATTATAGAATAAATAATATTAGACCGGGACGTAGCTTTGCCTCTCATTTAAAATAATATAACAGCACGACTATTTTTTGAAAAACTAATTTGAGTAGTTCCAAATTGTATAGTTTCCCTGAAGGTTTTGTATTGTTATTTTTCGCTTCGGGGCTTCGTGCTCTAACGTTAAATTAATACACGTAATCCGTAATGGGCCTACGACGAACTTTTATTTATAATAGACAGGGTCCTTTTTTATTAATTGGAGATTTAAAAGTCATCTCAACAGAGTTAAAAGCACGTAAAATTTTACAGGAAATCACATCGCGTATAATGCATTCACGTATTTTACATATAAAGTTTGAGCTCGATTCAATTTTATCACGGTAGGGCGGCGGTATTCCAGCTGGAATTGCTCTTTTTAAATTATGTAAAACGGCTAGTGTGTTTACGTCAGCGTTTTCGATAACTAGATTTGTTTTTCCACGTGCATATGAGGACCAATCAGCAGACGATTCATCACACGATGAACGGTTACCGGTTAAAGTGGTTCTGAAGAAATACATTTTAGAAATTCCTTTAAGATTTTAGTACTGTTTTTTTTAAGTAGCGTTTAAATGAAACAAAAAAAACCATAATTGTGTGTCAGAAATATTCATGAAAAAGCAAAAAAAACTTCATGTTATCTCTCTAAAAATTTGACACGTAAACCCATGTGAATAATCCATCATGCAAAATTGTTTGTTTGAATAAAATATAGCAAACTGTTTTGTTGAATATGAACTATTATTCATATTGTTCTAGTTGTTCATTAATTAATTGTTACGGCCTTATTCATAGATAACTTTTAAAATCTATTTTGATTATCGAATGTTTTGGCCCTTTCGAACCACTTTAGAACTCAGTTGAACGAAGAAAACAAAACATTCGCTAACTAAAATAGATTTTAAATTTGTCTATGATTAAGGTCGCTAGTCTTTAAATTAAAAAGTTTAAATTATAAATACATTTTTTCTTTACTATGGTCATAGTATACGCTCGGAAAACATTACCCTTGTTCTGTAGTCGGGTAAAAAATGTGTTTCCGGTGATAGTATAATGCAATAGAACAGCTGACAACAGCTCAGTACACGAACAGGAATACGTCAATATCGCTTATTGATATTTGACGACGCACTCCGACAAGGGTAGCTTAGCCGTGCAGGCAAACGCGACCTGCCTCTAAACGCTCTCTTAGGATTCCTTTACCTGTCGACGGCACGAAATTGTATTCTTTTCCGCTTCTCCGCGGAAAATAAAATGCTCTAAACATTTTCTAGACATTATTTATATTCAATTATGTTGTTCTTTGTGCGCTTTGAAAATTGTTTCAGGAAATTGTAAGATTTGTATTGTTTTAGAATCCATTACTGGTTGGAACCAAAACAAATAGAATTGCAATAATACCGATGAGTGCGCGGGTAGTGATTGAACTTCTGTTGTTTTATGATCTTTCAAAGAATTTACTCAGAAATAATACAGGGAGCAGCAATTTATTGGGGGACAGTTTGCATTACTATGATTTTTCAATAATACCAATAAAGCGTTTAATTGTATATCTATGTATTTTTATGTCTCTGTGTTTAATACCATGTTATAACATATTTATCAGACTGCAATGAAAATTATTATTTCAATTGCAAAATATATGAAAACATAGTTCAATGATGAAGTTAATTACTTACTTTAGTCATAGAATTTTGAAAGATAGTAGTGGTTGTGCCTATAAAAAATGTTAATAAGTTACTAACTTATTAACTATAACAGTGAAACTGAAAGACCCCTTCCGGCCTACTCCGAGATATCGTAAACTGGAAAGTGCGATTAACAGTTTTCCTGTCGACACAAAAAAAGGGGGCCCCAGTTGATGATTTTGCCTCGGATCTCAGATGGTATAGTTACACTAGTGTAAGTTAGTTCGTATAATTTACAACTTATTAATCATGACGGGCTTGTGGTGAAATAATATCAATCGGTTGTATTTCCTAGTACGACGAAATGACGAGTAATAAAGAGTCACTGATGATGTGATCACTGAGGCCGGTAAACTAAGTAGTCATGCTGTCTGGCCCCGAAACGTTCGCTCAGGAGAATGAGTCAATATATGTACCTATGGCCTTATTCAAAGACAGTTTTTAAACCTATTTAAGGCCGTTAGATTTCCGTTTTAAATAATTCATAAAAAAATTGTGTGTACATATAGTGTTAGTAATTGTGTTACATCTACTTATTTATTTATAAACTTTACAACCATATTAAATTATATGTAAAAGACATAAAAACATAGTTAAATAATTTTGAAATTTGCAATAGTATATTTTATAAGGCTCAAGGCTTTGAATTTATCAGTGTTCATAGTACTACGCATCCAACTAGGATGTCACTCGCATTATTTTTCACAATAATTATATGGCTCAGGTGCTGTATTGCATTGAGAACGCGGTGGGAGCGCCGGCCCCGGACGGACAGTTCGCAGCCTACAAGGAAGAAGTGATCGAGTACGCCAGACGCGCGTTCAGGATATCTCCAGATGTTCACGCTCGCGCGGTGCGGGCAGCCGGCAGCGAACGTCCTCCCACTGTGGTGCTCGGCTGCGCGGTCATTGAAGCCGACGGACTCGAAGCTAAGGATGCAAACGGTCAGCCATTATACTTTTCTTTTTCGTTGCCATTATTGTTTCATACCACAAAGCGCAAAGATACTGATGGTGGAGTCAACAGGTCCATGAGTAGAGGTTTCCTACTGATAAAGGCAGCGTTGGATGTCCATGATGAAATATCTAGATTCTAGAAATGGAAATTCATGTCATCTGTCCACTCCAAACTGCAAATTGGTATTTATTTCAACTATGTGTCATTTTATTTAACGGTCTACATATAGACCTTTATGCAGATTTATTATAATCACATACTGATTCAATTTAATTTCATACGTTTTAAATAAAATTGCTTTTAAAAATATATTCTCAGGTTAATGCTCCACAACAGACTCCTGTGCTGAATGGATACTTTTGCATTAAGAACTTTCGAATTCTCTTTGTACGAACATCTCCACGAGTCTTTTAATTAGCTCTTTTACTTTAAACCTTTTCTGCAAGTTTCATATTATGAACTAAATTAAATATATTTTAAATCACAAGGCTTGTTTGTTTGTCTCATTAATTAGCAAAGTAAATTAAATGAAGAGTGTCCTGCTGCGCAATGCTTGCGAATGAAGTAATAAATAGCATTAAAGCGACTACGACATGGGATTGTAGCAAAATTGTCACTGACGTTAATACCTGAATCAACGTAAATAACACTGGAATGTACGCTGCAAGCTTATTATCAATCCGTGGAACTCTCGGAATCAGAGAAAAGCTAGTTATCTCCGTCTACAATATGCACTACGTATACTCGTATTCTAGATGCAAATCAGATAAGCAGTGACCGTCTAAAGTGGAAGGGTTTAATATTTGTGTGTGCGGGATAAACATCGTTACATCGTCTGGAAATTAATAATAGATGTCCGTCTATTTGAATACTCGTGTGTAAAGAAAAATCTCCGCAAAGTCCGGCGTGGAGCGGCGAAAATAAAATGTCCCTAGATAAAACTTACTAGTGGCTACTTCGTTGCCTTCCCATGTCCCTCAAGTCAATTTCATAACTTATTATGTCGCTTGGAATGTATTTAGAACAGTTGAGGCATGTTCACCTCACATTTTAAAAGTTAATAAAGTGAGTTCGTGTCTTGTCGTGAGTAATTATACATTTTTCAATTTAATAGTTCAAATTACGGTATCACCTTCTATTTTTAATTGAAGTCTTTTATTGCTTGTTTTGTTGAGTATTTCTATTGAACATGCGATACCTCTGTTGTGTATAAAGCCACATACTCTGCTATCATCATGGAAATTGTTTTCTGGGAAAAGCAGCTCACGTTATTAAGGTAACGTAAAAATAAAATTGTGCAACGAAAAACTCCGCGGCGCGCACGGCGCACTGAGCGCTGACATGATGGACTGCCAACACTCGTTATTGAATTACGTGATAGTGATGACTGGATGGGTAATGCTATCGCGTCTGCTAAAAATCGTTGCATGTATCGTATCAACGTCATTATTTCAGTTAACTACCGGACGTCTAGTTAACTACCAATCACAGGACGTCGTTCGCTCTAATTGGAGATCGTCTCACTTTAAACCCTTTTACCTTAATTGCTCTAGTGATTGTAAATTCATCAGCAATCACCCTAATAGCTTGTTTAACTCATTATTTCATTTGCAGGATTTTGCGTATACGGTATAAGCGAGACCTTACAACGTCTGTGATTTATCAAATAAAAATATATCACTGATTACAAGCAGCAGAGACCAAAATAAATGATTAGTGTTTTCGTAGCTTTTTATGTGGTTCATACGGAGTTCATATGAACATATAGCATTTCAATCAACAGAAATGCAGCAACCAAAGTTGAAAGTTGAAATCAAATTTCTATTCGTACAAAACTTTGTTTCAACAGCTCTGGCAAATGTTTATGAAAGTTGAACGGGTGTTTAATTGCGTTGCTTGAAATTGCAGCATCCACGTACAAAACGTTGGTAACAATAACGTGCTATCTCGTAATGTTTATGTCTCAAAATGTTTGCTTTCTATTATATTGTAGAGTGTAGACTGTAGACTATAGGAGATAAGCATTGATGAAATCGTTTTAATAATAACAAAGTATATACTAAACGAAAAGATCAGTTTTAACAGCGTGTCTCTCTCTGAAAATTCCGCACGAATTGAAACGTAATTTACTAAATTGATTAACTGACAAATCCATTCAGGCACTAGTTTCAACGTTAATTACAATTTCCGATATAGGGTTCAGCGACCCCTACTGCATGCTGGGCATACAGCCTGCTTCGCTGCCAGCGTCTCCCCGCGCGTCGGAGGACGAGGGTCGCAAGCACGGGTTCCGGCTGAGCTTCAAGCGGCGCGACGGGCGACAGCAGCGCGACAGCCTGGGCCGCCTGCCCGCGCGCTACATCCGCGCCACCAGCGTGCGCCAACACACGCTCTCGCCCAAGTGGAACGAGACATTCAAGTTGTAAGTGCAAGTGCTTGAGATATAATTGCGTGTCGAAGCGTGGAGTCTGCCAACGCCTTTGTAATATTTATCTCGGTTAGAGCTTTTTTGCAAAATGGTTTGGTATTTGCAGTGTTAATGAATGTTGTTACTTGTCAGACTAAAATTGACGAATTCATATAATGATAACGTCACACGTTAATTCATTTAATGACACAAACTTGACAAAATATAATATCGAATAATTTTTTTCGTAAATTAAAATTATTTAGTAACACAAAATAATATTGCAATTCGTGTCAATAACCAACGTGTTACAATGAAGCGAAAATAAAAGCACGATTACGTTAAATAAGCTTTGGCTGAAGTAATATCAAAATATTCTTCATACGACGTCATAAAGCTGGTCTATAAAAACCTACTTCCTTTCTGAAATAGAGATTGCTAACATGATGAGAAAGATCGTTACATTAGCTTTGAAGGCTGGCTTATCGTGACTACATACTACGTATTCATCAAATATTTTATGCCAGTTAAAAACATATCAAGGAGTGACAGAGAAATTATTTCTTGGAATTTTCCTTTTACCTTTATATTTTGTTTATATTGGAGTGTATCAAACGATGAAACACATTGAATGAACGATGCGAACGGTATTCAGTGTGGCATACCCAAATCTCAATCAAAACCATTTCCATCATCGTTCCGTCAGTCGGCGAAATTCTTTTGACGCGTTAGCCAAATTGATTGATGACAAATATTTTGTATGTGTGGTTGTGGTGGCACCGTACTGTATGGCTAAAACATTTCCGTGTGGAAATTCATCAATCTCTGCCATTCTTTTAATACGATTAAGCAGCGGAGCTTTGCCCAATGCATTTTTGCATTTCTTTGTGCATTTTAGGTCATCAATCATATTCTTTATTAGCTGTAGTATACTTACAGCCAAGTTATTGCATTTCGCTCATATTAGCCTTTTATATTATAACAGCCTTGTTCATAGACGGTTTTAAAACCTATTTTAGTAAATAAATGTTTTGTCTTCTTCGATCTAACTGAATTCAAAAGTCCTTCGAATGGACCAAACATTAAAGATAATTTAATAATATTTGAATTTTTTTCAAAGTCTTGAGTCGCTACAACTATTGTGTCTAAAAATCGATATTGTTTATAACTTAACTTGAACTTGAATTGGAAGTTGCAGGAATTTATATAAATGTAGTTCCGCATTACATGCCTTTCAAGTCCTTTACATCGTTCTTACATAATGCGATGAGTAACAAGTGGAGCACTAGAACATATACAGTATTGATATTCTCGTTATGTTTAGTGACATCGACGACATATCATCGGATGTGCTACACCTTGACATATGGGATCATGATGATGAGAGCTCAGTCCTGGACGCGGTGTCGCGTCTCAACGAGGTGCGTGGAGTTCGCGGCCTCGGCAGATTCTTTAAACAGGTCTGCCAGAGCGCCCGCCAGGGCAGCCAGGATGACTTTCTAGGCAAGTATCCCTACATTTGTAGTATTAGATATTACAGAATAATCGTCATCAATATCCTTATTGATAGGAAGTGTAATTTACCCTTAAATAGTCACAGTAAGTAACCTTTTTGAAGTCTGCGTTCATCTAATTAACATAGATTAAGAAAATTTATACATGTAACAAAATGTAGCCTGTCCAAACAATAGTTCAATAAAATGTAACAAAGGCAGGCTTGTGTGCCGACCTCTGTGCATATCTGTAGCATGTTATGCCTTTTATTGTGAAACAAATGAGTGTGCAAATAAAAGCGGTGCGTTGTTCTGTCGACGGCAGCGGGAAGTGTTCCCCGGGGACCAGATAGCGCCGGCACATGCACGCCGCGGTACCGACACTATTCCACCTGTATCTTCCAACTGTAATACCTTTAAACGTATTTGTATAAAGACACGATATTTTATACAATCCGCATGGAGCTTCCCTGCTGTTTTCAATTTTATTAAACGCCTGTTGTTTTTTTAATGTTCGGTGTAATTTACTCACCATTTCGTCGTCCGGAAATGTGAGACAGTTGCCGAGTTGGCGAATGTTCTGCCGGAAAGTGGATGTCTATTATGTCGGTTTTCACGTATAAAAATTGTAGCAATATTTTTGTAGTCCGGATATAGTGTATTTATTTAACAGGGAACACTTTTGACGTGCCATCCGCCTACATTTTAAACTTTGCTTCGGATTAAAACTAAATCTAAGCAATCATTTTATAGTATACCTATCATATGAAGTCGTGGAAACTGATAAATCGAAATTACAAAAAGTTGTAACCGTTAATATGAAAATGTAACTTTTAAATATATGTTTATCTTTTTATCAATATAAACTAATGGCCCACTAACTTACCCGTAGTAGAAAAAAACATATACATCAATGACAAAAATAGTTGTTTTTCACAACATTAAACACCGAGATTTTAATACCC
This sequence comes from Theretra japonica, assembly GCA_033459515.1. NCBI lineage: Eukaryota > Metazoa > Arthropoda > Insecta > Lepidoptera > Sphingidae > Theretra > Theretra japonica. The sequence goes on from CM065937.1 coordinate 6,503,046, forward strand.
ACTCGTAATGAGAAACGTGAAACGACAACACTTATTTCTCGGAAGTTATAAGATTCCTCGGAAGTGTTGGAGATTAATTCACGATTCACAGAAACGCTGGGAAACATCTGCGGAGGGATGATAGATTGGCTGACTAGTTATTTTTGTTATTAAGTAGTCTGGCGTCGACAGGTACGAGCTTCCAATAAGGCGAGTTATTTGCAATTGTAATTACCAACTGGGGCGGACTCGTCGATAATTAATAGATATCTATTATCCGTCAGTATTATCGCCTTTAATTATGATTCCAATATTTGCGATTCTGAGAATCTACTTGCTTAGTTCTAACGACATTAACATATTGTATGGACTTAATATTTTGAAGTCTTTCAATGTCACTGTACTTCTGTAATTACTTAAATAAATTCCAAATTGCGTCCCTTTGAACCGATTGTTTAACAAAATCACAATTGTTTATTGTAACGAAATATTTCAATAGTTACTTTAACAAAGAGTACCTACAAGCGTTTACCCGATATCTTAAACAACCTCGCAGTTACAGCTGAAGCAAATTAAGCTGCAAACGCAATAAAGGGACATTGGAATTTCTCCTTTCGTTTTAGGTTCACTGACAAATTAGCAATAAACGTGAAAACGGTCTGTTTGTCGGTTTAATTAAAACACTCACTCAGTCGTAGGTACGTATGCGAGTAAACAAACTGATTACGCAATAAATGTCTTATGCAAAGCAGGCGTGGGCTTGCGTTTTCTCGCCAGAGAGACTAAAGGGGGAAATGAGCGTAGTGTTCACAAGCCAGTCTAGTGGTTAACGCAGAATCTACTGCGTCAATGTTTGTACGGCGTCATATCACGTACTAGTGTCGCATAAACATAAAATCTGTTTATAGCACTCAATAATCTGATAACACAATATCATCGCATTGGATGAGTACAATCTCGCAATTAGGGACGTTGACGTCACGCCGCCTTTGTGTGTTCCATTCGCTATATCAGGACAAACGAATTACTTCACCATAACACGTCATAGCGACTATTCACTTGCTCCAATTATTGCTAACCGGCTTTTGTTTTATATTTTATTAGCTTGGATGCAATTAAACTAGATTCAATTAGGCAAATAGGGTTACTACTAAACAATTAATATTAATGTCCTGTGTTATTAGGCCAGCAGTCTCACAATATGGCGCTACGTATTTTATAGATGTCTACGGTTTTTGGTAAACGTTTTCTTTCGTAAGTTACTATTGCCATTAAACTAGAAGTGATTATTGGGATGTTTTTTTTCATTCATATTTTATTTGATTTTGATGGGCTTAATTAAATGTTCGACATCGGTGTAGCATTTCAGGAATCAATGCCTTTGAAAGCGGTTATGCGCGATACTATGCAACTAGCTTAATAGACATGTTCGCACCTTAATAGACTTGCCGAATCCCATTCATCGCCATAATCCGTCGCAATCCAAAAAGCCCCAGTTCACGGTGCTGACATTTCGAAATCCTTTCACAGCAATGGGATGAAATGGGAGTTTGTGCCGAAAAATTGGATATAACAAGATTGATGGACGAGAGCGTGCATTCAATATTTATTTAGCCTACGGCGGGCACCGGTGTATGTGATTCCATTCCAAGTGGAAATTATTCGCGTGCGAGCTCTGATAACAAATATGATGAGACTCGTTTGCAGCACCAGGCCGCACCTGGATCACACGTTGCCTTAAATAAACTCAATTGCCCTATAAAGCAATTGAATGAAGTTTTGCAAAGGGTACGATATTCAATATTGTCGCTACTTACGCAAGGAATTTAAGTTATAAACGTGTATATGTGTCTCAGATTTTTTCTAATAATTGTGATAGCCCTGTAGATCAATTATTGTTGAGTGATGAATCCCCATTGTGATTGAGAGAAGTTCCGACTTATTTCAACGCTCTGTCATAATATGAGTTAGTGAACATCAAATACCTTCGAAATTCTTGTTAAGAACTTTCGGGTAGGGGATATCCCCGTGAGATGTTTGTCGTCATTGATAATAATGAACTATGAATGCACGCTTCATTATTTAAATAGAAGAATAGCATTTATTTATAAATGTTAATATGTTAGAAAAAATCAGGCGAAAACTGTATGTTTTCTTACGTTGGAAATCTCATCATAATTAGTTATAAAAGCACCAAAGTAGAAATAATTGTCTATAATAGCGAAAAGGCAGAAGTTGGAGTTAATTAGACATTTCCTGAGAAGGTATCATGAGAGCGAAATAGTTCCGGAAATATGACTTATTAAAATAAAACAATCTCACATACTTTAGCAGAATAAACTTTCTATGGCTCTAAATTAAATTCTTGGAATTGTAAATCCGCGGCGCTGTAATTCTTTGTCCTTTTACTTTGTACGCCAGCTATTTACTGCAACTTTTGTTTTTTAAATTGCTTTAGTATTACGTTTTGCATTGCTCATAATATGAGATCGTATTAGTGTACATACAGGGAAATAAAAACATAATACAAAAATATAAAACGAAGGGATTTACATATTGTTCTATTCATAATGAGTCAAAATATAATCCCTACTTTAATTAATAACGCAGGTACTGCATTCCATGTAATTGCACACTATTTCAAATTATCTAGTCAAAAAGCTAATTGCATAATTTAAAAATACGTAGCTGACTAGTGGGTGACAGAGTACAAAGGGTACTTTTGATAAAATGAATGTTCCGGGAACGTGAATGTCGAGCGTGATGTCACATGCGCGAACCTCGACAATAGCCCGTAATTTTGTAATCCCGGCGTCCCAGTCAGCCTGTGGTTCTGAATTATAACTCCCTCGAGAATAAATGTTAGACTATGGAACTTGCCTCGCCTAGTAGTTAAATAGATTTAGTTTTCAACTATTTATGAACCGTAAAGAAAGGACAAATGAGCTAAACTTTCGTACTAATAAGTTGGATCTCCGTAAATTCATCGTTGCGTATATTTTTCGGAAAAACTGCTGTGGAAATATTTTCTTTAAGTTTTGTACGATGACAATGCGGCGAGCATAAATTTTAAATAAACTTGGGAACATTTAATGTTTATATAGTTTTCCTAGTCTATTTTCTTAACAGAACCGTTTGGCCTGCTTAATATGTATTTTATGCACCGATGCCTTAAACATTTTAATTTAGTTGTGTGCCTAATTAAGACATCAATCATTTATCAATTTGAATTGAAAATATTTCCGCAGCTGGAAACTTAAAAACTTTATAGTTGTACAAAACGTGGTTGAGCAACGCTGTCGTGAGGCATGACTCAGCATGAATGGGCAGCTTCGTGCGGGATGGTACCGGTATCTCACAGAAGATCGACATGAAACGATAACTTTGCTGTCGCGTTTCGTTCGATGAGTGGGACTGTCGGATTCCCAATACCCCTTTTCTATTCCCATGCCTTTCCTTCCCGCTTCCCTCCCGATCTGATGACCCGGCAACACATCTATGATCCAAGCGCTGTGGATTTTCATGGGCGGCAGTGATCACTTACCATCAGGTGACCTGCCGCTCGTTTTCCGGACCTTTGATATAAAAAAAACAAAACTTGCTCTCAAAACACACTATGGGTTTGGCTGAGAATTATTTGTAACATTCTCCTTTTAATTAAGTAACTTTAACTTACCTAATATTCAATTTAAATTATTTGCATGTATCTTCTAGCTTCTATAAAAAGAGTTTAAAAGTTGTGTGAAGAATAGATTATAGGATAGTGGACCGTAAAAATTAAAATCGTCGAGATGAATGCTCACGCGATACCGCGAGTAATAATAGCTCATTATGCCGCTTATCGAAGTCGAGTAGCCGTGTTTCATAGCACGTATACCTGCCCTTGAGCTAATTGATTCCACTTTCTGGTTAAAGAGCTGTGCGCCCTCGCTCGGCACGGGAACACTGTAAAGCTACGGGACGTTAAAAGCTATTTTATCGGTGTAAAAACTTCGGCGTTTTTCATACGTTGCACCGAGTTTCGATGGGATAATTGAGTTTGATTCTGTTATTTCTGTTTGGGCTTTTAAAAAAGGAAGGTATACAGTCAACTATTTCGGGTGTATATCGCAAACCCACTATCGTAAATCGTTTTCATTTAGGTCGCTGGGTTGTTTGGCGTAATACATTTTTAGCATCAACATATTTTTTTAATAGAATACTATGAACAAACACGATAAAAACTTCGACCCATTTCGTTTCTGCAGGAAAACGTTAAGTTAATTCCAGAACACATTACCAAGTCTGTGATATTTTTGCGTAGGATGCGTGAATATTCCGCTGCGTGAGATTCCCTCCACCGGCGTGGAGGCGTGGTACAAGCTGGAGGCGCGCTCGCAGCGCTCCTCCGTGCAGGGCCGCATCCGCCTGCGCCTGTGGCTCTCTGCCAGGGAGGCGGGCCGGCACGACGACGACAACTGGCAACAGGTAACATCACAACCAATAGCTGTAATCATCTTTTACACCACAAAATAATACAGCTAGTCTTGTTTATTGAATTCACTTATCAAAGTGTCCTGGGAACATAGTATTTTCTTTTCATTAATGCAACAGTTAAAGTTAATGTTGCAGAATTTTAATATTTTTTGCATAGTTAAGGGCGTATAAATAAGTAAATGAATCTACGTACTAGATTTCAGATCTATGTTACTAATCTTAAAAGCGGCTGCACCTTATTTACGTTATTTTGTTGAGTTTGCTACGAGCCATTAGTCGCTATACAAATATAGCGTGCGGTCTGCCTTTGTACGCGTGGGGAGTGTGGAGTATGGAGTGTAGCGCTATCGCGGCGCGCGGTGAGGACGACCCGCTTGTCGCGCACGCTCCATCGCCCGTGTTGTTATTTTGGATCATATTGCCCCTTTTATTAGTTCAACAGCCCATAACCGATATAGATTTATCAACAATGCCACTTTATACTTAAATTTTAATAATAACGTCAGCAAAACTGCGTCACACTGTTGTGTATTTTCCCGGATTCAGTCACGTACTATGAGTAACGTAAGTTTAAGCTCGGGATATCTTTTCCCCGTTCTCGGGAATGACGTTATTTATATGACGTCGCCAAATAGCTTACTTATTCAAACATTATCTCGTACATGCCTCAAATACTTTTAAAAATTGCACAACAATGTGAAAGGATAGATTGTACAAAAGTAAGCGCAATTTGCAGGAATTCGCCGATTATCGGCGCTTAAACGGCAGTAGGTTAAGGTATGCGGGCCGAGGGGACAGTTGGAGTAGCAGCGGAATAAACATTGAATACATTTACATCGACTATCTCGATAAAGAATTTCCCGGTATCTCAGTAACGTATTCAGTGTATTCAGTGAGTGAATCTCTTTTGGCCCAGCGTAATCAAGTGAGCGAGCGACTGAAGCGAAATTGCGATTACACGATAAATCCAATTCATTCCTCATAGGTGCTTTTTTCTGTGTGATTCAGTGGAACTGGCTTTTTTCCGCTTCACAAGTTTTACATCCCAATTTTATTATTCAAGGTTTTGGGCTCTCCGTAACTTCTTCTTTCTCGACCTTTACGAACACTTGAAGATTAATGCGATCTTTTGGGAAAGAAGGGAACATTATATTTAATGTACCAGAAATAATAAAGACGATAAGGACTGTGATTTTTTTTAAAAACATTATGTATATACCATTTTACATAATCTAATTTTGTGTACTTTTTGGTTTAATGTTCTCGCAGGTTCGTCAACACGAGAGGTTGTTCGGGGTGTTACTCGCGCATGAGGTAGAGACCGCAGCCACCATGTGTACCGTGGAGGGCGAGGCGAGCGCGGCGTGGGAGGGCGATCTGTGCGGCGCGGCGCAGACGCTGCTGCACCAGCACGCCATCCAGGGCGACCTCAGCTCGCTGCAGGCCGCCATCGCGCGCTTCGCCGCCGCCTGCAGGCTCAACAGCGACGCACCCGTCGACCCCAAGTTAATATCCGCCATATTACTTTCTTTCATTATATATTATGCTGCCGCAGTGCTCTGGTGGCTATAGAAAGTAAAGGAGCCGTGAAGCAATTCTCTCTATCCATTTTAATTTTAGTGCCTATCTACCTCACTATTATTATTGTATTTCTATTTCGCCCTGATAGATAGGTTAGGGCGCCGAAACGAAATAGTAAACATCTATGTGGCAGCGGCGTGAAAAATATGGTATAACTCTGGTATATACTAAGAGGCTTATGTCTAGAACTTGATATTCTTATGGCCGTCGCGTCAAAGGCAGACGAGCCAGCGGCCGTAAGCGGATACCACTGTTCGTGGACTCTGCAATGCCAGGGGCACAGACAAGCCACTGCTTACCATAAAATATGAGCTCAAACGATGATGATGCACTGCATTGTACTGTATCTACTGTACTGCATCAGCCCATAACCACGGCTGAAGCTGAGCACCAGACTCCTCTACAAACGAGTTGTTAAGAGAGCTTAAACTATGTTGATAATGGATATTGCAGCGTCTTTAACTAAGTGGACGCCTTTAATTGTGTAATTGTTTACTGCGGTTTTCCGACGATTCCCAGTATTGTTAGTCTATCGGTTTCCGTATTAATTAATCATCTTTGTTTAGAACATTCAGTCTTCTAAGATTTCTCGTGAACTGTATTTCAATTCAATTACCAACGGATTGTTTTCTTTGTTTACGAGAGTATCTAATTATATATAAGGAATACAGTAGTTGCATTATCTTAGCGATTCAAATGAAGATTATCAGAAGTAGCTGCATGCAATTTCTGTCTAAGAGGTAGAAATACTTGGGCGCGGTTTTTTTTTCGAAACGACCTTCCTAATGCCGAAACCGATGATTTAATGTAAATAATTTATGTGTGAACCAGCAACAGGCGATACCGTATCAATAATAAATAAGTAAATAAATAAACCCAACAGTCACTTACCCAGTCCTGGCCCCACACTAAGATCAAATAAGTCTTGTGTAGTGGGTATCAGGAACTAAGGGAGACTTTTCAGCCTATCAAACACCCAGACTCGAAACAAATACTTGTGAATCACTCAAATATATGTTTCGGTGTGGGGACCAAACCCGCAGCCTCACGTTTCACAGCCGGCGTGTAACCAACTGCGCCACGGAGGCTGTCAATATTTATATTTCACCAAATCACACTATGTAGCCTCTCGTTTCCTTAGTCTTTCGCGTGGCTGGCACATACTCAGTGCGTAGATTTAGTAGTCGAAATCTCCCCCGAGGACGTATTTTTTTTATTTTATTAAATAGGTCCGGCAAACGAGCACCCACTAAACAGATCACCTGATGGTTAGTGATCTCTGCGCCACCACATGAGCGTCCACAACGCTGGATCATGAATATGTTGACGGCCCATAGAATCGGTAGAAGAGCGGGAAGGAAAAAGGATCGGAAGAAGAATGGGTATTTTGCATCCGGCAATCTCACTGAGCAAAACGCGGCACCGAAGTTTTCACTTCACGTCGATCTCCTGTGAGACAGTGGTACCGACCCGGACGAGACTGCTCATTTATGTTGAGCCATGGCTGATAACAGTGTGGCTCTACCAATTGCAAACTTCCAAGTATCGAAGTCTGCATATCTTCCCCGCAGGTATATGTACAAGTTGTTGACGGAGCTGGAGCGCGCGTGGGGCAGCAGCGAGGTGGAGGGCGCGGGCGCGGAGTGCGGCGCGTGCGTGTCGCGCGACGAGGAACGCTGGCTGGCCGACTGCTTCGGCGAGCTGGTGGAGCGCGCGCTGCACCAGCTGCGTCTGCACCGCGACCTCTACCCCGTGCTGCACCGACAGAGCCTCAACAAGTAATTCATTTCATTATTAATACACCTCTCTCTCTCTTCAGCCACAGGATGTCCACTGCTTAACATAGGCCTCCCCCAAGGATCTCCACATTGATCTGTTGGAATTGGCCTGCATCCAACTATTTCCAGCAACCTTAACCAGGTATTCCGTCCATCTTGTAGACAGGCGTCCGACATTTCGTTTGCTTGTACGTGGCCTCCACGCCACAACCTTTCGGCCCCAATGGCCATCAGTTCTTCGCGCTATGTGTCCGGCCCACGGCCATTTCAACTTGCTAATCCTTATACAATACACGTAACAATCACAATTTGAGATGTTTACGTCATGTCGAGGACGGATAAAAGGAGTTTAGCTAAACAAATATACAAGGCGAGTGTGTATGGAAGAGTCGGTAGTAGTCGACCTCAGCGAAACTACACAAACATATTCTTTTTTATATACTGTATACAATTTTTTTTATATATGTATATACTGGTGTCGCTGGTCTTCCAACCAATCAGCATGAAACAAATACTCGTGGATGGCACAAATGTTTGTGTCGGTGCAGGGATCAAATCCGTAACTTCTTATTTCGCAGTTAGCCTATTTAAAGCAACTCCGCCATGGAGGCTTTCAAATCCAACTTTCTTTCTCAAAGTTTATATTGTTGTTGCCGTTCATATGTTGCTACAGGTCGATGTCGTCATGCCATTTTTTTCAATCAATACTTGATAATTGACAGATTACTGTATAGATAAAAAGAAAAATAGTCAACACATTATAGGGAGATAATAGAGGAAAAATATTTAAATACGTACAATTGATGATTGCTATTAGTGATCTCTTCCATACAACCATATACCTTTTCATACTGTATGACATTGAGTATAAATTATATGGCATTTTCCGAGTCCCCGTGCAACTATTTAAACGAATTGTATCAAAATCAAAGCAAATAATGTTTAATTAATATAACAGGCCGTGACAAATTCACGCGTGCGTCGGTGTGTGACACATCAGTAATCAATGTTGTTATTAACAACAGCAATCAGCGGATTCAATTAACGTAATGATACCCATTTATCTGTCCACTCCAAAAGCTTCAAAGCACTATCTATGTACCACTCTATCTATTATTCATAAAAGCATTTACAGGACTTACACTCAAACGGGAAATAAATTTATGAAACGATGTTATATGTATACTAAAACCATTAAGACATCAGAAGTTGGCTACGATAAAAAGCAAGATTCAGAGCAAATTGCCAAGTCGGAAGTCTCGGTTAAACTACTATAAGTCATGTTATGCCGATCTCATGTAATTAGGGAATTAGAACAGGTAGGATAGGAATAAAAAACTAAGTGTGAGATTAAAAATAACAAATAATCGATTTCACAGAAATCGATAATCGCTGGCCTTAAACAAGAATGGCACATATTAAGAAAGGAAAAACCGAAGTTTTGGCCATTGGCAATATCAAAGGAACTTGTTACAGCCAAACTTCTTGCTGATGCGAAACAAAGCTTTATCATGATCGTGACGTTATCCGTTTGTTGGCATTCTCTTGATCATAAGTTTTGTTTCCTTTTAATAAAGTTTAAGGTCGAGTAAGAGTTCGGGAACGGAAAGCCAACATCAAAATGGTAATTGTAAACGTGGCGTTGAGCTGACGCCATTAAATCACGTTCATAGCTTGTCAGAGCGTAAAGCGCCAAAATTACTTGATTTATTGAAATTATTAATGATCACGACTCAGGACGGCGGGCAGATTTTCTAAGTTCAACGTGGCATGTAAACGAGTAAACTTCGTGAATATTTAATTCTTAATAAGCGTACTAACGCGGTGAGCTGCGACAGTTAGTTTTCGCCAATAATTTAACTAAAGAACTTAGAAGTTTTAGTTTCTCACAAAAATATATTTTATAATATCAAAGACCGTGGCTTTTTAATTTACTTGCTAGTTTTCTGTAAATATTTGTTTAGCTACCTACTAGCTACTACTAACATGGCGCGAGTTGTTTATACAGTATGTGTCTACTATCAATGTGCGGTATTTATTTTGTTTCAACTCATGCCATCATAATAATGTAACGAATTCTTCATATTTTTATTACTTCCACCTTGTGTAATGTTAATACTGATGGTTGCCATGATCTGCTCCATTTTGAATTATAAAACCATTAATTCTCAGGTCTTTATTGACTGCCTCGGTGGCGTAGTGGTACTACGGTATGATTGCAAAGCTGAGGTCTCGGGTTCGAATCCCGGGTCGGGCAAAGTGATATTGGATTTTTCTATTCATTATTAGCCCGGAGTCAGGAATTTGTGCCCGATATGGCGATAGGCTCGCCCCCTATCACATCGTGGGACGGAATATACATGGCGAAACGTGGGTGTTCTAGTAGCACCTCTGCCTACCCCTTCTGGGAAAAAGGCGTGTGGTTATGTATGTATGTTTATTGACAACGATTGTTCTATACTTCATGGTTATATTAGAACACGTTAAACATAATCAAGTCCATTACATATATACTATATCTAGGTATGTTATATCCTTTGCCACGATACAGGTAATCCTGCCGACACTGTTAGGATGGCCTCAATTCCGCCAGACAAGCACAGAAGGCTTTGTGGTCAGCGCTACACTTGAGCCCAGTATCGTGCTACAATTTAAAGTCACTCAAAGGAATGGTTGATGCTTGTTAACGCTTAGGCAACGCCCCGAATGACCAAATATATGCTCAGAGGCTTTTCTGACTTTCAACTACGCTGTAAAATAAGTTATTAAATTAATAAACTTATAGGCATAATGAATAAGCTCATGCTTTTAACCACGAAGGGTGGCAGAGGTGACACTTGTGCGACAGGTCGGCGTGTTAATTTTGGTTCTAATTTGTGTTAGCGAAATTAGTGCTTAATTTCAGAATATATGTTATAATATGATATGTAAAGTTATATGTGTAAAGAATATTATAGAAAACAAAGACATTATACTCTTTAAACACCGATACATTATTATTCTGTTTATATTTCTTTCCAGCTTTAAATAAAATATTGTTTCAGATTGGAGTATCTGTTGCGGTGTTTAAGCCAGTTATCCCAAATGAAAGCGTTCTGGCGATGTTGCCCCTTCAACAAAGAAATAAGGCAAGTGAAATATTATCCTAAATAAAAGCCCTTTAAAAATTCACCAAGTGAAATATAAATCTCAAAGAGGCTTAATTGAATTCAAATTGCGCTTCCAAATCTCCATGCCGAAATGATTTTTCGTATTCGACTTATCCACGTTGATTCTTGGAATGAAATGCAATTCGAAAAAATATTTTCGTTTTTATATTCAATTTCTCTCGTAAAACGTTTCATAGGTTTCTACAAAGCTTTGTAGCGCAAGAAGTTCTCGCTTTGGTGATATTAAATGGAAAATTTGTATGTTATTCGTCTATTCACGTCAGGAGTGAGATAGTGGGCGCGCTGCGTAAAGGAACGTCGGAGTGGTACGAGGCTTTGTGCGCTCAAGACACGGAATCGGAGCGTGGGGAAGACCTAGTCAATTTAATCACGCTCGTACAGATCGACCTGCAACAAGGACTCACCTACTATCACCCTCTGTTTGAAACGTGAGTATTATACAACTATATTTATAACATGTTATAACTTCTTTGTTTCTTCTTCGTAATGTATTTGAGGTCTGACATTTACTATTATAGGATGAATTTGCAATATGAACACGATTCGTTTAACCAGTTCCAAAATTATTGTCCTTTTAATTTGATACAGATATGTGGGATTGAATACATATTGCTTTCTAATCTTCATTGTTACGCAATAAACTAACTTGTTGTAAATGATGTAGGCAAAAATTTTGTAAACAAGAAATTGCGTAAACCTTTCATTATTATTATTGTAAAAACACAAAATAATGATGAATGTACATAATCTTGAAATAAGTTATTCAAGTATTTTTTGGGTTAAAACACACGAAATCGCAAGCCACTCGGCGTGATGACCTCTAAGAAAGAACAAACACATGTCTACGCAGTAAAGTACTTACACGTACTGTTTAGATAAAGGTCAGGAACTCGTGTTCTTCACAAAAGACTTCTTTATATTTTCCCGAGGATATTCCGCAAGATGACGCAAACTTAATATTTCAGAACGAATAATGTGCCGTACTTCAGCGTGGTTTTCACACAGATCGATAAAATGGTAAGTGAAGTATTTACTCATGTCCACAGCCGCTCTGTAAGCTCCTCTTTGTTCCGGCTAATGATAAAGGCAAACTACACTGACCACAACGTAGATTTGTACTACTCGTATATCTAAGAACCACATACACACATGCAAAACTGTTAATAACTCTTTGATTTCTACTTGAATTCTTTGTAAAAATGAGATTATTGCTTGGAAATATTAATTAACTTGGTGTCAAAGGTATATCGTATATAAGGCTTAAGAACGGATTGTATATTCTGTAATGCATAGCGGGTTTAATGTTACGTGAATTTTAAAACATTATAAGTACCTATTAGTTATTGCTTTACTGATTGGTGACTCGTAATTTACACAAGTTTTCTTAGTATAGTTAAAACAAAGTATCAATGTTGAGATTCTGATTCTTGAATTCACCTACCTAACCAGATATTCCACTTTGCATCTGATTTGCAATTAGAAAATAAATTACCTATATTTTGTTCCGTGCTTGATAATTATTTCCATAAGAGGACATGTAAGGCGCGTGCCCGGATGTAAAATCAGCCAAAATTGTTCTACAAATTGGATAATAATGTATGTAATGTATGTTATCGGAGCCCACCTAAGAATGACGTATGGAGTAAAAAGAAGCATAATGCGATGTTTTCTATTCATTATAGCCACAGAACGGACATTCCAATGTTTAATTTTACTAAAATATCGTATCATTTTAAAGTATTTTTCCGTTGTACTACAACATAACATATTTAGTTAACATGCAAATAGTAAATAATATAATATGGTAGTGTGCATTTAAACATTTTGTACATGCCGTAAAGTTGGCAATTTCATATATTACGCCGCGAACTATATCTTATTTATATGTGGCTCGTTGATTGGTTTGCCACTCTTTATGCCAGGTACAAAAATAGGTCACACAGTAAAATGCGATCGATCCACGAGTTATAATGAAACTTAATGTTATTCCAGACTCATCTCCGGTCATTGTTTTATACAACAGGTTGTATAATAAACACAAAAATGATTGTCTATACTACATTTTTTGTTAGTGATGGTAACTTAGAAAAAGCACAGTCCACGTTCGTAGCGAGTGTAATTTGCCAACATCCTCCAGTTTGTCAAACAACCATTTAAAAACTGTTAATTTGCACCCTAAAATATTTTATAAATTCTTTTTTTATTTTGTTTCATAAGACTCATTTGTTCTAATATGTCTGTCTAAGTTTAGAGAGGATATAAAAACGAAAAAAATATATACTTCGAATATAAAGCGCAAAAATCTGTAAGCCTAAAACTTTTCTCTTCTCGTCATCCGCATTATTCCCCGGCGTAAAGATGGCGAATTTCACGGTGACAAACCTCACTTGTTGAAAACGTGTTTTAACAGGGCCCAGATTTTTCCTCATATTTTCCCCTCAATTGACCTAGATAAATTTGTATCGATAGTTATACAGTCCCTACTACATACGGTGCTGTATATATAAAAATATTGTTTTAAAATCAGGTGAATATGCCACAAGCAATGCGGCGGCGAGTATAATTATTATAATAAAGGGGCGACGCTCGTCCTATGCCTGACGGTGCACGGGCCGCTATCAACTCATCGACCTAATATAACATAATTGGCAAAGAAGCGCAGTATTAACGTCTTAATGCATAATAAATTGTTATCGATTATAATCGATCTATGCGTTGTCGCCGTTCCTGTACACCGGTCTGCAGTGAATGTACAATGAAGTGGCGATACTACTCGTATCGGCAAATGGCGATTCTCATAATGCATAAATAATTTCTTTGTGCTACTTTCAACTGCAACAATTCCTTAAGATTGACTCATAATTTTCTGATATAGTTATGCCAGTAGTACAGTTAATACTTGCGTATCATATACATAAATATAAATGATGTTTAATGATCTGGATAAGTCTGGGCAAAAAATAAATTTAAATTGATTTATTATTCGACTGCTGATGTTTAAGTATATGTATGTATATGATTTATTATTCATTACATTACGCGCTTATTACTTAAAGTATATAATTATTATATACGTATCAAATAGATTACACAATATTAAATTTGTTAAATACTCGTATTACAATAAAGTTGTCGAATAAAAAAATATGTGAAATATAGAATATAAATATTTAGTATTAAAAACTGTGATATTGAGCCCTTCTTGCAATAAATAAAAGTTCTGCTCTATATACCAATTAAGATATAAAATAATATCAAGCAAACCCACACAGAGTGTTTCTATTTCCCAGAAATCTGGTAAACCTTGTGTACAATACGATATCAAGCGGTATATATATATATATTATATAGCAATAGTTTCAAAGCGGGATTTCTCGAGCTAAGTACACTTGGAACTTGAAAGTACTATTACTTGTGGAACTATGCCGTATGTATAAGGAAATTTGAAGCCTTCTGATATTGATATTGAAGTAGTTTGCCAATACAATCAATTTCCTCGATTCTCGTTTCATATTATGAAAGGTTACATCTTACCAACCGAGACGTGTGATGCTCTCACGGATCAGGGATTTAGGTCTTGTATAGAGAACACCAATGTAATATTTATTTAGGCTTTCCTTCTACTAGTACGTTTTATTTTCTACATCAGTATTTCTATGTATGATCCAAGACTGGTGTGTTTTCGAACTCGCTTCATCTCGTACTTTATTTTTACATTTACATCGGACTAGAGAACCTCTCGGGTCTATATCTCCTCGATGTTATGAGTTACATAATGTTGTCGGTATATAATATGCCCACCATACACAACTGTGTTAAGTAAATAATAATCATTGGAAAATTAATCACCACAGTCCATATAAATAAAAAATATATACCGTAAAAAGTCATAAGATTTCTTTTGTAAGATTTTCTTATCATGGCGCCGTATGTTAATTAAAAAGTTTCCTCAATTAGCAATAACCGCAGCGCGAGTTATTCGCTTTGAGTCCTAATTAATATATTGGCTCTGTGAATCTTTCGTCTACACAATCAACCTTTTTACATCGTCATATATAAATGGGAATCCAAGTCTTTAGACCATTTTTATAATTAGAAAAGCAATGGTTTTACTGAGAATATGGAACAATCAGAGAAACCTCTGTTGGATTATGTTCCATTTCAAAGTCTTTGATAGGTAGTCAGTCTTATTTTTTCCTGTGTAATAAAATATTACCTCTTCGATTTATGCAAGAATTTTTTGTGAGGTACATATAAAAATACAGCCGAATCTTGCAGACTACATATATCGCTTGATTGATAATATTTATATAAAAAGTGTGTTGAATAAAAAAAATTGTTTATAAAACGTAACTATATATATCCATTCATAATATTTTCCATATCTAAGTAAATTTAGCATTTGAAATGTTCCTAAAGTCTCGATCCTACAAGTAGAAACACTACAACATAGTATCTGCTTTAGGTGTCCGAAGACATAAGACAATGTGTCGAGCACTGGGTGGCCGAGGGCTGGTGCGGCGTAGCCGAAGAAGAATTATATGATGAACAGGGCAACGGAAGTGAGTTATTGCAAGGCACTTTCTTAGTTTTAATAACGTGCACCAGAGCAAAATTCTTTTAAAAATATTTTAACTTAATTTAGGTTATCACTTTACTATTGATCATTAGAAAAGCGCCAAAGGCACCTAGTAGTTCGAATTTTCAAATAATAGAGCCTTTAGATTTTTAATGTTTATCTCGGCATTTCTTTGTTAATTTTTTATTCATGTTTTCTTTTATAAAATACCTATTATTTTGTGACGACAGTATGCGTGGTGTCAGCGAAGTCGCTGCCGTTCGAGCTGCTGGCGGCGGTGCGCGAGCTGTGCGCAGCAGCCGCGCCCGCGCCGCACCCGCACTCGCCGCATGACCCGCCCTCGCAGCTGCTACAGGCCTACACGTAAGTACACCATTAATTAGTAACCATGCCAGAGATTCTCCTCTTACAGCCCCGCATATTCACGGAGAAGCCGATCATCATCCATATTCCGAGAAGACCACACCCTCAATACAACCACATAAATAGTTTGCAGATTGTAGGTAGCATTAGAATTATTAGAACATAGAATTTCCACTCCGAACTGCTTAAGCCACCCTTTGAGATAGCAAATGGATTTTTCGAAACAAAATATTAACTTAAATTTTCTGAGCCGAGCATGAAACTTTAAGCTCCACACAATAGTTTCACAATTCGTGCAAATGTTATGTACATACCCGCACAGTCGCTTCAAATTTTGCGAGATAAATTGTTTAATCTCGTTTCTATTTTACTGTAGAATATTCCCAGGCTTTTTTCCATTAAAAGCAACGATTATACTCGAGAGCCGTATTTTCTAAAGGCTTTGCGGAGCTAATTACTTCAACTTATATTTTGACAAGCGCCTTAAGCGTCGGTTTTCCCTGCTTAATAGGTTAAAACTCGCGTGTATCGAATTAAGCTCCAAAATAAATAAATCCATTTGCCATAAGCTCACTACGGCTTTACTGTTTTGTTAGTTTTTAAGCTGAAGTTCACTAATTAAATGACGGCATACGGATTGAGCGTAATACCACTCTGTACATCAATGAAAATTGTTACGTGGAAATAGTAAAAGCTCTCCGAGTACATCGGCTTTATACACTCTGCAAGCTTTGTACGCAATATATCATAATTTGGGTTAGTACTTTGTATATTTAGAGAGATATTTATGTATGGTACGATGTTTCGTACGATACATAAATTTCTCGTATTTTGTAGTTATATTTCCAAACATATATATAAACAAATTTTTATGGATTGAAATAATTTTGGTCCCTACAAAGAGTCCTACCTATAACTTTCGGTCTAGAAAGATAAATTTTTGTTAATCCACTGATAATTTGCAAAGAAACCAATCTTAATAATTCTTACATTAAAGCGCATAAATTGTTGTTCCAATCAACACGTGATTAAAAAAAAGAAATCCTACAAGTGTGTTTTGTAACAATTAATTAAGTAAAAAATCCACGATAAGTGAAACAAGTCATAGTGGGTGTGTCGTGAAGGCACGCACTTCACCTGAGACGACGCCAATTAACTAGTGTTAATTAAGGACAAGCCGTGGAGCTGGTGTAATTGTGTAATTGTCGTGTAAGCGTGTACTTACAGCGGAACACGTGTTGCCTTACACTCGTTGTTGGTCCCAGATGGTTCGAGCCGCTTATTGATCGATGGCTGGCGGTTACCAAAACTATGGCATTACAGAGAGTGCGCGCCGCTGTCGAACTCGGTAAGATATTAACGATAATTGCACGGTTTTGCCACACATTTAGTTGTACATTATCATTTAGTTGAATAAGCATAGACATACACAAACAACGTATATCGCATTTATTTTGACAAACAATAGACACAAGTTTTAGAGTAAATACATTCAACCACTACACAGTACACATAATCCGGTAACAAATACCTGTTTGTGAATGTTTGTTTTGTACGCTCTATTGAATTAACAATATTTCATCATATTTACCGAGGATTTGAATTACAGTAGTAATAGATACATTATTCTTTGCCAAATTACACATCACTATCAAACTAGAATTTTAATCTTTCGTTTAAACATACCTGACCCCATAACTTACATATCATACATGCTTCTTTATCTACAGCTAGGATTACTTTCCGTTCCACAACAATGCCGAGTGATAGAGACTCGAGATGCGGTCGGAATTAGGACAGCTCGCTGGCTATACTCGTTCTCCGCTGAAGAGACCCTAATCAAAGCGAATGAGTAACACAAAAGCTTACAGAGCATTGCATTTCCGGCCATTTCGCTTTATACGAAACGAAACATTCTTGAAGAAATTGGGAATGTCAATAATGCTATACAATTTGGTAAACAGTTTACGCTAGGGGGAAGTAAAGGGCAAGCGAAGGACCGTCAACAAATATTTTGTTTTTCAAAGGGGCTCTATTTAAATTCTGAATATTTTATAAATATCGGTAATTGACTTATATAAAAAAAAAGTTAGTAATCTTTCTCATTTTAATATTTGAACTTAAAAACACGAATGCAAAGCGTCATTATATCATTTTATTCGCCTAGGATTCGAGTATTTCTACGTAACAGATATGAAGTACGGAAATATTCGGCTCCACATCAGCAAAATACAACGCAAAAATTGCTGTGCTGTGGGAATTGAACTTCCGATTGCTCCAACCCCAACGAACGCTCCGAGATCGTCTTTGAATATGCAAAAGGGCAAAACTCGGCTGTTATCATGCCGATCTTTGCAAACGCCAACTCAACATTCCAATTGTGAATTCTAAACCCAAATATCTGAACACAAAGCCCTTGAGAAAATATTAATGAGAGCAACCGAAATTCTCTCCTGTTCATATTTAGAACCGTCAAAAGGACTGTAATGATAAATAAAAAGAAGCGTTTTTCCAATGGGAGTAACATCACCGTTAAGAGGGCAAAAGGCGAAGGTTCACACCCCGAGCTGGGGCGGACTACTGTTTAGATAAGCATCGGGATCTAACGGCGCTGTAACACGAAACCTTTTATTGTGCCCAGACAAGTAAAAGATTGCTACTAAACTGTTATCTATTTTTGGATACCCAATTAAATCATTTATTTTATATTGTAGGCTTCCTAGTTTAATATCCCTTTAGGGAAAACGAATGCGGAATCAAGAATTATTTTTTGAATATTCTTAAACTTACATTAAAGCCAATGTTATGAATTGTAATTTCCACTATTCTCCCTATATTGTTTCCTTACTTATGCATAAGTATACATTGTTATTATAATGTTAATTAATGGTGTAGATCGATCAGTGGAGGGAGAGCACCTCGTGAAACACAGCACTTCATCAGTCGACACGGCGGCTTGGTGAGTTCACTTATAATTTAGTTTTATCAAGTTCTCGCCTCCGCGCCTCTCTGCGACGTGTGCCGGCTTACGTACTTCCAAGGAAAATATTACTTTGTAAATCTCCTCTCGTACCAAAAAAAAGGAAACTATATTAGCGCTGTACGTGTAGTGTTCAATGACTTCTACAAGTATACCAATTGATACAAAATTGTTACTGCTCCAACTACTAAATGTCTAAGGGCTGCAAAAATAATATTACCGACCACCTCAAATATTTTAGCTTCTTTTTCTATTTATTATTTTAGAGGGTTTGATCGTACAGATAATGTCACCCTCGAAGTTACACTTAAAACGACAAAAAGACAATATAATTCATGTGCTAAACTTAACAAATATAAATCTACTGATTTTCTACGTTTCATAGCAGTAATTACAATTCTGGACAATCATTTTTCTTCTTCCGATAATGGGAAAGCCAAAATATAGTTACACCTCCCAGTCATTAATAGATTATTGCCAAATGTTTTAATTAATTCTGCCCTTTCTTTTTCAATTCGAACACATTCTATTATAATATGGTAGACGTCTTCTACTACATTACACTCCGCATAGAACAGTGAATTAATTTTACCCGTGAGGTGAGCAAAGCTATTTAATGGAATATGTCCTGCTCGTAACCTCATTAAAGTTATTACTTCAATCCTCGATATCCCAAATTTGTCAAAACATTGAATTTTGGAAAGTTCAGTCTGTATTGTCTTGTACCAAATTCCCTTGAATAGTGATGTTTCATCGAAATACAACTTCCACATATTTTAGCTTTTAAAACAGATAGTTGTAGAGGTAATACACGAATGCTTCTGAATTTTCTTAGTTATAATATTATTTTAGTATCAATTTGTTATTTTGGAAGTCCGCGATGTAAAATATTATGAAATGGTATGTAGCTATTATATGGAGCCGTTACGTGGTATTTAGCATGTTTGGCTTAGGCGTGGTCATTGACCCTAGTGTGAGTTGTTGTATTATCGTAATATGTAAATGATTACTTTTAAAAAAGCTAATTTTATCGTAACTGGTATGGTACTGTCTGGTACTTCGTAAGGGATGAAAAAAGTCTCTTTTCTTCATTCCTAAGATTATTTTCTTCACCCTGTTTGTACTGCCCATTGTTCTCCATCTACCTATAACATTAGGACGAGACCCTGAGGTCTTGATCAAAGGTTGTACTGATACAACGTGTGCCATTTTTTTTGCGTCACGAGGATATTTCGCCCCGATTCCTTAACTGTGATCGCCCGGCGCGGCGAAGAACCAAGACGCAGACTTTTAATGGTTTTAATGTTTACTGGAATGGCTGTTTCTTGAAAACTATTGGGGATATGACTATTTTTTATGCTCTGCCGTCAACGTTTGGTCTATCTCGCTTTACTGGTTTATTATCTTTTTTTAGGACAACCTGTATATATAATATATTCTAGCGTTACTGGTTTATCATCTGGTTCTGGTACGCCCTGTATATATATTCAGTACATATTGTATGTTCAATGTAAATAATTATTTCCCACACCAGTCTGTACCACATGCGTCTGGTGTGGCGCGCCATCGGCGGTGCTGAAGAGGGCACAGCTGGAGGCTCCCTGCGACTCCTGGAGGCCGCCTGCGCCACCGCCTTGCACTACGCAGACCTAGTGCACGGCGCCCTGGCCGATCAAGGATACTATGAGAACCACGGTATGTACCTAGTACCTACATCCCATTAGATAAAAGAAATATCCATGAATCAGTTTTTCAGCATAGTCATCCACGTAAGTATATCAAGGTCATCTTATTTATATCCGGATACAATAAGACGGCATAATTGTAACGACTTACGAGGATTAACCTACACGCGTCAATGATTACTTACACTTACCATCTAGTGTATTGTAGACAGAGTGTCAGTATTAAAAAAATCTGCAACGCTTAATTAGTCATCAAAAGCCCACAGCTATACAGGTCGTTCTACATATTGCGGTAACTAAACTCTGTGTACCTTACTGGGTGTCATATTGATATTTATTTTAACTTTAATGGAGCAGGCTTGTTTCCCGTGGACATTGATATCGTCGATGCATTACCAAAACTAACATTGTTGCCGATACACTCTCTCGGTTTAATTGACTAACGTTTACCGCAAGGGTCTCAATTATAGTTTTATTTATTAACTAGTGGCGGGCCCGGCTCCGCCCGGGTGCAGATACTTTTTGAGTTCAGTCCACATCAGCAACATATTATTTCCCATACTGTTTTATTTATATTCAAATTCAATTTCGTCCTCTGTACTGCTTTTTCCGTCCCGTCCCGTTACATCCCACCCTGTACCATCTCATTCTCACTCAAGGGATGTAATCCAGCCCCATCCCATCCCTTTGAATATAAAAAAGTAACAAATATATTTGAATTCCTGCCTCATTCCACGGGAACACTACATTTTTCGGGATAAAAAGTATTAAGCTACTTCCATACCAAATTTCAATGAAATCCGGTGAACCCTTTCTGAGTTCATCGCGCAAAACCGCTCAAGCAGACAAAAATTCTAAAAATCATTGTTTTGATACCCTAAGCAATACAGCTACGGCGTTTATATTCCGCCTTTTAAAAACGACAAAAAATCACTACTAAACTAGGCGGCAAAACAACCACGCCCCAACACCGCTACTGTGTAGTTAACTAAATCGTGAATACAAATTGGACGCGCGTTGAATATGTATCAAACAACTTATAAATACAAATGGTATAAATATGAACATTTTCAACAGGTCAAAACAAAACAACAGAGGAGATATGTACGATCGTGAACAACCTGGAGTACGTGCGCCGCTCTCTCTCCGAGTACGACGATGAACACATGTAAGTACCTAATACCAGTGCCTACTGTACGGCGAAATCTTTGAACGCGGCACGCTTCGTTGGCGCCGTCTCCACTTTACTAGAAACGTATCAGTTGCGCTGGAGAAATATGACTTGCTTGGAATGTCTATTTTTATACGTATTATATCATTTTATCGGATTTTGCTCATTGAAATATTCTGCTTATAGGATTTCAGTTTTCAAGGCATATTTTAAATTGAATTTATTGTACATAGAAGAGTATAGCATGAACATATTTTAAGATGCTTATCCGCCCAAGAAAAGCTATTAAATATCAAGATGCAGGTAGGTCCTTAATAGGCGTAGGCATATTTCGATTCAAGCTCAAATACCGCGGTTACAAAAACGCACAAATATAATTATTACCGGTACACATTTCATTGTAGAAAATACAAAACAATTACTATCTATACCGCTAATCTCGTATTCGCTCATTAAAATCACGGATCAAATAATAAATGTAATAAGTAATGCTAAAATAGAAATGAAGCATGGAATAAACGGTAGAGCGCTTCAGGTAGAAATAATTAATATTGCCGAGAATCCTGACGCCTACTGCACTGCGTGGCCATTGAAGCCGAACGTAATTAACAACACACAACCAGCCTTCAAATAGCAAACTAATGTTACACAACTGAAAGGCGGGAAAACACATTCATAAGCTTTTAAACGTGATTCAATTCGTTAACAAAATAATCATGTAGGATATTATTGTAAATAATAAATAATAAACATCGTGAGGATACCTGCATACCATGGCGATTTTAAAGAATTTCAATGGTATGTAGAGCCTGCCTGAGATGTCTGCCAACCCGCACTAGGCCAGCGTGGTGGACTATATGGCCTAACCACTCTCAATCGTACTCGCGTTTGTGGAGGAGGCTCGTGCCCTGCAGCCCACTGCAGGGACGTATATGGGCTGATACAATACAATATAAATAAATACACGTAAACAAAAATATAGAACGCTACTTTAAGGTACCTATATTTTAATTGGAATTGTTACTCGATTTCTTTTTGATTTGAAATAAGTCATCCCTAGCAGAAAACTTAGTTGGTGATCAGTTTTTTATAAAAGGCCAAATTTTAAGTGTGTAGATACGAGCAATCAGATTTTTCTGAAAACTTTTAACGATATCAACTTAAAGCTAGACACGTATACAAAATGTTGATCTTACTTTACTTTAAAAAAATATATAAAAATCTTGATTTTTATCGCAAAGAAAATCTATCTGAGAGTGGGTAAACACTTTTTTGAATGAAGCAATTAAGTTGGGCAAAATGTTTCACTATGTCAATATTCACCATGTCTAGTCAGATGAACATTTAGTTAATTGGATATTTTAATAGTGTAATTACAATAAAGTTTTATAATTTCTGAGAAAAATAGAGCCAAAATAAGTAATCTACATTTTTGCTATTTTGTCCTAAGCGTACCAAATTACATATTATCGTAGTATATGTGTAAAGCAAGTGCCTTACTTGATCGCCTTGCATGAATCGCCTACCGCTCGTTTTTATTATAACGAGAGAAAAGCTGTTAAGCTTCTCTTCCGTTCCCCGTGAGAGGCCGTAAGGGCTTTACATGCCGCTTCACGCTCGTGGCTTGCGAATTTTTTCCTGCATTTTTCTATTAGGCACGCTTGCGGATATTACGGTCGGGCTGTGTCCCTAACAAATCCTACGCTGACATGCCGACTTAAACTTTCCGGTAGCTGTCACCCGCATTCCGGGCCCACTGAACGTCTCCCTAATTTTCTTCCCTGTGATCATTCGACACAACACTAGTTAACAAATGTCTCCGACTCACAACTTGCTTTGGACGCCACCCACGACTGATACGCAAGAAGGCGATCTGTCGTCATCTTGGTGGCGCTGTTAGATTGCGTCCAGCGTCTCTGAATACCCCGTTTAAAACACCACGGCGAAATTCATGCATTCCCTAACTTATAATGTTACAGGGCGTACCTTGTTAACTATACCTGGGAAATCGTAGGCTCGTTGCCAATCTTTAAAGATAAATGAATGAGAATGTGCGAAAAATTGGTTACCGTCTACCGATTAATAGGCGTCCAACTTTTTCATTTATATTCATTCAATAATTACAATAAACGACACTGGACGATAAAATTTTACTTTGTTTAAGAGTACGTTATTGATAGAGCATCACAGCTTAGCGGACCTTAGCCTTCCTCGAGAAGCTGAGTGTAAAATAAGAAACGTCAAAAGTCAAATGTTCCATCTTACCGAATTACATATTT
The DNA here is from genome assembly GCA_033459515.1 of Theretra japonica. Lineage (NCBI taxonomy): Eukaryota > Metazoa > Arthropoda > Insecta > Lepidoptera > Sphingidae > Theretra > Theretra japonica. The sequence continues at coordinate 6,527,087 of CM065937.1, forward strand.
AGTGGGGTCTAGATTATATTGGCGATTGTTATAGATATTTCATTGCTAAGCTCCTGAACCTAGAATACAATAACGAAAGGCTTGTTTTATATAACCACTACTTTGTTTAGGGTTAATACATCCAACTGGGTGCCTGGTATAACAAATGTACATCGTTCATTTTATGGAGTAATTATTACACTATATGAAGCGTTAACAACCTTTGTAACAATTATGCTCCACTCTACTACTCGACAAATTGAGTAGGGATTCGTCTACATTGTTTGAGCGCTCATAATATATCTTTAACAATGAAAATGTTTAGCTCGGACTGCAATATTAATTATTTTGATATTGTTGCCGTGGATATAACAAGTAACTAGAGTATTTCTATTGTTTTCTGAAATCCAAACATAATGAGGAACGAAGTGGTCGTTTTCGCATTCAATTTATTTATTTATAAAAAAATTACAATGCAAACTAACGGCATAATATTTACACGTTTATTAACGTAAACGTTTGTTTATTTTATTTTATTTGGATCACCAGCGTAACGTGTATTCACACTTACATACATAAACTCTCGCTTTTTTTTCTCAGAAGAAGTAGGCATTGGTTCTCCTTGTTATTACCAAGATTACCTACCCATGTTTCGCCTTGTCTCTTCCGTCCCAGGATGTGATAGGAGGCGAGCCTATCGCCATATCGGGCACAAATTCCTGACTCTGGGCTGCTAATAAATAGAAAAATCTTATGTCACTTTGCCCGACCCGCGATTCGAACCCGAGACCTCAGCTTTGCAATCATGCCGTGTACAACTGCCCCACCTAGGCACCTAGAACTATTTATTTTGTTTTTTAATAGACACATACTTGTTCAATTATTTCACATTGTTGTTCACATTATTTCAAATGTACGGGTTAATATAAAGCTTATATTTTTAATTCTTCACATCGTATAGCACTAATAAAATATTGAGGCAGTATTTATAAGGATACGATTTTTAATTAACCCTTTCTCGTGCGGAATGCCATTAAAGTGATAATTGCGTATACGGCAAAACATTCCTAATGCGTTTGATAGTTATCGGCACCTTTATACTCGTATAGCTCAAACATTAATGGAATCGTAATTATTCGTCTCACATAAAATCAATCAGTATTTAAAAGACCAGACTGAAATATTGTGATTTATATTATCTTTACGTGAATTTATTGACAAAAACAATTCAAATTCGCGATAAAATCCTTAGGAATTCGTTTTATTTCAATGCATAACATTCGCGAAAATCTAAGAGATCATTAAATAAACATTTTATTTTCGACGTCGATGATTTTTGACGAAAGAACTGTCTTGGTAGTAAATCGAAAAACCAGTGATGGTAGGAAACTCGTGGCAAATACCATAGATGGTAGAAACTCATATTAGTGACCCTTACAAGTTGCAAGTGTATAACGTTATGGGCTTAGCCTCCATTATTAAAATTCCATATATCCGACTTTTCGACATTTCGACTGTATTTATCGGGGTAGCGTATATCAGTGGACACTCTATCTGGTCTGTGCCACAGTTTAATAAGTTGAAGTGTCACGTGTACTGTGGAATAAAGCTTTGTTCGAAAATCTCATCGCATGGAACAACGTTTTTGTTTCCTAGTCTTTTTAAAACTTATTTCATACGCTGTATATTCTCTTTAATCGAGTGTGATGTAGTTCTTACCTAACAATCATAATCATAATAGGTAAATCGCACAGAACTGATGAATATCATAACCGTATTGTCGTGTTAATAATATATAGAGATGATTTATAAGAATATAGACAGTTGCACATTGGACCGTGTTGTCTTAAGACATCCCGAATCTCGTCATTACACTAGCGTCTGAAAGCTGTGACACCTGACGTTGCTCGATCAATAGTCAAATACACCTCAGAAAGGAGGATTCAATTTATCAGCTTTTTTAAAATCAGAAAATAGGTTTTTCCGGGATAGCAAATTGCAGTTCAACTTTAACAAGGTAGAAAGTGGATGACAAATTCGTAATCGCAGGATTTTCTATTGACGTTTTCACTTTTAACGTCCAGTTGGCACAGCGAGGGACTCAGCAGTTAGATTTATGTTAAAGGTTTGAACCATGCATGGATAAAAGTCCGTATAACGTGTATACTTATAGCCGAAGAGTCCATGGCCGCCAGAAATTCGTCATTTTATGAAAGCTGAAAATTTAAAGTTTACAGATATCATAATATTTATCTAATAATATGGAATTTTGCCAACGTTATACTATGTATACGAGTAAAAGGTATATTTTATATTTGTTTCATAGGTAACTAGCAAATTAAGGTCTTTCCTTGGCAGCTAGGCACTTTAGACGGTTCTTTCTATTTGTCAGGCACATTGAACAATCCAAACTTCATAATTTCTGATCGTGTAATGCCTAGACCAACTTTCAACTTTTATAAAATCACGAAGGTCTGGCGGTCACGGGCTCTTGGACTATTGTTCTGAATGTCATTACACGAGGAACTTGTGTTTATGAACGCACCTACGATGGCACTAATGATAAAGGACTAATTCTAATGTTAATTATGATCAAATATTTGGAAATTAAAAAAACATAAATTCTTATCTTTATGTTATCTTTTTCGTATTAGGAAAGTCGAATTTGACCCACACTGTATAATATACAAGTCGAATATGTATCACAGTTATGAATATTGCGCTAAATATTTTTGATCGCGTGTTCCAACAGCGCGAACGACGACAACGCTCGTCAGCTGGTGCGCGGCGCGCTGGGCACGCTGGAGGCGCGCGCGTGCCGCGCCGCCGTGCCGCTGGCTGCGCGGTCGCGGCCTCCGCTGCGGAAGGCTGTGTTCCACCTGGCCTGGTCCCCCGATACGCTGCCGACGGCACAAGTACGTGTTCATAATCATCAGGACGAAACAAGCTTAAAATCCAACTCTCACTCTTGTACTCGACTTATAACTTGATCGTTTTGTTAACGTCGTTTTATAAATTGTATATTTGCAGCCGAATATTTTTTAATATAATACAGGTATACCTATGGCCATCAATGATGCACATAAATATGTCGGTATACATGACACAAGAACACAGGAAACAAGATAACAGAACAATTACAGTTTGTTTTAGACATTGTGTTCACCTTTGTTTCCATGAAATGAAAAATGACATAGTACCTAACTGCTTATCTTGAAAGTAAATTATGTTTCAAAATGAACACTGCAATTGAGTAGTTAATTTAAAGTTCCGTACACACTGCACACAATATAGTGGCCATGTAATTTGCCGGAGGTGACAACATAAACAGTGTTGTGTTGCCCGGCGCGTAATAACACACGCAGACATCTCACTCCCAATATTAAACCGTAAACCACGACATTAGTGCACGGTGCAATAAAATTGCTCGTAAATCTTGAGCCATGGAAGACGGTGTATGGTATTGTCAGCTGCAACGACGAGCAGAAAACACTATTATCTCGGAACAAATAACAATGAAAGGGTCGTAACGTCAACTCCGCTATTTATATCCATCCTTTATAATTTTCAGAAATGTTATTCCTTCATGGCGCTCACGATTTATTTAGTTTATATTTTCATTGGTATCTTGAGATGGTGTTCGATCTCTGTATTTATTTGTTCATGTTTTGCTCATGTTCATTTGTTTTTGCATCTAGGCGATAACTCCGCTGCTGGAATTCCTGGACCAGCACTTGTCTGCTCTGAACACGTGGCTGCTGCCGCGCGCCTTCATACGAGCGCTGGCGGGCTGTTGGAGCGCTGTGCTGAAGGAAGTGTCTGCGCAGGCTGACGCTGGTGGGGCAGAGAGGCCCCGGGTGTACCACCACAGACTCAGGGAGGCTCTTGACCTCCTGGCGGAGTTCTTCCATGCTGAAGGGAAAGGTATGTGTACCAACGTTGTACGATATAAAATAGAAGATAAGTTTTATATTTCGTTTTTCAGTCGTATTACAAGTGTCATTGTGATGTTATGAGGATTTATACCTAGAGGCTCAAAATCAGTGAGCAATATTTTGTGTTGGTTATAGAAGTGTGCTGCCCAAGAAACAAAAATTGGCTATTTCATGCGAATTATAAAGAAATTCCAACTTCCATTTATCATGCCGAGAGAAAAAGTTAAAATGTTATCCAATTAAAAGTTACTTTCCTAAGTTTTCTTGAAGTTACCCAATCAAATTATTTCGAATCAAGGAGCAATTTACAGTAATAACAAAAAGCCCCTTCCTGAATAATTGGAATTAGTGTGAGGTACATGCTAACTTTAACCTATTGTTCAGGCTTGCCAATGTCTGAAGTGCACAGCAACGAATGGTCCCGCGTGGAACAGAGGATGCAGTACCATCAGGCTCCTACAGAGGAGCTGTTAGAGCTGTGGCTGGCGGACAGACTCGCAGAACAAGCCCGCACTCCGCTGCCGTCGCCCTACGGATCCATTCTAGTCAGGTAACACTATGCCATTAATAATATGTCTGTAAAGTAAGATTAGTCTATAGGTGTCCGTCTTCTTGCCCTCGTCTCCCTCGTATTTGATGTTACCAGGATGATTTTTTTATGTTTCCCGCACTTTACTATATGCATATAAAATAAGAAAACAAAGGAGATATAATACTATTTATTTTTAGTTATTTCAGGATATTGTTGTTTCTAACTTTCTATGCTTGTGTACAAAGATGTAAGTACAATAAAGACTAAATAAATAACGGCCTTATTCATGGACAATTTGTAAACCTATTTTAGTTATCGAATGTTTTGTCTTCTCCGCTCAAACTGAATTCAAAAGTTGTTCGAAAGGGGAAAAACATTAGATAACTAAGATAGTTTTTAAAACTGTCTATGAATAAAGCCGTTAATGTAAAGAAGGTGCAATAAGCGGACTTATCGCTATCGACGATCTCTTCTAATAAACGTTTAGATGGAATTAAATAAACAGAAAAAGAGGCATTTGTAAGTATGTTGCAAAACGATTTAACTTTAATTTTTTTATCATGCTACCAGATTGACATCAATCTCTTTGAGAAATTATCTAGTCCTATGCAAATAACATTTATTAACAAATAACATTTTAACCACAAATCCATAGAAGGAGGAATGGTCAATCTGAGTTTACATTTTCGAGCTTCAAAGTTCAATAGATATTGTGTATAGAACAAAGTTTTTTCTTTGTACAGAAGGGCAGATGTCTCCGTAAAAAATATATAAAACGAAGTTTTCGGTGTTGGTAAAACCACTTCTAACCGCCATCTTGAAAAACGGTTATATACGGTTATAAACGGTTATATCAGTACTTGCGTTACATTTATCTGCGGTTTTGTGCGGTTACGTGTCATATAATTGATTTTTGTGTGTAGACTACTGGAGATATTTCAATTTGTTTTCAATATCATTGGTTCCCTAAATACTTGAAAAACTCATATGAACATTCACATTATACCAATTAAAGACAAAAATATTACCTATGCATTATTTATATAAAGAAAAATACTTTGCTGTCAGTTTACAAGTTTGTACAACACGGTGCTATTGTCGCTACACTGTTGCCGTTACTAAGTGTCGTATCTATCAATATCCATTAAGGTATACGTTTACATAACCCATATTACACTATTATTTTAATGAATTGTAAATATCAGAGTTTACTTTAAACACAATGAAATGATACTTAACGAAAGCTATAACTATTTGTATTCATTTATGAACAACAATTTATTACATCTATGGGAGCAACTAATTGAATATTTTAGTCAATAGCTCAATGTTTATGCGGCAATATCGGTGTATAGGTTTATAATCGATATTAATCGGTGCGGTTAGTCGGTGTGATGACATCGCTTGATGCTCAATCAATGTTCTATCAATGGCAGATCGATTTGGGTTATTACTGTTATTAGCACAATGATCGACATTGTCGATATATGTTGACATATTATATGTCGATATATTTTGCCATTTGCCATTGTGTATTGATAGTCAATCACCACGCACTTTAACGGTGAAGGAAAACATCGTGAGGAAACCTGCATACCGTAGCGATTTTAAAGAATTTCTACGGTGTAAGTCCGCCAACCCGCACTAGGGCAGCGTGGTGGACTATATGGCCTAACCACTCTCAATCGATTCTCTCGATTGTAGAATAGGCCCGTGCCCAGCAGTGGGACGTATATGAGCTGTTAAAGAAAAAAAAATATTTTCCCAGCGTTCGTGGCGCAGTTGTTTAGACGCCGGCTGCGAAACGAAAGGCCGCGGGTTCGATCACCGCACCGAAATGTTTGTCTCTCGTAATGTCTGATACCCACGACACAAGACTTAATTGATCTTAATGTGGGGTCAGGACTACGTATGTGACTGTTGGGTGTATTTATTTATTTATATGTATGAATCGAACAGTTTTGGGAATTTCGAGTGTTTTGTATGGAATTACACTCGTCTTGAAATACTAATATGTACTATGTAAATCATTACATAGTATATACGAGTTTTAGTGTTTCGAGAAGAATCCAACTCTTCTTCACATCTTCACTTGTACTTACCATCTAGTAGGTTTTATTGCCGATAATTACGAGAGGAGTGGTTAGCTCGTCACGCCTGTCTATATACAGGAGCAATACACTCACATCCTATTATTCAATTTGCAAATAAATAAAAATAACTAAATATTAAGCATTATACCTCGTGACATTAGGTGTCAACTCTCTTAAATACACTGACTTCTATGATTGATCGTGTACACACACAGTGTACACAAAACGGAGTGTAATATTTTGAGGATTCATGTATGCACACATGTATGTGAAATTCTTTATTCTACCATAGTTTTTAAATGACTGAACAGATTTGATAGCCTCCGTGGCGCAGTTGGTAAGACGCTGGCTGTGAAACGAGAGGCCGCGGGTTCGATTCCCGCACCGACACAAATGTTTGTTTGAACCACAAGTACTAGTATCGGGTCTGGGTGTTTGTGAGACTGAAAAGTGTCTCGTAGTTCCTGATACTCGCGACACAAGACTAGATCTTAGTGTGGGGTCAGGACTATGTATGTACGTGACTGTTGAGTGTACTCTTTTTTATTTGGAATTTGGATATATGGCTGTTGTTTAGACTAATAAGGACTGGTTTTTTACTTCTAAGTTATATTTTGGCCTGACAATCGAACTTTTTTTATTGATTAAAATGTAAGTAATCAGTAAATGCATTGTAATTAGGGTTTACTTCAACCACGACTCGCTGTGCGTGGAGGTGTTGTCTGCTCGCGACGTGATCCCGCTGGATCCCAACGGACTAAGCGACCCCTTCGTAGTGCTCGAGCTGTTGCCGAAGCGACTCTTCCCGAAGACTCACGAGCAAAGCACCAACGTGCAGAAGGTAACATTTTATGATTGTTCAATTTCGAATGGTTTTCTATTTTCTTAATTATAGCAATTTTCTATGAATGTTCATGATAATATGGCGTGTATTATTAACATTTTGAAACAACTGAAACTCATTTTTACCGTAGGCTCACACCCACCATAGTAATAAGTAATTGAATACTTAAAGGTCATAATCAAGTAAAGTGGTGCTAGAACGATATCTGAAACATTTTAGGTTGTATGATAAATATTCTATGACTAATAACGAAAAAATATTTATTTTTAATTCTTCAAAAAGTAGATTAGATAGAGCTGAAACATGTAGGCTCTAAGAATTTTATTAGTACCAACATACTCTTAAAACTTATTGCAATTATAATTCTGGGGCCATTTTATTTTAATTCACATCATCTTCGTGTGGCCTTTAAACAATCTCTTTGTATAAACACGCATGAATACTCATGAAACCAGAAAACCCTGAACCCTGTGTGGGACGAGTGCTTCGAGTTCGCGGTGTCGCTGGAGGCGTGCCGCTCGGCGCAGGCGGCGCTGTCGCTGTCGGTGTGGGACCGCGACGTGCTCACGGCCGACGACTTCGCGGGCGAGGCCTTCGTGTCGCTCGCGCGCGTGCCCGGCGTCAACAGCCACGCGCCGCCCGACCCGCTGCGCCCCATCGAGCTGCCGCTCATGCAGCTCCACGATAGAAGTACGCCTTTATTATTTACAAAGTACTAGCAACCCAGCACCACCCCGGTGCAGATTTTCTGTAAGTGGAATGGAAACTCCACACCAGAAAACTGATTTATTAGTTACTAACAACACAGCACAGCTAGGCGCCTGTGCAAATTTTATTTTAGTTGTGTGGAGACTGCAAAGCTTTCTTCTTCACCAGAAATTCTTATTTTATACAGCTAGTCTGTGCGTTTTTGGTGCATTAAAAATACAAAGAAGCTATACGTACTTATATATAAAACTTCTTGAAGCATCTACCTATTCAGGAAAAACCATTGTGTAGTTTACGATTACCATTTACGATGTTTGTAGTGACGACGAGAAGCGACTCTATCATAAAATATGCTTAGATTATGGTCTGAACTCAGAACGGTTAAAAACAATGTTGGAACACGAACTAAAAAACAAGTGTAATAACAAATCTTGACCGATATTATACTGTTATTTTATATCTATCTTCTGACTTATTAGGTAGACATTAAATACTAATACCAAGACTGTTAGAAAAGATATCAATGTCTTCTGAAGATTTCGCTATCACGCTGTATTTTTGATCCGTACTCATCATTGCATTCGCTTTTATGATTTAAACTCTTAATGAAAACGCAAAACGTTACGTTACAATGCCATGTAGGATCGATTCTATATGCAAAACTTCAAAAATCGTCTTTTGTTCCGTCGCCAGTGAGGAATATTTATGACGTCGTTCGGTCCGATTACAAGACTAGCATTAATAAGTCTTGTATCCATGTGGAATACACATATTTTTGTATAGCCAACAAGTGAAAACGGACACGCAATTAAAGACAACGCGAACGACTGGGACGTCAGTAATAGTTAAGCAGAATTGATTGCAAAACAGTTTCTCCTTTTCTAAGAAGGAACAGTTTTGTGACGATATTTCGCAGTTCAATCTCTGTTTGTAAAAAAATAAAATATACCTTAGCTGTATGTTTTCATTTTCAATCTTTAAAGCTAAAGTGCTAAGTGTATTTTAGTGATTCTGAAATAGTGTACCTGCAATTCAATTCACGTCATAAGTACCAAATAAAAACTTTGTATAGAGGTTGATAAATCAAGTCCAACTGCAAAGAAAGCACCACTTCTACATTACTGACAAAACTCAAAGTAAAAACTGTTTCACAGGTCACCCCATCCTACAAATACTGGAGTCGCGCACCACTGACAAACTGGCCATGGATTTCATCAAGAAACAAAAACTCAGATTCGCTGAACAGTAAATTTGTTTTTCTGAAATAGTCTTCAAGTTATGTTTTCCTAATGAGTTTCATTGTTTCTATTTACGCACAACGTCCACTAAAATGTCGACAATATTATAAAAATATTTTCAAAAAAAAAGAGTATAATATTTTTAAAGTCTAAATTTAATTATTACGCGAATTGTCTATTTATTATAAATTATTAAGATGTAACGACACATCAGTATTAATGTGTATAATATACTACAAAGACTGTGTAATTCTTCTTACTCATGAGAGATATATATACATAAAAATATGTATTTGTGTATGTGGACTTTAAATGCATTTTATATGTGTATAGATAGTACGCACCCTCGGAGCTTATGTCCCTAGCTATTAGTCTCTATTAGAAGTTCCCGACCAAGTACTTTAAGACTCGTTGTTATTATTTCCTGTATCTATATATTGTCTAATCTTTATACACCTCTATAGAATACACATATTGTACACGAAACTCCAAAACTTTATATATCAATTATATCCGTTTTATATCTGACCCAAACTATAATTCCATATTAGTTATTCGTTTCGTGGCACACATTATTGCTACATATCCTTCTACTCTGTTAATGACGAGCCTAAAATCTTCTCTTACACTCTATCAATGGAATAATAAATATTTTATACACTGCGTTTCATGAGCTTGCTTGCTACATAATCCTATGGATGTAAACACGGTATTTTTCTATTACTTTATAATATCTTTTTATATTGTACCTAAGTCTGTAAGCGCATTAAACGAGCTTTGTTCCCGTCACATCTTTGTATTGGATTACTACACAATGTCTTTAACGACTGAAATTCTGAGTTATATATGCGTTTATATATATTGGGATCGGCACACAATCGCTTGTGTGGGTCCTTCATTCACCGTGTATTTCACAATCCTGTTCTTTCGTAACAATTGTACACAATCCTTCTACTGCAGACTTTCTTTACACTCTCGCAAAGGACCTTTTATTACTAATAATTATACATTTTATAACTACGTGAGGACGTTCACTGTGTAGGTATACAAGTACTTATTATATTATGATAGATATAAATTGTATTTCGATGTTTTTAATTAGCGATCAAATGTAATGTAATTGTTTGTGTAACGTTATACATATAATTGTTTTATAATATTGTGCTAGGAAAAGGGGAAAGACAAGCGTATATTTGTGAGGTATGCTTGTAGTGACGCCGGTCGAGCTGAAAACAATCTAGGATTTTGTAAAGAGGCGGCCCGTTTTGTGGTTCGGTGGATAAATGGTGTTTTGAGCAAAATCGCGACATAGCCATCGTTTCCGCTACGCCGTAAGCACTACATTTATTTATATTTATAAATTGTTTGATACAATTGTACCTATGAATTTCATTACGGAATTCGTACACCGAGCCACTTGTGAGTAGATATGAATCTTTTTACACGTATACCGTACCAGATATTTATTACGAAGGCAAATATATTTTCAGAATATGATAAAATATATCGCAGATTTTCCTTCAGACTTTTATTTATTTATTGCGTTAATATATTAAATTTATATAATGTATACTAAGCATTTAATAAATATATTAAAACCATATCCAAATATAAACGATCATATCGCAGAGCTTGTATGCTGTAGGTACGAGATATATATTTTGTAAACTAATATCCTGTCAAGGTTATTAAAACTGTCATACATTTTTTATAACGTAAGATCAAATCAGCTTTCAAACTTTAATTTATTCGTACACACATCAAATCAAAATTGAGCAAAATTGATCACATTTCTCCCCCATTTAATAAAAACTTCATATCAGAAAAATATTCTTTGGCAAACTAGACCATTCCAAAAGTCAATTATTTAATAATAGGCTGTACAAAGTAAATTATTTTACATTCGATATAATTATATTTTGGATCATGTTACTAATGAGTCATGGCAGTGACCGCTAAAACTTTTTTTGTACATGGATATATTACACGATTTTTTCTATGAACCTATTTGAAAGCCATTTGGAATTCTTAAGTACCGCAGTGACATTGTAATGATGATCGATGAATTGGAAGAAATGTTTGGCTCAAGGTAGCATTGCCGACAGAGAGCAGGTTGCGACGCCGCTACGTCGTGACATCGTCTAGCCCCTTTCCACATATTAACTAAAGTAGACACTATTCAAAATGAACATTAACTTGGCCTCCCACGCAGACATAGCCATACAATGTTCACATCATATATAAATATAGTAATATCCTCCAAATAAATGTGGAACACGCTTTTCCTCTTTACGATAAAGTTGAGCTGTCTAGTATAAAAATGTCTACTTACCTTCTTAATAGGTGTGATTATACGCAGAACCCACTCCGTATGTGCTGTAACTCGATGGAATTTAAAATGTGTGTTTATTTATTAATTGATGTATAATTATAACAAATTGTATCACTAACATTTGTGTTCCTGGCTTTAATAAAGTATATAAATACACGGATGCTTTTATTTAATGGTCCCCGAAAAATCTGTAAAAACGCTGATTTACTAGTAAGAAAAACAATATGAAAACGTCAACACTTACAAGTGGATTTTGAATATAAAGCTGGTATTATCACCTATCTAAAATGGAATATTCCAGGCTATATTGCTTTAACATCTGGTGAATTTGCAATTCAATATGGATGATATTAAAATGTAAAATTGAAGGCGGTATTAGAACGACTTCTGTTGTACACCATTTTCTAATATCAAAATGAAACTCACGTAGCAGGATTCAGTGCTCTAAAATACAAAACGCCGCAGCTTCGTTACCAGCAATTTATCTGATGTAAAGTGACCACTATTAATACCCACTATACCTGAGTATCGTATGTTTGAGTATAATAGAAACGGCGAGAGAGCCATTTGATACCAATACGGATTTGTTAATTCTATGAAAGTAAGGAGACTATAAAATGGAATTCCCAATAGCCTACTAATTGCATAGACTCTATACTGATAGAGCCTATTATATGCATTGCTTTGTGATAAACAAACTAACATCAGACTCCTGGTATAACGATAATAACACAATAATTTTATAATTGATTTTTGTAATTGTTACTTGATTGTATAAGGGCATGAAGCATGGAATGGCTATAATGCATTAAATGGAAAGTTATAACCACTCAAACAAAGTGTTATCATCTTTCACCGTTCAATTAAGTCATATCGCCCAAAGCCGGACATGCTGGCTGGAACTAAACAACACCGTGTTCATCGCCACTTACCATCCAACACCACCAGCTACATTACATCAACTTTTAATTACATGAAATACTCTTAATAATCGCATAAATAATATTTTTCAGTAAATCACGTTCGTCGAGTTATAAGAAGTATTAAAGACGGTCCGGGGGCTTGTATAAGGACAACATAATATCCGCGGAATATTCCGCTAGATACTGGTACAAGTGAAACGCAGGCACGGAAAACTTTTACACCTTACCGCTTCCAAACGATTGCTCGTTAACTGAATACGCCGACGACGAATTTTTGTCGCCTTTACAGACCTAATTTCCTTTCAGACTAACGTGATGAATTTTTATAGCCACATTTTAATAATATCGGCTCTGATAATATTTTGTATGTATAATTTATTCTCTCAGATCTGTAACGTGAAGCGGTGTTTTAATATTTTCTGTTTTGTGTCTCGTTAGCTTAGTTCAGTTGTTAATTTTGTTTGATCTGAGCTTACCAAATACCTATAACGTTGTTTCGTATTTAACCAATCTAAAAAAGGAGTTCATTAATCTTAATTCAAAATCTTTTTGTAATTTACAGATCACATTACACATGAGTGAACCACATAATGTTTAGACAAGAACGGTATTTTAATTCCGTCTAAAGCAATTTCTTAACAAACCATAGCCGAATGTTCTAATGTTCGAAAGTTGTTGTTCGCACTCAATGTGTCCTTACTTTGATGAAAACCTTTACAAAGTAGAATTTGTGTCTATTCACGTATAACGCCAGTGAGGTTACGAAGTTTAATACCATTATTAGCCGGCGACTACTCAAAAATAGCTTCCATTCAGTCCCGTGCCTTTCATTTCATCACTCGCCAATACCACACTACGCAGTACGCAGGTATGTTGTTGTCCTCGCTTTGTCGAGCGAAAACTCGGAAAATGTTCCTATACGGACTCTATTATTAGTTCTGATTAAATTCTGCGGGGGCAAAACTAGTTTTCACCGCGGGTTTATGAGTAATAAGTCTGTCAATTTATATCGACGCGACGGTTGGCTACAGAATTATTTTGATGAAAATATTGGTAGGTGTTTTACACTTTTCAACTTATATATTGTATTTGTCTCGGGTCTGGGTGTTTGTGAGACTGAAAAGTCTCTCGTAGTTCCTAATACCCATGACACAACCCTCGATCTTAGTGGGGTCAGGTCTATGTATGTGACTGTTGGGTGTATTTATTTATAATTATTGTTATTTATATAACATTTTTCGTTGTAGAACAGGACGTGAAAAAATTGAATTATGGACACCTGGGTCTTCTTAGTAAGCCAATTAAGAAGAAAAATTTAGAAGCCATCAAGGAAAAACGTACTTAAACAATTGACTCTGTCAACATTCCTTAATTTATAATTAATTGTAAAGTAATAAGATCTTACAGGGCGGAAAACCGCAGTAATAAAATTTTATGAGGTAACTAAGAGTTCGCGATCCTGAAAGTTTCCTAAGTTTGTAACACTAGATACGTCTACTTAATGATGCACTTCCAGAGTGAAGTGACAAACTTATACCACCGTTCAATACTATAGATTATGTCGAAGTCAAACTATTTTTCGGATTTTGTTGTATTAATTAACTTCCTTAGATTTAGAAGGTTTTATGGTCAGGGGGTGAACTCAGGTGTTAGTCATCCGCAGAGTCAGTTACATGCCTATCTATATTTAAGTTTATTAAAAATTAAGAAATTATATCAATATCGCAATAAAATGCAAATCATATATTGTACTTTTGTAACTTTTTATCATATAGATAAAGCGTATTAAATAGTCGCAAAGTTTTAAATCAAACCGCAAACATAAATAAATATCTCTTTGGCGCGCCGCCACAAATACGAATTCGCACATTTTAAATCCACGTTCATTTTTCACATTTTAAACTAGAATTGAACATGCGAACAGATATTAACGAATAACATTCATGTCATCCGATAAATAAAATGTACGTGACGCGATTACATATACTGAATGTGGAATCCGATTTCTACCCAGAGTCATTTTCAATCAATACTGGAACGGGCGAATGGCTTCAGCTGCCTTTTAAATTAAGCATAACCACAATTTCCTATTCGCGGTTTCGACATTCTGGCGAATGATGCTTAACGTATTGAGCACGTTATCTAAATTGCACACTCGAGTGGCGAGAAGCGGCAGCTACGGCGTCAAAAGTGACCGCCTGCCTGTGGTTTACTAAAACATTAATGAACTCTCCGCCATTACATGGACGGGGACCTTTTCAATTCGTGCCAGATTTTTTTATAAATCCTACAACAAAAGACTGATTAAACCGTATTGAAGAGGAAATTCTATTGGATAGGGGAGTTTGCCTTTAGTCTTTTGGCCGGCGCTGTCTATATTACACTTTCTATATTATATTTATTCTATATTCTTTCTATGTTATTGTAGTATTGAGAACTTTAATGAGTTAAATAAATGTGATTCTTCCCACTAAATTCTATATATCATCATCATAAGTTTTTTTGCGTCCACTGCTGGACATAGGCCTCTCCTATGGCACGCCACTGGGCTCGATCTTCAGCCCATCGTCTTCAACCGCTACCATCCACCCTGCGAATATCGTCGCTCCACCTTGTTTTTTCCTAATTCTATTTATATACGGATGTTAATTAGTGAGCGCACCGTGCACGTTCCCGCTACTTTGCTCCTGAAGCGTAAACTGCTCTGCATGCTGTGCTGACTACGGATAGGCATATATCTCTCCTTCCTTATAAATTAGATGAGACATATCTTACATTTTGAACCATTCCTTCACTATATCAACCTATAAACACGACTTGTTCATTTTTGTTAATTTTAATAAATAATACTTGCTTAGACTAAAAGTCCATCGAAATTATTGTTTATAACTATGAAAGACAAGCTCAATATGTTAAATACTCTCTAACACTTTTAAAAAATACTTTCTCCGCGAACCTTTTTCCTTGTTACAATATGATCTGTGTTCATTTTTCTCGCCCTTTATAAACCCTCGGTGTAAAACCACATGACATAAATAGAATAGCAGTCCCTAACAAAAATTAATGGGTCGTTAGGTTCACCAGGCTGTACGCTTCTGTGTGCGCTCTGTACACAGAATTCAATTTACTTGCTTCTTCCTGTTAGAGCTTTCATGTTCGCATCGTTCCGATACCTGTGTAGTTCCGCCGACTTCCGCCCTCCTCCGCCCTCCTCCGACCTACGTAGACAAACACGCTATTCCACTGCCCGTACAGTGTCTGTAAATAAAAATAAATTGTGTCAATTGATTTTCTAGAGTCTGTACGCGTGAGAGAATTGTATTATGTAGGCACTAGTTTCTTAACAAGATAAATAGCTGAACACACATTATATATATATATATATATATATTCTAGACCCCCGGTAAAAATATATATAAAAAACTCCAAAATATATATAACAAAGTGCCAAAATCGTATTACAATTGTTACCATTATTTTGTTAGATTTTAGCAGTTTATTTTGGTAGAATTCTGCTTAAATTGTTTATTACTTAATATGATAAAAAAAACATAGTTTTTAGTGTATGATAACAATTTCAAGTCTCAGTACTTGAAAATAATATCGGTGCCTTTTAAATCAAAACGAGAAAGAGCAGAAATCCAATACAATTTTTGTCGAGAAAAGGCTCTCAGCACGGCTTTTAACGCAACGTAGACGAGCAATTACTACAGTTTTACCTCGGTATCCTTAATCACAACTCAGATTTTCTTACCTCCTTTTTATCATGTCGCTGACTCAAATTTTTCACAATTAAAACATACGCTATTCGACATTATTGTGTATCACTCACCAATACCGACGATAAATTATGATTATCATTACGATAACTAATTCTTTAATTCATAAATTCAGTTGGTTACAGGATAAAGTGAGTTTATACTCCAATAAAATTAATCTGCAAAGATACAAACTGACGGATTAAGAGATTTCATTCAATTAATTAGTGGTCGTGTCGCTTAAACAAAGATTCACTAAAACTGCTTCTTAATTTGTTAATTTTATGGTTCTTTAATTGTTCAATTTATTTTAGCACCCGTCGTGGTAATTTGTATTTATACAATTGCTATATTTTCAACCAAAAATATTGCCTGTTGATATTTTATCTAAATGTCGGCATTACAATAGAGGTACAAATCACCAGTTGTTGCGAAAACAAAAGATTAAATTAAAAATAAAAGCAAACCATAATCCATATGTGTCTTTATATAGACCAATAAAGCATATCATAAATCATAGAACTTACTCAATACATAGGCCTTAAAGAAATCATCCATATTAATCACCTTCTGAGTAATCATAATGATAGTAACTTTATTACCATAAAAATACATTATATATTCTGTATATACATAATAATTATCATTTAATTCTAAAAAGGCTTATTTAATCGATTGTACGAATACAATTCCATATCTTTTCCAACCAGGTAAACACTTGTCTCTTGGTATTATTGTTCTAAGTCGACATTCAGTCCTTACAAAAATACCTTATTTATTGTAAAACATATATTTTAGTCGAACAGAGCACAATTACGAAAGGCATACTCATCGTGTTTTAATATGCAACTTTATTTCAGGCTACGAACATAAAGCTACACGTAATAGGGCAAAGGTGAAGCCAAAGGGCGGTGAGATCACATTATTAATTAGATTGTGGTGTTGTTATCGTCATAAAGTGGGCTCGTGTGCGGTTGTACGGGAACTGCATCAGTTTATTGCGTTAAGTCGTGGCTGTAACTTCCTAACTAGGTATCGACGGGGAACAATCGTGTTATAATACCAACATATTTACACTTACACTGAGAATACAAATGTTGTTTACGTTATCATAAGCAACGCTTATCTCTACAAGCACAGAAATCCAAGAATTGTTAATTGCTCCCTATGCGTGGCCGCCGTACAAAATTTAACTGGTTTCTCAAGACTCAGGCAATGCCTAATTTGGGAACCCTTTTATTATTCTCCTTTGTAAAATTTATTTTTTCAAATAAAGATTTTCATTTTCAAAGGTCTTTGTAACACGAAAGTTTCTTTGATGTCGTCAATCTATTTTATTTCTACACATCTCATATTGATAAGATAATCAAACCGTTAACCCTAAATTCACGTATTTTTTTATCATAAAAATATATCTGAAACTCAACTATGCAATGATTTAAACTTTAAAGTATGTGGTGAGTACTTTGTATTCACATACATACATACATAAACTCACGCCTTTTTCCCAGAAGGGGTAGGCAGAGGTGCAACCAGGACATCCACGTTTCGCCATGCATTTTCCGTCCCACGATGTAAAGGGGGAAACCTATTGCCATATCAGGCACAAATTCCTGACCTGGGCTGGTAATCAATAGAAAAATCCAATATCACTTTGCCCGACCCGGGATTCGAACCCAAGACCTTCGCTTTGAAATCATACCGTGGGAGAACTGCGCCACCGAGGCAGTCAGTACTTAGTAGTAACACACCAAAAATACTTTGTTTCCGCTTATAATAAAGAAGAAATATAATATAAAGTAAATATAATATAAAATAAAGTCCTTTATTAAGTTAATCGAGTGGTATTCCGTTACAACAGGAAAAATAATAAGTTGAGGAAATGAGCCGTATTGATTATTTTTACTTTTGTGGAACTATAATATAGCATTTGCTATTTATATAAAAACGGTTTAGGCACCACGTTTATTTATAACGCTATTATCTTATCTTGCAATGTGCGTGGTGGCCTGTTGGTAACGCACCAGACGCGTCTGCCGACATATTCACGGTGGTCGCGGGTTCAAATCCCAGGGCACACCTCTGACTTTTCGGAGTTATGTGTGTACTGATAATGATAGTCAATGATAGTTAATCACCAGGCACTGTAACGCTGAAGGAGATATAGTGAGGAACCCTGCCGTAGCGATATTAAATAATTTCTAAGGTATTATTTCACTAGGCCAGCGTGGTAGACTATATGGCCTAACCCCTCTCAATCGTACTATCGATTGTGGAGGAGGCCCGTGCCCTAGAGTGTAACATATATGAGCTGATACAGTATCTTTTCTTCATCCTTTCGCCGAATGACCTTTTGTTTAAAATGTACTACGCTGTTCTTAGTCTGATAAATGAGTTCAAAATGTATTTGTCATTTTACAAAACCTTTTAGATTATACTTTAGTGTGTTTCTAAAATTACTTTTTAGTGAATTCGTAACAAAATAGCAAATAAAAAAGGTTTAATATCGTACCACTAACGCAAATATATAATGAATTATGTAAGCATAAGTAACGAGGTGGTTGGATGCTTTATACATGTAGTTATATTTTATAAATCTCAGCGCTTTGAAGATTGGCATAAAATTCACTCAGATTTTCGTATTTTAAGCTTGTATTTATATCGCGAAAGAGCTGAGAGAAATGTTTATTGAAGATCATGTTTCTCATTTAAATGTTTATCTTGAAATGGAATACTTCGCCGCGCTGCACGCGCTCTATAATCAATAAAGAGAAACTCTCTAGAATACTTGGTGTTCGGTGCACACCAAATTAAACATGCGAATTATGTAATTACCTGTTTTTATAACAAAGAATAATCTTATCACGTAGAAGATTAGATGGTAACCGTTGTTAATTCGAATCGATCATAACCTTAAATAAATAACTTTGATTAGATAATTAATTTTCATACGTAATTTGTCATTTATATCCTCTGCGGAAATATTACTTTCAAATGAACTCACGAGATAGCAATATTCTACGTAGTTTATTAAATTAAGTTGATGTTGCACATTTCATCATCTCGAGTGAAACTAACCACTGATTTACAAACTCCAATAAGTTTCCAGAGATACTTTCTTCTAGGCATATGTGACACCGGCATGAACTCCCTTGTAATATTTTTAATAGTTTTTTTTATTGCGCAAACCGGTCAACTGATGGGAAATGATCTCTGCCGCCCATGAACATCCAGAACGCTGAATCATGAATGTGTTGCCGGCCCAATCAGGAAGGGAGCGGGAAGCAAAAATTATGGGAAGAGAAAAGGGGTATTGGTATTAGATGTAAAGTAATAGTTACTTCCTGATATAAGTATATCCTCCCTCGTTCTAAAAATTATATAAATACACTCAACAGTCATATAGTCCTGGCCCTACAGTAAGATCGAGTCTTGTCATGAACTACGACTCACAAGTGACTTTTCGGTCTCACAAACACCTAGACCCGAAACAAATACTTGTGGTTCACACAAACATTGGTCTCGGTGTGGGGATCGAACTTGCGATCTAGTTTCGCAGGCAACGGCTTGCTAGCATCGTCTATATTACCAACAAGTAGTGGTGATGGTAACCTAAGCCACTTACAATAAGCTGAGCCGTCAGCTGTCTGGTTCTGTTCGATAGTAAAAAACTACCTTTTTAAAAATAATCCTTAAGGTTAAAATACAAAGAAAAATATGTGATTATGTTATATCTCCTGTTCATCATATGATCATTTCACAGATATGGCTCCAATCTACATTACTATTGGTATTTGTGTATCTTCTAGATAAGATAAATAAAATTAGGTACCTATGTATTTGTGTTGTTTGTTGCTATTCTCTATACACTTTATAATTTTTCTTACTGGCCAGTCAAATTGAATTGCATGCAACTTACATCGGGTAATCTTTGAATGAGATACTGAGCTCAGATAAGACTTAATTGACTTAATTGAACTTTTAATTTGTCTTCACATTATCAACCCAGACAACAAAAGACTCACTACAGTACCACTCGTAAAATGCTGTTACCAAGCAACAACATATCATTCAATTTAATTATTTATCATGTATATTTAATGCGCACCCGCAATAAATCTGTCAAGTAAATTTTTTAACTATAAGACTAAGATAATTTGTTGATGCATTAATATCCCGGAGCTACGATACCGCGGATTTTTATAATCCTAAAAGCGCAAAAATGTTCAAGGAAGCGAGATAATAATTAAGTGTTCACGTTCTGAGACCGTTGAAAAAGATGTTTCCTTGATGACATCGTCTGCGGCCTCGCCACCAAGACGAGGTATTTGTATGCAAATCACTTTAATATGCTAATATCTCCAGCAAACCGTTTCCTTCGCACCTTTAAAAATAAATTACTCTTTTCATTGCAAAAATAAGACGGCAATATTAGACCGACACAGATATCAATCTAAGAACTGCGAAATTGAGTTTTCGGTTAAAAAGTCCAGCTCTAACAATATATTTTGTGAGCAAAAAATGTGACGACAGCTGTGACAAAGTGAGAAAAGCACGCGCATGTGATCTCATTCCCGCTACGAGCTACGTGCCGCGGATGTGCTACGAACTGGCGACACCGCGACACACCGACACCGCTGACACCGCGACATCGAGCGGCGCGAGGCACGGCGCGGCGGGCGGCATGTAGCGCGGCGGGCGGCATGTAGCGCGGCGAAACGATCTCGCCTCACCAAGTAAACCTTGCTTCACTGCTCGCCGGCCACACTACACCCCCGGAATTTTAATAAGCTTCATGATTGACTACTTCCTACAGCTTCTTTTAAATCATCTAAATATACCAATTATGTTGTTGCTGTTTTTGTAATTATTGTGTACCACTATTAGTCTGCATTAAATTAAATGTGCCGCTGAGCATTTATTAAAAATCATATCAATATTAAGATCATAAATGTAAAACTATGTTAGAATGAATTTTTGTTTAGAAATAATGTGAATGACGTCATACGTTGATAATTGTCTTGATCGTATCTGCATTTGAATGACGTAAAACATTTTCTAGGTACCAATAAACTTGCTCTTTGATAAATCAAAATTGATCTAATATTATTAAGAAGCAGAACAAATAGATTCAAACGATAAACATACAGTATGTTTATTTTTTACTATAAATTATAACAATATTTATAAAATGCTTAATTAGTATTAACATTTTATGCAAACAAGTCATAATAAACTAAAAATAAATGAATACAGAGGCGGCGAGGCAGAACGATGTTAACTTGCATAGATAAAACTAAACTGACTGTGAACACGAATTGCATAATATTGTACAGGCACTGAAAGAGATATGAGCCATGCGTCTCTTATGCAAGAGGGACATTCTGTTTGCATTACTGAGCTAAATATTATGACACTGTACTGTATTCATCCACATACATATTACATTCATTACATATTTTTGCTGGTAGTATTCATATCAACATGGATGGCCACCCATACAAATGGGTTGCGGTCAGGGTTCACTAGTGTTTTTTATTTTGTTTATTAGTTCTGGCAAACGAGCAAACAGGTCACCTAATGGTAAATGATCACTGCCGCCCAACAATGCTTGGATCGTAGACGTGTTGCCGGATCATATAATCGGGAGGGGAGCGGGAAGGAATAAGGATGGGACGAGGAAAGGTTTGGGCATCCGGCAATCTCAGTCACCGAACGAAACGCAAAACTGTCGCTTCACGTCGATATTCTGTGGGAATGGTACCTGAAAGTGGCCCTGGACGAGCATGACCATTTATGCTGAGCAATAACTGACAGTAGCGTAACTCTGCCACACTCAGAAAGTGTGTACCCGGCTACGATCAGGCCGGCATGGTTGTTTGAACCAACGAGAGACAATCCCATCTCGATGGATACTCTGTACACTGCACTAATCTTACCATCTTGCGTTGCAGTCAATTTTTCATATAAGAATGAAAAAATATACGTGTTGTATATTTTTACTGATGTTGACAACTTTGATTAATTTTATCGGACATGATCTTAATCATTAAAGATCAGTATCGTTCATGGATGTAAATTATATCTAGGGTTTCGCTGTGTCTGATTACAATTCAGAGTTTATATCATTATCGTATTCGACTGAACAGCTTAATTCCATATTCTTATTCTCCTGTTTATATTCTATGTCGCTATTGATGTTATGTATTTTATTATTTTACGTTATTGTTATTATTTTCTATAGAAATAATTTTCTATAGTTTTGAGTTAAAGGATATTAATTTTATATTCGCTTCTTACGGCATGATGAGGACATTATTGTTATAATTTTTTACATTATTTAAGTGCTACCCAATCGCTTCGAGTCAATAAAAATGTTTTAAAATTATTAAATTAAGTGTCATAAACACAATAACCCATATGTTCATACTAAATTATATTTAAATAATAATATATCTAGTAAAAATGTTGGTGTGGCTACCCGCTGATTATAATTAATTGTTTTTGATGTACGAACTGACGTGATACCTCCTGTGTGGTTTCAATTAATGGCGCCATGTCTCTACCACGTGTACAAAATGCCTACGCATATACTTATGTTAAAGTTATTAACTTATAAACCGATTTTAATTCGGTAACTTTAAAAAAGGACATTCATATAACGTTGGGACTTACTTTTTAAAAAATAATTACTGGTCATATTCCCACATTCTATACGGAACCTTACTGAAAAACCCTAAAATTATGTAGTTCTGTACATTTCGTCCCACACATCAAGTGTCAATAAGTGAAATTGGATATTACATTATGTTTAGAAAAGAACAAACGAAACATGAAAGGCAAAGTTGAAAGTACCTATTTTAATCATTGACGGTCGAAAAATATTACATCAAACTGTATTTTTTTAGGAAAAAGAAAACACAATTTTTTGAATTATAACTGAGGCCAACTTCGAAAGCGATAAAAAACCTAAATCTGTGTGTTTTTTAAAAGATAACAACTACGAATATATCCATTATTATGGTGTGCTAATGGAACCATTTAAATTAATTCAAATTATACATTCTCTGAAAATTAACCTAAACCGTAGCTTTCTAATAAAAAAAAGGTTATCTGCGTTACAAATATCAAAAATCTAGGTATAGGCCCTTTAAAAAAGTTTTAATACAAGTTTAAATTGTTACATAGAAATTGGGAATCGTTTACTTAAAATTTAGACAACTATTGGTGTCTAGTTTATGAATAGTTTGACGTGATTAGCATCAAAATAAACACTCAGTTCTAAATCGAGTAGTAATTTGAATATCCCTCAGGGTTCTATTTAAGACATCTACGTCACATAGAATGAACAACATAATATAGTGATAAATCAAGTTAATTTATGTTAAATGTTTTATAAACGCTTATCAAGCATTGTTATCATTTTAATTATACATACATAAACTCACGCCCTTTTTCCCAGAAGAGGTAGGCAGAGGTGCTAGGACACCCACATTTCGCCTAGTATGTTCCGTTCCGCGATGTGATGGAGGTGAGATGTTATCGCCATATCGGGCACAAATTCCTGACTCCGGGTTGATATTAAATAGAAAATTTTAATATCACATTGCCCGACCCGGGATTCGAACTCGAGACCTCAGCTTTGTAATCGTACAATACAACTACGCCACCGAAGCTGTCAGTTTAATTACCTAGGCTGAATATATACTTGAATAATAAATACATCAGCCGGTATTCACCTAAAAGTAATTAAATATCTTATTGTCATGTGAACAGTTAAAGTCTTATCGCCATTTTTGTACTCGCTTTAGTGTAGGTATATTCGTAAAAAATGTTTCTAATACGAGTATATCGTTCGTTTATTCAATTGTTTCAGCCATAGGAAGTCCACTGAATAACTGAATCCAGTCTAATATATCGTTGATTATATTAGTCTATGCGTGAAAAATACAGCTTTAATAGTTTACACATCAAAGATACCTACACTTATGATAGTACTTACCAACCAAGTACTTACCTACAATATAGGCCTTTTCCAACTTGTATCGAGGGCGATATTCTCACACTACTACAAAAAGAAGCACCATTTATATATAAAATTTATATTTTATATATAAATGGTGCTGGCTTATGCCAAATGACTCTAAATTCTTAAATTTAAAAATGTAAACTTGTTTTAAACTTTTAGGGCCTTATTAACTTATAACTCGGATGAGTGAACGATTATCTTCAGTCCAAGGCTTTAGAATTGACTCGATTATTATGACTATAATATTGAACAATGCAACTACAATACGATGGTTCCCTAGCTCTCTGCACAATTCCGTGTTTATTAATAAAGTCGTGAATACCTTGCTATACTAAATAATCTAGTCAATTCTAAAGCCTTGGACGAAATTTAATCCTTCGCTCATCCGAGTTTATTAATAAAGCCCTTTTTGTAGATAGTTTAACCATACAAAAAATGTGTTATATACTTAAGTAAACGTTTTTAGAAATTTGGCTTTAAAAAACAGATGTTTAATAACGTAATGTCCTGTTGGACTTCATATGTTATTTTGTATACTAGATAAATGAAAGCCATTAATATGAAGTGAGTTATCAGTGACAACACTTTGTGTATATAAAAATTAATCCTGTGTTAATTAACGGATTAACAAGATCGATCGCGCCACACTCATACGTCATCAATTAACATTATTATTTTAATAATATTTGTGACTTTGGTGAGCGCACTCCCATTTCATCTTCCTTTAGTTATGGTTTTTTATTAAAGAAATAACTGCAATATGCGTAAAGATTACACTAATATTTATTTATTTTTCCCTACGTTGTGACGCTTTTCTTTCTCTGTCCTCTTCGACTCCATCCAAAGGTTGTTTCGAATAATTCGCCGATAGCGTTAAGACCGCCGATTGTCATTTGTCACACTTATGTAGGTACTGTACTGTATCAGTCCATATACGTCCCACTGCAGGGCACGAGCCTCCTCTACAATCGCGAGTACAACTGATAGGGGTTAAGCCATATAGTGCTACACGCTGGCCTAGTGCGGGTTGGCAGACTTTACACCACTGAAATCCTTGCTAATTCCTATGGTATGCAGGTTTCCGCACAATGTTTTTTCCTTCATCGTTGTAGTGTGTGGTGATTGACTATCAATACACACATGACTGCAATAAGGCAGAGGTGTGCCCTGAGATTCGAACTCGCGATCACCGTGAACATGTTCTGGTCACTGTCTAGTTCATTTACCTACAGGCCACCCCGCACTTATTTATTAAGCGGTTTTATTTTTAATTCTTATTGATGTTTGTGTGCGTACAATTAAGAATTTATAAATAAATAGGATTGCCATAGAGCTTTTCTATCTAGTTTTGTAGATGTGTGAATGCCAAACGTGTGAGATGGCAAATCCTCGACGGAATTGCCTAAACCAAGACTCATTTATTTTCATTTGTGTCGTTTCACGATGTGTATTGTACGAGACGCGGGTACTCCCCTTCGAGTTTGGAGCTAGACTGGACGAGAATACAAATTACTCTCTATTCCACCATAGATAAATTATCGCACAGTTCAATTAGGAGTTTAATGAAACCTATACGAAACTCAAATCTTATTCATTTTTTATTCGACGCTGTTTCCACTAGCTATAAAAACAACTTTATAACTATTATTTATCTAAATATTACAGAAATTATATCTCCAATAACATTCAATTTGGTTGCTACTAGGTAGTAACGGCAAATAAAAAAAATACAAATTGATGATAAAAAGCCAATACAGCCAAAATTTGGTCTATAATTCAACACATTATATTTCCAATTAAAAATCAATTCACGAAGAATAACTAATCCTTATCTAAAACTCTATTCAACCGGGTCAGAAACCACAATGTTCGTAGTCACGGAATATTAGCTTGTCGAGTCGCCGCCTGTGGTTGACCTTTTTAGTGACGGTTCAGCGCTGACTAAAAACAGTTAATTACTTCCGAACACAGTTTAATTCCTATACACCGTATCTTAACAACGCCTTGCAAAAAGCTAGTTAGTTCTTCCAGATTCGTTAGTATTTTTAGTTCACCTTTATACTGATTCTTCAATAAGTTATACCTACTTCGCAGCATTTGATGTTTTATAGAGTTTAGTGCTTTATGTTTTGTCCTTTTAATCTGCGTCATGTTCCAATATATCATGATTTCCTATTTTCTTCGGGATCAAACGTATTACGGACCTGTCAGTACTATAAATAATATTGTTACGTTTATCGAAAGCCAATCCGTACACATTTTCAACCGATAATATCTTAGTAAGTTGTTTGCTTTCGTTATCAACTGAATAAATCCCATCGGGTGCTACAAAATGTGGAACTCCATAAAAATCCGCAGCAGCAGCACGAATATCTATATCTCTGTTATCGCACAGCGTCGGCGATTTTTCTTCTTTGCATATTCGATAAAGCCCCGTCGAATTTACAAAATACAAATCATTATTTGAATCTATAATGAAATACTTAATGTAATAGCCCCGAGCTTCAGCAACTATCTGCTTCCTATTATTGAGATAAACAAAAAGATTTTGACTTGCAGTTTCCACAAAGTACAGGTGTTTCTTAAAAAACATATCGAATATATCAGTTTTATTAACAACGGCCGGCTTGTTTATATCTTTTGTGTGGTAATTATATTCATATATACCGTCGCTGCCACCGAGGTACACTATATTATTGATGTTATCAACGGCACATGCAAAACCATTGCGAATTCCTGGAACAATATTGGTCGCACCCGTATTCAACGACAGCACAACGGACTGAAAACTCTGATCCGTAAATTCATCGGAATTTATGCAAAAAAATAACTTATTTTTATTATAGTCCATAGTTAATTTACTCGGAGAATTCACATCGGCTAAAATGATTCGTTTGATGTATGGCTTTCCATTGACGGTCACTATATTTTTATTTTCTTTTTCCATTCTTTTACTAGGTTCCTTCTTTCTTCATAATGTGCTTAAAAATCCCTTATGTTATGTGGATGATATGGTCCCATTGCTTGGTTTTTTCATCTTGGTTCTTTAATTACACCCACACAATGTTATTGGACATACTGTAATCTCCATAGTCAATAATTTGTCAGCAAATCATTGTTCACGGTTAATTTTAATACATAAATTCAATTAAATGTAAATTTCGTTGTAAATTTAGTTTTTAATACATAATGACAAACATATAAATCTGTCATCTAAGAAACTGTCACACTAAGACCTTTTTCTAGACCAGTGTTCCTCGAAGTGGATTATAATGCGCCTTGTTAGCGCCGATAGCTTTCATGGGGCAATACAATATTCCAAGAAAATTTGAAGATTTCTAAGCAATACATGAGAACGATAGATAACCAATTCTGTCTATAAAACAAACAGCTCTAAATAGCCCAGGAGTTAGGCCCGTACAGTGTTTAAAAATAAAAATAAAACAGTCGGTGTTAAATTATTTATTAATCACAATAATTGTAATTCCAAATAAATAGGCCATAGTTGATTTTAAAAATACTGTCAATGAACTCAGAACCTCCTTTGCTAGTGAATCGTAACTACACCAAATTGTAAAATTTGTCACAACAATCCATACAAGCCTGTCGCGTTCCGGGATCAGCCTGTAACTATCTGGTTGAGTTGGCCGGCAATTTTTTTTATTATCAACTCACTTTCTGACAACATTCCATCAAAATTTCACCACTTATCATTAAGTGCATATTAATTACTTTCTGGTGCCATTTCATAGAAATAAATGCAAATTGTAAAATATTAAAAATAGAGAGACCTCTTTCATTATAAACGGTGCAGTGGTTGGAATAAATTTGAGAACCTATGTCATTTAGACTGACAAAAAAAATATTTTTTATTTATCGTTGTATTTCGTCCAATACTATAATTAATTTATGGTTAAAACCTCTTTTAGAAGGAGGTAAGAAGTAAACATAGCATTCTCCAAGTCAGGAGTAGTTAAGTATTTTTAAACCACATTTATTTCAATCTGTTCTGTCCTGTAAATTACAACAATTAAAATTTATTAGGATCATAACTAAACATCGTGCCATTTAGCATTTCGATATTAGATACCGAAAAGATACCAGTAAACCCAGCTGAGCGATAATCTACATGTGTGCGTAAAAATATAATCTAATCTCGATAACATTCAAATAGATCTTTGCTATTAACATCCAGTTCACAATGTATGTACCTGGATGAGTAGAAACACTAAAATAAAAATAAACAAGATGAGTTACGTGTATCACTGCCGGCGAAAAGCGAGCAGAACTCGCAACTAGGATCGAGTTGACGAGCAGTAGTGTAAAGTACTATAATTCTGATAGTATTGTCCGTGGACTATAAGCGAGTTTACTTAGTAATGCGATGTGTTAAGTATTTACTATATAATAAGCGAGGGGTTTCTCAGCAAGTGTTCTGATGGTCAAGCGAGTATCGCTGTGCCAGTATAATTCTTGTTATTTCTTGTAGCTATAGGTAATTATTGTATTGTATCAGCCCATATACGACCCACTGCAGGGCACGGGCCTCCTCTACAATCGAGAATACGATTGAGAGTGGTTAGGCCATATAGTCCACCACGCTGGCCTAGTGCGGGTTGGCGGACTTACATACCGTAGAAATTCTTAACCGTAGGAAAACGTCGTGAGGAAACCTGCATACCGTAGCGATTTTAGGTAATTAGTAAAGACTTAATACTAGCTGGCTAGCTGAGTGAACACTTAGCAATCAACTGTTCATACATGGTTTCCTTTTTAAAACTGGCTGTACATTTCTTGAGCGAGAAAATAGCCGGTAGCTAGAAGTTCAACCGCCGGCGATGGGACGGGTGCCTAAAGTTCGATTTATTTGAGTCTAATAAAAAGTTTGTGATGTCGTCCAATTCGTCCCTGTTTATAACTTTGCCTTCGTGTGCGAAGCAATCAAAAAGTACTTGTACCTCAGCAGAGATGCTACACGCAACACGTTCAATACCAACGTCCCTGCGTTGCTTCAAGGGTTGGCAGATATTTATCATCCCACACTTCACCATCTATGAATCCGAAGTCAACGTAAACAAAACCAATCCTGTATTACAATGTAAAACTTTCCTAATAAATCAAAAATGGTAGGTTTTTCGATTGGTAAAGACACACTTTCAAGTTATACAGTCACGTTGGGACGGAATGCAGCATCAACGTTGAACTGATCGGTTTAATTATATCGACTAGTGCATCCATCCATCAGCCAAAGGAAGTCCACTGCTGAACATATGTCTCCCCCAATGACTTCCAAAGTGACCTGTTGGAGGCAGCCTGCATCCAAGACTATTACCAGAGTAATATCGAAGAGCATTATCGACTAGTAAAGCAGTTTTAGGCAACCAACCCGCACTGGGCCAGCGTGGTGGACTATATGGCCTAACCACTCTCAATCGTACTCTGGATTGTAAGAGGAGGCTCGTGCCCTGCAGTGGGTCGTGTATGGGCTGATACAGTACAAAGCAGCTTTTTACATCAGTCAATAGTTACTCGGAGTACAAAGCGGATCATTATCTGGCGGCAAAAAAAAATGTGTATGGACTTAGATTATCGGAACGTCGAAGATCAGAACACAGGCACAATTATTAAGAACACAGACTCCCGAATATTGATGTAAAAATATTCAAAATGGCGGCTTCGATCAACAATATAATGTATTGTATGTCTCTAAAACGTATTGTATTGATCGAAGTTTGGCGGACTTTACATATGATGAAAATTATTACAAATCGCTATGCATGCAGGTTACCTTACCATGTTTTCCTTCACCGTTACAGTGTGTGGTGATTAATTATCAATTATATGTGCCGAGGTATCGCAGAGGTAAAAAAAAATCTCTTAGCACCTTCGCCATTCAAAACTAAGTACCAAGTTTTTAAAACTAGTTATGTTCCCGATATTGACTGTCTAATAACAATTACTTAATAATTAATTACACATCTCCCCCTATTTAATAAATATTTATTAGTAATCGACATTGGTATATTTATACAACAAAATATGCAAGTAATGATCTTATGATTAAAGGAAATTATTGTAAACCCAATTTTACTATACAGGATTAAATATAGGTATTTAGATAAGTTCACCAAAAAGTAGAAATAAAACAAAAATCCTTCACATAATACCTTATATTGTGTAAAGTCCATTGAATTTATCGTACGCATTTGTAATTCATCCCATAGCTCTCATCAAGTTAATAACTCTATCGTATATCAACTCCTTAGCATTAATAGCCCATAAATAGTCTATGTGATTGAAACGAGGCCAGGGTACAAGGAATTTACCAACTGGTCTACCAAGTTCACTAAACAATCTATCAACATCCGGTACTTCCGCCATAAGGTCATTGTAAGAATAGTGCAGAAATACTGGCGCAACAACCTTAGATAGATCGTATTTGGGAGGCGTAACACTACCGTAAGCTATCAAATTGCCGAGTAAACCATGGTCATACCGACGGAATTGTTTATCAGCGATGCTTTGGCCGTAGTGGGCGAACTGACGCACGGACGATCCCGCAGGCGAGTGGCCGAAAATAACAGGCAACATGGTCTGCAATAAAGTTACCGTTAAATACACAATTCATTTCAGCGCTATACATTAGAAAGAGAGAAAAAAACCATTACAGTAGATCCACCTGTATTCAGATCTTTTCAAATATGTTATGTCGTAGATAGGTTAAGTTAAGCAAATGTATGTAATAATGCTTACTACAAATAACTCACCTCATTAAGCTGTTCTGAATCCCATCCTGCAATAAGAAACAGCATATTGCTGCACACAGATTGGATCGGAGATTGATCATTACATAGATTTTGGCCAGCCCAAACCGTTATTTCGTTATTTGGCAACATTTCGCCTACTCCTAATAATGAAGATACTTTCTAAAAAATAAAGAAAAAATGAATAATGTCTAACTTCTCAATACTAACGAAATGAATTTGTAAGTAATCACTTACCTCAATTTGATTTGCATACGGAGCAAGAAAGAGAAGAAGTGGATTTCTATTGTGAGCCATATACGCTACAGGAGCTAAAGCGTGCATGGCAATAATCTTGTTATTGTAGTCCGGCTTCAGAGCATTCATTACAAAGAATGAGGTTGTGCCTTGAGAATGTCCTATGTAATGTAGTTTCGAATGTCCAGTTGCTTGAAGTATGTAGTCGATCATTGTAGGCAAATCAATAAAGCCGATCTCATCCCAAGAGAATTTCCAGAATTCAACATTCAAAATAGCATCGGGATTAAGTTTTACGTTACGACGAGAATAATGATTGCCTCGTGCATTTCCCATCCACACATCGTAACCTGCTTCAGCGAGAATGTAACCTGTAAAAAAAATTGTTTAATCACTATTTTTACACAAATCTTTCAGTTTAAGCGCGACTAAAATATTTTTTTCAAACAGTGCTGACTCATTCTATACAAAAAGATATTAAAATATAACATTGCAAATGTGGACAAAAAAGCCAATTGGGTACCACTAGTAACTACTATCAGATCACAAGAGCGTAAATAAAATAAAATACTCACCGAATCCAGCTCCGGGTCCCATTAACACCCAGTCAGCAGATGAGCAGAGTATACCATGCATTAAAAACGCCACTGGTTTATTGCTGCTCATTGTGTTGTTAGCGTCGCGACCGTGAGGGATGCGGTGCATTTGCAAAATGTATCCATCTGGAGTAATAACATCGTGAACTTGGACAGGATATCCATACTTTGTTACCAGTTGAGGCTGAAATATACAGTTTAGGGTAATTAAAGACAATACAATGAATCGACTATCGTTATAGTCAGCTTTGTAGTCTCAAATCTAGTCCAATGATCACCAAAGAGTATAACAACGTACAAATGCAATAAATTTAATTATCATGTACGGAAACATTTATGTCAATTCGGGATCCATATCCACGACATAATACCAAGAACCGTCGTCAGCGTGCTGTTTCTGATTGGAATCAGTGATTGGTTAAAGCCACTGGAAAGTAATTCGTCTCGAATACGGAATTTCGAACAATACCATCAAATATTTTTAGTGTGGTACATAGGTACAATAAGGTATCAATCGATATGAAGATTTTATACATTCGGAGAAATCAATCTCTTCTCTGATATTAGCCACAGTCACCTGTGCTGCAGTCTGCAACCCATTCCAGTCCACTTGTGGATATAGCACGTTCGAACTCAAGCCTCGACTTCGATATTAATTGTCAATATCTTCTATAATTTATTGTTTATTTATTCGTAATACCTTAAATGACCTAATATATCTTTAAAAAGTGACCTTGAAGTTTCTTGTCAGTGTTTTACTAAATGTTTAATTTCTTTCGTAAAAGTTTGAAGCCCCAGTTCTAACATTTAACCGTTTTTTTTTTATAAAAGTAGAAAAGGAAGTGGTAAAATACCGCTACAGCTAATTCACACTACACTTGGTGAATAACCAGGTGTTTTTTATTGGATAAGTCCGGCAAACGAACAAGCAGATCATCTGATGGTAAGTGATCACTGCCGCCCATGAACATCCACAACGAAGGATAATGGATATATATGTTGCCGGCCAAATTGGGAGGGGAGCGAGAAGGAAAAAGGATGTGAAAAGGAAAGGGATAAGGAGCATTAGCCTGCCCATTCATGCTGAGCCATGACTGACAACAGCGTGGCAGCGTGGCTCTACCACTTCCAAAAAACTAGTATTTCCTAGCACTATATCATAAAAACGTGAACTAGCAAATGTACTGCCCTAATTCATTTTATTGGTGGTATTACATACAGCTCCTACAATCGGACAATACATTTCCAATCCAGCAATCTCACTGACTGGGAGAAAAACTATACCAAAGATAATAAGTACATTGAGTTGACTATTTCCTTCTGTATAGAAGTTAGAACTACCGCCACCGTAGCTGTGCCACTAGCGCTTACAAAACAATCTAGTTACAGGGGCGAATAACGACTGTCCTTGTGAAATGTGAATTAAAATTTAAGGCACTAAGACTACACATTCTATTAATTTAAAGATATATGAGCTGAATACTTACCACATTTAACAAAGAATCTTCTATAATATTGTTAGAATACCGGGAACTAGAATCACCAAAGAGTTCCTTGATTTTTTCTGCATTTGCTGAGTGTCTGGTGTCGGTAGAAGCTAAGCTTCCACAAACACAAAGCGCTAGTAGCGCAATCTGCGCTATATTCAACATTATGTTCGTGAAAGCAATAGACGCACTACAAAAAATTCTGAACTGATTCTCAATATATCCCCTCGCATTACTTACGATTAAATGATTATTGATAAATAGCATTTACTGGGATCAATTATGTGATAGATTGTTGAGAACTACCTATTGAGAAATTAGTTGAGCTGGCAGCACTGGCTAACAATTTGTGAATTTAAAAAACGGAAATCTTCGCAACCGAGTCTCAGAAAGATGGTTATCCATAACAAAAAGCTTTCCATAATTCTATGCTAGTGCTGAATAGTGCTGAAATATAAACCTCTATTACTAACTGGATTACTTAGACATAGCTTGCAGTGATTACTAGTGATAAACGGTATCGTGAATAACATTAGCAATATTATCTGTGCAGCTTACAAGCCCAAAATTAGTATGTTATTGCCTCCTGACAGCCTCCGTGGCGCAGTTGGGTAGACGCCTGTGAAACGAGAGGCCGCGAGTTCGATCACCGCTCCAAGATAAATATTAGTGGGTGTTTGTGAGACCGAAAAGTCTCTCGTAGTTTTTGATACCCACGACACAAGACAAAATTGATCTTCATGCGGGGTCAGGACTATATATGTGACTGTTGGGTGTATTAGTATTTATTTATTGCCTAGTAGAAAGGTAGTAGGTTCCAATCTGCCTGAATACCGGACCTACCAAAGTGACCCACGCATTTCTGATTCACTCTGTGTGTATCCGAATACAATCCGGCCGGTATGCTTGTGTCGACCGGCGAGAAATAGTATTCTTGTGTCGATGAATATTCTCAATCGGACTGTTATACTAAAACTCAGCCAGATGAAGCAGTTTCACATTAGTACAGCAGTTTCAAAAGGTATTAATAGTTACCGAGGTAGGCCTAGAAAAAGGTGGCGTGACGACTTCGAACAATTTCGGGATAAGGTGAAGGAGTTGAGGGCGACCTTTGCCCAGCAGTGGGACACTATAGGTTTATAAAAATAATGTTATCGGGTTAAGGAGAGTAGTTATGTTAATTTTTATAATTTTGAAGTATGGAAATACTTAATACATTGGTACAAGTTTATAAATTAACATGTAGCGTAAAATCCAACTTGATATTTAGAATGAATAGTTGAAAATTTGTACGTTTCACTTCTTTTTTTGTTGTACACCTGTGATATCATTATCAGCTTTAAACTCGCTAAGATAAGCTTTATAGTGTAATTTTTTAAATTCTCGCAAATCATATAATGAATATAAACAAGGAATAAGATTGTTGCTAATACTAGCTGGTTTGTAGCATGTAATAAGGCTTCAAGCGCGACATCCTCCATGGCGCAGTTGGTAAAGCGCCGGCTACGAAGCGAGATCGCGGGTTGAATGTCCGTAACGAGACCAGTAATTGTGTCATCCACAAGTATTTATTTGGAGTCGTGAGTGTATATAATCTCACAGTTTGTGCTACCCACGAAGCAAGATTTGTGTCAGGACCTACGTGAATGGTCAATGTATTTTGTTTCACAGATTCCGTGGCGCCGTTGGTTGGAGGCCGGCTATGAAACGAGTGGCCACGGGTTCGATCCCCGCACCGAGACAAATGTTTGCGCGAACCATAGGTAGTTTTTCTTGTGTCTGAGTGTTTTTGAGACCGAAAATCTCTCATAGTTTTTGATACCCAAGACACAAAACTTGATCTCAGTCGGATCAGGACTATGTAAGTAAGTGTTGGGTGTATTTATTTACTTATGTATAAAAAGGGTTTTTTTCTCCAAGAGAAAAAGCTATTAAACTCCCGTTTCGGTACCAGTGTCTATACTGACTGCACAGGTGACCGTAACATGAATTATGGGCGATAGCAGACATCCCAGGGCGAAAAGCGCCCCGACTTACGTCCGTGTAACCGCCAGGCGCAAAACCATTGCTAGTCATTCCATTGTGGGGAGCCTGAATGCTCTACAATTACCACTGTTTTTGGAACCCCGGTTGAGATGTTGTGGGCGACCACGACAAAGTGTAGCCCATGCGCTCTATCGACTATCCCACACCTCGGAATCGTTATAGGTCAGGGCGCAAGGCCCCACAGTTTGCCTAAAGACTCCCATGGGAAAAAAGCACAAAAAGGCTATTTATTTTTTTGTGACTAAAGTCACTAGCTATTTTACTTACTGCCTCTGTAATCACTTCTGAAAGGCAACTGATGTTTTTCTTTATTATTGTAAAATGACTAATTATTTCTTGAGCGTGGCCCTTATAAGCGACGCACGTATCCTCATCGACATTCTTCGATCTGATTGTAAAATAAAATTCTTGTTTTAAATTATCTAAACTACCAACTCATGCGCAAGTACCTACAGGAAACGATTAGACTCTCTTGATGGAAAGTTATTACGGCCGCCCGTGAACATCTTTCAATTCCTGGTGTTGATCAATCAAAATAATCATCGATCTACTATATACGATAGGTACAAAATAAGTCTTCGCCACACGCCCAGTTTTATACATCCCTCCTTCATGTTGCTATCTAGTCTTGAATAGAATGCCCTTCTACTCGGAGTCAATAAATCCACGAGCCCTTATGCGTTTGTATTGACAAGAGATGATTTCCAAAAAATACCAGAATTATTAACTTATGCTTAGCACTTAGCAGTACATTGCAGTAAAATAAACAAGAAAACGCAGGCTAAAAAATTATCGATATCCAAAATTCGTCGCATCAGGGAATCGCTTAGTGAGCCTTAGTAGCAAGGAAAGCGGATGTCAGCTTCGTATTTT
The DNA here is from genome assembly GCA_033459515.1 of Theretra japonica. Taxonomy (NCBI): domain Eukaryota; kingdom Metazoa; phylum Arthropoda; class Insecta; order Lepidoptera; family Sphingidae; genus Theretra; species Theretra japonica. Next base: position 6,563,461 of record CM065937.1, read on the forward strand.
ATTTCACTTATTTAGGTAGTATTTCAAAAACTCTTTTTTAATACAATGGGGAGACTTTTGAGTCTCTCTGAGTGCTCTGAGGACCTCAAGGTGTTATTATAATCTAGTATCATCTTTTTACCATCGCATTAGCTAGCATATCAGTTCAATACATTTATATCACTTGCATACAATATATTTTCGTGTGATACATTTACAGTAGTAATAAATAATAAAAAATACATCCAACATATTCCTGACCCCATATTATAATCAAGTCTGGTATCGTGAGTATCAGAAACTACACGACTTTTCGGTCAAACAAACACCCAGACCCAAAACGAATACTTCTGGAACACAGAAATATTTATCTAAGAATCGAATCCATGGTCTCGTGTTTCAGTGCTGTCGTCCAGCCAACTGCGCCACGGCTACTGTCAAGTCTTTTTTCCCAAGTGGCTACCTACTAAATACCTATGGAATGACCATCCTGCTATGTCGTTTCTAGAGCAGTGATACACGGTTTTTGGCTTGTTATTGTTTTTTTAATTCTCATTATCATCTCCCCTCTCCGTCAATGTTGAGCTACGACCGCGCCTATTTTTTCTATATCAAATTCTTAAAGTTTAAAGAATTCTTTCAATGATATAATATTTAAGATTACATTATGTATTATGTACTCTTAAATATTTATTCATTTAAGTCTAAGTATTAATTTACTATAAATCACGACAATTAACGTTTATTACAATATTTTATAAGTAAATTAAATTAGTGTCGTAAATAGATATCGGGGCATTTAGCAGCTTTTACATAATAGATACCGCATCATTATCGAACTAGAATCTGCATTATTACCCACCAAAATTATCTATATTTGTGCGTAAAATATTATCTAATCTCGGAAAAGAATAAATAAATCCGTGCATTGGCATCCAATTCTTATACCTTACAATACTTACATAAAAATAGACAAGATAAAACTCGATTTATTTGTCACTAATAACATGTTTGTCATATTCAATTAATTCCAGTTTATTATAACTTCACCTACTCGTGCGAAGTTATAAAATTGTACCTAAACTTGAGCACAGATTCGGTAAAAAACACATTGAAAACCAACGCGCTTCTGTTGCTTTGTACTTGGCCAAAATGTAGTATTCAACACTTTGCCACATTTCCAATATTTCTGAGGGGTTTATCTTTGATCCGAAACGAAACTCGCATGTTGGGACGTTCGGAGTTTTCCACTTCTAAAAATCAACACTATTCTCTATGATACTCATCATTCATCCGAACTAAGTCTATAGTTAGGACGTACGATAGAGGATTCGAACATTTTGCGGAGTATCTAGGCACATGCGTACAGTTTTACGTGCGACACCCGAACATTCGAGTTCGGTTTCGGATCATAGAGTAACTCCCGTGAATCTGATGCAAATCTGTGTTCTAATCCAAACCGAACAATAATGCAATTAATACTTGCCTAATCAGAAAGGGTAAATATTTCAAGTGATAGAGCCTAACGTCCCAGCGTTGTAGACACGCTACAGCTGGACTGCCGTATCGAAATTCAAGAAGCCGGTTTAAGTTTATCGACTGGTAATTGACAGTTGTAATCGTTAATCGCCAGTAGATACTGTCGCTCCCTCTCTCTTTGCTTTAGCCACAGGAAGTCCACTGCTTAAAACAGGCCTCCCCTAAGTTCCCGACACGCTACATGGACTGAACTGCACTCATGATCAAGCGTCAGTTGAGCCACTTGGCTGCGTCAGTATAAAACTTGTAACTTCATGTAACAACAATATTTCAATATAGAGATGGCATAACACTATAGAAATATCAAAAATATATCATAATATATTCCTACATATCTATTTTTTGGATATTTTCCTTGCGATTCAAGTCGCTTGTAAAACGGAATCTCGTAAATACCTATCTTTTTAAGATGAATACAGCTTATGCAGTACAGTAGTACTATATCAGCCCAGGTACGCCCCACTGCAGGCCATGAGCCTCCTCTACAATCGAGAGTAGAATTGAAGCGGGGGGAGGGAGGGGTTTCAAACCTTGTTCCTTAATTGATTGTGTTATACGAGTATTAAAGCCTTACATTTTAATAATATTTAGTGATGGATATTATGGAAGTGTCATAGGTAGGTATAATTATACAAAAAATTCTAACATCATTATATAACTTGAGTTTCTAATACGAATTATTACAAATCCACTCTCATACAGGCGAAGTTCATCATTATACAAACAGTAGAAATAAAACAACAATGTTTCTTTAAATGCCTTATATTAAAAAAATTCAATTACGCACTTATCTTGGACACTTTTAATTCCTTTCCATAGCTCTCATCAAGTTAATAACTCTATCGTATATCAACTCTTTCGCATCAATAGCCCATAAAAAGTCTATGTGATTGAAACGAGGCAGTGGTACAAGGAATTTACCAATTGGTCTACCGAGTTCTCTGAACAATCTATCAACATCCGGTACTTTCGCCAGAGGATCATTGTAAGAGTAGTGAAGGAATACTGGCGTAGTAACTTTAGATAGATCGTACCTAGGAGGCCTAATACTACGATAAACCATCATGTTCGCTAATACACTGCCATGGTCATACCGACGGAATTCTTTGCCCTCGATTCCTTGGCCGTAGTGGGCGAACTGACGAACAGAAGATCCAGCAGGCGCATGGCCAAAAATAACAGGCAACATGGTCTGAAATAAAGTTGTCGTTAAATAAACAATTCATTTCAGCGCTATAAATATTGATACAAATGGATCTACTATAATCCAAATCTTCGCTATTATGTAATGGAAGGTCTGTTATAACAATTGTTACCAACTGTTAAACAAAATAATCAATAGATACAATTATAACCCTTAGTACAAATAACTTACCGTATTAAGTTGTTCAACATTCCATCCTGCAATAAGGAACAGAAGATTGCTGCAAACAGCTTGGACCGAAGACTCGTCATTGCATAGATTTTGGCCAGCCCATCCCATTACCGCGCCATTTGACGCTATTTCACCCATCCCCAATAATGTAGTTACTATCTGTAAAGTAAGAAATAAATCTGCAATCCCCAGTCTCTCAATGCTTATGGAATTTATTTGGAAGGCATGACTTACCTCAATTTGATTTGCATATGGAGCAATATAAAGTAAAAGTGGATTTCTATTGTGAGCCATATAAGCTACAGGAGCTAATGCGTGCATGGCAATAATCTTGTCATTGTACTCCGGCTTCATAGAAGTCATTACAAAGAACGCGGTCGTGCCTTGGGAGTGCCCTACGTAATGTAGTCTTGAGTTTCCAGTTACTTCAAGTATATAATCGATCATTGTAGGCAAATCAATATTGCCAATTTCATCCCAAGAGAATCTCCAGAATTCAGCATTTAAAATAGCATCGGGATTTAGCCTGACGTGTCGACGCGAATAACGATTGCCTCGTGCATTTCCCATCCAAACATCGTAACCTGCTTCAGCGAGGAGGTATCCTACAAAAAAGCTCATGTTTAACTACTATTAATATACAAATCTTTCATATTAATTATTGCAAATATGGACGGAAAAGTCAATCACCATTATTTCGATAAGATGACGAGAATATAGATAAACAACAAAACACTCACCGAATCCGGCTCCAGGACCCATTATTACCCAGTCGGCGGAGGAACAGACCAAACCATGCATCAAAAACACTACTGGTTTATTGGGGTCCCTTGTGTTGTTAGCGTCCCGACCGTGAGGGATCCGGTGCATTTGCAAAATGTATCCATCTGGTGTAGTAATATCGTGAACTTGGATAGGATACCCATATTTCGTCACCAAGTCAGGCTGAAAGGTACAATTTAGGATAATTCATTACAGTAAAAAGTATTGAAAAGTATCACAAACGTAGTACCAACGATAGTCCTAAGACAAATTAGACAAATAATTGATATTTACACAAATATTCTTAATATGTATCCATGCGGGGTCCTTATATTAGGCCCAATCGACAATTCTTAAAATATATGATTATTTGTTTATTCCTCAAAGTAATCTTGAAGTGTCTGATGTCATTAGGTTTACTAAAGGGCCACTTTCTTTCGTAAAATTAATAAACCGTAACCCTTTCTTCGCGAACTTCTAAACCCTCGCGGCTCGCATTCATCTGCATCTTTTGTAATCTCAGAACAAACCGCATTACAAATTAAATATACGTTATATTAATCAAATGATCCAAGGGGGAGGCCTATATTTAGCAGTGGACTTCCTGTGGCTAAATAGAGAGATTAGGTAATCAATTAGGTTTTTGGAAGTAGTAAAGTGCTATAGCTAATCCACACTGCAACATGAATGATAAGAATGGTAGCACTTCACATAAATATTAACACACTAGTATTCCAACTCACAATCCGTCACTACTAGTAGGTACTATTCCAACCCAAAAATGTTGGTGATTGGAGGAAACACCGAGTCAATGTTATAAAGTGCCTATTATAAAATGCATCATGCTGACTCTTTCTGTAAATAACTAGCCACACCGTAGCTCCTTGTGAAACAAATTTTAAAAGCACTTGATAGTAACGGATTACAGATTATTGACCCGAATACTTACCACATTTAGCATAGAATCTTCAATAATATCATTAGAATACCAGGCACCAGAATCACCAAAGAGTTCCTTGATTTGTTCTGCATTTAGTGAGTATCTGGTGTCGGTAGAAGCCAAGCTTCCACAAACACAAAGCGCTAGTAGCGCTATCTGCGCTATTTTCAACATTATGTTCGTGAAAGCAATAGACGCACTACAAAAAATTCTGAACTGATTCTTAATATATCTCCTCGTATTACTTACGATAAAGTGATTATTGATAATTGTATTTAGTGCGATCAATTAAGTGATATATCTGTATTATTACCTACTCGGAAATTAGCTACGCTGGTAGCACTGATTGTGACAATATGTGAATAAGAAACTATAATCATGTGCGTATATAATGCCTATTGTAAGTACCTACCATACGTTGGAACCAAACCATTAAAATATATGTACTTATATTAATTTGTGTTTGACTGCATAGGTAAATACATCGGTAATTTACTTCGCCTACATTAAAACATGAAGCAATGACGAAATAATATTATAATACGTGCGAAGGAGCAGAACAATTGAAAGCTTTCATGCAAATGGTTGCATGTTTATGTTATTAATGAAATGCATGGCAGTGATATTGAAAGATTATGATAACGCAATTTTCTGCGCTATTAAGTGTTAAAGAGGCCCTGCACCTACAGTCCGAAAGTCGGGAAGTCTCCTAAAATCCATGTCTGGCTGCCGGTGGATCATCTTTAGTTTTTTTTTATTTATTTCAATGAATAGCGAGACGAGCATGCCAGTCGCCTGATGGTAAGCGATACGACCGCTCATAGACAATGGCAAAACCAAACAACACTTGAATTACAAAGCAATGTTTGGCATTCCACTACGTTAGCTTTCCCGAGACATAAGATGTTAAGTCTCATTATATCCAGTAGCTACTCTGGCTACAATGTCCTTCAAACCGGAACACAACAGTGCATTTACACTGCTGTTTGCTGCGGGAGAAATAGACATTGCAGTGGTATCTACCCAGGTGGCTTCTCACATGTGAGAGACAACCACCAGTACCAACACTTATGCATTATGATAGTCAAAGTTGGATATGATAAAAGAAGCATGAGTTTAAAATTATAGGAACTACTCTACTACTCCTGAACTACTAACAACCTTAAGGCATGCATTAAATTTGCTGTGTTGTAGGGTTCGAAAAAAAGTGCTACCTACTTATAGGAAGTTTATGGAGTGAAAGCGGATGTAGTGACTAAAATTGTATATAGGCTTTAGACACGGTTTGGACATGAAACTAATATTAAGAGACTAACGCAACGGGCACACTATGTGATGTTTAAGTTTTGATGATAGTCGTAAACCTTGGGCTCTATCCAAAATCCCTAAACAAAAGCAGGCCAAAGAACCTTGAACTAGGCGTAGAGATTGATAACACGGGTAAAGTGAAAGACACCACCGATTGCTTACATACAAACATGTTGATTAACGTTATGTATGTAGGTAAGTTTTTATCTTGTAAAGAAAAATAACCACATGTTTTTAAGTCGCACAGTATTTATAAATTATATCGCCTCGTAAATACGAGTGTAAAACGTGGCAATTAAGTTTAAATGGGAAATAAATAAAATAAAGCCATTTAGAATGCTGTTTTATATAGAGATAGATAAGTTCTTTAAAGGGTTCCTGTTACGATATATGTGAAAACTATCTAAAGTAGACAGGTACAAAATTATGTATTAACCAATGATTAAATAATAAAGTTAATAATTGGTATTAACACATTGTAAATATAAACCGTAAACTATACGGAGGATAGAGAATGGTATCTCATACCTACGCGTATAAACCATTGTAATAGCTTTGTCGGTAAATAAATGATGTATGTGCCTACACTTTCGACTCAGCGCCGGTTTCTTCAGTACTGGGACCCTGGTTGAGATTTCTAAGGCGCTCGCGGCACTAATCTTCCTGCCAGATTAGATGACAAACACAGCATAAAACCTAGATGGCTCTTCATTACTGGCCCCCGCCCCCCGGTTGGTCGCCCGACCGCACCATACCCTAAAGCTAGTACTGTACTTACCACAGAACAGTATATTCATCTGTTCTGTGGTACTAACAATTGTATATGAATAATTAGTTATTGCATGTAAATAGCGAAAAGTGTACTATTGATGAAAAAAAATGCAATTACCAAAAACCTCGAATATTAAATTGTTCTAAATTCAACAGTCCGCCTGGTGCTAGTACTCAATACTCAATACCTTTATTGCACATCGCATGTTATAAAGATGTTACAATTTTATAAGTATTCACAATGTGGGCCCTGCTGGGCATGGCAAAAAATTTGGAGAGAGGAGGAAGCCATAGTATTAGTAATAGCATTAATAATATGAAACCTTTATAATATGTACCTATTACCATATAATATTTATTTGTTTTGGATGTTATTATTATCGTAATTGATATAATATAACAATATATATACACATACACATACATATTATACATATTTTTTATATGTTTCATACTTGATACTATTTTGTAATTATGTTGGGTACCTATTGTTTAAGTTAAGTCTACATAGTAATATGTATTTATCACCTTAAAATGAATATATTTATGTTGAATATATTTTATTATAATTTAAATTAATTAATATTATAATTAAATCAGTATTTATTTATTTCAGATAAATCATAAATATATTTTTATCTGTATTTGTATTAAAATATTTATTTATTTAATTTTTTTACTATTGTAAATTTAAATAATACAGGGATCATAATATTTCGTATTTTAGGTCAGTGATGTGCTTGGATTGCCTAACCTGACATTCAAACCTCATAATTTATTAATACGGCATAAGTATACGGGCTTGCATGTCTGTATATACAGATGAACTTTTCAAGTGGGTGTAGGTAGCCAAATACGAAACTATGTATGAGGAATAGCGAAAAATGCTGAAAGGAGTCACGAGCCCGATTTTGACGTAAACTAAAACTGCATACTTGGTGTTTCGAAAAATTAATATTCCTACCGAGAAATCGAAGCTGATGATTTTGCAAAAAAAACAAACGGTGTAAAAATACACCATCTATGTAATACACCAATTGATAATGTTGCTAATAAGGATAAAAATCTAGTAATGACATACCTACGACAAACAAAAGGAAAGAGGTGATTTTTAGAAAAATCGTATTTTTCCCCTTACCTTAAAACCAAAGCTTCATCTGTTGGAAATGGAAGTTGGAACTAACGGAAAATAATCAAAATTGTTCAGAACTTTTATTAATAACACTTCATTACAAATGCTTGGTTTTATTCGTTTACATTGATTACGCTGCCTGCTTGTTTAAGTTTATTAATATTGTTTTGAAGTCGACTAATAGTGAAGAAGCCTTATTCATCATTAATAAAATATGTATTATACAAATCACAGAATTTAACTTTTTGGATAATTTTTTATTCATTATTCAATAAAATACAAATGATTCCAAATTCTACTCCAAACGCAAGGGGACTGGGTGTTAAGAAAAAAAAATTTGCTTAATATATCCGCTTTCCTTTAGTTTGCCGCATATCATTACTTCCCAGAATTAGGTCCTTATTAGCAATATTTCCGAATAATGTAATAATACAGCGTTTTTTTTTTTATATTTGGGTATGATTTCTTTGAAAAACCAAGTATGCAGTTTTAGTTTTTGTCAAAATATAGCTTGTAAGTCCTTTCAGCATTTTTCGCTATTCCTCAGTTTCTGATTTATCCATCAATGTCCATTTGAAAAATTCACCCTGTTTAATGTAGATCTACTTTGTGCATGTTGCATATGCCTATGTGGTGAAATCTAAATTAATCAAAGTATATAAATAATAAAAATAAAATAAAGAGTAATTTGTATTACTTTATTATTTCAGTTCATTTCTGTGAGTTAAATACAAAATAAGATTTTAATATTCCCACTGTGAGGTACACTTTGAGCTCATGTGATGGGTGGTAGTTAAATTACAAAATATAGTTAAAAGAAAAAGAAAAGCGATAAATAATAATGAAAACAGTTTTCTTTCTTATAAATATCTTTTTTAATATTAAGGCATTGTTTTAAGAAATTATTAAGTAAAATATTAGTCAGTCTGCTAACAAATCGTCATCATCTGAATCAAGTGCAGCTCTCCTTCTGTCAAATTTGACAGTACTTATAGTCTTCGGCATCTGTTGATTGACCGACTCTAAAAGCTGAATTAATTCTTGTTCCGTTATCTTATTACGAACTTGGCCCATTTGGGCCATTCTGCAGATCATGTTTTCCACCATAGCACCTTTTTCTGGTCTGCTTAACTTAATTGTATTCACTGAAACAATACAATTATTACATTGAAATATATTAATGATGAGTATTTTTTTATGATTCAAAATAAAATATTATTTCTTAATGGGGTCTATCTTGAAAAAGAAATTTTTATTAGGTGCCATATACGAATTATTTATAGAAATATATTTACATCTGGCTCGGGCGTCTTGACTAAGAGCTTGTGAAAGTATGGAGTGCTTGGCTTCTTCCATAGCTTGCATCCTTTCCTCTTGCGCTTTAGCATTGTTTGGCTCTCCAGTTCCCTGAAAACCATAGCAAAATAATAAATTACAGCATAATCTGGCGCAGTCCAGCTAACCTCAATAATGTGAATCATACTAACCCCATGTTGATTTTGCAACTGGGCAAGACGTTGTTGTCTGATCTTGTCGAGTTCTGGGTCATCCATATTGAAATAGAAGTGAAATGTAATCTAAATTAAATAACAAAACCCCGAGATTTGTTAAAAACGATAAAGATACGATAATTGACAGAAATTGAGAACAATTCATGTACATGGAAAATAAAACTTATTATTTTTAGCATGATAATGACATGTATGAAAGAGATAGACTACATTATACCTATTCCACACGATACAACATATTTACCATTTTTTTCATACTGTCAATCAAATTTGTAGCACAGAGATCAATTCTTGAACAACGGAATACCTATCTACCAAGCATTTAAGCTACCATAAAAAGGAGTGCATGGAAACAATATTTAGTTTCAAACTTAATTTACAGCTTTAAAATGGTTGTCTGTACGAATTAAGGATTGTTTTTATTTGATGAGTCTTGTGTGGTTTTCTGACATCGTCACTATTAAATTAATAAAAATTTTCTCTTTCTTTGTGAAATTCTCGAAAATGAGCAAAAATCTGGTGTGGGGGTGAATGGATATAGTCTTAGTTATTTTTTTTTTAATACTAGGAATTTTCTTAATTAAATCAGTAATATATATAAAATATATAACGAATATAAAATATATGAACGGGTGAAAATATCAATGGATTTCTATTTTCTACAAGTTTCCTTTGAAATTTAAACATATCACGAAAAGAAATTAAAGGAACATATTTTTCGTACGAATATTACAAATAAATTTCATAATACAAATAAGTTTTTGGACCCCATTTTGCTAGATTTGGATATATTTCCTTCGATAAGCTCAAGCAATCTTGCTTGAACTTGAGATAAATCTAATGCTGTAGGGTTAAAAACAATATATTGCTTTGTTTAAAAATCGTTCAGAAAAGAAAATTAATGGAGTTTTCAGTAGAATATCTGCTTTTGAAATAATTCGTAAAAATATTTCCATTCGCCCCGTGATTTTTATTCGCCCTATTTTACTGTTACACATATTGCACACATGTTTCTATGTTCATGTTTCATCTACGTTTTTAAAGTACAATAGCTCCCTTTATACTTTTATATACTCTAAGAAAAAAATAGTGATTTAAAAACTACAGCCCGTCCTATGGGCCCATCAGTACATTTGAAGTACTATTATGATGGCTGGGAAAATCGCGCCATCTATTAGATTTTTTCATAACTACGTAGGAATTAAAATACTTTGATAAATAAATAACTTATTTTAATAGACTTCGTTTTAACTGTGATAATTGAAGAATTGTTATCTTTTTCTTAAGAACTAAACTATCAAAATAGATCCTCCTCAGAAGATGCACTGGAGCTCTGCGGGAACCACTTACGTCGGAGCACTTTACGCGTGCTTCGCACTGTCCAAATAATAATTTATGTCAATGAAAAAATACAAGACTTGTGATTCATATATAGCTTTATTTTGATTTTTATACATTTACACTGTCATGCCATTGAAGTGTTTGGTATTCAATTTTTCCATATGAATTACAATATGCAAGCACCGCTAATTTGTTAACTGTCACTGACAACCTACCAAAAGCAACTAGATTTGTAGGCAGAAAAGTGACGTTGTTACATATGCATCTGACCATATATGTTGCATGAAACTTCACAGGATCTCCTTAAAATAGAGAGCAAATAAAACAAAATAATGCATTAATATTATAAATGAAAACACCATTGGACAGATATTATAAGTATACATTCATAAATAAATGAAATTGAACCTAAAAAAGTGAATTAAGGATTCTACAACACTAGATAATCTTATCAAACTGCAATAGTTTACCTGGATAAAGCAGATAATCAGATCCAAATTTAGAACCATGTGTAATATGATAACCCTTTTCCCATAAATTCTTGAAAATAGCATATTTAGTTTCATTTGCCCCTTCTAAAACAAAGGGTCGCAATATTGTTACATCTACTTTCTTCTTCTCTGTAAAGATGAGAAATGTTTTAAAATATCTTTAGATATTTTATAGTTTTTTCTTTCACTTTATTATCAATACAACACCATATCAGCTGGAAAGTTGATTTAGTATTTAAACATTAAAATAATCTAAATGCATTTAAACTATGCAATTAGCAATAATAGTCCTATGCTAAATTGGATGGTAGCTGATAGTAATTTAAAATTCAAGAGTACGATTGAGAGTGGTTAGGCCATATAGTCCACCACACTGGCCTAGTGCGGGTTGGCGGACTTTCACATGCCATAGAAATTTATACAAATCGCTATGGTATGCAGGTTTCCTCACGATGTTTTCCTTCACCGTTATAGTGCATGGTGATTGACTATCAATACACACATTACTTCGAAAAGTCAGAGGTGTGCCCTGGGATTTGAACCCGCGACCACCATAAACATGTAGGCAGCCGTGTCTGGTCCGTTACCAACAGGCCACCACGCACTTAAGATTACATACATGCAGAAAACTTAATTACCTGTGTTCATGAAATGTTCAGTGGGTAAATGCACTAATGCAAATGCCGGGGCTAACTGTGGTAATTTGTTTATTTCATCCTCTAATAATGCTTGTTTATCAATACTGGTTGTATCTGTTAAGTAAAAGAAATAATGTAATTATATTTTAGAACCAATCAAACAGAATACAAGAAACTATGGATACCTCATTAATAAATTCTAATCTTGTTATTTGACTTCATTAAATAAAACTACTAACTATAATACAACTACAACTCCTACAAATATTCCAAAAAAAAATGTTTATTGCTTCAATCCTTTACATATTGGAATAAATAAGTATTTTAGCTGAAGATTCTCATACGGTGAGATCCAACATGGGAAAGATATAGACTGAAAATTACTGTACAATTAGTTCCTATTATTATAGAATTACTAATAAAGTCATACTAGTATTTTTGTCCTAGAGATCAATTCTATTTGAATTTAGAGATTCTATTATAAATAATTGTTTTGTTTTTACCAGTGATGCCTTTAGCAAGTAGTTTTTGTTTTTTTCCAGCAACAATGATATCAATTTTCTGTGACAGTTGTTCAATTTTTCTTCTCCTCAATGATTCTGTTTGTTCCACAAGTACTCTGAAAACATTATATTGTGACCAATTGAAAAGAAGGTTCATGCATTTTTAACTATAACATTGATACTAATTATATCAAAAGATATAGGAATAAGTACAGCTGTGAAAGTATTTTCCAGTAGTGCCGGAAAAGGAAAAATGGGAAGATTCACTTTCTTTAAGAAAATACTTATTTATGCATGGATGTCTATCAGAATTATACACTAGGTATGTTTCCAGTGAGTCTGTTTTTATGGATGTTCAATAAATTACCACAGATATGTGCTAAATTCTACTATCAATATGAAATTAAGCTTTAATAAACTTAACTTACTTTTGTTCAAGATTTTTTATTGTTTCCTTTTCCTCATCTGTAGGCAAATCATTAATATTAGGTAGTTCATATAGTTCACAGAAACCTTTCTCCACCAAAAGTGTGGCTTCTTCTGACAACAGGGCCATAGGTAAACCTGAAATGTAAGAAAATAATAGCCTGTATCAAATAATTAAAATATCTGAAAACGAGAGGCCGCGGGTTCGATCCCCGCATCGAAACAAATAATTGTGTGAACCACAGGTATTTGTTTCGGGTCTGGGTGTTTGGGAGACCGAAGTCTCTCGTAGTTTCTGATACCCACGACACAAGACTCGATCTTAGCGTGGGGTCAGGACTATGTATGTGACTGTTGGTTGTATTTATTTATTTATTTAATTACTAGCAAATGGATAAATTAAGTACCTAAAAAGTCATTTTGTCTCGGGAAGGAAGGAACAGAACCAATTAACGAGCCACAAATTCTATGCTGGGTACGAAGAGTATACCAGTCTGAAACAAATTATAGATCCATGAGAACAGTTAACGTACGAGTATAACACTTTAATCTTTAATTTATTTTGTCTAACCGTCAGAATTCCACACATAGGCAACGCCGTCTTTAACGTAAAGCGGTATCATAATTACATAAAGAAGGAATTTAATATCTTTCACGTAAATAAAATGTATTAAAAAAAAATCCTTACTTAAATACTTTGTGAATACAAAATACAAATAATTAACGAGATTCGAATTACGATTGTCGCCTGTCGGACCTCGGCTGTCATCTCAGACTGTCATCAGTCATGTTGACAATCAATGATGGCAACAATTATAGAGATGTCCTTCTATCCAATCCAATCCATCAGCTAAAGGAAGTCCACTGCTGAACATAGGCCTCACCTAATGATTTCCACAGTGACCTGTTGGAGGCATCCTGCATCCAGCGACGATAACCTCATAATGATGAGATTTCCTTAGAGATGTCTAATTAAAATCTTGTTAATTAATTAATTTAGGGCCAACAGTGACTGGATGCATAAAGCCGCAGACCGGGCTCAGTGGCGTACCTTGGCGATGAGGGCCCTGCCACATTTTGTTACTGGATTACTGGTGGTTTTTCATGTTTTTGGTGGAAAGTCAGTTTAACTGGCAATACTGATGACGACTTGTCAGTTAGTATTATTTTTTGAAATTTGGTGGAAATTCAACAATAATTAATGGAATTATTTTCTACGCACAACAATTTTGTTTAAATATTTATTTGAGGACTTTGAGCCACGGTAAAATATAACAAAATAAGTATATATATTTAAGGGATATTATATAATCACCAAAATAATGGCAGCACGAAGAGTCGTTATTGGTTAGTTCAAAAATATTTTTTAATGCTTGTAGTTTATTAAAACCACTATAACACTACCATAACATGTACAAACTATATGTTCTGTTGTAGAATATATTACTATTATAAATTTATGTACATGGCCAAGACACTAAGATTTTGTGCTTTGTAGGAGGAGGAACTGGATTCATAGGAAGAAATTTAGGAGATCGTTTGCTAGCCAACGGATATGATGTGATAAATGTGGCCCGCATGCCGGGCGCCAACAACATCTCTTGGTCTACCCTCGAAGTATCTGGGCTTCCAAAGAAAACTTGTGCTGTTGTCAACTGTGCAGGACAGCAGTTTATGGACTTTACAAAATCCTGGACACCTGGGTGTGTATTTTATATATTTTATTTGCAATTTTTAATCAAGCTAAAGGAATTTAAACATCTGTCCTGCATAATGAATAAGTTTTAATTCTGGGTAATATTTATAATAGAATTTTAAACAGAAAAAAAGCAATATTATTATTAAAATAAAACCATTGCATTTAACATGATACATATTACTTACATTATCTTATCATGTAAAAATAAGATTTGATAGATTGTAGTATTAAGTTGCTTTAGATAAATAATGGAAAAATCAACAGTTTATGGTCATTGTATTTATTGCTATGTATAAACCCTTCAATTAATTTCAGATTTAAGCAAAATGTCCAGAATTCACGCATTTACACTACAAAGTCTTTAGCCAAGGCCATCAACAAAACCCAAGATAAACCAAAAGTATTTATATTGATTACTGGAGTGGGAGCCTATGAGCCTTCAGAATTCAATAAATATGATGAATCCAGTCCTACAACAGGGCATGATTTCTTCTCAAGGCTGGTTGTTGAATGGGAAAAGGCTGCTCATGTGGATCCTCCAGTTAGACTTGTAAGTCAGTTTATTTTTTGTGGTGTCATTTAAATTGATAATGTTCAGCTGTGGAATATAATATCTGGAGAAGAAATAAGAAGAGATGTTAATTAAATTCTTTACTATAAAGATAATATAATATAAAAATAATATTACATGTCATAAAGTGTAAAATAAAGACCTTTCTAATAGGCAATCCAAAGCAGTAGTGTTATCTATGAATAAAAAAAACCATAAAAACTTATGTTAAAAGTTTATTCAAACAAACATTAATTTTGTTTGAAGTAGAATACAACAAATAAAGATAAGAAAAATCAACTTCCATATTGATAAGAACTCTATTCTAAGATACAAAAGAGATTTGTAACAGTACCAAACTACTGTGCTATGGATGTTTTTATTGTCAATGAGCTTGTTACATTAATTTGAAATAGATAATAACAAACAAAAAACTATTCATAGGCGAAACACAAAAGAGATTTATAATTATAATAACTTTGGATATTAATTCCGACATGCATGTTCCATAACAATTCTGTTATGTGATTCTATGATAAACATAACTAACAGAGAATTGTGTCACCTATAGTTTTAAAATAATGATTACAGTATACCTAACAATGAACGAATTTAATCATTTTCAATTTGATATTTTAATTAATATACATGTGCAATGTCTTCAGTATAAGTTTGTGTATATTGGGAAATTATAAAAAAATATTGTATTTCAGGTAATAATTCGCTCTGGCGCTGTGCTAGGCCGGTGGGGTGGAATGATAAAAAACATGTTCTTGCCATTCTATTTGGGAGTTGGTGGTCGCATCGGGTCTGGCAAACAGTATTTACCTTGGATACACATCGAGGACCTCACACGACTAATACATTTCGCTATAGAAAACGAGAATGTTAAAGGAATATTGAATGGCGTCGCGCCGCAAATTATCACGAACGAAGAATTCACAAAGGTAAATATTTATTCAAAACCAATTGTGTTCATGCTGCTACACATTGTAGGAACATTTTCTTGGAAAACGCATTTTCTAGATGCATATGCCCAGGGCAACAGAAATTAAACTGAATGCAATCCTAATTTTGCTGAATTTTTGCATGAGTTTCCTATTGAAACTGATTGAAATTTGAAATTGGTTATTGAAATTGGTTAGGGGCAAACAGAAATTTCGTCCATGGTGTAAAGTGCTCAAACTGGCAATGTAAATGTATTTTTTTATGTATAGCAAAAGGTCGTGCCAAATACGAAAGTAAAGACGAAATAAATGCAATAGTCGGTACTCCCACATTTCTTGATTTGCGTTTTTGGCCATATAGTGTGACCACAGTAGGCGAAGTAAAAAGTTATTTCAACTTGTATGAAATAATCCTTTTCTGACCTTCATCACTAGACTATAAACCCATTATCTTAACAGCCTCAATAGCGCAGTCGGGATTTGAATTGCGCAGCGCAGATTTCGGGTCTGGCTATTTGTGAAACTCAATAGAAAGTTTCTTATACCCAATGCATAAAACTTGTACCTTAGTGTGGGGTCAACAGTATGTATGCCACAACTGTATTTATTTTATTTTTGTTATTTATTTTCATAAGCTGACCTTATACAGGTTAAGGGGTGATATTTATGAATTCGGACACATGGCCACCATGATTTACGCTATCAACGATATTTAATAGCCAATCGAATATTATCTTCTGCCATAGAAAGTCCACCATTGAATATAGGCTCTCCCCAAAGGTTTTTTTTGCTACAGAATTTTATGATGTTAACAAATGAAATGTACTAATTTCAGTCATTCGCATCGGCGCTGCAACGTCCTGCATTATTCCCGGTACCAGAAGCAATTTTGAACTTCTTGTTGAATGAAGAGAGAGCCATGATAATGACGAAAGGGCAATATGTTGTTCCGAAAAGAGTACTAGAATATGGCTTCAAATATCAGTATCCAGCAATTGAAGACGCTTGTAGGGAATTTGCTCATCTTTTTCCAAAAGAGCATCCACTCAAATAGCCTGCGTTGTAGGTAAGTAGGAATGAATTAATTGATAAACAGTTTTAACATCATTTTAAAATTTATTGTTTGCAAAACATTGCATTGCTAAATAACAATAATGTACTTTGTTGTTGGAAACTATGATTTTTAATTATTGTTACATTTTTATTGTTGTTAAGAATCTAAGACATAAATATAAATTATTAAGATAATATGTGTATTAATTTTATTTATATTTTTCACACTCCAATAGCATAGGGGTCCTGATTGAACCCCATATATGTAGTATTTTAGTATATATTATTTATTGACATCTATTGATATGTTGTTTTGGTATTTTACAATCTCTTTGTATCCTTGGACTGGATTTGGTCCATTGTCTAATTGTATACTCTAGCTTACAATAATTATGTATAACTATACAATATACATTAGAAATTGATTTATGAATATAAATTAAAAAAAAAAAGTCAACATATTTATAACATCGCAAAGGAAAGGACAACTTAATTTAAATATCCTTAAATATATAATCATACAGATAGGAATAATGAGTGAATTAACACTATCTTATTTACATAATACAAAAACAAAAATTAAACAAAACAAAATATTAATGTCACTTAAATAACACCTATGCCCTTGGGCTTAAACCTAAATCTTGTTCACAAAGTTTAAAAATCGATTTTAAATCCTAGATATCAATGAGAATTTTTGAGATTTTAAATAATATAAATATATTTTAGTAATTTAACTGTACAAATAGGTCCCTGGGTAATGAGGTTTTTCACGTTGTGTGTGGTTCTATCTGTGCGAATCTGTTGACGAGCCTCGATACAAACTTGCGCAGTATGTCTTGGCGCATGCGCCCTACATCCAACACTTCCTCGTGGTTTGCCTCTGAATCTTGGTCGTAGCTTGTGACACACTCGTTTGTGATGAGTGACAAACCGAATACTTTCATATCGCAATGGCGGGCGGTGATCACCTGAACAAAATACACACAACAATTACATAAAGTTCTTGTCGTAAAATAGGATGAAGGTTGCTTAGATTTAAACTACAGCAACAACCCATTCTTGCTATTTGGGATAGTAAGCAATAATTATACCACGTCGTCTCTGATTGTAAAGATATCAAAAGCACCGAGAATGTAGTTCTTTGTTTTTTGCATGGGCTTAGAAGGCAGATAGGAGGCCTTTCGCCCACCCCATAAACCGACGGATATGGTGGTGTGTTTCATTCGCTAAAATTGGCAGAGGCCCAATATCCCTTTCTTTCGCTGGTCCTTTATTTCTACCTTGTACTCCTTTCGATCCACAAGTATTTGTTTCGAGTCTGGGTGTTTGTGACACCAAAAAGTCTCTCGTAGTTTCTGATCGATTTAAGAGAGCGATAATCATTTATCGTCGGTGGAGTAATCTGTTCCTTTGCCGGATTTCTCGATTAAAGAAAAAAATACTTTCCACACCAACATGTGATCATCGCAATGTGTTTTTAGTTTGCCAACATTTATCGTTGCAGAAATTACTCTTATTTATTTACATAAAAAATATATTTACCTCGTGAACAGTAGACATTCCTACTGCGTCCACACCAACCATCTTCAACATGCTAAGTTCAGCTACCGTCTCAAAGTTGGGTCCGCCCAGACATGTGTACACGCCCTCTCGAACTATGTTTTCGATGTTTAGCTCCTTCGCCACCTAAAAATATTTAAATTTGCGATATATTACTCAGAAATATAAGATAATTGTTAAGAAAATGAGATATTTATTTGAATTACTGTATACGGGTGTTTCAGTAGCCAAGGGTAGTAAGTTTGAGTAAAAAAATATACAATTATTTTTAAAATACAAGGATTCTCACAAAATAAATATTGAGGAGGCAAATTCGCGTGTAAAATGTACAGCGAATGGCAAAGTTGTCTAGACTAGCTGCCTAGATGCATATACATGATGGAAGGCTGGATATGACAGCGGTGACAGTAATTTGAAAACAGGTTTGGCCGTTGTCTATTATGGGGCACTCAACTTGGGCAGAAAAACAAACATCTGATAATTTATTATGAAATCACTTTTAAACAAGCATTTACTTTTTTGCAAATGCACTAAAATTGTAATGATCTGCGCATAGCTCGCCAAGGCAAACAGGAAGTTGATCGTTTGCCTATCTTAGCAGCTACAGGCACTTAGCGTAAGTTATTCTGCCATCTTACAAATTGTAAATCGCGTATCGACCCTAGATAACCTTGCTCTGTACATGGTAATGGCACTACTGCGTTGCGCGCTTTTTTCAACAAAAGGACTGATAATAAGGAGAACGCGCAAATAATATTTTGAGCAAAATTAATAATATTTACAAGTAGCATTGTTGATTGTGCAGTACGTAGGTACGTACCTCTTTCGCAATCTTTCTGTGTTCGTAGTTGTAAGCTTTGTTCATGGGAGGGAAGCGTGGGCCGAACCTCTCGTCATTAGGCCCGTGCAGTGGGTTGTTGCCGGCAAAACCCATCATGTTGATGTGATCCTTGACGATCATCAAATCGCCAATTTTGTAACTTGGGTTCAATCCGCCGGCGGCGTTCGTGGCTATTAATGTTTTTACTCCAATCAATTTCATCACTCGCACTGGAAGGCAGCACTGAAATAAACAATTAGTGGATTGATTACAATAATATTTATAATATGTTATTTAACCTTTGATGTGCTGAGGCCGATTTCATTTTGTTACGTCATTTGAGATAAACAAATCTTATACCGAATATTGGCGGTATATCCAATGTTGTGCAATAAAACTAAGTTAATAAATTAAGATATTTTAATGACATACATATTACGGAACTATACAGAAACTGGATTTTTAATGTTTGCTATAATAATGATTTGGTCATAAAGGAAGTAGGTACATCTTCATAAGTCATACATTAACTACGGTACGCGATGTCGGTATGGGAATTTTCTACTGATATAGTATCACGTTCCATGTAGTTTATACCGATATTTTTTCTGCAACGCAATGACATAAGAGTAAAAATAACTAAATCAAGTTTTTATATACATAATATGACAAAATATTTTGTCTACAATTTTTAACTGATCGATGTTTACACAAGGAAGATATATGAGAAAAACTATTATAGGGGGACTGTATGAACGTAATGAAACTAAGAATCGGAATGATTTTTTTTCTTTAGCTTTAAAAGCTACGGCAGGCAATTCAATACACAATATACTTTTATAATACACAAAGAAGAATGTGAGCGGGGCGTCTCTTCCCCCACGCGTCACATCATACCCCGATTGCCATCTCGACCTGCCGCGTACTATACGTACGTAAATCATCTGACAACTAATTATCGATTACTATTAATGGCTAATTAATTATAAAGTATAGAAAATTCCAGTAGTGTACAAGTATATGATATAATAGAATTAGTATTTACGTCGCATTATTTATCCGCAGTTCAATATGTTAACGCGTCCTTTACCCTCCATTGTAACGCTCGTAGATAAAGATAACCTCGCCGCTGGGGGTCGAAGCTGTTTGCATCAGCCATAATGTACGCGACTGACTTTATTTACTGTATTTTTTCATATATTAAAAAAAAAAATCTTAAACTTCTGTGATATAGATATTTGTTTGTGATGTGCAAGGTAATGGAATAGTCTAATAGAAAAGGCACATTGGGATATTCTAGTCAAATCCTTAAAAAGTTAAACCCTTAGTTATTGTTTTATGATCAACAATATTTATATGTAAATGCCTACTGGTCGTAGGAGAACTATCAGAAAAACAGTAATGTAAAAAAAGACCAAATTAAAAATTGAGACACAATTTTACTTTTCAGTCTTCATATCTTTACAAAGTATTTTATTATTGTATTTTTCCTCCACTAACTTCGCACTAAGTTTGGTTTACGTTTGTGATAGGATATTGCAAAGGAAATTCATAAGGGTTTGCCTAGTCTAGATACGTATTGACTTTGTCATTTCGCACCTATCTCGATCCTCAAGTACCTACCTACTTTCAATTCACACAATGTTCGTCCACAACGGTAACTGATGTCTCCATACCATATAAAGCTCGTTATGCAGCAATTACATTGAGATCTAGTCTATGGAGTAATATTGAGAATATGTATTGTTCCATTGTACAGAAACAGCTGAGGATACATTTTTTCTAACACCTGTATGACTTTTTTTTTTTAAACTTTTTAACAATAAACAAATTATTATAACAGACTTGTAGACATGGTTGTTATCAAATGTACAGACAGATTTTTTTTAAAAAGATGAATAATAAAAATTGTTTACGTGCAGTAATTTAATTTTATTTATCTAGGGCATTTGAATTTCAACGAAGTAATTGATGTTCAACAATACGAATTTTAGTAAATATTGATAAATAAAAGAAAAATATTTTTCATGAAATTAGGTGTAAGTTTGTAAAACCTTTATCATATTTTGATGAATATTATATAATGTATCAGGTCACTGTGGAAATCATTAGGAGAGGCCTATGTTCAGCAGAGGACTTCCTTTGGCTGATGGATGGATGGATATAATGTATCAGCCCATATACGTCCCACTGCAGGGTACGTGCCTGATCTACAATCGAAAGTACTATTGAGAGGGGTTAGGACATATAGTTCACCATAATACGGGTTGGTGGTCTTTACATAGCATAGAAATTTATACAAAACGCTATGGTATGCAGGTTTTGTCACAATTTTTTCCTAACTTCTATACTTCGTGGTCATTGACAGTCAGAGGTGAGCACTGGGATTTGAACCCGCCACAACCATTAACATGTTGGCAGCCGCGCCTGGTCCGTTACCATCAGACCACCACGTACTTCCAAGAGGTTACCACGCACTTATTGTATATGATAGTGATTATAATAAATCTTACCTTCCAAAGAGGATATCCTTCGTAGTAATGGAACCGTCCTTGCATAGCTACAACTGGCGCGCCCTCGATTTTACCGAAGACCAGTCTTCCATGATGTCCTTCTACCGTGCTTACGGGAAAATTGGGAATGTCTTCGTATGGAATGCATTCTGCATCTTGTATGTTTTCAGCCAACGAACCTGGATACACAAAACTTCTATTTAGTACTGTGTTCTACATCTGCAATATTGGTATAATTAAAATAGCAATAAAATAAGATTTTAAGTTAATATTTGGATACTATTTTGAACAAATCAATATAAAGTTACATATAATAATACATAAATATACCGGTGATAGGGAAACATCCCCAAAACAAAGACAGGCAATAATGCTAATAAGAGTTCTTAAGATTTTTTAAACCGAGATCGTTTTTTTGTTTTCATTTTCTTTTCATCTGTTTTTGTTTTCAGAGACGCTTGCCTAACACCCGGTATATTGTTTCAAAATAGTGCAATTTAATATATACCCTCATTCCAATACGAACCCATCCCAGAGCCGCATATGATGCCTATGTGTGGCTGGATTGAGATGCGCGACAGGAGAAAGTTTGCAGTTTCCAGCAACGTTTCGTACGAGTAACTGAAAAAATACAAGCAATTAGTTTTATGTTTAAATTCGGTTTTGGCTTGGATAAAAACAATACGCACAGATACTTATCCAGTTTAGTCGGGAATACGTTTAGAAACAATTCCATGATTGATGAACCAATATTTATGACACTATAATATAAACTACACCATGTATCTTTGTGTAAAAAAACCAGTGATGAACGGAGAGTATTTGGTACGTAAACAAAGTAAATAATTAACGAATATTAACTGCTAAACCGCGGTTTTGACATCACAGATAAAAACTCTTATTACACAATTCAATGAAAAACATATTAAACTTGTATTGCACAATATTATTTATTTAACGTGTGGTGTTTGTGAAGTTAACGTAACACAGATTTCATTAATGAAATACTATGATGCACTATGCCGTCTAAAATATTAAATAACAGTCGTTCGCGATTAGATTACTCGAATGGAAAAATGTAAAGTAAGCACTTCTGCACACTATTAACAGTACTGCTCGATTGACTGAAGGCGAACGAAGAGTAGATTAACTATCGTATAAAAAACAGGATTTTAAGCATAATAAATTAGCTAATTATGGAAATAAAGTTCATACTAAAAGGCGAAATGTGTACTAGTAACATCAGCGATGAAATTATGCATAATTCAATAATCTAATTATAGATGTACGCCGTCAGCTCAAAATGGTTATAAAATATTTAAGACTGCATAAGGTGAATTCTTTATTGCACGGGGAACTTACTGGAAACGTGTCAGCAGTGTCCAGTTACGGCAAATAAACAGAAAACCATTGCATTGCATTGTTTCTTGCATTGTATTTTTATAATCCAATGTTCTGGGTGAACTAGCAGTCATTGATCGACAATTTTACGACAAAATTTATTTGAAAGTTGTTACTCTGATCGCGTTGCCTATTGACATATTTTTAGTTTCCAATAGACGGTATTGAATACTTATTGATCAACAAGCACCAAGTGGAGGCAATTGGGTACATTATGACTGCATCCTAGGCATTGAGACAATGAATCTAGTCTATTTTTAATCAACTCCAAAAAAGGGACATTGTCGACCTGTATATATGTATGTAATATTGTCAGAAATGCAGTTTTTGGATACGTTGGTTTATACCAACGTCTGAACACGTGTTCCAAATTTCATAAATGTATATGTTTATATGTATATCTCAAAAAGTATAAGTCGGATCGCAAAAAATCTGTTTGCTTTGGATTAGGTAGGTAAAATGTTATTATATTTAAGTATTTTAAATTTAATAAAAAATAAGTTTTATTTATATCTGTTTATTACAATTTTACAGTCGGTTTAATTTATTTAAATTATTTTTTATTTAGTGAAACAACCGATTACGAATTCGATTAGAAGTAATAAATCTAATATTAATTAGCGGTTCCTTGTATCCAAAACAAAATACTTGAATTGCTCCGATTGCGCAAGACCTTGGTTTTGTTTTATTATTTGAGGAAATGATATGAACCAGGTGGAATTATACCTACATAATAGGCATTCGTTTGTAGTTTTCAAATAATGTGAGAGAACTAGATATTTTTATCAAGGTTATTTAAGTTCGTGCGAAAATCAAGAAAACGATATTAAAAGTCAAGGTTTTTAATTTTCATATGCTCCTAGTAACTGCAACTCATAATACACTGACATAAGATAGGAAAAGAATAGGAACGGAAATACCAAAATTGTTATGTTATAACAGTACCAGTCTCGATTCAGTCTTCGATCTAACTCTTAAACAGCTGGGATGAGTTTGTGATAAGACAGGAAATACGCATATCGCAATATGCTTGTTCAATGGTGTGTCTAGTCTAGACGAGCGATTGGCGTAGTGCTTACTCGTAATTTGCTTTCTATGCAGAAAGTTGTGGAGTAGATCTCCTCAATAATAAATATTTGCATCGCATGCATTCATGCACAGAAAACTGTGAAAACATAGAGAAAACCAAAAGTAAAAAAAGGGATGTACTATTTGGTACCCTCTATGGTATTAGAGTTAGTTTCGTTCGTTATCTTAGGATATAAATAAGTACGGTACGGAATTGGCATAAAAAATTTACACCCCAAGCTAAAATTAAAAATACTACTGTTAAGTATAAGTAGTAGTATATTTCATGTTCCTTTAATTTCAACTTATGAATGCTTTACAATCACCTTGAAAAAATCATAAAGTTAGAGCAAACCACAATCTATGTTTATTTAAATATAGTTATTTATAGCTTATTTTCTTGTTTATTAGATTTACATAATTATAACTATCTGGCCGGTCCGTATCTGCCTGGTTACAGTAGTTAATGTCCTCACGCGACCTTATGGAGAGATTTTTTACATCGAGTTGAAGGTTATACGTTTTCCATATAAACTTCGTGTGCCATGCCATCCCTTTCGAGTTGACAGTGGTTACAAATATATTTGAATTCCTTCTCATCCCACGGGACCTCTAATTTCGGGATAAAAAGTAGCCTATGTATCAATCCACCCTGGATCAGCTACCTCTATACCAAATTTAAGCGAAATTGGTTCAACCGTTTCTGAGATTACCGTGCACAAAGGAACAGACAAACAGACAAAAATTCTAAGCATCATTGTTTTGGGTTCCTCCCATATGGGTTTTTCTCAAATATATTCCATGTGCAGACATAGATTGGTAACAAATTTATTATATGTATAATTGTACACACAAGACTCAACAATAAACAGAAATCACATTAAATAATATTACATGGAACTCGTATTGTATGTAGAACTTCGTTCCAGATAAAACTTTTACGAAATCCTTAAAAAATAGTAGATTTCTATCCTTAGCGGATCCCTGTAAATTAAAAATGTATTATTTTCACATCACCGATTGATGAGAAATAAATAAAAATATTAGTAAAAATATTTAATTTAAGTAAAGAATATGCTCAACATTTCCAGGAAATTAGTTTACCGCCAACACTCATCAGGGTCTATTGCGTAGTTGAGGCTTGAAAATCTAATGAAAGGAGTTTGTTGCTTAAAATATTAGTACCAATTGTTAGATCATTTTTATATGGTAAAAATATTGATGGAGGTACTACATTGATTGGAACATAATTTTTGTTACGTAATCAGAAATACAGTAAAGTAAAGCCTTCAACAAAAAACGTGTACCAAAAAGGGATTATACCTATTATATTTTGGAATTTTCCATACGTGACCGCAAGACTAACCAAACTCAACCGATTCACTGTTAATGTTTGTGTGACACATGTAATTCGCGTACTCAATATTTTGATGTCATTGTGCATTATTAATATATGCCTAAAGTATGTCTTGTGTACGTGATAATTTTTATAAAAATGTAAAACTTAATTCCATAAGGTAGCTACTGATAAATTATTAGATTAAGTCTGCGTCGGCATTGCTTGAAATTGATTTTTTTGGTGCATAATTTTCTGGTTAATGATAATTTTAACTAATAAAATAGTAAATAATAAAATAACAAACCAAAGCTTATTTTATTGTTGACAAAATCGGAAATTTTAAATAAATACACATAGATACATTTATTACATTCATTAGTTTATTTGAAAGAATTAGTACTGTATTCTACGTTCTTAGGTAGTAAACAGTTTTAAACAAAATTGCTAAGAACATTCTAGTGATTTAATGTCCTATTCATTTAAATAAATTGATCAATTGAACGCCATGTCACAAGTTCAGAATTCAAGGACGCACATCTGTTCTGATTTGCCGATATTAATATTTATTATTTTATTTAACCTTACATACACTATATCGCTGTATCAATGAACTGTAAAATGCGATGTAAGAACCATACAAATGTGCAGTTTTATCACACACTAATTGCGTACTAAAAACATCCGGTGTATAACGTAGCTTTGAACTGATGCCACCATAATTGACATTACATCACAATTTACAACATTTCTCGTTTGATATAGTATTAATATTTGTTAAATAAAATATTATTTCTGTTAACTTAAAAAAAGCTATAATTTTAGCTGTCGATTTTCCAAATTAAATAAATAAGTATTTTAACTTACCCCTTGCACTTTCCATTTCCATTGACGCTTTCTGTTTCGACTTCTGGCAGAGCTTTCTTCGCAGGCACATAGGCCTTGCTTTCGTTTATATCAGTCGCGTTTATTGGCGCCATCACTGCACTTGTTTGTGAAAATATAAAACGGTTGATAGTGTTCAGTCTGCGAGGTCCGAGAATGTAATGATTATGACCGGGGGTTTGTGTACGTTTTATAGCTTCATCAAATCGACGCTGAGGAGACATTTATCATTAATCGTACGATTGCTTTTGGCTCAGCTCACTCATTGACACGAGAATATTATGAGTAACGCAATATTTATTAATATTTATGCATGGCTTTGTTTTTTTAGCATTTCTTCATAACACATATTATACTTATTCAGATATTATGTTAGATAAAATATTTTGGTCAGATAAAAGAAACCCGTTTTTACAGATTGAATAATCTCACAAAGTTTCTTTAAAATATTTAAAATTAAGTCAATTTTAATTACTTTTTCATAATGTATACAGTATTAAGAATAGGTCCATTTAAGTGAACATACAAAACAATTAATATAATAGGTCCAATAAAGTGCACGAATAAAGATTTTCTTTTGTGTTAAATGAAATCAGCTTCATGGCTTTGCCGGCTGAAACCTTTAATCTCCATTATATTGAACAAGGAACATAGTTTTTAACTATTAGGAAAATAGAAAAAAAAAACAATATTGGTATGCAAATTTCACTCTTGCATAAATCACTGGGTAGTTCATATATTTTCCTAATAAAGTTCACTAACTGCAAACTACACATAAACCGGTATCGATATGGAAACAGCAGATAATTATATATATTTTTTGCCCTTTGTGCGGCATTGCAATGAGAACATTGAACATGATCTGCGCTTCATAAACAAATGACCTAAAGTCGTAGAAGTAAATGAATCAATTAAAAGATAATAATGGTCTTAATACCATATATATCTAGGAAATAAAGAGTTCTCTCTCTCTCTCTCTCTCTCTTCGGCCGCAGGAAGGCCACTGGTGAACATCGGCCTCTCCCATACCATTCCATAGCGACCTGGCGGAGACGGCCTGCATCCAGCGACTTCTTACAATCTTAACTAGGTCGTCTAGCCACCTTGTAAAAGACCGTCTAACTCTGCGCTCCATGTACGTGACCTCCACTCGAAAACTTTCCAGCCCCAGCAAAAGGTAGGAATTTATGTTAAGAATGTGTGCACCAAATTTCTCATTCGATCAGTAATTTCTAGATGTTTTGGTCAACAATTTGATATCTTTGGTCCAGCCCCCGGGAGCGTTGATAACACAATATCGTTCTTACGTAATATGCGATACACATTACTGGGTTTATTATCACTATATCTCAAGTGTGTACACATATTAACTTTGCTTCGTGTTTTCAAGATGCTGGAAACATTACCTTGTATTATGGTATATACGAGTATAAGGACAATACAATTAAACTTGAGATCAACGACATCTTTTTCTATTGTTTCTTCATTTTATTTATTTTATAACTAATCTTATGAGAAATTTAGTTATAATATTCTGCTTAAAAACGTTATTTGTTAACGTGTGCATACAGTATGATGGAAATGTAGTAAGGTAAAATGTTCAGTCCGAAATTGACAATTAGATAGGGAAGTGCGAATACGATATTTTAAATGTCACAAAATTATAAAGTACCAGAAATTAGCACAATGGGCCCAAAGTACTTACATAATAATAATATATGCTCGTACCCCGCGTACTGAGACACTATAGATTCCGCGTCGCGGTCATGCACACTCTATAATCACTATACCACAATCGAGAACACTGCTGCCGTCCACGATCCCTCACCGCCTATGGCTTTCCACCTTCTTCCTTTTCATCTACTAAATTAGAAAAGAAAAAAGTGTAGAATATGAATTCTTGTAATGACACACTCGTAGCCCTGGGTGTAGTAAATAAATAATTATTATAGAACGCTCTTGGTGCCGATTGCGTCTGACATCTTTAAATCGGCTAAGTTAAACCTACATCATCTTATAAACTCAGTCTCCTCTCCAGAATTAGAAAAAAAACAACTCAACAACGTGATATCAAATTCGCGACGCGACACCAACACATGCAATTCAACGTGACCCATTTATACCAGTTTACTGGTAGGATGTTTCATTTTTACAGCTTCTCTGCTATGTGTTATCGCAAGTAGTTTTGCAAAAAAACATAATTTAGAAGCTAGCTAATGACAAATAATTATTATCTTCTTCGTACGATGCTCATTTATTTATCAATGTTTTAATAAAAAAAACAAGTTTCTTCAAAGAAAAATAATGCTGCGTAAACACAGATACAATTTCGTCATTACATATTTTTCTAGTATATTGTTATGGATTGTGTTTTTTTACCTTCAGACGTCAAATCATATCTACAAATCTTCGTCTTCAATAACAATTTGAATGACAATGAATTCCAAATATTGTTCACGGGTATCTCATCTTCGGAGATTCTATCTAATTTCAAAGCATATGGAAAAATCACCTTAGAATGTTTAGATGAAATAGTCTGTTGTCTGTTAGCTCTGGCTATGGTTTTACTTGTGCTGTTCTGTATTTTTTTATTTTTTTATTTCATACCACCATGGTTCAAAAGAACTTCCCGCTATCCACCAGGTAGTATAAAGTTTTATTATCTCTGCAGAATTATTTTATGACTTTTATAGAAAACTCGTCTCTACAAAATTTACGAGCATTTAAAGACATAAATTAATTTTACTAAATAAAAGTCATTATCAAACTTATTAACAAGGCCTCGTTTCGATGATCTCATAAAATTACTCTATTGGTATGTTATTTTAGGTCCAGTTTCACTACCAATTATAGGCAACTTGATAACAGTTTTCTTAGAAATAAAAAAGTTTAAATGCCACCACTCAATGTGGCAGTCATGGGCCCAGAAGTATGGCAATGTGATTGGCCTGAGACTGGGTTTTGTCAAAGTTGTTGTGGTCTCAGGCCGGGACTTGATTAAAGAAGTATCTTTTAGAGATGTGTTTGAAGGAAGACCTGATGGATTTTTCTACACTATGAGGTCCTTTGGGAAGAAACTTGGTGAGTACAAACCAAAAGGTACAATTTTTTAAAGAGTATTGTTGTTTTAGACATAATTACCCCTTACTCGATATGTGTAAATTATATCTTTCACAGGATGTCTGTAACAATTAAACAATATCATGGCATATTAGATTTGTAAATAAATGTACATGCGTATTAATGCTACTTACAGGGATTGTATTTTCGGATGGCGTCACTTGGAATAAAACTAGACGCTTCGTATTAAAATACATGAAGAATTTTGGGTATAACTCCTGGTTAATCGATGGTTACATAGCTGAAGAGTGCAGAGCGTTAGTCAAGCTACGCGAGAGAGATGCTGGCCAACCCGTGCTGGTTAATGAGATGTTCCACATTACCATCGTTAATATACTTTGGAGACTCGTCGCTGGAGAAAGGTCTATAATCTGTACCATGGTTAAAAGTAGCGTTAACATTGCAACTTTACTAGAAGATATTTTGTCGTTCAACTGTTTTAATTTGCTCGGTTAACATGTTGATAGACTAAGTACATCCCTTGTGCATAACGGAATTGACATTTTGTATGATAAAATATTGACGTAGAATTGAAATCAATATTTTAAATCAATGATATTCAACAGTATTGTGCTATAAACATTGGTTTGTCACAGGTAAAACTGAGTTTCAGGGAAAAAACAAGTTCAATATTATGTCATCCTTTCCGTCGTCTGTTTCACGTAGGTTATTAAATATTACTTACATTTAAATCCCGGACACATCATTTTTAGTGAGTTGTTAAATTAATCATGAATTCTAAGTAAAAATCAAAAGTAGGATGTTTTGATTCACAGCCTATGTACACTAATAAATTGCGAGCATATTTATCTGATTTATGGTTTATGACAAAGGTATAGGAATCAATCTATTTTTAAATCTAATTGCTTTTAGGTACGCTTTAGAAGATGCGCGCTTAAAGAAATTATGTAGCCTAATCACACGACTATTCAAAGCTGTCGACATGAGTGGTGGAGTATTAAATTTTATGCCTTTTTTGAGACATATAATTCCTAACTATATCGGATATACGGAATTGAAGTCCATTCATGGAACTCTCCACGAATTTCTTGCGGTAAGTAAAATTGTGGCAAAATCGGGGTGAACGGTTCAAGAACGCAATAACTTCATATCTATCGTTACAAACAGATAAGCTGTTATTTAGTTCGGGGACATGTTTTGTGCCGTAATTTTGTGCGAAGCCTTGATGTATTAAGTGAAACACAAAATTGGTGTCTTTTAGATAAATAATATAAAATTAGTTAGTCTATTCTATGGCGAACAAAACTTATGAATTTATGTAATGTACCACGTTTTTTTATCAAACGTTCCGGAGGTAGAGCGTTTGTCATTAAATAAGTTACATCATGTTACAGCATCCACACATGTCTATGATTTCATGCATCATTAACTATAGAAAAGTTAAGTCAAATAATAAAACTAAGTTAATTGTCACTTTTTACTTTTGTGGATAACAGGAAACCATACAACAACACCAGCAAGATTTAGACGTACAAAACCCGAGAGACGTCATTGACGCATGTCTTATCGAAATGATTCAAAACAAAGATCCAGCGCGTACGTATTGTTTGTTACTTGTTTGTTTAAGTACTATTGCACAAATACATATCTACAAAAACAACATTAGCCCTGTGGAAGATTAGATCTGCCATAAATAATACCTCAGAAAAGTACGCACCAATTTATTAAAGATTCATTGAGCTGTTTTTTTTGTCAATATAATTTCAGACTTCTATTAATTTGACATATGGAATTTTTAAATCTGCTAACGCTATATTTATTAAAGTTAATTTGAAGTGGCGCAAGATATTCTTCATATTTCACTTTTTGTTTTTGCTAGAATTACCTTTAAAGGAGCACATAAAATCTGATCAAAATATCAAGCAGATGTTATAAGAAATCTTATCGATAAAGCCTTATCGACGAAATATATAAAAAGTAGAACCAAATTTGGTAAAAACAGACTCTGCAACTATTACCATATTTATGACTCGATGGGTTCCTGTTGAGATCCGTTTAAATAAAGTCGTACACGATTGTAAAATTATCATAATTTTATCAATGAATTTGTATATTAATGGACTGATAGCTGATCTATTATATCTACTAAAACGGGTTAAACAAGCGGTCTAGTATTACATTATAATATCAGATAAATCGATAGACCGAACGAAAAGGCAAGTAGAGTGGAAACAATACCTACTACGTGAAACGAAATACGCTTAACTGTTGTGACCATTAGTGTTGTTTATAATTTGGTCTAATCTAAGAGTTTTTTTCGAATAAAAGGCAAATGTGTATATAATTACAGAGCTTGTTTTAAAGAATAAAGATATAAAATGTAGATTGGCTGTCGTAGCATAAGACGACCGTTAGATAGCTGGGCGTGCGACGATCTGCGTTGTGTGGCTATCTGGGAATGGATTTGAAAAACATAACAATAATTGTACTTATGCAATTTAGAAGACTATGTCCATCATTGGAAAGCCAGTTTTGCCAATTTGGTGGAAACGTTGTCTTCCTTGTAAATAAGACTAAATAGCTCTCGCATGTATCTAATTCCATTACCTTTTAAGTAGTTAATAATATTGTTTGATCAGTGACGTATGAGGAACTTCAAGTGATTTGCTTGGATTTACTCGAAGCTGGTATGGAGACGGTATCGAATACGGCAGTCTTCATGCTCCTGTACATTGTTCGCAACGAATCTGTACAACAGAAACTTCACGAAGAAATCGATAGGGTGATTGGCCATGATAGATCACCCGCGCTCAGCGACAGAACGAGGTGCGAACCGAGATTTTATTTATATTGTTACAATACTTGTTTGCAAAAATGCGGAAGGTCAGACTCTCGCATAATCGATAGCTGATTGCTAAATATAATTCCAATATAAAAAATATCAGAAATCAGACTCCCAACTCAACAACAGGCGTGCATTTATAAAGGCCTAAATCTAGAATTTGACCGCAATATTAATAGTGATACTGAAATTGTAAATTCGAACATTCAAATATATTTTTTACTAGCTTTCGTCCGCAATTTCGTCTGCGTGATTGACTATATTTAAAAATTCCCGTACCGTCCCGTTATATCCCGCCCTGTCCCGTGTCTTTCTCACTCGAATCATGTAATCCAGTCACATCCCATCCCTTTGAGTATATAAAAGTAACAAATATATCCGAATTCCTCCCTCAACCCACGGGAAGACTGGATTTTTCGGGATGAAAAGTAGCCTAAGTGTTATCCAGGATGTCAACTACCTCCATACCAAACATCGAAATCCGTTAAGACGTTTCTGAGTTCATCGCGTACAACCGCACAAACAGACAAAAATTCTAAAAACCATGGTTTTGGGTTCTATTACGTTAATATAGTGCCCCCATATCAGTTTTTCTCATTTCACTACCATGTACAGACATCGATCGGTTACTAATTTATTATCTACATGTATAGATATCGATTTATATATTAGTTTTATTTTACTTGATGAATAATAAGTAGTTTCTATTGTTATTTATCTATAAATAAGTTGTAAACTTAGATCGTAGCTAATTATATCTACGTGAAATCATAAGTGGAAATAGTTAGCACGTTCAAACAATTAGTACGTTGCTAAAATTCCAATAATATTCAATTGAAATCGTTTAGAATTTAAGTAAAGGTTATTAAGATTACCTTTCATAATATACAAATATAGTAAACATATATTCACAAACATTTAAAACAAATAACTAAATAGAAAACACTGGTGCCCCGACTCGGTAGTTAGTAATTTGCATACTTATTTGTGTATTGTCATTTTTTTGTAGATTAGCGTGCACAAAGGAACAGACAAACAGACAAAAATTCTAAACATCATTGTTTTGGGTTCCCCCCATATGGGTTTTTCTCAAATATTTTCCATGTACATACATAGATTGGTTACAAATTTATTATATGTGTAATTGTACACACAAGACTCAACAATAAACAGAAATCACATTAAATAATATTACATGGAACTCGTTTTGTATGTAGAACTTCGTTCCAGATAAAACTTTTACGAAATCCTTAAAAAATAGTAGATTTCTATCCTTAGCGGATCCCTGTAAATTAAAAATGTATTATTTTCACATCACCGATTGATGTGAAATAAAAATATTTAATTTAAGTAAAGAATATTAAGTTTACCTTTCAAAATATACAAATATAGTAAACATATATTCACAAACATTTAAAACAAATAACTAAATAGAAAACACTGGTGCCCCGACTCGGTAGTTAGTAATTTGCATACTTATTTGTGTATTGTCATTGTTTTGTAGTAGCGTAAGAATAAAGGTAATTTTGTGGTAGAAGGCCAGAGTAACAAATAATAGATTAATGAGCGGAGAACAGAAAAGCTTCAATTTCAGAATATTAAAGCAGACACGAATACCGATTCCCATTACCTATCTAATTTTAATTTCTTAAAACCTTATTGTGTCGGTTTTCTTAGAATGGCTTACACTGAAGCAGTTCTTCTAGAAACATTACGAAAATCTAGTATAGCGGCTATGGGAATACCACATATGGCTTTAGAAGACGCACCACTTGGTAACTATATTATACCGAAGGTAAATAACATTTTCTTTTGCTAGTACTAGTTTTTATGCATACATAAGTTTTCTTGTTTATTTTAAGGAAATTACTAGTTATACCATAAAATGTAGCATATGCTTCACTTAATAACATAGTTCCTGGATGACCGAGCTTTGCTCGGTATTTTTTTTTTTTATAAATTGTGTTTTTTGGATATTATCGTTATTTTCATTAGCTACACGTTGGGCCGCACGCTCTCGTGAAACATCTAAATCATAAGACCTTTCTGCTCGTGTAATGTCAGTCAAATTTTGCAAGCATCTTACTTTAGCAGCACGTGTGGGACGAGCAGAAACCTGATTTTCATGACGGTATCCTTGAAATGAGTCTTCACTGTGAGAAGTTTGAGAATCCTGATCAGTTTGATGCCGATGCTCTTCTAGGTGTTCTTGAGACGAGTTGCGGCTTCGTGAAGTTAGATTGTTTAGGCATTTTTAAGTGAACACGTGCATTAAGAAAACACAAATAATATAAATAAACAATTGATTTTCTTAGTCTAACCTCAAAGCAAACACTCATTGACTTCGTGTTACTTAACAACGCCATCTGCTGGAATAACTTTATTGCTCACAAAAAATAGTATTATTATTCGCCAATAGATGTCAGGAAGACTCATATTTTTCAGTTTAAAAACGATCGATAAAATACGAATAAAATGTCATTTTCTAAAATAACTTTATTGCTCACAAAAAATAGTATTATTATTCGCCAATAGATGTCAGGAAGAGTCATATTTTTCATCGATAAAACACGAACAAAATGAGATTTTCTAAAAATGATTCCTAGCTAGATCGATTTATCGCCCCCGAAACCCCCTATATACTAAATTTCATGAAAATCGTTGGAGCCGATTCCGAGATTCCAATTATATATATACATATATATATATACAAGAATTGCTCATTTAAAGATATAAGATTAAATTTGAGGAGTTCGGAACTTCAAGCACATAACAATATAATTGGGTGCTAGTACGAGTAGTAGTAATGCTACAACTAATATATAAAAAAACAATACATACATAAAAATCACGCCTATTTTCCAGAGAGGGTAGACTGAAGTGCTACCAGGACACCCAGGTTTCGCCTTATGTGCCACGATTCGAACCGTAATGTAATCATACCGTAGCACAACTACGCTACTGAACCTTGGGAAATTAACCAATTATTGTTGTGCATAGTGCTGTATCATCCTTTATAATGAATGTACTTCCTATCGCATAGTACTAGCTCCCCTTGCGCAGAGGGGATCCAGCAATAATTCACTATGATCGTTTGATAGCATTTGTGAAATATAACTGTAACACAAACGAACCAATTACTAAATTGGGTCAGAGTAAATATTATTTTCTTATACGCTTTTCTCGCATTATTTTATTTTCAGGGTACGTTTATTTTGCTATCCCTATACGATGTTCACAATGGGAGCCATTGGAAAGACCCTGATGAGTTCAGACCAGAACGTTTCCTTACTAAGGATGGCAATTTAATTCAAGATGACTGGCTCATTCCTTTTGGAATAGGTAATTTGCTTAAACATGTTTTTCAAAGATTTTGATGCTTATAATATAGCGTGGTTTACCATTCCATACTTACTATCATCATATTCTGCCATAGAAATTCAACTGCTGCGCATAGGCCTACCCACAGGATAACCACATCGACATGTTCCAAACACCTTGTATCTGTCTATGAATTTCAATATAATACAAAATAAATTCTTTAGAAAAAATACGGTACCTAAAATTCGTTTCATAAAAAAGTCGTATCTTAAATCTCTCCACATATAAAATCTATGTAAACATGCGATCGAAAGACGTAGGTATGTTTCTATAATGCAATTCTTGATGCGTTTGCATAAGTGAGGTGAATATTCCAGACCACGGTAGAGAATGATAACATTTGTTTGTTTTTTTTTCTCGATATTGAGCCCCGGGGGGCACAGTTATAGGTCGGACACGCTGTATGATGTATTGTCACTTAAAATGAGGACACAGATTAAACGACTTCAACACTATACGCGGCGTGAAAATTACATTGTCCATCTTTTTACAAGCTTTTATTTAGTTTTTTATGTTCGCTTCAAATCTGTCAGCTTTAGTTGCCGTGGCCTTAAATATTTTTGAGGATAACAATTGTTAGGTCTCACAAGTTTTGCTGTAAAAGAAATAGTAAGTTAATGTCTAATAATGCCCATAGGTATGAGTTTTATTATTATAAATATGATAAATTATCCGAGCTTATACAATAGAACTGGTGCACATATAAAATGTGCCCATCAGAGGAATAAACGAAGACCCATATTATAAAATATACAGACAACATATTTAATAGATAAACCTCAACGAACACTGTCAAATTACAATTTATTAATCATTTTAAAATAGTGTCCGCAACTTAAACTTTATATAGTCCACTAATATCGAGGACATTAGTACTAAAGTTCGGAGAAATACATTTATATCGAGCTAAGGACAGAAACTGGTTCCGGAGAGTCGCCAAACGACTTTGAAATCGCGTTAGAGTGCACTGCTCTTGTCAGTTTTTACTGCCTATAATAAATACAAATAATTTGCGCTTGTTTCCAGGAAAAAGACGATGCATTGGCGAAGGATTGGCCCGAGCTGAGTTATTTATGTTTGTCACTCATCTGCTGCAGAAATTTCACCTTAAAATACCCGATGGTGATCCATTACCTTCCACAGAGCCAGTCAATGGCCTCTCCCTCTCAGCGAAGCCTTTCAGAATCGTTTTTGAACCAAGAATACAGTGAACGCTGACTATTGTCATCTTATTTGTTGTTGGTATTATGGAATAAAATAAAATATTTTTTAATTGTGTGAATGTTTGTGTTATTTTCGTTACGAATTTTGCAAAGATAAAAACTACCACTTTAACTTCTTATGTTTTTAAAGGAATAATTGATACCTTTCCAAAAATCGAACGACATTGAAAAACGTAACAAAAAAAAGCACTCCATTTTTTTAAAGATTTTATTTTACATCGATATATAGTAACCATAGCAAATAACAGCTGTCTAACTCTAAGACTATTTGCGCGAAACCGAGTTCAGACAGAGGGGAATAGTGGAACATGGTGTAAGGGTTCCTTATTGATTACGGAACCCTCATAAGGATTCAATGTCGTAATTTTTTATGATAGCGCTAGGGGAATCTATGCATGATCTGTAAAATAAGAATAAATATCGAATTTGTACGTAAATATCATATGTACTACATAATATTATAAGCTTGATAATCCTTATATTATTCCTAAAACATCTACGAGTATATACATACATATATGACATATGTACGTGCGCTTAGTAAAAGCAAGAACTCTTAATAAATTCTCTGAGTAATTTCCAGCATTTAAGATCAATCGACATAATATGATAATTACATGCTTTTTTCCCAATATACCTAACTACTCTAAAGAGCACAAAAATCCCATTGCTTACTTTAAATACGTTAACTCCATCGTGAATCATGGTACAATAAGTAATATATGCTCGAACCCATTAATCAATACAAGACCGTAATGAAATATGAATATTGCAATGTATTTATCAACTTATTTACTTGTATTTGCGGGATGTAATGAAGACTCTATCATTGACGAGAAATGGAATATTAAAATTATGTTATTTTTAATTCGGACAAAGGTTTTGAGTCGAGGCTGAAAATCAATGTGGGGCGCGCATGCGTATGAAGTTCACCTAGTCCCTGTCAAGTATTAGGTACCGGCGAAAATTATTTTTGTTGTTCAAAATGTGAATATTGATTGAATATAAATACGCATATTAAAATTATTATAGAAAAACAATATGTAATGTAATAAACAGTGATCGGTTAACATTCGATATTCAAACAAGCTCAAGTGAAAAATCAGAATTCTGAATACGAAAGTATTTAACATTACAGTTATTTTTTAATTACATTCATTGTGAAATAGAAAGTGAAATATGTGTGGTGTTTAACTACTAATTACATAACTATAAATACGCAAATAAAACCAATACACAATACAATGATGGTACGCTATAGGCAACTACATCGACATGAAAATGACAATGGATTTTTTCTTAATAAATAAGGATTGAGAACCCCTTAACCTTATCCTTGAAATATTAAGAATAAAGATGAACGAGACACTGGGAAGGGGGTATGCCCGTATAGACGCGATTCGCGCGGCCCGCGGCGAACCCTTCTCTACCTTGACGGACTCGGGCGCTCCGCCCTCCGACCGATACAACTCGGTTTACATGACATTGTTCCTCGCCGGAGCGGCATTCCTTCTCCCCTTTAACAGGTATAATATTATATTAATTTCTTTAAAAAGTTCTTATCGTATAATGTCACATTAAAAAGTAAGATATGGTTTGCTCATCTTATCTCAAAACTGGAAATATCAAATTAAATCCATTATTTAAATATTAAATGCCAAGAATGTTTTAAATCTTTTTTATGGTCGGCATTTTATAGTTCATCTGCATTA
This sequence comes from Theretra japonica, assembly GCA_033459515.1. Taxonomy (NCBI): domain Eukaryota; kingdom Metazoa; phylum Arthropoda; class Insecta; order Lepidoptera; family Sphingidae; genus Theretra; species Theretra japonica. Next base: position 6,602,251 of record CM065937.1, read on the forward strand.
TAAAATAACACAATCCTGAGGTAATCAACGTGTTTTATTTGTTGATTTTCAGTTTCATAATGGCAGTGGACTACTTCCAAACCCACTACCCCAACACAACAATAATGTACGACATTTCAACGGTTTACATATCTTCCGCGTGTTTTGCAGTGGTTGTCAACAATTTGTTGATTTACTTCTTCCATTACACTACCAGGATCACTTTTGGTACGTCATTTTGCTATTGTTTATACCCGTATAACATTCAATTGTTTATTTTTAATACTTATAACTAATTTTCTCGTACCAGTTGCTTCATTAACAGTTCTGTGTTTACCACCAAACCTATATAAAAATTAATAATGCGAACATCTACAATCCGTTATAGGCGCTACATTTGTATAAGAAATCTATGTTCTACTGGCGTGCGCGAAATTGGGAACTACAAATAAAAATAAAAAAATATATATTTAACGGATTATTTGAGTTATGTTTCCATAATAAGAACAACAAGCATGTATACTTGTAATGTAATAGTATTAACATGTTCAATAAAATAAAATGTGAAGAGAGAAAAAGTGTTCCTAATATTTTGATAACAACGCATCCAATGCCAAAAGATTGTAGATGATCTATATTAAAAAAATGTTTCATGTTTGATTTTTTTTTCTATTTACTACGACAGTCACTGAAAAAGTGTGATCAAAATATAGAGTCAGGAAAACTGACTAATGTTGCTGTGTCAGTACACAGTACCTATTGAATAAAAATTCGTTTTACAAATTCCAGCCATCCTGTTCACCTTATGCACAATGCTGTTCGTAACAATATGCAACATCGGCTGGGACGGGTTCTCGCCGCACGTCTCCTACACCATCAACTTGGTGGCGATTGGATTCATCGCATTTGGTTGCACGGTCCAGCAGGCTTCCTACTACGGGTTCACTGGCTGCTTGCCGCCAAGATACACCCAAGCTGTCATGGCGGGAGAAAGTAAGTTTATTTTCTCATTGAATTTGAGCCACGAAAAGTTCAAGAGCTGTATATGCTCATCTAGGAAGGTATATGGACTTCCTCCTAGGATTTGTAGCATTACAATGGAAGATATGCTCAGTATTAGCTGGTGGGTTGGCAAACGCAAGACGTTGCTTTTCGCGCTGATGATGAGGTTGCTGTAAAGTATCTTAGTGGTAGAACATCTTATTCCCCTCTTACAGTCCTCACCACACAAACATACATTATGTCGAATGGTATAAAGTCATCGATATTTGCCACTCACCAGCAGATATTCTGTCTGCAGCGCTCGTAATTAGCATTTGCCTTCACAACTACATTGATCTAAAATTTCTTTCAGGCGCAGCAGGCTTCTGGGTGTGCCTTGACCGGATCATAACCAAGTACGGGTTCCCTCAACCTCAACGTTCCACCTTTGTTTTCTTCGTGTTCTCCATCCTGGTGCTGCTGGGCCACTCGCTGCTGCACCACGTGATGATGCGCCACCCCTTCGTGCAGTACTACCTGCGACTCACCAGGGAGAGCCAGCTCCGACGCCGCATACAACTGCACCTCACTCCCAATGATGACGCTACTCTGGTAAAATATTAGAGAGATGTATTCCTTAAGTTTTGTATCTTTATTAGTAAACATCCATTACGTAAAACAGAGTAGAAATTATAATTTAAAAATCTTGTCACGAAGTACAATAAAGGCATTCTTAGTTTGTCAACGATACTTGGTGAACAAGGCCCTGTAATGCTATAGTATCTTAAGTTTAAAAATAAGCACAATATATTCTACTTAATGTTCCTAATTTAGACAGTGTATACTGTATACCTATCATAACAATATAAAATAATTGACAGATGGAGAATGAAGCAGGCGAAGCAAGCTTTGGTGTTTTGAAATTGCAAAGCCCAGTACTATCTACAACCGGACAAGGTCGGCCATAATATTGTGTATAAGCAAACCTCTAGTTCTCTTGCTAATGCTAAGTTGTAATTAATCGCACGACTGTTATTTCTTTTTATCCAGCTTTGTTCCTTTCGTCTTCGGCTTTCTCTGTTGTAAAATTATTGACTCTGACATACTCCTTGAAAACATCAAGTCAGCACTGTTTTGGCTTACTTCAGGGCTTTGGTCCGGGCTAAACTTGCTGCTTTGAGCCTCAATATGGCAGGTCATGTCAATAGCTTATTAATCACAATTAATTTAAGCTACGGAAAATTATTTTACAGTTTTTCTTTTCAATAGAAGGCGAAACCAACACGTTCAGTTTCTCGAACCCGGTGTACTCGCCCACGGCCCCAACAGCGCCCATCGCGGAGGGCGAGCCGTCGGCTGCGTCGCCCACCGCGCTGCGCACCCCGCGACCCTCCTACAAGGTCGAAGACGTTGTCATCGAATCGCCCGAACGACCTACCACTTGGAAGGCGCTGAAACGTAAGTCAATGTAAAAATAACTTTTTAAACAATGACTATTTATGTAAATTGCCAATAAAATAATATTTAGGAACATAGTACAAACTCTCTCAGATACGAGTCATTTTATACATTGAAATAAAAGATTTTTCAAATATAACACCAAGTTCGATCAGTAGGATTTTTTTAACTGGTTTACCGCATTCCATTTGCTTATCAGCCGTGCCAACGCTGTGTGTTATGACCCTTTTCCTATATAACTTGGGGCAAAGCTTGCACTTGGAATACATAGGCTTAAAAAGTCCTTATTCTTTATCTAATCTTCCTATTTTTATAAATGCAAAAGTAACTCTGTCTATCTGTCTGCCTGTAACCTTTTCACGCCTTAAGCACAGAACCGATTTTAATGAAGTGATAGATTAGACTTTGGGAAAGGACATAGGCTACTTTTTTTGTGACGAAAAGGCTTGAAGGGGTTGAAATAGAGGGTAAAAGTTTATATGAACAAATCTAAACCCTGGAAGTCACAGATATCAAACTTGATATTGGAGTTACTCATTAAAAAACAAAAATAGCTGCATACTTTATTTTTTGGAAAAGTTAATCCTGAACGGGTTAAAATAAGGGTTGATATTTTATATGGAATATTAAAACCGCTGAAGCTATTTCTATGAAAATTAAATTTAAGCTCCCTATTACTAACGAAAAATAATAGCGTGCAATTATTTTGGAAAAATGCATTACGGGGATTTTTTTTTAAATTTTCTATATTATGTACTTCAAAAATAAAATTTCGTAGTCAGAATTAATATTGCTGACCTCCTTTTTAGTTATTGATCCGATTGTTTCCAAAATCTATATCTTATGCACCCTTTGTTCTGATTACCTAATTCGAAGTCATAATTGAAAATCATGGCCGCCATTTTAAACTTTTTTGTTATTGATTCGAACGGTCTCAAAAATCTAAATTCATAGTCGAAATTGAATAGGTACGTGAATATTTTTATTAATATTTTTGTCTTGCTATGCTACAAAATAATATAGGCGTAGTATGCTTTGTTTTTGGATAAGAAGACTCAATGGGTGAAATGAAGGATTCTTCCTAATATTATAAACAATGCTGAAATTTAGTATAGGGGCAGCTATCAAGATATAGGTTACTTTTTATCCCGAAAAAAAATAGTTTTCCCGTGGGATGAGTAAGGAATTTTCAAACTCGAATGGATGGCACAGAACAGGAGAGGACAAGATTGCATACTTTTCGTCATGGGACAGAATGAGACGGGACAATATAAGATATAATGGGACGAGACGGTAAAAGTAATATAGTCGATGGCGGTCACATGGAGTTTAAATATAAAACAGAACTCGAAATAATATATTGTTTATATGGACTGGACTCCAAACTATATGCACCCGGGCTAAGCCGGGCCGGGCCACTAATTAATTACAATATTAGCATATGTACTCCATGGCGCACAGTGAGATTGATCTTAGTTGCCCAGGCAGACGTACTACAGCTTAGTAGGCTCTACATATCGTCGAAATCATTGTGGCAATGTCTACGTCAAGCCGCATCGTAATTAGAACTCTCTTTCAGGCGGAGTACTAGCTCGATGGGCAGTAGCGCGCGCCATCTACCCATACATGGTGTCTATCGGTCTGGTGTACTTCACCACGCTGAGCCTGTACCCCGGCATCGCGTCGGAAGTGCCGTCCTGCCGTCTCGGATCCTGGATGCCCATCGTTCTGATGACTGCTTTTAATTTCTTTGATCTGATTGGGAAAGTAAGTGATTTTGGATTTCTTGTGATGGAAATATTTTAAGGAAATATATTTTTTTGTGTATGAATTAAATAGAAGTTAAGTAAAAATTGTGAAGTGATAAAAATAATCAATTAATTGTCTTTTTTTGTGTTGATTTGGTATGTAATCAGGTATTAAAGTATTTTGTATTTAGTAAAATATTTTGCTTAGCGAAAATAGCAACGTAGATCGTTGGCGTTATTGCTCATTAAAAACCTGCAGGGAAATATTCTTTGATATGAGCATGAACTATGAAGTACTTACCTACTCTGAGTAAGGATCAAAGAGATCAAAAACATAAATATTAAATGAGAACCAAGTCCAGTTGTTTGCCGACTTCGACGACAAAAGAAGTTAGGTCTAAATGGGTGCCAAGTTAGTCACAGTCAGTCCTGAAATTTTATGACTACTCAAAATATCATATCTTCTTATACAAATTATATTATAGCCTTCGCAAGTTATAAAGCTATTATAAGAACTAATTTTATTCTTCCGAAAATCTGGCTAGTTGATAGAAACTAGCTATCGAACATAGGGCTCTTCCATGACTGTTTTAGTAGGTGGGTACTTAATAATAATTCGTATATTACAACTAGCCAAGTCAGATCTTAGGCTTCCATATATTATCCTAAGTTATAAGAAGAAATGCTAGTTTAAGTCTCAATATTTGAGCCTGACATGTTTATGTGAAATAGTTTTTGAGTTATGAGGGGACAATAGTGGCTCCAGATAGTTCGTATAATATTACATACGGTGCTGTTCGCCAGTTCTGTTAGCTTGAACTTGGCTTGACACGCTGCCGTGTCTAGATGACGACTAAGAAGCTGAAGGAAAATATTGCTTGATAGGAGCATGAAGTCATGTCACGTGTGCAAGTAAGAATGAGTTTATGTATGTGTGTGCAGATCGCGGCGGCATGGCCGTACGAGTGGAGTCGCAGCCAGCTGCTGATGGCGAGCGGCCTGCGCCTGCTGCTCGTGCCGCTGCTGCTGCTGTGTGCCGCGCCCCGACACGCGCCGCACATCGTCGGAGACGTACGTACCGCGCTCCTACTACACACTACTACACACTACTGATGGCGAGCGGCCTGCGCCTGCTGCTCGTACGTACGTGCCTACCCACTACACACTACATTCTGCATACTGGACACTGCCTACTATATACTAAGCTAGCGTGGTCGACCATGGCATGGTATGGTATATGATATGGCCTAACCACTTTCAATCGTACTCTCCGGTTCTGCAGTGCAGACAGAAATACTGCACTGCAGACTTTGCAGTGGGATGTATATGGTCTGATACAATGATTACTGCACGCTACACACTGCACCCTACATAGTGCACATTACACATTGCACACTACTCGTATATACAGTATACTACACATACACGTCTATAAAACAACGAAAATAGACGCACCTAGTTTAAATTACTTAATAGAAAAAACTGCCGTACACTTAGATAAGTCATAGAAAAAAAAATGATATTGTTGGCTTGAAAATTACTGCTACATTAGACATACCTACAAAAAAAATAGCTAAAGTATTTGTAGACGTTTCCAGCACCTATGCACAAAACCGCATTCAGCTTTACAAACATTTTTCTTAAAAAGGTTTTTAATGACACAATACCAACACGGCATAGCATCAATAAACATCAAATAAATTTTTGTGCAAATTCAAATAGTCAATAATTAATGGAAATGAACTCTATAATCAAATTCATATTAAACTATTATTTTCAGATGTATCCCATAATGTTCTCGGTGGTATTGGGCTTCACAAACGGTCTGTTCGGTTCCGTACCGATGATGATGGCGCCATCTCGTGTCGGGCGCGAGTACCGAGAAATAGCTGGTAAGTCACTTTTATTTTATTTGAAGTAAGCTCTGCTGCCGGTGACTTGATGGATGTCGTAAAGAGTATATCGGGGTCTTTGACCTTTTAGCCCGACAGCTGAGATATCTGGCCGCACCGTTGGTCTGTGTCCCTAACCAAAATCCTTTGCTGATTATAAAAAAAAATCATGACTCCGGGCCAATAATAATAAATAGAAAATTTCAATATCACTGCACAACCTGGAATTTGAACCCGAGACCTTAGCGATGCAATCGTACCGTAATACAACTGCGTCCCCGAAGCAGTCAGGCACATAAGTACATTTCGGCCGGATTTAATTTGGTTATCGGGCAGGAATCTCTATTTTCTTTATAATTTTTTTGATGAAGTTTCTCATAAAATCCAAAGTTCGCTCCAAAAATGGGAAAACATAATATCGTGTCAGTAATTCGATAATAAGTACTATTAAACACTGATAAGGGCGTTCATTGAACTTTTAATGAGTTTAAATTAAATTAATGATGTTCCAAATATTGTGCAAAATGTTGTAATTGTTTAATTAAGCGGCGAACATTGATCCTAAAATAGGCTAGGTTACTTATCATTAAGCCTAGGGTTGAGCTCCACAAGTTAATATTAAAGCTTCCAAATATACACCAGATGCTATTAATTTTTGTTTCTGTAGAACATAGTTTGGTAAATAATCATTTTATTGGGAAAAGTATTCCTTAGAAAATTGATAAAATTATCAACAGCTATTAATTAAAAATATACAGCTCACTGAAAATTTAAAATCTTAAATATTTGAAAAATATAATTTATAACTAATTATATTGTACTCTCTATATTTCGTATATGAAGTTTTGGTAAAATATAATCATTTATTTCTAGCTTTACACGTTTACGGTGTCTGCCACTAGAGGGCATTAGTAGTAGGTTTGCATTGTATGAGGTCACAACTGCGAGTGGAAGAAGTCTAATAGGAACACAAATGATGATTTAAAAACTCCTTGATGTATAGATAACATCGAGCTCGATTGAATAAGCCTACTAATATAAAATAGGGTTCAGTCGTACGTCTAATATGCACTCTAAAGCGAAGAAAAACATCGTGAGTATACCTGCATATCATCGAGATTTATAAGAATGTATATGGTGTGTGAAGTCCGCCAGACCGCACTAGGCCAACATTGTGGACTAAGGACTAACCCCGACTGAGTATTCTCTCAAACTGAGTACCCTCTTGACAATAGAGACACTACTTCACTTGACAGCCTCCGTGGCGCAGTTGGTTAGACGCCGGCTGTGAAACGAGAGGCCGCGGGTTCGATCCTCGCACCGACACAGATAGTTGTGAGGCCCACAAGTATTTGTTTCGTGTCTGGGTGTTTGTGAGACCGGAACGTCTCTCGTAATTTCTGATACCCACGACATAAAACTTAATTGATCTTAATGTGGAGTCAAGACTTTTTATTTAACTGTTGGGTGTGTTTATTTATTATTTACTATCAAAAATTCAATTCAGAGTTTTACATCTAAAAAGGGAGCCCGAAAGGAATTCGATTAGAAAAATATATTTCATTGATGCGCATTGTCTAATGATTTGATATATAACTGTAATATCTTAAATAATGAAATCTCCTAACCCAGGAAACAAATTAGTTATCGTCCCTGATCCGACTCTGATTAGCACCCGGAATACAACATTCGACCTTACACTCGCGAAACTGCAATCATTTACCATTAGCCACTTATTTTTATATTTAATGAGACAAAACAACAGCATAATTGTATAATAATTACGTTATTATTCACAATAAATGTGTTGAACCTTTCTGATGAGTTTATAAAAGTGATAGATAGCGGCAAACAATAAACTACGTGCGTCATTAGGCTATCTCACTGACATTAAACTAGATGAGTGAGGTGAGATCGTTTACATTAATTATTTACGGATAAAGGTAATTTTGCTGACGTCCAGAACGCGTAATAAAGCACCTAAATTGAAAACAAGAAAAACAAAGCTTTCATAAAAACAGGCAGGGACGGCCAAAAGAGAGGTTGAAGGCCATAGAAGGTGATCCCTCTCGCAACAGTTTCCGAAAATAAAGACTTAATATTCTCTTTTTTTTACTTAAATAGAATTTTGTTTAAAATATCTTAACAATTACTCAAAGTATAGATTTAAATTCTCGCCTTTCCAGTTTTAGGTATTAACCCGTCAGTGTTCAAAGCTTAGGATCTATCCGACAGCGGTATATCATATAGTACAGTATAGTTACTGTATCGGCCCATATTCCTACGACCGAATGCAGGGCAAGGGCCTCCTCTGCAATAGGGAAAACGATTGAAAGGGTTTAGGCCATATAGTCCACAACATTCGCCTAGTGCGGGTTGGCGGACTTTACGTACCATAGAAATTCTTACAAATCGATACGATATGCGGGTTTCCTCACGATGTTTTCCTTCACTGTTATAGTTCGTGGTGATTGACTATTATTACATACATATGATATGACTCCGAAAAGTCAGATATGTGTCTTGGGATTTGAACCCACGACCACCTCGATTAGTCCTTTATCAAATACACTGCAAGAAAATGTAATTTGTGTCTACAGGTAACGTAATGACGCTGTCATACAACGGGGGCCTGCTCTCCGGCTCGCTAGTGTCCTACCTGTTGCTGGGCATGCTGGGCCCGGCCAGCTCGTCGCCGTGCCGCGTGTACCCCACGCCGCCGCTGCCCACGCTGGCCACGCACGCGCCGCACACCACGCACGCGCACGCGCTGCACACGCTGCACACCCTCGCCGCCATGCCACACACCACGCAACCCACGCTCGCCAACGCTACTCTTGCAGCCACGCACTGAACTCATACTGAACCTTCACACTTGTCGGGTTTTGGTGAGTAATTTAACAGATACATGGCTCAGGTTATGTACGTAAATAACAGGCTTGGAATATGATTGCACACGCAGCGGCACGTGTAAGCGCCACAGTCAGTGCTTTAATCGGATATACGTATCTATTTACATAATCACGATGTCGGAACTGATCGCAATGGGAGACATTTGATATTCCTACGTTTGTGAACAGTTCTGTATGAACGAGATCCAACTCGATCTTTAATCGCGCGTGCACGCTAGTTAACAACTATGTATTTATCGGAACCGACAAAAGACACAGTCGGAGACGTAGACAGAAAGTATTCTCTCTCTACGGTCGGAGAGATGTAATTTGCTGACACCCGACAAGTGGGAATTTGGAAATGACTGTCAACAACTCCCGCGCGACACCACCATGGCAACGTTCAATTCATTACCATACCGAAAACGTCATAAACGCCATAAAGCGTTCAAGGTAATTACACCTTTATTGAACTTAGTTAAAATCAATATTAGCGTTACAACTCCTATACGTACTTTAAGGTGCTCTTTATGTCTGACCCTGCCCGCTCCCCCGAGCCACCCTCTAGTTGCAGTACAAACTTCTCCTAGTAAATGTTATTCTCTATGTTGATCGTATTATAAGCGGAACATATATATCGAAGTATGTGGGAATGAATGATAAACTCTACGAGTGATCGATTTTTTATTAAGTTTTAACTTTGTAGAAGTGAGATATTGTAATCTCTTCGAGTTTGCTGTATCTAACTTAAAATGTAAACCATAAGTATAAATCCCGATAAAAATCACGCAACTTAAATATTAGGAAGCGAATCACGATGCTTATTATGTAAGAATAAATCAAAATCCGTGTCTCGGGATCTCAGTGCCGCGAATTTATTTTGTATACGTATTCGTAGCTCCATCTATACTAATTTAATGAAACTGAGTGGTTTTTTGATCGCGCTAATATCTGGAACTACTAGTAGCATATTATTTAAACTTATTTATTTATTCTTAACTGCACACAGAAAGGAAAAACACACAAAGATAATACAAATTAAGAAGAAGGTACAGATGGCGGTCTTATAGCTCTAGACGATTTCTTACAGACAACCTTTGGGTTTATTAATTTTTTTTTGCATTTAATAACCCAATCTATAAGAACGGATATAGGCTATTTACCACAACAAAAGGCACCATACAAAAAAAAAAAACTTAATTACAGAAATGGTCACACTTTCACACGTTAGACCTTTGTAAATACGGGTGTTCACGACTGTGAAAAAAATCGAGTAATTGCACCCAGGTAAAACCGGGCCGGACCGCTAGACGAGAGTGGCTAAATATAATATCTTGATAACAATTGGTTCCCCGAATATCCGATAGAGGCGCCAAACAAATATTCATTCGAATTATGCGAATTTTCTGAAACAAATGCATTTGTCGTGCAAACATAGATCAAGGCACTGAGATCTCACTTGTCGGTGCATAAAAATTATCGGGAGATAAAAGTAAAGCCTTTTTTTTTCCTAAAACGTCATGTTCTCACAAGGGCAGTAGATAGAATATAAAATCTATAGTAGTTAAATATTTTTTTTGATACTGGCATGACAACGTGACTGCAAAAAAATGATTGTAAAGCGCCCTTTACACGGGGAGAGTTTCTCGCGGCGAAAATCGTATGCGATTATCGCACGACATAAACGCCATAAGCTTATTGTGTTCTGACAATGCTAACGCGATGTAACTTTGTTATATCCTTACGATAATCGTATCTTCCAGGCGAGAAACTCTACTCGTGTAAATGGGGCTTAAGTGCAGTTACTGGGTATGCACTGACTGAACCCGGGTATCGGACTCTATCACGGGTTCTCATCTCTATCCGGGCGGGTACGTAAATCCTAAAAACCCTATCGCCAGCTAACATTAGCTTACGGGAATTTGGACCTTTTTCGGAATTATTATTGATATAATTTTGTACAGTTAGCAAAAAAATAAAGCCTTAATTAAATATCATAATGATAGACTGAGAGAATAATTACTGATATGAATGTAGTAGTGGTATGGAATAGGACTGTTTTAATGTAAATATATTAGTGTAAAGCTGCTACCTCTTGCCTCTAGTTCCAACGCACGAGTAAAAACCCATTAGTATTTACTATTTTTACTCGTGTGATATCAATTATATATACGTTCGAAACATTTGTTGCATAGAAAAGTTCAATGTAAATATTTTTCCTGTAAACTTAATAGGACATATCCAATTTGATGTGGAAAGGGACCCAATCCCACATACAAATTGATATTGGTGATAACTAGAAATTGTATTATTTTTTTATAATTTAGTTTTAATTTTAAATTAAATGATAATGTTTGATCTGCATGAAACGTGTTGTTAGAAGACATTGCTTACCAAAAATAAATCAATTTCATATTCACGCCTAATTATCAAGTAATAGAATTCGATAGAACAATCTTTCTGCGAGTGCAAAAACTCCCTTACACTCTGTTTACATACTTTATGTTATATAAACTAGATAAGACAAATGTATGTAATATATTTTATCGTCATAGTGCATTCATTCTATTGTGTCTTTATGTACCTACATGCCTACTCCAACATGCAGTCAATCAACATCAATCGTACCAATGCCTAAGATAAACGATACTCAATGAAACATGAAATTCTCTATTAATATAAACGTTGTAAATCCCCTTTTGCCACTCAGTGTTATATGATAATAAGACTTACCGTAAAACAGAATGAATAAGAACACAGATATACGTAGGACCCGGCCGTTTCCGTGTATTAAACTTGTTACTATTAATATTGGTAAATCCAATCAGTCTTTATGTAAAAATTCGTATGTATGATTTCCGATAAACAAATATGTCATAATGTTTTAAAATTAAACACGAGACCAGTTTGGTTAATATGCACTTCTGCTTTCTTATTCACCCCGTTTTACCCGTTGCAATAAGAATATGACTGTCATAGCAAACTTAGAAACACCTGTTTATTCCTTTTCACGTAGCATTCGACTGTCTCTGTGAAGCTTATAAAACTGTGAAAATATGTAAAGTTGTAACCTTCCACTAATTAGGACAATTACATAATTGTTAGCACAATTTTTCTGTACTTGCTGGATGAAACTAAAATAAATATGATCAAAAAACCTTTTTTGTTTCATTTTCCGAAATCGATTAATAACAAACTTTCCTTTCGGTATATAACACGTAAAATTAGTAATTGACACATTATATTGATTGACCACAAATATATTTTTACATATGCCTTTTTCCCAGAAGGGGTAGTTAGAGGTGCTATCAGGACACCCACATTTCGCCTTGTACGTCCTGTGTCATGATGTGATAGGGGACGAGCCTATCGCCATATCGAGCACAAATTCCTGACTCCGTGCTGATAATAATGAATAGAAAAATACAATATTATTTTGCCCAACCGGGACGCGAACCGGAGACCTCAGCTTTTTAATCGTACAATAGTATAACAACGCCACCGACGCAGTTATATATTTTAATTAAACTAATATATCACATTTTCAGGAGGCTGCGGGTTCAATCCCCGCACGAAACAATATGTGCCCAACAAATATTTATTACGGATCTGAGTGTTGTGAGATCATAAAGTGTCTCGTAGAGTTGTAGTTTCTGTTCTGACGGAACGAGACTTTGTATCTTGCTCTTCGGTCAAGATTATGTGCGTCACAGATGGATGATTTTTTTAATGTACTTCAGTTACATAAAGGTCAAGAGGCAAACACTATTAAAATACAATCGATATAATATTTTCATAAATGTGAATTAGCCGCCCGTAAGTTTATTAAGGTGATTCCCGTGTGTGCCCTACTGACACTGAGTAAATAACAGATAACTATGATTGACGCAAAGGTCAAGTCGTCCTCTTTTAAAATAGGTCTATTAGTTTGTAATGGACGACAATAGTGATTGTTTATGTAATTTAATGGATTCGTGCGTTACAATCTTTTTAGCGACAATCGTAAACAATTAAAAATAAAGAGGTATTTTATTTGCAATGTATTACGTTTGTAGACTAAATATTAAAAGTAGCGCTATCGCCAAGTGCGTGATTACTAAGGGCAATGTACTAAAGACGTCTTATGCCATTATAAAATTATCACTTTTGACATTCACGAGTGTATTAAAATGTTATTTAGTAGTGACATCGACACGACTCTCGGTATTCTTGTACAAGATAGCACTAAATGCAATTTATGATTTATTACGCATATATTCATCATTTTCTTTTACATTGATAGGCCCTATCCTGTTTATAATAGATATGCGTTGTATGTCTTTCAATACAGGGGTTGACTTCATAAGATTGTGTGTAAGTGAAGCATACACGTATTTGGCACATTTTAGACTGTTCTTGACGAATTATTTATGAATTTAATATAATTAACTCATTTATATTACAGTTTACTAAAATATAATTTAACTTTGGAAATACCTACTGAAGATTAAAATAGTAAAGTATTTTATTGTTATACCTAATTATATAATTGGGATGGGGAATATGGATGCATAGTAACAAATCAAACACAAATTCAGATAATTAATTTTATTTATTTGTAAAAAGCATTACAATACCTACATTACATATGCATGTATATAAAACTACAGAGCGACATAGGTTGACGTTACACCGGTTCAATTCTGACGATACTGGTGCCGCCACACCGACACTCTTGAGAGACGTTTCATAAGCAACTTCCAATAGACAACATGCGGCTTTTGCTCCTATCTCTTGCGTCGGCGCGTGCGAGAACGATTTGAAGACCGGGAACTCCACTCCATGCTGAGATCGCTCAACGACGGCGGCGTTTCTGGGAACTGAGCATCCGACGTCCATCGGCATGAGTCGCAAGTTAATTTCGGTGATTCTGGAACCTTCCCTGGGACGCCGGTTGGGCTGTATGATTCTAGAATATGCTTATAGGCGCACTCCAGTGGCTCTGGACTGCGACCGCGCGCGGCGCACAAACGTGCGCGTACGCAGGCGCTGCAGTATCCGCAAGTATCTTCACGAAGCGCACTTCGAACCATTTTTAATATATTATTAAAGCGAGATGATGTGAGTACTGACGCACTTATAGAACTGAACTAAAGCGATCGGATTGCGCGCGTTATATTTATGCGCTCAAGTGGAGCGAGTGGCGTCGCGCACGCGCCTCTTCGATAACCTCAAGTCCGGCGCCAACACTACCATTTACTGTCTTAATGACAATGATGACAGGGAAACTCATTTATTCTCTCATGAAAGTGAATAAACAGAGATGCCAATTAAAATTTATGACGTCAGTAAATCACAGATTCAGCTTCTATTATCTCCATCCGTGCTTGCAAGTTTAATGTCTGCGGACACAACAGCATATTTTTCTCTCTAAAACAAAGCTGAATTAAAACGATTTTTAATTATTTTTTGATAAAAATCAAATTACCGTTAATTACCTATGTAGTAAATGGTTGTAAAAGAATGTAATGTTTTGGAAATTTCGAATATCTTGAATATTCCTATGTAAATGTATAAAGTGCAATACGTCTAGTCGCTAAATGACGCGGACGATTGCTCTAGATCCTTACCGGTAATCACCAGTTTGTCAACCTCGTTACTGATCGTAATGCCATTATGCTGTGTTAATAATGTCTATTATTGTTCTGTTATCTAGTGTCAACCAATAAAGTATTCTTGAATTGCCTATTTGTACAACACTCTAAGGCCTAACAATATCATATTCCCTATTCATGATAACATCATTTTAGGCAATTTTAGGCCAATTAGTACAGACTACAACAGAAATATCAACATGGAGATATAACTCTCGTTTCGGAGCTGAAACCCATGAGATAAAATATAAAATATTGATTTTTAATGAAATTCCTAAAACAGTTTCTTACTTGTCAGATTAAATGAAACGTTAAAATAGTGCGTTGGGATAATACTTTAATAGTATAACGTAAGTGGTAACCCCTTCCATCCTTGTATTAGGGTGTCACCCCAACGCACCGTTACCTATTTTAAAGTTCATCGTTATAGGTACATACTTAGTGCCTACCTACGCACATGTCCCCATAAGTAAAGCCTTGAACCCCAATGAAAATAAGTGGGTATATGTTTTAATAATACCTATTTATAAATTAAATAATAGGGATGCTTCCGGTTAGATGGATATGTAACGCCATATTCAACGTTAGGAATATGGACTATGGGTTTAGTTATAAATCAAACACATCTTCGGGATTTTTAGATGCCTCAAAGAGAAAATATAGTAAACAATGTTCAGTGACATATACCTGCCTACATTAATCACATAAAAGGTTCTTGTAAAATGGAGTAGATTTAAAATATAAACCACAATTAGGTGAAACCGGGCCGGGCTGCTAGTAATGTAATACTTTGTTACTAACGACGATAAATGTTTTTTTAAGATTGTCCTGAACATATAATTACTACAATACATATTGTAGATTAATTTGAATGCCTATACTTGTTTTCCGTAAGAGACGAGTAATGAGAATCATCGGGGTCAAAGAGGCATTTCGTACATCGCTGGGGTCGTACGCACTCACCAAAACGACCGCAAGATGGAAACTACCACGATGCCGCCTCGTGTTATAGTAAACAGTGCTACTTACTAACAGCGTGATGGTCGATGGATAAATTCACACGAATTAATAGAAACCTATGTATCAATACAATGACTACGGGAAATAGACACATACCAATAAATTCTGTGTTTCTCGCTGGGATAGACAGAAATGTCAATAGTGGTAGGTAAAAGGGTCAATAGGATATTCGCCAAGCTTATTTTCCATGCCAAGAAATCTAGTCGTGAGCAACTCAAATTTTTTCAATTAAAAATACGTAAAGAGAAGTGTCCAATCCCAAATTGGACCCTAGGAACTCACCAGCTCCGAATTCAAAGTAAAACTAGGTATACCAAAAAATAAATAACGGCCTATTGGTGTTGCAGCAATTAGTAAATACTATAGTTGGGTAATGAGTGTCTTAATAACCTATTTAGTGCTTACTAATCAAGAAGCCGATGATCATAACAATAAAGTCCATAAAATACTCAGTTATGACTTTTATTCTAAATGCAAATTGTTTTAAATATCCTTCTGAATGGTCATTAAGACTTTTCTAGAAATGTATTGACCAATAAAAGCTCGGCGAAGCTGTTATCAGTCGCGCGACATCGTGTAAACAACGCTATTTATAAAGTCCTGCATATAACTTGACCACTGACCCTACAGGCCTATCGGGAATTTTCAAAGGTTTGTTTCTGATGCTTTATGCCACCCACTTTGTTCCGTTGTATCCATACTTACCTTTATATCTATTTTTTTTTCTATGCACTAATCATGCAAATGTACGGTCATCAAACATAGGCATCGTAAATATCTTTTTTTTTTCACAGATCACATTATGGTCAATGATCACTGCCGCCCATAACGCTTGGATTATAGATGTGTTGCCGGCCTATCAAATTAGGAGGAGAAAGGGGCCTTGGGCATCCCACAATCTCACGCATGAAACAAGAGGGCAAAGCTATCACTTCACGTCGATCTCCTGTCAGACAGTGGTACCGTCCCGGACGAACCTGCTCATTCATGCTGAGCCATGACTGACAACAGTGTGGCTCGACTACTACCAATGACTATTTTTAAAAATCGAAATAAAAATCATTTTAAGGATTTTTATCGCTTCTAAACCGCTGGGGTGCTCAAATAAACCGTAATAAAATCCGGAATATGCTTTTATTTATGCGTCTAACTTTATATTACTTACTATATTATCTTAATTATATTTTGTGAGTACTTTCATTTTTTCGTTTGTTTTAAGCACTGTCAATCAACAAAATCTATGTAGACCGTAGGGAATGACAATGCGTGCCCTTTAGTGCTAGATAAGCTTGAAGTCAATAAAGTTTGCCATGTTTTGCTTTTGTTACATCATTCATTTATTTTAAAATGGACTCTTCGACCAATGTTGTTTTTTTCCTGTTGTAAGTATTTAATAATGTAGGAAAAATAAGCTTATGTGTTTCTATATATAATATTAAAGTACCTAGTATTTACAATATTATGCGAATGACGTTAATCAAATTAATTTCAACACGTAGAGATTTTCCAGTTGTAACCAATCGACTTGGCTATCTTATTGTGATTTGTAGGTAATTGATGCACAGAAAAATTGTAAATAATCTATGTAGTTTCTGCTATAACAACCTACCTATAATAATTATTTTCATACTTAGTTCATAGTCGATTCCGATTTAGGTCTGAACGACTTGCCGCGGGGAGCATAGCAATAAGTAGTGAGATTATCTAAAGCATGTGTAAGCTCTAAAATTACCTTTTCTCTATAATAATTTCTAATGTATTGATAGTCAATCACCACGCACTATAACGGTGAAGGAAAATATCGTGAGGAAACCTGCATACCGTAGCGATTTTAAAGAATTTCTGCGACACCTATGTAATGTTGTAATCGAGACAAATGTTTGTGAGGCCCACAAGTATTTATTTTGGGTCTGGGTGTTTGTGAGACCGAAAAATCTCTCGTAGCTTCTGATACCCACGACCCAAGGCTTAATGGATCTTAATGTGGGATCAGGACTATGTACCTATGTGACGGTTGGGTGTATTTATTTATTTAAAGTCCGCCAACACGCACTAGTCCATGGTTGTGGACTATATGGCCTGACCCCTCTCAATCGTACTCTCGATTGTAGAGGAAGCTCGTGCCCTGCAGTGGGACGTATATGGACTGATATAGATACAGATAATAATTTCTACGCCCAATGACTTGCTTCTTTTGATTGAATATTGGACCACAACCTTCTGCAATTATGATGTTTCAGGGGCAGTAACAGTCATCTCTTAAAATATAACATTTAGGTACGTCTAGACTTCACAGAACTTGAAATTCGTAGTAAATAGCAATATTCAAGTGGTTACGACATAATATTATCTATTAGATTGACAAGCTGTTAACCTTAGACCTCCTTTCAGTTTCATCAGAATGTCTAGTCAATGAATAATGATTAATGAATGATAATTTAAATTAGAAACAAGTGTTTGGCGAACCTACAGCGAAGTAGCTACTGGCTTCGTGGTAATATTTCGACAAATTGTAAGATTCTATCTAGGGAGATTAGATTTAGATCTATTTAGATTTGCTATTTAGAAAATCTAACTGTCAGATCCGTTCAATTCCGACGACATAATAATAAGGCATAAGGGTTATTTAGTTAAAAAATATATCATATTGTGGCAAATTGGAATTTATATCTAGTATAGCGATAGGATCACCTATATTATAAACTTGGCGAACTGTATCCTAGAGGTATTACAGAATCCAATTGTTCTGTGGGTAGTACGAATAAAAGATGCAAGTATTAAGTACTATCTGAACATGGTTTCCAGTTTCATCAGGGTTTCTTGACCCGAGACAACCCTGTTTCATGAGGCTTGATAATTTACATAAGTAATAACATCAATTAATATTTATTAACAAGATGTTACTGCCTCTTTTCAAGTGGGTCGAACATCGTACGTACAGTTTTTATCAAAATCAATAAACCCGCTGCTGTACTGAGATCAAAGACAGGTCATTTATTATATTGTACACGACTTGTTCAAACATGTGTAAAGCCTTTATCTAGAAATTTCGTTGTAGATAGGTAATTATATAGTTTGGTTCATTTTAATATATATTTTTAAATATCGGTCATGTCTAATCGAAATCGAACTAACAAATTGTCTTAGATATGTCGTTCAGTCTTTACAGGATCATACTATAAATAAATACACCCAACAGTCACATACATAGTCCTGACCTTACACTAAGACCGAGTCTTGTGTCGTGGGTATCAGAAACTACGAGACTTTCCATTCTCAAACACCCAGACCCGAACCAAATGCCTGTGGACCACACAAATATTTGTCTCGGCACGGGGATCGAACCCGCAGCCTCTCGTTTCAAAGCTGTTGTCTAACCAAATGCGCCACGGAGGCTATCAAAGGTAGAAATACTATGATAAGTATTTTAGTTAATTTCCAGAACGAAAATAGATACGAATTTATTTATTACTCGTAGCAATCGAACAGCTACTGGGTCGAGACATGGAAGTAGACAAAAGTTTATGTAAACAATTTTAATTATATTAAAACAATACACGAAAAAATCACTAGTAGGCGCATGTAAGCGCCGTGTGTGGAGATAAGCGGTCGTTTACTTTGCTTAAACTTAGAATAAATTAATTGCTGTGAGTAAGCAATATTTACGATATTTTATGAAATAATATCATTTTGAAAAGAAAAAGTTTTTCTAAAAAAATCACTAATCTTACTCGGGGTCAATGTAGTTTCATGTTATCAGTTGAATTTATAGAATCAGAGAATTTATAGATTCAAACTCCAGAACACTCCTCTGACTTTCGGGAGTCACGTGTATATTGATAGTCAATTACTACGCACTTAAATAGTAAATTATAACATTTTGGGGAAACCGGAATGCCATAGAGATTTCCAAATAATTCTAACTCAATGTTAAGTCCGGCAACCCGCACCGGGCCAATGTGGTGGACTTAAGGCCCTTAATCCTCTGAATCGAATTTTGGATTGTATAATGTATTATTAATTAAATTTAGCTGAAGAAAGTTATCGCAATATGACAGGCATTTTTATTTTATTTATAGTAGTTCAGTGTGGGTTACAAAACACAGCCGCACATGAGCGAATTAACAGTTAGGTACCTATTATAAATAAGTTATTTTGTTCAGTATAAACTTTACTGAATACAAACATCTCTTCACGCTAAATTTCTTTTACGACGTATTTTACACTTGGTAAGTCCAAAAACCACTGATATTCGCTTTTCCAATAACATTACGATCTCGCGTTGCTATGCAATTGATTATGAGCAATTAAATATATTTTTCGGCATAATTTATTATTACTGATAGCATTATCGCTCGGATACAGCAATAATAATTAGCCCGAGTACAGATGACTTTAATTCAAACCAAAACAGGAATAAGTAGTTGCTAAGTAATAACAATTTCATATTATGAAGGTGTTTATTTGATTTTAAACAAAACATTTTAATTTTAGTATCAACATGCGTAAAAATAACCACTATCATGTCAGTGGTCAAATGGTAACGACGCTTAGGTACAATTCGTTCTGATATTAATTTATTTACCTACGTCAATAGTTTATCGCTATGCTTGAATTGTTTTATAAAATATGTAATACTACAATAAATTATGACAATAGATACAAAGTCCAGGTAACCCCCACGAAAGATACAAGAAATAGTAAAGTACAGCTAAGAAATAAATAAAATAATAATCCCAATAGTTATTGTTACACGCCTTTCTGTCCCTAGTAATATACATCGTGACGTACGTCTCAGAAAACTTATGAGACTCTTGTCAAAAACTCGAAACAAATACTTGGAAGTCATATAAGCATTCGTCTTAGTGCAGGGATCGAGCCCACGACCTCTCGACGACTCACGACCACGAACTGTGTCACGGAGGACACCATAAGATAATTTATAAGGAATGATAGATAAATACTAAAGTAATTATAGCATTACAGCATACAGCATAAAAAAATAAAATACAATTTTTAAACAGAAATTAAGTACTCAGCCAATAAATAGCAAGTATAAAATTTACAGTATAAGAAATATTTTTAGGCAGTGATATTTAAAGAATGTTATATAATTTTCACGAAATGCTATAAACGATAAACATTAGTCAGAGTACCTACACATATATAAAATTCACCTGAATCCTATTGGCGTGACGAAATTTGGAGATACAATTAAGATATTTTTATATCTATTTAACGCATTGTTTGAGAATGTTTTCATAGTATAAACAAGCATTTATACTGGTAATCGAATAGTATTAACATGTCCAATTTAATAAAATGTGAAGAGAGAAAAACCAAAATCCATACTTATATTCTCTGCTGCCATCTGTATATTCAACAATGAACTTATAAATATACACCCCTATATTTGGTGATTTTATACACGAACACTATACTAATCCGAATTAAATGATATATAACATGAATCCCCATTTACACGGGGAGTTTCTCGCGGCGAGAATCTTATGCGATTATCGCAAGACATAACTGCCATAGATTATCTTGTTCTGACAAAAGTTTACACAATGCAACATTTTTATATCATTACGATAATCGTATCTTTGAGGCGAGAAACTCTCCTCGTGTAAATGGGGCTTCAGCATACTATTAGATCCAGAATACTAATTGGTTTACTGTACCTATATTTTATATACTTTATGTATATGATGTACAGTACAGTGATGTGCATCTATCTACACAACAAAATTAATAAATAAAATACCTTTTGAAACCGTATTATTTACATTAAACAAAGAAATGTTTAAAACCGCTTTCACGTCATAAAAATATTCATTCAATAAAGTTTATCTTTAATTAGCATTATAAATCATATTAAATGCCTGTGAATGACTTAGCGCTACAAAATAATGTCCATCTTTCATTCATTTTTATGTATCCGCCCTATAATATGCAGTTCAGAAAACAAAAGCCACATTTATGTAAAATAATTTTGTTTATTTTACTCTCCACTAACTACTTATAATAGCCTCAAAAAGGCAGTGTTCTATTTACTTTTGAAGTTCTTTTTCACTACTTTTTACACTAGACAAACTGCTACATAAGTTATCAAACGATTCATTTTTACACCGAATGTTCAAGGACTTGAGATAATGGCAAAAACGATTGTTTCTTTTGGATTGGCTGTCAGATTTGTTCTTCTCTATCCTACAGATGGCACGACAAGACGGCCAGTAGTCTAATGCTAGTGCTCTTCTGTCCATAGCAGCCGACGGGTTCAAATAACTGGTCAAGTTGTTATGTCGCATGACAATTCTGTCTCTTTCTCTGTAATGGAAAAATAATTATGAAATATAAGGTGTGTTTTTATGTTTTTTTATTCACCGATCCTATAAAATGATCTAGTTGTCAAATTGTAAGTGATTACCACAATACATGGTTATCTAAAACACCTAGGAAAATGTTCCAAACGAAGTAAGAGGATGAAAAAGTCTTAGAGGTTGACTTGGGGATTGTCATTCATGTCGC
The DNA here is from genome assembly GCA_033459515.1 of Theretra japonica. Taxonomy (NCBI): domain Eukaryota; kingdom Metazoa; phylum Arthropoda; class Insecta; order Lepidoptera; family Sphingidae; genus Theretra; species Theretra japonica. The sequence continues at coordinate 6,624,384 of CM065937.1, forward strand.
AAAAACTATTAATATTTAATTTTATGCTATGTTGAAACCACTAACAAGTATTGTCTTAAGTATAATTTTTAGCTTGCTGTCTAGGTGGCGTAGTTGTGAGGGAATGGTGCGGCAAACTGATATTGAATTGTTTTATTCATTATCAGCCCAGAGTTAGGGGTTTTTACCCGATTTGGCGATATGCCCGAGCCTTATCTCATCTTGGGACGGAATATACAAGGGGAAACATGGATATCCTAGTAGCACCTCCCCCTACCCCTTATGGGAAAGAAGCGTCATTTGCTTTTGTTCATTTATACTTTATAGTATTCTGCTACTGATTACTCAAGTATAGTAATTGACAGCACACCTTATCCATCTATTTATATTCTAGTATTTCCAACATGTTTCTTTACATATCCTGCAGCCCACTAGACTTACGGATGATATGGCTTCATTATACTTGTGTAAGAAAGTTTTATCGATCTACACAATCTCTGTTGTTCGTGGTCTATGCCTCCATTTACAATGACCTTTCCTGCCTTTTGAGGCACACTGGCACTTTAAATGTTTAATTCCAAGCCAGTGTTATTACTACAATGTACTCTATTAGGCTACTAGTTCGTTGTGTAAAATATGTAATACGAAGACCAAAAAGCCACCACGGCTCCGTAAAAAACGCAAAATATTAAATGAAAAAGAAACCTCAGACAAAACTTGTCTTTTTAACGAGGTATGAACGAAAGTTAGGGGCGGCCTAAACTAAGGCTAAATGATAGGTATCTTACGTAAATATACAACCATATTCTAAATAAAATAAATGTTTTAAAAAACGTGCTGACATTTCGCTACCGTAAAAGTTCCTAAAAAAAGTGCGACTATCTACACCTATGTATGTCATGCTAATCCCTTAAAGAAAAGAGCTTGCTTATTTCTTTAGCCAGAATCACATCTATAATTCTACAAGGTTTTTTTTTAAATTGCCTACTTCACTGTTAAAAAAATTAAATATTTACCTTTGTGTTGACATCCCAGGAAATTCAATGTCCATAATTTTGCTCTTGGAAGTTTTTTGCACGTTATTTATTGAATTTTTTATCAATTCATATGAAATTTCATCACAGACCTCTGCACATTTTCTATAATTATTCATATCTTCCTGTTCTGAGACACTATGGCTTTCTGATGAGAACCAGGGCTCTGATGTAATATTGAGTCTAGAATTTGGTGTGATGTGACTATAATAATCTGAAACTGAAATACTATCAATAACATTCGCTATTGATTCTAGTCTTGAGTTGTCAGCATTCTCTTCTTCCAGTGTCAACATTTGTGGTAGATTCCACCAAATATCAAATCTCCCATATGGATATTTTTCTATACTTAATTGTGTTTGAATAAAGTTATTCCATAAATAATCTGAATCTTTTTTAAAGATATCACTTCTAACTGCAGTCTTTTCTTCATTATCCTCTTGATCTGCCCAAGATGTACTTGATTTCTCATCATCTATACTTAGTTTACAAGTATCATTAGTTTGTGAATTAACCTCTTCATTATCTGAACTTTGGGATTGACTTGATACATAAAAATGTAAACTGTTAATGGTTTTTCTAACATCTCCCTTAAAATAATTCAGGAATTTTCCTCCTGCCTCTAGACAACAGGTTCCACTGTCTGCTAAACACATTAAATCCAACCAAGTCCCCAACATTCTTGGCAATTGTGGATTCATCTTTAGAATTTTACCATTAGGTAAAAATCTTTGCAAATGGGGACATGACAAAGATGAAGCAACCAATATTACAGGCCGCTTAGAGCTGTGTACCAACTGTGAAATAGCAGAGCAGAACCCATCATCTTGGTCAAAAACTATATCTGCATCATCAATGAGTATAAGTGATGTATCAGTTCTAGCAATTTCTTGGCTTCCTGATAATGCATTTATAATTTCATGCTTTATTTCCTTAATAACTGTTTTAGACTGTTTTTCTACTTGTTTTTTAGGTCTACCCCTCTTCTTAGTCTTTTTGATAGTTTCTACTTCAACTACTTCCTGTGATTTTGAATTATTATCAGAACTGGTTGCACCTCTGTTAACTTTATGGGACTGTGTGGCTTCTTGCAAATCTTGTAACATTATTTTTCCCGTTCTTTTAGTACTTGCATTAACTTCAATAACTTTAATTGCTAAGTCGGCTGCCACTGCATATACACTTGATGTTTTGCCACTACCAGTAGGTCCTGTGATTATGAGTAAATTATTTGCACTCTTTCCACTATCTCGACTATCTGTATCTGATTGATAGAAGTCTGATGAATCTGAATTATTATTGATTTTTGATTTTTGGTGCATTTCTGTCCACAATACTAGCCATTTTTTAAGTTCTTTGACACTTTCAAAATTACCAATAATTTGATTGGTGGACATAGCTTTATATTTATCTGTCCAACTTAATTGGTCTGGATTCTCATTGCAGATTTCCAAATTGCTATTATTAACTTCTACACTATTATCTAAATCTAGGTAGTTTGTGCCTCTACATTCTCCCTTCTTTTTATCTCTCAATAAGCGATATGTGCGATAAACAGGAAATTTAGGCCTTGATTGTTTTATTTGCTGCAATATTTGATTTACATTGACATTTGTGTGTGATAGAGAAGGTCTTCTTTGAAGATTATGACTTGACAAATTAAGCAAGCTCCTAAATAAATTGCTATCACTTTGTTGACATTCCATTTCATTATCACTAAATATGCTTGATATGTTAACAATGGGATAACTAACTCTTTTAACATCACAATCTATTTGCTGTACATGGACAACTGTCTGAAAATAATTTTCTACAGTATTTTTACTTTTTTGCTGAGTCATCATTTTTTTCAGTTTTTCAGGCACACCACTTTGAAGGAATTTTTGTTTAGCTTCAAATGCTACAGGATCCGGTTTTTGTTTGGAGTTGAAAATGGGTGCTAATTTAACATTGCTTTTATTGGGTAAAGGTTTCTCCTTTTTCACCACTGATTTTGGAGATTTTGAAACATCAATAGTAGGTATACTTTCAGGAGGCTTTACAACTTCAGGCTGTTCTTGCTTTTTATCTGTATGCTTTTTCTTTTTTGGAGTAAAAATATGCAATTCTTCATCTGAACTTGACATAAAGATATCATCATTGTATTTTACAGGTTTCTTTATGGTCCTTTTTGGTCGGTTATGAGTTTCTTCTAAGACTCCATTTGTATGAACTTCTGGTTCGAGTACTTTAAAGTTCCGTTTTCTTTTTTGCCTCTCACTAGGCTTTTCTGATAACTCAGGAGTTGGAATATTTGTTATATTTTGCACTGAATTCTCATTACATATATTATGATCACTGGGTGTATGTTTCTTTTTAGATTTATCTTTTTTTGTACTCTTTGTTGGCAGCTTAACTTTTATCACATCATCCTCTGAATTGGTCAATAGTTCAGCATCTTTTTCAATTTTTGTAAAGTAGGATAACATGTTCCCTCTTTTCTTGAGTGATGGAGAGAGCTTTTCCAAAAAGTCTTTGTCTTCTTCACTTAGTTGTTCTTTATTCCTCTTCACTTTTTTCTTGTCTAAGTCAGTTATTTCTGTGTTGTTAAATAAACTAACTAATTGCAATGATTTAACTTCCTTCACTTCAGCTTCGTTATTGGTTTTAATTCCCTCATTATTATTATCAACCTTTGCCACTATTTTCTTTTGATGTTTGTCAATTGTTTTTTCAATAGTACCTTGTGATTTTGGCTCTTGATTCAAAAGCATATTCTTAAATTTCTCTGCTCGCTTTTTCATTTGTGCTGTTATGTATTTATCTTGGGACTCTTCTATTTCCTTTTTCTTAAGAGACCCTTTAGCCTCTGCCATTTTTTGAAGGACCAAAACTCTTTTAGCTTTGACATTCTTTTTCTCTATTATTTCCTGATCAAGATTATCTTCATTTGGTTTATCTTTCCCTGGAGAATTACCACCTATGCTCTTGTTTCTAGAGTCCATTAACAATTTAAATGCATTTGTTTGCTTCTTATCCTGAGTGAGATCTGGAGTAGCAATTTCATCTTCTGTGTTAACAGTTTCAGGTTTAATATCACCGTTTGCTAATCTCTTCTGTTTATTTCTCACCATCCTAAAAAGGTAATTTTTTGGTCTGTCACTGAGAATATTTTGATTTTCTATTGGCTTATCTTTGCTGCCTGGTGATTTAATAATCAATGAGTTTATCAATATATCAGACACATCCAAGATGTCTTGATCTTCTATGCCATCTGGTCTCAGTTTATATTGTTTCAATTTCCTCTTTAGTGCCTTATTACATTTGTGTCTCAGGGTGTTTTCTTTAGATTTCAAAACATGTCTGCATTTATGACTATGTTTCGTACCATGTATGTTATTGAATATTGGATGACTTGGTATATTGATTGCTGCAACTGGTTCGATCAGACTAGTCATCACTTTTCTGAAAATGAAAAAAAGAAATGTTGAATAGTGCACCTAAAAAGATTAATGAGCTTATGAAAAGATTTAAGTTTGACATTTCTATTGACAACAACGATGGCGGGAACGAAAACACACTCACATTTCCTAATTCAAACTTTAAGTATTTGTTATTAAATAAATTATAAACCAACCACAATCACGTCATGTCTTAAATGAGCGTTTATAGTGTTGAATTGATCCCAAATACATAGAAACTTAAACAATAGTAGTGAAACAGTTTGTAGGCTTCTGCAAGGTTTTAAAGACAGCGTAGTAAAGCAGCTGTATCCAATAATTATTTTGTACTAAAAACTGACAATTTTATATCGTTTTCTGCAAGTCCATATATAAATCAACCTCACAAAAATCTTTATAGTCAAATTGGCGGCATAACAACATTATCGAAAACGAATACTGTAAACGTGACGTAAAATGTCAGTGTGACAGTCTATGGTTCACTTATTTTTATTTTTTTTGGAGCCCAATACCCTGTAGATCAAAAGTTTGCTTGCAGGATCCTACGTGAAATTACAAACATTGGTAAAGTAATCTTGGAATCATAAATATTATATACTCATGAAATGCACTCAGGCGAGATTTTAGAGAAAAACCACAAAGAAAATTTTATACGTCAGGGACTTTGTCATAAAATAAAAATAACCATCAGTGATAAATTAAAACAAGTGAATAATGTGGATATTTTTTATTAATTAATATTCTGAGATTTAATCATAAGTTAGTACTGTTTAAATACAATTTTCCTCGCTTATTCTTTTGTAGGATAAAAACTATACGCGTACGTTCCATAACTCAATAGTAACCATTTTAAGCATTTTACTAATTATATTATAATTTATCTCTCTTTCACGCATTAGTGAACCATAAAGCTATCCTGCTGTCAGATTACTGAATAAGGAATCTGGAGCGTTTTGACATCCTATTGGCTATTCTTTTTGAGCTGCACTGCTGATATTTTCGACGTGCTATTGATTCTAGTGCAGGATAAATCGTACGAAACTCACATAAAATGGCATCGAAAGCACTTGCTGCTCCTTTTATTCGTCATGTTACGGTAAATACGATACGATAATATATACTTTGCGGTAAAAACTAAATTCAAAAATGTTCTATTGGCTGTCAAACTGTGATTATGTAAACCAGTAGTTCGTTATCCTTTTTTATAATTTACGTGTTTTAGACAAGGGGTTATGCTCAGGCAGCGCCTGCAGTTAAAAGGGACGTGAGAATTCAGTCGGCTGTGCTACCAAACAAAACGTTTGTTGCTGCCTTAGATAATGGCTCTCCGGTCACTCGTGTCACCATCGCCTTCAAGTAAGTCTCAGAGAAATTTGTGAAGGTCTAGGACACGCTAAAGATAAACAAATTCACGGCAACAGTGGATACAGCGCCTAACCTAATAAAATTAAATTTCGTTAGTTGAATGTTTTTGCAGTAAAATAGTCAAGAACCTAGAAACTTTGAAGTTAGGAATCTATAAACACATTTATTCTAATATTGAATTGAATATTGACGCAGTCGAATGTCGGGAAAATAGAGCAAGAATTATCTCAAATATATTTTAATAAAACAGGGCTGGCTCTCGCTTCGAGCCTCAGACTGAGTTGGGACTTGCTCATGTGCTGCGATCTGCCGCTGGCCTCACCACCAAGAATGCCAGCAGCTTCATCATTGCACGTAAACTCTCACAGATTGGTGCCTCTGTCACTGCCTCTGGAGATCGCGAGTTTGTGTACTACACTCTTGAGGTAAATTAAATTTACATATGATTTATTAATGAAAATATACTAATATTTTTAATAACTTATCACTCACAATCTTTCATCTAAATATTAGGAATATACAATTGCCTGAAGAATTGTGTCTAAGTTTTTGATAATTATACTAATTAATTGCATACATAAGGCCACCACCCATATGTGACTCATTATTTGAAGGTATTACTAGGGTAAAATTTTCCAAGCTTATTTCTGTCCCAAAATGTGATAGGAGTTGAACTTATTAAAGGAGTGTCTTATCAGTAGCAGGCAACTCAAGTAATTTTTCATTTTAAATTCAGTCACATAAGTATTACATTGCCAGCCCTAGTATTTGAAACTGCCGACGTCCTGTTTATGGCCTATACAGGTTAACCATCCTGAATATAGCTTATATAGATTAACCATCATGTATATAGCTTATACAGGTTACCACTAAATGAATGTCACGACTCAACACATTTACACTGAATCTTAATTTCTCTTTCAGACAACTCAAAACAACTTGCCAGCTGCACTGGAAATACTGAACAATATTGTCTCCAACCAAGAGTTCAGGCCATGGGAGTTGAGCGACAATGTGCCCCGCCTCAAGTACGAAATAGCTTCTTTGCCACCTCAGGTAAGAATAATCCTCATCACCGTGCAAGCCTAAAAATTGTTTTAGTTTTCACGATTTTGGCCACCCTGTATTGCTACAAGTATTTATATTGTTTAGTTGAACTTCAGTTCCATTTTGAAAGTTACCTGAGTGACAATAATCTCTTTTTTTGAAGTTGATTAAAAAGACTTGTACATAATATATAATATTGGTTGATCAAAAGCCTTGAAAACTAAAATCGAGATTTTTGACAAAACTACCAGGCAGTTTTCCTTCAAATTTGGTACAATGTTATCTGGGGTGGTTAGGAACATGTGGTTTAAATTAAATACCATAATTATATTATGTCAATGTATGTGAATACTAGTTATAGATGTTAAATTTTCATTGCAGATTCGTGCAGTGGATCTCCTGCACAAAGCGGCTTACCGCCGAGGACTCGGAAACTCTCTGTTCATTGCTCCCAAGAGGATCGGAGGCATTTCTTCTGAATCCTTACAGCACTTCGCTAGCCAGTGCTTGACACCCGGCCGATGCGCTGTTACCGTCATTGGTGACACTCAGGTAAACAATAATGTTTTAAACTTAAAGAGATTTCGTAAATATTTCATATTTTGTCTAGTTTTAAATGTAAATTGATTAATCATATTATGTAAAGTAGAAATATTAAATTAGTACCAATACCACAATTAAGATTAAATTAAAGTAATAAAAGTGTATGGAGTTTAGAGACAATTTATTCAAATTTAATAAAAATAAATATAATAATTAAAAAATTATAATTATTTTAATTATTATTTTATTTTAATATTAGAAATGTACTGAATGACAACACAAAGAAATTCCTAAAGTAACATGGAAAATTGTTGAGCTCATAATGTAGTATTACAAATGTTGTTATGCTAAAATAATCTTTTATAATATGTACATGTAGGAGAAAGCAGCATTGGTAGCAAAGAACTTGCAACTGCCATCTGGTGGCCAAGACAAGGCTGAACCATCCACTTATTACAGTGGAGAACTAAGGTAATTTTTATCACTAGCTACTGCCCGCTAAATTCGTCTGCATGATTAACTTTATTTAAAATTTTCCGGCCCGTCCTGTCCTGTTATATCCCGCTCTGTCCCGTCTCATTCTCACTTATAGCACGTAATCCAGTCCCATCCCATCAATTTGAGAATAAAAAAGTAACATATGTAATATCAGAATTCTTTCCTCATCCCACGGAAACACTACATTTTTCGGGATAAAAAGTATACATAGTGTTAATCCAGGATCTCAGTTACCTCCATACCAAATTTCATCGAAATCAGTTTAGCCGTTTCCGTTTAGCGAGTTCATTGCTCACAACCGCACAAACAGACAAAAATTCTAAAAATCGTTGATTTGGGTTCTCTTACGTTAAAACAGTCCCACCATATTCGATTTTGTCATTTATATGTACAGACATCGATCGGTTACAAATCTTAATATATATAAATCTCGTGTCACAATGTTTGTCCTCAATGGACTCCTAAACTACTTAACCGATTATAATAAAATTTGCACACCATGTGCAGTTCGATCCAACTTGAGAGATAGGATAGTTTAAATCTCAAATTATAGTCGCAATTTTAATTTATTGCTAATTATTTGTCTGTTATTATTTGACAGCCACAATCATCTGTTAACTCCAAATGATTCTAACAGATGTCGATACCTTTCGACTGGGTTGAGTAAGTAATCAATAGATAGCGCTGCTATGGTAAATCTACGAACGTGTCATATAAGCTACATTTTAACAGTATAATTACCACGTGTTGTTGACGCTATAAAATTAATTAAATTTATTTAACTTTATTTTATTTATTTATTTAAGGAGCCAGATGAGATGGGATGGGATACGATAGGAAAAGGGATAGTAGGTACTTAGGTTAAGTTCAGAAGTACAAAAGTTTGAACTAACTAAGGGATTAAAGTCGAAACATCTAAGCACCCAGGCGAAGCTGGGCCGGGCCGCTAGTTTATTATATGTATAGATTATTAATTAAAAAGCTCTATTGTTGTTGAGAAAATCATGATTAATAACTCTAAAGGAGTGTCGGTATTTTTGTAGTTAGGAACTTGAAAATCTGAATGATATTTACATATCATACATAAATATTAATTTATGATTTTCACGTTTTGAGGGGGTCAGTAGTGGTGATATTTTTGTTCATAAAGTACTGGGCCGACGGGATAATTATAATCACTCGAAAGTAGGTGTAGACGAAGGCGTCAATTTAGACGTAAATACATACTAGTATATTTACGATCCTATTTTTGATCAGGAAGGAAATGGGCGGTGATTTGGCCCACGTGGCAGTGGCTCTTCAAGGCGCCCCCGCCGGCTCCCCACAAGCTCTTGCACTTTCTGTAGCTGCTAAAGGTAAATACACGTATCATTCATTCTGTAATAAGCAAATGAGTGAATTTAATTTGATTTTATTGCGTTCCTTTATACAAAATGTAATAAAAAGTATTTTTTAAACTCCGTTCAGTTATAAATATTTATAAAATTATAGTGGTGGTTAGTGAAAAAGGAAGCAAATAGCAGACTGTGACGTCACTGTCCTTTCACAGCTCGTGTTCGAGAGAGATTGTGAGATGTTCCCAGTTTTTTTATATTCCTTTTTAAAATAATAATTGTCGCTTTATTTTGTTTTTGTGTACAATACAGAAAATAGCAATGAACCATGATATAAATATTTAAATGTTGCTCACCAGCACCACAATTCCACACTATTTTATATTGTACGTGTAATTTTTTCAGCTTTGGGCAATGGTCCAGTCACCAAGTGGGGTGCTGACATCTCGCCCTTGAACAAAGCTGTCGGCAACATTGGACCCTTCGCTGCCGCGGGATTCAATGTGTCCTACTCCGATAATGGTCTTTTCGGTGTAGTCCTTTCAGTACCTAAAGACGAAGCTAACAGTGTAAGTAATTAGTATAATTCCAATATATTTAAGGCAAACTAATTGGTATTATAAATGAACTATGTCGCATAAATTGCACAATACCTAATGTTAATAAGAAATGGTGATATCATTGTATTGAGTGGTGTAGATATGACGATATTAAACCACATAAAAATAGAGTAATCCACATACCTTCAGAGTTCAGATAATTAAATTAAATGTCGCAATAACATTAAAACATAAATATTTTTGTACATATTTAATTGTAATAATGTTCAATAATATTAACCACTTTGTATATCCCCGGCTGTGAATCGAGAGGCTGCGGGTTCGATCCCTGTTCCGAGAAAACTGTTTGTGAGGCCCACAAATATTTGTCTGGGGTCTGAGTGTTTGCGAGACCGAAAAGTTTCTCGTAGTGTCGTGTAACCATGACACAATACTAAATTTATTTTAATATGGGTGTCAAAACTCTGTATATGACTATTGGGTGTATTTATTCATGACTTATCTATACATATTATAATAAATTTGTATTTAATTAATATTTTTGCAGGCCGTGAAGGGTGTTGCTAAGCTGTTAAAGAGCGGTTCACTGAGCGCCGACGCCATCAAGGCCGGCAAGGCGCAGTTGAAACTGCAGGTGCTGAGCGAGGCGGAGTCCGCGTCGTCGTACGCCGAGTCCATCGCGGCGCAGGGTCTCTACACCGGCGCCGTCAAGGCCCCCGCTGACATTGCGAAGGAAATCGACCAGATTTCTGCCAATGATATTAACCAGGTACGAGAATTTGTTGATCTTCTTAAAAGAACATTTAATTGTCAATTTCTATTATAGAAACTAAAGGAGGGCGCAAATCTCTCTTTTGAATTTAAATTTTCGTGCTCGTATTCCTAACTAGTATTAATTTAATTATCTATTTTGATCAGCTTAATAGGTTAGGGTGTTGTGACAAAACAGTAAATATTTATGTACGCCGTGGACTGAAAAAGATTAGGAACACCTGGAAATTCTATGTATTTTTTTATTTCCGCCCTTGTGAAAGTAACGTTTTAAAATCACTTATTGTATATTACTCACTATTAACCATATTTAATTAACTTTACAGGCTGTATCAAACGCGGCCAGGAACAAGATATCAATGGGTGCTGCCGGAAACCTCGCATTTGTTCCATATGTAGATGAACTGTAAATTATAATTATCAATAGAGGAAATGTTTGTGTTACTAAATCTATGCCCATTAAATTACCTGTATAGTGCGTATAATTCCAAGGATTATAATTTATTATTGCTGAAATAAATGATTTGATTTGTTTATTGTGTTATTGACAATTTGGATACAGAATCCATAAATAAGAAAGGTAAGAATAGTTTTGATAGTCCCTTGGTATTCAATAATAAAATTAGTAAAAAGGATTAATAAGCATGGTGATCAGTTGGCAGCAGATCGGATGTGGCTACGGAGAGTGGACATGCTTTGACTGATGAATAATAATTATTGCTAGTACCAACAAGAATGAGGCGAGCAGGCTAAAGAAATATAAAATGGTATTTATTATTCAATCTGAAGACAAAAAATAATTATTTTGCTACAATTTTACGATACAAGGACAAGACTAACAGAAACAATTAGGATTTTGGGAGTTCAAGTGTTTAGTGTTTCAAGTTAATATTATTGCTGCAGATTGTGCATCTTCAAAATGATGAAAGGTTTAAAGAATATAATTATACAACATTGATACACGTAGTCCCATAGAGTGTACTTTGCACGGGTACTTTGCTATATACTGAAACATACAGGACGCCCTGACGTGACGTATTACGTAATACTTTTCGGTCTCACATCCACATCTAAAAAAAACTTATGAGCAGCACAAATACGGGAAATTAATCCACAGCGTCTTATTTTACAGCCGGCTTCCAAACAACTGCACCACGGGGCCTGTCGAATTTTGAAGCAACATTGTGCAATTACTTATGATAAAGGATGATGATTAGTCAGAGGGAAATCAAATAAATTTTCATTGACAAACATGAATGGTCTGATTTAGTGACTACTTATTTAAATTTTAGGCTTCTTGTACCATAAGCATATAAACACCTACTTAGTAGAATCACTGCATCTGTACTGTACTGTATCAGCCCATAAATATCCCACTGCAGGCCACGAGCCTCCTCTACAATCGAGAACACGATTGAGAGTGGTTAGGCCATATATTCCACCACGCTGGGCTAGTGCGGGTTGGCGGACTTACATACTATAGGAATTTTTAAAAATCGCTATTGTATGCAGGTTTCCTCAGGATGTGTTCCCTCACCGCTATAGTGCGTGGTGATTGACTTTCAATACACACATGACTCCGAAAAGTCAGAGGTGTGCCCTGGGATTTGAACCCTCGACCACCGTGAACATGTTAGCAGCCGCATCTGGTCGGTTTGCCAACAGGCTATCACACACTTCATGCAATCACTACATCACCCAAAGGTTAACTGGTAGAGAATGCCTAGGTCATTAAATCCACTTTTTTACAACATGCATAAATAATAATACATAAAGAAATTTGCTTGTAGGTAATAATCATTTGATAAATATATTTTACGTTTCTACATTATTAAAAAATATAGTTTTGTCGAAAATACATCCATTTATTTTAAAGCAATAATAGTAATCATATTACATGAGCATGTATCTCTATACAGCAGCAGGTTGGCATTCTACCTATTCAAATACATACATAAAACATTTTAATATTGTTTCAATAAATACATTTTTGTATTAATTTTGCCAGTATTTCGCATAGATGATATGATTATGTCGCTGAAAAGTATAGTTGTATACATTTGCATTTCAGCTAACATTTTTATATTTAGGTGTTAAGACTGGTATGATTTTTAATGAAAATATGTTTACATACAGTGTAGTAGATGCTTATTTACTCTTGAGGCTTACAAATAGTAATTTTGAAAAATACTGCAATCAATACAAAACTTGAAATCTGTTAAAATAAAAAAATATATTAACAATAAGCATTTCTTAGAACAACTATTATGATAGTTAAGTTTCTTCAGCCTTCAAAAATATAAAGTGGCATAAGGCTTCTTAAATTATTACAATTTTACATACATTCTATTAAAGTTCAACAAGTCTAACATACAACTGTGTAAGCTTGACTATATTTTTATTTAAATTATTATTACAGAACTGTATTAAGCGTCAAGTCCAACTCCTATATATATAATAATATAGAATATGACCTAAATTTGTAGTGCCTACTAGAATCATTCATACATAACAAATTTCTCTTAATGTACAAAACAAAAATTATGTGCACATCACATATATTTACAAATTAAGATTAAGATTACAGTTTTTTGTATACAACTAAAATAACTTATTGAACTTCAGCTTCGTTTAGTAACATATTCGGAATTCCTTTTGTGATAGGGAATTGTCTCCCAGACTCTGGGCATGTGAGGTGTCCTTCTTCCACTTCGACTTCTAAGAGCACACGATGAGCCTTTTTCAAAAACTCTTCGTTCTCTTCGTATTTAGGTTCTAATGTTTTGGGCAGGCCTTCACTGTGCCCTATGCTGTCCGCAGCAACCCACAGCACTTCCCAATCCAACTTCGGTATAACACGGCTAATAAACTCTGGATCGAAACCAACTTCTGAAACCTTAATATTAGTAGCATTAATAGCCAGAGGATATCCAGTAACAACGCCTTTCAAACATTTCGATGTTAGCATGTTGTGTGTTATGAGTTTCATCTTTTAGAAAATCTAGTTTTCTAATAAATTTTAGTTTTCGTTTATCGAAAAATAAATTCGACCACCCGGGAAATAATCAAATAACCTATAAATTTGTAAATTGTAAATAGTGGTGCCCCGTGCGCCTGTTGTAAGATGTCAAATGTCAAAGATAAAGCAAAGATATCATAAAATTGCGGTCTTCACAATTCACTCAAATATCGATTAAATATAAATAATAAAAATAATGATATTAATTTATTGGAGTCTATTTTAAAACATTAGCGATCTAACCTTTCATTTGGACATTCGATATACTTTAACATTTCGATAATGTTCTGAGTGTCATTAAATATATTAACAAAATTGAATTATATTTAAAAGTTCTTCTATTGTGATTTGTGACTCAACTAAATAAATATAATAATCAATAATTTAATACAATATTTATACTTTATTGGATTTTGAAGGCGCTGATTGTTTGCTATAAATCAACATATCTTTAAACGTACCTATATAACGTAGGCGGCCCCCACTTAATCGATCCGTCATCCGAGATTCCGAGGCCAACAGGCAAGGCAACTCTATTATTTGTCGGTCGAGCAGCGGGCTGATAGGTTTGCTTGGTGCTATGTCGGAGGAGTCATCACCTAAATTCTTGTTTCAACAGAATGCAAGATAATTTCGTCGCATTAAAATTTGGTAACACCATTCACTTATTTTGCTGATAGGTATTTGGTTAACTCAAGTGTAACCCATTATGTCTGATCCGTGTGACAATTTACCTGCAACCAAGATCGAAGCAAAAAAATCACAAAGTGAACAAATATCCACGTCGCCAACAACTCATCGAGCAGAAAGTTCGTCTAACAATAGCCGAAAGGACAATAACCTTCCCGCAGCAACGGACAGTCGACAACAAGAAGACGCTAGCTCAAAAATAAATACAATGGTGTTTACTAACTCATCGCTGAACGATTTATCTAATGAATGTCAAAATTTTAATATAAACAGTGATAGTGAAGAAGATTCAAAGGATAGCCAATCTAGTCCTAAAAAGAAAAATTCGAAGAAAAGGGAGAGACTTAAACAGTTACAAATACCTCCACCTGGTAATGTGAATATTGTAAATATTGTGCAACCCACATCTAACAGAAGCTCTGGGACACCCCCGATTTCGACAGTGCATGAGTTTTTTTTAACCCAGATAAGTCCTTTGTATGTAAACAATAGTTCACGGTACTTGGAAAATTTGTGTCACCATCCGCATTTCAAATTTACGAATAAAGCACAACAAGTGAGAGATTCGTTACAAAGTGCTTCGCATCCATCAAGTGTGCCAGTAACGCCTGTTGTCATGCCAACACAAAACAGATACAGTGCTGGTTATCCTACATCATCATTACCGCAATCAGAACCAAACACACCAAGATATATTGAAAATGCATTAAAACACCCACTGTTGAGTCATTCAATGAGCTTACAAAACAATGAACATTTGAAACAAGTGCAAAATAATCTGAGACAGTTGTCAGATTCATTGAATAATTCACAAAAACAAAAACGGAAAGGTAACAATAATATCAAAAAGAAAGAGAATAATGGAGACTATAAATTTGAGCCTTACATGTCTGAAGAAGATGCTAAAGCAGGTCTAACGAATAATACCTTGCTTGAAGGTGTATTAAGAATAAATCCCAAGCAATTTCAACATTCATATGTTTCTAGCAGTGACCGTAGTGAACAGGATGTTCTTATAGATGGAGTCAAAAGTAGAAATCGTGCACTTGAAGGAGACATAGTTGCTGTTGAACTTATTGAAAGTGATGGTGAAGAAACTTCTGATGAGCCAAAGCAAAAGAAAGGAAGAGTGGTATATATTAAAGAAAGAGTACACACAAGAACTTGTATTGGAACATTAAAATTAATGGCCGATAGAAATAGACAGAAAGCCCTGTTCACTCCTCGTGATCACAGAATACCCAGACTTAACATACCATTTACTAGTTGGCCGGATAACTTTTACCAAGATTCAAAAAGTTATGAGAACACATTATTCTTAGCAAGAATATCAGACTGGACTGATACCAGATATGCAATGGGAGCTATTGTGTGCAACATAGGACAACTAGGAGATATGATGTCCGAAACTAAAGCAATACTCGCTCAAACTGATTTAGATGTAACACCCTATGGACCAGAAGTAAGACAATTTTATCCTCACCTTGACTATATAATACCAGAAGAAGAAATAAAATTAAGAGAAGACTGTCGTAACATCTGTATATTTAGTATTGACCCTTTTAATTGCCGTGACATTGACGATGCAGTATCATGCAGAGAACTTAAAAATGGTAATTATGAAGTTGGAGTGCATATTTCGGATGTGGCCCATTATCTACAAGAAAATACATTGCTTGATGAAAAAGTTGCCAAAAAAGCAACTACCATATATATGGTAGAAAGAGCATATCACATGCTACCAGACGAGATGTGCACACTCTGTTCATTATTTCCTGGTATTGATAAACTAGCATTTTCCGTATTTTGGGAAATTACTAGTGATGCTAAAGTATTAAGTCATAGATTCTCTAAAACAATCATACGCTCATGTGCACAATTGGCTTATGAACATGCTCAAGCTATTCTAGAAGACAAAGAGGATGCGGAAACTATGTTCCCAGAAATTTACAATGGCTTCAGTTATAAGGACATTTATAAGACAATAAAGGTATTAGGGCAAATGTCAGCCATTTTTCGAAAAAACAGATTTGATGGTGGTGCATTGAGACTTGACCAAACAAAAATATCTTTTCTCTTAAATCCTGCCAATGGACTCCCAAACTCCTTTAGTATTTATGGGAGCCAACGAAGTCACCAACTTATTGAAGAATTCATGCTACTGGCCAACATGACAGTGGCAGCTAGGATTAACGATGATCACCCAAAATTAGCATTCTTAAGACGTCATCCCCCTCCCAGCATGTACATGATGAAACAACTTGCTAAGTCCTTGCAACCTATGGGCATTGAACTTGAATTTAATACAGCTGGTGAATTACATCGCTCGTTAATGCAATTTTCTGGGGAAGATAGTGCAGATGTTGGTAAATCCATGGTATTAAATATGCTATGTGCAAAGCCAATGTCCAGAGCTAGATATTTTTGTGCGGGGGCCTGTCATGATGATGAATATCGTCATTATGCTCTTAATGTGCCACTATATACTCATTTTACGAGTCCAATTAGAAGATATGCTGATATAATGGTCCATAGGTAAGTTTATCATTTAATCCTAACATTCAGTAAAATAAAAAAAATAATAATACACAAATATGTGTTTGCAAAAATGTCAAAATAAAGAATCTACTCTAGTTCTCAATGTTATACTGATTATATTTGATGATGAAATATATTTACTTACAGATTGCTGGCTGCAAGTTTAAACTGCAGAGAGGTACCTAAGTGGGATGTTGATTTTGTTCGTTCCGTAGCAGCCCAATGTAACAAGCAAAAATACAATGCCAAGAAAGCTGGTGAACTTTCAACAGAATTATATACATTAAAATATGTGGAGTTGAATTCGCCCCTTGTGATGGATGCTGCAGTAGTAGAAGTTAGGGAGAAATACATTGACGTCATTATTGTGGCATTCGGGCTGAATCGAAGAATATTTTTTAATAGTGTATGTTTTTGCTAATATTTGTTTTTAATGCTTATATTTACATAATTCCTAATTTCTTTATAATACTTAATAATTACTTGTTATTTGCAGGACTTTCCTGGTACATTTAAATGTATTAAGCATGAAGGTGGTCAGAAACTTTCCAAAATGGAGGTGATTTGGAAGGCAACAGCAGATTTGCCTGAAGTAACACAAGTAATAGAGGTATTTTCTATTTTAAAAACTGAAATGCACAAAGGTGATGAAATAGGTAAAGTGGAAACCAAGCTCAAGAGACCTCAATGAACTGCTGTGATGGCTAAAGAAGTATGTTTGGTACATTGATACTTAGTAATAATTCACAATGAAATAGTTAAATCATAGGGTCAGTGCCTACTTTAAATGAATTATTTGTTTTATCATGATGTGTGGTAATTGGAAGATTATTAGAAATATTTTTTAAAATGTACAAAAAGACTTGATATCTTTGCAATTTTTATTATGTGTTTAATGACTATCCTTATCTACGTTAAATGTAGTAGTTTTTATTCTGTGATTTTTGTAAGTTGATGTTCATGGAAATAATTTTAGGTAGGTATATATGACTATTTTATTATTTATATTTGTGTTTTAATTAAACAATTTTACATATAATTAAAAATATAATTGTTTTGTTGACTCCTTAAAATTATTTGATATTATTGTACTGAAACAATGACTAAAACATTATTTTTCGATTCTCGTGATATCGAAACCTGAACCAAATTAATCCATGTGGGAATCTCGTAATCAATAGAATAAATACTAGCCGACCATAGAAGAAGGGTTAATTCATATCGAGACGCGATGATACTGAGAGAAGCCAGTGATTTCACGCGGAACCGCGCGCAGCGTCGCGCGGCGGTTAGCTGCGGCGGCGCAGCGCGGCGTTTACTGTTCACTTGAGTACTCGACCGAACTGTGTCAATTCTACACCAAGTCTGAATCGAATGGAGAGACAAGACGTCTCGCGGCGTCGCGTCGTGCTACGTTGCGCGGCTTTGCGAGGCGCAGCGCCACTTTTGCACGCCGCGCGTACCGCCAATGCACCGATGAGTCGCGATCCGCCACGCTACGCCGCGAGTCATCGAAGGCGCAGCGCTGCGTAGCGCAACGTATTTTGAATTCACACAGTGAAATTTTGGGTGAACTCTATAAAAATGTGTAGCGTCGCGTCGCGTCTCGGTGTGAACTGACCCTTAGATTGCACTGTTTCGAAGTACAGTAGGAAGGAAGTACCTTCGACAGTCCACCTCGTATTTACATCAGCCTCTATTCCTACACCGCTTCTTCCGCTTCCGTCTTTAGCCCTGAGATCTATAAGTACCGTCAACTCCTATAACTTCGCCTAATTTTGGCATAAATTTGCCGAAAATTCAAATTTACGTCCAAATGTAGTGAGTCTTGACACACGCTTCTTAGTAAAATCTTACCATTGTTAGATACTTTTTCTACTGTGTGTGTTTGTGGGTTCAATATTACAGACATGCGCTTCAAATCTTCATTTAAAAAAAGTAGGCGAATTTTGGGGTCAAAACCTAACTTCGCCTGCTTAGCGTAACTTAATTACTATGAAATTTAAAATCTTAGTGTAAAGCGCACACGTATATTCATAAAAAAACAATACTGAGTTGATTAGATATAAGTACCGTCAAGTTAAAGTGTATACATTTAATTTGACGTAGCTATGCAGAAATTTTTAGACACAATTTTCTAGTGACGTAGTCACATGTTCCAAGTAGTTGATATCGATATTTTTGCAACGCAATTATATAAGAGTACAAATAATTAAGTCAAAGTTTATTTTAAGCAATATGACAAAACATTTTATCCACAATTTGTAACTGATCGATGTATGCACATGGAAGATATATGAGAAAGCTATTATGGTGGGATTGTATGAACGTAATAAAACTGTAAGAATGAGAATGACTTATTGTTTTTTCTTTACCTTTATAAGCAATAACTGCGGTGGATGCGGACTAGTGCAGCACTAAGACTAGGACGACGTCCCCGCTCCCACGCGTTACATCCAAAGACTGTCACATCATAGTATCATACCCCGATTGTATTTTCGACCTGTCGCGTACTTTATTATTAATTGAAAAAGATTGAAAAGTATCTATACGCAATTATGTATATTATTTAAGATGCTCGTTAACGGTTTATATAAACTGTTAACAAACATCCAACATTTGTCGAATATAACGAAGCTTTGCGAGATTTACAGTTTAAGTTTTTGATTTGCAAATATTTATACACTTCATCAGAAAAATCGAAACACCTTCGAAGTATTACAGTATTTATGTTTTGTAAGGATTATCAGAACAATGTGTATATTTAGGAATATACTCGTATGTCAAATGTCGTTTAGTAGTGATTATTATATGTTGATGTTCTAAATTCAAATTAAATTTTCATAGGTTTCGTATTTTGTTTGAAGAGTCATTTTTACACTGTATGGAGTTTAAAGGAAATTGGTAAAACAACACACGTAAATGAAAAAAAGCTAAGAAACGTTTATTTAATAACTTTTGTTCCCTACCGAGCTCTAATTACTGCGTACATACGGTTCTTCATCGATCGGATGAGAGTCACGATCAAATGTGGCATTCCATTCCATTACTCTTAGATTGCATTTTGCAGCTGGCTAAGTGTTTCTGGGGCAGGATCTCTTGCACGAATTCGTCTTTTTAATTCATCCCGTAGATGTTCAATAGGATTCATATCCGGGCTTTTTGCTGGCCATTCCATAATGGAGATCCCGACTTCGGTAACATAATCCCGCACGACGCTCGCGGTGTGAGCCCTAGCATTGTCGTGCATGAATATGAAACCGTGTCCAATAAAATGTGCATAGGGCATCACGTAAGGCTCAAGACATTGTTCAATGTACCGATGACTGTTTAGTGCAGGCAGACTTGGCCCAGACATGAAGACAAGCTCTGTCTTACCGTCGGCGCTGATTCATCCCCAAACTATCCACGAACCGCCACTATAGCTAACCTTTTCTTCAATGCAGCATTGTGCAAAGCGGTCTCCATCTCTTCTGTACGCCTTGTTCGTTCCGTCGTTTTATTTAGCAGCGTTCGTTCATACAGCATAATTATGCTGATGTCCTCTTTTCTGATGAGTGTAAAATTTTACACTCATCAGAAAAGAGGACTTTGTTTCAAATTAAATTGGTATGACCAATTTAGGTGCTCACGTGCAAAGTTAAGGTGCGCTCTTCGATGGTCTGCAGTTAATTTCGTCTCATTTGCTGGTTTGTGCGGTACCAGTTCACGTTCCGTCAACCTTCTTCTAATTGTAGAGTCACTTATAGCCACCCTACGTACAACATGAAGCTGCTGCTGCAGTTTAAAAGCGTCAAAGCGTCGATTTCGTAAAGAAGTTGTTATAATAAATCGATCATATCGCTCAGAAGTAACCCGATTCCTGCCAGATCCTGAACGACGCATCAACAAACCAGTCTCCCGATAGTTCTAGATAGATATATTTCTTGAGAGTTATTGTTAGTATGGTTTCACTGTCAAAGTTGTGGGCATAGTTAGTTTGTAAAATTGGGCAGTAACTCAATGTTTCACTAGCAGTTTTTCTTATTGACAGTAGTTTGAATACAGATCGTCTACGATCTTCTGGCGCCCGAATGCTTTGTTGTAAAAAAATTGAATAGTTTATCTCTCTTCACACTTTATTACGTAAGAGATGATAATATTAAATTATGAAGTTAAATGCTTGTTGTTTAAAATATTAAAAAATATATATCTCAAACAATGAGTTCATTAGATATTATTAAAATTTTATTTATAGTTCCAAATTTCGCTGTACGTCAATACAATTTAAATGACTATTTTTTTATAGAAGGCAGTTAAAGACAAAAAACAATACAATCCCAATATCACCACTCATTACTACCACCGTTTGAGCTCGTAAATGCTTCATATTATGATTTGCTAATACCAATTTCTAATTAAGATTAATTATATTTATTATAACGGATTATTATTCGGAGCCGCAGAACATAAGTCCTCGAATTGAAACTGAAATCCAATGATTATTTTTATTACGTACAAATCATAGGTTATATAAAAGTTCTCTGAGACAAGGAAGTGAAGGAGGTGATAGGGTGAAAAACAGGGGGCGGGGGGGATAGACACATAACACTAAAAGGATTTAAATTTTTTTTTTATAAAAAATCTTTCCTCAAAAAAAGCACTAAAAAGTACTGATAATAACTCTTTCATTGTACTTGTAATCATTGATTAATTTAGGTACTTATTGACTGGATTGGTCAACAAATCCTATTTTAAGCGTAGCTTACCTATTGAAGGCGGTTCGCCAAGTAACAAACACGTACGGCCTTATTTATAGACAGTTTTAAAACCTATTATAAGTATCGAATGTTTTGTTTTCTTCGCTCACAGTAAAGTTATTCGAAAGGGACAAAATATTAGGTATCTAAGATAGGTTTTAAAAATGTATATTAGTAAGGCCAGTAGAAACCTAATTCAATTTAACTTTAAGGCACATTAGGTCCTATTTGTTTGGCCCTTGGCAGCCCGCATTAATTATGTTACACAATACGCATATATTATGATTTGTTGGTCAATCAAGCCAATAAGTAAATTAAACAAAGATTACAAGTACAATAAAATACATATGAATTGTTACTTTTTAACGCTTTTTTAAAGGTCGTTTTTTGTATTTAAATTTTAATTTAAATATAAAGAGTTTTCGTGGTTTCTAATATGCATGTTGTTAAATAAGGCAGTACAAACCTAATTCCTCAAGTTAATACAAAAAGCGTAAGATGTCTGTCGCTGTGACGTTGACTTTGCGAGATTTAAAAATATTTCAAACATTTTCTAACTGATAATAAAAATAATTACAATCTTACGTTATTACATGTTAAGTTAATTGTATAGTTTTACCACATCGCTTATAATTACGTTATTCGTTTTAAATCTTTCATACTTAACAGGTTTTGAAGAAAATGTCTAGCTTTGATGAATACATGGATGATATTTGTTGTGATAAGATAATACAAAGTTTATTGTTTGGAGAAAATACAAGTTGTTTTTACGATAATTTAGATCAGTTGCACGCACTGATTCAGAGGCGCACGTTAAATGAAGATTCTTTGGGATTGGTCGATTCTAATCTATATGAGGAGATAAGGCACATAATTAATTGTGATAAAGCTCGTATATTTTTTGGAAAAACTCTGAGAGATATCAAATGTGTAATTCAAGATACAGGATTCAGGGAGCACGACATTATAGTAAAGTACAAAGGCCCAAAGAACCTATGTGTATCATTCGTAAAGTTACCTCATACAAATTTACAAGATAGAGAATATACTTGCCTCAATGATATAATAACGACATTTGGCAAACATGTGAACGAGTTAGTAAATTATTTCCAAGAGTTGGAACTGATAGATCAACATTGTACAGTTGTAGAACCTGCTCATCCCTCTTTCAAAGATGATTACAGAAAAATATTACTAGGTAAAAGGAGTATTATATGTCATATTTTTTTAAACAATTTTATACAATATTATGTTTATTTTTGTTCTGTTATATATTATGAATGTATATGTACAGTAAGTTATAATTATATAAATTTTTGGGCCAGTCAAATTTCTGTATGAAACCACACCATTATTCCACCGAGTTTTGTCTCAACCAGTCAAAAAAATCTATGGTACAGATATATGTTGGCGGGGAGACAATATTGCCAATTGGCAAATTTCGCAATAATTAGCACTAAATTGCTGAATATTGTTAAGTCCGGTAAGCATACAGGCCACCCCGCCTTTCCCAACAGTTGGACATCTGATTGGACAAGGTTTTATCTTTTTCTGTCTTTATCATGTATGAGGTGATTAAAATGAGTCAAAATAGTGTATTAGTGTTTGAAGTATGTGATTATATTAATATGTGGGCCGTGGTATGCACACACATTGTGGCTCCATTACAAAAAAGACTTACGTTTAGTAAATTAGTGAAATTCTTGTCTTTTATAATGTCTGATACCTATGATGCAAGATATGAATCTTAATATTAAAATAATAAATACACCCAACAGTCACATACATAGTCCTGACACCACATTAAGATTGAGTTGTGTATTGTGGGCATTAGGAACTTTTTGGCCCACAAATTTGTATCAGTAGTATATTGCTTCCAACTGTTGGTTGTATTAATTTATTATTTGAAACATACAATTAATTCTTATGCCACTTAATTGCCCTTAGGCATTCTGATATGCCATAGCTTGACTTGTAATTTAAATAGTATTTTTTCAGATGATAGAATATGGTTACATGTGGAAGTGACACCAGAAGGTTTGGCGACCAACATTCACTTAGTAGGTCAGTCGGAACAGTGGCAGAATAAGTTGCAGGAGGGTTTGCTCTCTTGGGATCATGACAAAAACATTGTTAACAATATAATGAATGTATTTGGTAAGGACAAGTTTAATATTAATTTAAGTAATAATATGATTTATAAATTGTTATTGTTCATTTTTGGAAAAACTTAAAAAAAGATGAATTTAGTAAATGTTTAATTTTCAATATATTCATTATTTTTCTATACTGGTATGTGTAGTAAAAGTCAGGTTTATTTAAACTAATTAGATACTAATGGAGGTGATAACTAATAGTGTTGTAATGAACTCCTAACTCCAATTAATATTTGTATGATTACAGATATTCAAGAATTTCCAAAGATTACAAAAAGTTTAGATAAATCTACGGTAGAGGAACATTCCCAAACTGATTCTCCCACATGCAGCATATGTTTGTGTGTAGAACTGCCTGATATCCCTGGTGTGCCACAACCAATATGTCAGAATGAGTTGTGTGGAGTCTATTACCATCGGAGTTGTTTATATCAGGTATTAAATTGTCTCGGTAAAAATTGACATCAGATAAGTCCTAGTTTTCCCCACTGTTGTCTATAGACAACACAGTTAACGTAAGAAGGCTTAGGTCAAGGAGTCCAACATGGTGGCTCAACAGAGTTTCAGAGTAAGGCTTATTATGTCTGCCAATATATGTGATGGTTTTTTCTTTACGTATCAGAGCCATGTTGAAAAACGGGATTCCAACTATATTTTCGCTTTAGAAAAAAAAAAATGTTTGAAGGGTTAGGTGGTAATAGTCATAACAATTTTGGAATTTTGTGAATCGCATACACGTGGAGGCATGACGCCGTAATATTTACGAATAGCAAAGCGAACGATTTGCGACGTACTTATTGATTGTATTATACGGATATATTATATTTTTGATCCTGGCTCGGCAGTAAACACTGTGTAGTAATGTACCGGTTAGAAAGTGAAATGCCGTCAATATAATAACAACCTCTACACTAAGATCGAGTCTTGTGTCGTGGGTGTCAGGAACTACTAGAAACTTTTCTGTCACACAAGCACCCAGACCCGGAACAAATATCTGTGAATTACACAAATATTTGTTTTGGTGCGGGGATCGAACACGCGGCCTCACGTTTCACAGCCGGCGTCTCACCAACTGCACCATGGAGGCTGTCAATAGGACGGCAACATGGATTGGGATATGGATATGGATTGGGGAACTTCTGGGTTCGGGTTGAGATGGTTGTGACCGCAAAGCTGAGGCTTGTTAACTCAGTTTGCGAGATTCTGTTTGCTACGGTCATTAAGGTGTTATAGGTATTAGGCCCATAAAATATATCATACAATGTTCACAAATGTGCATTATAAATATTTATTAATTTATTTTTTAGTGGTTGCTAGCGTGTGCTGGAAATCGACCGCCGGCTTTTGGAGTTGCAACTGGTTCCTGTCCAACTTGCTTACAACCCATCGTTTGCAATGAGAAGGACAATTAAACATGAATAAAGTTGTATAAGTAATGTTAAATGTATGAATAAAGCAATTATTTATGATCATTAACATTGTAAGTTATTTTGTAATCTGATATAATACTCATTATTTATACTAGAACCACACTACCTCGCACGACGAAAGTATAGCTTTTTACCATTAGTGGCTAGACAAGTGAAGACCTTCGTGACCTTCCTGGTGAAGGTCGCGGGACGTCGCTGGATGCAGGATGCCTCCAACAGGTCACTGTGGAAATCATTGGGAGAGGCCTATTGTTCAGCAGTGGACTTCCTTTGGCTGATGGATTGGATTGGCTTGACAAAATATTGATTAAGTTAACGCCTACATTCCTGGACATTCGTAGTTAGAACTCAGAAGTGGGACCTTCTGGTACGCTACCCACAGTTCGCAGAGCTTGTAATCACCTATATATTATATACGTCATATAGAGCGAGTCATAAATCATAACTACGACACATCAACCTGAAACTCGACATAAAGTGGCTTGCTCTAACGGGGATTCGAACCCAGCACCTGACGGTTGACAACGAAGAAGGCTCACAGAAGTGTTTTAAAATAAATGTATATAAAAGTAACTTGATAATATCACTAACCGCCTGGAAATCTATCTGTATCAAGTCTGTTAAGTTTTGCAAGTTCCAGACAATTTACCTAATCAATTACTTATTATTGTCAGAGTACATTGGGCTTCAGTCTGCGTTGGGTGTTTATAGGGCTTTTTATGTCATTAAAACCTTGCTATGTCGGCCTATATACATATATGTTTCTCAGTGGAACATATGTATACAGGCCTCGCAGTAAGAGTCCTACTGCAAGGCACGGGCCTGCTCAACAATCGGTAGGTATCAAGATTAAGAGGGGTTAAGCCATGTAGTCCACCACGCTGCTCTATTACATATGTGTTGGCGAATTTTACATACCATAGAAATTCTTATAAATTGCTATGGTGTGCATTATGCAGGTTTTCTCACGATGTTTTTCTATACCGTCATAGTGCGTGGTGATTGACTACAACTACACACATAACTCCGGAACGTCAGAAGTGTGCCCTGGAATTTGAACCCGCAACCACCATGAACATGTAGATGACCGCTTTTGATGCGTTACGTGCTCCAAGGCCAGATTAAAACCTTGTACATATTTAAAGGTCGAAAGGTGTCTGGCAGATGCTGGATTCGACAAGCCGGAGAGGGTGAAATCACGCACACTGGAGGAGGCCTGTGTGCAGCAGTGGACATCTATTGGCTGATGATGTGTTGGGACATATTCAAAAACAATTACTAGCTGTTAAAAATAAAACGTACGCGTATGCCATAGTTACTTTTTAATCAAAATTACGTAGACATAATATTTTGTGGTTACATAGAATAATTCAGTATAAACAATGTTGTGAATGATGTTTGCACCAGCAGTTCCAGTTCTGTGAGCGCTAAGAAATTATTTCTCTTAAATCAATATAGCTGTTTGCTTATGCAAATCTCGTAAACGATGGGCCTACTCGTTCAGAATCTTTAAATAAAACAAAAGCAGATATTAATCAGTACACAAACAGTTCTTTTAAAAATAGGATCTAGTTCTCATGACAGAGTATATACATTCCTTCACCCCTGCAAAGGTCATATTATTTATATTTTTGTTCTTCAATATTTATAGCAGAAATGTATTTAGAGTGTCATGTACCGTTCAGCTGTCTATCTCATGATAAGAACATCACATCACAAGGGCACAGTGTCAAACGAACGAGGAGTAAGGCTGGTGCTGGAACCAGGTGCTTCGCCACTTTGGGGGCCCGTGTCGCGGCCGACATTCTGAAAAAGAATTACTGTTTTCACTGTCAAACATTCTAAATTAGCTGCTAATTCGGATTGACAACAGGTTTACAAGTTACACACAATAGGGTATTTGACTATCTTGGATTTTTTAATTATTTTGCGTACAAACACAAATACCATTAAAATAAAACATTTCTGGAAAAACAGTATTAAAGTAGGTAACTTCTTAAAAAAAAAATTGGGAGCATAGTGCAGACTTTTTATCATCTCTTTCACACGTGCATACTGTAATGGTAAATAAGACTACTCGTAGTGCCATCACTACTTTTGTTTTACGTCGCTTTTCTTTTACTCCCACTGCAAGATTTGAAATGTTTATGGCTTGTTAAACTCGGAATGGATTTGTAAATTTTTTTGTTTGATAGATTTTGTATATGGATGCCTTTTGATAATTACAATAAAAAAAACGGAGTCAAATACCCTATTTGGACAGTTTTAAAAGCTACCGCATAAAGTTTGGGCAAAGGATTTATGGATTTTATAAAAAAATCAACTTTAGATGTGTAGAAAATTATGATGACATTTATAAGAAAATTTGTTACTTGGTTTATTTTTTATTTCTCATATATACTTGAGACCTACATTGTCTGAACTGAAATGCAACTAGTCCTAATAAGTAAGAAGATTGGTTGCAAACACGACAAAACATTTATAGATGCATTGATAATTGTTTTCCAGTTAGCAATGTAATGGTACTGAAATGTAATTAATGGTCTTATTCATAGACACTTTTAAAACTTATTTTAGCTATCAAATGTTTTGTCTTGTTTGCTCAAACTGAATTCAAAAGTACCTAGTTCGAAAGGGACAAAACATTAGAAAAACCAAAATATGTTTCAAACTGTCTAAATAAGGCTGTAAGTATCAAGTAGTAAAAAAAATGTTACACAGACCACAGTATCATGTGTTAAATGACAAATACAATGCCTATTGAAACAATTATATAAATTGGTTTCAATCACATAACATTATATGAATAAAAAAATATGAATATGAATAAAAAAAGCCTATGGAGGCAATAGCAAAATTATTCTAACCATGATTTTCCAACATAATTAAATGTTGAAATATCTATAAGTTTTCATGAACCATGATGCAACTCAAGAACTTGAAACTAACAAATGAGATACCAAATTAGTGGTAATTTATAATTAATATATGGATATATATAAATTTTCCTTTATGCAAATGAAATAAATGGACACTGTTATATGGTAACAGTTTTCATTTTTTAAACATTGAGCCTTTCATGTTCCTTCAAAAATTTCACATAATTATTAGGCTTTTATTTTAACTCAACTTACTGCTTGACATCAACTGTATTATGACTTTTACTTTATTACAGTGGCTTAATATTGCTGGTAGAAACTACATACTCTCAAAATTCTTTCAGACACTTTACATTAAACTCTGTAAGCAGTAAAATAATTGATAGGCAATTGTTTACTACCTCCCTATTCCCTTTCTGACAAAGTAATATAAACGGAATAAATAACCCTACCTTGACATGTATTTGATTCTTAAGCATAGCAGCTCGCAGAATTAGCATAGATGTCCGCCGCTGGTACTCCTTGCCCATAGCCAAACTTCTTTCAAAAGTGGTGCTTCTTTGATCCACATCTTTTGCATACAAAATTTTGTTGTGTGAATCAATGCGGGCCTGAATCTGCCCATCAAGTATCAACTGCATCAATTCATCCTCTAATGCATTTACAGTTCGATTAAATGCAGCAGCCATAAGTCTCATGTCTGCCGATAGGTATGGACTGAAGTATTGGATTAACGCTCGGTTGCGAATCTGCATGTATAATGAATTCAAATGCGGTGCTAAATACATATCTAATAAAAGATTATCTCTTATTTCATCCAGTAGCCTCAAGCAGGAAGCATACTTAGACTCATAAAATTTAAAAATTATGTCACGCAACTGAGGTTCTAGTTCTAAGAATAATTTAAAAGAACTGCTAACTATGACTTGTTTCTGTAGCTCAGAGCGATCAAATGTAGCGAGAGCACATAATCCTCCATATATTGCGACATTATTACTGCTCAGAAGTTCTGGATATTCACAGTGATCAATGCTTGCAGCCAGAAAATGCTTAGCAGCAGATTTATATTTCTTTGTTGCTAACTCGGCAAGGCCAGCAGCACATTTTAAGCGAGTCAGTATGGATTGATTTGAGTCCTTGCCAGGAACTTCATTAAAATCAGGTGTGCCTTCAGCTTTTGATACATAATTAAGAACATGAGCCCAATTCTGCAGATATACAGATACTTTAACTACATTGAGGCACATCATTATAATGTGTTTGCCACTTGTGCAGTAATCCCTGGCTCTTGAATAGCATTTTAGGGCACTTGTTAAATCTCCACAATCCAGATAGTGATCACCCAGATCGTCATGCCCTCTTCGGATGCTCTCCTTTATTGAATTTGTTTTGTAATTTTTTAAGTCTGTATCTAGTTTTTCCAATTTGATTGCAGCTTTTTTGGTTTTTGATTCAACCCACATGGTGTCCAGGACTGGAATGTCCTGAGAGCCAGCAACATCTGGCAACCCTGCTGTGGCGACTGCATCAGCAAGCTTCTTGTGAAGAGTTTGGTAAAGACTTACATTATATGTTGTCATGACGTAGGAAATAGCCATTTTTAAAGCTTCCAGTCTAAGTGAAGGACAATGATCTGATACAAACATCAGTCTATAAAGCTTTGCGAAACCAGTGTAAGAAGCGGCATAGGTTTCTAGATCCAAGGTGGGATTCTCGACTACGTAACACTCTGTCTCATTGTTTTCATTGTCCTCCGGTGGAACGTCCACTTGCATAGGTTCAGCTGCGTTCTACAATACAAAATGACGACACAGTATTTATATATTTAGCACGAATGTGTACACTAAAACACAACTTTACTATATAATATACGTTTTAACTCACCATTTCAAACATTTCTAAAGTAAATGTTAACGTATAAAAGAAAATACGCGAATTCCACTGTCAACGCAGAAAACCAACCTAAAACAAAGTGTTTCATTATGTATCTATACATTTGCGTTTATTAACTAAATTTCACAGCTACAAAGACTTGAATATAACACTCACTCATTAAAATACGTAAGATGTTGGTAATTATTGTAATTCACTATCAAAATACCTTTATCATTACGTTTCTTCTTGGCAGCGGCATTTTTCTTTTGACGAGGAGTGCTGCGGTATTGCTATTGTATAAAACTATTTGTATGGCAATCAATCATGATAACTAAAATATGGAAAAATACTTTAGTCATTCTAAGAATATATTCTTACAGAATATTTAATAGGAGTAGGAATTTTATTTTAATTATAAATTGTTTTATTAGAAACTAAATAATATTCGCGCGGCTGACTAATATATTTTATGCTGTTTTATACATGCGCCATCTAGTATGGACTAAGAATTACCATTAATGATTTTATTAAACACTAGAACTTGTTTTTTATACATACAGCGCCATCTACATAATTTTAATTACATCTTCAGAAAATATTTTTGCTGGCGTAACCCGAATGGTAGACCTGGGTAGAGCGGCCGACCTGGCTTTGCCCAGGCGTAAGATACCTATATCTCGTTCTAAAGTACTTTAATATTTTTCATATTATGATTTAGCCAATTTATTCAATGTATTTATAAAAAGTATTTTTTATCCCTAAATTCTAATTATAATAATTAGGCACACTAGCGTCGTTATGACATATATCGCCGTAGACAAATTGCGAAAAAGGTGGTGGGATGACCAAATACCTAGTGATGTTTGGACCAGGCGAGGTCTTAGCCCAGTAGTGGGATATTGTAGGCTTGTAGGAATATTAATAATTTTTTGAACCCTCGTTACACTCCGTTATGGTTTTCAAAAATTCGGTCTTAACGGATGTATGCCTTTTCAGATTCCGTATAACCCGTTCAATGGTTTGTGGTCTGTATTGATGGGTTGGTCAGATAGTCACGGTTTCCTTTTAATTTGTACAGACAGACAGATTCAATATAAGTAATATAGATTTTAAGTAGGTAAAGATTTACACGTAGATGCGTGTTATTGTCCCAGCCAATGGGTAGAGGTACGGGCGAATAGATAGAGTATCGATTGAAATTGCAGGAATTGATTGAATATAGGCAATAATAATGTTTTTTATGTATTGATTAAAGCAGAAAATATACGGGTTTAAGGATTTTTTTCAACAGTTCTAACTTTTACAGTTTATGGGTAACTCCGACCACATTCACATAGACTGTATGTAGAGCTACACATATAATATATTAAAATTGATAATAATTTAACCTTTGACTTATTTTACAATCAGTGATACATGTAGTAGTTCACTATGAACAGCTTTATTACAATTAAAAATCTATGTGTTTTAGAATATCCGATCCAATTTCTACTAAATTCTGTCTATGTTCAACGTAAGTGCTTTATTATTATTTTATATTTATGTAGGTAATTACACACGCCGGCAAAATTAGAGGAACAAATACAAAAAGTGTCTTTTTTAAAATGTTCGTTAAGAAAGTAAAGTGAGTCTTGAAGGATGAATGAAACCAATCGAATGTTGTTTGCTCCACTTCGAGTCCTGGATCATGAGGTGAGTCATCGAGCAGGCAAGTTAACCTTGTTCCGCAAACAGCTGGTTCGATACAGGAGCGGACATAGCTTTTGTTTACTGATGGAGAACATTTTTATCTTAATCCCGTAGATGAAAGAATACTGGATGTCGTTACGTTGATGAGTAGGTTCAAAATCTACTTTCTATAGAAGCAGTATCCTTTGGTTCAGACTACTTTATTGCGTTGTATGGCGAAGCAGTAAACTACCTAATATTTGTTATTTTATATATTTTTATGTTCCATCTACATAATATATTGGTCACCATCTAGATAGCTAATTCTATTTCGATAGATACTCTTCATATTATCAATAATAGTAGTTTTGGACAAAACATTATATAATATTTTGTATAAGAAGCTAGCTGTAAAAAGAGGAACCGGAATTTGAATACTTTCACTGAAAAGAAGGTACCTACGCGTGGCCAAGAAATAGGTACGTTTATTCTCGTTGCACGGAAATGTCCATGGTAATTGCAGATATTCCATACGGAAGAATCGTATTTTTATACCTATACCGGTATAATAACGATCAAATAAATAAATAAATTCTCATATAGTGGCTGAAGCCAAGATATAAATTTCCTAACTGTAACTAAACTTTCGTTTCATTCAAAATTAACTACATATGTGTGTCTGGATTGACGAGATTTCGTATTTCTTTGTAATTTCTGCCAATTTCGACTATATGTCTAACAGCACGGATCTATTCTAAGTACTTGCTTGAGTCAAATTAGAGCTATAAGTTTTTTTAGAAAAAGAAGTGACTTTCTCTCTCTCTTCAGTCACAGGAAGTCCATTGCTGAACATAGGCCTCCCCCAAGGATCTCCACATTGACCTGTTGGAAGCAGCCTGCATCCAGCGACTTCCTGCTACCTTCACCAAGTTGTCTGTCGAACTTGTAGGCGGGCGTCCGACACTGCGCTAGCGACTACGTACAAGTAATTTCTAAACACAATAGAATTAAAATATACAGTCACCCGGCGATGTTTATGTCTCGCCGGTCAATTGGAACACATTATGCCAGCCGGTGTGGAACCAGTCATGACAAACCCGAGACCCGAGACACTTGCGTAGTTTACTTTGACGGTTTTACACCAATTGGTTGGTGGTCGCTCTGTGGTTATCACCAACAAAGCGGATTCGTATTCGCCTGCTATGCTATTACCAGTTATAATCTCATTCTTCGGAATGTTTTTATTTTACTTAAATGCTGAGTCGGCGCAACGTGATTTCTACGAATAATGACAATCATTTGGTTTATAATTGTCCATCAGACACGCTGCCTGATAATTAAGAACAGTGCTAAGGAATTATTTATTATTAAGCAAAATATTTACCATTCTGGCTATAATTGTATTGAGAAAGCGATTTTATAGTTGCTCTGGGGAAAGGCATGTACATACATTATATACCTCGTATTGTATTACGCAGTGTTTGTACGCATGCGTGTTTCTCGAATTGATTCTGACAGTAAACTTGTCAAGGTTCTGCGCCATCAGAATATGAACGATCACAACAAATAATACTGTTTCGTCAATATGTTTATAAAAGCAGCGAGCACTGGACTTTTAATAATGTATACAATTTTGTGCCACGTTATTTCTTGGATTGATAAATTAAAACGGTTTATTGATCTCCGAGGAAGTCTGCGCAAAGGTGAGCATAAGATAAGGCTTTTGTATATATTAATACATATACTCACAATATTTTGAAGCTATCGTTTGTTTTAAAGTTATAATTAAAGATTTTCTTTTTCATGTAAATAACAAAATAATGAGGTTTTATTTGAGTGCGGTATTGTTATAGCCAAATAGAGCAGGATTAACCATGTGCCGAATTTATGATAGGTATCTCCGACAGAATCATGGTTAGTTCACACATTAATGTAGTTATAATGCGGCCTCAAGGACGCCTTTATATTATTCAAAAGTATAATAAGTATCGGGTCATTGTCAACGCCATAATTTTTCCTAATTTTAAAGTCAAGGTAAGTTGTGTTTTAGTCGACCACACAAAATTTTATAACTGCGTTTTATAACGTTACTGCCATAATTAGATTAGGTAATTATAGTATATGTGTTTAAAATTTGCATTTGAATTGCGGTAAAACATCCTAGATTTTCACATGCCACAGCGTATGAATAATTATTAACTTCTAACATTGTATGTTAATTGCATGCGGCATTGGGGCTTGTGCGGTGGTAAACACACATTACAGTGATTCTTTAAATTCAATGGTAAATACTCTTGTATATAATATATCTGTATCAATATGGAATATAAATACTTAACAATATTGAAATATAATAGTGGTGGAAAGGCTTTGGTGCCCGAAAATTCTAAAAAACTGTAAGTATTCCTGTTTTTCTTTTAAAGTTGCTTGTGTCATTTCCGACCCACAATAAATAAAATAGAGAAGTAAAATTAAAATGAATCCACTCTAATTTAATGTTAACATTATATTAAAAACATTGTTATCTACTACATTTTATTAGGCACGCCTACGACTTATTATTTTTGATGTATTTTTAATTAATTGCACACTCGATGACCATAATTTAATTCTGCGATAGCAAATTTTATTGTTATGCAATAGTAAATGCATAATACGATAAAAGATAATACTTATAAGTATTGTAGATAATGTGAGCGTTTCTTTGAATAAATGGTTATCTACTAACCTTTGAATTATTTAAAAAGTTGTGTCATTATCATTTTCTAACCTCATCAAAAAGAAATTCAACGTCACGGTAATTGTAATATTATCGTCCATTTAATAATTCCCTTATCATGATTCCGGTAATAAATAAATACTGGCTTAATACTTTTGTTTCACCTGTTGCATCAATATTAATGCACAAAAGGGCAGATTTGTTTGTTATGACAACAAATCCGATGTCCATTAAACAGTAGCAACCAAAAATAGAGCGAAGTATATTTAGAGTAAACATACACGCACAGCTGATGCACGCGAGAATAGCAGAAATCGTTTTAGTTTGTATTGTGAATGACGCCCTTAACATATTTTTTTTCTCGTTAGTAATTGTTATCATTCGGTTTAAGTGTTGAACCTATCAAAGTGTTTGTGTGGCACAAACTTACAGTCGACAATGTTATAGCAAAGATAACGAGTACTTATGTAGATTTCTGGCAATCTCAATCTGTTTGATCTCGGCTGCGATAATCTATGGTTTTGCTTATATTTTTCTAGGTGGCTGGCGGGATCAGTGTTCAGTTGGTGTGTGTTGGCCGTCATGAAGGGTGTACTGCTCATTAGCGTGCTGTATTTTTTGTACTGCGAAGGTGCAGTCGTGGTACGACATGAGGAACACCCGGTTGTGAATGATCGGCCCATGATCGGCGTTCTCTCTCAGGAACAGTCTTTGTACCTGCATTCGAAATATCCTGAGGAGAACTACACGAGTTACATTGCGTCGTCCTATGTCAAGGATGTTGAATCAGCCGGAGCTAGGGTTGTGCCTATTTTGTAAGTTCATATTTAATTTACTTTTTATATTCAAATTTATTTTGGCGTATTATTTATTATAGGCACATTTGTTTATCTATAATCTTATTCCTTTACCTTTTTTCAGAATTGGCAAAGACCGTGAATATTACAGAGATCTCATGAGCAAATTGAATGGGTAAGTTTCATTTTTTCTATCATGAAGTAATTTTTTAAACAAGTTATGTGAAAAACCAATTTATTTTTCGTTTTCCATATATATAAATTTCAACTCGTTAAGTTTATAATAAATTACGCCTTTATCCCAGAAGGGGTAGGCAGAGGCGGACATCCATGTTTCGCCTTGTGTACGGAACACAAGGCGAAACGATAAAATAAGGGGCGAGCCTATCGCCATATCCGGCACAAATTACTGACTCCAGGCTGATAATGAATAGAAAAACTCAATATTATTTTGCCCTATCCGGGATTCGAATCCAGGACCTCAGTTTTGTAATCGTACCGTAGTACAACTACGCACCGAGGCAGTCAAGGTTAGGTTAGGTCGTTAGGTTCAAACAGACGCAAAATAATTTTTAATAATCGATATCAATATTTTTAGTTACGAGCTTTAATGTGTAATGAATTAATGTTTTATTTTCCAGAGTGCTATTTCCTGGTGGTGCAACGTATTTCAACCAGTCTGACGGCTATGCTGACGCCGGTCAATACATATACGAAATAGCAATGGAAATGAATGACGCCGGAGATTATTTTCCAATTTTCGGAACGTGTCTCGGTTTCGAATTGTTCATTATACTCGCCTCTGGCCGCGGAGAGAAGGAGAACAGAATTAGATGCTATTCTTATTCAAACTTACACTTGGATTTTACCGAAGGTGAGTGATATTTAATTTGACAGCCTCTGTAGGGCAATTGGATAGACGCCGGCTGTGAAACGAGAGGCCGCTGGTTCGATCCAAGTATCGAGACAAATGTGTCCAAGTATTTATCTCGGGCCTGGGTGTTTGTGAGACCGAAAAGTTTTTCGTAGTTTCTGATACCTACGAAACAAGACTTAATTGATCTAAATGTGGGATCTGGACTATGTATGTGATTATTGGGTGTATTTATTTAAATTAGCAGTAGAGTGAAAACTAAATGAGAATAGAACTGATGCCTCAATAGATTCAACCAATCAATCAATTCGATCAAGATCACTACGAAACTGTTTACAGACGTACTTATAAAATTTATCTTTTCAGAAAGTATTGTGTTATTTAAATAAAATTATAAATATCGATCTTTGAGACATTCCTAACATTGCCATGTGGTGTAGGTATCTATGGCATGTATACTACCTGTTATTTTAAGTAGAATGTTGTTTTCATGTAGTTACATAATTTGTTTAACAGTTTATGCCTACGGTCCACCCACTACATGATCTTTTTTAAATATAGGTTGTGATTTGTTAACAGGTTTTCGTGATAGCAAAATGTTCCGCGAGGCGCCAGAAGATGTGATAGACTTACTGGCTCATAAAAACGTGACAGTCAACGCGCACCAGTTCTGCATTGTAGACGAGGTTAGTTTTCACATTGGTGCATCCAGCTGTAAAAGATTGCAGGAATGAGAGACAAAACGGGTACATGATGTAAGGAGCGATTCCGTCTCGATAGATTATCACCGGTGCGAGATAGTTTCGCTCATCCATCGATAAAAAGTTATCGGTCTGCTCCAACCAAATATACACCCTGAATTCGGAATGTGAGGAGCTTGCATGACGATTAAGACAGGCTTACCAGCGTAGGATGCGGTGGTTACTACCTGGTCGAATACTAATAAGTAATAACTAACCACTAGCGGTATTGGCTCTTTCAGAATCTAGTAAAAATGCGTAGGGAGTTTTTGTTTTAAAGTTTTTTATCATCATCATTAGCCTATACTGTTGTCCACTGCTGGACAAAAACCTCCTCTAAATAGCGCTAATTTACCAAGTCTTCAGCTTGCCGCATTCCATGTGTGCCAGCGACCTTTCGAAAATCGTCACCCCACCTAGCTGGAGGGCGCCCTACACTACGCTTGCCAAGACGCGTGCTTGTTCTTTTTATATTTTTATTACTAATGAATTATACATATATATATCTCAAAACCACACAGGCGGTTCGACTGTGAGTCGAAAAGTTAATACTTTTTTAATATTTTATTTTTACTCATAACATGCACATTTATAATATGGTTATTTCTTGCAGAACTTAAAAGCATACAATTTAACCAAAGACTGGAAGGTGACATCTTATTCTGACGACGATTACGGTGTCCAATTCATTGCAAGCATGGAGCATAACAGGTAAGAGGGGAATTACTAAATATGTTATTGATTTAATTAAAAGTTCATTATAAAAGGGTCATAATATATTTTAAATGAAGTGCAGTCCCGGTAGAGTATCCACTGACATGATGGTAATCGCCGGTTGACACACTTATGTCAGCTTGACTGTCCAGATGTAAACAGAAAAAACCAGAAACGTGGCATGCATGGGTCAGAATAACGGGTCCTTAATGAATACAATATGAATTCGTCATCATCATTCGTAGTTCAGTAGTAAAAGTAGACTTCTCTTTAGTATTTACACAGTAAAGTGTTGGAAAAGGCTTGCCTACAGCTTCAGCAATCGTAATTATACACACACCTCATGCCGTTTTTCCAGAACAGGTAGGCAGAAGTGCTGCCAGAACACCCACATTTCGCCTTGTGTGTTCATCCCACGATGTGAACCTATCGCCATACCGGGCGTAAATTCCTGATTCCAGGATGACAATAAATTAAAAAAATATATTTACAGATATCCATTCTATGGGGTCCAGTTCCACCCGGAGAAGAGTGCGTTTGAATGGAAGAGGTCCAAAAACTACCCGCACTCGATCGAAGCTATCAAGGCCAACAGATATTTCATGGACTTCTTCATCAAAGAGTGCCGGAGAAGCTCGCACGTGTTCGTAAACCAAGCTCAAGAGAATGAATACGTGATCTACAACTACGAGCCCAAGTTTACCGGGGTACTTGGCAGTGCCTACCACCAGTGCTACTTCTTTGAACCCAGAGGCACTGCCTCTAAGTGAATCAACTTTTATTCTTAAATGACTACAATATGCTGTCGTGATCATTTGAATATCGATATGGAACATCTCACTGCTATTTAACAACAGTTGCGTACAATCGAAGTAACGCACAACACTCATTCTATTTATAGCCGTTTGTGTAAATAAATATTTAAAAATTAAATGTTTAGTTGTTTTAATTCCTTTTCTACGAAATACTATAGTGAAAATGAATTTAAGTTTCTTGTGGGGGTAGAGCAAGGTAGAGTCGTTTGAGTCGTTCATCAGATACCTTCATGTGATAGTCACAATTTATATATATTTTAACTTTTAAATGAAATTTCGACGTAAACTTTTATGTAACCGTATTATTTATACTATAAATGTACACACCATAACATTATGAATAACTCTCACCCAAAGTTATAGCACCTCTTAAGAATTAAATATAAATAAATACACCCAACAGTAACATACATAATTCTGACCCCACATTAGGATTTGATGTCTTGTGTCGTGGTTATCAGGATCCACAAGAGACTTTTCGGTCTCACAAACACCCAGACCCGAGTGAAATACTTGTGGGCCTTTCAAACATTAGCTCTTAGAATTATGTTGTAATAAAATTGATAGTCAATCACCACGCACTATAACGGTGAAGGATAACATCGTGAGGAAACCTGCATACCATAGCGATTTGTATAAATTTCTATGTTATGTAAAACGTTCGCCAACCCGCATTAGGCCAGCATGGTGGACTATATGGCCTAACCACTCTCAATCGCACTATCGATTGTAGAGGAGGCCCGTGCCCTGCAGTGGGTCGTATATGGGCTGATACAATACAATACAATACAAAAATTGCAAAATAACTGTGAGATGATATTTGGAAAATGCCCAACTCTTCGGATTGGTGTGAGTTTCAGCACTATTAATGTAGTTTAAACATAATTTTCAACGAGAAAGCATGAAGAGATTGAGAAAGTGGACGAAGCAAAAGTAGCATGTCAGGACTGGGCAAAGTGGCGATCTATAGTCTCCGTCTACCCTGTGTATGGGATACAGGCGTACGTTTATGTATGTATTACGTTTATGTATGTATATGTATAGATCACTGTCAATATCAGCTCATGTTTTAACGCTGGAGAAAAACATGAAAATCCTGTGAGATTTCCACAAGAATGTCAAAGCAATTTAATTTAATCTACTGCCTCTCATTAGATAAGCTTTGTAGACTAACGACCTTATTCAAAGATAGTTTCAAGTTTTAAACTCTATTTTAGTTATCGAATGTTTTGTTTCTTTCCAACGACTTTTGAATTAAATTTGTGGGAATAAGACAAACATTCGATAACTAAAATAGGTTTTAAAAATGTCTATGAATAAGGAAGTTGAAAGACCAGTTCCCAAAAGTATCCAAATCATCTAGCAATTTTCATTTATATCGATTAAATATTGCAACGTGTCTGCTACATCCATACCAATGGATACATACAAGTAACTCCGAGATGATAAGTAGTTTACTACGTAATCAGACCACTGATTTGCTAGTTGTTAGTGAAAGCGACGTGCTAGTGCTATCGATCCCTTCATTTCACTGTGATATCACTACATGTTATGCAATGACTGTCAAATACAGACACCAAATTCACCAGGCATGGCAAATTAATTAATTTTGCTGCTGGTATATATTTTATACTGATGTTGTAGATTTATTTGCTCTGGAGTAGATTTTAGTGTTCTAGACAATGATTTAATAATTCTATTAATCCTTTCTTGATACATGATATCTCAATACAAGCGCTGGTAAGACCATTGATTCTAAAATGCTTTTTTAACAGTTCGGATCTGGGTTAGACTAATTCCCAGTAAATTCGTTGCATTTCATCGGCGTGGGGAGGGCGTAATTTTTCGTGTTAAGGTCTACGCACACAGGGACAGAATGGCAAGGGATTTTGCTACCGACCAGCCGCTAACATATTGTAGCACTCCGGCGACCTCCTAAAGCATAACTTAAAAACAATGGAATTTATGTCGTGTTCCTACCAGATAAGTTTGAATATTCTTTGGTAAAAAATAAATCCATTCCTTCCGTTTACCGTTTATCTACTCATATGCTGCGTAGGCTGTTAATGACACTGCTGCTCGTCTGCAACCTATCATTCGACTATTCATTTGTTTGATGATTATGCCGGCATCTGTTATTTTTATTTATTAATGGCTTTGGTCTCAACAAATACTTATGTGACAATAAACATATAACACACTCAACAAAAATATCTAAACAAAGATGTTTTTAATAAGGTGTACAATAGATATGGCGATGGGCAGCCAATTGAACAAATACATTTTATGGCAATTTAATGTACCTACTAATTGTTAGTAGATTGATAAGACTAATTAGGTTAATTTACTTATATTTATTGAGCTTCTGAATTCTATAGGAGGAGTACATTACAAGCTAACATCACAGGTCATTTGATAGTCATTGTCCAGAGTTTAAAGAACGGGCAGGTGTTACCACCGCTACCATTAACCGAGTGTCAAGATAAGATTCATTTAACAAATCCCTATGAGTTTTTGCTAAACATTGATGATTTCAAGTCAGTGGAGATGTTGTTACGTATGGTGATTTGCTTAACTTTAGGCCAGTACATCCTAATTGTGGATGAGAAGGGTTTCCACAAATAGCCGCTTGTGTTTGTGAGTTCACGTCAGCTTGTTTAGTTCGACGCGAACAGCGGGGCGTCGCGTCGATCCGGCCAGTAGGGGCACATCCCCAATATACACCTAAAATAACCTCAATACAATAATCATCAGCCAATGTTATGTAATGCGTAGATAATGATACCAACGTACTAATTGTATTCATATGAATAAGTCGACTAATGAAGCAAAGTAGTTCTGTGAACTAGGCGCGCACGGTACCCAGTATATGATTATAAAATTATTTATTAGAGCATAGATATAATAAATAATTTTTAAAATTAACTTGATTGAAAAACATTGGCGCCAATGTTGGTTATTTTCTAACTGCATATTTTGGACGACTGGCGTTGGAGCCAACGATGGATTTAGCAGACGTAGCCGGCGTTAAAAGTCAATGACACTTAAGGCCGATAACAATTTGTTGATGTCGGTGACAGCTATTTCCGTGGATCAAAACTTGCATTGTTTGAAGTTTCGATCTCGATTTTCGAGTGTCTCGATCACCGATTATTGGAAAGGTGGTTTGTATCTGACAAAGAAATTACAAATCATAGTATTGTTTATCTATGTTTCATACTTGTTATGAAAAATAGAAAAAAGGTTGTTTTAATGCAGACGTAATTAAGATCTTGAAACGAACATCAAAGTTGCCATATATTGTCGGTATATTCTTAGTTTTTTTTCTAATTTTATTAGTCATCTTTCACTGATCATGATAAAAACTACTGGTTCGGATCTTTCGGCTTTAAACTGAAAGAAATAAGCTGTAAACACATTTATACATTCACAATTTTTTGTGTTATATCTTCAGTCACATTAGGTTGAGGTTGGAGCTGTCAGGAGTGCCGCAACCAATGTACAGAAGGATAATTTTACCACTCCTATATATAGTGCATTTTTTATTAATTATATCATCATTCTTCATTCATACAATCATTTTAAATCAATTAAAATTATGATAGAAAGGCAAGTTTGATAATCGTTGATAAAGATCTATGATAAGCAAAGATTTTAAAAGTATATAAACATGCTTTTAATGCTCTTAATGGCTCATTATCCACATTCGATAGACATATTTCCACAAATGTTATCAATGCGCTAATTGCTAACGTATTATAGTTTAAACAATCAATGCATTGACTCATTTTATGTCAATTTTGATTTTTATGATAACAAAGGCAGTGTACCCGCCAAAAACCGATTATTTTATAACATCGGATTTTATATGAAAATTTAATATACATGTAATGTGTTAACAGCATAACAAAAAACAACTATAATATTATTATATTTTCCATTGACGTAGACAACATACAAATATTATATCTATAAATAAAAAGTATTCATTTACTTTTTAAAAACCACCTTAATAC
Organism: Theretra japonica; assembly: GCA_033459515.1. Taxonomy (NCBI): domain Eukaryota; kingdom Metazoa; phylum Arthropoda; class Insecta; order Lepidoptera; family Sphingidae; genus Theretra; species Theretra japonica. The sequence continues at coordinate 6,666,624 of CM065937.1, forward strand.
AAAATATATAAATTTCTTCACGTGTCTAGTGATTTTGTCTGATATTAAATCATCCATCCATCAGCCAAAGGAAGTCCACTGCTGAACATATGCCTCTCCCAATGATTTCCACAGTGACCTGTTGGAGGCAGTCTGCATCCAGCGACGTCCCGCGACCTATACCAGGTCGTCTGACCACCTAGTGGGTGGACGTCCTACGCTGCGCTTTCCGCTTCGTGGCCTTCATTCGAGAACTTTTTGGCCCCATCGGCCATCAGTTCTCCGTGCTATGTGCCCCGACCATTGCCACTACAACTTGCTAATCCGCTGGGCTATGTCGGTTACTTTAGTTCTCCTACGGATCTCCTCATTTCTGATTCGATCTCGTAGGGAAACCCCGAGCATAGCCCTCTCCATAGCTCGTTGAGTGACTTTGAGCCTCCTAATAAGGCCTGATATTAAATACTAATATATATATTTTGACTGTCCACGAATCCAATAAGGCATTGACAAGGACACTGGTTCAACAAAAACAACGATAATAGTTTGTACGGCACGCTGTCTCTCGCCCCGGTCATTGGCACGCAAATTTACTTTCCTTTATCCCTGATAGATGAGGGTCCAATCTTCTAATACGTGACTTCGTCGGCCTTCTCTGGGACGACAGTTACGCGGATGAACGATACATGAAGTTTTGAACAAAAAATATAAACTTTCAAAGTCGATTATAGCGTGTTAGATCATAGATGGGCTTGAAAGACAATGTCCAGTAGTGCATGAACCCCCGTAGAACTTCACATCAAATTCAATTTTGGTTATAGAGGTTGGTCATCACAAATCTCCCAAGAAAGCTATTTATAAAAATAATTACGGCGTTTCAGCTATTAAATAAAATAAATTATAACTGAAAATTTAATATATTTAATTATGAAAACAGCTTAGTAAATTAAAACCAAAATTAATACGTGCATATGACATATTTCAGATTAATAGGGTGTTCGGAAAATTCAATGAAAATTATAAAAGATTTGTTGTCTCATCGTGTAACGAAATTTAACTTATGCCATTGATCTTGAGATCTTCGGTTTGACTAGGCTACAATAGACTGTGTGAATTTTTAAAACTAAAACTCGTGATGTGCTCGGGATAAGATACAATTACGAAAGGGTTGTGGACAAGTGGCAGGTCGTAAATCATATCCCTCTACACGCATTAAAATGTTACGTTGACCCCGTGTAAGTGTCAGATGGTGGCAGGTAGGTACAAGATTAAATTAACTATTTGAGATTTTAGAAAATTAATTAAGATGTCATTGAACTACTAAAATAAGTATATATTTATGATAAAACTGTAATAAAAGACTAATCTGAAAATAGAAATAAAAAAATAATAATTCGCGTAACTGGATATAAATTACAACATATTATCTTCATAAAACCTTGAATACAACAATAAAATGCAAGTTCTCACACTTATATTTAAATTGCGTCAGTATTATTTCATAAAAATTATGTATATTAATGATATTATATTATTTGGACATGTAATTGTTTTTCATAAAACAGTGTGCGTTGAGAGATATTTTTTGTCGCGCAATACTTTTCTAAGCTTAGGCTTATTGTCCAGCGGGTCATTGACCGACTACCCTTGAATGCTCCAGTAGGAACATTGGACCTATGTTGCTTGATTTATTGTGTTACACGTTTATTGGATACCGAAAGGGCATACGTTTGACTTTGCTTCTAAATAGGCAGATGCAACGCTTTTTACGATTTTTACCTTTCGACTTATTGTATCAGCCCATATACGACCCACTGCAGGGCACGGGCCTCCTCTACAACCGAGAGTACGATTGAGAGTGGTTAGGCCATATAGTCCACCACGCTGGCCTAATGCGGGTTGGCGGACTTTTACATACCATAGAAACTTATACAAATCGCTATGGTATGCAGGTTTCCTCACGATGTTTTCCTTCACCGTTATAGTGCGTGGTGATTGACTATCAATACACACATGACTCCGAAAAGTCAGAGGTGTGCCCTGGGATTTGAACCCGCCACCACCGTGAACATGTAGGCAGCCGCGTCTGGTCCGTAACCAACAGGCCACCACGCACCTTTCGACTTAAGTGTGCCCCAACTTTCGATCTTTTCTCCTATATCATAGTTGCCTGTCAGAAATTGCCTTTTTTATTTTTTTTTATACACCCAAACAGTCACATACATAGTCCTGACCCCACATTGAGATCAATTATGTCTTGTGTCGTAGGTATCAGACACTATGAGAGACTTTTCGGTCTCACAAACACCCAGACCCGAGACAGGTACTTGTGGGCCTCACAAACATTTGTCTCGGTGCGGGGGTCGAGCTCGCAGCCTGTCGTTTCACAGCCGGCGTCTAACCAACTGCGCCAGGGAGGCTGTCAAAAAGCTTTCTTGAGCGATAATACCGCCAATTGTATATTTTTGTTTATTGTCTACTTTTTGTTGTATATCAGGTGTAAAATAAAGCATTAAATAAATACATTAATAAGTAGTAACGGTTGCATATTGTATGTTGGGTTTATAACCTTTAGCCTTCCATTTGTTTAGTCTATTATCTTTAGTCTCTTAATTTTAATTGAAAGTCATTCATATCGTAAAATTAAAAAAACTATTATATTAGAAATATTTATAAAAACTAAAGGTTTAAGAAAACGGGGATGTGTCACGTGATCGGCAAGTCCACGCAAGAGCATGGGTGAATGTAATTTTACTTGTAGAGTACAAATATACTTAGTATAATAAATAATTAGCTATGGGGTATTTATTGCTGAAGAAAGTTATCCATGCAACAATCCATCAATCTATTAATTTATATCCGTAGGTACACACTGAGTAAGCTGGTTAGCGAGCGCCGCACTGGAGACTTTAAAACAAATATTTAACTCGATGCGGAGATCGAACCTGCGGCCTCCCGTGTCACAGTCGGTATCTTACTTACTACGCGACTGAGGGTGTCAAATTATTTGTACTTTTATGAATACTAACCTCTTACTCTCCCCACGACTAACTCAGATTAGCAGGTTAGTTGATATATTCACAGTTGGGTCTGCCATTGACTCTACCATATATTTAATAACCTTAGTTTAGCAAAATGGTTTCTTAGATTTACGCGAATGTTACACATTGAAATAAAACGAATTCTTACGGATTTTATCGCGCATTTGATTTAAATTTTATATTTTTTTATTTCCCGACGTTTCGATGACTTTACAGTTTTCGCGATCGCCCCGTGACCACGAAAATCAACGTCGCGTTAGGAAATTAAAAAATGTAAAAATTAAATCAAAATCGCCTTAAAATCCGTGAGAATTCATTTTATTTCAATCTGAGTTTGGCAAATTCGTAGCATTTCTTTTGGATAGATTTTTTTTCATACTGGCACAACTAAGTGTTCGCAACGCGCTTTATTCCCAGCTGGATAGGAACGTACTGCCACTAGCTTTTGGGTCTCAATCAATCTTACTTACCCAACGAAATCTTACTTACGCAACTAGTGACTTCACAACGATTTTCTGTGAGGCAGGTACCAAAAAGAGCCTGCGTTTTATATGATTTATTTATTCTTAAAGACAATTGTTAATTAACCACATAATTTATGTATGTAGGCCATTTAGTTTTTAAATTTGTTTCACCTAGCTTAAGGTTATGATAGGGCTGGCATACCTAATCATGGCAAAAGTCCCTAAATGAAAAAGAGACATGTACCAATCTGACGGACCCGACCCATTTATACTGTAACACTGATATCGTTGTTTGCACTGCATATTTAACTACTTCTACTGCTGCTCTACCACTTATATAAATATATATGTAATTACTAATACACCGTAAATTAAGAATGATATCACCATGGACCGATTTCCCTGCGAGATAATGAAGGCAGAACGACGCATCACCAGATACACAAGTGGGCGGTGGGGAGAAAATGTGTGCGTCACCACATTATATTAATTTACCTTAAGGCTGTCATTTTTATCTTTTGATAAAAACCAGCTCGTTAAAGGTTAATATACCCGATAAATTGAGCCTTAAGTGAAGATTAATGCACTGCAAAGTACAATCAAAGTACATTAACCGACCGAAGAAACACAATGAAACACTTTTGCTTCGAAATATTCAGCTGGACTTTTCAGAAAGTCTCATTAAGGTTAACTACATCCTCTTCAACTTAATAGGTTTTAGAATAGCAAAATCTAATTTAATACAATATTGTTTTTGTAATAATAAGAATTAATTACAATTACAATTGTATATCTGTAATTTAACGTCAATTTTAGGTATTAATTTTTTGTATTGTATTGTATCAGCCCATATACGACCCACTGCAGGGCACGGGCCTCCTCTACAATCGAGAGTACGATTGAGAGTGGTTAGGCCATATAGTCCACCACGCTGGCCTAGTGCGAGTTGGCGGACTTACACACCGTAGATTTTTTTTAAAAATCGCTACGGTATGCAGGTTTCCTCACGATGTTTTCCTTCACCGTTAAAGTGCGTGGTGATTGACTATCAATACACACATAACTCCGAAAAGTCAGAGGTGTGCCCTGGGATTTGAACCCGCGACCACCGTGAACATGTAGGCAGCCGAGTCTGGTCCGAATAGGTATTAATATTAGGTATAAATTAAATTGATATTTGTTATTATAGGTCAACTAATTAAGCACATAAAAAAGTTACGATTGATCGAGGACATCGTTCTATTTTTATGTGACCTGGGTATCATAATCACTTGCCCACCTGTCGAGATGCTGTAAAGGTTATTTGAGGTTAAAAGCTACATTATCAGCTTGAAATAAAATAATAAAATATGTTTGTGCGTGACAAAACGCTTTTATTAGAGGATATTCTTTTACAACGTTACAAAGGTGTACTTTACCTGACTTTATTTGTTCTGACATCCTGTACAACGACTTTGAATGTAATATTGTTACGTTTTTAAATTATGTTAGGTATACACTGTACCTGTATCAGCCCATATACGTCCCACTGCAGGGCACGGGCCTCCTCTACAACCGATTGTTCGATTGAGAGTGGTTAGGCTATTTAGCCCACCACGCTGGCCTAGTGCGGGTTGGCGGACTTTTACATCATAGAAATTTATACTAATCGCTGTGGTGTGCAGGTTTCCTCACGATGTTTTCTTTCACCGTTATAGTGCGTGGTGATTGACTATCAATACACACATGACTCGGAAAAGTCAGAGGTGTGCCCTGGGATTTGAACCCGCGACCACCGTGAACAAGTAGGCAGCCGCGTCTGGTCCGTTACCAACAGACCACCGCGTACTCAAGCTATACACTAATCTATATAATTTTTATGACTAAAATTTTAAAGTAATTTAAAGTCTTGTGTGTTATCATAATAGTATTGTTTCAGGTGTCATTTAGAGTTCATTGGAACTTTGAACTACATTACGAGTTTTCATATTTGTTTTATCTTATCTGTGCACAAGTTTGATGCTTAACTTATCCCGTAGGTTAAAGTCAACACACAAGTATATATTGTGAACAAATTAAACAAAAGTTTCGGAATACCGCTCAAAGTGAATGACCCTAAGCGTAAGACAGGTTAAGGAAAACGATTTTGGGTCAGGATTTATGAATGTGTTGGTAGTGACCGGTGAAAAGTTTCAGGTAGGAGTTTAACTCGGCCGAGTCTTTGACTTTTTAATTTGTTCGAGAATATTCCGTGGAATGTGAAATTAAGAGAATAGAGGTAGGTATTTCATCAATGTTAGCTTGAATAAACGCATTATTACTGAGAACAACATTCCTAATTAAATTGTAATGAAAATTAATGGTAAGATTAAAGTATTTTTTATTGCTATACGTAGACATGATGCCTAAAACCATCGCAGTGTGTAATAATTTTTAACAAATAAAAATATTAAGTTGTGTTTAATGGAATAAGTTTTTCATACCTAATTAATATGTGCACGGTGCAGGTTTGTTATACTTCATATTTTTTATTTATAATCTTCATAGTACATCCCAAGTTCCATAGTGATCAAATATAACAAATAAAAATAAAATAGTACAATGACCATATCGCATTGAGCGATTTCTTCCTGGCAACATAATATTTCTATAATGGTTTTATTGATTTAACCTTTGTATATCTGATTCGTCATCATCATCAGCCCGTTGCAGTCCACTACTGGACATAGGCCTCTCTCAAGGTACACCACAGAGCCCGGCCTGCTGCATTATGCATCTAGTCGCTACCGGCCGTCTGTATATTTGATTAAAATAAATAAACTGCCACATAGTTTATACTGGTATGAGATAACCAACCTCCATGGTCGCATTGACTATTTCCATTCCAAAGTGCACTGTAAGTTTTGTACAGTCACGAGCATAAATATATTACTATGGGCAGATTAGCAAAAATATCTGTCCGAAGAACGAGTTCAATAATATCTGTCTGCACGTACACAGCAAAAAGATCTGATATTATCAGGCAGCATAATGCAGTGGCATCAAAATTATGTGATGAAAATGTACATCAAATAATTGTGATAACCTTTCGAAGCATAAATATGTGACATCAACTAGGTGGCAAAATGTTCCGATACCTTGTGGAGAGCAAATATATGTATCGCTTTCTATTTCTGTAATTTGCATGGATTCCTTACAAAAAGCATAAATATGTGACATCATCTAAGTGGCAATAATATCTGACATCCTTACAATTTATAAACAATAATATGTTTGATATTATATATAGCGTCGGTAAAAAGGGCCAAAATGTTTTATTGAATAATATTAGAATTATGTATTTTGCCGGGAAAGAACATGAACAAACAACACGTTATAAATATTTTTTACATTTTTATTTGCCTAATCAACTTTTTTAATTTATTATTTTAATTCATTATGCATATTTGTAATAAGTGGAAGGGAAGAGACGCGTTGGAGAATAAAAATTGTGACTGTAAAACATCCGGGAGTGGACCAGCATCAGCACCGTTGAATAACTGTTCCATCTGGCTGATGAATAAGAAAAATACAAGAAGCCGACGGCCAACCTTAAACACTGAAAAGGCAGTTAAAGAAGAAGAATGTATATTGGATCTTATTGAATGTATCTTCAATCCAATATATACTTTCATCGAAGGCAGCCGTAAACAAAAAAGATCTACCCACTTGAATAAAAAATTCAATTTCGTCGTGATATAGGGTATACTCGTATCAAGACATAAATATAGTAAAAAAGGACAGCCCATATTAAAACAATGTAAAATATATTTTTTTAAATTATTTCGTATTAATTTCAAATTAAATTGATGATAAAATTATGTCAGATCTTATAGCCACCTACGCTCCAGGCTGGACGATCCCAGTGCTGGTGAGTGGACCATTACGGCAGTAAGTCCTGTCCTTGATCAGTGGCTGAACAGGCGCCACGCCGCGATGGCGTACCGCCTGACCCAGGTCCTATCGGGGCATGGGTGCTTCGGTATATACCTATGGCGGGTGGCTAGAAGGGAGCAACCGCCATGTGTCACCATTGTAACAACTGTCCGGAGCACACAGCCCAGCACACTCTTTCGGAGTGCCTAGCCTGATTTCTGTGATTGCCTCCATGGTCGAGAGTCGGAGGTCGTGGTAGGCAACGCTCTTCTTTTGCGAGTCCGTGATTTCTCAGAAAAGCGCGGATCGGGTTCGAGAGCGGAACGATCCCGCTCGCGGCCTGCAAAGAAGAAGGCGCCAGGTAATAAACGGCTGACCCGGCACCTTTACCCTGGGGTTCGGGGGTTTCCGCCGCGGTACCCTCTTCCCGTCGTAATATACCGGTATCCGGTATCCGGTATATACCGAAGCACCCATGCCCCGATAGGACCTGCCTCAGGCGATACGCCATCACGGCGTGGCGCCTGTTCAGCCACTGATCAAGGACAGGACTTACTGCCGCAATGGTCCACTCACCAGCACTGGGATCGTCCAGCCTGGAGCGTAGGTGGCTATAAGATCTGACATAATTTTATCATCAATTTAATTTGAAATAATTACGAAATAATTAAAAAAAATATATATTTTACATTGTTTTAATATGGGCTGTCCTTTTTTACTATATTTATGTCTTGATACGAGTATACTCTATATCACGACGAAATTGAATTTTTTATTCAAGTGGGTAGATCTTTTTTGTCTACGGCTGCCTTCGATGAAAGTATATATATTGGATTGAAGATACATTCAATAAGATCCAATATACATTCTTCTTCTTTAACTGCCTTTTCAGTGTTTAAGGTTGGCCGTCAGCTTCTTGTATTTTTCTTATTCATCAGCCAGATGGAACAGTTATTCAACGGTGCTGATGCTGGTCCACTCCCGGATGTTTTACAGTCACAATTTTTATTCTCCAACGCGTCTCTTCCCTTCCACTTATTACAAATATGCATAATGAATTAAAATAATAAATTAAAAAAGTTGATTAGGCAAATAAAAATGTAAAAAATATTTATAACGTGTTGTTTGTTCATGTTCTTTCCCGGCAAAATACATAATTCTAATATTATTCAATAAAACATTTTGGCCCTTTTTACCGACGCTATATATAATATCAAACATATTATTGTTTATAAATTGTAAGGATGTCAGATATTATTGCCACTTAGATGATGTCACATATTTATGCTTTTTGTAAGGAATCCATGCAAATTACAGAAATAGAAAGCGATACATATATTTGCTCTCCACAAGGTATCGGAACATTTTGCCACCTAGTTGATGTCACATATTTATGCTTCGAAAGGTTATCACAATTATTTGATGTACATTTTCATCACATAATTTTGATGCCACTGCATTATGCTGCCTGATAATATCAGATCTTTTTGCTGTGTACGTGCAGACAGATATTATTGAACTCGTTCTTCGGACAGATATTTTTGCTAATCTGCCCATAGTAATATATTTATGCTCGTGACTGTACTAAAACACCTTACTTGTACTTACCATTGGTTCCATAAACTAGTGGAAGAAGCAATGAACAGAAACCGGTGGAGACAAATAATCCACTCTAAATGCGGTACATCCAACGATGACCACGATCCTCAGTCATGAGGTACCGACTGCAGAGAGAGAGAGAGTACTTACTATCAAACGGTTTGTTGTGACTTTGTCGAGCCAGAAAAAAAAAACTGTAAACCAAACGGTACTAGTTTTGTTTCAAGTCTGAACATCTGTTTGTATTTGTATCAGCCCATACGTCCCACTGCAGGCTGCAATCTCCACAATCGGAAAATATTCATCATCTCGGACTTTTTTCAAATTTTGTACAATGTCACGTGGGTGATGCAAAACATGTGGCTTAAATTCAATACCATATGTCATATAACTCTGTATATCGAGACTTTTATCCCGAAAAAACTTTTTCACACGGGCAAAGCCGCGAGCAATACTAGCAATTTATATACGTATTAATATTAATTATTTTTAGACGTAAGGTTGAATATTGCGAAACATATGAATTGACAAAACGATATCAAGTCTCGTTTAAAAGGAGTTGGTTTTAGGGTCGAACAAACATTCTTCACCCGTTTCGCAGTAAAAAGATCCAGTTGCATGAACTATTAGTGCTTTTGTACAAATATACCGTTACGGATCCCGCACAATAGCCCTCGGGTATTGAAACTTGTGTCGACCCATTTATTGCGGACACAAGGGGTGGTCGACTTCACTCGGCCGTTGACTCTGATGTTGTAAAAGTACATTTTTGAACCACAATAGATGTTAATTAGTATTTCAATGGTGTAATTCGTTTCAAAAGCGTTCGCGAAAATGTTTTAGCTAAATTTGATGAATAATAAACAAGTTAGTGAGTGTCGCTCTAATGCAATTAAATAGGCTGTGAACTCTGGTTCATAGCTCTGTTTTGACTTTGGTTTGTGTGGATTTTAAATTTATAATTCATCTAAATTCTATTGGCGTGTACAATTAAAATTTTAAAAATATCTATTTAACGCATTGTTTGGAATATGTTTTAATGATATAGACAACAAGTGTTAACTATTTTCCCAAGGGTAGTAAGCGGGCAGTAAAACACTCACTCCAAATAACACTTGTACATATTAACGTATAATAACAATCAGATCGCGCACTCTCACTATTATTCAGAACCGTCTCTTTACTTGTAATAATCACCATCCTGCAAAATCTTCATTATATACCCTCGGTTTCGGGATGTCAACATAAATATTTTATAGATGTTGCCAACACAAGTAATAGTATTAACATGTCCAATATAATAATATGTGTACAGAGAAAAACTGTTCCTAATATTTTGACAACAGCATGACAACAACGCATTCGGACGCCAAAAGATCGTAGGTAACTTATATATAATTTAATATCCCAATGTATAGAAAAAAATCTGCTTTTGCTTAAATATTTGTAATGGGATTATATTATGCCTCTTAATGTAATGTTTATGCAAAAATAACGCTTGAAATAAACTTGAAATTGTAAAATCTTTTTCGTTTATAATGGGTAGAAAATTGTTTATAATTATTGTCTGCATTAATATTTTTAGTATTGTAAAACATAACAAATATTAGTGTTCACGGAAATACCCATCTGATATACAGTTCCGTTATTTAACTATTTGTGATAAATAATCTAGATACTAGGATTAAATAACGATCAGATAAATGCACTTACAATTTCTAATAGATGTAAAGATAAAATGAAGTTTATTCGAGTTAAAATCATTTAAAACTGTTTCCTTGCTACCTTACATTGTCTCCCAGTTTACGTAAAATAGGAGGATAACAGAAGGAGTTTGTTGGACCAAAATGTTGTTGTTTAGTAAGATAACTACTTTGTTACTTGGAATAAATGAATATTTTAATATTTCCAACTATCTCAATGTCTCGATTCTTAAGTTTTATTATAAAGGGAGCGCAGGAAAATGGCGTACTTGCTCAGTTGGATACACGGGCATAATACCTATCTGTTTTGGAGTTATGACCTTATAAAGTTTTAAGAATTACCACCACCTTTTCAAATAAAACCGGGGGGATGGGTAAAGCACAAGATTTTAACATATACGTATTTTTTCGTTTCGTCGTTTATTAATTAGGTAACGAAATAAACAGTGAAAATCATTTTGAACAACAACAAAAGTTTCATAGACTTCGCCTTAACATTTGTTACAGAGGTACATAAGTATCAATTTGGCGTAATATGTTAAGGGGAAGCACATGTTATGGTGATTGTTAATTTCTCGGCATATTTGTTATTATCAGACTACGCTATGAAAATGCATTTTAATCTAGACGCAATCACGATTTACAAAAATTGTATATTAGCAAGTGCGCCGTTTCTTAGCGCACCCTGTATATTTCCGAAAAGATATTACATTTCTAATGTAGAATAAATTAAACTTGAGGTATTTTAAGGTGTTTCCAGAATGACAATATTAAATAAAGTTCCTTTTTGAAATAAATGAAATTCATTAAATTTTGGTATTTGTATAGATATAGAATAACTTTATTATTACGTTTTTTTTGGGTTTTAAATACTGAGAACCATTTTCTCGAGCTATGTTATTGTATCTTCATTAGCACCAGAATATACAACACGAAACATGCAGCTCCTGCAACAATTATCACACATAATTTTGACAGCCTCCGTGGCGCAGTTGGTTAGACGCCGGCTGTGAAACGAGAGGCGGCAGGTTCGATCCCCGCACCGAGACAATTATTTATGAGGCCCACAAGTACTCGTATTTGTCTCGGGTCTGGGTGTTTGTGAGACCGCAAAGTCTCTCGTAGTATCTGATACCCACGACACAAGACTTAATTGATCTTAATGTGGGCTTAGGAATATGTATGTGACTGTTGGGTGTATTTATTTATTTATTATAATTAAAACATTTTGCAGTATATTTTAATCACGCTAAAATATCACAGTATTCGAACGCATGCTACCTACAGCGGTGACGTAGATTCATTCATCTCGTATCGGGTGCGTTCACAGCGAATTAAGGGTGATGGCTCCAATAAGTGGAAAGGTGAAATGCAGCGAGCGACGTCAACCCGGCTAATGGCCTCTCCACGCTCACTCTAACCGCATGAAAATATTTATAACTTATTGATCCAACTACTCGTTGTATTATTTTTTTAAATACATATCTACATGCCTATTTTTTGGCAATGATATGTCACACGTTCGATCGCCTAGAATTTCGCTGAAGACGTTGATTTTTTATGTCAGTATTTTCAAGCCGATTATGTTTCAGTTTTTGACATGACTGTCAAATAGAAATAGCGGGGATCAAGGACTTATCGAGTGCTTATTTACTTGTTTGATGTATTTTTATAACCTTATTATTAAGTATTTTTTTTAGTTAGAAATATTTATGAGAAAAATAAGCATATAATTCGATCAGGAAACATTTGTTTTGATCTATGTCTATCTTAGACGCTGTTTGAGATGTTAGGAAATGAAACTGAAATCTATGGGTGCTTTATGTCATTAGGTAAGTGCTGGAAGACAATAAAAAGTCCATTAAAGATACGTAAGCACTTGTTGCAAGCCATTGAAAATCTATAGGAACTTGGAGTGGAAAAAATGTAGGTTATAAAATCAATCAGGAAATTAGTTATATATTTTTTCAGCAATGACGGGATAAACCCATTTAAAACGATATAATTTTTTTTTAGCTCTTGACTAATAATAATTATTAATAATCAATCAGTATATTTACGATCTTTAGGTAAGATTACTGCAATAATCAGTTTTGATAAAGCTTCAGTGTATTTACTATAATTACTGTTAACAAATTAAAATAATGGACTTTTCTAATACAGATTCATGTCTTGCATTAGGTTTTAGATTTCTTTCAAATTAGATAAATTACAATAATACAAAAGAGTTTTGCTACTCAGATCTGTTATTGCGATTGTTCCAGATTATTGTATGGTTAATGTTATCGTAAAGGGGAGGCCTTTGCCCAGCAGTGGGACATAATATAGGCTAAAAAAATGTTACTTTTCCTTTTCACAACAACAACTAGCGTGTCAGTAGGATACTTTAGCTTTGTATGTCCTGTTCTCTTGACTTACATTGCTTCTCAGCACGCTATAAGACATTGCTTTCAAGCCAAATACGTTTATAACATTAGCGAGAATGATGAGACTAGTAGGTCGCTAGTCTGGTAATACCTAAGCTTCACGGAATCCTAAAAAAAGTAGCAACACCACCAAATTTTTTGACTTTAGAGCACGTCACCTATTTTATAATTGGGAGGAAAGTTGTTATGCTCCCTTTTCAAATGCCGGGGTGGCAGAAAAATGCACGATGGTGTCATATGGTGGCAGACCGGCACGCTTGGATTTTGCCGCAGAGCTGAGTCCTTACCAAATCGTATACAGGCGTCCGTCTTGTGCTTGATGTCGGTAATTCCACGTTTAAAATGAAGCGTTCTAATTTTCTTCCATGTGGGAGACTAACACAGAAATATAACTCATTGGTGCCTCTAGATGGAAGGATACATGTAATCACCATTCGCTAGTTTTTTGGACTCGTTTTAGAGGCGTCTGATGAGCGCAATGTGCTTTTATAATAATAAGTTCACAGCTGAAGTTAGTCCTGCATATTGACAAGCGTGAAGCTCACCTGTTTTCATCAGGTGAGTGACCTGTTGTGTCATTCTCTCGGATAAAAAAATATTGTGCAACTAAAATGTGTTTTAGTTCGTGGGATCAAATAATGAATGGACTTAAAATAACATACAATAAATGACCCACCGCAATGTAATCTCTATTGGAATTATGTTTATGGAGCAGACTAGTATTTAGGTTTAAAAAAATAAATTTGATACGCCCATACATAATACTCCAATTTTAATCGGCATTTTCATGACCGTTTTTCTTTAAAATACCACTTCAAAAGATTTCAAATACAGCTGATCTCTTGCCCAAATTTTATTTCACAAGACAATATTGTTGATTTTATAAATAGATTTCTTTTATCGAGTGTAACACTGGTCTCATATTGAAATAAAACTAGTTTAAGGGTCGTGTAAGATATTACGATTAATATAGTTCATATTTAGTATATTCATTTTCTGTTTTTTGCGTCAATTCAAATACTTACTTACTAAACATAATTCAAATATTGTCAAGATTATATTGCGATAAGACCGCCAATTGTACTGTTTATGCTTGTGATTCCTCATTGTATTTATATTTTTTATGAGCAATAAAGTGTAAATATATTATAAATGATCACAATAGTGACACCACAGGCATAGTTCTAAACGCAAATAAACAAAGCTTGTTAGGTCGTAGGTTTTAGAAACTATTAGGCTATTCCGCAAGACCTGTACTTGGAACGAGACCCATACTTGGAACAACTACTTGTCGCCTTGTCGCCCTTTCAAATACTTAATATTCAAGTACGAAACATACCTACGGCCTTTTAGTATTTTCTTACTTCCAAATACCCTGCACTGCAAATGCTGATAATAACTACAATATACTCGCCAAAGCTACTAAGTCCTCACAGCTCAATAAATATATCTATATATGCATTAATTAATTATCAGTGCATATTGTGTAGCACCTAATACCTGGCTACACTGTTACCCAGCTATTTACTGTGTCCGACCTCAACTCATATTCACATGAAGTGTACCAAGGCAGCGTGCATGAAGGCCGGTACCTTCGGTTCTATTAATAGGCCTTCCGCGGTATACTTGCGTCGCTTCAGGGTTGTTGCTCATTGACGCCGGCGCATCGATCGGAGGCGGGGCCCGGGCTGCAGCATCAAGCCTGACCCAGTTCGCACCCTCAATGAAGCAAGAGTGTGAGGTGAGAGCACCGTGACGAAGGGGGTAACCTCAACAATATACATTTAGTGATATTTCCGGTGATATTGCTGGCCATTAATTGACAGCCTCCGTTGTGTAGTTGGTTGGTTCGATACCTGCACCGAGACAATGTTTGTGTGATCGACAAATATTTGTTTCGGGTCTGGGTGTTTGTGAGACCGAAAAGTCTCTCGTAGTTTCTGATATCCACGACACACGACTCGATCTTAGTGTGGGGTCAGTGTATGTGACTGTTGGGTGTAATTATTTTAAAAATAGTTAAGAGCCTTACCTGACTTAGATACAGGCCGCTTCCAATGGGTCCTGTGGGTTTTTTGTGAGGTCTGTGTACAACAATTGACTTCCTACGGTCGAAAACAAGAAGAAAGGACTTTCGCTTAATGTCTTGGAGTGGCGAGGGTAGTGCCATGCAGTGTTTAGTAATGATAAGGTCTAAGTGGTGTTACTCTTATATATAGGGCGGCGTATTGTTTTATATAATAATAGTGTCATATTACGGTTTTCCATCTCATGGAAGGTAGTCTGTCTGTAAAGCTAATGCAACCATCCTGCTTTCACCTTGTGGGTCTATCACAAGAAGAAGCGCACCAGCAATTTCACATAGGTTTTTTGTGGGAAAGTGATACCATCCCAGTTTGATCGTTCTATTTGTAATGTTAAGGGCCTGCAAAGCTTTACCAAAAAAAGATAAAATAAATATATTAGAATATAGTTTACCATATTTCGTCAAAGTCGGTAAGATATTAATCGAAGTAGTTTGCAACATTAACTCGAGATTATTTGAAAAGGATACGAAAATAACTTTGATAATCTGAGGACATAATTGTGTTCTACGACAATAAAGCTATTAAAGGCAGTTTTTGGCGCTAAGCCAACTTGTGGAAACATATTTTCCTTATGACCATCTTGGGTAGCGTCCAATATTTATACAAATAAATTCGTTGAACACGTTGCAGCTCGAAATTTAATCTTAACTATTTTTTAGTGTTACATTGATTAATTAGAAAAGTAAGTACTGCAAATTATTGTCAAATTATTGAAAATATGATTTTTCTTTCATACACCTTTCATATACCTAACTAATATTAAATTAGTTTTTTTGTTATGAATAATACTACTTAGTCCTTACTATCGATAATAATTGGATAGTAAGGGTGCTATTATGTTTTAAAGGCATTATCAATCCAATCCAATCCATCAGCCAAAGGAAGTCCACTGCTGAACATAGGCCTCTTCTAATGATTTCCACAGCGATCTGTTGGAGGCAGCGTGTTGTTTATAAGTACACAGTCAGATCATAAGTATTGTCACACAGTAAAAACTTTTCTTTTAGAATGCTGGCCACAAAAAAACTTTATTGAATTCCAATTTCGAATTGTTCATGAAAATAAAAATGTATACTTTTTAGAATTTTACTCATTTTTAAATATAGAGGGGACGCTTAAAGAAGACCGTGTTGCAGTTATGGCGTTGCATCGTTGCGGTTACGCGCCAATTAAAATTTTTGACATACTGAAAAATTTTAATATAACCAAAAGATTCGTTTATCGTACCATCAAACGATACAATGAAGACTCTAGTGTAGATGACAGGTCAAGAAGTGCTCGCCCTCGGTCTATTAGGACTCCAGCAGTGATAAAAGCTGTGAAGGCGCGAATTCAAAGAAATCCCAAACGTAAGCAGAAACTGTTGGCCCTTCAGATGGGGTTAAGCAGAACAACGGTGAAAAGGGTGTTAAATGAAGACTTAGGGCTTCGGGCATATCTAAGAAAAACAGGACATCGTTTGAATACTCGTCTAATGGACCTGAGACTGAAGAGATGCCGCGCTTTGTTGAAGCGGTACGCGGGAAAAAAATATCGGGAAAATCTTTTTTCGGATGAAAAAACTTTTACCGTAGAAGAGAGCTACAACAAAAAAAATGATAAGGTGTACGCACACAGTAGTGAAGAAGCGAGCAATCGTATTCCGCGTGTCCAACGAGGTCATTTTCCATCCTCGCTCATGGTATGGTTGGGAGTTTCTTATTGGGGCTTAACAGAGGTACATTTTTGTGAGAAAAGTGTAAAAACGAATGCAGTTGTGTATCAAAATACAGTCCTGACGAACCTTGTGGAACCTGTTTCTCATACCATGTACAATAACAGACACTGGGTATTCCAACAAGATTCGGCGCTAGCTCATAGAGCGAAGAGCACACAAGACTGGCTGGCGGCGCGTGAAATCGACTTCATCCGGAACGAAGACTGGCCCTCCTCCAGTCCAGATTTGAATCCGTTAGATTACAAGATATGGCAACACTTGGAGGAAAAGGCGTGCTCAAAGTCTCATCCCAATTTGGAGTCACTCAAGACATCCTTGATTAAGGCAGCCGCCGATATTGACATGGACCTCGTTCGTGCTGCGATAGACGACTGGCCGCGCAGATTGAAGGCCTGTATTCAAAATCACGGAGGTCATTTTGAATAAACTTTAGTGTCATAAGAATCTATGTTTTGTTAAGTTCATTTTGGTATATAAATGGTTACATAATGAATAAACTTGTTTCAATTATTTTATATTAAACATGTGACAGAATTTATGACCTGACTAGGTACATTTACACAAATATTTTTAAGGATCTCATACAGTTATAAAATATATTTCACGATTTTGTGAATATTTTCCATATTGTTACAGTACAAATATATTTTATTTGTTAATCCATTGCTTAAAAATATACATATATCTAATAAATAATGCAGTATTTATTTCAGTATCATAGAATATAATGTTTTCTTTAAATATTTCTCCACAAAAATTAATAAATAAATCTTTCCATTATTCAATTTATCCGATAAATTACGATTTATTTAGAAAACATGAGTTGGCACACTCGTCGGGGCGGGACAAGGACGGACCCGCGTGCTGGCTGCAGTGATCCGGGGTCTTTGACCGCGCGACCTACTTCCCGCCGTTGACGTCACAGCTACGCCTCCATGACGTCACGACCGAGCCTCCGCGAGCCCATTCAAAACTAGAACAACCTCGCTCCCTGCAGTTCCACCTCACCTTCCTGGATTATATGTATATATGTATATATATAAATGGTCTTCGAGGCCGGTACATGTATCACTGGAGGTCATTTCACGCGCCGTCCTTTCCCTGTGCTTCAAAGGTCATAGGTTCAGCCTCCAGGTAAATTATGAAAATGTTAACGCTTCCTCAAGTTGACCTATTGAGTATTTGTTAATATTTCCGCTTGCGTAAACTTTGGGCGCATTCATTCATAATGTGATTTGAATGTAATTCTACGGTATTAAATTATAAATTGACGTACCTCAGGGCATATGATGCATTAAATTTAATAATATTTATATTTATAGCTTCTGATTAATAAAAGAAAATATAGAAAAGGGAGGGTAACAATTTAAAAGGCATACAAGTACAAACCATTAAACTGGGTTTTTATTAGAGTTAACATTTTTAAAGCATACACACGACCATTAGGTATAAATGTTCCAAGCATTTTTTTTAATTTATAATATCCTTACACCATCGGTGTGCCACCGATAAAATTACACCTACATATATTTTATATAAGAATTGTACAAGACGAGCCTTTATAGGTGTATACAGCATTACATTATGACTTCAATAGCGTATGGATCAATTCTTCAACTATGCTATACAATTTCCACTATAGAAAAAACAATAAAACTCCCTTAGTGGATCCTTGGCTTGGAGGTCGGCCAATAAAGTGCTAGCTTGGTGTCGTTAAGGAAAGTAGTCGTTGGTCTTACAATTCAGACGTTGAAGATATTATGATGGACAGGAGACTATGCAGTGAGGCAAATGCTGGTTCCTCTCGACCAAAAATAACACAATTAAAGTACGTCTTTATTATTTATTTTTTTGTATTGTATTGAATTAGCCCATATACGACCCACTGCAGTGCACGGGCCTCCTCTACAATCGAGAGTACGATTGAGAGTGGTTAGGCCATATAGTCCACCACGCTCACCTAATGCGGGTTGGCGGACTTTTACATACCATAGAAATTTATACAAATCGCTATGGTATGCAGGTTTCCTCACGATGTTTTCCTTCACCGTTATAGTACGTGGTGATTGACTATCAATACACACATGACTCCGAAAAGTCAGAGGTGTGCCTTGGGATTTGAACCCGCGACCACCGTGAACATGTAGGCAGCCGCGTCTAGTCCGTTTACCAACAGGCCACCACGTACTTTATTATTTATACATAATATAATATTGAGATTATTCTTCATATTCAAAAGCCGAGAAATTTAAATATTATGTAGGATATTATGAGGAATTATCAATACAAGTGAAAGGATATTTTAACTTTTTTAAAGAGCTCAACAATTGTTTCTTATTTAATTACTTATTCTTTTGAAACTAAAATTAATAATGGTACCAAACTAGCACAGAAAAGTCGCCTTAAAATTGCAGTATCTAAACAACATTTATTATTTTTAAATGCTATAATTTGAATTAGAAAATTTTATTTTTATTAATTACATAAATGCACAAAACAAATCATTTCCACTCCAAATTATGTACCTATCTATTAATTATTG
The DNA here is from genome assembly GCA_033459515.1 of Theretra japonica. Taxonomy (NCBI): domain Eukaryota; kingdom Metazoa; phylum Arthropoda; class Insecta; order Lepidoptera; family Sphingidae; genus Theretra; species Theretra japonica. The sequence continues at coordinate 6,686,076 of CM065937.1, forward strand.
TTTTTATATATGATAATTATAATATAATAGAGAACACAAAATATATGTTATGCATGTTAATCACTTACTTTGATACAACATGCACATTGTACCATAAATAAATGAATGGCTGAATGAAGTAGCGATTTGGAAGTGTCTATTTAAAGAACCATCCTTGACACGGATACCGCAGGTCGTGCCCTTTAGCCGTTGGGGTTGGGTGGTCGCTCCCGGAACTCACTGCACGATCAAAATATTCAACTGTTCAAATTTCAGCGTTTGAAGGTTACTGAAGCGCTTAGTTGTTAAGCCAATTAATAAAAAAACGAGACCTTATTTTTTATTCACATCTATGTTTGTCGCAAGGGAGCATCAGTGTGACCTTTATCGAATACGTCATCAGTTATTGCTGCATCAATGGTTTCAGAATTGAATGTATAGAGGATTAACTAGATGGATTTGCCGTTTTGTTATTATTGAGATAGAACATGCCGTTATATATTTAGAAAATTCAACAATATTTGATTTAGGGAGTTGTATTTCGCAAGCAACAAAGCTTTCAGACAAATAATACCATTATGACTTAAATTTGTGATGTTGACAGGTAGTTAACAACAAACAATTTAAACTATGTGCGCGTAATCGAATTAGTTGAATAATCTAGACATGTGATTACATGAACTGCTACCCCTCTCATTGGGTAGTGGCATTTGGACATATGAGCTGTACGTAACACTGGCGATATGCCAAACAAAAGTGAGACGGATAACACGTTCAGTATTCCATGAAAATTATGTTACAAAGCTTCTGCAGTCTTATTATAAATGCTAACGATAATGTTTAGTTATGTAGGATAAAAATGATATTTAAAAGTAAAATACGACAATAAATCATTACGCAGTTTTATAAATTACCGAATGTGTAATATTAATGGTTAAGTGATTAAACCACATAAGATACCATGCTTTGTTTGTCGTTAAAAAATTGTCGACTGATATTAATATGCTCCTGTTTATATAAAATCTGGTCACCAACCCACATTCTGCCCGGGGAAAGGACTGTAGTTCAAGACATTATACAGTTTGGGGGAGGCCTGAGTACTATAGTAACACATTTTTAGTGCATTTGTTTACTTCCCATAACAATATTATACTTTACTATTTGAATTATTTAATGGCAAAGCTATTAAACAGCGAACGGTTCTTAGGTTACCAGTATGCAACAAGATGAAGGCACGTAACTGGGTCATGTACGCGCCAGTTAATCCTAGTTAGTGCGAACATCAAAATTTTTCCTACATAAGGTTACGACACGACCTAGCCCCACTTCCACATGGAACATGCGAACGACCGTTTTATAACTGCTTTGTTTACAGCCTCTTATTGTGCCGACTGTACAGTGTACATCCATCGTGTCATTTGGATGATTTGCCTGTAATCACCATGCTGGGTATGCGGATTGTGCATCGATTAATGCTGCCGTCATCGGCCTGATTATACCGATTATCGGGGATGACTTTGAGAAGTAGAATAATAGTTCAATGACGTGCAATTGTTGAGGATTATGTCCAGCAGTGCTATTGCGTGATTAAAATCGTTAATATCCGTATTCAGTTTTATGGTAATTTAGAAATAAATACACCTAGCAGTTATATTCATACCCCTAGCCCATAGAAATATACGATTCTAGTTTCATGGGTATTAGGAAGTAGGAACTATGAATGACTTTTGGTTCGACTACACCTATACCCGAAAGATAATTGTAGATAACACAAATATTTTTCCGGTGCGGAAATCGAACCCATGGCCTCTTGTCTCCCAGTAGGTGCGGCGCGGCGTCTTGAACAACTACGATACGGAGGCTGTTTGTTACTACAAGTTTTATACTCAAGTTTGGTATTTATACCAATTTATTTTCTCTAAACACAGAAATAAAGAACCTAATATTCCATACGCTTATGCATGTTACATACTTATCAATTGTGAAAATGAATTATCGGAACGTATCGTAATTGCTCACATTGTTATTTTTAATTTTTTTATTTACAATAGGTCCGGCAAACGAGCTAACAGGTCACCTGATGGTAAGTGATCACTGCCGCCCATGAACATCCACAACGCTGGGATTATAGATGTGTTGCCGCCCATCAAATTTCCTTGTATAAAGTTTAGGTGTTAATTCAATTCTATTAGTATGTCGATTGTCAGGCTTGCGGTTCGTTAACTTCCTCATTTCCGTGGCCCTACCACAAATCGATCTTAAGCATTGAATTTGGAATGTGGTTTCTGTTAAACAAGCAGCATGTATATCGAAATATTGTTATTATATAATACGTGTAATATGATTTATAGCGTATGTTTAGGTTCTAAGCTTGTTTCTGACGCCCTATTAGGCCACTCTTAGCACCAAAATAATTTAAGAAATAAATAGATTTTCTTGTCGACATGAAAATTTCACATCGTGTTGTAAAAGTAATTAGTACATTTTCATCCCTTGTTTGTATATCTGTATCATCTAGAAGTCAATATTATGGAAAAAGTGTAAACACATCCCTTCACTCTATCCATCTATTAAATCTAAATCAGATCATAAATGTAATTATTTTTTTTGGGAGTATAAAATAAATATTTGGTTTCCAACGAAAACTAAATCTCTTTGTTAGTTTTATATTTAGCCACTTTGTGAAGCTTCTTAAATGTTTTTCTTCGTCCTTTTGTTCCAATTTCTTGTAACGTTTTTGTACAATGAACGTCTGTGAATTATTGACATCTAGTTACTATCCGAGTTTAATTTCTACAGAAATTAATTAGTTCGTTTCACAAAATATGAGTACTAAAGTCTTTGATGTCGAATTGTTTTATGGGATTCATGGAAAATAAAATCACAAAAAGCTGGACAACTAAGATTTTTATGTTCTGTGCTATATTAACGGTGTCAAGGAAAAGTACGAGTAAATAAAATCATATTTATACAACAGAAGTACTCAACAAACATTTCTAAATAAGTTAATTTTATCGTACGGTTAATGTTGTTCAATATACCCTGTATGTATATTCAGAATGCGACCGAAAATGAAGCCAGGTAGTATTAGTGTGTTTAGATACAATGCAAAAAAAAATTCGCAAAAAAAAGCGAAAATTTTTGTTGTTGTACCTTTTTACTTATCGTCGTATCTGGGTAGTAAATACATCGTTTTCCCAAAATAATAATGTACACCTTTTTATTTTTAAAGACACAATGGTACGCAAGGGTTTACATTATAATTTTAACAAAAACTAGGAATTATCCATCCAAACACGATGACATTTAAAAAAATGCAAAAAAATACTTGTCGCTTTTTTTGAGAAATTTTTACTTGCATTGTGTCTGTAATCACTAAAACTCATATTGCCAATTCTATGCCATCTTGGAAACATTATTATGATGCCACATAATAGTGACTAAACTGAATTTATTGTAGGTACAGTTTCTTTTTAAACAGAATATATTTTATTTACAGATCACCTCTGAGTCGACACCATACAGACTTTAGGTACTTAATATATAATAAATATCAGCGTAATCGATGTACATGCATACAAAAAAGAACCCACTGAACTGATAACCACCTTTTGAAGTCGGTTAAAAAATAAAAAGCCAACGACTTTATACAATTATAAATCACAAACCCAAAATGAACTTTCCGATTACGTATATGTTATCTCTTGCGCGCGTCATGATTCCTAGCGTTATGTCAGCCGATAAGCCACTTTAGTTTATATTACACAACTCGTAAATAAGCTGTTTCATAACGTATGCCTTCTGGAATCAACTTAGTTACTGGCTAATTAGAATGAAAACGAGGACGCCAATAACAATGGGATTAGCTCTTTAAAACGGCAATTAATGTTTCATGTTAAAATTTTGTCACCTTTAAACTTTTGCTCGAGGATACTGATATACTGCATGCATCTCATACGACTGTCTCGGTGGCGTAGTTGTACTACGGTACGATTACAAATTGAGCTTGGATTCGAATCCCGGGTCAGGCAAGGTGATATTGGATTTATCTATTCATTATCAGTCCGGAGTCTGGAATTCGTACCCGATATGGTGATAGGGTAGCCCCCTATAACATCGCGGGACCCTACACACAAGGCGAAACTTGGGTATCCTAGTTGCACCTCTGCCTACCTCTTCTGGCATAATAGGTGATGTTTATGTATGCATCTTATACATGGTAAGAATATGTGTTAATTTTAAAGTATTAAAGTTACTTGGTTCGAAAAGTCCCTGGAAGGTGGAGCCTTAGTTAGTATTGACAAAGGAAAGTTGCAAGCCAGATGCAAGAAGTCTAATGTCAAATAGAACTTGCCTTTAAATGTACTTACTATTTATCTACTAGGTGGAGGTTAGATGTAACTTGAAAATTGGTAAAGTTACGTTGTCGTTGAACAGAATTTTCAAACTATATTGTAAGAATGCTGACTCTATGACTTAGGGCAGTTTCAACCGGGATGGTACCACAACCCCATAAAAAACCTTTGCAAAATGTGCCTCAGATAATCACCTGAATACATAAATAAAAAAATTTTTTGCATGGTGAGTGAGATTTAGGCGTAAGTAAGACGAAGTATCCTCTGTCTTTTTCCTTGCCTCTCCTAACTCATTTCAAAAGGCCGGCACTGCACCTTCGATCTAAGTGTTATAGACTCGTAGTAGTGACGAATGTCCTTGGTATGTCCTATTGGTATGGCTTTCGAAAAGATTTAACATCTTATTCACTTATTATTTTGAAGTATTTCAAAAATTGTGACTTATTATTGTGTTGGTCCAGTAAACAGCTTACCTGATGGTCCAGGTAATAGAGGTGGTTCTGACAATATTTAAAATACGTCAAAGTAATAAGTCAATAAGGTGATAAATGTTTTTGACGAAGGAAGATATGATGATTGTACAATGAAAATAGAGTGCTGCTAAAATTAACTCAATATAGAACACGAACGTCTATCGTGTTTTTTCCTTGTTTCACCTGCCTACACCTACGTAAAGTTGCCAAAACATTTTATTACGTGCGTTCTGGAAAGGATTTGGCCCAATTTTTACGACCGACTGCCTGCATGACGTCAAATTGGAGAGAAATAAACCTGACTAGGTAAAATCACATTTTTAAACTGAAATACAGATTCATCAGCCTTTGATTAAAGGCGATTTTTAGCCCATATGCACTCCCGCTACTTAAGCATAGATAGTTTTTTTACGACAATACTAGACTTTGCTATTAGAATTGTGTATCATTAGATATTTCAAACAAAAGAAGTTTAACAGTAATCGTAAAAAGTTTTGCGAAAATAATAGGAACACTTTCAAGTACCAACATTTATATTAATCCTCGAACAATTTTATTGTTCTTGTGATATATGGTGTGAGTTCGTCGCTAGGCCCCGACAGCGTGTCCTATTTTCTCCTAAGCAACAACCAATATAAATGAGAACACAAAACAATTATTCTTGTCGTCGCGGTATTAAGCACCTTAACAATTAAAAGAGAAACCTTCATAGCAACCAGCAAAGGTGTCGAATATTTAAAAGCTTTTGTGAAGTTGTTGAACCTCTGAATACCGCTACATTTTATTTCATCAATAGCGTTCCTTTCCATACATTTATATATGGAAAATTAATTCAACAAACACATAATACCTATTATGTATTAACAAAACGCCCCTATTATGTTCACATATTATATAGTTTAAATCATATTGTTTGATTAACTAAGTATTATTAATTTATTTTGTCACATAATCGCTTTGAGTTCGATGAACGGTGTTAGAAAAGTCATTTGTGCCTACAAAACCCTTTATAGTAGAATTGGATTTCACTGAAATAATAGAAATCGAGTACCAATAAACAAAATTAAAGTTCAATGTATTTGTACGTACAGCCTTCATTCGAGGAGGTCGGAGATCCCTCTCATTGTAAATTATCCAGGAATGTCATGACAGTTTAATATAGAGATCAATGATTTTCAAGTATCAATATGCGTACACTTGTAAGGCATGATGTGTTGTTTCGGGTAAATTTAGATACACCTGAGATTGAACATTTCAATACATTAATTTAGACTTTATTATCCTCACTTGGCATTTGTTAGTATAATTTGCTTGTAATTAACAGTAATTATAAATAATTAGACAATAAGTGACACATTTTAGAAAAATCGACACAGAAACAACCGGTTTTGGAAGAACATAAACCGATTAGAATAATCTAGTAACCCGTTCATCTTGAACTGTATTCAGGTGAAACGTTACTTTTTATGTCAACGGCTAAATAATAGAGAAACTGACAGTAATCGTATGAGATTGATGTATCTAGGGCTTCTAGAGACGTGCGTTCAGCGAGGGATATGCGAAGATATAAGAGATATATATATATATATATATATATATATATATACGATATCATCATAACATATATAGGTACATATGGATATACGATACATTTTTGACAGCCTCCGTCGCGGGGTTGGTTAGGCGCCAGCTGTAAAACTAGAGGCCGTGGGTACGATTCCTGCACCGCGACAAATATTTGTGAGGCCCACAAGTAGTTTCAAGACTAATTGATCTTAATGTGAGGTCAGGACTATACATTTGTGACTGTTGGATGTAGTTATTATTATTATTTATTTATAATCACAAAGTTAAGGATATCTAAGCTGGTACTGAAATGATGGATCAGTGTTTTATTAGACAACGTAGGTACGTATCAACTGACGAGGTCAGTGAACGCTATCTGCGAACCGTAAGGCTCGCAAAGGCTCATAATGATGTTCAGCTAAACTTTTTTGAGTAAGTGGCATGAAAAATTTAATTAGAGAAACGTCTATTAATTAATATTAAAAAGCTAATAGAAGACAGACAGTACGCCACAAGACAATGAGTAAAATATTTTTGCTTCCCGCATAAACAAAATAAAAAGAGACGAAGAAAGGAAGATGGGTGTTTTTGATGTTAAGCTTTGAACATAACATTTACCTTCACAGCATCCGTTTTTTGGTACTAAAAGTAATTGAATGGTAAGACTAGGCACACATTACTGATACCCGATGTTCTATATCTCTTATACATTGACCGTTATTATTGCTTAGGTCGTTGACTTTATAAACCCTTTTTGAGATAGCAGATGTTTTCTAGTTCCTCTTGAACTTAAGTGTTAATGCTGTAACGAAATGTTTTTTTCTAACTCAAGTTTATGTATACCGTAGGAAATGTAAACAAAACTTATTTTTTTTTAATATTATAGGCTTGCATAAGAGCAAGGATTTTTCCAAGGTCTCATTGGAGCTTATAAAAACTGACAGCTAATTTGCTTTGAAGGGTTTAACGGCTTCTAAGGTAGGAAAATGATGGGTTGTAAGAGGTTGATAAGTCCTTCCGTTTCTAGAACACCAGATGTATAGATTTCACGGACACAGTCACAGAGAGAATCGAAGCAGAAGTTTTTAAGAAGAGAAACTCCCCTGATGTGAAGCTTGACAACTTTGCTCGCATGAAAATACTAGGTAGAAGTGTCCAACTTTTGAGCTCATTAATTAAAGTTCAACAAAAAGTAGTGTCACGAGGCCCTGTTATTTAGAAATAAGACGAGTAATATTGATTAACCTTTTGGTTTTAATCAAAGGTTTTTGTCCTGCTGTTGAACACATGGATTGTCCACATTAAAATAAAGTTTGAGATTTCGTCAATCAAATTAGGCTAGCCGGATTGATATCGACAAACCTTTAAATCCTCTACCTATTGTAACGTGTGAGGATATATCGGGACATATTGTTATACTGAATACATACAAACTTACTTACATCCTACAGTCACATACATATTCCAGATCCCGCACTAAGACGTCTTGTGTCGTGGGTGGCAGAAACTACGAAAGACTTTTCGATCTCACAAACACCCACACCAGAAACATATACCTGTGGATATAATAATAATAATAAAACATTTATTAGTTTCCTTTCTTAACCTAAATTAAAAAACAAAAATACAATTTATAATAATAAAAGCTTAGGCTAGGTAACAAGTGTATTGAGATACTGCTGGTACTTACACTAGGATAGCCCTGTATCATACGCACCAGGATCACACAAATATTTGTTTCGGTGCGGGGATCGAACCCGCGGCCTCTTGTTTCACAGCTGACTTCTAACCAACTGCGCTATAGAGGCTGTCATATGTATTGATAATGAGAAAGATTTAGTATTTTATGACTTAATAATTAATTATTAATAATAAGAAATCTACTGTCACTAAAGCAGTCTCTCCCTTCAACCATAGTAAGTCAACTGTTGAATTTAGGCCTTTCTTAAGGATTTTCATAGCAAACTATTGGAAGCGGTTTCCAAAATTAATGGTTAAAGTCATGAAAGGCTTCATCATCAATCATCGTCATTTTGATCCACAATTCATCAATGATCCATAGGCTTCCTCTAAGTATTTTCGCTGTTTTTTTTGTAAATGATAACTCTATAAAACATCGCAAACAAATATCACGTAACAATTACATCGATAAACGTTTTATTGATGGAAGACAAAGTACTTTAAAACCTCTAGAGATATTTTTATAAAGTGGACGTTTAAACGCAGCCGAGAAATGTGAAACTACACGTGACTAATATAAACTTGTCCATACAAAACGTGGCTGCCGTGCACTGGTTCTTAAACAGAGACATATTTTTTCCTTAAAAATATTAGATTATTTGGTTAATTGGTGCGTTGGTTCACGTTTTATCTCGCACAGTGAGGCTATTCATGCGGGTCCAACACTACACAGAGAAATTTAAAATTCTCTCACAAAGTCTCTCACAAAATTGGTCTACAATAGATTCGAACCTATGTCATTGCGGTTCGCAGCAAAACTTTTGTTTTTCAGAAAAAGTTATAAAGTTTGTTAACAATTTCATTTCAAATGTTTTTGAAATGTTTATTGCGTGGATGGTTTTTGCAATAGTACAATGCAGCGATGACAGCCTTATTTTTGTGCCTGATCCTGATATTCACAGTATGCCGCGATGTTAAGGGTCGAAACTATAAAAATCTAACATGCTCGCTTAGAAATAACACAGCCAGTAAATATGTAAATGGACTTAGTAAATGCTCTGTAATTTGTATTTCATTCGCACCATTTGAGGAATTAAGTGTGCTCGGATTGCGGCCACAGTCGTTACGAAAACTTAGTCCAGTACAGATGGCTTACAATTCTAACATTAGTCTTGGTACCAATTTAACTTTGCCTATCGACCGCGTTAGCTGAGCACGTTAAACTGTACTTCTAGTATTCTTCTTGGAAGGAAATTTATTTCGTACCTATATGTTGCATTTAGAGGACGTATTGTTTCTTATTTCAAGTTGGAAAAATTACATACACACAGATCTCCTTTTTTGAGGTCGATTAACAAACCACAATTATCGTTCATAAAATTTAAATTACCTTAATATCATAATCACAAAACAAAACATTTGCATTACAACATATTCACTTTGATAACAGTTGAGCTTCGCCAATATTAACTTAAGACCTATACTGCACCAACTTGTAAGCTAATAAAGATTCTCCATTCTTTATTCTTAAATTATGTCTAGAGATTTTTTCAAGACAACTGTGATAGCTATTTTACCAGTTCTGCTGGAAAAAATTAGCAGTAAGCAGTCATATGCTTCGTTAAATACGTTATAATCATGTAAAAAAATAATTTTGTATATTGTTCTGTCCTAAATCTATTAAAGTTTAGTATTTAATGTTTGAGAAGCATTTGCAGTCACGGGGTTGGTCTCTGCAGACAATGCGCTCAGTCCTCGTGGAAAAAAACGAGACTTTACTTCCATTCCATCTACGGAATAAGTTACAAACTATTCCGTTTAAAATTCACTGTACCATTTTATGTATCTCCTCTTTAACTAAACACATATTATTTGGGAAAATATGAATTGTTCAAAGAAAAGCTGCTACATAAAAATGTTTACTTTGATGTGTTAAAATATTTTATTTATAGATAAAAGTAGCGATGTTCTTGTCTTTAATACGTAACATTAGAAAGGATTAAAATAACTTTGTTACATAGTTTACTTTGGCTAGACGAAGGCATTTTATTGGACCTGATTTTTAGATAATTTCTATTTATAAGTATTAGGCAAACTTGTTCAATCTCGTTATATTAGTTTTTTGTAGTATAATTGTGCAAATATTTTTGTACAAATATGATTAATGCGATTGTGATTGTTGGTTCGTTGACTGTCATGTTTTTAAACAAACGTTTGATACGCCGGGTTGTGGGATAAGCTAATTATTATCGATTCTAATGGTCTATTCTACGCGGATGTTGCCCCGAGTAAAACCAAACACATATTTTTTCCCAATATAAGAACATAGTTTATATTAAAAGCATTAAGTAACTTAGCGTATAATTGAAAATATGAAACGCGATTAATTTGTTGATTTAACCTAGTAGAAACTAATAAGATGTGATTATATCCCTCCTATTATATCCCTATCACATCATGGGATGGTACACATACTTACGACGAAACATGGGTGTCCAAGTTGCGCCTCTGCTTACCACTTCTGGGAAAAAGGCGTGATGTTAATGTATATATGTAAGTATATCACATAAAAAATAAGAATTTACTATATTTTGCAAGTTATCGTTGGGCTTATGTTCTCCCTCTATATCTACAGCGCAAAGTAGTCGACTAAATTGATAAATAAAATACATTGCGAATGTTATTAAATATGTATAGCGAAAATTAAATATTATTTGATAAATTTCCGTCTCTCTTTTGTATACCCTCTCTTTCTAATCTCTTTTTGTATACCCAAAATCAAATGTTTAAATATAATATTTATATTTATTTTTGTTTATTTTTTTGTATTGTATTGTATCAGCCCATATACGACCCACTGCAGGGCACGGGCCTCCTCTACAATCGAGAGTACGATTGAGAGTGGTTAGGCCATATAGTCAGCATGTAGGCAGCCGAGTCTGGTCCGTTACCAACAGGCCACCACGTTTAATTTCTACCCAAACTAAAAATAATACTTAGTAAAATAGACGTCTATTAATGCCTATTGTTTCTTACTTGTTATATTTCTGCTTGGTCTAGTTGAAAATGGTGTGCTTGATGTTAACTTGGCAGGAATCTTATGACACGAAGAGGTCCGTTTGGGTCGTCGCGTCGCGTCGTATCATATCGTTTGAGAAAGATAATCACAATTTGTGTTTTTTTATTGCATAGGTTCGGCAAACGAGCGAATGGCAACGAGCACCTGATGGTAAATGATCACCGCCGCCCATGAACATCCATAACGCTGGATCATGGATGTGTTGCCGGCCTAATTGGGAGGGGAGCGGGAAGGAAAATGGATGGGAAGAGGAAAGGGGTGTTGGGCACCCGGCAATCTCACACACCGAACGAGACGCGATAGGACGTTTCAGAAACTAAGCAGAAATAAAAGGCTCCCGTCATTAGAGACAAAGACAGGAACTGTGTGGGCAGTTGCTATTTATTATCGGACGGTATCACGCTTTTTAGTAGAAGAAACAAAAACTTCCACGTCAGTTGTGTATTGTTATGTCTAGAATGAAATATAAAAACAATTTTTCTCATTTCTAATCTTTTTTTAATGTATCAGTCCTCTAACCAAATTATTCAAACATATTTCTAATATTTTTCTTATTTCTAATCTTATTTAAATGTATCAATCCACTGCCCGAATTATTCAAACATATTTTTAATATATTCAATATCGTATTATATAAAAAGGGAGTTCAGTGAACCGACGACAGATTGTACGTATCTGTGATCGAACGATTATTACGTTCCCAAAAATAGATCAAAATTTGCTTTTGTGTAGCTTTGGCTATGTAGATTGTAATACATTGTATTTTAATATTACGACATTCAACCGGAGATGTGAATGTTTCTTGCTTTTGTAGGTACATTATACGATTCATATTTCACAAAATAGAACTAGATTCTGAGAAAAAGGTTACAGGAAGTCCCAAGATTAAAAGTACAATTTGAAAGCGTACTTTTAATGATATCAGTTTCCGATCAAAGGAGTTAAGTAATTTACACAGTCAGGTCATAAGTATTGTCACACAGTAAAAACTTTTCTTTTAGAATGCTGGCCACAAAAAAGTTTATTGAATTCGAATTTCGAATTGTTCATGAAAATAAAAATGTATACTTTTTAGAATTTTACTCATTTTTAAATATGGAGTGGACGCTTAAAGAAGACCGTGTTGCAGTTATTACGTTGCATCGTTGCGGTTACGCGCCAATTCAAATTTTTGACATACTGAAAAATTTGAATATAACCAAAAGATTCGTTTATCGTACCATTAAACGATACAATGAAGACTCTAGTGTAGATGACAGGTCAAGAAGTGGTCGCCCTCGGTCTGTTAGGATTCCAGCAGTGATAAAAGCTGTGAAGGCGCTAATTCAAAGAAATCCCAAACGTAAGCAGAAACTGTTGGCCCTTCAGATGGGGTTAAGCAGAACCACGGTGAAAAGGGTGTTAAATGAAGACGTCGGGCTTCGGGCATATCGAAGAAAAACAGGACATCGTTTGAATGCTCGTCTAATGGACCTGAGACTGAAGAGATGCCGCGCTTTGTTGAAGCGGTACGCGGGAAAAAAATATCGGGAAATTCTTTTTTCGGATGAAATTTTTTTTACCGTATAAGAGAGCTACAACAAACAAAATGATAATGTGTACGCACACAGTAGTGAAGAAGCGAGCAACCGTATTCCACGTATCCAACAAGGTCGCTCATGGTATGGTTGGGAGTTTCTTATTGGGGCTTAACAGAGGTACATTTTTGTGAGAAAGGTGTAAAAACGAATGCAGTTGTGTATCAAAATACAGTCCTGACGAACCTTGTGGAACCTGTTTCTCATACCATGTTCAATAACAGGCACTGGGTATTCCAACAAAATTCGGCGCCAGCTCATAGAGCGAAGAGCACACAAGACTGGCTGGCGGCGCGTGAAATCGACTTCATCCGGCACGAAGACTGGCCCTCCTCCAGTCCAGATTTGAATCCGTTAGATTACAAGATATGGCAACACTTGGAGGAAAAGGCGTGCTCAAATCCTCATCCCAACTTGGAGTCACTCAAGACATCCTTGATTAAGGCAGCCGCCGATAATGACATGGACCTCGTTCGTGCTGCGATAGACGACTGGCCGCGCAGATTGAAGGCCTGTATTCAAAATTACGGAGGTCATTTTGAATAAACTTTAGTGTCATAAGAATCTATGTTTTGTTAAGTTCATTTTGGTATATAAATGGTTACATAATGAATAAACTTGTCTCAATTATTTAATATTAAACATGTGATAGAATTTATGACCTGACTAGGTATTTCAGTAATATTTAAAATGATAGACTTCGATGACTATCTAGCAACACGAAATGGCCCCGTGTATCATTTACGCGTTTTAATTTTTCTTGTCACAGTACATTGCTGTAATTCCATATATTTTTGTCATACCGTATAAATCAGATATATTTATCATTAAATGATTTGCTAATTTATGTCTATTTGCTCGTTTACCAGACCTATTGAATAAAAAAAGAAAAAGAGTTAGCATGTATTTTTTAATTATTGTATGCCAAACTTAAATAATAAGAATATATAGAAGAGACTTAAACCTATGACAATCGGCTGCCTTTTCTATGGCGATCTCTGCTACACCACTTTGAGGTAGAGTGAAATTAACAAAAAAGAAAACCGAATTTAATCGTGAGAAGAAAAAAAAACACAATATATACAGCAAATACATAAGCTTAGTGCTTATAATAATCTTATAATAATAAACATATTACATAAACTACAGAAAACGACAAATAACCTCACAATCTGGCAGTGGCGAAGGCTCCATATAACTCGATTCCCTGCGGCTTACCTTTTGTAATTTATCATTACACTATAAACAAGCAAATTTTTCAAAATTATTTATGTAATATCTAAACTCATTTTATTCAACGACATCTGTCGGCCACATAGGTAAATATTACTGCGGAGGCGCATAGCAAACTCCTAATTAGATTGCGCCGCGTTGCGACCTCTGGCGAATTACTGCCAAAATTGTTCGGCTTATTCAATAACAATGGCGCGGCCCGTGCGCCGACCGTCCGCGTCGGCTACATGTTACGCATTGGTGTGACATGGTTGTGTATTTTGCAACAAATCACGCAAAATTGTACCTTAAACTTATCATGATTTAAGGTTCAATTTCCGTTAAAGAAGTAGGAGGCATGCTGTGAATCTTCAGCATTTTGTGTCTTTATGTGTGTATTTGTGTAGATATCACTGCATTTGTAAGTGTTGTATTAACATTTTGACAGTATACGAGTATTAGCTGGTTCACGCATTTAGTTTTTAATGTTTTAAATTACAAAATGTACATAAATATTAATAGTATTATTATGTTGTAATGGAAATTAATAATCGTGAGGGACGTACCTACATGTTTAGATTGTCAATTTCGGAAATAACGTTACTGTTTAGATTTTAGGAAGTGCTCGACTACTAATAATACAACTAATAAAAGCGCGGCTAACGTACTTGTTAACATTGTATCTAGATCATTAATTTTTCTTTATTAATCTTATATTCACTTGCGGTTTAAAAATATACTTTTTTACTTTTCTCATGATGACATTGCAACTTTTGTATATTGGAAATATTAAAATATAATTGACGACCGCAGTACGTAGATGCCGTCATACGAAACGCAATCGTTTCGTTTGGTGAGTGAGATTGTCGGAGGAATAATTTGCTGGCGGTTGGATATGCACAAACGTCCGGATATAAGGATACACGTACAAATTATGTAAATGTGTCGCGTTTCGGGCTAATTCTGTGAAGCATCTCACGATAAGTTGATCTACTCAATGTGGACTGCACTATGTTTACTATCAAGTATCAGTCGCATTGTCTTCCCTATGTAGGGCCAGTAGGTATAAACAAAATAAACACACTTATTTCGCGTATTGAGCTTCGGCTTCCCTTTTTAAAAAAATCACCCTTCGCCACTGCAATCTGGATTAAAGTACGAGTGTTTGGTAAGTGCGTAGTATTTTTCTAGGTAACTAATGTCGTCCTGTGAACCACGAAGCAGGAGTCTTCTAAATGGAAATTATAGCGACTCCCCTCCACCCACTTAACTATCTGCGACGCACGGTACACCGAGCTACAACTTGGATAGAAATACGAAATGTTTTATCTTGCCTTGTCGCTCTTGTTGCAGTATCGTACAGAGTTCCCAGGTGCGAGTCAGTATCACATCTTGGGACGGAAATAAGTTCAGCCTTTTTAGAATACAGATAAATAATTAATACCAGGTACATTAGATACAGATAATTATTGTGTACATTTTTTAAATACGAATGCAATAAAATATTGGATGAATCGACATGTAGTGGAGTTCAGTGTTCTTCATTATACTTAGGCTGAAGTTACAGTGTACAGCCTTATATCAATACAGTGACTATAAAATGTTCACTGCTAGATACAGAGCATATTTTTTTTTAATTGCAATGAATGGCGAGACGAGTATGTCATTCGCCTGATGGTAAGCGACACGAACGCTCATGAACCATAGCAAAACTAAAGAACACCATGAATTACAAAGAAATGTTTGGCTTTCCACTGCGCTCGCCATCCTAAGACTTAAGAAATTAAGTGTCATTACGTCTAGTAGTTACTCCGGCTATAAAGTTCTTTAAACCGGAACACAACAGTGAATTTACACTGTTGTTTGACGGGAGAAATAGACATTGCGCTGGTACCTATCCAGGCCACCTTTCACATAGAGAGACCTATCATCACTAAATTTGAAGTAAATAAAATTGATCATTGACTCTCTCTTCCTCCACCATCAGTTTGTAAAAATAGTTGTTTACTATGGTACAGTTTAAGTACAAAGCCTTTTCGTAGGAAAAACATGTGACGTATATGTTGTGACGACATTAGTCCAAATGTATACGAGAAAACTGTTCGTAGCTCCCCGTTGAGAATTCTTAAAAACAAGGTTTATTTATAAACACGAGTTGGATGTTGCTTCTCGTAGATTTTTATACTGGTAAACAACTTAATATTAACGTCAAAACATTGAGTATTTACTTTGGTTTCGTAAGATTTACATTTTACAGAAAAATAGGCATCTGGTCAGCGTGGTTATATGGTCTAACCCTTCTCAATCGTACTCTAGATTGTAGAGGAGGTTCGTGCCTTACAGTAGGACGTATATGGGCTGATACAGAACTGGCATTATTACTCAAGAGTCTAGTAGCTCTGTTAAATCGCCTAATACTTTGTATTGTCGCTGGATGCAATTTCACCTTAATTTAAAGTGAAATACTATAAGTATGTGTGAAAAGGTGCAAAGGATGTGTTTTAAAAGTAAATAGATACATAAGTCATGTAGAAGAGATTAGCAGTTAGTACGTGTCTTAATATAGAAACAGTTGGACTCAACACCCACTGCATTAAAGTGTGAGCGTCAAATGCGGTGATCCATAGAAAACAACGTGAAGAACCCACGTCCTCATAGCAGTTATTGCAAGGATTAACGAACTGCGTAATTATAAATAATATATTAAACATATTTGTGATTAAAAATATATTGTAGGCTGTTGCTTTATCTCAAAGTAATTCAATACACTAAATCACCTGTGATATTTACGTCCAAACAAAATTTCTAAATCCAAACTGTTTACTTTGTTTGTAAGAACCAAAAGAAACTGTATATTTTAGTATTTGGTCACTTTGACATTGCGACGTGTACTTTTGATACTTTCGCTTCTTTCACATATAAATAGAATCGTTATTATACCGAATTACTGATCAATGTCAACTTGTCTCGAGACTACCTACCGATGTGTTATTACGCATTGGCAATAGCAATCTTGGGGATGTCTCATGTTTCCCAAATTAACCTGTTTATACTCGTATCGAACAAGTGATCCAATTGGTATAATGTTGTCTAGGTCGCGACCACAGCTTGACGTCTGTCCGTCATTACATTATTAACATATGTGCTGTATTTCGTATTACGTTGCAAAATTGCGTACGATATTTTGTTCTGCCTCTCATGCTTAAGGTTCTAATGGTAACTTTCTTAATAAATTTCTTAATATTATTGATATAGGATTTTCATTCCTTTGCAGTTTGTTCGTAATTGATTGTTTCCCAATTTTGCATAATCTTTTTTTATTTTTCTTTCTTAATTCTATTACCTAGTCTGTCTCGACTGTTGTTATGATAATAAATAACAGTATGGGCCTAATAGCAGTCTGTAGCTTTTTCATCAAAGCACAGGTTACCTGCATGCCTTCTAGAAATTATCCGCCACAAGTTAAAATGACAGTAAACGTTTCAAATCGTGGTCAAAACGTTTATACCATGCAGACACCAATTACGTCGACAGATAAATAAATAAATAGTTACACCCAACAGGTACATACATAATACTACGAGTATATTTGTCTCAGTGCGGGGATCGACCCTGCAGCCTCTTGTTTCACAGACGGCGCCTAAAAAACTGCGCTATGGAGTTATTAAAATAAGAACTTGATGGTGATAAATAAATCACAATATTTTTAAAGTAATTCTTCAATATCCATTAGATTGTATTAAATGCAACACATCTCGTGCTCAAGAACGTGAAGTACATTTGCGTCTTGATTCGGTGCGCTATTAATAAACTCGTTATGTAAAAGTAAAGCGTTTTTTCATCCATTTCCCTTCGTGAAAGGGAAGCCCTTCAGACAATTTAGGCGAGCGCGACCCGTGACGCGATTGGTCACGAGTAACCACCATCGCCTTGCTGCCGATTGCTTTACCTTTGTCTCGATATTCTTACAATGTACATATTGTTAAAATATAGCAATTAGTACTGCTGTTTATTGACGGAGACGATTGGAAATGTCTTGACTAGTGGTTACGGAAAGTTATGAAAAATTCACGTGGTTTACGTGCAAGACGGTTAAAAGAGAGAACAAACATCTTTTCTACATTTCTAGTGTATTCATGAATACAAAAGTTTAAAGATGATAACCAATTATGATAATTTCCTTCCATGACTTCTCAAAATTTTAGACTGAAACGTAATAAAAAACAAAGTGCATCTATTTTTTTATTGAAATATATAATTGAATTTTTGATAAAGTACTCAATTTATTCATGTTTTCACTCGTCCACATTCTTAATAAAAACTGTTTCCACGAATACTTTTGTTTATTAAAAAGAAACTGCGATATAAATATGATATTATAATTTATTGAAGCCTATAGATCTGAACAAAAATAAAAAGACAGAGGTCGTTGACCAAGACGTAAATTGTGTGGGCCTAGATATATATGGGGATTACTAGAATTTTTATGTCACTGCGGGATGCCGAAGTGTACTTTGCAACAATATCCATGTACCACTTAGAAGCTCATATATTGCCATCGGCTTATACGTGGGGAAAATCGATAGAATAGAGTATTATTTGTCAGCATTTTCTTTATTTACTCTATGGATATTATGATTTGTTGGAAATTAGAACATTTAATTGGTGAGTTGAATAGTTGACCGCATGTAAATATGTGCGGTGGCCTGTTGGTAGCGGACCAGACGCGGCTTTTTTTTGTTTTTTATGTTCACGGCGGTCGCGGGTTCCAATTCCAGGGCACACCTCTGATAGATAATTATCAATCACCACGCACTATGAAGGTGAAGGAAAACATCGTGAGGGAACCTGCATATCGAAGCGGTTTGAATGATCTTCTATGGGTTGTAAAGACCGCCACCCGTACTAGGCCAGCGTGGTGGATTATATGGAGGCTTGTGCCCTGCAGTGGGTCGTACATAATAAATGGGCTGATAAAAAACAACATAATAAATGAAATCTAGTATACAAAATAACATAATTCTAATATTTTAAAAGCACTGGCGGGCGTCCAAGCATAGTTTTAAGTGGGGGTCATTGGTGACCATCCAACAAGAGAAACCAATAATGGTATGGCGCCGGGCGGTCACTCGCAAATGAGGCTGCTTTTCGCCTTGTGATCTCGCACTATACATAAAGTGGAGACCGCCACTGAGGAGATTTTGTAGGTATGCTGACGTAGGATTTGTTAGGGACTCGGTCCGGCGCAATAAGTAAAGGATTGAAAGGCTGGTTACACCAGCGTTCCCACTTTCCCCGAGATAACGAAAATGAAGCTTAAGAGCTCGTGAAAAAGTATGTTTGGGATGAGGGACTTAAAAACGGAACGGGCTTAAAATTTAGAACATTGGAAATGGTTTCTTAGATTTACGCGAATCTTACACATGAAATAAAACGAATTCCTACGGATTTTATCGCCAATTTAATTTAATTTTTACAATTTTTTATTTCCCGACGTTTCGATCACTTACAGTTTTCGTGGTCTGATCCGCCAGGTGACCAAAATTAAATCAAATTGGCGTTAAAATCCGTATGAGTTCGTTTTATTTCAAAACATTTGAAATATTTGTCTTATTTATTTTTATTCAAGATTTAAATCAAACACGAAATCAATATAACATAACAAATTACTTTATTGTGTAATGTTAATCAATTTATCAAAATCTTTGAAATATTAAGATACGGATAAGATTTTTTTAATTTTCAAATCTAATGTTTGTTTAATGTATATAATCGGAAAATATGAATGATAATCTTGTTAAAGAACAGTATCACCCGAAAATCTAGCCAAACAATACAAATTGAATTACAGGACTTGCATTCAATCTGCTAATAATTTTATATTATCAATATGCTTTATAACTTTACTGTGCCAGAAATAATCAATAATGGTAATTAATTTCTGTGATTCGTACTCTTTGTTATTTGCAATATTAATAAATATTGCCTTTGAGCGGTAAGACCGCCAATTGTACTTTTTAAGTATGTGATTTTCTTTTTTTTGTATTTTTTGTGTGCGCAATAAAGTATAAATAAATAAATAAATCGTATATAAAATATTTATAATCGTATATATCATATTCTATCCAACTGCGGGTTGACGGACTTACCATAGAAATTCTTGTAAAAATATAATATACCTACGCAATTTTTTCCACGTCAATTTAAGAGTTCTCGCAGGACACCAAAAGTCAGAAGTGTGCTCTGGAATTCGATGCCGCGACCATTGTAGTGATAGTTCCCGTCCGATCATCAACAGGCCACCAATCACTTTTTTTTTTTATATCCTTTATTGTACATTATATAAGCTTAACATAAAAAAAACATATAACTTAATAAAACAATTATTTTTTAATTAGTATTTTCTTCAGTCAGCTTTATTAGGCATCTACACGTAAAACGCACACGAATGACCTTTGTCAAAGCACCCTGTATAGTAAGAATGAAAGAAAGAAACGGAAGTTGAAATCGGGAGTACTTTGGGTTCGCAAATTGCGTCAGTAGGAGGTGCAAATACCGATTGCCGTGACCTGGTTTCCACCGAAGTATTCAAGGATGGCCTCTGATGATATCCTTCGGCCAACACCATTGAACACTTCAAACATTTTTTAACCTTTACATTTTTACCGATCAAACGTTCTGCATCGACAATTTATTTTAACAATAGGTATGTAGTATTAATTCCAATGTTTTTGTTGTTGTATCATGAAATTAATATACCTCCGTTTCATAATGACGTTTTGTTATTTAACGAGACACTAAAACTGTCCTTAATACGCCAAGCTAAGTTAGACGCTGTTAGTGCCCCTTAAAACTTAAAATGGCGTGAATTGTGATTGTGTATTCATTGTAATGTTGTTGACAAAACATTTTTTCTTTTGTTATTTACGTAACAACCTTCAGCCCAGCCGGGCGTGTAATGTCTAGATCAATAGATTAATTTCAGTGCCAAGTAGGTAAAATAATATCGGCTCAAAAGCGAATAAATCATGCGACATTGCGAGATATTGTGTTTTACATTTGATATGAATGCGGTTGGCCTAGTTAGCGCTAGTCCAGCTATTCATTCATCATTTACGCGGTGCGGCGCGGGAGGGGTCCAAGGCTTGCAAGCTGACGTCACAGTGTTTGGTTTAAAAATTACACCCCTCCTTCTTCACACTGCCCCGCTGAAGTCCTTTCTCGTGACCTACTGACCCAAAACGGGTATCAGTGACGTAGGCAGTACAACCCTGATAACAGCTGAATATCCGCGATAGGGGATTTATACTGGAGTTGAATCGAAACCTTTTTGCACGGTTGGTTTTGTGTTTTCAATGGAAGGTCTAATATAATTGATGCGTATTTGTGTGCATCAGGGCTGTAGAGTGACCGCGACCCGCTACCTTTGCGGTAGTAATTATTAATACCACAATATAGACCTACAGCCGTAGATATTACGGTCTGTATTGTTTTTGCAGATGAAAATTTTAAAATAGAATGCAATCTTATAGCCGCAGTCTACTTGCAATAAATAATTTATTGTCTGACTTAAATACATCTTGTTTATTGTCGCGTTGTGGAGAACGTATCATGATTAGCATAACTTTTTCTAGTTTAGACTGCCGAATGATCTGAATATGTAGTCAAACTCCTGAGTAAGGGAGATTTCGAATATGTAATTTAGGATGAGATGTACACGCTTGCATACATACTTATTATATTCTTTGTCTAAAATAAAACTCTTCGTGGATTTACTAAGATTTAATCACTTTAATTAGGTTCCTCGTAGTAGGAAATCCTTTTGGGTAAAACAGTCAAAACAAATATATATCAGGAAAGTCAATGACACGAATCATTAGATAAAAATACTTTTCTCGAAGTAACCGAAAATAAATCCCCTTCCTATGAAACTTGCCCAAACTGACTTGTCCTAATTAGTTGGTCATATTTCTAGAGTAATCCAAGGGGGTTTCACACTTGTATAATTATAATATTATTTTTGTTTGTGATGATGTTTCTGTATCTGTACCCTATTAATAGCACTTCCTTTGCGTCTATTTTAGGTTATTCGTTGGTCTAGCACAGACAATGAAAACCAATGAAAACTGATAGCATCGGTGAAAGGTTTTGTTGACGCTTAGATAGAGATCTATTGATTGTAATGTAAAGATTTTTGTTCTTGTGATGAAACGAAAAACATTATTTATTTATTTTCGAAATATTGTAAACGAAATAAAACGAATTCTTACGGATTTTATCGCGAATTTAATTACGTTTTTATTTTTTTTAATTTCCCAACGTTTCGATCACTTTACAGTTTTCGTGGTCAAGGGGCGGACTGGATAAAATCCGTAAGAATTCGTTTTATTTCAATGTGTAACATTCGCGTAAACCCAAGACAATATATTGTAAACGATTCAACATCGTTTTCAAGTTTTAAAAACAAACTCCGCTCTGCTATACTAAACATCTTGTTGAATATTTTATTTCAAAGACCTTTTAGCCTTTGTAGTTTAGGTAATAATTTCGTAATTTGTTCAGTTCTTTCGCAAGACGTACTTAGTAAAATGTATGACGACGTAAACACGTGACTTGTTACGGTTCGTGTTCATGATTAGAAACAATCTGACACGCATAAGTTATGGTAATTTATCACTAGCGCGTCACTGTTGACAAGCATTCGGAAAATGTTGCTGGGAAACTGGCAACGACCGACGTGTTTCCATTACATCACATTTAAGAAAAAAAATATTTACACCAAAAGTACATATTATCTTTTAAAATACGAATTAATTAACTTAAATTCAAAGTGCTCTAAATTCAAAAACACTAAAGCATTGGCTTTCTTTTTTAATATTTCGTTTTTATTTTATTGATTCTACAATTGTATATAATGTTTAAATATAAAAACTAAATGATTGTTATTTATTTATTGAACTAATTTATTTATAAAAAAATAGTGCACACAATAAATACTAAATCATAATACTGTTCAATATTTTATACCTAAAATGTTTCAAACGGCAGAACCATTGCTATCGACATCCTTTTTTAAACTGTCATGAAATAGACACAAGAAGAGGAGATTGACAAAGAAAGGATATTGTATGAATGTTCATGAATAATTTATACCTACTGAAATTCAATGTAATGTTTCAATTTGTAAATATAATTATGCACATAGACAATGGATATGGGGTACGTCTTCGTAAGGCCACTGAACTTATCGACTAATATTTTATTAACTCTTATTTTATGTTGCGCAAGCCTTTGTTGCCCCTAAGCGATGTCTGATGTAATAAATACTAGTTTATAAATTATTATATTTTAGTTCAAAAGGCCAGATTTAATATTTATACTGTATTTATTTGACATGGGATCATAAAATATACTTTTTTGTTTGACTAAATTACTCGATTGACAGTGTTTCATGAAATGCGTTGACAAATTAATTATTTAAAGATAATTGATAAACTAATCTTAAAATGTATCACGTAGATCCAAAAAAGTTATTAAGACAAATTGTTATTTAATAATGTGTTCTTACAACCTTAACTCTTTCCACATTACCTATGAAGTTGCGTATTACAATATCATCCCAATTTCCATGCGACGTGTCATGTTATGTATGAAATGTCGGTGGCGGAAGCTGGGGGATCGATAGGTGCATCCAGGTCGTTAACCCCTGTTCGCTGTTCAACTTTGGTTTTAAATAGACGTGCGGCCTCGGATCACATCTGCTCTATAAAGTATACCTTGATGGTACCACCACTGCATTGCGGATCGGCCCTCGAATGACACCGCCAAACAAGCTGCCTTATATGAGAACTTTTACTTTGAACTGCTACAAATAAACTCTACATGAAGTGAGGCTTATAAATAATACAATTTATGCATTTGGCAGTAATCAAGTAATAGTTAAGTAATATATATAGTAAAAATAAATGTGAGTAATTAAATATTCGGGCCTTCAAAGCGTCTAATTTTAGAAAAGTATTACAAATGATATATTTTCATCCAGTGGTTATATAATATTTATTTAAAAGTGGCGTATTATATATTTGTGTAAATATATTAAAGACTTATGCTAGTGCTAAGAAACTAAAATTGGAATGTTTTTATGGGGTTGTTAAATTATTTCGTTCAGAATATATGCCTACTTATATTCTGAACGAAAAAGGGCGGCAAGATAAGTTTTAATTGTTAGAGACTTTTGACTTATTACTTTAGAAAAACAAATAAAAAATGTTTTAGAAGTAAAACAAAACGTACATTGTTTTTTATTGAAAGCAAAGTTTAAGTTTTTATATTGTTGTTTCTATTGGCGGAATTTCTAAAAAGTATTTGTTTGTTTCAGTATTTAATAAAAGTCAAATTGTAAGAAAATTTGTTAGTTCTCCAACACAATACCAATACTGATTTTGCTGTGTCTTATTACAATATGAATGTATACTCTACAACTGCCTCTTTACCATTTTTTTGTATGTTTACAACACTCAAAACCACATTGTATTACTCAAGATTTTATTACATTTCAAAAGTATGAATCCTTGTAAAAAAAGGAATTATATAAAATTATAAATGTAGAATGTTAGTCACGTGTGCGTGGGCGGGAGACGTGTGGTGCAGGTGTGTGCGATGTGTGGTTTCAACGGGTTTCAGCGTGTAGGCGGAACACAGAAGGAACAGTTTTAAACTAAATTAACGTTTTAACTTATTTTTTAAGTTTTTTTTTTTGTGTGTAGTTTAAGGTTTTATTACGGTTTGTGATTGATGTGCGATTTTGTTGGATATTGATTGGATAATATTTTTTTAAGCTTTATGTGGCAGTGAATGAATTACTGATGTGTATCGAAGTAATAAATATTATTAAAAGTGTGTTATGTTTTATTAAAATATTGGAATAAATGAGGAGAGGAATTAAAATCAGAAATATTTCATCATATTTTATTGAATACGAAAATTCTTATTCGACAATAAAAATATCTTAAATCTAATTGATTTAATAATTAGACTATCTACAAAGTATACGGTAATATCAATTAATGCACGATAATTTTAATAGACAAATAGTCCGTTCTATAGATATATTACAACCAATGTAGGAGAGCCGGTAACAGACGACATTTTGTATTAGTTACCGGCCCTTCTACATTTTAAAGGTGTATATCAAATTCAAAACCGAGTGCAAAGTGACAATAATTAATTATTTACTCTACTAGATGTGATTTGACAACGCTGTTAGTACATTATCTCATATAGCACAGCTTTTAAAGTGTTTTAAGGTACAGAGTTCTTATATTAATAGTATACATTACAACTAGATCTACTTAGATAAAAATGTGGAAAGGCACTATGCTTGAATTTAACAAAATTATTATTTAAATACATTATAACACCCTGACTACACATTAAACTAAAATAGGTAGAATTACAAATGTTAGAAAGACTGTATGCAAATTGCCGGTTACTTTAGTTTGAAATCATTTAAAATAAAGACACGGTTGTTTGTTTTTAACAAGTAAGTACATAGTAAGTAAGTTGCGTTGGGTGCATAAGACTGAAACAATGATATCAACCAGCAACGTCAACAACAACATCCCCTATCAATACTTAACAGACCGATAACGAATTTCAAATGTTCACACAGTCTTATGTATTGTCCCCTAATTAGAACTATACGTGTCACAGCTCCGCTAACACGAAGCGAGCCGCGCGGTGTGCGGCACCGACGCTCTCGTCTTCGTCCCTGTTGGTCCTCGATGAAGACATCATTACATCGGCTTATATTCTTGCAATTACCGATATTCTACTGATATGATGAAAACGCATCTCTTTAGCGCTTTTTAGTCTACTCGTAAATCGTAACCAGTCTTGATCTCCGCTCATATTCGGTCCGAAGTTGTGAAAATTCGCTCCAATATTTACCGGTTGAGCCCCGTGGAGTCGCAGCACACGGCGTAGCGCGGCACCCTCTGTGTCGGCAGGCCGGAGAGACCGCGGACATACGTGTACGTGATTGGGGGTCGCAGGATGCGTTTCGGCTGCTGCTGCTTCTTGGGTGGACGTGTTCGTTCAGTCGGGGTGCACGATTGGGAGCGGCTCGTCAGATTTAGGCTTTGAAATACACGGCGAAGAGATACGGTAGACCGGTGGCGGCGATGACGCTCGGAGCCGTCACTGCCGGACTCACTTGCAGAGCACGAGGAGCGGTCGTCTGTTCGACCAGTATCCCCGGACACACTGTCAGAACTGCTGGAACTGCCGACGGAGTCAGCATCAGCAGCACGTCTCGTAATTCTTCTACTAAGAGCTTTCAGGAGGCGGCCACCCCGCGGAGTGGTGATGGTTTCCGTCATCTCCTCCATCGGCGGGCAGACAACGATCTTAGGCGTCACAGATTCACGTCGGTTTCCTTTAGCAGACCGCTGCTGTTCCACCATGTTGACCGGCAAGTCACCGACAAACTTCTCACTCGACACAAAATTGATTCCAAGCTTGTTTTTCATAGGGTCGTTAATTGCACAATTTTCAGGTGTGGAAACACCGGCACTTGTAGTGCAGTAAAATGTAGGCGAAAATGTTGTTGAATTGAAACTTTTCCGCTCGTCGCGTGTGGTTTGGGTCGCAAGAGCGCAAGGATCGTCTCGTGAAGATTCGTTCCGAACTGATTGTTGAAGCTTCAGCCGAGAGCTTTATATAGGTTTTTTGGGGCATGCGCAGAAGCGATCGGTGCGGACGTGCACTGGAGCGAATGCTGCACATCCGTCGGCGCCAGGATACCGTTCCCTCCCTCTACTAAACTAAAGACACCATTTAAATGAGTTTATGGATGAGTTGCGATGAACATTTATGTATTTGTCCAGCACTTAGGTACTTCAACCCCATTTTCTAGCATATATTTCAAGTCCATTATTTTATAATTTAAGATTTTTATAAATATCTCAATTACCTATACTTCATTTATAATCAATGTACACGTGTTTTATCATTTTCAAAACCCACTGATGTTTTATTTACGTATAAAGGCAGCCCTATTTTAATGAGAATTCAGTTACGTTAATTCTGTGACGTTCACGTTGTTATAACGTTTATTTCCTTAAGCATTGTCGTATGTAAATAAGTTGGCGTGAAGAATCTCGTGCGACACGTGCCGTTTCTGGAAAATAACGCCTTCTATTTTTATTGTAGCAAAATTTAAGATGGTATTTAGTAGGCGCTCAATATATTCTGTACTGTATCCATTCGCATACGTTTTACTGCAGTGCACGTGCCGCCTCTACAATCGAGAGTAGATACCATTGAGAACGACGCTCAATAGGTACATTGATTCACAAAAAAATGCTGTAATATATTTTAACACCTAAAGTATGCTTCTTATTTCCAATTTTATAATATACAGGGTGATATTGACATTTGTAATTTAATTTTTGCACATGTTTTTTATTTTTGACATTGCACAACATAATCCGAGACGCTTTTTTTTCAGAGTGAAAACTAAAACGCGACTTTTGACACAACTACCAAGCAGTTTTTTTTCAGACTTGGTACAACATTACCTTGGGTGGTTAGGAACATACCATAACATACAAACTATATGTCAATATCAACCGATATATTATATTGGACAGTATATAAATATATCATGCATATATGCTTGAAAAGTATTGGTATTCACCGCCCACAAAAACAAGTGAACTCTATTATAATTTTGGAGCGGAAATAAGTTTTGCAAACTGTTACTGGCACTAGTGGAGATCTGTTCAATCCTTTGGTCACACAGACAAGCGAGGAATGAGCTTATTTATTAACATTGTTAATCAACATCTTTATATGTATATTGCTTTTATTAAATTGAAGCATGTAGCGCGCAACAATAAAATAGAGAGTGTTATAATAATAGGGTTTTGTGAGAGTCAACGTTCTGTGTCTTTGACTTATCAGGCTGACCATTTCGGTCATAATAAAGTTAATGAACTTGAATGAACCGATAATGAATGTTGTCACTTTAAATATTTAATTGTTCGGTTACTTGAACAGTTGAACGCAAGTTCAATGATTTGACAAACTATAGTATTTGTTAATTATATGTATGTATGTCACAAAAGTAAAAAAAGTTGCTTTAATACGTATTTATTATTGAAATAATATTACAGATTATTTTGTGGCTGCTTCTTTTAAAGAATATGAATTTAATAATATAATTATCAGCTAAAACAATTTGTGATAAAGATTAAACAAAGGAGTCTATTTAGACGAATGATGATATTAGTTAAACATTAATTGAGACCTTGTTTTATAGCTTTTGTAAAATGTAATTTATAAATCTATATACTGATTTAAGATGTAGCTTTAAAACTATTATTCTGGTTGGTTTAAATATCTAAAACTGTAAAAGAACTTCATAGTCAAAATGTTGACATCTCATTGAACCATTACGAGTAAGCCGTGTAAACAAACTTACGTACGAACTGACCCATGTCCGCATTGGTCCGACGCGGTAGGCTAAACCTAAAGCTCTTTTCATTACGTATGGACTATGCTCGTCAGTAGGATGCAAATACATTGATCCAGTGGGTAGGTAAACCATTGCATTGTTTTGTTTTGGGTTTAGGTGTTATGAGGACGGAAAGTTTTCGATATGCATGACATTTATTTTATCATGAAGCTAACTCCAAGGAAATAGGCCTGAGTCTATGTAAGTGACTGTTATGTGAATTATTTTTCTATAAATATATTTGTATATGGTGATTTCCTGTAACTGAAGAAACATGCGTAATTTTGTATTTTGTTTATGTGTAATCTTTGTGGAAATCATTGAATAAATAAATAAAAATCGCAATAATTATAAAGCTCCAATTGTAAATATGCACGAAGCGAAATTTTGTACAAGTATATTGTTATGTTTGTGCAATCAACGATAGAAAGCTTATTTATTATGTTGGGTACGAATGCAATTTGCATAATTATGAATCTTAGTAGTCACGTCGAGTTTGGCTCACGTTCTCAATATCCAGGTCATATGTACGCAGCTGGCCACGTGGTGTTTGAAACTCTCACGAAATCAACTGTTTCTTAGCACGTGATCCCGACGCCTTTAGCGCGGGTACAATTTAATTAATTACAACTACAACAGGGTGGAATTTAGATTTTATATCAAATGTTAATTGGTTCGAGTTGTTCATATGATTTGGTGATGATTTTGCAAGTGGCAGAGTCTTGCTGTAGATCGTTTAGAAAAGTATATGAATGACCGGGGCTGTACCAAAACCGACGGGAAGAGTGTATGTTGATTGCTGGCCTGGTCAAAATAGGTCGCTAACCGTGTGGATTTGAATATCTTACCACAAATTAACCAAATAAACTATTTATTCACGTCGTTTTTTCAGCGAGACAGTAGTACCCACCCAGTCAAGCTGACACATCGGTGCTGTAGCCTTCACAAATTATAGTAATTAGTAAGATACGTCCACATCTTATGATTCAAATAAACACTAGATTTAATTAAATTACAGTCTTTATTAACCATGATTATTATATTCTCATCATTTTAAAAATAATATTCTTTTAATAACTTTTTAGAAGTGGTAGAGCCACGTTGTAGTCAGCTATTACTCAGCATGAATTGGCAGGCTCGTCTGGGTTGGTACCACTGTCTCACAGGAGATTGACGTGAAGCGACAGCTAAGCTGTGGTGTTTCGTTCGGTAAGTGAAACTACCGGATGCCCAATACCGGTTTCCTCTTCCTATCCTTTTTCCTTCCCGCCCCCCTCCCGATCTGATGGGCCATACACACATTTATGATCCAAACGTTGTGGATGTTCATGGGCGGCAGTGATTACTTACCATGAGGTGCCCTGCTTGCACGATTGCCGGACCAATGCTATATATAAAAAAAATAAAAATAACTCCAGTCTCTATTACGTGCCTGTTCGAGTGATTCATTTGGAAATGTGCTCTACGTATTTCGCTGTAGCAGGAGCATGTTATACTCGTACTCGCTATTTGGCCTACCCACGCCTTTGACCTTATTAAATTGCAATCATTTAAATTCTGGAATCGAAAATATTGTACTAAACTATTTTTTTAATGGCAGAGGCTAGTTTTCATTAAACGGTTTGCTCTATCGAGGAGAGACAAGTTTTTAAAAGTGCTAGCCACGGTGTTGTCTCAAACTATAATAAGTATGGGCCGGCTCAAGCGGGATGGTGCTATTTCCTGATGTTATGCGTCGTTTTTCTTGATTGACGGTTGAAATTTTGCGTCGTTTTGCTTAGAAATCGCATGAAGATAAAGAAGCACACTTCCATAGTAAAGATTTACAAAAAAAAAAACCCTATGCACGGTAACATCTCAAAAACATAATTCCCTTTGACGGTCAGTAGAGAAAATGAAAAATGCAATTTAAAAAACGTTACTATTGCGACATGTACTTCACTTTTTTAGACCTGGCGACCACACTTGAGGAAACAAAATGTTAAGGTTAACAAAATACCGTCACCGACACTATCGTTTAAGGAATACGACCTTATTCCTGAAGAGGAAAGATCAGTTTTCCTCGAAAACTATACTTTTATGATTAAGTTTAAAAAACTTTATTTAATTAGTACCAGAAAAAAAATACACGAAGCAGTCACATACATAGTTCTGACCCCACACTAAGATCGAATCTTGGATTGTGGGCATCAAAACTGCGAGAGACCTTAGTGTCTCACAAACACCCAGACCCGAAATAAATCAAATACCTGTGGAACACACAAACATTTGTTTCCGTGCTGGGGTCGATCCTGCGGCCTCTCGTTACACAGACGTCTAGTCAAATGCGCCACGGAGGCTGTCATCAAACCAAGTATGTAAGCAAACAAATCTTTGTTTTTAAACTCTATGTACTGTAAAATATAATGCAAGGGCTTCGTATGATTAAGCTACTTTCGCTTAGGTCATACATTGAGTAAGAAGATTTATCCTCATTATCGTTAGTTAGTGATAAGCTCCCGGCAGCTTATGAGATAAATGAGTCATTAGTGCCGGGCGTGGTTTGCTGTACATGAATAGACACAATTAGACGTCAAAAATACATTCAGTATTATTCAGAAGGTCTGTGTGACGTACTTTGAATATAATCTTTGGATTATATTATTAGAAATTTGTTTGCGGTTGTTTATGTTGCGTACATACATAAAACACGCCTTTTTCCTAGAAGGGGTAGGCAGATCCAACCTGGATATATTTCGCCTTTTGTTTTCCGTCCCACGAGGTGATAGGGAGCGAGCCTATTGTCATATCGGGCACTTCCTGACACCGGGTTGATAATGAGTAGGAAAATCCAATATCATAAATATTAAACTACTTACTCAGATACGATTTTATATTTGTAATTTATGTAGGTTTTTAGGTATAGTTGTGACATGGAGTAATAAGAAAAGCAACACTACAATTACTTATATAAAGTTTGGGAAATCGTAGCATTATCTTTATGATTTTGTACCCGTGTATTGTGCCGTGTATTGATGTTAGCCGAACAATATATAATTTTGAGCACATGATGAGCTAATATGATTTTGAAATCGAACACTTCATATATTTTCTCTCTCTTTGAGTCGACTCCCTCTTTGCAGAGCGTTTTGCCTCCAGGATGTACAATTTTAGGTGTAGCCGCATCACGTTACCTAGCCAGTACACTTTACAGAGAGGCGAAAGAGGCACTAAAAAGGAGGGGACTCAGTTTTATGAGGGGCTTAAAGTTACTATAAAACTTATTTATTTATTTTATTTTATCTATATATATTAGGGAAACATACAGAACTATTACAATTAATAATAGATATATAAATATGAAACATAATCCAACAAAGTTTCCAGCGAAAGCTAATACATATTATTAGATACAAGTGAACGGGAACATTACACTAGACAATGAATACAAAACAGAAGTAACAGTAGTATTTAACTTACACTTCACTTTAAATTATGGAAAAATTAAATAATTAATTAATTAATTAATATTATAATGTGGCATAATTACTTAATTACTTAATTATGCCACTTGTTATTCACACATGAACTCAACGGAACTTTTTTGCTTGTACTAAGAAATATAATTAAATCATGCAGAGTATAGGATTGATAATGTCAGGACCTGTATTGTGTTAGCACAAAAAAGACCGCACTGATCGCACAGTAATCGGTTTGTTGGCATGTTGTTATTCATCAATATGCCTAGAGTTACTTATCAATAAGAAATAAGACCTAAGCGCGGAATTCATACCAAATATGTCTATAATGTTAAATATGAGTCACTTTGATTTGTCGGTTTAATTTTAAGCCAATAATCTGAAAATTTGACGCCAATCGTATTATATTTTCTCTTAAATCAACAAACCGAGGATCTAGACTGGTAATATTATCATTGCGTTTGATATAGTTCAAAATACGACGAATTTGAAAATGGAATTAGCGTAAAGGCTGTCTGAGAATAATCCAGTTTTGTCTGTGCCTACTTTATATTTGCGTGTATACGAGTATTCTATACGGAGAAGACAATTTGCCCTGGGAAATGCAGTCAGCAATGATGTTCAAGCCATACACGCGGCAAGACTAATGACGCAAATAAACACAATACGAGTCTTTTTGTTGTGTTTAGTGGTAATAGCGCCTCTCGAGTTACTGCCTTGCGTGTAGCCTACATACGGGGAAACACAAGACGACTTCCCTTCAAACAGTGTACGTAACAATGCCATCTAACTTTATACATTCTTAGAAGGATGGTTTAGAAAACAACACGCTTTTTAATTACACGTGTCTGTGTTAAGACTTATTTTCTTATAAATTTCACATTTTGCCACGTTTTTACATGTACTTTAGAGCTTCATTGTAGCGATTTATTTAGTTAAGATTCGTACATAAACTGACGTCTTTTTGCCAGAAAGGATAGGCAGATGTACCACCAAGACACGGTTCGCCTGGTGTGTTCCGTCCCAGGAAATGATAGGGGAAGAGTCTATTGCCATATCGGACACAAATTCCTGACTCCAAGCTGATAATGGATAGAAAAATCTAATATCAATTTGCCTGATCCGGGATTCGAACCCGAGACCTAAGCGTGATAATCGCCTTGTACAACTGCGCCACCGAGGCAAATAGTTAAAATATAGTAGTTAATTACTTAATCAATGAATTATATGTTCCAATTTTTATCTATAAAATGTTTTGTGAAATGACTTTATCCACTTTTAAATTCGTTTGATTTATCTATTATTAAGTTATAAAAATTTGTCCACTTTCTGCTACAGATATAGAACAATAACATATTTAAAGTATAGTGCAAATTATATACTTGGAGCTCGTTAATGTAATAATCATATTCATAATTTAATACAAGCATTTTGCCGGCGCGTGGCTCTTTTTTGTGGCATGAATAAGTCATACATTGTATTAATTATAATCGATTATTATTGGTTATATTAGGTTTGTTATTTTGTATAGGTTCGATCGCAAGACGAAGTAAAGATTTAAACCATAGCATTTTGTAAATTTTGGCTGTTATAGAATATAAGATAATTGTTAATCTTTGTCGTTATTCAGGCAGGTGTCAGGGTTATTCGACTTCTTGTAGTCTCCACTTCATCAGAAGATCTTCGCTTTTGTCCATTGCGAAACCAGGAAAATATCGTACAATGCGTAAATATTCATTGAGATGTCCAAGAAATCCAGGAGTACTTCCCAGGAACATATGATTTTCCTTGATACTTAACTTGCAAATACAGAATAAAATTTCACATCAATTCTTAAAGATTGAATGCAAGCAAAACGTCTATATTTTCCTCAATACCACAGTTTACTAATATGAATTACTAAAAAGCTATTGTTAAGCCACGAGCGGTGCGTGTTGACATTGCCATTTTAATTCAAAACATGGAGGCACAGGGATTGTGCTATTTTAGTAACTATTGATCGTAATATCGGCCTACATAGCTGCGTGGTTAAGCGCCAATGCATTGCATATTGATGGTCTTGCTAAATTATCGCATGCCGATACACTTAGCGCTGTAACCTGCATTTTGATTTCCTCGAGTCCAAAAATGTATGCGGAAGCAATTCGAGTGAAGTATTTATTAGTTGAGGACAAGGTAACGAGGTCATTTCATTAGAGGTGACTATCAGCTCCCAGATTACCCTCAGTTTCTCCAGATTACGCCAAGGATTTTTGATGCCTTGCCATTACTTTAAGAATGGTAAACTTTAATTTACTTCAGTCACTAGATGAAATTGAGTAACATAGGATTTAATGTTATGAGATACGTCACTAATATTACATAAGTGATTTACTCCTGGATACATGTAAATCTGCGGATGCCGAGCTCACTGGCGCGCTAGCGCTAACATGGTGAAGCCTACGTGTAAACATTATTATGTGCCATTATATCCATAGCTGCCAGTACAGGAACAGAATAGCTATGCTTGTGGATAGAAACATATATCTAAGCATTCTACAAGCTGGCATATTGGCGATTGACAGCGACATTGGCTGACTGGATACGTGTGAATGAGCCTTAATTTTGCCATTTGTTGACACTTGGCTTCTGGATAAATTGGAACAGTATTCTCGAACACGCAATTAAAATACAGACCATGAACTTGTCGCATGTACTTGACTTGAATATCAGGACGTTTACACACGTAAACGTCGCAAAAAATATAGGTGCAGCAATCTTACTCATTGTTCTATTTGTAATAACATGTATTTTGGGAAAATAAAAGGCTTAATTGCTGTGAACTGTTTATTTGCAAATGTCAACGAAGTCTAGGTACTGTGAAGATTGAGCAGGATTGATGATGAATCATGATCATTTACGAACGTAGACTGTTCCGGAAGGCAAAGCGGAGTAGGCGACGGGTACAGGGGCGGCTCCGTAGGGGGACACGACGGGGGACACTACTCCTGGTGGGTACACGTAGTCGAGTCCAGCAGAGTAGGTCAGGAACTGTGGGGCAGGCTCGGGAGCTGCCTTGGGGCTGGGGGCAGCCATGGCCACCGCGATTAAAGCGAACAGGGCGAACTGAAACAAAACAATCAAATTTTATAGCAACGATATTTCCATTAGCTAATTTCTCGATGCAAATCTCTTCTAAGAGGTTGTTGTGGAAATTCATGAAATATAATAAATACCTCTTTAATATAAGATTTCTTGTAGCTGCAGAGGACGGATTAGTTATTTATATTATTTTAATTTTTAAATACTAAGAAAAGAAGGCTTTTGTATTTTTTTTCTTTTTATGAGAAACGCAATACGAAGAATACCATCTCATTATGAATATGCTGATAATAAGCACTAGAATTTTCCCGCAAGCCAAAATCTTTAATAAAAAGCTATATATTCTTGGGAATATTCTTTGCTAAGGTGCGATGTTGTAACAAAAGTAACGAATTCTAGGAAGTCAGTAGAATTATGCTCTCAAGCGCCCTCTGTGCCTGATGTCACCTTTCCTAATAGAATTTAACATCAACAGTATCAGAATAATTTTTATTGTATTGAAATACATTTATTATTTGTAATGCTAAAGTGTTCCTATGTCGATAGGAATACAATGCATTGCTCTATATGGACATCTGCAATGCTTGATGTCTAGATTTAATTAAGAGATGCACCTGTTATTAATGAATTCATATTTATTAGAAGTACTTGTCTTTGCTTTAGACATAAAGCTCTGTCGTAACATGTTCACGGTCAGGGATAACGTGTAGACAATTTTAGAATTAGGAAGAAATTGGCTGCGACCCTCTCGTATTTTGTTAATTGCATTCTTGTTTATTACATTTTATCAACAGCTTTTGCACCCTAAAGTTAATGTGATTCAAGATAAAAAGGAAAATCTGATACAAATCAACTATGATTACAAACTAATAGAAATGTATTATTCCTAGAAATCTTATTCATGTAGATCCACAATAGTTATCTATCACAAGAGTACTTTCTTTATGATATTAATTTATGTGGCCCGTATAATAGAAAGTATGATGTTACAATCGATGGTATTACAATCGCAGTACTCACAAATTTTCCAAACATGTTTGTTGATGCGATGCAGGACACTTACTGAATCATAATAAGCCTCGCCATCTCTAAGCTTTTATAACAAAAGTTTGGCCTTGATCTGCAGATATTATTTTGTTTGAGATGACAGATGACAGATGATCAAGGTTACATTTGAGGTCGATGATCTGTCGGTAATCGCCAATATCCTGTCTCACCTAATAAGGTAGCAGCTTATTATACCCTTCAATACAATTGCATAATTCTAAGAGCCAAATATTATTTGGCAAACTAAATGTATTTGCTTCCATGTTCGCGCGTCGTCAATAAAATATAACGATGGACACTTTATTCCTATTGAGTTTGTAGTTGTTTTTTATAGTTAAAACAAAGGCCCAATTATTTATGTAGTACACGTCTGAAGTACGTTTGTCTGTGCTCATAATTTACATAGATTCCCAACAGTATCATGTATGTATAGGTTTTCCGTTATTGTTTGTGTGGTCCCAAGGACTCCGGCGGCCTATAAATGTTGAAGTAATTTCAAAAATAAGAACAGTTGTACTCCATAAGTCAATACAACAGAAGTGTTAAATACCGGGACATTTTGTTACTCCAAAATGCTGGCCAAACTGGTAAGTCTTGTACAAATATACTACAGTATATTAGTGTAAATTTAAAACGATTTATTATGTGTTAAAACATGCTATGTTTGTTAACCTTTAAAATATTTTAAGCCTATTAGTAGTTTTGCCACGTCAATGCTTGAATTTGGAATGCATTTGGTTTACGTGTTGTGCAATAAAATTAAATAAATTGAAGCTCCAACCAGGAAAACAAATTCGGATATTATAATGCATTTGTCAGTTAAACGATTTATAATGCACTCAAATTGACAACAACAAATTATATTTTAAATAAAACAAGTTGATTGTTATTTTACAACAGTTTAAAAGAAAAAGCCGTAAAATAATTATTTGCAACTTTGTAACTTCAACTATACGTGTTATGGCTTTAACAGTATGTTTACATACAACGTTAATAATACCAAGAACTAAATTCATTACTTCTAAACAACCTGAATCGATGACGTTTGTGGTTGACATGATTATGTATTAGGCAGAACGCTATACATATTCACGGCCTTACGTAACCTGTGAAATTAGGTACTCTAATTATCCACCCAGAGCTTTGTCACCGATGTATAGAAATGGGAAAATACGTCTACAATCCAGTAATTCATGTTATATGACACGTTTATACAACGAAACCTTTTGGGGAACAATCGTGAACGAGAATAACAATGGCTTGTACGACTGTAACAATTAGAGACATTATGTTCTTCTTTGTGTCACCTCAAACGTTTCACGTTGAATTTGCGCCGTAAGAAAATATTTTAAGAGGCGCGTGTATTACACAACAGGAAAAGGTTTCCATGGTTCTGCGTGTTATTGTTATAATAAGCGATATATTCTTGAATTCCTAATTAAACACACAAGTAAACACAGTATTTGGAGATGAATGCTGTACTAGTTTATGAAGTTTTGCTAATAAAAATATATATAAAGGTACATATGTCAAATCTTGCGTCGTACTAAAGTGTGTTTTCGTAGATTCGTTCGTTTGCTTTAGAATCCAAATCACTCAATATTGTATTATGGTGTTGACGAGGTTTAGATACAATACATCAATTTTCACTTCAATTTAATATAATCTAGAAAAAGTGATAACATAGCATCCCATCGGCATTTTTATTATTATCAATACCATATTTGTTTTTTATTTTCCAGCTTGTTCTGTTCGCCGTCCTGGCTTTTGCCCTGGCTAGGCCCCAGCTGTATTCCGGCTACGGATACAACAACTACGCTGTAGGATACCCTGGATACTATGGCGGATACTCCGGATACAGCAGCCCGGTGGGCTACTCCGGCTATGGCACCTACGGCGCGTCGCCCTACAGCTACGGCTACGGATACGGATACTAAAGTATAATGTGATCGAGAATTTGTACATTATATTATTTTCTCATTGGTTGATTCGTTTTGTTTTAAATTCATAATTTGGCTTTATGGTTATGTTGTTTTTCTTTTGTAAAAAATGTCTGTAATAAATATACGGTTTTTATAAAACTCTATTGTATTATTTTATTATATTAAAGGTATATTCTACTAAGGTAAACCCGCCTTCTACAGCGATGTGATATGGCGAAGATAATAACTCACACTAATATTTTAACAGATAATATATAGATTAATATCTGTTAAAATATTGGTTGCAAAAGTAAGGACATAATCCTTACAGTCAAAACATTGTATTAATAACATTGAATTCATGGAACATTAAATTGCAAAATAATAGTCATTGGATATTAATTGTATAATAAAAATAAAGCCAGAATTTCTTGGTATTCCTTATTAGAAGGCAGGCTTAAACGAAGACTCATGACATTAATTTAACCTTGTAAATATTATTGAAAGGCATTTAAACAAATAAAAATAATTTAATAGTCTTCACCATCATTTTAAAATATTTATATTCTTTGACATGCATCAATTTGAAAGGAATGATAAATCGATGCTTAAACCCTATATAAAAATGTTGTGGATAACACACAGAAACATAAAGGACGCTCCCTGCATGTTAAATAATTAGGAGTCACTCGCGACGCCCATCGCGGATGTTTGTTGCCGATACACATCTGTAGGTACCAGGTACATTGAATTCATTCATTACATTTGAAGATCAAGGACGCTTTTTGTTCAGTGCGACAAGACACTGATCTAGGCGTGGTCGGGTCTATTTAGTATATAAGGCACAGGGAACTGGCGAGGAGTATCACTTGTGCTACCAAGTAACTTCAACAATGTTCTACAAACTGGTAAGATTTTTGATACTTTTTTTTTGGAAATTTGCACTAATTATTTGTCCAGCTATTGTTACTTAATAATGTCAAGTTATTTTAGTTTACTTTGTAACATAAGAAACTTTTGTAACTAAAACTTTGTAACAAAAACCTAAAGCGAAGGTTTTTGTAAATAATAAAGTTACACCTTTGCAGTCTCCAGTAGGTATCATGTTTATTTTTAAGAAATCCGTAAGTTTTGATTAAGTGTATAAGCAATTCAATCTATTATGTAATGCATAAAAAAACATAAGTAATTCAAATCATGATTTTTTAGATAAAACAAACATTCAGCAACGTTACAAGTCAATATTACTGTATATTCATATTAATGTAATATTATTAGCCCATTTAATATAGTTTGGAAAAGTTTTGGTTTCAGAAGATTTCAAAAGTATACATAAATTATACCTTATATTGAAGATAAACAACGACTAGTCTCTTTAATTTGGCCTTCAGCAGTACTTACCTCTACCTTTTTTGCCAATAAATGCATATCATGTACATGCATTACAGCAAAAAGATGTTAAAATGTAAATGTTTTTCTTTAGCCAGGCTAAAAACGGTTGAAATATCTTTTAAAAGCTTTTGTTCATAGCACGTTTATAGTGCGGAAGTTTAGGAATTACGGTGTGGTTAATGGGTATTATTCCTTCTATCTAGAAATATTTTTACCTGCTTATTGTACAATAACAGAAAAATGTAGCCAAAGATGCTATAAAACTTAGGAATAATTTCGTGTATATTTTGTTGTACTATTCAATTGTATTATTTGTTAATAATTTTAGATAATATTAAGTAGGTATTACATGGAAAATATTATGGGATTTTCAATATTTCAATGAAAAATCGGCTGTCGCACTGTCCTAGTTGAAGTCATAATTACGCTTCAGCTATCGCCAATTTCCCTGTTTAATACTCATTTGTCATTCACTCATTCCTCAATCTTAACATTTATTATTGCTACCCAAAAATCGCAAAATTGAAACACAATTGAATACAAATTTAATATAAAATAAATAGAATATGACATTGAGGATTTTGAATATAATACAGTACATATTTTTTTGTTTCAGCTGACTTTCTTCGCTCTCCTGGCTGTGGCCTTCGCCAGCCCCAAGCCTGAGCCTCAGGTGGTGTACCCAGCGGTCGCCCCCGTCGCTTATTCTGCCTACTCGCCCGTCGCTTATTCCGCCCCCTACGCCGCTTACCCCTACGCTTATTCCGGTTACTACGTGCGTTGATAAGCGAACGTGATAATAAACTGTTAACGGACTCCGATATGCCAAATGACTTAATATACGTTTGAACAGCATTTGTTGTTTCCTTTTTAAAGTTAAGACCAGTGTGTATCCTACATGATTTTTCGAAGCTATGTGTACACGATTTTAGTAAATTATAACCTTAATGACAAAGATAAAACATCGCTTGCAAACCTGGTGAAAACATCAACACTTTGTAATTTATGTGAAATTTGACAGCAAGGAATGGGTCAGCCGTCAGCGTGGCGGACTATATCCCAAGCCTTCTCAATCGAAAGTGTAAACGCGTCGCTTTATTTACTTTATTTAGTACTACGGCACGTGTAAACACTCCAATTGCTTCAGTTACCTAATTATCTAATTACGAAGTGATTAAACACTGTCTGTTTATATTACGTAAATGTATGTTTTCGCCAAGATATTACGTTTCAGACGCTTGAACAATTCTGTTAGAGCTTATTATTTTACCCCTGATTAATTGATAAATCGAATAAGGATATCACTGGCATTGAATGGTTATGCCAATTATATCCTTTGTTATTCTGACACTCATAACATTCAAGATGACAAGTTTCGTACTGTGTACAATTACGTCTGTTGGTAATTTTAAACGGTTGATATTTAATATTAATATTTTGCAATCTATATTACGTCGTGTTCTATGTTCAATGTTGCTGTTATGTCCTTTTTTGTATTGTATCAGCCCATATACGACCCACTTGCAGGGCACAGGCCTCCTCTACAATAGAGAGTACGATTGAGAGTGGTTAGGCCATATAGTCCACCACGCTGGCCTAATGCGGGTTGGCGGACTTATACATACCATAGAAATTTATACAAATCGCTACGGTATGCAGGTTTCCTCACGATGTTTTCTTTCACCGTTATAGTGCGTGGTGATTGACTATCAATACACACATGACTCCGAAAAGTCAGAGGTGTGCCCTGGGATTTGAACCCGCGACCACCGTGAACATGTAGGCAGCCGCGTCTGGTCCGTTTACCAACAGGCCACCACGCACTGTATGTCCTTTAGTATGTTATAATATCCAATTTTGACATGTTGTCTAAGACATGAAGGTGCTCAATTTCAGCCGATGCCTACTTAATATAAAATTACATGAATTAATTGTATTACACATACGAGTATAATCAAAAACAATTGGCATACGTGTTACTGGATTTAGTTTCTGTGATCGTATTACAATATCTTTGTCAATCATTAATAAGGAAGCTATACTGTTACATGTACTTATTTGTTGAAGAAAAGGAGACAGGGGTAAAATCATAATAGCTGATTAATATTGGTAAAATAACATTACAACTGTTTTTAATGGAACAAGATACAAGGACTTTCTTCCAAATTAAAGTACTTACCAGCACATTCGAAATCTGCCAGACCCGTAAAGCAAGGACACCAAAATGTACAAAACACGGGCACAATAAGGTGTCTATCAAATTGTTGTTGCCAGTTGGATATTCTCGGAATTATTAATCGTTATAACTAACAATCTCTGAAGACGGTCGAACTTTCTAGATGAAATCTCCATAATATCTATCTGAACATCAAAAGGGTTTAGTCCCTTTGTTTTGAATATATTTGTTGTTCTTGTATCATCACTATAATCACTTTCAATGTCTATTATATCAGTAAATGTAATGCAGTACAAAAGGGCCCAAACACTTTTCACTGAAATTGTTAATGTCACGGACAGAAATTCGTGAAATTTCGTATTGTTTGTATAATGAGATGGCTGTCACAGTAAACACCTGCTGGATTGGAGTCAAGTGCAAATCGAATGAGTGCGAGTTGAGTGAAATACTGACTTAAAATATTTGACCATAAACCATATCATATAATATTTCCAACTCATCCTATTAATTTACTTTATGATTGATTTCGTTTCGGGTTAAAGACAAGTAAGACATTCCCGGAGAATCGCCGAGCTTCGATGCTCGGTGTCATTACAATGCGTGCCGCTGTTGATTAAAAGAGTTGCAGTGGCGGTGTGAGGGCGGGACAGTCGCCAGTAAACCATATATCCCACATTTTTTACAATAAGAGCCCCAGTGTGAAGACTAATAAGGCATAATGTCGAACGGGTTCATATTAGGCAGGCAGCCAGCTGTAACTTAAAAGAAAAAAGCAGAGAATAGCAACGTACACATCGTCTACGGTCTTTCGGCGTCCGAATGCCTTGTTGTCGTGCTGTTGTCAAAATATTAGGAACAGTTTTTCTCTGTTCGCGTTTTATTTTAATGAACATGTTGGTACTATTAGATTACTAGTATAAATGTTCGTTGTTTTTATTTTTAAAATATATCATATAATAAAATGTGAAGAGAGAAAGACTGTTCCTAATGTTTGACAACAGAATGACACCAGCGCATATGGACACCAAAAGACCGCAGACAGTACATACTACACAGTATAAACAAATATTTCGGATTATTTTTAATATCATTAATAAATCATTATTTTTCTATTTGATTCGCACGAACTCTACAAACCAGACATTCATATTAAGTTTCTTAAATAGGTTAAAGGTTAATCCCTGTACTTACATCTTTAAGTATATTTATTTTTCTTTACGTTTATCAATCCCACTGCTGGGCAAAGGTAAATAAATAAAATATCTAGGCGGAACGACAATTTATTGTTGCATTACATATTCTCAATTGAAATCAGTACCAATAGCCGAATTCTAAGTAATGCTCACTATAAATTTTAGTAGATTTTGCTGTAGGCATAAGGTCCAGCTGGTATGGCGGAGTAGGCGATAGGCGCGCCGAAGGGGAGGGGCGCGGAGGGGGGTAACGCAGCGTACCCTAATGCGTAGCTGGGAGCCCCGTAGATAAGAGGTTGCTTGTACGCCAAAGTAGGAGAGAACACTGCTGCATCAGGATTCGGGATAGGCGACGCAAATGCAACAGCCAAGATGGCGATGAACGACACCTGAAAAAAAAAAGTTTTTTTATATTTTGTTCGATGCCATTAATTAAAATAAAAAATACACCCATAGGAATGTGTATTAAATAAATAAAATAATTATAAAGATACACAACAATATACATGGTCCTGACCCCACACTAAAGCCTATATTCCACTGGCGTTTTACGAGCGGTGGCGGTTCTCGAACGTCTGCGCTGCGTCGACGCTGCGCTGACGCATCGTTGATTCCGCGGTTGTTCATGTGGCTTTTTAAATATTGGTGGTTGTACTATGGTATGATTACAAAGCTGAGGTCTCGGGTTCAAACCCCGGGTCGGACAAAAGTGATATTGGATTTTTCATTATTAGCCTGGAGTCAGGAATTTGTGCCCGATATGGCGATAGGCTCACCCCCTATCACATAATGGGACGGAACACATACGGCGAAACGGCGGTTGCAAATTTGCCTACCCCTTCTGGGAAAAGGCGTGATGTTTATGTATGTATGTAAGAGACTATCATGCACATCGTGGGAAGCGTAGTGCTATCCAAAAAACGTCCCAGTCGGAACGAGAAATAGCCATTTGTCACCGAACGCATCTCCATGCCCTGTGGTGTTGCAGATGTTTATAGGTGGCAGTGATCACTTACCATCAGGTGACCGTATGCCAATTTCCCCCCTGTAATATATAAAAAATGACAGTCTGTTGGGTAATTGCAGTTACCATCAGGTGCAGTGTAGGCGCCTTGTCGAGTAAGTATAAAGATGTTGACTGCGGAGTGCACCGTTTTACAACGGCATTGCTATTTCAACTTTTAAGGCATATAAAAATTGAGTATCTTATTACTAATAATATACGTAAAAACGTATTTACATAGACTTATAAAATTAATTTATCAAATGTTATGTAACTACTTATGTAACTACCGGTCTATATATCCCATACTTATATGGGAATAGCGTAACGTGAATTTCAGCCTTTCATAATGGCGTTGCATAAAATCTTGCTACCGACTGCCTGCTTGACTTCAAACCTTTTAATGAGGCATTTTTAATATTGGGTCGGCATTATATCATTAAAATAAAAAAATAATATTTTAAGTACTTTTACCAAATGAGGTTACAAATCCACCTATGAAAGCAGTTGTGAAAAACGAGACACTATTTAACTTATACAAATAAAGAATGGGATTGCAAAGGCCAAAATATTCTAAAGCCGCCATTTAATCGCCATAAAATCGTCATTTCCCATTCAATTCTTTATTTGTACAAGTAATAATTATTTTATCTACCCGTATATTTTTTCCTGATGTTTATATTCAAAGAAAAAAATATTTCTTTTGTTTGATTCGAGACTTAAAGTTTATAAATACATCCTATTCATAGACGATTCCACGTAAGACAGCAACAATAACGAACCATTTGTGTAGGAACGAAAATATGTAACACTGTCTCTTAATAGGATAAACACGTTTTGTTATGCTATAAATATATTTATTTTCTAAGTGGTATAAACCTTTTTACCGACCATATAATTTTTCCTAATGTTGAAAATAACGAATTTTATGTTTAGTGTCTCAAAAGCATTACGTATTTTAATTGAAAAATGAAATGAAGTTGACATGATTGTGTTCGGAAGTGCGTGGTGGCGAGTTGGTTATGGACTAGTCGCGGCTGCCAACATATTCACGGTGATCGCGGGTTCAAATCCCAGGCGCACACCTCCGACTTTTTGGATTTATGTGTGTATTGATA
This sequence comes from Theretra japonica, assembly GCA_033459515.1. NCBI lineage: Eukaryota > Metazoa > Arthropoda > Insecta > Lepidoptera > Sphingidae > Theretra > Theretra japonica. Next base: position 6,730,905 of record CM065937.1, read on the forward strand.
GTCAATTATCACGTACTATAACGGTGAAGGATAACATCGTGAGGAACCCTGCATACCGTAGTACAAATATTCTATGGTATGTAAAGTCCGCCAACCCCCACTAGGTCAGCTTGGCCACATGGCCTAGCCTTCTCAATCCTACTCTCGATTGTAGAGGGAGCTCGTGGTCTGCAGTGGGACGTACATATATCATTAATGGGCTGACACACAGATTGTGTCGGGCGACTGAAGATGGCCATCTCTCGACAGTGGATATTCTATATTATACGAATTAGAACACACTTACTATACGGTGTCTTTAATATTTATTGCAGACACTTTGTGGTGGTAATTTAAAAACAAACGGCGTAGTATAGTATATTTTTGAATTACAACCGTTACCATTTATTTATCATTTATTTTTGACGTAGTATAAATTTTTAATACCTATGCATCATTTTGTATTAAAAATGGCTATGTCGTACACATCCTTTATATTCGTTCTACTCAATGAGAATTTAAAATTTACATATTTATTACCACATGCCAAATATTCCTCTAAGACGCGTACGAGGGAGTGGGAGGTTACTGATCATCTTTCAAATTGAACTATTCGTGTAAAATAAGGTTACTACGAGTAGAACCTTTTCGGTGTACATACAACTGTTTAATGATTATTTATTTAATTTAAAAAGGTTTTAAGTTGGTGCACAAATTTTTTTTTGTGTTTTGACAATACATTGATATACATTTTTAATATTAACACCAGGTAATCTTCACCACAAAAAAATATTTGTTTATTTAGAGATAAGGACCGACGACTTAAAAAACAGTTTAAAATCTCCATTTCAAATGTCAAATAGGCAGCCATTATCTACAAACATAATACAATTATTTAAAGCCATCGGAATCATATCACTCATACATAATAAGATTATCCAAACCGATATACTATAGCTAAATATAGCGACGCTATTTTTTACTTCGAGATTACGTTGTGACATATTTTAATATCACTTCCGCCTGGCATTTAGAAATAACGAGATAGTGATTGATCGATTACAAGGACCTACATTTAAGCCTTGGCCTATACAACCCATATATTATGTTTGTGTAGGCTCAGGTAAAATTAATAAATAAATACACCCTACAGTCACATCATAGTCCTGACCTAACCCTAAGATCGAGTCTTGTGTCGTGGGGATCAGGAACTACTAGAGACTTTTCGGTCTCACAAACACCCAGACCCTAAACAAATGTTTTGTGATTCACATAAATATTTGTCTCGGTACAGGAATCGAACCCACAGCCTCGCGTTTCTCAGCCGGCGTCTAACCCACTGTCGAGAAGGATGGAGAGTTCTGATTTACAAGTTGTAGCAGTAAAAGTAACATTAAACTCTATGGATGACTTGACATTTCGGTCCCCCAACCCCATTGTGTTTAAAGTGGTAGGTTATACACAATAAAAGCATTTAAAAGCGAGAGAAACTCATAGAGAAGGCGTTGGTTCAAAATACTTGGGTACTAAATGGGTTGTTAATGGCTTTTACCTGTTCCATATCAGCCCATATACGTCCCACAGCAGGGCACGAGCCTCCTCTACAATCGAGAGTACGATTGAGAGTGAATTGCTTTTATAGAGTAATGTTAAATGCGATGTGAAAATATAGGCTATTATATTGCATAATAGCCTTCGTTGTTGGTTAGGATGCCGGCTCTGAAACGTGAGGCCGGTAGTTTGATGCCGACAAAACTGTTTGAAAAGTTTATTTCGGGTCTGGGTGTTTGGGAGACCAAAGTCTCCCATTTCAGACACTTACTATGCAAGATTTGTAAATATGGGGACATGGTAATGTATATGGTTGCTGGATATATTAATTATTATTAGTATTTATTGCTGTTAGTGTGTTGTGGCAATTATACATTACTAAACCACAACACATCTTTTACCATTAATTTAATAAATAAAACCGCCTTTCATTGCTGATATACCTTAGGAGACGATTTTATAGATACTGGAACGACAAAATTTAACAACGATGTTGTTACTTTGAAGCATTTTTATGAACTTTCAATAAAACTTTCTTTAGCTATTACAAAACAAAGTATAACACCACAAGCGAATCGTGATCGTCTACAATTGTAAGAAGCAGTTCAACATCACAAGCCAAATAAACTTCCAAGAAATGAAAAAGGAAAGTAAATTTCTTAGCGGCCAGTATGCCGAAGTGGTCGTCCCACGCAAGCCGTTACGTCACACAAAGCACTGCATAATTTTATGACGTTCTATCGACGGGAGTCGTTTATGTACAATCGTACTGGAGCACGTTTATTGTAAACACGATATCAGAAAGGTGACTTCTAAAACGTGTCGTTTGCGGGCGTGTTTAGCGGAGGCAAAGAAAGCGCACGGGCGCTCTTGGCGGGGGCGGCTAAAATATTAAGATTTTATCCTTCGTAGTTCGTACACAAATTGTTTCGGAAAACTTGTGGTTATAATAATAGATATGATCTCATTATACATACATACATAAACTCACGCCTTCTTTCCAGAAGGGGAAGGCAGAGGTGCAAGACACCCACGTTTCATGATGTCATAGGGAGCGAGCCTATCGCCATATCGGGCACAAATTTCTGACTCTGGACTAATATTGAATAGAAAAATGCAATATCACTTTGCCCGATTCAGAATTTGAACCCGAGACCTCAGCTTTGCAATCATACCGAAGTACAACTGCGCCATCGAGGCAGTCTCATTATAGACAGCGAAAGATAACGGGTTTATATACTGTCTTCGCGATGCTGCTTTCATAAGGTCTCCCCTCTTTTAGTGAATAGGTACGAACATTTTTTTGATATTAGTACTACAAACTACGCATGATGGTTTGAGCAATTTAATCCCAAAAAGTATACACCGGCGAAAAATTACTAACTTGGATATCTCAATAGCTAAGTCCAGTATTTACTACCTATTTGACCGATCTTGTAACTTTCTTGCCGTCTATTCCAAGTTCCTACGAACATAAATTAAATTTTTGTATTACTTAAAAATTGTCTCGAAATAATAAGGAAATTAATAATAAACTACTATATACGAGTCTTCAAATTGGTAATATAACCTGCATTATTAGGTGAAATATGTACGAAATAATACGAGTAGAACATTCAAACATGTAAGTAAATCAATTTGACGAAATATTCTCCTCAAATTCTTTGTGATTTTTTACGTGATCTTTAAGTCTTGTGGAAGAATTTTTCAGTATGACATATTTAATATTTATGTTTCTTCCGACGGGATCCAAAGACCCATAAAGAAATAAATAAATGCAGCCTTGTCTTACCAGTTTCAACATGTTGCTAAGTGTAGTTCGTACACAGGGGTGAATGATGCCCTTCGAAGGGCCAAATGCCTTTTATACTCTCAACTTCACATTACGCATCGTTGACCTTAACATTGAAAAGGATGGATTCAACCGAGATGAAAGCATTTGTATTTATAAATGAGAAGTGATCACAGCAGTTTATAAATAAGCAATCTGTATTAAAAATATTTCGTCCGTTAAAGATTTTCTCAGTTATACCTATAGCTTGTTTGAACATTTTTGTTTTAAATGTTAAAACATTTGTGTCCAAAAATGTATGCCAGTTGTAGACACCTTTGTCTATCCTTCTAGGATATAGGAGTGAGTCTATTTATTTATATTACTACTAAAAAATCTGATGCAATGTTATCGTAGGGAGTAGAAACCCGGTATAGGTTTGTTAAAATTCAGTCATAGAATATGGGTATAATGGTTTTTGATGTTGTACTCTCCGAAATACATTACAAAAATGTTCAAACTACAATACATTGTTACGCAAATCAGCTGTGCTATGACGTCGATTAGGTCAGCGCCTTCTCCAGATGCTCTCCCTTTGTGTGATGAGTCGAAAATTTAACAAGCCGATCACTATTCGATATGCTTTTGTTAGCTTTATTCTATTTTAAGAAGTGCTATGAATAAAATATATTTGGATGTTCTTGATACACAAAAATAACCTGGAGTGAATGTAAAGTATGATACTCATTTATAATGGAAGTATTTTTTAATAGATGTCATCGAGCTGTAACCCCATCGATTTGAATCCAGGGGTGTTCTTCGTTTAGTTCAAAGAGAATCATATGTCGTTATATTTTCCCATTTGTCAATATGAGCTCATACATTCTGACACTACATTTCCCAGCATAGTAGTTTTAACTTAGTGCCCCCTCCACTCCTTGTAATAATGTAAGCAGTAATTATAAATTAAAAATAGCAAGGAAATATAAATTTATCGAGGCACAAAAATATAGCATCGAACTTGTTATACAAATATAGCATCGAAATACAGTTTTAATGTTTTGTTTTGGTGGAATAAATGTATATTATTAATTAGTGTGGGTGCATAGTGCCAACCTCACCGGCCTTGAAGCGCATTCGGAGCTATCTCCATCGGATACAAAGAACTAGTTCATGCGACCAGTTGTGTCTTGGAAGTTGGAATCTCATAGAGTTCGTTAATAATAAGCCCATATGTTATATCCCACTCTTGGGCATAGGCTTCGTCTATCAAATCAAATCATAATTTATTTCAGAATAGCAAATTCCATAGAATGTGACACAAATTATTAAGCTACTTAATATAAGTTTGTTATACTTAGTATTATGTTGTATATGATTGAGATGGATTTATGTACCATGCTGGCCTGCTTCAGGTTTCTGAGCCATGAAGAGTTTATTAAAATTCAAAGTACAACGAATTAAGCATTATAGTCATATTTTTGTTTTAAAGTGTAAATACTATTTATTTTAAAGTTTCCTATATTTAATAATTGAAGATTTAATTATTTCATATCTGTTACAAAAAAACAGTTCATTATTCAAATCAATGGAATAAAATTAAAAGCTATCAGTTAAATAAACGTAATACGAGTTTCAACTCTATATAAATATTTTTATATATTTTACTTATGTGTATTATAACAGTAAAAGTAGGTACTTGTGTTTTTTCTTACTTTAATTGGGAATTAAATATGGGGAATAACTATTATGCATTTGTTCTATTGGTAGGAGTAAGCGTGGAGTTAATGTTATTAAAATAGTTATTTTTTTTTATAACATAGGTCCGGCAATCGAGCTAGCAGGACACCTGATGGTAAGTGATCACTGCCGCCCATGTTCATCCACAACACTTGGATCATGAATGTTTTGCCGGCACATCACATCGGGAGGGGAGCGGGAAGGAAAAAGGATAGCATATCTGTCGCTTCACGTCGGTCTTCTGTCAGAAAATATAATAAAAAAGTGTGTGTAAAATATGTGAGAACGGAAAATATCGATACATGTATTATTTATTGTTAATTTTTGTGAATGTACTCCCGTACATAGTAAAAATTAAATCACAAATTAATGTGTATAACATTTCCTGTTTCATGGTTTTGTATCGATGTATTTTGTACTTAGAATGTTTATTTTCGCACATTTCAGTAATATATTTTTTCTGAACTTTACTACAACTCTTTTTATTCTACTTTCCGCTATGATTAAGACCTTTGTTATAACATTTCAAACTAACTCAAACAGTTAGATTGTAACCACTAAAATACCCACGTTGGGAATAAATAAAAGTCATCAATAAATAGCCACAATTATATTAAAACATTAACATTTTATACAACAAACGTAAACATTAACATGGCCCAGGACACATTATTTTACTTACGATAGAAGTAGTCAGCGGCATAAGCCAGAGGTAAGGATGTGCCATAAGGGCTGCCATAAATCAGAGGTGCTGATGCCGTGTTCACCACAGGGACTTCTTGTACACTGTAACCTGAACCGTAAGAGTATGCTGATAGAGATGATATTGGGTTCCACGTGGCTGGTAATGTAGGGACGGCGGGTAATGTAGATACAGCAGGTAGTGTAGGTACAGTAGGTACTGTTGGTATTGTAGGTACAGCTGGTATAGCGGGTATCGATGTCGCAGTAGGTATAGTAGCAGCGACAGGCGAGGTGTAGGCTGCAGCGTATGTAGGAGCATAATACGGAGCGCTGAAGTAGTAGGGATCTGCCGCCACGCAGGATAGGGCAAGGGCAACGATCTGTAATAAAACAACTCGAAATATATCTGTGATAGAAATGTTACTTTATTATAGGCCTCGAAAATTTTTCGTAAGATTCGCTATATGGTGTTCAATTGTATTCACAAATGTATTTGATTTTTAAAAATATTTGTGGTTAGAATATTAAAACATAAAAGAATACGTAGCAAGCCATTCAGATATTTATGGAACTGAACAATTAAACTTACTGTGATAGCTTTGTTCATATTGATGGATGTTTTTTGGCACTACACTTGCTTAGTTATCTTAATACAAATTTACACTGATCGTCATGAAAAATGTCCTACCTTATATATTTAGTCCAGTTTGAACAGACATATAGAAACAAATGAATATTGTATGGAAGAATTGGTTCTTTCAATAGTATTGTCAAGGCCATGCCAAATGTTTCAGAGTAAAACAAAAGAATGTGTAATGAGTAATGACTACTGACAAACATTAAATCGCAGACACACCGGTGCTCAGACATTCTTAGATTTTATTACTTGATAAAAAAGGCATCTGACAGCCTCCGCGGCGCAGTTGGTTAGACGCCGGCTGTGAAACGATAGGCCGCGGGTTTTCTCCCCGCATCGAAAAAAATATTTGTGTGATCCACAGGTATTTGTTTCGGGTCTGGTTATTTGTGAGACTGGAAAGTCTCTCGTAGTTACATACAAACGACACAAGACTCGATCTTAGTGTGGGGTCAGGACTATGTTTGTGACTGTTGGGCGTATTTATTAAATAAGTATTTATTGTTTTTTATAGTAAAACTGTTATAAATCGGAATGGGCATATATTTATACAGCCTTTTAGTTGGTTACTACTCTTACAGTGAGTGCTAAGGGATTTTATGTTCAAATTATTGACATATTCCGTTGGACCTTAACATGGTAGCAGCCTCACAGGCTCACAGCCTCAAGAACATTCTATCTCTATATAATCAGTAAATATAATAAGAGAACCAGTAATCTTACATGCAAAAATACTAAGGACGAAAGTAAACGATAAATCAAAACAGGCGTTCATCGCATAACCCAAGATGATAATAGGAAGAAAAATAAGCTTTAAGTTTCTGTAAATTTTAATGCAAAAAATTATATTTTTCTTACTAACTATAGCTTGTTTTTCCAGCGAACGACGCCTTAGTCTTAACAACCTTAACGATGTTTCAAAAGTATTCGCAAAATACAGTGATTTGAATAATTATTTACACAAGGAAATTATGTCTGTCAGGCCATATCTCATGTTGTGTTGAAATGAAATGAAATTCGTTTATTGGTCACGTAGGCAATTAAATAGCTCTTATGACAAGTCAATACACTTAAAATTGTGTTGTAAATTCAAATATAGCATAAAATGCGCTATAAATAATCTCATAATATTATCATCAATTTGTCAGTTGATTCGATCATCTCTGTTTTCGACTGCAAATTATTTGTAAATAGGTTTCGTCGCAATTTTTACATCCTATGGCCTGGCAAAAAATCTACCCTTTTTCCATTAATCGAAATTAATTCCACTAATATTGGCAAGTCTTCGATAAGTTAAGGATATTATTGACCAACCAGAAATTTTTGACAGCCTCCATGGCGCAGTTGGTTGGACCCCGGTTGTGAAAGAGAGGCTGCGAGTTCGATCCCCGCATCAAAATAAATGTTTGTGTGAACCACAAATATTTGTTTCGAGTCTGGGTGTTTGTGACACCAAGTCTCTAGTAGTTCCTGATGCCCACGACACGAGGCTCGATCTTAGTGTGGGGTCAGGACTATGTATGTGACTGTTGGGTGTATTTATTATTTTTATTTAATAGAGATATATACGTAATTTGAAAGAGGAGAATTAATGCAAGTAATGCCAAGAAGAGGCAAAAGTGGTATCAGACGTTTTTCACGGTCCATTTAAACCGCGCTAATAATGAAATAAGAACAATCGGCCGATATTAGGTACGGTAACCATGACATTATGGACGTCATTCCTTGTCCTTTAAAAATACTTATTTTCACTTCTGATGTAAATAACTTAAGAATCAATAATAATAAAAATAATATTGACTTAATGTCAATATGTTGTTGGTTTTTAAATGTACCGATTGAATAAAAGAAATCAAGCTTGCATAAAACAATAAGTTGATTTATTGGAAAATTGTGGCAGTTTTTAGTTACATATTAAAATATCTTCAGCTGGTAATCACTTGATTAAATTCAATCTTAAATATGCTTGTTGGATACAAATGGCAAAGAATAGCGTTGTGAACACTTAAAAATACATACATAAATATATAAACTCACGCCCCTTTCCTAGTAGGGGTAGGCAGAGGTGCTGCCAGGATATCCACGTTTTGCCTTGTACATATGTTCCGTCCTACGATGTGATAGGGGACGAGTATATCGCCATATGGTGCATAAATTCCTGATTCCAGACTGATAATGAATAGAAAAATCCAATAACACTTTCCCTGACTCGGGATTCGAACCCGAGTCCTCAGCATTGTAATCGTACCGTAGAACAACTGGTGCACTGAGGCAGTCATATTTTTATAAGTGCAGTTTTTTAAGTGTAATAGCTACGTCTAGTAATTACAATTCTAAAATCTGTACGATGTGATCTGGAGTTAACATCTGCATACTCGTGCTCTCTGTAGTTACTTGCACCTGTCTGGATATCCCACAGTACTGTTAAAACCAGTTACTTCAACTAGTTATTCCTTTATCCAGTCGTTATAATATCCAGTTGTTTGTACTGACAAGATTATTAGTGGGACTCCCTCTACTATTTAAGTTATTATCGTTTTAATAGCTTCTTGTAATCACTGTTATACCTACTTAACCAACCTTAGCATAAAATTGTTTTGTAGAAGAAAGATTATTTTAGAACGAATTGCTTTTTCCCATTTATTTAACATGCATAAGATACAAAGTATTCGTTAGTAGATAACATTGAGAAACTAATACGGTAGTAACTTGTTTGAGAACAATAACAGGCATAAGAAAGATACATAATATTTGTTAGTAGATAACATTAAGAAACCACTAAAGTAGCTTGTTTGACTGTAATAATAATCTGGCCATTATTGATTTTAAATTCCCTATATTTATAATTTAATTTGGATTTGCTCCAAGGCAATATAAACAATGCAGTGTGGATCATCTTCCTCAGATGAAACTGACAAATTAGATTATTTGTTAATTATGCAACAGCATCTACAGTAGTGCAGACCTTGTCAAACTGGACTGGGTAACTCGTTTGTGCCTCTTCTCTTGTCTAATTTATCTTAATTGTGTTATTCCATTCTAAATGCTAAATTTCTGTAGTATCGTCTATCTGTAGTTGAGCTTTTCTTTTTAAATATAATCTTGTAACAGGCGTACATTTGCAAGCAATAAATCACACTTAAACAATGTGACATTAAAAGCCTCGCTTTTATACAACCGTTACGGATTAGTAGGCAAAATTCTATGCAGCCTCCATGGCGCAGTTGGTTAGACGCCGGCTGTGAAACGAGAGACCGCGAGTTCGATCCCTGCACTGAGCTAAATGTTTGTGTGATTCATAGTTATTCGTTTCGGGTCTGGGTGTTTGTGAGACTAAAAAGTATCTCGTAGTTTTTGATACCCACCACACAAGACTCGATCTTATTGTGGGCTAGTATGCATGTGACTGATGGGTGAATATATTTATCTATTTAAAATAAACTAAAGTTCTTCATGCATTATGTGCAGGTTAGCCTGTTCCTAATTTTCAAATGTAATAAAAATGAATAGATTTTAAAATGCATTTAGACATTGGAGTTTGCCTAAAATGTGGTTTTTGATCATTACCACATTGAGGACGTCTAACTGCGAAGGTAACGTTAATACCTCCTAATTCGCATTTTATTTAAAAAAATAATAACTACAAATGGTACATAAAAAAAAAACAAATAATTATTTTATAAAATGTATTAAGTCAGTGTTCATGTTGCAAAGCCGGTAGTTAGTATTCACTTCTTCTTCCACAGGAGAGAAGAGGGGTTCCAGTAGCTGTTGTAAGTGAGGGGAGAGTAGCTTCCGTAGCCGGAGTAACCGCTGTAGTATTTAGGGTACAGGGAGTATCCGGGGTAGGAGGAGTAAGAGAGGGGCGCGGAGTAAGTCAGAGGGGCGCTGTAGGTGGACACCACTGGGCTGTTGTAGGAGTAAGAGACGGGGGAGTAAGAGTAAGCGGAGGGTACGTTGTAGCCGTAGGTGCTGGGGAGATAGGAGCCGGAGTACGCGACGGGGGCGACTGGGGCAGCGTAAGACACTGGCGCGGTGTAGGCCACAGCTCCTAGGCTGGGCTTGGCGGCGGCAACAGCCAGCACGGCGGCGAGGGCAACTGCGATCTGTAACAAGTAAACATAATATTATCATTATCAGAAGAATATAGTAGAAGAGAAGAGAAGAACAGTATAATATATCCGGTGATATTGGTATTGGTGTATTGAAGGGTACTGGCGATTTCAAGATTACGTGGGAGAACTTCAATCAAGACAGATTTGCGCATGCCGATATCCGCTGGGAAGACGTAAGTTCTATTATTATTGGTGGTGCTGGCCACCAATAAGTCTTATTATCAATCGGCTTGGTATCACTATCAGATCGGTCCCAAACTTGGCGCTTTGCCTTTAGCGGATAACTCTAGGTAAGTTTGCAGGTCCAATCATTTCGTGGTTCCAAATATCACAATGATATGGTTGTCAATTATTATTTTTATATTAATTGCTCTGTTAATAATGTTATACAATGAATACGGAAATGCATTGACTATATATTATACCACGTTGTGGTTATAATGTTTTTACAAATAATTTAATAGGCATCACAATGTTACTCATATCATCTTTAGTGGTAACAATAAGTAAAATGAATTAAACAGTGGCGTTAAATAAAAACAATTTTATTTTATTAAATATATTATTTGTGTGGCTATCTTTCTGAAAAATCGTATTTTTTAATTTTATTATTGCTTACCTTGTACATTTTAGTTGTTATCACTGAATCCGTCGAAGACTGAATGATGAGAAGCTTCTCATCGCCTGCAAATTTATACACCTATCCTAAAACCGGACTCAATCCTAAAGTGTATATGTATATCATTAATAATTTAATCTCTGTGCAGTCGATATAAGACTCAATTTATTATGTAATGCCGGTGGGTGAGAAATGCAATAAAAATCAATTCTGTCAGTGTGTGATTTTATCCAAGGCTAATTTAGCAAAACGAGTCCAATTTACAAGTATTATGGAGTAAAATAAAAGGATTGAGGAAGTCAATTTTTTCAATCCGTATCGCAAAGTTTAAATATATAATTAACATAAGTGACATTAACACACAATTAATCACACACAACCAAATCGGCATTGGATGTAAATAGTACGATCTTTTGATATCTAACGATTAGGTGGTTGACAAAATAGTATTGATGCTAATCTATCATATCAATGTTTTTCTTTCTATAATTAAAATTCAAATGAACATGATTCAATTGTTGAATCAGATTCATTTGAATATGATTTTTCAATATGATTCAATTGTTGAATCAGATTCTGTTTATTGTTTTAGACTTTAGAGACTAATACACCCAAATGTTTCCGACCAAAAAGTAAAATAAAGGCTAAGCGTGGTATATTTTTAAAACTCAAAGTAGTGAAGCATACCTGATTAAATATACATACGTTATACATGAAGCATTAATCTAAATTCAGAGTAAATTTAACAATGGTCCAATGTAATAACATCAATCATAATGAATTAAAATAACTTGATAATATGTAATAATATTTGTATGTATATGATTCTCAAACAAGCCGCTGTGGAAATTTTTAGGCGAGGTCAATCTTCAGCTGTGGACTTCTTATGGTTTAGGATAAAGATTAAGCTTCCTCTGTGACACAGTTGATCAAAACCCAACTATACAACGAGAGGACGCGGGTTCAGTTTCCGTAACGAGTTAAACGTGAATAACATCGAGCCTCTATCGTTTCTTTAGTAGAAATAATAGTAACTAAGTGTCTGGTCGCAGCTGGCGTTTTGTCATTTCTAACCAATCATGAATGTACGAGTATACACCTGGATGACGCTTTTTTTCATTTGAGTTTTTTTCATTTTTCACTAAGTACATTGCGGGTGAAATTAATGCAATTTACAACTTTTAAGTAATGCATTCATTGCAGAATGTATGCATGTAGAAATCAATACTGGTGTTAATGTCGAAATATAATTGAAAAATAATAAATTCAACTTATGAATTGTAGGGCTAATAGATCTTTAAATAATAAGTACATGCATACTAAATTTGTCTACAAATTATAAAAATAGCATATTTATACCGTATATGTACAAAAAAACAGATACATAACTTATCGCGCGGTAACTTATTTAATTGTGGAATTAATTACATTAACAATTTATTGTAACACTTCCTAGTACGTATAATTGTTTACGCAAAATTTTGAATGGTTGCTGTGCCTTCACTTTTATCGCTCCGTTGCCATTTATCCTTATAAACTAGTTAATCCAATATAATTATATGTAATTACCTGTTGTTTCTTTGTCACATAAGATATTACGAGTATGTTTATGTAAAGTGATTCTGATATAACAGATAAGAGAGACTTTGGGAGTGGTAGAGCCTCGCTGTTGTCAGTCATTACTCAGCATGAATGGGCAGGCTCGTCCGGGGCGGTACCACTGTCTCACAGGAGAAGCGACAGCGTAGCTGTAGGGTATCGTTGGGTGAGTAAGATTGCCGGATGCCCAATACCCCATTCCTCTTCCCATCCCTTTTCTTTCCCGCTCCCTTTCTGATTTAATGGGCCCGAAACATGATCTGGGATCCAAGGGTTGTGGATGTTCATGGGTGGTAAGTGACCTGGTAGGCTACTGCCTCCCAGGTCACCTACTGGTCAGGTGACCTGTTGGTTCGTTTCCGGACTTGTTGTATAAAAAAGAGATTAAGTCTGTGAGAGAGCAAAAGATGGCCTATGTAACTTAAACACAAATATATTTAATTTATAAAAATAAACTAAAAGCGATCTAAATGAAGTCACGGGCATTAGCTACCTTTTTCATTATTATGATTACTAATTATAATTTAAGTAATTCATATTTATAAAACTATTGTATGGAACAAAAGTTATATAAATGTAGATTAAAATTCATTATTTATTTATACGAGGTTGTTAAGAGATTAAAAAACCATTGATATTTTAACCATTTGTGCGTTGCTGACTGAAGGTCAAACATTTTAACCATGGGCTTCTTTGAGAGAAGTTTTTTCCGATTATCTATTTCTTTTCATTCTTTAATTTTGAAAATACACTATTGATACACACAAAAACAATCATGAAATTGATTTCTTAGCGGCTTCCAAAAATGTATTTTGCTGGCATAATTAGGAAGGAAAGATGGTCTTCGGTAAACTGTCCTTTCTCCATGCCAAAAAAAGACTAAAAGATCGCAAGAAATGTGAAAAAATATGCTACGCTCTAAATAGGTTTTATAGGACCGTTAATTTCTTTTTAAGTCTTTTATTTCGGTGTACTACATGACCAGCATGCGAGATACTTCATGGTTGAAATGAGTGAACTGTACGCGCATTGAAAACCATTAAAAACGCGTCTATGACAATGTCGAAACAATATTAGAATTTACTGATTGCTAGCTGCTTCGTTTCTTTAACGAAAGTTGCATGATCTGATATAAGCTCCCGCGTCTAAGTTACACATATTATATTGAGATACTTTACATAGTGTAATAATATTGTAGAAACTTAGATATATTAAATATTTTTTGCTACTAGAATATGACCTTCAAAATGAGCTTATTCTTGTATTTTGATAGTTTCCGTTTAGTTCGCATTAGCGTGTCAGGTGTAGATTAAATCACAGTAGAAAAAACTAAATTGCCAACACGCAATGTCCGTGGAAGAATGGGTATCTTTCACACTTAATTTGATTGTCTTCCTATAAAGAATTAAGGAAAGTATTCGAGAACAAAACGATAAATGCTAGTGATTCATGATCGACTGGTATTTAATGATTGTCAACGTTAAGTAACAGACGTATTTTTCACTGTATTTAACGATAAAAGAATTTCTTTTAAATGTATCTTAGTGTTGGTTAATTTTACGATTGAAGTAAATGAATACATAACATGGAATCCTTACAAGAATTTTTGTGGTATTCATATACCGTCAACTTAAAATACAACAGCGAGGTGGACTATGACCTAAGCCTTAGCAATCGAACTCTCGTTTGTAGATGCTTCACACTCATAGGAAGATATTATTCTAGTATTTATAACATAAACTCTCGTCTTTTTCCCAGAAGGGCTAGGCAAAGGTTCTATCAGAACACCGACGTTTTGCCTTATATTTTCCGTAGCTCGATGTGATAAGGGGCGAGCCTATCGCCATATCGGGCGCAAATTACTGACTCCGGGCTGATAATATGAACAGAAAAATCAAATATCACTTTGTCCGATTCGGTATTCGAATCCGAGACATCAGCTTTGCAATCATACCGTAATACAACTGCACCATCAAGGCTGTCTTAGTATTTAGTATCTAGTACATTAAAGGAAAAAAATACCAAAGATATCAGTAAATAAAAAACAATTTGCATTTAAACCATTTATATTGGTAACATGAAATAAATATGACTGGACAGATTTACAATTTTGGCATCGAAATAAAATTTATGTTGGAATTTCGGAGTTAGACGTAGTATGAGTAAGGCGATGCGTAGGTGTAGGCAGAGTAGTAGGGAGAATAGGCGCTGTAGGCGGAGTAGGTGAGGGGTGCAGTGTATGCTGCAGCCACGGGCGCGGTGTATGCTGCAGCCACCGGCGCGGTGTAGCTCACCACCAGGGGCTTAGCGACGGCGAAAGCCAGGAGAGCGGCGAAGATCAACTGTAAATGGAAGATTGTGTCGTTAAATATTTCATTATAAATTAAAGATGTAATTGGCGAAGGCCTACTTTCAGTAGTGGACTTTTTGTGGCTGCTAATTATTAAAGACTGATGTGATATTTAGATTCAGATGCCATTAAGGAAATATAATTAATAAAATTGACATTTGGTAAAAAAAGTTTAACATCAAAAAATCTGGAATAACACTATTAAATTGTGCACTAAAAAGTAACAAGTAGACAGTTAAAAAATATTTGTTTAGAAAATATATAGCGAATGGAAAGTAGTTACTAGATTTTGGCAATTGAAATTGAATTGTAATTATCAAAATATTTAAGTGAAACAAATTATAAAACTACAAATAACACTACACAATTTCGCTGACCAAATAAGTAAGTGAAGATACTCACAAGTTTGAACATTTTGGTGGTTGGTTGGTTCGTCAGGCTGTGACTGATGCTCCTTAGGCTAGTCCCAGCGAATATATAAGGATTCGATGATGACCTCTATCGCGTTGGCATCAGTTCGCCTGCGCACCAAGGCGCTACGTGGGCGATCGGGACCCTTACGCGACATGAATAATTTTGATTGCACACTATTCAAATACACAGGATGTTCGTTTACCTCATAGAGGCGCCATTGGCGTCAGCAGTCATCGATGATTCTTTTTTTAAATATAGAAATGTATTCATTGGTTTAAAATGCAATTTTGCATGTCAGGTAATATTATTGATCCTTTTGATATAGTCATTAGTCAAGTATAGCATTCATTTGTTTAAATTGCTGTTTAGATGTTGGTAATTAATAAGCGGAATGCTTTTTTCTTGTCTAGATACTGTTCATACTTTGTAACCTGTTGGACAGGGGGACACTCGATTTTATTTAGTTCCATTGTTATGGAGATCAAGTAAAGTAAGGGAAAATCGTGCGCTTTACCGTTCAATTGTCCCAAAGTGTCAGTTGTTCGATCCTAAGCACAAATATCAAAATAAAATCGTGTATCAAGAGTAGGCCAGCTGCGTAATTCTGGGCCAATATGGAATTAAGATCTATTCAAAATTATTTCATTGAGCGTAATTTTCAATCTAATTGCATTTCACAGTAATTAATTGGCATAATCTAAAGGAAAATTTTAATAAGATAGTCAATTTTTTAACAATTTTGTCTTGAATCTGACATTTCCTTTGTATTTATTTTAATTTCATTACCGAGGAATAGTTAGATAAAATATAAATTATTAAAGATTTTATACGATTTTGTATTGTCAATGACAGTACCTTATAATTAACATTCAAAGAAATAATTGTGGTTTAGTTTTACTA
Source organism: Theretra japonica (assembly GCA_033459515.1). Taxonomy (NCBI): domain Eukaryota; kingdom Metazoa; phylum Arthropoda; class Insecta; order Lepidoptera; family Sphingidae; genus Theretra; species Theretra japonica. The sequence continues at coordinate 6,747,264 of CM065937.1, forward strand.
ATTCTCTAAACGTTTACACAGTTTATGATCCAAAATATGCTCGTAAACGTCATAATATCTAACAAGTTAAACGGATATTTAGGTACAGTAAAATGTTAATTTTGTTTATGATACACAAACCACATTAAGCAACCTAAACTAGGACAGCTAGTCATAATTCAAGTTTTTCAATTATAACGACTGATCATTGACATTTATGCTTAATAGTATTTACCCGCGGCTTCACTTCGACGACTTCCTATATGTTATCAATTTTTCCTGTGATTGAATTCAATATAAACTACATTTTTAGTAATAAAAAGAGTAGTATGTATGCCTAGCTTACCTATAAATGATCTTAATGACGAATATTAAATTGATCATCTGTTTCACGTGAGAACGACAAATCGACAATTACACATTTATATATACACACTTTTTTATAATGGTTTCAATTGAGAAGAGACTATATAGGGTCGGTAAAAAGAAATAACTAATATGTAAGCATTGTTCTTATCATCATGAACGTCAGAGATCGTTATATATCGAATAAATAGTCCAATTTGTAGCCATGTGAAAATTAGTAGAATATATTAATATTATATGACGTCGTGGAAATACAACATCCTGTATGTTTGGCAGGCGTGTTGGTCGCCCAATCAAAGAGGCAAGGATCTACCGTCATGAGCGTAGAACATTCTATTCTATGTACGCGTTTGGTAGTATGTTTAAATTCGTACATGATACATCCTTATGCGCCACGATTTGATCAAGGTCGCTATTATTACAACCATGAACTTGACTTTAATTTATTTATAGATTAAGATTAATGCTTTTCTTAACGGATTGTTCAAAGAGATTTTGTGGATTTTTAATAAATTGATTTCTTTTTTGTTATTGTTCATTGGTTTATTATAGGTGAATATAGGCTGCGTAATATACGGTCTTGGGTTCGACACTCAGGATTTGACTATTTTGGATGGCTGGAAAATCACGAATAATATTTTCCTGTATCAGGAATTTAAATCATCTTGCGCCGTGTTGATGTTATAATTTGAAATTCCATGTTCCAATTATTTTTGTTTATTCTTTAATGTTTATGGTATTTTTTTGTCTATGGTTTACGTGAGTTCCGTTTTTTTCTGTTATAAATTAAATCTGCTCTGTAATCTGTAGTCGTATTAAAACAAAGTATTTGAAGTTTGTTGTAATTTCATGGCGCCGAATCCACAACGGTGTGGGACTTTATCCCGCCTTGCTTATAAAGAATATCGAGTTATATTATTGACTATTGTGATTCGTCAAATGTTAGACAACTGCTGTAAATATCTACTCAAAAATAATCCAAGAAAATAATGAGATATTAATATTTTAACAGCAGCAACATTTACAATAGTTTATAATGATTTTTGAGCATTGTAACAAACGAAACCGGGTAAAACCAATGATGTTTTAATAAAGATGACACATATCCATATTGGGAGATGTTTAAGAATAGTCCTACTATGCATATACCTAATTATTCGTCAATATATCATGAAATTAATAGTGAATGAAACAGACTATACAGAAAGTACGACAAAGAAAGAGATAGCGTTGCGATGTTGCTATGCGACTAGATGAAATTACTCCAACTGTCCCAATTTGAACGCCTCGCGCTAGTGCGAAAGCTACCTCATTCTGTATTTGCGAGTGATCTGTATTCATTTTATATAAATCATTGGATAAAACCCAAGTTTTAATACATCGTTAATTCACATCCGCAAGCTTCAAATAATTTATCACTGAACATTTTGCTAAAAGGCGAGGTTGACAGAACATATTGTACTTGTCTTGCAATACAGTTTTGTCACATACACCTGCTCGTGTTATTACAATGGGAGCATGTGGAAACGACCCACGCCTTTTATGTCACTGTCGGCGACTTGACCACACCACGCACAGATTATTGCGTTTAATTATTGCTTAGTTCCGATTGACCGCCTTACTATATCAACCTATATAGGTCCCACTGGGAGGCACATGTTAGGCAAAGGCTATACAATATACATGTAATCTATGTGTGTCGATATGTGATATACTAGCGTATAACCAGATATTAAGACAGATTGTTTACATAGTCTACATGTCTGTATAGTTTTTACTTTAAATACACGAATGTTTCTTTTTTTTTTAAATAAGAATTTGACTGCCGATCCTAAAAGGGTTTCCATAACGACCTGTTGAAAGACACCTGCGGTCAGCGAATTTCCTAATATTGGTAGTTGTACTGTAGCAGTCCATATAGGTTGGGATCTATGTATATGGGTTGCAACAGAGAGCTGCAGGGCACGGGCTTCCTCTACAATCGGGAGTAAGATTAAGAGGGGTTAGACCATATAGACCATGCTGCCCTAGTGCGGGTAAGTGGACATTACATACCATAGAAATTCTTGCAAATCGCTATGTTAAGCAGGTTTTCTCACGATGTTTTTCTTCACCGTAATAGTGCGTGGTGATTGATTATTATCAATACACACATGAGTCCTAAATGTCTGAGGTGTGCCCTGGGATTTGAACCAGCGACCACATTAAACCCGTTGGCAGCCGCGTCTGATTGATAACAGCTTGTTTTAGCGACTTTACGACTATTATGGTGAACTGTTTGTTTTCAAGGCAATCGCAGTTGGTGACGTAGCCTAATGACTGTTGCCATTGTCACACGATATGGATACGTGCCATCAAATTGACAATGCATTTCATTGGATGTAATGTGCATTCGTGGAATACCATAATATGTCAAGGCAAGGCATTATTTATATTTTTACAATAATATTTACTATACTTGTGAGTGCTGGCCTGTTGGTAATCGGACCAGACGTGGCTGCCAATATGTTCACGGTGGTCGCGGGTATAAATCCCAGGGCACACCTCTGACTTTTCGGAGTCATGTCTATTGATAGTCAATCTCCACGCACTAAACCGTGACGGAAAACATCGTGAGTAAACCTGCATACCGTAGCGATTAGCAAGAATTTCTATGGTATGTACTTATAATGTGCTTTAAGTTTAGATATTCAAAAGTGAAGAAAAACACGTGAGAAGTCTAAATACAATAGAGTTATACTCAAGAGTATCGAAGGTGATGCTTTTGGCTACTTTCATTCTACAGGGTATATCAAGACTGCTAACGAAAACGAAGCCAGGTGATAGTTTTAGAGACTACCGACACGATGCAACTAAACAATTTGCAAAATAACGCGACGTTTTGTTTATGTAATATTTTAAATATCATTGTGTTTGGGCGGTAAATCCATAGTTTTTGCTAAAATTATAATTTAAAACCTTGCGTACTACAGCGTCTTTAAAAATAAAAGGGTGTACATGTTTTTTAGGAAAATCTATGTATTCACCCAAATAGTCAAGTCTTGATATACGCTGTATTTTTCATTAAGTACATGTAAAATAAAATAAAAGTTGCTAATAAAAGAGGACTATTACGGTCATGAATGAATGACAAGCTGTTTTGTTTGTTCAATGATACATTGGGTTTGCCCATCAGTTTGGCCATACAATAAGATTTGCATTTCAAACACATAAACTAATGCTTAAAGTTAAAATAGACTGTGCCGACACTATAATACTGTGACAGAATAATCGTCGCCAGAAATAGAGTGTCATACTCACTAATAATGTATGTATGGTGTTTCAAACATTAACATATAATATATGCTTTTTTAGTTGTGACTAAATAGACGAGAAGAATTGAAATTGTATACAATAGGACATCCTTGAAGAGGCCTATGTGAGACTATGTCCGTTATGTGCTCGCTATTATTGGGGTTAAACCGATAATAATTCAGATGTCTTATGTGAATCAAAAATATTTCTTTTATATCGACAAATTACTAGTTTAAACGCTTGTACTAAAATGCGAAATAGTTATGATTTTTATATAGCGATGAATGAAAGTGACTTGCGAATAGTTTTCAGCTATTCGCCATTGAAGTAGCGGCACCTCACGGCGACTGCTTGAACTACTTTTGTTGGGAACGAATCTCGATCGACCAGTGCTTTGTATGAATATCGGACTATTAATCGGAATCATTGGCTACCACTTGTAATGAGCGTTGTAAATTATTTGCAAATATGTATAACGAAATTTAATAATTTGTTTTAATGTTAAAGGTCAACATCGTGAGAAAACCTAGGACTTCCATAAAATCTATGCGAAATTATGTGAGTTCTATTAATCTGTCTAAGCAGGCATGGTAAACTAAAAACACTTACTCCTGAAAGTGTTAATGTCAGTCAATTACATATAGTTGGTCTTAAAATTATATACCAAATCATAATATGACATAGCTGGAGTCATGTTGCATCCATTCATTTTGAATGTAGGACATGAGCAGGCACGAAATAATTTCACAGAAGAGTTCTTAATCAAGTGCATCACTGAGGCTGCCAAAAATACATTAGGTAGGTATTTTTAGTCACTAGGAAAGTACCAACAAAGTGTTAATAGCTCATTCAATGTTACGTCACGGTTGCTTCCTGTCATTGCGGAGCTGGTCGGTTCAGTAATTGAAATTAAATGCGAGAAGCGGATATTCGCCCACGATTTCCCTTCGTAAATAACAATTCACTTGCAAACTAACTAAATAACACTATACTATGACGGCCTTATTCATAGAGAGTTTTAAAACCTATTTTAGTTATCGAATGTTTTGTCTTCTTCTCTCAAATTGGATGCAAAAGTCGTTCCAAAGGGATAAAACACTTGATAACTGAAATAGGTCTTAGAACTATCTATGAATAAGGTCGTGAGAATCTAATAATAACTTGATAGGTAGTTAGGCTTGACCCACGACTTAATCTCCGCCGAATTAGATCCTATACGTCTCATAAAGAGCTTTTTACACTCTGAATATAAAGAGAATACATTCACATACGTCCTACTAGAAGGTACGCGGTCTACCCAGAGCACGTTAGTGTATTTTAGTAAACTATGGAAATAATCAAATGGACGAATGTTTACCAAAATACACCGGTAACATTTAAAGTTTCTAGGTGTGTGACAGTGCTTAATCTCAAAGCACCGAAGAGTTTCCTCAATCTAGTCTGAGATTGTGGATAACACGTTAAACTGTTTGGTCTCGTTTAGTACCGTTTAATCCTACACGGCGTCTTACAGGTTCAAATACAAAGTATACTTTGGGATGTCTTTAATCTGTATTTTTATCCAAATAATTGCATGCGTATGTTGTTACCTCATCAGTGCGAGACCGAGGGTGGAAAGACGCATGGCCACGACGCGGGGGCGACAGCATGACATAGGGGACTAACGGAACCTTTTTATTCTGTTTTGTTTCATAATTCTATTGGGGTTCGCATGACGAACGTAGCCGCGAGAAGCGTAGACTCAATTTGACTAATTCTTATAGAGGCATATGACGTATTTTAAGTCATCGTTTACGGATTCCAATAATAAAAAAATGCGTAAAAAAATGCAATTCCCTCATTAGCATACGTGATCGTGAATAAAAATACACCTAACAGTCATATATGTACATATATGTACATAGTCCTGACCCCACATTAAGATCAATTATGTATTGTGTTGTGGGTATCAGGAACTACGAGAGACTTTTCGGTCTCACAAACCCCCTGTCCCGAGACAAATACTTGTGGGTCTCACAAACATTTGTTTCGGTGATCGAACCCGCGGCCTCTTGTTTCACAGCCGGCGTCTAACCAGTTGCGCCACGGAGGCTATCAAAGAATATGAAATAGGATTCTTTGATCTTTGGTCACTCTGTTGTACCGTTACTACATTAGACTTATAGTTGTTGTTGTAGGTACTTAGAATTAATTAAGTACCTGCAACAACGTGGCTTGTAGCCTTAGTAAAATATAAAAAAGAAAAGGTGCCTTTTGGATACATGGATTACAAGATATTTCACGCCAAGTTTTTATCATGGATTATGTAATGTAATGAACAAACTCGTATAACATTCATTTAACATAGAGGCACATTTTAACGACCTTTATCGGCCGAAAAGTCACACGCCCGCGTAAATCTCATCAAATCCTAGATTATGATCCGACGCGTAGATGCTCTTTTGTAAACTTTGTTTAAAATTAATCTCCAGAAGTACTGAAGTGACACGTAATGAGTGACTAATGAGTTATTCGCGCCGTGTGTTAGCGTCGTGACGTCATAGTCTAATACATTCTGTTCCAACCCTTAGACTCCCGTGTGATGCAACACACAATCGATTGATGTCATGTATTGTGGTATTGTCTACACCGGTACCACCTATTTATAGAAGTATTTCGAACGATGCTCCATTGTATAGATTCAATAATAGCTACTGTTGTTCCAAGCTTTTAATTCAATAATAGCTGGTCTTACGTCATTGTTTAAAGTCTAGAAAATGTAGCTTAGTTGTGGTATTACTTATATTTTTTATTTTTCGTCTAACGGTCTTTGCCTGGGCCATAGTCACTGTTATTACCTTACAAGTACCTAGTGACATTTACAAAATTAATACAACAAAAAAAAAATGTTCAAAAGTGTATAGTATTGTAAAGATTTATTACATTCCCAAATCATACTGTTTCCTGATTGCATCGGACATTAAGTTGTGCCCACGTATATATAAATAAATTCCGAGTAATTATTGTTTATTTATAAATGCTTTTAGAATATTCCGGAACTGCAAATTGAGTGACTAATACGATAGCATGAATGTTAATGTTGTGCGCCGAATTATTTTGTTGAATATGTAAATTTAAAACCAATACTAAGTTGTCCGTGATTTTACAAACTGATAAATGCATAAATTATGTATACCAATTAGAGAGCAACATTTGTCACCAATAAATGTCATTTACGTATGTTGGGGACACATGGCTAACAAATAAATAGTCGTGATTACGATTTTTTTAAATCAGTGTTTATTTATCATGACATATTTTAAAATAAAGTCGCGTCCCGCTGTATGTCTGTCCCTATGTATGCTTAGATCTTTAAAACTACGCAACGGATTTTGATGCGGTTTATTTAATAGATAGAGTAATTCAAGAGAAAGGTTTATATGTATAATACATATACAGCATGTCCCAGTTTGTAAGAAAAATAACATCTGGTGTGGAGTGGAATCAAAAAACATTTGCACTCAGGCGAAGGTGGGACGCAAGTTTATTAATTCTTTACACAAAAAATAGACAAAGGAATAACACAAACAAGGGACTTAGATCTAAGTATCAGCCTTCGCTGATCTAAGTATCAGGTCTTATCGCTCACGGCGATCTCTTCCAGACAACCTATTAAGTATTAATATCTATATCAAGTTTCTTAGGATTAAAATAATCCTCAACTGTTTTCTGTATAAGCTTTTATTCTTTTTTATTTCTAACGCATCGTATTCTATTTCAAATAAAATCACGTCATAGTAAAAAATAAATATGTTTCTTATTCGTCACATATTATTTTCTATCTTCTGAGTTATTTTATAATTGAGTACCAATTTGTATTTTTAATCTTAAGAGGACTACAAAACACTTAAATGTTATTGAACTTCCAAGAAAATGTTATTATAGCAGCTTTCTGAATTATTCAGATCTTAAATCAGAAAATATTTAATTCCGGACATGCTGGGCCTAACAGACGCTTTTCGATAGCTCGAAGTATGGCTCCATTCTACGCAGAACTACATCAGCTTATAAGACGTCATTTAGATACTTACCATCGCATTCTTGATTGTAATTTAGTCTCATTGCTCCGCATTGCAACAATAAGCTGATTATTATAAATACATCTAACAGTCACATACACAGTCCTGACTCCTGACGTCACATTAAGATCAATTAAGTCTTGTGTCGTGGGTATAAGAAACTACAAGAGAATTTTCGGTCTCACAAACACCCGGACCCGAGACAAACATTTGTGGGCCTCGCAAATATTTGTCTCGTTGTGAGGATCGAACCCTCGGCCTCACGTTTCACAGCCGGTTTTTAACCAACTGTTCTACGGAGGCTGTCATACATTGCTGCTGTTACATTATATTACTTCGATACTATTATATTTTGTCTCTACTATTATTAGTCGTTTAAATAAGGACTGCCTCGGTGGCGTAGTGGTACTACGGTATGATTGCAAAGCTGAGGTCTCGGGTTCGAATCCCAGGTCGGGCAAAGTGATATTGGATTTTTCTATGCATTATCAGCCCGGAGTCAGGAATTTGTGCCCGATATGGCGATAGGCACGCCCCCTATCACATCGAGGGACGGAATATACAAGACGAAACGTGGGTGTTCTGGTAGCACCTCTGCCTACCCCTTCTGGGAAAAAGGCGTGTGTTTATGTATGTATGTATGTAATAAGGACTCCCTGGATGTTGTGGAGACTGTCCCGCCCTCACACCGGCCATGACGGAGGCAGGGGTTCATAATGTCCTAATCTCTTATTAACATGTTAATTTATGTAGTTGTTATATACGCGATGATTCATCTGGCGTATCGTAAATTTAAGTCTATTAATAATGTACCGCTCAATTGACGTAGGGGAGAGGTATTAGCTTTTGCGGATCGGATCGTCGCGAGCGTGAACATTTTTTTACATGGTATTTGGTGTTTTAAATGGGTTTCCAAGTTACAACACAATAAATATTATAATTGAAATGTGGAGCGGTGATTATTTTGTTCACGAATATTATTATTTCTATTCATAGATATTTAAAAAAAAGGTCTTTTAATTTTTTATTTATTTGCATATGTAATTGGCAGATTTCATTAAACCATGAGGAAACCTTCATACCATAGCGATTTGTATAAATTTCTATGGTATGTTGTTACATACCATAGAAAGCGGACTGTTGTCCGCCAACCCGCACTAGGCCAGCGTGGTGGACTACATGGCCTAACCACTCTCAATCGTACTCTCGATTGTAGAAGAGACCTGTGCCCTGCAGTGGGACGTATATGGGCTGATACGGTATTAGAGCATACAGGTAAGAATAATAAAAATACACAAGTGTATCAAAAAATCAAATTCATATATTCAATCTTTGGGATATGGTATAAATTAGATCAGTACGTTCACTTGAGGAAGACGGGAGCCCTGTAAGCTGCGGCGATGGGGGCGGTGTAGGCAGCGGCCACTGGCGCGGTGTAGGCAGCATAACGAAGAGGAGCAGCATACGCAGCAGCTACGGGAGCGGTGTAGGCAGCGTAACGAAGGGGAGCAGCATACGCAGCAGCTACAGGAGCGGTGTAGGCAGCGGCTACGGGAGCAGCATACGCAGCTGCTACGGGGGCGGTGTAGGCCGCAGCAACTGGAGCTGCTACGTAGGGTGCTGCGTATGCTGCCGGCGCAATGGCGTGGATGCCAGGCTTGGCGGCGGCGACGGCCAGCAGGGTAGCGAATACAACCTGTCAACAATAAATCAATAGATAAAATAAAATGTACATGTATTTAAAGTTTGTTAATAATCACCAGATGTCAACATGACCTATATAAAACACAGCTGACATTTTCTATATTAGTCGCAATTCAAGGCAACAGGATTAGTATGCAGACAGAAATCGTTGGTAAAACTACCTTCTATTGCTTATTTGGTGTCGCTTTTTCCATTGGCCTTGAATTTGCAAAGAAAACAAAACTATGACAAATGTTACTGTCTGATCCTATAAAAACTAATATTCAACTGTTTTAATAAATTAATTAAAATTTAGTTATTAATTAAACCTAACTTTTTTGATAATTAATTACGACTTTAGATATTGATATATTAAGTAGTGACGTTATTTACCAGCTTGTACATGTTTGTTGAGTGGGTTGTTGTTGTGGCGAGGAAAGCAAGTGAATGATGCCTGTGGAGGTAACGCACGACTTTAAATACTGTACTTGATTTAAAACGAAAGAGAATTTCGAGATATTACGAGGGCTTGCAAATTTACGTACATACGTACACGTCGGTGCTGCTCCGAATTCTAGATAAATATCCAGCGCGGTGGCATGCAAGAGCGCGCCAGGAACTTTTCATAATTGTTTCAAGGTGATGCACATTTTGTTGGTTTGATTTTTTATTTGAGGGTAATAAATAGGTGTATAATGATCAAATATTGAATAAGAATATAAATGTTTGGACCAATTACATCGATTATCTGTGTGATTTTCAAAGTTTCTACATAGTTTGTTTTTTTTTGTCAACATACACAACATTTTTATGGTATGTGTACTTGTGTAGTGAGGTAAGATCATTTAGCTGTAACAGCCCATAACATCCCAATGCAGGGCACGGGCCTCTACAATTGAGATTTCGATTGACAGGTGTTCAGGCCATAAAGTCCACCTCGCTGGCCCAGTGTAGGTTGGCGGACTTTACGTACCATAAAAATTCTTATAAATCGCTACGGGGCGCAGGTTTCCGCACGATATTTCCTTCACCGTTATAGTGCGAGTTGATTGACTTTCAATGCACACATCACCGTTATTCCGAAAAGTCTGAAGTGTGCCCTGGGATTTGTAACTGCAATCACCGTGAATACATTGGCAGCCGCATCTGGTCCGTTACCAACAGGCCACCACGCCTATTAAAAATTGCCTTATCTTCGAAAATAATGTGAGTTTTAAATATTAAAAATTATAAGATAAATTGTGTCACTTGTCAATTTCATAACCGTGCATAATTGATATAGTTATTCAATTTGTAAAGAATTTACACAAATATCAATTAAATATGTATGTAATGGAATATTAATATGGCTTATTATTAAAACAATTTTCAAAGTTCTTTTTGACGGCAATAAATGGCGAGACGAGCATGCCATTCGCCTGATGGTATGCGATACAATTGCCCATGGACAGTAGCAAAACCAAACAACACCATGAATTACAAAGCAATGCTTGGCATTCCACTGTGCTCGCCATCCTAAAACATAATGTTAAGTTGCATTATCTCCTGTAACCTTACTCTAACTAAAATATATTTAAAACCCGAACACAACAGTGCATTTACACTGTTGTTTGGCGAGGTGAACACAAAATAAAATTCTATATTATCAGACGACTCATGTTATGGTTCCTCAGTCGTGAGTCAACACTGTTATAAACAGGCTGAACCCGAAGACACTCGACGTTTGGTTCACAACCCCGTCGGTCACTATGCCGAGTATTCCATTAGGTCACTAGGGATACAAATATCCAACCACGGAAAAAATCTTGGCTCACGCGTGCACAAACCGATCCCATCAGCATTCAGTGTGTGCGGCATCGTTGCGTCAGAGGTCAGTGCGCGCGTGCTTGATGTTACAATGACGATGCGAGTTGCGACAACCCTGTAGGTCAATGTGCCTGCATCCACTGGACATCTACGATAATTGTTCTCTATGCATAACATACATAACCACACGCCTTTTTCCCAGAAGGGGTAGGCAGAGGTGCTACTAGAACTCCCACGTTTCGCCTTGTATATTCCGTCCCACGATGTGATAGGGGGCGAGCCTATCGCCATATCGGGCAATTGTTCTCTATGACACTTAATAAAATCACCCTACGTAATTTTATTTCATCCAGTTCGGTTATTGGCCTGAAAATAATTCAAGGGTTTTCGGACATAGCGGTCGTCGGTTGCACTCTGTAAGGAATAGGGCACTGGTTCAAAGAACTTTGTGTGTTAATTATGAACCTAGAAGCCCTAGGCGGTTGGGTTGCAATAAATATCTTGTTACACCCTATAGAGGTTGATATTTTCATTACGATCAAGGGGTCTGCAAGAACTTTATTTAGATGCATAAGCTTACGCCTATATCCCCAAAGTGTTAGGTAGAGGTTGTACTTGTATTCACTACAAATCGCCGAACTACAGAGTGCAGTTCCCATATATGTACGTATGTAATATATATTTTATCTGCCTGTTTTCGCGTAGGGAAGTGATTCGTTTTTCTGCTGAGTGTCATGATTATACTTGTTTTAGTAGCAAATTCCAACACGGAGTATTTTTTATGAGAATTGCCAAATCGGTAATCTCTCAAGAATTGACCTGCTTGGCCTGGGATTCCAATACAGCATTATGCCGACCTAAAACCCATACGCGCATCCACGACGTATATAATCTTTGCCTAGAAGTCAACTAACTTTACTTACACCCAAACTTAACCGAAAACACCGTACGAGTTGGATTTCTGCATATCATCTTAATACCAAGGTCGCTGTTTTATCTCCGACATTTGTTGTTCTATGATGATCCAGACAGACTTTTGTCATAATAAAAAAAATCATCCCCGTGGCGCTGTTGGTTGAAGCTGGCTGTAAAATAAGAGCTCGTGGTCCGGTCGGGAAAAAGGTTCGCGCGGCCCGCAATTATTTTTTTCGAGTCCAGATTTGAAGCTCGAAAGTACGACATAAAACTTGGTGTATTTTTGAGAAATCAGGACTACCTACGTGTGTAACTACATATGTCCAAATATAATTAACAAGACTTACTAAGGAACTTTTTTATTTTTCAAGGTCCTAAAAACGGTCTTAAGAAATATTATCCAAGAATCATCCATCGATGAACTGTGAACTGCAGCATTCAACATCCTATCCTACTAATATTAAAAAGGCTCATATGTGCGTTTGTTACTTCTTCACGCTTAAACCGCTGGACCAATTTTGATAAAATTTGGTATAGAGGCAGCTGAGACAAATAGGCTTAACTTACTTTTCATGTGTGTTGAGCAAGGAATTCAAATATACGTGTTTACTACTCTTTTAACTCTAAGTGTCGATACGGGACAGGAGAGGATAAGATTGCATGCGTAAATTCATGGGACAAAATCAGAGGGGACACAACGGGATATAAAGGGACGGGACGGAAAAAGCAGTATAGTGGACGGCAGTCACATTGAGTTTATATATACAAGTACACCAAATAATATGTTGTTGACGTGGACTAGATTAAATAAAAAGATAAAATGTATTTGTACCCGGGCGATGCCGGGCCGGACCGCTAGTAAATAGCAACTCTCCGTATTAATAATTGAATTGATTATTACTAATACAATGTTATGCAACGTATTTAATTAGCATTATAATTGGTTCAGGTGACTTGATTTCTGGCCTACTGGGAATCGCAATTGATTTATATTAATATCGATGAATATTAATTACGATGCGATTATATCACAATATTCCCAATTATTGGTATGTTACAGTAAAGGTAATCAACGTCAGTAATATAGATGCCACGTGCACGGCACATTGGTAATTGCATTGGTTAACTAGCTTTATGCGTCTGAGGTCTGATTTGTAATATCACCACATACGGTCCCAGATATCGGTTGTGATAATTGATGTATAATATTAAATAAATAATTACACCCAACACTCACACATAGTCCTGATCCCACACTAAAGCCCCATTTGCACGGGAAAGCTTCTTGCAGCGAGAATCGTTTGCGATTATATCATGACATAACCGCCATATATTATCATGTTCTGACAAATGTTTAAACGATGCAATTTTTTATATCCTTACGATAATCGTATATTCGAGGCGAGAAACTATCCCCATGTAAATGAGGCTTAAGATCGAATCTTGTGTCGTGAGTATCAGAAACTACGAGAGACTTTTCGGCCTTACAAACACCCAGAAACAAATAGTTGTGGGTAGCACAAATATGTACTTCGGTGCGGCGATGGAACCCACGACCTCTTGTTTCACAGCGGGGGTCTAACTAACTGCGCCACAGAGGCTGTCAAGCCGTACTGGGGCGGACAACGCGGACAAAATCTTTACGCACTATGCATGTACCTGTAGGTTAACCGGGAAACCAGTAGAGAGGGAAGATCGTGTGACTGTGTAGGAGTGACAGAGACAGCAACAGAAATAACGGTAGGTACATGTACTGCTCTGTTTTGATCACATATTTTATTCGTGGTATCCGCTCTAGTATAATACATATTTTAATTATTTTGATTTTGGATGCATTTTAAACCGTTGGTTTGAATACGAACATCCGTATGTGTACCTACTTCACCACACTTGAGAGGTTTTGTTTGCCAGAAGGACCGGCAAGAAAATCTATTAGATACATTTATATGTTAAAAGTTATCTGTTTGTAAGAGTCGCATGAGGTAGGTGAATGCGTGTCGCCTCCATCATTGTAGTAGAATTTTTCGGGAGAGGCCTAGTGGAGATCTTTTAGTGTGTGATGCTATTTTTTATTTCATTACTGTAATTAATACAAAAGGCTTTAACTGGGTTGATGTTTTGATGATAAAAAAATATTTTTACTTTTATTCAATCATAAAGCTTTACTACTGTACTGTATGTAATTTCTAATTTTCGAATTTCTACTGTATGTAAGTCTGCCAACCCGCACTAGGCCAGCGTGGTAGACTATATGGCCTAACCACTCTCAATCGATTCTCTTGATTGTAGAGTAGGCCCGTGCCCAGCAGTGGGACGTATATGGGCTGATAAAAAAAATAAAAAAATTAGGCTTTACCATAAAAAAAGATTAAAATGTTTTAAGTACTAACTAGTGGGACCACGCGACACAGTAGTTCGCGCGTACAGAACGCATGTAAGAAGCGTCTTCACGTTGCGTAGACTTGTCCTTCATTACTTGTATAAAATGCGTTCTGATGTTCAACTTGATATCATTCGCTCAACAACAGCTAACTGATAACCACCAAAATGTTCAAGTTGGTGAGTAGTGATAGCAAGTTATCTAATTATTAAACTGATTATTTCATCGGTCAAAACATTTTAGTTCTCCATTACAATTGTCAAGTTTTGAGGCCGATTTACTTAATTTGGATTTTGTTTTGCAGTTCATCTTCGCTTGCTTCCTCGCCGTGGCCGCGGCTAAGCCCGGCGTGCTGGTCGGCGGCTACGCGGCGCCCATCGCGGCGGCGTACACCGCGCCAGTGGCAGCTGCGTACACCGCGCCGCTCGCCTACTCCGCCTACACCGCGCCCGTCGCTGCCTACTCCGCATACACATACGCCTCGCCCTACTCTTACTACCTGCGCCGCTGATCACCACCAACTCCACGAGAAACAACTTAACTGCATTGGACAACGAGCGTACAAATCCTTCCAGCTACTCTTTAGAACCTAAAATTTTAGGTTCTCAAAAGAAACAAAACATCATTACTATGAAATAAATTTCTCTTCTCCGATTTAGTTTTTCATTTATCCAATTTATAGAATGCAAATGAAAAAAGAAATGACCCTCGAATTTATACGATTAGGTCCTGATGACAAATGAAAACGACCTAAAACAGCTTTTAAGCTTTTAAGCTCATAGTTACTTTTGACAATTGTAAAATATTTATATTTAGATGGGATAGACTTTAAATGAAATGATTAAGAGCAAAATAAGGAGCATAAAATGAAATAACGTTTAGATTTTGACACAAAATATTTCATTTAAGTTCAGAAAAAATTTAAAAATATAGTGTATATCCCTTGGAATTGCAATCCTACTTATATTATAATGGCTAAAGTTTGTATATTTGTTACTACTTCACTCTTAAACGGCTGCACCAATTTTATTGAAATTTGATACGGAGGTAGCTGATACCCAGGATTAACGCATAGGCTACTTTTTATGCCGAAAATATTACCGTAGGATTAGCAAGAAATTCAAATATGTATACTTGATACCCTTTCAAACTCAAAGGGATGATTTGGGATAGAATATAGGGCGGAGGAAATGGGATTAATTTTGTAACCATACCATTAGTTTTAAGTGTTTTCATTGATTTGTAAGGTTTTTTTTTATGTTGGTGTACAATAAAGCATATATAAATAAATTAATAAGAACAGAATTGCATGCCTCGAGTCGTGGAACAGATTAAGTCCGGACAGGGCGGGACGTAACGGGACGAGAATAGCAGTGTAAAGGACGACAGTCACGTTGTATATAAATATATGTATAACAATTAGTACGCGAAATAATACGTGTCTAATGTGAACTGGACACAAAAAGTGTCTGCACCCGGACGAAACCGGGTCGGGGTGCTAGTATTATAAACATTAATGTGCATATAAGTAATTTAATTGCAAGACTATTTCTTAATAGCCATTCACATTAAAATTGTAAGAAAATAGGTGTTTTTCTTAAAATTGATAATATCGGATTGAGAATATCTGGATTTAAGGAAAGCGAACTTAACAAAAAAATCGTGTTGATTACAATAGTTCAAGTATTTATTTATTATTTTATGAATTCGGCTTAGAGACAGGCGGTTTCTTGAGCATCAATGAAGGTTTTTTTTATCTCTCTGTATGTATCAATAACGATTGATTGTTTATTACTAATAAATAGTTATGCAACGTATATAAACGTAACGTATATAACGTATAATAATAAGTAGACGTGATTTCTGGTGCATAGAGAACCACAATTGGTTTAAATTTTTATATAATTAAGATACAGGCAAGCCCTAGTTTAACAGACAGAGTTAATATACCCACGATGATGCGCAACATAATCATAATCTGTAAAAGACACCCACAGTCGCATACATAGTCTTGACCCCACACTAAGATCGAGTCTTGTGTCGTGGGTATCAAGAACTACAAGAGACTTTTTGGTCTCACAAACACCCAGTCCCGAAACAAATATTTGTGGTTCACACACACACCCGCGGCCTCTTGTGTCACAGCCGGCGTCCAACCAGCGCCACGGAGGCTGTCTAATTGTAAGGGGCTTCTACCAACAAGCAGTGCCGTCGATGTAAGGACCTTCACTCTGCGCTCGCCAATTCGCCTATAAATCGTGACGAATACTGGCATACACACCTAGCTTATGTAAATCAAATGGCTGTCTATGACTGAAAACGAAAAATAATTAAAAAAAAACACTCAACAGTCACATCAGTCGTATCAGAAACTACGAGAGACTTAGCGGTCTCACAAACACCCAGAAAAACTAGTTATGGCTCACACAAAGATTTGTCATGGTGAGGGGATCAAACCTACGTCCCGTCGTTTAACAGCCAGTATGTAAATACTGGCTAGTTGGCTACCTAACTGCGCTACTGAGACTGTCAATGGTGGTTACGGCAAAATCGCTGGGGATTTTCGGGGACGACCTAGGTACACCGGGGTTCCGTTGGTTTGTAACATGAATATGAAATATGTATTTACATAAGAGTTTAAAAAATGAAAGAATAAAAAGAAAAGTAAAAATATAACAGTCACTGTTGCTGACAAAATTCCTTGCGCCATATTTTCGTCACAGCTAACATACGTTCCGTAGCGTCTATAGCATTGTTTGATGAATCAAAGATCATCTAGAGGCCTACCCTTAGTCTTACCCTATAAAACATATTTTGACTTCATTTGATTGATTGAACGGCAAGAGTGACAAGTCACTGCTGAGATCTTTGGGGGAGGTCTAATGTTTTGCAGTGAACTTTCTGTGGTTAAGGAGAGAAAGGAGGAGGGAGAATAACATAGTAATATATTAAGTGTTACTATTGTAAGAATTGCTAAATTTTTGTTCACACTGTTAGACATTAAATCACAAAGTTAGAAAGAAGGTCTAACTTTTAAAGAAACAAATGAATAACAAATTAGAAGCTAATTTTAGTTTTTTTAGTACGTAATATGGCACAATGGGTATAAACAAGAAGGCCATTAGAACTGTGAACAAAAAACGGATGCATCACATTGTATCGATACGGCGTTAATATTATTTAAATTGGAAATGTAGGAATAAAACTATACTTAGAGTAATTATGAGTACTGTAGGAAGAATATACGGCGGGACGACATGCCCAAGAGGGCCGGCAGCGACTCGATGCATTAAACAGCAGACCGGGCTCTGTGGCGTACCTTGGAAGAGGTCTATGTCCAGCAGTGGACTGCAACGGGCTGATGATGATAGGAAGAATAAAAGATACGCAAGGATCATAATTGAGATACTTAATGGCAAATTTACCGATAAACATGGCATATACAAACATGTAGTGTACGCTAAACGATGAAGCTACTGTTTACATAACAGTAGTTTGCACTAAATGACTATTGTGCATAATATAATCAGCGAAAGCCTTTTGCAAACAATAGGAACGTTAAAAGTAATATGTAACGTATGCAGATTAAAATCAATTGATTTCTTTAGAAATTTAAAGTAGATTTGTCGCATAAAGACCGAATTGTCGATGTCATTATTTATTCATATGTATCAGCCTATATAAACGTCCCACTGTAGGGCACGGGCCTCCTCTAAATTTAGAAAGTACGATTGAGAGGGGTTAGGCCATATAGTCCACGCTGGCCTATAGCGCGTTGGTATACCTTACATACCATAGAAATTGTTGCAAATTGCTATAGTATGCAGGTTTCCATACGATGTTTCCCTTCATCGTTATGGTGCGTGATTGACTATCAATACGAGTACACATACGACTCCGAAAAGTCAGAGGTGTGCCCTGGAATTTGAACCCCCGACCAACGTAAATATGTTGGCACGCGAATGGTCCGTTATTAATATGCCATCACGGGGTAATTATTTGTAATTTTTAAAATAATTCTTCGTGAAAATTAAATTAATCGTGAAGTTTTTCCTCAATACGACACAAATGTCATTGTGTGTAATGGTGAGTTCACACGATACCGCGGTACGCACGAACAAAACGTGCAAGGAGCGTCTATACATTGCGTACACTCGTCCTTCATTACTAGTATAAAGTGCGTGCCGGAGTTCAACTTGACATCATTCGCTCGACAGAAGCTACCTGATAACCACCAAAATGTTCAAGTTGGTAAGTAGAGCATGTTATTCCCGTATTCCCAAATACTAAAACATGTTTGCCTGGAATTAGTCGAAGATTTAATTTGACAACAGCCAGGATAATCACTCAGGGCCTTATTAATAATCTCGGATGAGCGAAGGATTAATTTTAGTCCAAGGCTTCAGAATTGACACAATTATTTTGAATATAGAGGTATTCACGATTTTATTAATAAAAACGGAATTGCAAGAGGGCTAGGCAACCAACGTATTGTAGTTACATTATTCAATATTCTAGACAAATTAATAGTCAATATAATCGAGTCACTTTTAAAGCCTTGCACTAAAGTGATCCCTTGGCTCATCAGAGTTTATTAATAAGGCCCTCAGTGTGCTTTGCGGACCATAACACAGTGAGACATCTCCTTATAGTATTCCACGCATACTCTGAATAAATGGCCAATGTACATTATAATTTCGTAGAAAGCCGCGCCATGATCATAATTATAAATATCTACTGCATTAATAATTTTGAAGTTCAAACTTGATAATATGATTAACATTTCTGATGCAAGATATTAATCATCTGGAACTCAACCACTTGTTTATTATTGAAACGAAATCTTGGCTTAACTGAATATTCCAGCTCCTGTAACATTTCTGATCTTTGTAATCGTCAAGTGAGGAGAAGATCAGTTATATTAAATGGGACATTCATTTATTATTACTTTCCAGTTCATCTTTGCCTGCTTCCTCGCCGTGGCCGCGGCTAAGCCCGGCGTGCTGGTCGGCGGCTACGCGGCGCCCATCGCGGCGGCGTACACCGCGCCGGTGGCAGCTGCGTACACCGCGCCGCTCGCCTACTCCGCCTACACCGCGCCCGTCGCTGCCTACTCCGCTTACACATACGCCTCGCCCTACTCTTACTACCTGCGCCGCTGATCACCACCAACTCCGCGAGGAACAACTTAACTGGATCGGATTGTGAACTGCATATATTTTCCCAAATGCATTTGGGAAGAAAATATTTATGCTCTCAAAAAAACAAACAAAACACAAATACTATGAAATAAATTGATCTTCTCCAAAACAGTTTCTCATTTACCAATTAATATAATTATTATTTTATCTCTATCTACGCTAAGTTAAATGCATTGTATAGACCTTTTTCTTTTAAATTTGATTTAATTGTTCTCTGTATTTAATTACGAACAGTATAAGCTGGCTGTTAGAGGTTCACTGATTTTGTGACCAGTTTACAGTCCACTTTGGATTTTTTTAAGCGTGTCTGTTTAAATGATATTTCAGGCAAAAAAACGTTTACAATCATATTGAATGAGACTTCTGGCAATACAAAAACTTGCTATAAGAGTAACATTTATTACAGTTGCCGTATCACATCTTTACACAGAGAAAGTTCATCGCAAAGTTTGTGCCACTTCTGGCAAACCACTACAGTCAAATATGTAGTTGGGAAATTGTTAGAGATAGTCGATAGGTTTTTCATGTTTGAAATCTTTAAATATTGTAAAGTTGGTTTTCAAAACGTTGTCCTTCTTTGACATACACTTTAGTTAGTACGTAATAATTAAGTACATAGTAAGGAAGAGGCAATAAAAGCGGTCGCTTTACAATTAATAATTTACTATACAATCACACATACGAGTATATCGGCCTATAATAAAATCTGCTTCTTACAAAGTGTACTAAAATACTTGAGTAAAGTCGGATTATTTAGATAATATTACATGACTAATACTCCTTCTTTATATTTTTTTATAAGCGTATATATATGTATATGTGTAAAAGTATAGCAACATACTGTATTGGGATTAAAATGGAGTACAGAGGGACATAGAAGGCTTAATGCTTTTGTTTTGCATGTGACAGTAAGATAAGTCTTAAGATTTACATGTAGTATTTCGAACCACACTGCCCACTGTAAGTGTAGCGGTTAAAGCAAAGTATCATCGACCGATAAGATTGGAAATTATTGCCTAAAAATAAATAGGTCTATATATCATCTCACGATTGCATACAGTAGCTGCACACACACCCTGCAGTGCAATGTGGCAGCGTAGTTCGAAATTGCATCCTTAGAGCTATAATTTGACTACTGGCTGTCTGACTGACTCCGAATCTTCCCTGCAATATAAATGCCAGTTCTCGATGAGTCATGTATTAAAAGCAAAACTCTATGTGAGTAGTTTGACATGGAAACCGCAGTCGGTATATTACGATACAGGTAATAAAACCTATGAAATGGTTCTCACCACTAAACATCCAGTTTGGTAGAAATTAATTCGTGACGTCTTCATTTCCTTGACCTCTAAAACAAACGCATTGCATAGTACTTGCATTTACAGATGTTTACCTGTTGGACTAGTATACTTAATTATAAACACATTATATTTAATTATATATACTATGTGGGTGTAGTCCCGTGTCGGGTAAAAGCAAACAAAGATGGCTTAATTATCTTAAATTTAAAATCTTTTTTATTTCGTCTTTAATTGCGTCTTCAATTCTTCATCTATTTTCCTCAACGTCTTCTGTCGTCTTCGAAACTGGTCTCTCTTACTCCGTCCTTTATACTTGACATATTAATAATTCATCCTCTTACTTTTTTACCCTTCAGTACTTGCATTCGTCATCTCTTTCGCACAACACGTTCCATATCAGTCATGTTTGGTTCTACTCACTTTTCATCATAACTTTCAATCCTATATTAATATATATCTATATCTACATAATCAGTAGTATATATCTGATTAAATACTCGTGTTCAATGATTTGTCATTAATTTATGTTCACTCTTAATAGTCTCTAGTCTAAATTATAATGCTGTTTATGAAGTTACCGACATGGTTCAGCGGGTTAGTTTGTTGAAATGGCAGTGAAGATAGTCGATAGGGCCCAAGGGAAGCCATGCTAGGTAAGTACAGCTTGGGACGTCTGCTTACAAGATCCTTGATGCAAGCTGTTTCTAACAGGTTCCTGTGGAAATTGGAAGGCCTTGGAAGGCCCATGTTTAGCGCCCGTCTGCAGGTATGTATGACGATGATCTTTATTATCTTAACTATTCGAAGGTGTATGTTCCATTTCAGACTTGATATTACGAAACTTATTTCAAAAATAAATTACGACCGGCAACAAATATTTCATTATTCTATTAAAATTGCGTAGAACCTTTGAATTTTTAGATTCTACATTTTTTGTGCATTCATCGTCATCAGTATCCACAGCCTGTAGAGTCCCACTGCTGGGTATCTGGTCTCTCATATTATGCCATTTGTCTTTTGTTTTTTTTTGGAGTTATGAACCAATTATTTTTAAGATACTATTGAGCATTATCATAGGGTGTTAGAGGACAAAATAAGAGATTTTATCGTAGCTAAGATGTTTAATTTATCTTATTTATGTATTTTTGAGAGCATAAATATTTTCTTCCCAAATGCATTTGGGAAGGTATATCCAGTTCACAATCCGATCCAGTTAAGTTGTTTCTCGTGGAGTTGGTGGTGATCAGCGGCGCAGGTAGTAAGAGTAGGGCGAGGCGTATGTGTATGCGGAGTAGGCAGCGACGGGCGCGGTGTAGGCGGAGTAGGCGAGCGGCGCGGTGTACGCAGCTGCCACCGGCGCGGTGTACGCCGCCGCGATGGGCGCCGCGTAGCCGCCGACCAGCACGCCGGGCTTAGCCGCGGCTACGGCGAGGAAGCAGGCAAAGATGAACTGAAAAGTAAAATTATATCAATATACCAACCGATTTTTGTTAGAGCTAATATAATAGAAGATTTGGGTAATCGAAGAGTGTCGAATTATTTCTTGCTATTCTTTTATAATTCTTTGAGTACCTAGCAATTTTTTACAATGAACGAAGTGTTACTACTTATGCACATCGTGATTGAATTGGATTTAAGTGCCCTAACACTTTTAATGTGATCTGAGGAATCGTTACTTTTACACATTTGATACAGAAAAAATGGCTATTATTTCTCCTACAAAGCAATATTTGTATTGCTTAGTCACGTATGACTAGGAGCCATAGGAGAAACCACTAGCACCCCTCATAACTGGTTTTTACTCTCCTAATCCCGAGTAGATTATTTTCTCAAATATCCCTTAAATGTTTAAATCAGACATCCCTTCGTAACATAGATAAATCGATAGATACAAGAATGTGAATGCACTACTCACCAACTTGAACATTTTGGTGGTTATCAGTTAGCTTCTGTCGAGCGAATGATATCAGTTTGAACTCCCGCACGCACTTTATACTAGTAATGAAGGACAAGTGCACGCAACGCGAAGATATTCCTTCCGCGCCGTCCGGCTTGCATCTTGAATTACGATCAGTCGGCGCCGGCGGAGACAGCACTGCTGATGAAAGTAAATTCGTCCTTTAAGATTTCGTCAATGTGGACTGTATCCCACGATATTGCTTTTGCGAAAACTTAACGTGATCTTGTTACTGATTTGGTTTCAAAAGAATTACTTAATACATACATAGTCATACATAGATTAGTTTGCGTCTATATCCCCGAAGAGTTAGGTCATGGTAACAGTGGCACCTACAGTGTGCTAAACTTCTTTTCGGCCCAAATAAGAAGCGAACCTATCGCCATGTTTAGCATATTTTTCAGTTCCGGGAGATTTATAAACAAGCTTTACACTATCTGCATTTGCCGTTTAAAGAAATATTCCAGAACCACATGGTTTAGGTTTCCGTTCTGCTCGTATAATAACGTAGCGAGAATAATTAAACTTTAATTAAGTATGCAAATCTTTTACCAAATATATGTTTAGTTCGTTTAAGAAATAAGAGTAAAATAAAAAAAATAGAGAGAGAGAGAGAGTAGAGTAAAATTATTGTTATCTTATAAATACATATATTGTATACTACAATATAACGTGGAGTGAACGAGTGCCTAGTTGGGGCGAACCGGACTGACAATACGGTGTTCGCAAATTTGAACCTTATGCGCACACTGACTTCTCCAAGCTATGTAAATAGACCTAGTTAGTTAGTAGTGCGTGGTGGCCTGTTGGTAAACGGACCAGACGCGGCTACCTACATGTTCACGGAGGTCGCGGGTTCAAATCCCAGGACACACCTCTGACTTTTCGGAGTCATGTGTGTATTGATAGTCAATCACCACGCACTATAACGGTGAAGGAAAACATCGTGAGGAAACCTGCATACCATAGCGATTTGTATAAATTTCTATAGTATGTAAAAGTCCGCCAAGGCGCCAACCCGCATTAGGCCAGCGTGGTGGACTATATGAACTAACCACTCTCAATCGTACTCTCGATTGTAGAGGAGGCCTGCCCTGCAGTGGGTCGTATATGGGCTGATACAATAGTTAGTTGTTGCATATACTAATAGTGAATGAAAAATTACGAGTAATCCTGCTTACCATATACATATACTAGATATATTATATTAACATGTGGACATTTAGTACTAAAACAAATCTGTTTATACAATTTAATAGAATATTTATAGTCCTCGTGAAACCCAGAATAGCATCATAATGGGATAAACAAAATTGGCTGGAGCTAAATAGATTGTGATCGTGAATCATACAATCTAAATTAGCATATTATTATGACATTTTCGCTGTGTTTTCATTCAAATAGAAATCAACGCTGCATATGATACGTTAGCATATTAGCATAATATGCAAATAGGTTATGGGATCAATTATCATGCAATTGTATCTGCCCATGAATGTTCTAGAAGAGTAGTTCCCAAACTATGGATCGCGACCCGTTGGGGTATCGCGAGCAAATATAAGTGGGCCCAGAATAGATACGGACAAGAGTTCTTGGATATTCGGCAACGATTAACATTAAAACTAAATACTTAAAAAAATGCACATATCAAACTCGTTGCGAAGGGAAATAGATAAATTATTTGTTTCCAACCCCTGCTATTTGTTTTTTCTCTCTGATTAATTTCGATGCGGGTAAAGAACAGCTAGTGTCCCTAAGAGACTTGCCGAGCTCCGGAGTTCGGTGCCAATTCTTTGCGTGCCACTGTTGACCCTGGCTGACAGGTGTTGCAGTGGTGGGTGTGGGCGGGAAAGTATCTATAAGTATTTAGGCAGGTTTTGTTAGGTGGGTCGGAGCCTAGTCAACTTTGCGAACCACTGCTCTAGAAAGTAAGTACAATTAGCATTGATATTCAGATTATATGTTTTTACAGACAGGAATTTACAAACTATACAAATATAATTATAGGTTTTCACTGAAAAGTGCGTGGTGGATCCGGACGCTATTTCGGTGGTCCCGGGTTTGAATCTCAGTATATATTTCAGACTTTTGTTGTGTTTATTGATAATCTATTAGTACCCGCTTTAACAGCTAAGGAAAACGTATTGTAGAAACCTCCATACCGAATATATACTCGTATTAATAAGAATTTCTATGGTATGTGAAGTAAGCTTACTCTATAACAGACTTGCATAATGGCCTAAGCTCTCTCAATTCAACTCTCAATAATTTTACAAGAAACCCATAATCATACATACATACATAAACTCAAGCCTTTTTTCCAGAAGGGGTAGGCAGAGGCATCAGGGCACCCATATTTCGTCTTGTGTGTTCCGTTCAACAATGAAATGGGGGAGAGCCCATCGCTATATCGGGCACAAATTTCTGACTCCGGGCTGATAATGAATAGAAAAATCCAATATTACTTTGCCCAACCTGGGCTTCACCCGAGACCTCATATTCATACTCATGTCAGTATATGACATAACTCAATAAGAACTAGGCAAAAACCACGAATAAACAAAATTCTTAGAAGCATGACGTTGAAACACGTGTTCATGACGGCATATTTAATATAATTGATGTAATATCACTACTTTGTGAAGGCTTCTTTAATTCCACTCAAGTTCATGCTTCTGGAAACACCTGTAAGATGTAACCTATATTCCGTAATATAATTTATACAATAACTGACACGTAGCTTTTGAATATCAACAAAACTATGTTACAACCACGTGTAACCCTTATTTTGTTGTGTATTATTTACATTGAAATCTTATAACAACACAGATTGGCTCCGTTTCGATTATCAGTTAATTATTTTGTATTGTTATTGACTGTTGCTAAGCTAACAATAACACGAGAATTAATTCTAAAACAGGTACTGTTACAGTACATAATTTGGACTTTTAGTTAAACAAATTCACTTAAATGATGTGAGTTATACTCGTATTTGTCAATTTTAACGCTAAGTGTTAATTGAAATAGAACTAGTTCTTACGGATTTTATCGCGAATTTGATTTAAATTTTACAGTTTTTAGCCTCCCGGTGTTTCGAACACTTCACAGCTTTCGTGGTCACTGGGCTTCACTAATTATTAACACAATATTATAGTCACCTTTAGGTAGCCCATAAACAACGATAAGCATATATACAGTTGATAATTAAATAGGTAGGAAGATATGAATAAAAAAGTACAGCTGCACTAATCTGGGTGTTTGTGCCACCGCAGACTCTTAGTTTCTGATACCCACGGCACAAGACTTACTGTGGGGTTAGGACTATGTATATGACTGTTGGGTGTATTTCATCATCATGTCACCCGTCACTGTCTTATTTGGAGTTTTTATTATTATTTATTTAATTAACCGACACCAGAGTTTCTCTATCCAGGGCATCAAAACTAAGACACCATATTTTACAACAATCGCGCTATTATTAGATTATTGACGCATGCAACATGTTAATGGAATAAATAGGATTATACAGGGTGTATCAAGACAGTTACCGAAAACGAAGCCAGATGGCAGTTTTAGTGACTTTAGACACAATGCAAAAAAAAATTTGGCGCCGATTTTTTTTGTATTTTTTTTCCTATCATCGTATTTGGGTGGTGAATACATACATTTTCCTAAAGAAATAATGTACACCTTTTTATTTCTAAAGACGCTGTAGTACACAAGGCTTCAAAATATATTTTTTGCAAAAACTATGGATTTACCACCCAAACAATGATATTTAAAACATTACAAAAAAAACATCGCGTTTTTTTGCAAAATTTTTAGTTACATCGTGTCTGTAGTCACTAAAACTACCGTTTTCGGTAGCAGTCTTCATATACCCTGTATAATTTATTACGTAATTCTAATATAGCAAGCCTTTGGTCGAGATTTACCGTTGTGATGCTATCTACAGAGCGCGTCACATTTCTTTCCGCAATAAGCTAATCGTAATTCAGTAGGCGACGAGTCTTGGGGCGATTTTCCCCCTATTGTATTCTACTGTCCTTCGTGAATAGTATAAAGTCTGTTGCCAGTGAGGCATCTATATCATTCGTCTTTACAGTCGACTAAACAAACCAACCAAAAATGTTCAAACTAGTAAGTTGATATATTTTAGAAAACTATGAATGAAAAAAGTATAAGAAATAATCATAGTTTAAAAAGGCATATACAATTGAGATGAAAAAAGTGTTAAAGCCAACGAATATTGATTCAGCAATATTTTATATACTAATAAAAAAAAATAAACATAGGCATTATAATTAAAAATAGGCACTCCTGCCCATACGGGGGTATCAATGAAAATATAAATTTTAAATTATATATTTTTTCTAGTTCACATGAACTATCCAGACAGTACAAATTGAAACAATTGTTTTGCTGATAAATACTTATATGTGTGTTGTTTTTTTTCTAGTTCATGTTCGCCTGCTTCCTCGCCGTGGCCGCGGCTAAGCCCGGCGTGCTGGTCGGCGGCTACGCGGCGCCCATCGCGGCGGCGTACACCGCGCCGGTGGCAGCTGCGTACACCGCGCCGCTCGCCTACTCCGCCTACACCGCGCCCGTCGCAGCCTACTCCGCATACACATACGCCTCGCCCTACTCTTACTACCTGCGCCGGTGATTCTCCTAGTCCACAAACGAAGAAACCCTTATAAAACCTTAATCCTACAACAGAAAACTCTCGCCAAAATGCGTTTGGAAATCGACGCATCAACTCATAAAAAGTAGACGAAAATGAATAATACATACTAGGTAAGATTCAAATAAAGATATTGCTCCAAAATTACTTATGTTTTTTTTTCTACATAAATAAGATTACCCTATCCTAGATTAAAGCATGTCTTCAAGTTGCTATCTCACAAAATTAAATTATCCTGAAATCAAAATCATGGTTATACGGTTTAGAAACCACAATATGCATTGCCACAAAATATTTTATGAGGATATATTCAAGGAAACCAGAGACAATTAACTTGAAGTTTGTCCAATTTATAGAAACAGGTAACTATGCTCAAAAGTGCTTCATACAATAACACAGAGGAAGCATAAATAATTTTGCTATATTGTATTCGCTCCAATACCGGTCTTCTCATCTGCACAACGGTTTAAATCCTGCATAGTAAACAAATAAAGGCTTGCATTGACAGATCAACCTCCCTTGAGATATTTATAATATTTTTTCGTGCCTTAATTAAAGACCATGTCACAATTCCTATAGGGACAGATACATAGGCTATGACCCTATCACGATACCTGATGACCGATTTACGGATATTAGTGAAAATAATTATTAGGTATAGATTGATAATGAGTAGTAGTTATCGGCTGATTCGACCCTGACCATGCGATAAGTCCTAATTATTGTCCCCTCGTCTATTGCGCAGAGCGCACCGCCCTGTACTATGGTGCGGCTGCACCATGTTTAGTCGTCTGTTGCGGGCTTTAGGATAACAATCTTATACCCGGGTATCGACAATGCGAGGCTGGATCGCGAGGTATGCTTCGCGAGGTAACCTCGCGGTGTGGAGATGCGTTTGCCTCGCGAGCCAATCTGAACATTTCCGCGTGCGAGCAGGCTCGCTGTCGGTAAATGGCGGTGCTCAAAGGACGCTCAGTGTGAGCCGTTCAGTTACAAGGGACGCATTTGTATTGCCTCCTGCGCTCGCACCATAGAAGACGCAGATGAACTTCGTAATCTTGTGTGTTTTATCCACCAATGCGGTTTTTTTCTCTTTTTTATTTGTTTCTTATTATTTTTAAATATTTTACCCTTGATGAAAAATGCTGTAAACGCATCTAAAGAGTTTGGTTTCATGGTGTAACGTATACTGACGCCGAGCCTGGTGTCTCTGTAGACGCTAAACGAGCGCACCGCGAGGCTGCCTCCCGACTTACTGCTCAAATATCAATGTCGATACGCGGCTTTAGATCCCTTGTAACTTAGCTGTTCAATCATTACATTTAAATATAGAATATAATATTAAAATACGAAATATTAGTTAATAAAAGAAAAACAAATAGAAATAATACAAAAATAGAATTCTATTTTAAATACAACGGAACGTCCCAATTTCGGTGAATAGTAAAAAAATACAATTAGGAAGCAATTTCAGATCTGGTTTGTGAGCAAGTCTCGCTGAAACAATTTAATTACTCAAGTATTAAACATTTGACCGAAATAGAGCGCAATTCCAGAATTGATTTCGATTTTAACACAGATACAGAATGAGGACACATCACTATTTTTATACATTGAAAGGCCTTACATTATACTTATATTGCTTATTTTCTTGAAGATGTGTACCTGTTTTTGTACAGCCTAGCCGGTATAAAAATATATTTTGGTTGTGAAGTTTGAAATTGCTACGAATAACCACAAAAAATTCGGTCAAGGTTAGTAAGATCATTTAGTTTAGGGAAACAAGAGCAAGAGTATAGTAATTTCCTTAATTGCGAAAGATATTTGGCATAGTCTGTTTTTATTACTTGTAAATTTGTGGACTAGATTCTGTTCTTCGAAATATTAGACTTACATTGAAAGTTTGGGACGGTCTAAATATTTCACAAGTTATTTTAGATGCTTCAAGGACGCTGTTATACATTTAAAAGTAATGGTACTTATGGAAAAGGGGCAATGAACGTGTAATTTGTAATTTAGAAACTTTTTTTACATTAGCACACACAGAACACTAAGCAATGTCTCTTTTCTTACATTTGTGTTTTTAAAATATTGTATTGTCCTTTTTTAAATTGATTACGCCCTAGTTCAAAATTAGTTAGATAATTTTTCACGTATAAATAATAAATAAGAATTTATTGATTGAGGAATAGGGTGCAATGTGAATCAGGCGTTTCCAAAACGAATCTGCACTGGTATCTTAGAGACCCATCAAAATATAACTCTATATAATTTTTATTTTTTTCGATGGCCTTGAAATTCTAATTTATTTTAATTTTTCCCCTGTGTAATTTAAGATTCTATCAAAATTGAACAAAAATAATTAAATAATGATCTTTAATAAAAAAAATACAATGAATGGCGAGACGGGCATGCCATTCGCCTGATGGTAAGCAATACGACCGCTCATGGACAGTAGCATATCCAAACAACACCATGAATTACAAATCAATGCTTGGCATTTCACTGCGCTCGCCATCCTGAAATAAGATGTTAAGTATCATTATGTCCAGTAATTACTCTGGCTGCAATTTTCTTCAAACCGGAACACAACTATACATTTACACTGCTGTTTGGTGGAAGAAATAGACATTGCGGTGGTACCTACCCAGGCGACCTTTCACATATGAGAGACCTACCATAAGTCAAAAGAAAACTGG
Organism: Theretra japonica; assembly: GCA_033459515.1. Classification (NCBI taxonomy): domain Eukaryota; kingdom Metazoa; phylum Arthropoda; class Insecta; order Lepidoptera; family Sphingidae; genus Theretra; species Theretra japonica. The sequence goes on from CM065937.1 coordinate 6,777,587, forward strand.
AAAAACTATGTCACTATGCTTTTTAGTTAAAAAATACTTAATTATACTTAGTTCATAATTTAATTTCTGTATTACGATTTGAAACGAAGTGACGAACGGTAACGATTATTAATTTAAATTAAGTTTCTTATTATAAGTGGCGCAGTTGGTTAGATGCCGAATATGAAACGAGAGGCCACGGGTTGGATCCCCGCACCGATACAAATGTTTGTGTGATCCAAAGGTATTTGTTTGGCGTCATGGTGTTGGTGAAACCGAAAAGTCTCTCGTAGTTTCCGATGCCCACAACCCAGGATGCGATCTTAGTGTTAGGTCGGGACGTATGTATATGACTGTTGGGTGTATTTCTTCATTTATTTAAGATCAGGTCCAGACAGCCTCTGCTCGCAGTTGGTTAAACCCTAGCTGTGAAACAAGAGACCGTGGATTCAATACCCGCACAGAAAAAAATCTTTGTGCAATTCACAAGTATTTATTTTGGTTCTAGATGTTCGTGTGACCAAAATATCCCACGTAGTTTCTGATGCCTTGATGACACAAATTCTGATGATATTTGTATCTCAAGGGACCAGGTCTCAAGACTGTGACTTTTAGGTGTTACATACAAAAACATCATTTCACATTGCGACAAAGTCCATTTATTAAGAGGCCATTATGATTTTTTTAGAGATGATTTTGTGATTTTTAGAAGAAATCAGCGGCGCAGGTAGTAAGAGTAGGGCGAGGCGTATGTGTAAGCGGAGTAGGCAGCGACGGGCGCGGTGTAGGCGGAGTAGGCGAGCGGCGCGGTGTACGCAGCTGCCACCGGCGCGGTGTACGCCGCCGCGATGGGCGCCGCGTAGCCGCCGACCAGCACGCCGGGCTTAGCCGCGGCGACGGCGAGGAAGCAGGCGAAAATGAACTGGAATTAAATAAACACACACATTAATATATTTTCAGGGAAGCCAAATACTTATGTATCCATAGTTATTTCAATTTGTAATGTTTAGATATCGTATCGAGATGATTATGATTATTCGTCGTCAAAATTATGTTTTTGGCAAACATGCTTAGCTTAAGACACCAGTTACGGTAGTTCAGAAGAGAACGCAATATTATTCGTGTCTGCCACCATAGACCAGGGAACTTCGGCAGATATAAAAACAGCTTATGGGGGTCGCAGATAGAGCAGATACAAATATTCCACCACTAAAAGTCGAGTGCACTAGTAAGTTTAAAGGAATGTTCCAAGACATAGCTTGAGACAGTGGAGTAAATCCTTTAATTTTTTAAAGTGCATATACTCACAAGTTTGAACATTTTGTCGGTTGATAGTCACTGAGCTGCTGAGCCAAATGATACCAAGTCAATGTTAACTCGGGACTTTATAGTAAGTAACGAAGGACGACGCACGCAATGTGAGAATACTGGCGCGCTCGCGGCAGCCACGCACGATGAATTATGATCAGTTAGTTTCAAGATTCGAGGGGGTTGTGTAAATTAACAAATTACCTAACATTGCTATGCGTGGCTTTTTTGCCTTTAACGCTTGTGCTAATTACAGAGATAGGTGTTATAAGGTGAGACGTGCCTAGTTTAATAGATGTCACGCCACTAATCTTGGTGACACGATTATATTATTATTATTTATTGACGTGTCATAAGAGCTATTTAATTGCCTACGTGACTAATAAACGAATTTCATTTCATTTCATTATGCCCTATTAACTGGGAATTTTAAGATTTTCCTAATAATGATTTAAAGATTAGTGTTAAGCCTGGTAAGTAAATCTATGTATTTATATATTGACAAATCAATATTTCAGATCAATTGGGATTACAATAATGATGAATGTACATCAAATAATAAATATTACGATAGATTAAAGCACTAGTAAAATAAATGAGCACGCTTAAAATGTTTGCTAAAATTACGTAAAACCCTTGGGAATGCCCTTCAGGGGTTATGCAAGCAGTGGGAAACACGTGGGCCTAAATTGTACCCTTGTCAAATTCGATTAGTTAGAGAATTTTGTACACAAAAGAATATTATTAAGTCCCAAGTCGTGTGAGTTTATGATGCACTGATCTTTAGATGCAACATACAGAAAACTGAAACAATAGAAACGATACGAAGTATTATTAACATTCATATTTGCAGATATATATATTCTCTTTTATAATCAGCTTATTTCGTAACAACGAGTTTCTAAATATAACAGTTTCTCTATTTTAATCGCAACTGTCTCTTCGCATGAAACGCTGTTTAGGTAATAGCTGAAATACTCAATGAATCCTTCAGTGTCACCTTTATTTACTGAAACAAGTGGATAATATTGTTTTGCATATTTCGATGTTGCTCAATGCGTAAAGTACGAATATCCACTATCTCATGTTTAAGAAATGAATTTTTATTCGAAATTAGATACAGCAAACAATGCCATTAAAAGTTACAATGCAGTGTACATATATTTCGACAATTAGCTATTTGACTATTTTCTGAAAAGTGTTTTAGAATCTAGGTATGATCATTCTACATTTTCCAATTATTTATATATTTTCAAAAAGTTATATAAAACGAATAAACATTGTTTTCTTTATTACAAAAAAATATGTCACCGAAACGGTAGGTAACGTGGCATTTAAAAAGTGACGTCACGTATTAAAAATCGTAAATGTTATCAGTGGCAGAGATATATGAAAATTGTAAATAGTGACGTCACAAGATGCGCCATGATAGCCAATCGCATTTTGTTACTTGTAATCAACCGATAAAAAATCGCAAACTCATTTTAGAAAAATAAAATATTTACAATTTATCTTAATGTAAAAAAATCTTTAATTATTTCTTGCTAATAAGCTATCATATCCAACACATTTTATATTTTATTTTCACAACAGTCAAATACCTGTGCTACGCTTGTAAATAGCGCTCTCATTCAATTCAATTTTCTCATACTTTATTGAAATTGGAGTGTTCGATAACGAATCTTGATTAACACTTGAAAAATTTAAATATAAATTATTATGACGTCACTGAAACGCGACTTGTATCTGATGCGTAGGTCGCAATAAAACTCGAAGCACGTGACTCTCGACTCTGAATTCCAATTTTCATTTGAATAGTTGTTAATTACTGGCTCAGGCTTTCGGTTCGATCAGTCCCAAGTGGCTGTACTACAGCAAATATTTGTTTCGGTGACAAACTTCATGAAATGCGTCAGTTCATTCAGAGTTAGATTAATTCAATAATTAATATTAACGTTTTGACACGTGATTATTATATTGCGTAAGGGCACATGTTATTTAAAAGATTATGTTTAGTAGGTTTAAGATATCAAGGTGATAAGGATTTGAAATAGTTTTTGGTAAAACACGTGATCCATGACTATGGCTCTTAATATTTGTTCTAATATTTTCATACAAAATACACGTATTGCTTCGGTCGCATTGTTTTTACTTTGTTACTATTAATTTACAATAGAAAAAACTCCGTCATCCATAAAAAAATTACCTATACACAGTCCTTTCTTTTTTGTTCGATGGTCCTCTTCGCGCAAATCAGGGTGACTGTGGTCCCAGCTAGCGAGGCTCGCATGCTACTATTTCGCAGCCACCCTATATGATTCGGAGACCTATGGTCAGGGCTGTTTTCGTATGAGGAAGCGCGTACGAGCCCTCTTTGGCCTTGTTCAGGCGTTCGCTTCGGGATCACTTTCGGTTAGGGTTACCCCTAAGTGCACCCAGTGATCCCAACTGCCCCATTTAATCGCCTTCTACGACAGGCAGGGGATACCGTGGTGGAATTCAAAACGTCCCCTTGCCACAGGGCAGTACACCACAGGGCTGATATACAGTCCTGGCCCAATATGAAAATGCAAGTCTTGTATCGTGGGTACCAGACGCTACAAGAGACTTTGCGGTCTCACAAACACCCAGACTCAAAACCAATACTTGTGAGCCACACATATTTTTTTTCGGTGCTACGAACCCGCGACCTCACGTTTCACAGCCGCCATCCTAGCCAAGTGCGCCACATAGGATCAATATATTTAATTGGTTATGGTCGTACGACAGGTGTGTGTAGTAGCTTCCTCTAGCCTTCCTGAGGTCGTCAGTTCAATTCGTCGAGGTTTGACCTGCACTAAATTTTCCTGTAGAATAAGGCCACTTAACTTGCTCAACAGCTGTCAAGACGTATGCTTATGAATAAATTAAGAGCGTCAATTATTACAAATGTTATTTGTTGATTTGCTTGACTTACAAATATTTTGGAGGCTACAAGCATTTGTTTCAAGTTGAGGTGTTGTAAGAGTCTCCCAGTTTCTATTATCAACGACTCAAGACCAGTATAGATAAGTTAGGTCACGCTTACAGTTAAATGTATTTATTTATTATTTACTTCGACTATAAGTAATGTAAATTCGATCTAGTAATCAAAGCCACGGAAACTAGCTACATTGGCACCAGCCTATCAATTGTGACGAGAACTATGACTTCCTTGATTAATCATTGTAATCGCGTGTAGAGTAATTTGCTAAGCAAACTACGTCTAATTGGCACTTCGCCGTGGTGTGATTACTACTATATTAATAGGAACTACCTAGCGGCGTAAACTTTCAAATTGCAGTAGTAACACTTGCACATTTGGTCTCTTAAAAACATCACTAAAATGTTGGGAGTGGTAAGCAACTTTGTTTATTATTTTTTTTAAAACATTCAACTAATTTTGATTAATATTAATAAGTCCTCCAATGAAAAAATAAGAATAGTAGTTATTTTGATTAAAGTGAGCAAACGATTTCGTATTTTTTTTTATTGTCCTGAATGAGATGAGCATGCCATTCGACTGATAATATGCGATACAACCGCTCAGGGATAGTAGCAAAACCAAACAACACCATGTATTAGCAAACAATGCTTGGCACTCTACAGCACTCGCCATCCTGAGACATAAATAATAAATACACCTGACAGTCACATACATAGTCCTGACCCCAAATTAAGATCAATTGAGTCGTGTCTCGTGGGTATCAGAAGGTACGAGAGACTTGTCGGCCTCACAAACATCTGTCTCGATGCGAAGATCGAACCCGAGGCCTCTCGTTTCATTACATAAGATGTTAAGTCTCATTATGTACAGTAGTTAATTATGTCGATTATAATTTCTGTGTCAGTGTAACAAGACTAACGCAAAAGGCGTACCTAATAAAAGTAGTGAGAAACAAAAACAAACTTTAATATGCAGCTTGCGACACGTAGAAACCGGACCACAGCGCAGGCCGGCACAACAAAAGATGTGTCACTTGATAATCAAACATTCTTGCACTCGCGCGCAATGAAATTATCTTTTATTCGCAACCTTGACCGCTACAACGGGCTATCCGTGCAGATTTACGATTTCGTTTATGTAGAGCATTGTTACTCAAAACCAACACATTTTATGTTTTAAGAATAAACTTTAACGGGTGTCGTTTGCGTTGAAGCAGTGTCCAGTTGGGAAACTAAAAAACATGCATTGATAAAAATATTCACCTTATTTTTATTACATATCGATAATCGACTAAACGATACGTTTAATGTGAATCCCTTTTCGCATTGTTAATAATTACGTTGTATAAAACCTGTTTTCTAATTTCAGACGCTGTTGTTCCTGCTATTAGCGAGTACATTTGCTCATGTGGTCCCTTTCGTGCCACGTGGCCCAGGTCTGGGCGCGAATGGTCTGCCTTACGGAGGTCCAGGGGGTGTACCATCAATGAGTGGTGTTGGTCCCCGCTATGGATATGCAGGTCTCGGGTATCCTTATCCGCAGCCAGCGGATGGAGCAATAGCTGGATTTCCCAACCTAGGCCTACCTGTTGGGTTCTTGGGTTGACGATAAATTTACAAAAAAATTTAAAATGTATTATTGCATGTTTATATTTCTCCAATATAATTATTATTGACCATTTTTTTTAAATTTCATTTGCGTAAACAAGGCTATTACGACTTGCTTTTAATAGATACAAGATTTTGTGAGAGTTGAGGAGATAATTTTCAATAGAATGTGATACTTTATGTAAGGGTTCGATAATTCGTAGAAATGTATAGAGAAGCTCTTTGTTCAACGTTTACACGTGTACTAGTACAAGTGGCCCCATACCGCGCCCCAATTAAGAAATAAATCATACTAGAAAATGTATTAACTATTATATACTTTATATGTGTTAAATACTACGTGTGTATGATAAACAATCGCAAAAAGATGATTGCCTTCGAACTGGTCCAATTAACACATTAGTTTTTTTCGAGTACCTATTTTAAGTCATATTCGCGATTTATGATGACTGGTCTTGCGACTTTGTATAAGCAGTATTTTAGTAATTGGCGTCAAATTTGCTGATTGCTCTTCATTTTATATTGACGCTAATGGGTTTAGTGTTGGTTTGAGTTTTTATAATACTAATAAGAATATATTAAGTGCAATAAAATGCGACGCAGAGGAATGATCAATTTTGTCGGTAATTTGTAAATTGATAATTTAGCATGTGAAAAAACGACGTAAACATTTCCATCAGGTCGATGTAGAAACCATAAGGGGAGGCCTATGTTCAGCAGAAGACTGTCGGTAAACAGATAGAGAGGGAGAAAGAACATGTGACATGTAACTGAAGAAGGAGGTAGAGCATGTATAATGCGGCAAAGTCAACATTGACTTATTTATAACGTAGGTACGCCATACCGAGCAATAAAAAAAATCTAAATAAGAAGCTACTTATGAGTTATACACATGTACATGCGAAATATAAGGCTCCTGTTTTTGTCATCTGCGATTTTATCTCAGATAATTATTGGATGGACGGTGAAAAACAAAATGAAAATTTTTAACTACCTCTGTGGCACAGTTATTTTAGACGCCGACTGTGGAAAGAGAAGCCTCAGGTTCAATCTCCAAGTATCGAGACAAGTGTTTAGAACCAAAATGAAGCTGATTGGCTGATGGATGTATAATTTTTTTACTCCCAACAGTCACCTACATACCTACATAGTCCTGACCCCACACTAAGATCGAGTCTTGTGTCGTGGGAATCAGAAGCTACGAGAGACTTTTAGGTCTCACAAACACCCAGACCCAACACAAATATTTGTGGGCCACACAAACATTTGTGTTGGTGCGGGGATCGAATCCGCGGTCTCTCGTTTCACAGTCGGCGTCTAACCAACTAAGCCACGGAGGCTGTCTGCTGAAGCTGATGGTTGTATTTGTTTAATTTTGGATATTGATTTAAATAACTTCAAAAACACGCATATTTGGAGCGCAATTAATAAACTAACTCCAGAGGACTGTCCAGCTGTCAATACCATAGTTTTCGATATATAATTTTCGCACATTATTTTCTTTTGAAACTTCGATTCGCTAATAACCATTATATTAGAAAGATAATTTGAAATACTCAGAATTATAATTACTACTAAATACTTTGGAAAATTTAATAATTCTTGGAATGATTAAATAAGGTTTTCATGGAGCAATACACGTCTTAATTTGAAAACTGCTCTTGAATGCATCATTCTTGCTCTCAGGTTTACTTCAATTTTAAGCATCATGTTGTAGATAACATGCTATTTTAAATATGCATTTATATTCCGGACGCTTGTAGCGAGGAAATGACATAAAAAGTTATGATCTCAAGGAGGTACTTAGCAAGAATAGAAGCAGATCTAGATTCAAATCTAAAGGAAAGGTGGGTAAATCATAAATCATATTTATTATCATTGTTTATTTCATCATAACGATGACTGGAAACAGATCAGATTGAATTTAAACAATAACTTAACAAAACAAACTATTCGCATTACTTAGATATAACTAAGAAAATATATTTTATCATTATTTAACAAATATTTAACGTTAACAAAGATAATAAAGCAAAAATATAAAACATCTATAAGATTTATGGCAATATTTTCACCTTATTCTCGCGAAGGATATACGTATAGATTACATTTGTTGAATAGATGTGGAAAGCTTACGACCATATCGCCTTTTGTTGAGTACTAATGTACTTCACTATGATTCTGATAGATATAAATTATGTAGAAAAGAAATATTGGTATAGCAAATTTTGAAAAATATTGTTTTTTTAATTAGGTGGTGTTTCGTTAATTATGGCAGTTAAAAACTTAACGACGCAGGTAGTAAGAGTATGGCGAGGCGTATGTGTATGCGGAGTAGGCAGCGACGGGCGCGGTGTAGGCGGAGTAGGCGAGCGGCGCGGTGTACGCAGCTGCCACCGGCGCGGTGTACGCCGCCGCGATGGGCGCCGCGTAGCCGCCGACCAGCACGCCGGGCTTAGCCGCGGCCACGGCGAGGAAGCAGGCGAACATGAACTAGAAAAAAAAAAAGTTTATCAACATAACAGCGAAGCTGAATTTATAAAATGTTATAGGTATTATCTCGTATGCAAGTCTATAATCAAGTCAATTTTTAATAATGAAAAGGAGAAACTCTATGATATACAATTTTTGTTGTTTATCCAAACTCAAATATATGTTATTTTTAATTATATAAAAAGGTTATAGCAATTATAAACTAAATTATACTTTATCGTCGTCCAAAATTTTGGCCGAAAAGTTAAATATGTAATTCAATTTCTGAATCTGACATGTTAACTTTACAACTCGAAAGCGGTTAACATAATAAACCACATATAATTCCCAACTCACCAGTTTGAACATTTTGTTTGTTTTTGTAAAAGTTTCGATTGAAACGAGAGAGCAAAGGAGCTGTGTGATATCCTCTGCGCTCGCCAGTTCGTTTTATACGTTTGCGTTAGTATCGAGCTGGCAATGATGAAAGCCTTGCGGAGCCCTCTCGGCATACTAAGCAGCAGTGTCCACCAAAACTTGGACATTGCCAATGTTCGATTGAGGAATTGAGGATAATTGATTTGTGTAATCGATTTATCCTATGCTGATTTGTGTACGTTGATGCTAATCTAATCAAACGGAAAAATTCAACCATTCATCGTTGTTCATACAATTTTACTTTCAAAAGTTTTTATTTAACTCATTACTTTACTAAGATGTTTATCTTAAGAAAAACAATGACTGTTAAAGCATTGTTCTATATACATACATAAACATTGTGCCTTTATCCGAGAGGGTGTAGCAGAGGTGCAACCAGGACACCCACGTTTCGCCTTGTGTGTTCCGTCCCACGATGTGATAAGGGGCGAGCCTATCGCCATTGCAAGAATTGTTCCGCCATTTTTATACCTTCAAATACATTCCGATCCATTTAAATTCTTAAGTACTATTATATCATCGTTTAAATAGATTAATAGCTAAATAATTGTAAAATTGAATATTCATTGATTTACATTTCTCATAGCCTCGTCATATTTAGACATTATTATTTATATATAAAATGCTTTAATATCATCATCTGCATCTTCAATTCCTCTAAACAGGTCAGTATTCCCTGCATATTCTGCAACCTACCACAAGTCACCTGGCTACCTAAATATCGTGATACAAAGATGATTGAGTTTGCACTGAAAAATACTATTAAAAATAAAAGTTGATACATAAAATAAATAAATTCCCCCAACAGTGACATAAATAGTCCCGACCTGCACTAAGACACAAGCCTTCCAATGTGGCCATTAGTAGTAATACTTGGATTTCAATTATTAAACAAGATTTCTATGAATATAACTTTAATCAGTGCTACACGTTACAGATATACCAGAGGTTGATTTTCTTGTATCCAAATGTAATGTGTTATAGTTTCCTGCGAGAGTATTTTATTGTGTCACAGACCCGAAACAAATATTTGTGGGTCACACCAAAATTTGTCCCGCTGCGGGTATCGAACCCGTGACCTCTCGTTTCACAGCCGGCTCTCAACGTACGGCGACGGAGGCGCAATAAAGGATCTGTTCACATAATTCAACTACCAGTGGTTTTATTGTACAGCTTTTGTTTCTCGCTATTTTTAGATTTATCTGATGTTTTTTCACTAGAAGCGGCGTGGCCCAGTTTCGGCCGGCTAAAATTAACTTAGTGTCAGTCCAGTCCTCTCCCATTAATAGCATGTTTCAAATAAATCGGGCTAGCTACGTAAAAATATATTTTTGGAGATACAAAAATGTTTTCGTTTTTTTTTTTATTGTAGTTTTCACCCATATCCGTCAGAATACTGGTGTTAGGTCTCTGATATGTGAGAGGCCGCCTGGGTACGTATTAGGCACCACCGCAATATTAATTTTTCTCTATAAACGGCAGCGTAAATGCACTGTTGTGTTCCGGTTTGAAGGACATTGTAGCCAGAGTAACTACTGGACATATTGAGACGTAACATCTTAAGGACGACGAGCGCAGTGGAATGCCAAGAATTGCTTTGTAATTCATGGTGGTGTTTGGTTTTGCCATTGTCAATGAGCGGTCATATCGCTTACCATACGGCAGTATAGCAGACACGTCTCGCCATTCAAAGAATTAAAAAATAAAGAATGCCCTTCTAAGATTTCATTAGTATGACTCCATCCTAACCTCCTTGATCAAGCTGTGAATGCATCTTCAATTAGCCCAAGAGTTAATATTTAACTGAAACAAACGTTTCATCTACTAATAGACGAGTAAGTAATTAAAACGCTATCGCTGCCACGATGAAGGCGATAAATTAATTAAGCCCGTTATAACTCCACGCCTATTTATTAATTACCTGCTAAGATTAAGCATCTGTATAAAAACCTAGGAGTTGGGATTAAGTCTTATTTTTAAACGATGTTACTGTTCAGAGCGGTGAGTGCGTGTTTTACTTTTGCATTATATCCTAAAAATACTTAAGCACCATTTACACAGGGAGAGATTCTCGCGGCGAGAATCGTATGCGATTATCGCATAAACGCCATAAATTATCGTGTTATGATAAATGCTTACACGATGCAACTTTTTGATATCCTTTTTTTTTTTTAACAATAATTGTATCTTTGAGGCGTATAACTGTCCCCGTGTAAAAGGACTTTACTTGTTTTTGGTTTTCTTTGATAATTGGCAGAAATAATTGATATTTGTATAAATTCCTGCTTAAATACTACGCACTATGTAGTACCAACGTAGTCGTTTGAAAGAGTACAAGGAGAGTATCAGTTCAAACTGTGTTCAAAAGCTTCCAAATTGATAGAAATAAGTCCAATAAAAAAAACAATTAAAAAAATAGCTTTGGTAACAAAGTAAAAGTGTTTAACTTCGTGTTTTAAATACCGACTGGTATTATTGGAACGTATTTTAAAATACAAAATTTAAGAAGAAAAATAAATATATTTTGAGTATTATTTAGCTAATCAATGTTATGCATTTCTGTGAATTCATCGTATCAGTGACGTGGTAGCCTTGCTCGCACGCACCATAACGGAGATCCGAAAAGGTTACGTAATATTTAATACACGTGCACATCACATGAGCATGCTTAATAATTTCTTTTGGTTATAAAAGATTGCAGGAAGAGAAACGCTGCTCTGAAAATTCTAGGGTCAGACTTATGTTCAGCAATGAACTTCTCATGCACTTATTTTACCTCCTTTAGAATATAAGATTATTTTAAATTCAGTACTGCCTTTAGTGATAGAATCTTGTTGTTCGGCGTAGTTTTGTCGAGTAGCGAAGAATTAATCGGCTATCGCTACATGATCCGAAATCCCATTTACACGGGGAGAGTTTCTCGCGGCGAAAATCGTATGCCATTATCGCATGACATAACCACCATTAGATTACTGCGTTCTGTCCAGTTCTGACAATGTTTACACGATGCAACTTTTTTATATCCTTACGATAATCGCATCTTCGAGGTGAGAATTTCTCCGTTTAAATGTGGCTTACCTTAACGGCATAGTATTTCCCTTACCATCACGTGTATAGTCACTTAACAATTCCCATTTAAGAAAACACTGACATAACATTGAACCTGCCCCAACTTTCGTTCTTTCTCGTTTATCCATCCGATGGTTGTCTGGTAAATGTTGCTTTGAGCAATAAGACCGCCACTTGTACATTTTTTCTGTTACATTGTCTACTTTTCATGTATCTGGTGTACAATAAAGTGTTAAATAATAAATAAAACACTTTCATTTGTATTTTTTGTTGTATTTAGTGTTCATATTTTATGTACCTGGTGTACCATAAACAAATCCTCAATGTCTTTCAAAATAAAGTCCGCCAGAAGCAAAACAAATGCATGCGGCAGAAATTTTGCAAACTTTTCACAATGGCGTACAAAAATAGCGCGAAGTTAAGAATTTTAAAAATAACCCTCGTTTTCAGTTATTGTTGGTGTTTTTGGTGGGCTTCGTGACGTCGGCGCACGTTCACAAACACGTGCATGAAGTACGTCCGATCGTCTCAAGAAGAACCCTGGTGCAGGTGCCTTTGACATCCAAAAGCATAGTGCTGGTTTGAAGAATTAAAAATTAATGTTTAAAGTTAAGCTGTAATGTAAACACTATTGAAAGTTTAAATTTTAATAAACGTAGTATTTTGAGTATGTGATTGTTTTTATTGCCTTTTCTGCATCCCTGCATACATAAACTCGCGCCTTTTTTCCAGAAAGGGTAGGCGGAGGTGCTACCAGAACACCCACATTTGGCCTTGTATGTTCCATCCCACGTTGTGCGAGCCTATCGCCGATTTTTTTTTGCATCAACATTTTTGTACTACTGTGAATGATAATCACCTTGTTTTCATTGGCAGCATGATTACGATGTGTCTTGTTGTTCAGGCTGGCCCCTGTTACAATCTGTGACGTTAATATGCTCGGCTAATTGTAAATAAGCTATTGTCATCTTTTCCAACATCTTCAGGGATATATATAGGCGCGACTTTATAGGCCTTATTAATAAACTCGGATGAGCGAAGCATTTACTTTAGTCCAAAGCTTTAGAATTGACTCGATTATTTTGAATAGCGAGGTATTCACGACTTTATTAATAAACACGGAATTGCAGAGGATTAGGTAACCATCGTATTGTAGTTATATTATTCAATATTATAGTATAATTATTAGTCAAAATAATCGAGTCAATTCTAAAGCCTTGGACTAAAGTTAATCTTTCGCTCATCCGAGTTTATTAATAAGGCCCTGTGAGCATAAGTTAAACGAATAGAAAACCTATATCCGTATAGTTTATCCTTTTTTACGTGGAATATGGTGGATATGATTTCTAAATTCAGTCTATGGGCCAGATGTATCGTGGAACACTTCTTCGTAATATGAAAGAACACGAAACCTATGAGATAGGCCTGGAGTATGATTCTACACAGGTTAAATCGCTTGTGTATTCTAGTATGACATACTAACTTGAATTCAGCAAAAATATCAAAGCAGAATAATGTCAAAGATAATATTAAAATGTGCGTAGTGGCCTGTTGGTAAACGGACCAGACGCCGCTGCCAACATGTTTACGGTGGTCGCGGGTTCAAATCCCAGGGAACAACTTTGACTTTTCCCTCTGTCAATCACAACGTTTTATAATGGTGAAGGAAAACACTGTGAAGAAACCGGCATACCATGGCAATTTGTATAAATTTCTATGTTATGTAATAGTCCGCCAACCCGCACTGGGCCAGCGTGGTGGACTATATGGCCTAACCACTCTCAATCGTACTCTCAAATGTCGAGTAGTCTCGTGCCCTGCAGTGGGACGTATCTGGGCTGATACAGTAAAATTAAAATGAAGAATGCCGTGTCTCAATCAAATCAAAATATTCTTCATTTAATAATTATTGCTACCACCGCTTCGGAACATATTGTAGCTGTGAAGAAGAAACGGCGCAAGAAACTCTTTTAGCAACACGAACTGTCTCCTTATGTTTTGTGTCTTTCTTTTTCCTTTTTTCAAAGCCATTTATAATTACAATGGTTAATGTCATAAATATCACAATATCAAAGCAAATCTAACTCAAGTCTAACTCAAATAGGACTGATTTCGAATTCGCACACTCAAGTACTAAGCTAGCGTTCTTTCCACATAAAAAGGTGACATTTGCGTTTTAAAGTGAATAAAACGAAATCCGGATGTGGATCCTTGATCTAGTAATATTTTTACGAGCAATGCCACATTTGAAGGTCGAACGTGACCATAATGCGTAATGGGGTACGAACAGGATATTTTTCTAATTATCCGGTTGTGCTACCATACGTGAACATTGGACAACTGACCGTTTGTATAAAAAGAGGATACGGTTGCTGGACATGCATAGTACGCAGCACATCCTCGTGTATTCACACCAAACAACAACAAACAAACAAACATGTTCAAATACGTAAGTATTAATTAAAAATATTTATCATTTTTCGATTTTCAGTCGTCATAAAAAAGTTAAAAATTACTTGTAAATTATTAATATTGGTATTTGTTTATGACCTGATTGAGTAAATAGCGAAAGTCACAGTTGCCTGCCTATGGAATGGCAGGCAACGTGTTTGATTTCCAAGCAAAGTTAATTTCTTCTAAATACATATTTGGAAAATATTACCTACTTGCCCAAGCTGGGAAGGAAACCCAGAACCCGCGGTTCCTAATACATACATACCACCACTGGGCCAATAAGACCCTTCGACTACTGTATTTACTAATCAAAGACGACACCGAAAAGTGAAATAACTAGCAACGTAATTAGACTCTTGTAATATATTGAACAATATTTCCAGCTGCTGTTCGCCGCTATCCTGGCCTTCGCGTCAGCCAAGCCGCTGGTGGTGGAATATCCCCTGGCATCCTACACCGCGCCGGTGGCTGCTGCGTACACCGCGCCGGTCGCCTACTCTGCCTACTCCGCGTACTCGCCGCTCGCCTACTCCGCCTACACATACTCGCCCTACTCTTACTATGTCCGCTAAGGATCAGTATTGAGTATATCATATGTATTGGAATTTCGGAACGTGTAACAATGAAAATCAATAAAAATAGTGTAAGATAAACAGCAGCTTTTAATTACTACAATTCGTTCGTCTTGCCTTCCGATCCATTTTGTAAGTTGACGGTGACGGGAAGTAACCTGTTGTAAAGATGTCAATGATTCTTGGTATTGGGTTGTCCATGTATTTTTATATTTATTTATAATATAACAAGATAGTAGATAATATAGGTTTTTAAATGACTGTTACGAGAAATAAATGGTTGAAAATATCAAGCGATCAACAGTTATGTAGAAGGTTTTCACCATGAAACATGAAAAAGATTGAAATAAAACAAATTCTTATGGGTTTTATCGCAAATTTGATTTAATTTTTTTACTTCCCGACATGTTGATCCCATTACGGCTTTTGTGGTCACGGGGCGGACACGACAGCTGTAAATTGATTAGCTGTGAAGTTAAAAAAATTAATCAATTTCGCGATAAAATCCGTAATAATTCCTTTTATTTCAATGTGTAACATTCGCGTAAATATTAAGAAACCATTAGGAAAAACATTATAAAATCCTAGTTAATCTCACTCATATAAAATACAATTGATTGTTTCTACCAAAAAAATAGCGACTGACACTTTAGTGACTTTAAGCTCTTTTGAATCGAAACCTACTCCGGGTCAGTAAGGGTTAAGGATATTACCGATTGTGTGCTTAATGAATGAAAATTCTATACAGTTTATTGAATCCCATTAAGTCATATGAAAGTTATGTAAAATTCCCTCTCGGTATAATTAGCATTGTGTTGTATAATAGTGTAATACACTGTAACACAATATAATTATTGTGAACCCACGCTGACTTTTATTAACCCTTTGTGAACACATTCACCTATTAACCGAACAATGCTGTACGTAATAATGGGCATAAAATTCCATAATGAGTTATTGAGCCCAATGCTTTAAACGCAATGTAAACACCCTTTTACTCGTATTACCAACTTTAAATCACCCTGTATTTGTAAGATCTCTTTGAAAATTTCGTATTATGCTGTTATTACAAGCGTTCGCATAATAGCATTGCTGAAATTCAATAGGCTATAGCCAATGGCCGTAAATGTTATGAGCTAAATGTACCTACGTCACACTCTACACGGCGAAGGCCGTGGAGCGCCTATTTTCAAATCGCACGAAATGTATTTACGACATTTCTAATGGCGCTAAGTCGAGTGTCGCATGGTTAATGACATCCGAATTAGAAGATGCATTCTACATTATAATGTAATGTTTTCGTAATGACGAAGTACGTATACATTACCAAAATATTATGGAAGGTATTGGCGGATGTAATAGCGGCTTAGCTAATCCGTTATCTATGGAAGCTAAAGTAATATATAAACTAGCTAAATTAGTATTGTAAAGTCGGAGAAGTTAGCATTTCTAGTGGTTGTATAGAGTGACGCAGTCTTAACTTAGACTAAGCTCTTTAAATAAAGATAAAAAAAAATTATATCCTAATGAGTACTCTTTTGTATGTTCCTTGTGTAAGTATAAAATATAATTGAAGCAATTATTATAGTGACAAATATTTTGGTATTCACTCAGATAACTAGAACCTATTTACCAACGGCTTTAAGTTAAAACCCACTCTCGTAGTACGTAATAATAAAAAATATTGAATTACATTTACTGTACCATAACAGCATTGTAAAGTATTACTTTATTTTTATTAAAATAAAATAAAAAAACATACTATTGTAGCAACGTATATGGTAATAAAATTCAACAAGAGCACTTAACTAAAAATAATATTCTTAGAATTAGTTGTGTGATGAAATACAAATTTTTTTAAATACACAAATGAGCGTATTTTAGTTATAGATCATAGCTTTGGATACCTATATAATTATACATCTCACCATTGTAATTAGCAAATTGTAGATAAAAATGAGATTTTTCGACGGACACGAACTCGATGGACAGTACCATGCCAGGGGAACAGAAAAGCCAGTACCTACCGAATTAATACCGATTTTACAAATAAATTAACCATAGACATTAGAATAAGGACCCTGAATTAATAAAGAGTTCGTGACGGCTGAGAGTAACAGTGAACACGTGACAACATGGCTTGTGCATTGGAATATTAATGTATAAAATTGATTTTGATCACGTGATTGCGCCCACATTATAAATTATGAGTAAATGTACAGACAAAGCTTTCACAAACGTTCTAACTGTTAAGGTAGGAAAATACGTTTAAATTATATTTGAAAGCGCAAATATTAGTGGAAATTTGGAACGTTTTGAAGAAAAACCATTTTGATTTTGTTTTTTAGTTTCATTACATTACATGATTTAAAATTGTCTTGAACTGAATAATACATTGAATAAACGTCAATTTTATTTTGTTGTTCTCCTGTTTGACTTCACGTATGAAAATTAAAAACTGTGTTAAAACTCCAAATAATTTAAAATAGTAATATGGAAAATGCAATGTAAATTGTTATAACTCGTATTTGAATAAAATATACACTATATATGTGAATCAAATACACTACTGTATATACACTAAAAGTTTTTATGATGAGAGACAATAGTTTAAGCTGATTCAGTAATCTTATATTGGCCAAAAAATTGCGTGTTTACGTATAGTATCGTAGGAAATAATATAACTGGACTATATGTCTAAGATATAAATTATTAGTTACGTTTAACCCAGCTCTAATTCGTATATATATTTTATATCCGCACTACGTAAAATGTTTACCGGACTAATTGTTACATCACTGCTTTCCATATACGAGTACACCATAGGCTAGATAGAACCTTTTTTATCGACTTAAAAAGAGGAGATTATTTGTAAAAGTAATTGATGCTTTCTAATCAAAGCATTATGTGTTGTAAATTGATCAAAGGTTTAAAATTGGATGTTATCATAATTGTAATTTAATTCAATTTTAAAATATTAGCAGATATTTTTCATATGAATTAATACATTTTCTATATATTCCGGCTACAGCCTAGATTTAATTCAGTGTATATCATGGATAGGTATCATTCTCCCTAACTGCGCTGCTAAGTACAATCTTAAATCTTCTATCTCTATTTATTTACATAAACGTCCTGCGTTTTGGTATTTAAGTTTTACGTAGGTACTAGAAGCACAAGCTTGCTCAACATATATCGCTTTTTAGTAACTATGATCTTGTATACTCGTAATGGTTTCTTAGATTTCCGCGAATGTTACACATTGATATATAAAACGAATTCTTACGGATTTTATCGCGAATTTGATTTAATTTTGTCAATTTTTAACTTCCCGACGTTTCGACTTTACAGCTTTCGTGGTCAAGGAGCGGACCGAGGTATTAGTCATCCGCTTAGTAACTATTACAATTTAACTACCCTTGATGTAAAAATTAAATCAAATTCGTGATAAAATCCGTAAGAATTCGTTTTATTTCAACATGATCTTGTACTTCATATTCGCAATTTCGAGCTACTTACTTACAAATAAATATCAGATCTTAATTGGAAACTTGCTTTAAAGGACATGGTGCCAATTTCGGCGTATTTTTGATCATAGCAAGAGTATAAAAACGGGCACTGCAGTAAACAAAGGCATAATAATTACGATATTAATTATATTATCATTACGATATAAAACTTGTCGAGCACTTATATTGGTCGTAGCTTTTAAATGTCATTTATATTTATATGCGTTATTTTATTGCTAATTATGAGGAAACAAGTGCAAATATCAAGTAACGTGAGGAGGTGAAAATTAAGGAAAACTTACTGGGGGTAGTCGATAGGTCTCTCATATAATATGAGAGGCCGTCTGGGTACCACAATTCTATTCTACTCTATTTCTTCCGCCAATTTGTATTAGTCCACATACGTCTCACTGCAGAACACGAGCCTTCTCTAAAATCGAGAGTACGATTGAGAGGGGTAAGGCCACATAGTCCACCATACTGGCCTAGCTCGGATTGGCGGACTTTACATACCATAGAAATCCGCGAAACAGCAGTGTAAATGCGCTGTTGTGTTCCGGTTTGCTAGACCCTGTAGTTAGAGTAACTACTGGACGCAATGAGACTTAACATCTCATCTCTCATGATGGCGAGCGCAGTGGAATGCCGCAGTGGTGTTGTTTGGTTTTGCTACCATTCATGAGCGGTCGTATCGCTTACCATCAGGCGAATAGCATGCTCGTCTCGCCATTTATTGGAATAAAAAACTTAAACATAGTTTAGGATAATAATAAAACTTTAAAATGCACGGGCCTAGTGCCAGCGTGTATTTAGTGTAGTTTACCTACGAGACTGGGTCTATTCACAAATAAAATAGACCATTTCAAGCAACTTATTAGATTTGTAACCCATGCTTTGTTTAGGATGGGACATATTTACAAAACAGTTGATGGTTAACTCATCAAAAAATGAAGGGAAAAATCATTCTGCTTCGTATCTCAAAAATATGTCGTTGCGTCTATGTTTAAGTGTGAGGCAACAACTAACGCTGTTGGAATAAAAACGTAACAACTTTAAGTAAAAATCGAATGTTGAAGAAACGTCTAGAGTTCTTTAAAAGTTGTTTACACAAACTCAGCTTCTGTAGTACAACACAATAGTTAATACGTAGAACGTGTCGATAATGTTGGCGACAACAGTCCATGAAAGTTTCTATACACGCGTCCCCTTGAGTACTGGCAGCCTATTGCGTCAACGCGTGCTTTGTTCAGGCGAAAACACTCTTGTTTCAAACTTTCCAGCAACAGAAAAGCGTTTGAAGGTTGAAATATAGAATATCTGCAGTATTAAAATGCTACCGATTTCTAGACAGTACTTAATAAATCAATTGAGGTTCAAATCCCAGGGCACACCACTGAATTTTCGGACACATGTGGGTTTTGATAGTCAATCATCACGCACTATAGTGGTGAAGGAGGATGGAAGGGAGGAAAGTAGCATACCATAGAGATTTGTAAGAATTTCTTTGGTATGTAAAGTCCAACAACCCGCATTTGGCCAGCGTGGTGGACTATATGGCCTAACCCTTCCCCTAAAGGCAACCCGTGCCTTAAAGTGGGACATATATGAGCTAGTACAATATTGGATAAAAATCAGACATGTTTGGAAGGAAATTCATATCCGATAGAGATCGCGGACGTACAGATAGACCGATAGACAGATAAACCTGTCATAACGATGCACGCAATAACTCGATCGTAGTTCGTACGATAGTGTTGACATCAAGAGGGCCAGGGGACCTCCGAATACCACCCACATCCCGCAGAGGTTGAAAATCCACCACAGTACATTTCTACCAACACTCTTTTACGTACTACAAATCTGTGGAAACAATTGCCAGCGGCGGCATTTCCGGACAAATACGGCCTATCGACCTACAAAAAACGAGCGTATTCCCACCTTAAAGGCAACCGGCAACGCATCTATATCATTACCTATGGTGTTGCAGATGTTCATGGCGGCGGTGATCACTTACCATCACGTGAACCGTATGCTCGTTTGCCCCCTTTAATATAAAGGTAAAAAAAAAACAAGAAACAAGAATTAGATAGAGTATCAAGGTTTCCTACATAATGTAAATGAACATTATACAGGGTATATTATACATCAAGACTGCTACCGAAAACGAAGCCAGGTGGTAGTTTTGGTGACATTAGACACAATGCAACTACATTTTTTGCAAAACAAGGGACGATTTTTTTTTGTATTTTTTTACTATCGCCTTATTGGGGTGGTAAATACATATATTTTCCTACAAAACAAAATGTAAACCCTTTTATTTTTAAAGACGCTATAGTACGCAAGGCTTTAAATTATAATTTTAGCAAAATCTATGGATTTACCACCCGAACACAATGATATTTAAAACAATATGAAAAAAATCGTCGCCTTTCCTTTTTCAAAATTTTTAGTTGCAATGTGTCTGTAGTCACTAAAACTATCACCTGGATAGTTTTTGGTAGCAATCTTGATATACGTATACAATGTATAAAGATATATAAGATATATTTCAACTTTAAACGGAATTAAATGTTTAAATCAAGCTAATTTGAATGTAAGAAAATGCAAAGTTGCGCATAATATCATGATATTTAATATTAATTAAGAAATAACAAACAATGATTTCAACTTATGCACATTATATTATACACAGAATCAAAACTATTCTAGAACATTCAAAACATTATGTACTCTGTGTATTTAAATTTAATTTTAAAATTTCGCATATACTACAAACGAAGCAACATGTGAGTGTTTATCGAGAAGAAACCACGTGGAACACTCTTAAGTAAACAATAGGACTTAGGTACTAACTCTAAAGAACACATTCAAATGCTGTCCCATTTTACGTAGGAAGGAAAGAAACTATAAAAAGGTGAATTCAAAATATATCAGAAATTAACAAAGCTTCACCTTTAAACTCCTTTCAAAGTGATAAAGTAAAAATATCTGATCATAGCTTATTAACTGTTAATCATATAAACAGTTTTAATAGACTCTTTATTAATAAGAATACTTCAAAACACATCTTACTGATATTTTTTACAGAGAAATAATAAACTTTTTCAACCAATTCTTTACATATATATCTACATATTATTATGTTTCTTTATCTTTATATATTTGAATTCGTTAAACAGGCTTTGAAAAAAAACTATAATTAGTCAAACTTTTAATTAGTCAAACTCTGAAATATAAATATTCACATAAATGTAATCCTTATTCTTATCTATAAAATATCAATAAATGTTGAATAAAATATTGTTACCCATTATTTGATTATAAATTAGAACTAAACTCGTTTGCGTACATATCCATACGCGGAATAGGTGAATATGACTCAAAGACGATTTGCAAATAGCAATGCAGGTGACAGCGTTTTAACAAACGATGAGTGTGCTGATTGACCATGGCGCCTACTAATGTAGTCGTGAATACTAATAAGATTCTTGTAAATGTACAATACTCCCCAAATTGCTCCCATCAGTTTGCGTGACGTATGGAAGTCCGAATGTCGTCATTGCAGTGAAGTTTACCCATATTAGGTGCCTAGACTTTGACAATCCGTTTTGTAACTCCTACGTGCAGGTAATTAACTCTCTGCTTCGGTGTTCCCCGATGTTATGTGTTGATCTCTTTATGGAAGGTGTCAAGAGGTAATTTTGACAGGGCCTATCCTGTTGTTACCTATAACAGCTTCACTGATTAAGCCATTGCCAAAGTTCATACGGTACAATTTGCGATAACCACTAGGCGAACCACAGTTCTTTGTTCTACACAGAAAAATATCGTCTGTAAAAAAAAACAAAAATGCTCCAAAATAATCATATAAAAAAGCTACAGAGGTCCGATTTTTTAAAATCTGAATTTGGACTTAAAAGTGTAATAATTTTTTACTTAATAATTGATGTATTAATAAATAAACAAAGACACCTAACCGTCAAAACTACGAGATCTACGATATCAAAGACTATGAGAATGAGAGACTTTTGGATCTCACAAACACAAAGACCCGAGAAAAATATCTGTGGACCTCACAAATATTTGTCTCTGTGCGGAGATTGAACCCGCGGCCTCTTGTTTCACAGCCGGCTTCTAACCAACTGCGTCACGCAGGTTGTCGAACGCAATTAATTGCATAAAAAAGGTGTACAAACCATTCACGCCGATATTAATAGAGAACCTTTTATCACAAAGATGTATAATTGCCATACTCTCAGCGAACAGGACTGAAATGTCAACGAGTTGCGCAATAAGCGAATGAATTGCTCTCCCTGCACACCCTGCCAGCAGGTGAAAATTGAAGGTGTCAGGCGCAGGCTCTGACGACAATTCCTGCCCGGCCTGTCTTCTACGGGATTAGTTACGCAAGAGAATGTTGAGACAAAAGATACGAGGCTTAACACCTACTGGATATGAATCTACATTTAATTAATTAGGCATTGTAGATTCGATATTTTTTTGCGGGAATTTACAGGACTGGGAATTATATACAGTTATGTAACATAAATAAAAATGATAGTTTAAAAAACCAAAACGCATGATTTAGTAAATGATTTTAAGATTAGATTAGAAAATGCAGTCAATTACATTAATATTGAAGTTAAAAACAGCGTAGTGTGCTCGATGATATCTGTTGAAAGCCCTCCACGCCTTAATATTTCAAATTAATCATTAGAAATTAAGCGTATACCTTAAATAAGAAGAAAGTATCTGACAATCTTCAAACTTCTTTAATTAATGCTAAGAGCAATCCCAATTAGGTGACCTTTAATATACAATTTATTTATGTTTTGGAGAGATGACGCCTCGAGATACACTCAAAAACACATATTAAATTATAATACGGGGGCCATTTCTACATTGAATAACCCCTTGTTTCATTAATCCGTTGCCACATCCAGCACTATACGCTATAACGTTCATATGCTCGTACAATTAATGACAGTATTTGGAGCAAGCTGGCCCACCACGTACGTGAATATGTAATCGCTTACCGAATCTTTTGTTTCGTATTCGACTGGTTGTTTTATTGAAATGTTTACTACATGCCATAATTAATTTGAATATACATTCGTGTGCCATTGTGTATTTGAGACGTAATGTAGGATGTGTCTAACAATAGGGACGTCTTGTGGTCAACTTGTATTGTTCATTCTATAGTTTAGAATCAGACTTCAGAGTTAACAATAATAGAATATTTTATGTGCCAACTTTTTCCTCGGTTATTTACGTGAGCATATCCAAGTGTGAAATGTAAAAAGGCAGTATTGAAAATATATTGGCAACACACGCATTTTGTATCGATAAAAATGAAACTGCAAGAGGAAGAAACACAGATACATTCAGCATCCTTTTCATAATATTGTTTTTCGTAGAATAAAGTATTGCATTTATAAACAGCTTTGGATTAATTTTATCGTGCTTCTTAATATATAAAATTATATAAGAAACAATTCTCGTATATCTCGTATGTATATAAGCCTAGATGTATCAGAATTACAGATACAGACTCAACTTTTCGTATCGTATTAAGACGTCCCACTAAGTCCTACGACGAAAAAAATAAAATTATATGTGTAAGTGACACAACACGACAAAAAAAATTTACAAGTAAATTACGTTAGTCGCCTTCGGAAGAAGGTTTTTAAGAGTAGAAACACAAATTTAATTAGGACAAAATTGAATATAATCAATTATTACAAATTGGACTAAAACCAATTATAGGCACTAATAAATTTGGTTTTCGCGACTTCTCTCGACCGCGATTGAAGAAAAAGAAAAGCGCTGCTGCCCGGTGATGGTGGTCCGACGATGCTGGTGGGATGACCCACCAGCAGCGGCGTGACTTATTAGTATGGAATCTGCCGATTGTGCAGATTCGTGGGTACTTTTTGGGAGTTTCGTTAGAGGCGACGCGTAACAAGTAGTATGCCAGTGCAAACTTTATAAAATACACAACATATTATTATACACAATTGACTGCCTCGGTGGCGTAGTGGTACTACGGTATGATTGCAAAGCTGAGGTCTCGGGTTCGAATCCCGGGTCGGGCAAAGTGATATTGGATTTTTCTATTCATTATTAGCCCGGAGTCAGGAATTTGTGCCCGATATGGCGATAGGCTCGCCCCCTATCACATCGTGGGACGGAATATACAAGGCGAAACGTGGGTGTTCTAGTAGCACCTCTGCCTACCCCTTCTGGGAAAAAGGCGTGTGGTTATGTATGCATGACTGCCAAAATAAAACAAAGGAATAACAATTCTCGCCAAAACAAATGAAAACAAAGGATTGTAAGGAGTGACTACACGTGACCAAGCACGCTATGTTATGGTCAGAATTTCTCTTAGAAAAATCCACATTATTGTGTGATGAAACCGTCACGTGGCGGCGACGACAGCGCTTTTCCACTATTGGCTTATTATTTTCTACGAAACGTAAACAGTAGTGACCTTCGAAATGTTCTGTAACCCCGATAAGTATATATTTAACCAAGATAATTTCTTTACCGACATTCTTAAGTATATTTTAGTTAATTCATACACAACATAGGATATTGCACTATATGGCCTAACTACTCTCAATCGTACTCTCGATTGTAGAGGAGGCCTGTGCCCTGCAGTGGGACGTATATGGGCTGATACAGAAATGATATCATTTACATTTCTGTAAGTATGTTTTATTAAACTAGAGCATTATAAAACTTGTCATAAAGTGCATTGCCAAAGTCCAAGAGCAGCAATAACTGATTACCATCAAGCGAGCTGCAAGTTATGCCTACGCAGGCAATAAAAATATATTATGTTACTCGTATGCTATTCAAGACACGATCGCCTTCGTGTTACAAATACTATGATCTAGTTTTGGGATTCTGATAATTATTTATTTGAAATACATACACCCAAATGTCACATTCCTGACTCCGCACTAAGGTGTCGTCTTGTGTCGTGGGTACTGGGTATCAGCTACGAGGGACTTTTCGGCCTCACAAACACCCAGACTCAAAACAAATACTTGTGGCTTACAAAAAACATTTATTTCGATGTGGGGATCGAACCCGCGGCCTGTCGTTTCACGACCGGTGTCCAGCCAACTGCGTCACGGAGGCTGTTAAATAAATTGAAGATGGCAAAGGTTGTTACTATACGTACTATAGTAAATTGTTAAAAAATTAAGAAAATCTTATAAAATAGTTCCCGACGAACTCTAATGGCTTTCATTTCCATTAAATTATGAATTCAGACTTGTCAGATTGTCGTGAGATACGTGACAGATGGCGCAGTCAACTAATAATTATGAATGCGATAAGGAGCGCCCGCGAAAGATGTATTAATCCCTCGAAGGTCCGCGGTAAGATTCAGATCACGATTCGACCACCAATGCCAGAGACGTCGCCGCGAATGGGGCTGCGTTGCGCCATCCGTAGCGTTTGCCGCCTATATAATGTCCAGTTATTTGGACGAACAGTATTCCCTGTTCACTGACAGAAACAAACAAACCTACCAAAATGATGAAGATCGTAAGTTGATCTTTTCGTTTTTTAAGAAGCGTGATACGAAAAAAGTGTAGTGAAAGTGAAACGAAAATAAAATATTTGGCTTCCACGGCAGTTCACAATTCAACAGTATTCCATTGTATTCTCAGTGCCAAACAATATCAAACTACAATTAATATTAGACCTTGTTCTTAAACTTTCACAACCTTCAAAAACTCTAATACTCCAACCAATCGTTTGATAAAGTTTTCGTAATTCCAACAATTCAACTGTCTAATATAATACTAATTACTAAAACACTTTTCAGATCTTTGTCCTCTCCGCGCTCGTCGCCATCACCGTAGCCAAGCCCAGCATACTGAGCGCTCCCTTGGTAGCAGCCGCCCCTGCCGCCGTGGTCACTGCCACCAGCTCCCAGTACTACCACCGCATCAACAATGGCCTCGCTGCGTACGTAGCCGCTCCCGCCGCCTACGTCGCCCCTGCTGCTGCCCCTTACGTCGCTGCTTCCCCCTACGTAGCCGCTGCTGCCCCCTACGTGGCCGCCGCTTCTCCTTACGTAGCCGCCGCTGCCCCTTACGTAGCTGCTCCCGCTCCCGTCGTAGCCGTCTAAACGGACTTCAACATGTGATATACGATTAAAATGATTTTTACTGCATATTTCTGTTTTTTACTATTTATTTATTGTCAACGATTATAAAAGAATTTTAACACCACATTCAGCAAAAGGAAGTGATGATTATAAGATACTAAGTTTTCAAATAAGATATCAATAAATATTTAACAAATAAAAATGAAATTAAATTAAAAATAAATCAGACACACAAACAAATAAAAAAAAAATAGAATTGACGTGAAATCGATTCTCTTTCGACAACTTTCTACATTAATATCGAAACCTTATCTATAAAGTTTCTTGCCTATTATATATTTTTACAAAGGATTAGTTCACGAGAGCCTACAAATTAAAAACGTGTCGAGCGACACGGGTTGTAATTAATTTTCCGTTTTCTCACGTGGAAAGTAGTTGGTTATGGGTAAATACTTTTTTATTATACCTAACTCAAAAATCAACAACTCATAAAGTGAAATATATGTTAGATCCCAGTGAATAATGCAAATTATAATTGTTTTACGTTGTCATGTACCATCTACATTTCAAAAGTAAAGTCGTTTGC
This sequence comes from Theretra japonica, assembly GCA_033459515.1. Lineage (NCBI taxonomy): Eukaryota > Metazoa > Arthropoda > Insecta > Lepidoptera > Sphingidae > Theretra > Theretra japonica. Next base: position 6,804,674 of record CM065937.1, read on the forward strand.
AATCTCCCGGTATTTTTTTCATAGTTAGGGCCGTAGAAATACTCGTAAAACAAAACATTTGTTGACTAGTGTAATAATTGTGTTTGAAACGATTTAGTATCCGACATTATTCCTGATAATAAAGGTTAATAACTACATTGTTTCTACCCACGCTTTGACATTACGTGTTTGCATATTGAGTAGTCCCAAATTAGTATTTAGTGGCATTAACTTGAAATTCTGATATGCATTTATTCAATTAAGGGATAAACAGGTGTGTAAATAATGCTAAATGCAGATACAGATATCTGTGTCTATATAAAATGTTGTATATACATTATACAACATTTAATTGAACACCACAAAGTACAGAAAAAAAAACATAAAAAACTGACAAATAAGTATACAACTGGAGGTCGCTATGAGCGATCTCTTCCAGACAACCAAAATTGATAGAATGGATCGTAAGACAAGAAAATATTATGCACTTATATTTTGCCAATGGCGGCAACATACTATAATTTGATAATGTTAGAGATTTGGTCATCATATTCAATTGGACAATGATGAATTGAAAAAAATAATCTCAAACGAATTCTGTCGGAGAATCTCTGCAGATCATGTCATTGAAAAAATCTCTTGTTAAGTTGATTTCTGTCGTTCTTTTAATTCTCCTGCCCCATACCTAAGTTCACACCTAATCCTACCCACAGTCTATATGTTTACGGCTACTTAAGTGTTTTGGTTCAGTTTAATTAAATGTTTTGAAGTTGACTTTGAATTTGACTTTGGTAATAACCCTACGGAAACCTTAACTTTCACTAAACATCTTAAATTTTCTTTCTGTAACAATATATATTCTTAAACTAATAAACTTATTAACAATAGAATGAAATATATCTAAACCAAAGTTCTAATGTAAAAAGGTATAGAACGCCTTCTCAAAACCATTTGCAATATCGTTTCCCGAAGATACGGTACAACAATCTCAGGCGTTACAAAACGTCTACATTATTTCTTTGAGCGAGAAAATATACAAAATATAAGTATGACGTCAAGTAATAATAATACGTGTATTTTATGGCTTTCTACAGCAGACTGTTCTACATAAATATAAATAAAATTGACAAAAGCAACAACTATGGTGGAAAGCGCACAGAGGATATCATTGTTGGTAGGTAAACCATTGCATATCCTTTATAGTTTTAAAATTATAAACAAAATAAAGTTGTTGAGTGATAGTGCAAAAGGTGATATTGTATCGTGCACACAACCCTGTATTTTTGGATTGCAAAATATTTGACCTTTATCCTTTATTTCGAGTACCTAGCTAGCTAAAAATATTTTAATACACATTCTTTCACGAAAAGTTTCACATATTTATAACTTCACTACTTTACATTTTTCTACAATAGCTTGTTGAAATTGTTTTGTGGCATAAAATTAAATAAGTTTATGCGGAATTTTAAATGCTAGCTAAATATTGATTACCATATTTTCTTATGATAGCGCAGTGAGGTTGTAGATTCATGGTTAAACCTCAAATTTGTAAATGAAAAAAATATATCTTGAAAGAGACATAGATTCTTAATTCATTAAAATATATTTGTTTATTTAATTATTTGTATTATTATCTTACAGCCTCCGTAGCGCAGTTTGTTGGACGCTCGCTGTGAAACAAGAGCCTCGGGTTCGGTCTCCGTACCGAGACAATTAATGTTTGTATGATCCATAGATATTTGTTTAGGGTCTGAGTGTTTGTGAGACCGAAAAATCTTTCGCACTTTTTGATATTGAAATATTAAATTGGATCTAAGTGGGGAGTCAAGACTATAACTGTTGTATGTATTGATTTTATATTTATTATTTACAATTTTATAAATTTAGAAGAAATATCTTACTAGATATACTTAAACATATGCCCAATACCCCTTTCCTCTTTCTATCCTTTTTCCTTCCCGCTCCCCTCCTGATTTTAAGAACAGCAAAACATCAATCTAAGCGTTGTGGACGGCCATGGGCGGCAGTGATTACTTACCATCACGTGACCCGTTTGCTCGTTTGCCGGACCTATACAATAATCAAAATTGATATTATTCACAGACCTTGAGTTGTGATGCGCTGCACGCCATTGCACAATCTTGCTCTTGATCTAATCATAACCAACAATGTTTATGGACTTGTGAGTACTGCCAAAAAATAATTATAAATTCATTTAAAAAGGAATATACCTAGTTACACAATATATTAGTTCAAAGCCATTCATAAGATATTTATTTTGCCAAATGTTATCGTGGACCTCAGAAACTATCATAGGCTTTTCTGACCTCTAATACCTGTATTACTCGTACACGTGCTAAAAATATTTATCACTTAAAGATTTGTCTCATTGCAAGAATCGAACCTACGGCCTCTCGTTTCTCGGCTACCGGCCATCCATAATTATATTACGTAAAATACTAATATTCAAATCGCCAAATACACTACTGCTACAAAAACGATTTTTATTTCCAACAAAAAAAATCAAATCGTATTTAATTCCTTAATTACGGAGACGACAGATGAATTTTAATCGCGTAATATATGCAAATGTAATCACTGACTCTCGTTCACCATCGATTGTTTTAAATTCAGATTAACATCTTTGTACGTGCAGTTTCCTCAAAGTCGAGCGACGAAGCACACGCACCTAGTGATGAGCCAAATGTACCAATAAGGATAATCTGACGATGAAATTCCTTATACCAGTGCCAATTGTTGTAATTTATCAATTAACAATGTTACAAAATCAATTACAACTAGATGTGCAAGTGAATACTTTCGAAAAGGCCCATCATGTATTATTATTCGTTGGGCGTTTTCAATACGATTTTTGTAGCCATCAAGGTCCGCGTCCTTACTTATGGTACCATTAGGTATTCCGCGACACCCGCACCGTTGCCACACCACGATGCAAAATTTGTTACACCTATATAAAAGCGAAGGTTCCATTTCCTAGCGACCGCACTATAATTTTAAAAGCGGTCAGGCAAGGGGTCCTTACCATGCTCCTACCGGTAAATATATAAAATGTCAAATATAATATTTTCTTGATTTTTTTTATTTACATGATTTATTTTGGTTGTGTTGCAGGTGCTAGTCCTGTCCACGTTGTGTGGTATCGTGCAGAGTTCTGGAATCGGCCATGTTGGCGCGGCACCAGCGGGTTTTGCGCCGGTCGGGTTTGCACCAGCAGCGGTTGCCCCGGTCGGTGTAGCTCCAGCGCCAGTCGTAACGGCAGCGAGCTCGCAGTACTTCGAGAGGACTTTCAACCGTTTAGTGGCACCAGTACCCGTGGCGCCAGTACCTGTGGCGCCAGTACCCGTGGCACCCCATGTACACGTGGTACAATCGTTGCCAGCTCCGGCCATCCCAGTAGCGCCTCAGCCACAACCTGTATTCGTACCTGTTCCCAACAATGTACCGGTAGTGGCTCCTCCTCCGACAGTTGCAGCAGCCCCATCGGACCCTAATGTAGCTATAGCCGTGGCCACCGCTCACGCCGCAGCTCCTGTAGCGACCATCTTGCTACCTCCTTACCCATTCGGACCGCCACCAGGATACGCGTTTATTCCACCACAACCCAGTAACCCACCACCTGAAAGACCAGTGGAATCTACCACTCCGACGACAACCACTAGACAAACCGAACCGACCACGACAGAGAGGGAAGCTGACACGACACCCATTCCCTCAAACAGTGACGACAGTTTCGTGCAAGCTTTGCCGTCCAACGAAGATGTTAACTTCAATATTTACGGACCACCGCGGCCACAACATTGGTCTCAGCAGCAACCGTTACCCTTAGAGCCGTTGCCATCGGGCGAAGGGACACAGCAATGGACTCAACAGCTGCCGTCGCCTATACCGAAGCCATTGCCTTCAGCACAGCCGCGGCCACAACAGCAACCGCTGCCTCAACAACCGCAACAACCGCAGCCGTGGCCACAGCAGAGACCACAACAGCAGCCGTTGCCCCAACAGCGGCCACAACAACAACCATGGCCCCAGCAGAAACCTCAACAGCAGCCATGGCCCCAACAGAAACCTCAACAGCAGCCATGGCCCCAACAACAACCTCCACAACAGCAGTGGCCGCAGCAGAAACCTCAACAGCAGCCATACCCACAGCAACGACCACAACAGCAACCATGGCCACAACCGCATTCTCACATCCACATTCACGCTAAAGTCAAGCCGCAGAAGTTGAAAACATTGGTGGAGGTTGTCAAAGCACCTTTAGCGTACATTGCGCCGCCGCCTCTAGTCACCCATCAACCACATCGCCATATTAAAGTAATCAAACACGTATATGGATTCGTGCCGGAATCTAGTGCTAAAATTATAATAAGGCCAGTTACTGCCAAGATACATGCTGTGAGGGGTCCTGTGCGGTCGGCGTATAAAGCGCCCATATCAGCAAGAAATATCCAAGGAAACATTACTCCTGTCAACAGATTTACTGAACCCACCACGTTCAGTCCGTTTAACAGGCCGAACACCAAGCCTCCCAGAGTTTAGTTTGTATATTTTAGATAGTCAATTGTCACTTGTTAATGTATAGCACGATGTAAATATATTTGAGAATTATAGGAGTGTAAATATAATCATTTAAATTTCATTGAAGCATGGACTATTTTTTATCCCTTAACCCATTTGTACACAACATTATAAGACAAAAAATATATATGTATACATATGTAAAATATGTTTATACATGTATATGTATACATTTGATTATGTTCTTAATAATTTATAGTAAATAAAAAAGGTATCATTTTGAAAACATTACGGTTACCGTATCGTGAATGCGTCCCACAATTTCAAAAATGCCAAGATCTCGAACCATACAAATATGCGTACATATTATAAATATTGATTAATCTGGTTAGAAATTAACTCGCATCTTCCGACATAGATGTTTGATTAGTTGTCAGTTTTACGCTTGATATTATGCAAGGTTTCTGACAAGCCAAATGTAGCTTTCTCCGTTAAATTGGTGGCACTCACATATAATTTTCTCTGTCGGTAAATCGGTAAAATACAACTAAAAACCTTGTCTGGGATTCACTTTGGTTTTCAAAAACCCCAATTAATAAATTTTCAAATGAAACACTTTATTAGAGACATTTTATACAGCCGATCATATAACATTGTGTATACAATTAAAGATACATATACATCTACCCGTATATACGTATATGAAGTAATTGTATGTACAATTAAATTGTAAGGAATGAGAGCTATTTTTAATAATTAAACATTAAACACGCACATTTATTTAATGAATCGCCATGGCTTAAATATTTGGGTGAGTGGAAAACATAAATTAGAACGCGCAAAAGCTGAACACTATTTTATGAAATTGTAAAGGGCAAATATTTAAAAAATTATTAAATTAATTTTAAAATAACAAATACCTTTGAATATTTTTACGATATTTATACTGTATCAGCCCATATACGACCCACTGCAGGGCACGGGCCTCCTCTACAATCGAGAGTACGATTGGGAGTGGTTAGGCCATATAGTCCACCACGCTGGCCTAGTGCGGGTTGGCGGACTTTTACATACCATAGAAATTTATACAATTCGCTATGGTATGCAGGTTTCTCCACGATGTTTTCCTTCACCGTTATAGTGCGTGGTGATTGACTATCAATACTTACAACATAGGGTCACCCAAGGATTAATCCCTATATTTAATTATCAACACTACAGAAACGAGAGGCTGCGAGTTCGCCCCCCGCACCGATAATGTTTGTGTGATTCATACGTATTTGTTTCGAGTCTAGGTGGTTTGAGACCGACGTCTCTCGTAGTTTCTGATACCTACAACATAAGACTCGATCTTAGTGTGTGATCAGGAATATGTATGTGACTGTTGGGTGTAAGTAACTTTGTATGTATGTATTCAGTATAACAATATGTCCTGATATATCCTCACACGTTACAATAAGTATTATATTTACACGACTATTGGGTGTTTTATTATGTTACATCTGTAACTGTAAACGTACCTGTTTAAGTTAATCAAGAATTAAAGAAAACCTTCACAGCTGTCTACTTACTTTCTTGGTGCTAATTAGCGTAGTGCATATTTGAATAATGTATTAGAGATTAGATGCGAAAAACAACAGACCGGGCATTGTGATGTACATTGGGCAAAGCCTATGCCCAGCAGTGGACTGCAATGTGCTGATGATGATGAACATAATGCAGTCATTGTGTTTCACCAATAGAGCTCTCTTCCCTCTCTCTCTCTCTCTCTTTAACCATAGGAAGTGCACTGCTGAACACAGACCTCCCCAATAGAGCAACAAGCCCTCATATAATGTTAAAAAAAATATTTACATAAACCACCTAAACATTTGTATCGGTACAGAATCGAACCCGCGAACTGTAGTTGTATTGCCGCCTTCTTATAAAAGTGGGCGTCGGAGGATGCATAATCACTAGGATGAATGAGCTCATATTCTTAAGCATTCTTCTCTTGGTAACCGAGCTAAAAGGTCGGGTTTAGGAATGGTACGATGTGTTAATATCCTCAGTTATGATTCGGATAAGTGACATTAAAGAAGAGAAATAAAGAAAAAATTACGGTACTTTTTTCTTAGAATTTGGGCCCATAGGCGACTATTTGTGGCACTAGCTTACGTCTATGCCGTTTCCGCAGGGATAAGTCTTGCCTTCCGTAGGGATTCTAAAAGGATCGGGGCACCTGCTTTTCTTTAGTAGTGGGTGTTCGTGGGCGGAGAACACTAACAAATGCTTGCTTGTTCGCTATGTGACGTCAAAAGTAACACTTTTATACGCACCTTAACTTTGTATATTTCAAAAGCTATATTTTACGACGTACGTGCATTAGAAGGGTTTCTGCCTACAACAACGTAGCGTGTCATGACCGTGATATGAACGTATCAAACAAAAAGTATTCTTTGTATGAATTGGTATGTAATTTTTCTAATAACGGAACGGTTTAGTGGGCAGCGTTCCAAAGATTTTCAGGGTGGACATTTCTTATAGTAGGCAGATACTGTATCAACGTATCTGTATATACGTTGGGACGTATGTATATGGGGTGCAGGGCACGGGCCTCCTCTACAATGGAAGCAGGCCGATAGCTTAAAAGAAAATATTTCACGATTTCCTTAAAATTATTTTGTTTATTTATTTCTTTATTACTTAAAGCGAGCCTTTAATTAAGATGGAACACAATACAGGAATAGTCTCTGCTAGCTTTCTGCTATTCTTATAAATCTCACAAATTATTATTCTAAGAACACGACAGAGCTCGGAATCGTTTTCCTTTAACAATACTGCGAAGTGAAACAAACTTTTATAAACAGTCATTGTGAAACGGATATTTTAAACAGCTACTATTTATATTTAGCATTTAGGTTGCAAAATCTATTATTTATAACCATTAATTATAACGGTTGTGTCTGTACATGAACCACGGCATAAATCCTTTTTACGGAGAATGGTTTATCCGCGATACTGACTCAAAATAAGTTGGTAGTGAAATAGATTGTTCCCACAGAATTGTTCCCGACAAATCTTCAGATTGTATTATAAATTGTCTACGATCTTTTGGCGTCCGTATGCGTTGTTGTCATGCTGTTGTCTAAATATTAAGAACAGTTCTTCTCTCTTCGCCAAGGAACTTATATTCGTAACAGAATAGAACTTCCTTGCTATTCACATTTTACAATAGACATGTTAGTCACTATTAGATTATGTGTGTAAATGCCTGTTGTTTATATTTAAAAACATATTCCAAACAATAAGTTAAATAATTTAAAATTTGTATTTGTAGTTCTAAATCTCGCAATACGCCAGCAGAATTTAGATGAATCATAAACTATTCGATCGAAAGCACCGAGCAAGTTTAGGATTTTGTCACACCTGTAAATAAATATTTATAAAAAAAACAGAATGCTAGATTTTTGTATAACTCCGGTGTAAAGGAAAACGATTTGAATCTACACACCGCTGCATTCATACTAATGGCACAAATGTATATTAAATCACTAAATGTGGACGAATCGATGTGTTATTGAAAGTAAATTTCTATTTATACATATATAGGTACATAAACTCACGTCCTTTTCCCAGAAGAGGTAGGCAGAGGTTCTCCTGGTATCAACCAGGACACCCACGTTTCGCCTTGTATGTTGCGATGCGATGTCTTGTTTCTGACTTTCTTCCTCATTTCATACTAAAAAATAAATAAATCTGATATTACTAAGTGTTAATGCCATGTGACTTTTCTTAAAGGTTCTTTATTAAAGGCCATATATTTTAAATAACAACATATTGGTTTCAGATCCGGCTTAAGATCGCATAATGATAAAGAACTAGCATACGGGTCTTTTGAAGTGACTACGAGTATTGAGTACTTATTGAGTTCGTAATCATACGCATCTGTAATAAAAACAGAATATTATAGGACCCACATTTTATTTAAATGTTAATATTGCACGTGAACCTAAAAACAAGTAAATTATAACACCATTAAAAGTTACACGTTACAATATTAAGCAAATTCATTTTAAATGCAATTTTACAAAATTCCTCACAATCAAAAAGATGTTCAGGTATCACCGCAATAAATCGAATTAAATGATCTAAATATGTCCAAATTTGGTGAGGTGGTCGAATGTACGTGTGTACTGTCGTAACGACGCGCGCCCTCGTTGCGTGCCTGGGGTCTAACGAGACGTTGCGTACGCGCCGACGCAATACAAGGTGAATCTTACCAGACCCGCGTATAAAAGCTATTGTCGCCAAACATTCGACACCACTCGCATCTTCTGTTCTATCAGAAACAACAACCCAAACAAACAAAAATGTACAAAATCGTAAGTATTAAACAACGATTTTAATTGCTTACATTTATTGTTTGATGTTTATTAACTTTTTTTTTCACTTTCTAAGGTATTCTTCTTCGCCACCATCGCCATGGCTGTAGCCAAGCCCAGCCTCGCCCCCGCGGCCCTTGTAGCTGCGCCGGCGCCGGTTGTGGCCGCTGCTCCCTTGGTCGCCGCCCCCGCCCCTATAGTCACCGCTTCCAGCTCCCAATACGTAGCGAGGAACTACAACGGAGTAGCATACGCCGCTGCCCCCGTGGTCGCTGCTCCTGCTCCCTTGGTAGCCGCTCCTGCACCTTACATCGCCCCTGCTGCGAGGTTCGTGGCCCCTGCTGCCGCCCCCTACGTAGCCGCCGCTGCCCCTGTGGTCCCTGCCTACGCCCGCTACGCCGCCCCTTACGTCGCGGCTTCACCTTACTACGCCCACGCTGCTCCCTTTGTAGCATTCAAGTGAATACAGACTCAAAACTAGGCCTCTTTGTTAAATCCAATTGAATAAATGTTTTGTATATTTTATTTTTGACTAATTATTTTCCTTCTTTCCATTATGTCATTTTTTACTTAAAACATTTTCTTTTTGCAAGCATTGCATAAAAATGTAAAGAGATACTCAAGAATAACGTAGTGGTTTTGTTTACAATCGATACTGTACTAAGTTTCAAGGATGTTTCCTCGTAAGCCTTGGCAAAAGTAATTAAGCTGGCGACAAACAATCGCAGTTACATAAAGAAGCCGTAGCAGGTACAAAGGAAACAATTGAAATTAGGCTGGTCTATTTTGGGATACAAAATGAGAGAGTTGTTTGATGGACATGCGTATATCTTAACGCATAATCATTTTGATCAAAACAATACCAGTTTTAAAATATAGCTAGGTATACAATTTCTTAAAATATTAGGCACAATTAAATTTATTTTAGCTTCAGCTCGATAAAGACATAAAGATACATGTACTTCTAGCAAGAAAATAAAAGCTTTAATATAGCTATACAATTTCTTAATTCAGGCACAAATTAAATAAATTATTTTAGACATAGCTCGAAATATTTCTAACAATATTTAATTTAATCAAAAAATAAAACCCAATATCAAAAATCTGACTAAAGTTCTCAATCAAAATACTTAAAAATATTCTAATAAATCGTGAAAGTAGTAACACGAGGTGTACACGTGTTTAAAACAAACAGATCAAAGGCACGTGTTAACATTATAATGTGTGAGATTGAAGCTATTGTTTAGCTTACCAGTGGCGTCAAATCACAACACAAAGGATACACTCAAAGTGGATTGCGGAGGGAAGAAATGGATTCAAATTTTTCCACGAGCCAACAGCGGTTTGTATTTCAAGCTAAATTATAACTAATCCATTTTATTTGTACCTTTTATAGGACATATTAATGATAATGTAAAATAATTTGAGGTGTATTTACTGTAAGTGATACCTGTAATTGATTAATTTACTTATTTGTAATTTGCATGCCCAGCCAGGGTTGAATACAGAGAAACTTAGTACCTACGGAATGTATTTGTAATCATGTAACCTATATTCTGCAAATAAAGAGATTTGATTTGATTCGAATAATACCGGAAAAAGGCAAATTAAAATATTGCTTAACTGGCAGCCTTATTGCATTAGGCGATTTCTTCCAGGCAACATTTGGATGGGCAGTAATTTCTGAATTACAAAAGTAGGCTTTTATGAATTATATTTTAATTTCTTTAAAACCTGAATTGTTTCTGTTTAAAAAAATACAGAACATATTTGGCAGTTATTGCTTAAAGTGCAAATTAAAATTGATTGTGATCTTAAAGCACCAAATTGTCTATTTGTGCACAGTCATAACTTTATGTAAGCGTGATCATTCTCACATTACTGAGGTACCTTACAATATATCTGTATGAAATGCCATTGCTTTATTCATATGTTCTGTTAATTTCTGCCTTTTCTCTCACTTATTCCACATTTTTGCGACAACTGCTCAAGTGTTCTCTCTTTTATAAACAAAACCAATTAAACAATGCGTACCAGCTCTATCTGGGAACAGAAATCTGGATCTTCCAATTGATAGTCCACGTCCGTTGTTACTAGACCAATTTTACACTTTCTATCTATTTAATTCTATTCAAATTCGACCAAGCCAGCATCACTTTGACTAACAAATTAAAAGTGTTGAACATGCACTAGACGCCTTCTGTTTTTGAACATAGGATTTTTTCAGATTACATCGCACTAACTGTAAGAAGCATTTCTATAATCATATACTGCATTAAATTACCCCTGAATACATTATGTTTAAATATCTGCTTATTTTATTTTAATAGGCATCCAATCATCATTAAATTCACCCACAAAAAGTCTACTAAGAAATGTATATAATAATTTCTATAACGATCTTTACGTACATAATTCCATTAATCAACAGACGCCGGCTGCTAAATGATAGGCCGCGGGTGCGATTCTCGCATCAAGGCAATTTTTTTATGTGATCGACAGGTATTTGTTTCGGGACTGAGTGTTTGTGAGACCGAAAACTCATAGTTTCTGATACCCACGACGCAAGACTCGATCTTAGTGTGGGGTTTTGGTTATGTATGTGATTGTTGGGTGTATTTATTTAACGTTTATTGCACCATACAAAAAAACAATAATATAGAAGGAACAACATAAAAAAGTACAAAAAGCGGCCTTATCGCACTGAGCAATTTCTTCCAGGCCACCTCGGGATGGATATAAAAACAGAATTATTCTATAAATGACGTAAACAATCTAGTCATCAACCATCATATGACTAACGTTTTGCGTCCGGCAAAAACAATCCAGACAGGAATGTCATTGTACGAGTACGTGTGCGAGTGGAACTTCGGCGTATCGGCAGCGTCGCGCGGACTCTGCATACGTAACTATTGCTCTGTGACGTAGGTAATCAGGATTCGATTCAAACATGGTTATTCTGATCACACGGCATAATATCGAGGGCGTCCTTCATCCATGAACTAATTACGGATGTGTTACATAATACGCATTCTTTTATGCTTTTTATACGTGCACGTATTCCGCTGCGTTGGCACCTCTACGCTTATTGCGAAAAGGATTTTTTTATTCTATGTAAAGCCTGACAGATGGTGATCATTATCTTCCACGAAGTCTGCATAAACTAAACTAGCGTAGGTGGGGGTTCTTTTGAAATGAAAGTTACCATAAATGTAAAGAGATGCCAAAAAATATTGAGTTTGCGACAATTCTATTAAGCGAGCCAAATGCGATAGAAAATTGGTATTTTAGTTTGGTATTTGGTTTAACGATTTCCCTCATTCAGGAGACAAGTTGAGATAGCGTTTACTAACTTATAGCGTTAACTTTACGACTTTTATTCATTTTGTTTTAAGATTTAGCATGTAATTATTATGTAGTACAGCATGACTGTCGTCAGTATTTAGGGAGTGAACTAATACCATCAGATTAAGTTTTTCGGATGTCCAACTTCAAAGTGAGTAACTAAGATTACAGAAATTCACTAAACTTAGGCCAATACGCGATCTTAGTTCAGCAGGGAACTTCCTGTGACTAAGAAAAGAGAGAAAGAGTAAGAGAGATGTTGCAGAAATATAAAATTTATATAAAGGATTTATGGAGTGTATTTATCGAGTGTGAGTGTGTTGTTTGCCACAGATTTATTATTCATACACAGTCAGTAATAGAGCTATATATTGTTTTTAATAAACTAAATCAGAATAACATTCCAGTGCAGTGCTGTGCGAGCAATATCTTTAACCTTTTACATAAAGTATTGCAAATTAATTGATTTCCTATTGCATTTTATGTATACATTAGCAACTCTTGAATGAAAATCTTTATTGGTGAAAGCAATGTTTATACTGAGAAACATTAAAAACTGTACAATGTGGACGTAGTAAATCGTATTCAATGATAAAGGAAAAAGCATAGCCAGATTCTCTACGTTAACAGGCATTTTTTATTGCACAGGTTTGGCAAACGAGCAAACAGGTCAGATGGTAAGTGATCACTGCCGCCCATGAACATCCACAGCGCTGGATCATGAATATATCGCCGGCCCGTCAAATTGGGATGAGAGCGGGAAGAACGATGGATGGGAAGACAAAAGGGTTATTTGGTATTGGCAGGAATTTATAATTTTATAGTATCACTTCATAATGTTTGTAAAGATTTGGAAAATAATACAATTAACCATCCTCCCTAACTTGCTTTATGAAACAGTTGGCTGAGGCTCCGGTTGTGAAACGGGAGGCCGCAGCATAATGCCTCAGGGAGACAAAAGTTTGTGTGATCACTAAGTATTTGTTTCGGAGTTTGGTCATTATGAGGCCAAAAAGTCTCATTTATTCTAATATTCGCTACACAGAACTTTTATCTTAGACGTCGAATTAGGAACTTATGCAATTTTTATTAATAAGCGGCAGCAATATTGATAACCTTAGTTTAATATTCTTTGAGTGTGTTATTCGGCCCCGCTCGGCCTGGTTCAATAGTTATAATCACAAATGGCTGCGGAATAGCTGTACAAATTACGAACTTCCGCTTCTTATTTGTTTTAAGTTATTCGGTCATTAACTTGAACAGTATAAGTAATATGCGTATAAATAAAATAGTACGGACTGATTTAAACTCATAAACACATTATTTAAATTAAGTTATGTGACATTAATAGCAACTAAATTGCCGACTCAAAATTATAATATTACGGTTATAAAAATACAATTATTAAGTGGCACCGTTTTTAGTTCACGCAAAATGTATGTTGATTATACTTACTTGTGGTTTTATACTTTATAAATAACTTCCTATAACCTACAGTATTATGATTCGATTTTAGAATTACGTGTACAAAATAACCACAAAAATATATTTTCATGACAAGAATATAATTATATACCATCCAATATAGCATGTAGTGCGCCCACACTTGACATTTGATTCAAGATTTGTATGGAGCAGACTTGGTACATCAACCACGAATTCTACGAAAATCTCTCACAAATTAAAAAAAGCGCCTAAGGATGAGCCGGCCGGCTGGCTCCTTATGTACCTAGCTAGTAGCTCTATTCCCTTTTTTAAGGATTCAGTATCCGACATATTTCAATAGCATTAATATACCTACTGCAGTTCTAGGATTTTCATGGTATTATAATAACAATAATATAATATTGTAAAAGATCAACAAGATAAGATATAAGATCCAAAAGCCAGTGTTGCTGAACACGACTCGCATAGTGAGGAGTTTCCTCACTTTGGATCCCTAACCACCGGTGGCTTGGGTCTTGAGCCTCGCCACCGAAAGGTTATCATTTTTTTATATTTTTATTTGTATATTGTTTTTTGAATATATGTATATAAAAATGTAAAAAATACTTACAAATTAAAGAGAAATAAATAATATCTATTATAAAATATTATTATGTTATTAAATATTATGTATGTCGCGAAATGTCTTTTGAAAGATATTTGTGAAGATATTTAAATTGTTTTAACAAACTGCTCTAACGTATTTACTGTCTGTTGAAGTCACATAAGTTCCTTTTAGTTTCATAAGCATTAATATTAAGAAATATAAAAGTTATTCCAAATTATTTATTGTTAAGAGATTTATATTAGTTTTTAATATGTTAACATTTTTTTTATTTCTCGTTTCTATTTTTTCTTAAATGTCAATGCATGCAGTGGCAACTAAAGGCAAATACATTTAATTTATGGTTGGTGCTTTTGCAACGTTAATTTAATGTAATGTAATTACCACTGATTGTCCTTAAACAATAAAAATAAGATGCGGCATAAATCATGTACAAAGAGATCTGCCTAGGCAAACCCGAGGCTTCGAGGCATGTTCCAATTGCGATGCTATTTTATCGATTTGTAAGTAAACTAAGATTGCTTTAATTGCATTTAATAGCCTCCTCGACTCAATACTAAAGACGTTGCGAAATTACGATATGTATAGAGTGCAATCATAAAAATGAACGCAGGGCACTCAACGGGCAGTAGGGGTACTTAAGTTATATAACGCCACTATGAATGGTCAGTCGTATGACATATTCGGCAATCGATGGTGTCTGTGTTGACACCTAATTGAGCATGCATATGTCCTGCCTAAGGAAAGTGAAACTATGATCGACGAACAAAGACGTAATGCTTGCAACAGTATGAACTATATAACCTCTATGTGACACACTCATCCATACACATCGACTTTGATACTCGACTAATCAAGTCGGAACTCATACAACATGTCAGCACTCAGATTAGTAAGTGTCTTGGGATCATGCATTCATTAATAAAGTAATTTTAACGTTACTAATACAACCATTTTTCTTTATCAGGTCATTTTCACCGCCGCCATCATAGCTGGCTGCAACGCCAGCGGATTTGGTCACATCGTGCCAGCAGCAGTCAAATCTTTTCCCATCGTCCGATACGCGCCTTTCTATAACTTTCCTGGATTGGTTAGATCAGTACACGCTGTAGCGCCGGTGGCACCTGCGCCAGTCCTGCCCGCACCAGTAGTACCCGCTCCTCTGCCGACGCGGTTTTTACCAGCACCAGCATTACCTGCCATCGCTCCAGCACCATTCCTGCCAGCTCCAGCACCACTTCTACCAGCGCCTGCACCAATTTTACCAGCTCCGGTACCAGCGCCGCTACCATTTGCGCCTGCGTTCGGCCCACCAGCCTTCGCTCCGGCCCCGCCAGCTTTTGCTCCGGCCCCACCCGCCTTCGCTCCAGCCCTCGCACCCGCTATCGCCCCAGTGCCATTCTTCCCACATGCGCTGCCTAAACTAGCTCCTGCTTTGCCGGTGCTGCCGAGATTGGCACCAACTTTACCGGTGCTGCCTAGATTGGCTCCTGCTGTTCCTGCTTTCCCGGCGCCATTGTTTGCGAGAGCTGTGCCCGCTCTACCCCATGCTGCGTTCGCTCCAATCGTGAGGCCCGTGGCTCCAGCCCTGCCTGCAGTTGCACCTGCGTTCTCCGCGCCTGTGCTTCCCCCAGCTCCTATTGCTGTAGCGAGAGCTGTACCCTACGGAATTGCACCATACGCGCCCTTAGCGCCCATTGTCAAACAGGTTGCGTGGAAATGATCTAGTCTGATAGTTTAGAAGCAATTTTAGTATAGAATTGTTGTTAGTGTTGACTTGTTGTATTTAAAATGTTAAGGCTGTTTTATAAGAATTTTATATAAGATAAGAAATACATTTGTCTTTTTTTTACAACATCATTAATATAAGATATAATGTATCCCTTTTAATATATTGATATATTATATCACACGTCTGTACATTATACTGACATACATGAACTTAGCCTATATCATCGAAAAGCTAAGCAAGGGCGTTACCAATAACTAGTGACCATATTCATCTGTTCTGAGAACTAGTGCCATTGGCATTTCTTCGACCTTATATTCGTACTAGCTGTGACAGGCGGGCCAACGCCATGTTGGATACAAATTCGAGAGTATCATGCATTAACGACCTTGCAAAAATAAAAGAAAAAATGCACGATTACCGATTCTGCGAAGACGCGACAACTGTTAAACAAAACATAATCTAATCCTATGTATATATGCATATCACTTACGAAATATGTATATTGCATTGCAAGAGAAACCGCAGTGCAAGTAAAATATTCTACTGTTGTAGTCCTGATCTTAATACCTAATGCTATGTATTCATGAGGATCCTGCCTGTAATGAAGCAATCTATCCAATAGCTTGCTGACGTACTAGGCATTGCCAAGTAGATGTACAAATCTTTTCTTATGAAAGGACAGAAAATAATTCAGTGTTTCATATCCCCCGAGTTTTGTACAGAATTCTTGAACATCTTAATTAATAAACGTGTGCAGTGGTTTCATGTGTTTAGTTTTTATACGTAGTATGTAGATATTGACACACGGAGTACTCGACAGATTTAATAAATAAATAAATACACCCAACAGTCACATACATAGTCCTGAGCCCACACTAAGATCGAGTCTTGTGTCGTGGGTATCATGAAATGCGAGTCTTTTCTCACAAGCATGCCAACCCGAAACAAATACTTGTGGTTCATACCAACATTTGTCTCGGTGCGGGGATCGAACCCGCGGCCTCTCGTTTCACAGCCGGCGTCTAACCAACTGCGCCACGGAGGCTGTCAAATGTACCTGATAAACATGCCTGGCAGGCAAACCGGCTAATCGATGGCGACAATAGATGCAAATAAGTCTGCCCGCTGCCCGTGCTCAAAACCAACAGATTATAACAAAAGACTGGGTATGCACTGATATGCTTGTCAGCCGTCTGTGTTCAATACTAACAGATTGATGTCTTTGACCGTTTGTGATGCAATCACGAATCAGATCTGAGGAGAGTATTATAGGTAAAATCTTGCGAGAATTAAACTTACCTACTCTTTTAGCCTACTCCTAGACTGCACCCGGAACGAAACGGTTGAATCATAGATTGTTTTATTCTGTTTCGCTCCATAAATATCGCCTCTCCATCTCAACAAGTATTTGCTCCATGTCTTGGTGAAGCCAGAAACAAATGTTATCGAAAACTCCTCTTAATTTATTGTACTACGCACGATACACATTATTACGTATTTTATTTCGTATTTGGGACTGTATATATGATTAATGATTGAAAACAATTCTTGTTATTGCGATTTATATAATAAAAGTATGTTTACTAAGAAGAAAGCCCTAAACAAAAAACGATTGTGTTAAATGATATCGGAGAAAAAAGGTAAATACGAAACGAAAATGTTTGTGTTGATTGAAGTTATAGACGAAATATAAACAACTGTTTTTGTGTCTGAAAATAGAAATATGCTACAAATAATACTTACAAAACATTGCAAATACTCAACAATGTGGGTTGCTATCTCTTTATGAAATATACTAATGCTAATGCTCTTTACAGAGAAATAAAGGTTTTAAGAGTACGTCAGCTTTACATTCTCAAAGCATGTCTTTGTGCTCACAAACTGGCTCTTAACTCCCCGACTCATGATTTTTTGCTAACACGTAGAGTGTACAGACTTGATCTACCATCAATTAATACAAACTTTGCTAAAAGATTCCCTTATTTTTCTCATTTATTAATATACAATAATGTTTTAAAATACTGTGATATAAAGAACGATCCCGTTAAGAAAGCGAAAAATAAAATATTAAGTTGGCTAGAAACTCTTGATTATGAGGAAACAGAGCGATTGGTAACACACACTATTTTGATACCATAATATATATATATATATATATATATATTTATGATAAATTCTGTAATATATTTATGCATATATTATATTCATTTTCTCTATATTTTACACTACTCTTCTTTATTTATATTTTAATAATTGTTTAGTTATTTAGGCTTAGCATTTTAAATACTCGTTCTAGTTACTTATTTAACAAATCCTGTAAATGGTCCAAACGGAAACATGTTACATACTTTTTTACTTAGCCTTTTTTTATGTTTATATTGTTTAAGAGATAGTCCTTTAAATGGGCCACCTTATATGATAATTCTCATTTTGTATTCGTTTTTGGTATTCCAAGTTACAGGCTTTGCCTAGTTTGGATACCTCTGGTAATACTAGTTGTTTCATGTAATGTTATTTAAATAAAGATTTTATTATTTATTATTATTATACTATTGCGTTTCATTATATATAGCACGCACCTAAGGTTCCCAGAAAATAAAAAATAACTATACATTAAAATGTACTTACTACTTACGCATAATACGTGCTAAATTGTTACTTTTGCGCGAGTATTTTTTGCTAGTGAATAAGAATTATCACAATGATTTTTTGTCGGTCGCAGACGTGTTTTGACACAATAAAAACAGAAGTAAACTAAACCACAGCCAGCGACTTCCGCTACCGTGTATTGTAGGCGTATACAAGATATAGCTCGATCGAATGTGACGTCGATAAATTATATCGATTTTAAATTGATTACTCAGTAGTATATTACTATTGTGTTAACTCGCAATAAATTCTAATAATGTAATCCGGCACATATACAAAACCTGTTCCAAGCCTAGAGCCTATAAAAGCATGTATTACTTAAGTTATGTCATTGTTGCATTTATTTACATTTTTTACATACTTTTATTATGCATGAGGCAAACTTGATCGCATTTCTTATGGTTGCAGCAAACAATTATATTATTATGAATATTAGGTACAAATCAACTGTGAATTATTATTGCGGTCATACCTACCTATGATTACATCAAAATTTGTGTGTAGATTTATAATCGCTTGGCAGGATTGCACAAGCGCAGTGTTCAACCTTCTGTAGGAGTGTGTCACTTATGCCAACATTAAAAGTTGATGTGTTCCGGATTAGGCAAAATGGCGTATGTTGGCATATACGAGTAGTAGCAGAATTTCGTATAATTTTAGATTAGGCCAATTTTGTACTTGACAATTATTAACAACGACATGTTTATCTATACAGGATTATATCATATTTAGTAAAGTAATTACTTTACTTTATGATGATCTTTTCATATCACACATAATATAACATAAGCCGGAATTAGTGTAGTTTAAAAATACAAAAACATTTTTATATATTTTTTAACAACTTTATTTAATTCATTCAAAAAAATTAGCTAAATAAGTCTTTGTTATAAGTATTTTCTAAGAAAGGTGTGTTCTCTTAAACCTATCGCACAAACGCTGGGGCTAAACCGAAGGGAGAGCGGACGAGAGGAGCAGCGCCGTACGGGAAAGGAGCGGCGTAGGCAGCGGGCCCGGGAAGAGCATAGGGTGCAGCGGCATAGGGTGCAGCGGCATAGGGTGCAGCGTAGGGTGCAGCAGCGTAGGCAGCGGGAAGGACTGGGCCATGACCAGCGAAGTAAGGAGCAGCGGCGTACGGAGCTGCTACGTGCGCTGCCAGAGGAGCGGCCAGTGGCGCAGCTACAGGTGCAGCTACATGAGCGGCCACGGGTGCAGCCAAAGGTGCAGCGACGGCTGGAGCGGCGACCAGTGGACTGAGAGCCCTGTTGACCACGCTCACTTGGGCGGCGTAAGGCGGGATGTTTTGGGGCACAGCATGAGCGTAGCCGATCTGAGCCGGCGCCACCAAGGGAGCGGCTACTGGCACAGCGCTCGATTCAGCTCCGATGGCGAAAGCCGCAGCGATGAGGACGATCTGAACAAAAACATGATTATTAGTTAACAAATGATCCAATATTATTAAAGAACAATGTATAAAAAATATTAAATACCAAATTATTACTTACAGATTTGAAAGAGAACATCTTGCTTAGTTTGGTAGTGAACCTTTCTTAACGAAAAGAGGATTTGTTGTGTGACTATCGATAAAAAGTGTAGCCTTATATACCATGTTTATTGTAATTCTGATATCGTTCGGAACACCGAACATTTGACGTATCGCGGCCGTTCATTTGGGATTCGCGGTGGCACGCGTGGAGAAATGGATCACATTGAGAAATTTTTGTGAAATTTTTCTTTTGGATTGCGTGAAGTGCATCTATTGATTTAAGACAATTGAGTAGGCCTTTAATTTCCTGCGTTCGATTCGTAACGGGTACGATCGTTTTAAAGAAAAAAAAAAAGGATTGAGCGTTGGCTGGCAAGATGCCATGAGTTTTAAGCTAAAATGTTTTATAAAATACTGAGCCAATAATTTTACATATAATATAGATAGATTTAATAGTATAGATATTTTGGTCCATCAATTTAAACTTACACGTCTAACTCTTTTTAAAATGTTCAAAATTGGTTTTGGAGACTTTTTGTAGTTGTTAACAAAATATTTAAAATTTAAAAATATTTTCAGTTTACCTATAATTCATATAGTAATTAGAGAGCTCTTACAGTTCCCTACTTATTTTATATTCTCTTATAATATACACTAACATTGGTATCACTAAGAGAGTACATAAAAATCAATACACAATTAAGTAACAACCTAGTACCTAACTAGGTGGGTTTTTTCTCACTTCAAAAATATTTGGGAGCATGATCCGGAACAGCAGTTTTTACTAATCGCTCCTTTTGACATTATTAGTTTTTGCTCCATTTTCTTGTAGGTCTGGTAGATTGACATCAAAACACTCAGTGTCTCAGATTTACATACAGAGTATATCAAGATTGCTACCGAAACGAAGCCGTGTGATAGTTTTAGTGACTACAGACACGATGCAACCAAAAATCGTGCAAAAAAAACGCGACGATTTTTTTTTCGTAATGTTTTAAATATAATTGTGTTTAAGTGGTAAATTTTTGCTCAAATTATAATTTAATCCTTGCGTACTATAGCGTCTTTAAAAATAAAAAGGTGCACATTATTTTTAGGAATATCTATGTATTTACCACCCAAATTTAATGATAGGAAAAAAAAAATCGTCCCTTTTTGTTGCAAAAAATGTAGTTGCATTGTGTCTAAAGTCACTCAAACTACCACCTGGCTTCTTTTTCGTTAGCATACTATCAAGAAGATACAGAAGATACATATCAAAAGATACAGTGTTAGAAGCACAGAATAGTTGAAGTTGTTTTGTGCATATGTATGTAATATTTACATTAATATGCAAAGAGTAAGATGAAATATGAAAGAAAGATGTGTTAATAGATCTACACTACTCTTTGAATATTAATATAAATATTACATACATATGCACAAAACAACTTCAACTATTCTGTGCTTCTAACATTGTATCTTTTACTTTTACAAAAATGACTATACTGACTAAAATCTTTACTGACTACTAAATAAGATTGACTTAATTTATAAATTGGATACATAGTACAGTCAGCAGCATTGGCAGTGCACACATTCATCACAGAGAATTTATATGGACAGCTCCGCAAATAACATAAGATGCAAAATGAAAGTATCTTATTGAATCTATTAAAATTCAACAATATTTACATTCAGTCATTTTTTTATCTACCACCCGGTTCGGAAAGCGGTTTTCACTAAAGAAGAACGGGCTAGAAACTCTAGTTTTGCTCTTTTCAAAACCAGTTTACAATATAGTGAATTATAGAATATAGTGCAGTCCAGATAATTTTCCCGAACAATCAAACATATGACAATCGCATTCGCAGGGATGTCATCGAAATGTCAATTATATGCATGAAAAACATGAGTTTGGCCCAAGTTGCATAAGGCCGATATTGACTTGTACCGACATTTTCACCGACAGAAGGGTAGAAAAATCTTAGCTTAAACGCCATTTATTTCAAAGGCGTATAGTTAGAGGCATTTTGCCTGATTATCATTATAATTATTTTAATTCATAATTAACGTACTATAGAAGTTACAGTCCTATTGCCAGGCCCAATTACGCATACAGGAAATCACCTTACAAAGTCTATATGATAGCGCAATAATGACCAACTTTTTCCTTTCGATTACATAAGGTGCAGTGAAATTGGTGTGTATAGAGTCGAAATTAGAATGCTCCGATCGTCAAACGTGTCTGGGCCAAAAACCAACTGCCAACAATGTCCTGCGCATTATTTAGACGCGCACGCGCATCGCGTCCGCGTTGTTGCCCAACAAAAACGAGTGCTGGTATAAAACGTGACGATGCCCTGGGGACCACACAGTCCACCGTTCCTTTCAGTGTACTCACCTGTGAGCAGTCACAAAACCCAAGCATAATGATTGCCAAATTCGTTGTAAGTATTTAATAAAATTTAGATAATTTTAAAATGAATTAAATTATAAATCTAACGATATTGATTGCGACTGTACCATTTACTAGTCTACCTTTAAAATATTTTAAACTTTTTACCGTCTTTCAATCCTTATTTATTAATACGCAATGAAGAGTATCTAGTGTTTTAGATAATCATATAGTTTAAACTAAGCTGAGCTGCTTGCCATATTTGGTGGACTTATACATGAATAAAAACAAAATGCAACAATGTTCCAAATAATAAATTATGTGTGTATTTTTATTAAAGGTCCTCGCCCTGGCCATCGCCACCTCCAGCGCCAGTGTGGTGCCTTACGCGGCCCCTGCTGCCTTAGTCGCCCCTGCAGTGGCGCCGGTCCCCTACATCGCCCCCTACGCCAGCTCGTATTCCGCCCACGCCGTCAACCACGCGGTCGCCGCGCCCGTAGTGGCCCCTGCCCCTGTGGTCGCCACCGCCCCCTACGTAGCAGCTCATGCAGCGCCCCTCGTGGCACCTGCCGCACCCGTCTTGGCCGCCCGATACCTGTCCTCCCCTTACTACTTATAAACGAATTTGGTAACCTCATTGCCTAGTGACTTGCTCAAAACTGTATATTATTCCTAATTGTTATTGTTTTATATTAGTATGTGAATTATAATTACATATACGAATGAAATATTCCGTTTATTTTTTTTAATACCTGTCAGTTTAAACTTTCGTTTGAATGGAAAAATGCATTGCTTTTTTCCTGTCTGTCATTGTATACCTTTTACTAAAATAACAGCTACTATGTTCTTATCCGTCCGCATAGCGACCACCGCTTGCCAACATATGTAGCAATGATGGTAAAACCCGACATAGTAACAGGTGACCATGACACTCATTGAGGAATACGCAACCCTTTCCATTAGTTGCATGGTAATCTTTGTCATGCCATCACACAAAAATATGATAATGTCAGACATTGTATAAAAGGCTTCATCACATCAAACATATTTACACAAACTTACCGACCTTTGGACTTAACCTTCAACAAATAAAATAATGACATGAACTTGTCTACTTTTAGGGTGGTATCAACCGACTTAAAAAAAAGAGGAGGTCCTCAATTCGTCGGAATCTTTTTTATGTATGTTCACCGTTTACTCGAAGACGCCTGAACCGATTTTTACCTGAAATTAATGTACATTATACAATTTTTTTTTATTGTAATTAATGAAGAGACGAGCATACCATTTGCCTGATGGCAAGCGATCCGACCGCTCATGGACAGTTGCATAACCAAACAACACCATGAATTACAGAGCAATACTTGGCGTTCCACAGCGTTCGCCATCCTAAGACATAAGGTCTCATTATGTCCAATAGTTATGCTGGCTACAATGTCCTTAAAACCGGAACATAACGTTTACTCTGCTGTTTGGCGGAAGAAATAGACATTGCGGTGGTACCTACCCAAGCGGCCTCTCATATGAGAGACCTACCACCAGTAAAACAAGACATTACTCACGACCTATTAAAACAAAATCCAAACATTAGTTCCACTCGTTAAATAACATTCTGTTTCTGAGTCACGTGACATAAAATTTAATAACATGTCACAGCTTAGGTGGATATTAAATTTAATCTAGCTCAATATATCAACATTTAGACCTTAATATCCGACAGCCAAGCCGGTCTGTTTACTTTATATCGCGATAACAAGCGCGTATCAATTCGACCTAGATTTAAGAGCGTGTAAAAGGTAATTAAGAGGATAATTAAATATGGTACCTTTTTAGGTAACTGTCACATTGTATGTTTATTGCATGGGTCACTCTATTATTTGACAGTTTTAGTGGACGCAAAGCGAAAAGTCGCTTATGAAATAGGAGGCCGAAAGTTCGATCCCCGGATCCTGATTTAGGAAAAATAAATACATAAATTCACGCCTTTTTCCCAGGTAGAAGGGGTAGGTAAATGTTACTCCTGGTAGTAACCAGGACACCCATGTTTTGTCTTGTCTGTTTCGTCCCACGATGTGGTAGGAGGCGAGCCTATCGCCATATCGGGCACAAATTCCTGAATCCAGGTTGATAATGGATAGAAAAATGCAATATCACTTTGCCCGACCCGAGTTTCGAACCCGAGACCTCAGCGTTGTAACTAGTAGTAGCTTTTTAGATTGATTTGTTATGGAGGATTCCCTAGGATAATATAAAATAGGCATATCCATCCATCCATCCATCCATCAGCCAAAGGAAGTCCACTGCTGAACATAGGCCTCTCCCAATGATTCAAAATAGGCATATGTCGTGGTGGCCTCGTGGTATAGGACCAGATACGGCTGCCTACATGTTCACGGTGGTTGCGGGTTCAAATCCCAGGGCACACCTCTGACTTTTCGGAGTTATGTGTGTATTGATAGTCAATCACCACGCACTTTAACGGTGAAGGAAAACATCGTGAGGAAACCTGCATACCGTAGCGAATTAAAAAAAATAATCTACGGTGTGTAAGTCCGCCAACCCGCACTAGGCCAGCGTGGTGGACTATATGGCCTAACCACTCTCAATCGTACTCTCGATTGTAGAGGAGGCCCGTGCCCTGCA
Source organism: Theretra japonica (assembly GCA_033459515.1). NCBI lineage: Eukaryota > Metazoa > Arthropoda > Insecta > Lepidoptera > Sphingidae > Theretra > Theretra japonica. The sequence goes on from CM065937.1 coordinate 6,829,838, forward strand.
GTGGGTCGTATATGGGCTGATACAATACAATACAATATGTCGTGTTCCAACTAATAACGTATCAAGTGGATCCTTTTTGTGTTTATCTGTGCTGGGTGGACCAATTCTTAATGTAATTCAATAACAACAGAACCATCATCATCATGGGACTCCTACAGACTTTAGTGAAAAGGAAATAACTTTGTAAAATCTTATTACAATTTTGCTCAATCGTTAACTACTTGTAAAACAATTATGACACTAGCATTACACGTAAAAGTGACGTAGATCGCATAATTAAACGTGCATAATTACAATAATTGAGTTTTACCATATCGATATTCATTAATTCTGGTGACCGTGTGAGGTAGAACAGTGTCATTGAAAACGCCCTGCCCCCGTTTAGTTTCTTGTTTACAAGCGGCGGCTGGACAATTTTCATCATATAGACAAATAAATTTTAGTCAAGCTGTATTAACTAAGTTCAGTGTACAACGACTGCGTAATGTTGATCTATTGATATTAAAAATAAATTATTTGTCATACCAATCAGCCAGTGTCGGGGCGAGGATACTTGCTCTTCGAGTCTAAATAAGATTGAAACTCAATTAAGATTACAACAACTATCGTCTTATTCATACACAGTTTTAAAATCTGTTTTAGTTATCGAATGTTTTGTCCCTTTCGAAGGACTTTTGAATTCAGTATGAGCGAAGAAGACAAAACATTCAATAATTAAAACAGATTTTAAAACTATCTATGAATAAGGCCTCTATGGTTTAAATGCACACTCAATTCCCGTGAATAATAAAATTAACGGAATATTTTGAAGCATTGCATTCTAGTTAATAGTTACGAACACCTCTGCACACCGGCTACAGCTGAGGCAGGGCTCAAAAATATTGTAATACCTTTTGCTGACGTAACAAATACGTAAATTATATTCACGTTTCTCGCAATATGTGATATTCCACATGTTCTAAGTTGTTGGTCTTCTTTAACAAAAACGTATCAATTGTATGTATTTTATGTAACGCATTGTAAGCATTCTAATGCTCAAACAATGATATTATGAAAGACACCTTAGAATAATCAAGTCTCGTACTGTAGTTACTAATTGATATGCGAATAAATAACTGAATACATTATTGGAGCTACATTGTTACATTATAATGAAAGCTGAGAAAATAGTTTTGTTTATATTCCGTTATATAAACCATTAATGTTAAACATTATTTGAAATACAAGAGGTGTATTTTAAAAGGCTTAAATGTAAACGCTATTATTACGTTGAAATAAAACAATTGAAACATTGTAAGTTCCTCCTAAATTACACCTCAATTTATATAATTATTGAACAGAATAAAAGCTAAGATATTGCTGATATAGCCGATTTCAAGAATGGGTGATTATGTTTGGGGAAGGAAGCATACGTGTGAGAATCTAAATATGGTCCGATTTCATCGACCGGTCCTGATGGATAGTGGATACGACTAAAAAGATCGTCTTCGAAATCACTGTTGTATGACAGGAGATCAGTGGAAGGACGTGTGTGGAGAGAGTTGTTAGTATGATTCATATTGCATCTTTTAGTAAAAAAAACAATATTGTGGAAAATCATCACTTTTGAATATGTATTTATAGCCATGAAAATATTTTACTCTTAATTTCAGTAAAATTTATTTTAGCAATATTAAGTCAAAACGGCGTTGTAATACAATAATATTTTAAGTAAGAGAGCTTATGGTTCTAGGAAGCAACGAGTCCTTCGCCGTAACAACTTATAATAGTAAAATTCCTGATAAACCCAATACCGTTTTGACGTCACAGAGAACTTTGTTATTTTATTATTTATTCCCGAAAAAATACCATAAAAAGATGTTGTATATACATCGAAAGATAGAAATAATCTTATATCTTACTAATTTCTTACATGTTTCATAAACTTTACGAAGTGGTCTTGCATTTAGGAAAGTAATGAAAGTTTGATAAAGCTTTTTGTAAATATGGCAGAATGAAAGAACTTTAGGGCAGTTTTGTTAAAGAAGTAAACCCTCTGTGGCTACGGATAATAGTGAAAATTAAACAAAGAATTCTCAATTAAAAGACCATCGTATCTCAAAATTATATCAACAAAAGCGTATAAAAATACTAATAAGATCAAATTTAAATTTAGTTAAATCATTTCAAAAGGTTCATTTTTATTTATCAAAGTGCTAAATATTAATAATTCTTTTGATTAAACTATAATTCTCAGTATATCTAAATTGCTAGTTTTTATACGAAGCTTATCTCTGACCTACAAATAATTTTACTATTTTTTGTCTGGCATGACATTCAAATTAAGTCAAAATATCAATCACGTTTTGCGCCAATTACGGAACCGGGTAGATAATTGTTGCAGTGAAATTAGTCCACTAAAGTACAATTTAATTGTAATGTAATAAAATTTATTGCAGTTTTTCTTCGCTTGATATATGAACTAATTCAATAGTTAAGCAAAAAATATAGAAATACCCTGACATTTTCTACAACGAAACTATTAAGATAGTTATCACATCGTTGTTAATGGTCCCTTTATTTTTAATTTTTTGCACCTCTGGCGCGACCAAATAAAATAATATAGAGAGCTTAATACTTTAAATAATCGGATACACCTTTATCTTGAAATCCTCAATTATGTGTGGATAATTATTGGTGTCGAAAATAAACATGACGCTTCGAGCAATCAAACGATGATCGCATAAACTAGATTAATTATGAGAAGTGGCTAAACGTTCTTAAAAAGAGCAAGTTTTCATTAGTTTTTTACCAGTAAATTGAATCATTTGTGTGCTCTTACGTTGTCCTATTACGAAGTCAACAAAATATTTTTTAATTGACTTTATATACTATGTCATTAAGTAATTCAATCAAACTCATCCTGTTTGGGTTTATAATCTTAACTATAAATAATACTGATAAATCTGTAATTTTTTGAAAATTATGTTATCGAAACTGCAGTATGACCTCAGTTCTTAAAGTATCAAAACGGGCCATTCCAACAAGAGCAAAACACTAACACATGTGGAGAATTAAAAATATCTACACCTAACTACCAACTGTCTCAGGTACCGTTAGAAACTTATAGAGTATTAAATGTTTCAAAATCTCTATTGATATCAACAATATAGCACTTTTGTATTGTATTGTATCAGCCCATATACGACCCACTGCAGGGCACGGGCCTACTCTACAATCGAGAGTACGATTGAGAATGACACTTTTACCAGATACTTAATATACGACTGCCTCGGTGGCGTAGTGGTACTACGGTACGATTGCAAAGCTGAGGTCTCGGGTTCGAATCCCGGGTCGGGCAAAGTGATATTGCATTTTTCTATTCATTATCAGGCCGGAGTCAGGAAGTTGTGCCCGATATGGCAATAGGCTCGCCCCCTTTCACATCGTGGGACGGAATATACAAGGCGTTCTGGTAGCCCCTCTGCCTACGCCTTCTGGGAAAAAGGCGTGTGTTTATGTATGTATGTACCAGATACTTTTTTCGTGTAAAAAGAAACTTGCAATTTTGAACGAAATATATAGTGTTAATATTTTCATTCAACATGTTTATATTTATCACAATTAATAATAATAGTAATTAGTCATTTACCATTAATATCTAAAGCCAAATTCGTAGCCGCTGCATTAATGTGCTATCAGAAATGATAAATACCAAAGCCATGACTGCTTTAGTAATTGGTATAACCACAAGCATAGAAAGCCTGCACCCCTTCTTAGACTGTTAATGTCATACAGGGTATATCAAGACTGCTATCGAATACGAAGCCAGGTGGTAGTTTTAGTGACTACAGACACGATGCAACTAATTTTTTTCCAAAAAAAGGGTCATTTTTTTTTCCTATCATGGCTGGTAAATACATACATTTTCCTAAAAAAAATAATGTACACCTTTTTATTTTTAAAGACGCTATAGTACGCAAGGTTTTCAATTATAATTTGAGGATAAACTATGGATTTACTACCCAAACACAATGATATTTAAAACATTACAAAAAAATCGTCGGTTTTGTTTGCAAAATGTTTAATTGCATCGTGTCTGTAGTCACTAAAACTACCACCTGGCTTCGTTTTCCGTAGCAGTCTTAATATACCCTGTACAATGGACCAATGTAATATAACATATAGCTCAGTAATAATACAAAATATTCCATACATACTAATCCGTAGTTTATTTGGAGATCCTTCGGAGAGGCCCATGTTGAGCAGTGGACTTCCTCTAGCTGAAAAGAGAGAGATAACCTGTAGTTTTGAATTTGATAATGTTGACAAGTTTATACGGGAGGTCGTGGGTTCAATCCCCGCACCGAAACAAATGTTTGTGTGACCAAAGATATTTGTTTTGTGGATCACTCAAATTTGGGGGTCTGAGAATTTGTGGGACCGAAAAATCTCTCGTAGTATCTGATCCCCACAAGACTCTTGGATGTATTTATTTTATTTTATATATTTTCGTTAGTAGTTCCATATGTAACAATAGGCAAAAATTACCAAATAACCGGTACCGCCCATGAACACCACTTTAGAGAATCTTAGACTTGTGGGCGGTCGATGGATGATCTACTCAGTGTGAAGAGATAGGTAATGTGAATATTTCTTCTGTCTCTCTCTAATTCCTAATGACGTCATTATGTCCGTCGAGTTCACGCCACGACATAATCAGGGCGGTCTATTTAACGCCTCAGTTAATCTAGCTAATACAAAAGTAACTACAGCGGAGCTTCGTACTTTATAAACAGTAAAAATAAAGTTATAACAATACAATTATTACAAATAACTTGCGCAGATATATGTCTAACAATCTGCATCAGCCCATATATGTCCCACAGCAGGGCACGAGCCTCCTCTGCAATCGAGATTACGATTGAGAGAGGTTAGGCCATATAGTCCACCGCGCAGGCCTAGTGTAGGCTGGCGGACTATATATACCGTAGAAATTCTTTAAAACCGCTGCGGTATGCAGGTTTCCTCACGATGTTTTCCTTCACTGTTATAGTGTGTGGTGATTGACTATAATCAAGACACATATAACTCCGAAAAATCAGAGGTGTGCCCTGGGATTAGAACCCGCAACCACCGTGAACAAGTTGGCAGTCGCGTCTGCTCCGTTACCGACAACCACCACGTAACAAATATCTACTACGAAAAATCTCGTTACCACTTATTTATTTATCTTTTATTTTTTTGATTATTTTTTTCTATCATAAATTACTTTATAACAGGATACGAAAGAAAAAACGAAATGCCAATGAGATAAATGCGTAATTATTGAAGCATATTATACAATTTTCATTACCGAATAAAAAATTAAGGGAACCAGTTTGGTACAAGTAAAAAGGTTGAATTTAATACATGACAATAAAAAGTGGCCTTACGTACACAATAATTGTATTAAACATAAAATATTTGCTGTGACAATGATGTAATAATCGATAAACATTACTAATACAATTTCTATGAATAATAAAACAGGTTGGTATCTTGATAAGGAACTACCCACAGCGCAATGTTGTTTGAAAGGCCGATATTACTCTTGCCCTATTTATTAGTCATGTAATTATGTATAACAGTATCAATTATTTTCAAGCGAAGAATTTTGTATACACCTTTTCTTAGATAAAAGTGTTTGTTTTTTTGCTGACCGTATTATATGCTACGCACTGAAGGCTGGTATGGTTGACCTAGGCCAGGAGGTAGGGCTAGACGGATTTGGCCGAGTCATGTGGCTAAGTCCTATAAAAGCGTGTGCTAGCGAGCCCTAATCACATTCGCTCCAACATCCTTCTTCTTCAACAAGACATCCCACCCACCCATCAAAATGTACAAGCTGGTAAGAATTACTTTCACGTATGTACATTTTCCTCGCAATTACTATCCCCAGATTTAAGTTGCTTTGAAATGCCCTTTGTATCGCTTGTTTTAATAAAAGTAATGTAAAATAAAGCGCCTTTATTATACGGAACAGATAAACTTGTAACACTCAAGTAATTATGCAAAAACTTGAAATGAACAATGTATATAGTAAACAAGAAATAAATTTAATTATATAGGGCGGTACCGCTCGATGTCATGTGTAGGATATGTCCTCCGTAGCCCATTTGATAAGAAGCCGGATGTAAAACGAGAGGCTGCGGGTTCGATTACCGTACCGAGACAAATTTTGTGTGATCGACAAATTAGTTTTGGGTCTGGAAACTAAAAAGGAAAGCTCTCGTATTCAGGATGATATTGACAAATAGTATTTAATTTAAACCACATGTTCCTAGTCACCCCCGGTAACATTGTAACAAGTTTGAAAAAATCTCCCTCGTAGTTTTGTCAAAAATTGCGATTTATTTTCCAAGGCCTTTGATCTACCCATACAGGTACGATTCTTTTTACGGCTCAGGTAAGTTCCCGAACCGAACTGAATTACAACTAAGCGGTAAAAATACTCATATCTATACGGGGTGGCCAAAAACCGTGAAAATTAAAACATCTCCGATTTTTTTCAAATTTTGTACAATGTCTCCTGGAGTGATGAGAAACATGCGGGTTATATTAACTAACATATATCAATATCACCCTGTATGTGCGGCTGTTAAGAGGATTGATTCATTATATTTATTTATATGTTTTGCTGTGCTCATTACTAACCATATTGTTTACGTTTTGTAATAAAATTACTAATTTAACCACAATAATAAAGTTACATTTGCACCAGTATAAACCGTGTATGTGCATAATGATTCACGCGCCATTTTTGCTTCAATAATTGTTTTTTGTGCGTACCGGGTACTGACATTCTTTGCAGCGGCAACGACCCACCGAGGTCGCTCGCTTGTTACCATCCGGTACTCGATAAGTTACGCTTTTTTATTCATTAATCGAATCGTAAATCTTTCAAATAGCTCAATTTTTATAAATCGCGAATAAATTGTCCCGAAGGAAAGACTAAAGGTAAATTAAAATTCAACTTTGCAGGGACAAAAGAAGATTGAAATTTCATGAGCATTGATAGCCCATTGATTCGTTCCGAAACAGGTCGCGGCCCATTTTATATACAAGTACATAAAATCTGATTGAACAGAAAGAGTAATATAACCTGTTCAAAATTTATTACTTTTTTTCTTATAATATATTTTTATTCTTGAACATTTATATACGCTCTCATTATATAAACAGGACACGGTCTTATTTTGTGCATACAAGAGTAAAAAGTTTCAAAAATTATTGAAACAAAATGATTAATACCTGTTATGGCCCGTAATACTCGTTTATCATTCGTAATGAATTCGAAATAAACGGATAATGATATTTAACATTGTATTTTGCGGTATCTGGCATTGTTCGCACTGTTGATATTTCTACAGGTACATTAAACTTACAATTACCGTACTTATCTTACATATTTCATAACAGAGAACGTTATTTGTTATACAATGCCTATTTTCATCTTAACATCGCCCAGTTTTATAATAAAAATAGAGATGTATAAATATCTAATAGAAACTTAATGACAAAAACATCACAATGCCGACGACCACCTACAGTTTTCGTCTGAAAAGTCTATTTATAAAAAAATAAACTTTAGGACGTCTCTCAATCTATATAAAATCTATGTCGAGTATATTATCTAGAAGAATTGTCCGCACCGGCTTACTTAGAAAGGAACGGATTTATATAAAGTCTTGTCATTCGGAATGACCGACAACGCCCTTAAAGGACGACGGGATGCCTAACTAATAAAAGGCAGACATAACTAAGTGTTCTTTGAGACTAAGTTTTTATAGAATGTAGAAATAATATTTCTCATCATACGATTAAGTATAATAATTTTGTTTTTAAATAGTTAGGTATTAACGGCGATATACCTATTTACGGATTTTATTAAAACAAAGCAAGAAATAAATTCACACACGAAAACAATAGACGATAATAATAGTTTAGAGTAAATAAGGTAAACATTATAAATATGGCACTTTGTTTGAATTTTGGATTGTTTTCTTTGTAATCGTTTAAAGTATAGATTATTTCCAAAAATTCCTGATTGATTGATCTATATCAATAAACCAAAACTATCAGTTAGTATTAAGCTAAATATCACAAAGTCATTTATCGTTTTAGTGCGTGTCCCTTTAATAGCAGTGTTAAATAGTAAAACAGCGTGTTGTTTACCCTGGATATCAATGAAATGTGCAATAAAACAATATTGACCTAAACATATGCCCTGTTATAACCACTAGCCAATAAAAAGGTTACCAAAGCGTAACGTTTTATTTTTTACAGTATCAATATTTTTTGTATCGATATCAAGTGTAAAATAAAAGCTGGCGTGATTAAAACGTTTAAATTTATTTACATTAATTATATATTATACAAACTATTAATCAGAATTCTGAGTATCCACAAATAAATTAATCGGTATTAAATTTATATTTACGTTGTCGATCTGTATTCCACTTAGCGAGACAAAGGAATCAATAATATCTCGAGACAGCGTTTCATAAAATCGTTTTATCGATGACAACAATTAATTTTACTCGTTCATATTTTAAAAGAAGAATAATTAATTTACTTTTGCATTAAGACTTCATTCTTTCCACACTGCACCCGATTTTATTCGCAGGACCTGTCAATATGTGGTGGGTATTATATATATATATATATATATATATATATATATATAAATATCTCTCTCGAACAGCGCCAACCGATCTTCTACGTTAATTCCACGATGAAGCCAATGTCCTCAAAACTATATATTGACTGAACCCGGAAAGTGATACCCATGCCTGGTTCACTGTAGTGGATCTTAAATCTTGTCTTGTTCGCAGTGACCGCTACTCAAATGGATATAATGTCACAAATAGTTTTATTTTAAATAATAATTATACATTATTTTTGCCACTATAGGATTTTTTTTTATTTTTAATTAATTCTAAACTAGGATTTGTCCGATACCATGTCGTCTACATTTTTATCGCCAACTATTCTATCAGTTCTATAACTTTCATTCCCAGGTCGTTTTCACCACCCTTCTGGCCGTCGCCACCGCCGCCCCTGGTTTCCTTGGTGCCGCCCCCATCGCTGCAGCCCCCTGGGGCCACGGCGTCGTCAGCGCCCCCATAGTCACCGCCGGCGTCGTCAAAACCGCCGTGCCTGTAGCCACTTCCTATGCCAACACTGTCAGGGTAAGTAGAACAACATTAGTTTATATCATTCACATCATGCCAAGCCGCATTAGGTCAGCATGGTGGATGATGGCCTAACTCTGGCCTCTGGCTCTCAATCAAACTTGGTTGTAGAGGAGCCCATAGTCAGCAGTGGGTGACTACGATTGAGAGACCTTAATTTAACTTGCTGAGCTACATTACCCGGTGTAATTAAAATGTGTACCACGTTCAATCCTGGTTTCCAGGAGTTGCAGCAGTGGTAATCATTGCGTTATTTCTCCTCTTCATTTGAATTTTGATAAAAATATGTTGCAACGGAATAAGGACAAATGCAAGATACTATAACCTAAATATTATCTGAGACATTATAAAATCTTGTTAAGGTTCAAAGTCAAGACCTTCAAGAGATCCATATCTTTTGATGGCTGCATGCATTCATAATTGCATTCGCGATCTCTCTGGAAATAAGTATGTTCGTGGGAGGTGGTTTTCACATAAAGGGTGCAAGTTCCTTTACTGGGGCTCTGTTAAACAAAACAACGTGTCTTTATTTAAAAATAGCTGGTTTTAACGCGTGTACGTATTTTAAATTGTTTTAACTGTGTAATGGTTTCTTCGACCTGTGTAATCTTTCTTTATTTCAATGTTTTAACTTTTTTTATTTTACCTGTACCAAACAAGTACAGCATTTAGTCCTATTGACATATTTAGTCAAAGGAAAAACCCTCTAAACTCAATTCTAAGCAAACATTAATATTCAGGCTACGACTTGTAACTTATCTTTCCCAACCTATTCACAAGCCCGACTATTTATAAAAATCTCGAGCAGATTTAGACAGAGCATTTCTTTGTATGTCGTACTTAAGTGACACAAAAATAGAACGAATATCGTGGGTTGTAAATTGAGGACGACGGAGCAAAGTCACAATTATTTCAACTTAAGTAACAAATACACTCGTGTTCCAGGGAGTTAAACGTGGCGAAACGTAATCCAATGCGAAAGTTTTAAATGCGCTCTACCTTTATTAAACGTTGCTTCGGACTTAGCTTGCACTAAACAATGTTTAGTCTAAACAACGATTACATGTTAAGTCCAAGCTAAAATGCAATACAAAAATAAATAAGTCTTAAAATGGTTACTTCAGATTGAAAATATCAAAACAAGGATCTTACTATATCGGGCACAATAGTATCCCAAATTGGTAAAGAATCATCATAATTCACAGGCCAATTACATTAATCACACAAAAATATGGAATGCCTCAACTTATTTAAATAAGATTTTGTCGCCAGTGTAGTTCGAAGGTGATTCCACTGTAGCGGTAATAACGTGTTGATTAATATTCCGATATGAATAACAGATTGCATCGCCCGCTGCAGTAGTGGCTGCGCCGGCGCCTATTGTAGCCGCCCACGCACCAATTGTCGCGGCCCACGCGCCCATTGTCACCGCTCCTGCTTACGCCCACGGCTGGTGATCGCCCAACTTACTGGCCATCCAACATCGTGGCCCAACACAGGCCAACATAGCCCTATAGCCCCGGAAAGTGCAACAGTCAAACCATATTTATTAAATTTAGAATAAGATCAATCGGTTTGTTAAGTTGGAGCAAAATCTAGCTCGGCCGAGTTGGATGGTTGTGCCACTCAGTTTGGAAACAATAAAATGCAATAAATTTATACATAGTATTTTGTGCTTTCATTTCTACATCTTATAGAGCAATGCAGCTATAGACAATGTAGGACTTATCACAATTATCAAGTATTTTCTATCCAAAAATACCTATTTATCCAGTCACAACTAGTCAAAGTATTAATAAAAACCCAGAAGATAATTACTTCAATAAATAATTATTTAATAAACGGCCAGTAGCCGCCCATAGTGAATAAAAAGGATATGAATAAATTATTACATCTCGAATTATTCATATTTATATATTACCATAATAAATGTATTTCGATAAATGAATTCATTTTATCCAGTTGACCTGCACCTGTTTTTAATGAAACTTGTCATAGTAATGGTCCAGATGGAGTTTTTATAAGCAATTTAAATGACAGTGCAATTAGTCTCGAATGGAAAGGTTACTGGCTTTTTCTCATTGTGAGAACCAGTTCAATGGGGATTTCATACGTCGGTAGACACGTGAAGCTTATAGATACGGTAGTCTTTGTATAAGTCGCGGCAAATTCCGCATGCCACCCCATGCGTAATGTCAATATTATTGACAGTCTTGATATAGATTTATAAAGAGATGTGAGCTCTCAGAAAACACTTATCATCGAGGTGTGTCAATTATTTTCGACCCGGAATATTGAAGATGTTTATGGAAATTCTACTTGACTGCGAATATAGAAATATAAGACAGCCTCCGTAGCGTAGTTGGTTACATGCTGACTGTGAAACGAGAGGATGCGGGTTCGATCCCTGCACCAACACAAATGTTTTTGTGTGGCCCACAAATATTTGTGTCGGTTCTGGGTGTTTGTGAGACCGGAAAGTCTCTCGTAGCTTCTGATACCCATGACACAAGACTCGATCTTAGTGTGGGGTCAGGACTATGTATGTGACTGTTGGGAGTATTTATTTATTTATTAAGTACGCGAAATACTTTTTTTATGAATTATGCTGAATATATAATATTAATCTTCTGATTATGGTACAGTCTGCCCACTATTGAAAATTAAATATGGACACTTTGTTTCCTGTAATAAAATTGAATGTAATTGATATTATTTTGATCGAAATGAAAACATCAGAAAACTGATATGCTTCGCCGGTAGGCAAATCGTAAAAGGCAATGAACCTGAGCAATAGTGAGGTCAGGGTGTTTAATAAAGATGGTAAACGCTTTAAGCAAATGTTCTTTGTTAGGTGAAAATAACTCCTTATCATGTAAAAGATATTGTCTAATTGTATGATTTCTTTCCACCTTTCTCGTTGTAGGACGGAACACACGAGGCGAAACGTGGGTGTGCCGGAGCACTTCTGTCTTACCTTTTTTGGAAAAAGGCGTTAGTTTATGTATGTATGACGATGCCTAAAAATAAACAGCACGTGGTTGTATCAGCTCTATATGGATATATGTAAAGTCTACGCCTAGTATTTGTGCGAGGCAGTATGAAAGTGTGCTCAAGGCCGACCGAGCCTTAACATTTTGTTTCATCGGTCACCATCGCAAAAAATACTGTACCTTAATCACAAATTGAAGTGCTCCGCTTAAGCGAACCACATTATTTTTATACTTGAACTTTTTGCCCTTAAATATACATTTTCCTTAAAGGATAATGACGCGTCGGTATTCACATTAATGTCCTTCATTTTACATTTAATATTCCTAAGATTTATTTATGCAATTATGTGCAATTTTTAATTTGAAATTGAAATCAATCAAGGTATTCTGATCGATGCGCTTAATAAATTGCAAGTTTACATACATACATACAAGCTCACATCTGTATCCTATAAGGTGAAGGAAATACTGCTAGTGCTACATTTCGTCGAGATTATTTCTATCCGTAGATCTGATAGGAGAGCATGCTTACGATTTACAGGAATGTTTAATACAATACCTATACCTACAATATTATTTTAATACTTCTTCTACAGAGATTATAAATTTGGTGACAAATCAACCCACTTTAAGACTCATAAAAGATACCCTTAAATTAAAATAATCTGAAACAGCAGGTAAGCGGAACAAGGAGCCTTAGTTTGAATCAGGCTGCACAATCGGTTTCGTGTTTTTAGTTCTTACCAGATCTTGTTATTTCGACAAGTTTTATACACGCGACGTACGCAAAGCACAAACCAAAACTGGCCAACAATCGTGATACGACTCGTTTAGCCTTTGTAAAAAATCAGACGCCTTTTTCATTATTTCACCTTTTATGGTAACGGCTTCAACTACCCGAGGTACATGCAATATTGCCCGATTATTACAACTATTCGTAAACACTTCTGTCAAAATAAGATTTCTATTCATTACATGACATTAATATGTAATTTTCTGTAATCAGTACTATTGTATTGTATTGTATCAGCCCATATACGACCCACTGCAGGGCACGGGCCTCCTCTACAATCGAGAGTACGATTGAGAGTGGTTAGGCCATATAGTCCACCACGCTGGCCTAGTGCGGGTTGGCGGACTTACACACCGTAGATTTTTTTTTTTTAATTCGCTACGGTATGCAGGTTTCCTCACGATGTTTTCCTTCACCGTTAAAGTGCGTGGTGATTGACTATCAATACACACATAACTCCGTAAAGTCAGAGGTGTGCCCTGGGATTTGAACCCGCGACCACCGTGAACATGTAGGCAGCCGAATCTGGTCCTATACCACGAGGCCACCACGCACTTAATCAGTACTAGCGACTAACGATTTAATAGGCTTAATTTCCACCCGAGCGTTTGTACGGAACGACTAATGAAACCTGTATCGGGTTAATTATAATATTTAATACTGATTTTATGTCAAAAATTTATTTACATTAAAACTCCTTAATGGCTACAAAATCTTGAGTATTGGTAAAAAAATTACACCCACAGCAAAGATTATTAGACGCATTTATACCTCATGCCACATCCGTAACACATAAATTAAATTAAGAAAAAATATATTTAAATAAGAACACCATTAAACCTTGCCACATGATGGCTTTAATATACCCATTACATTAAAAATATTAAATAATGACGTGGATATAGATTTATAACAGACGAACGTCACAAACTCGTTATCAACCTGCTACCTGAACATAACGAAAATGCAAGATCGGTTCTACATTTCGGTCGTTTTGTTTTATGATGACTAAGGACCAGTCGAACTTGACTTTCATTTCAGATGTACCGCGAGCGTATAAAAACATATGAGTAGACAAAGAGAGCATCAGTTAATCTCGTCCAGTCGTCGTCCGCTCAACTAACACAGACCACGATGAACTCGCTGGTGGTGTTGTTATCCGTGGTGGCGTTGGCCGCTGCCAAGCCCTCCCATCTCTTCGACGCCGGTGTCATCACCTACTCGGCACCGATTGTAGCCGCAGCCCCAGCTGCAGTATCGCATCAATCCCGTGTGGACATCAAGTCGTCGCCAGCTGTGGTAGCGACCGCCGCAGTTGCTCCCATTGCAGCCCGCACCGTGATCGCACAACCCACTCTCCTGAGCGCCCCTGCTGCGATTGCTTCTCCAGCCTTCGTCGCCGCCCCCGCTGCCGTGTCCAGCCAGTCCCGTATCGACATCAAGACGTCGCCCGCAATTGTGCAGACCGAAACTTTTGCTCCCATCGCCGCTCGCACCGTTTTTGCGCAACCAAGCCTCCTGACCGCTCCTGCTGCCATCGCTGCCCCAGCCGTTGTCGCTGCTCCTGCTGCTGTATCCAGCCAATCCCGTATTGACATCAAGACATCGCCAGCGGTAGTAGCGACCGCGGCTATTGCTCCCGCCGCTCGTGTCATTGCTGAGCCCGCTGTGTACACCGCCCCAGCCGCCATCGCTGCGCCTGCTGCTGTGTCTAGCCAGTCTCGCATCGACATCAAATCTACCCCAGCTATCGCGAGCACTGTTGTGGCCGCTGCTCCCGTCGCGTACAGCGCGCCGATCGCCACTGCTGCCTATGCGCCTGCCGTCGTGAATACTGCCGCCATTGCCACGCCTGTGATCAAGACCGCGGCGTTCGTGCCCGCTCCCATCGGTGCTCGTGTGCTTCCTCTTGATACTCCCGAGGTCCTGGCTGCCCGCGCTGCTCACTTTGAAGCCCAGGCTCAAGTTCTCGCTGGTAATCACATCATACACAAACGGTCAGCAGTATTCGCACACAATCCCTTAGTATCTACCTATGTTTCAGCTCCTCTGACTTACACCGCTCCTCTTACCTACTCTGCCCCCCTTGCTGCTGCCATCCCGTGGTAGCTAAAGCTTACGGTGTCCATCCCTGGTGAACGCCACCACGATAACGAGGAATTACATTCCTCGGTTAGGAAATGACGAACGACTGCCAACGATTATGTAAATAAATAAAATTATAATAGCACGTATTTTATTTGAATTCATTGGCTATACCCATTTGTAATAATAAAACAAAAGGAAGAAGTTATAAGTATTGCAACACTTATTTCAACTATTTGTGAATCAAATTAAATTCCGTTATAAAAATATTGCAACTTTTATTTTTTATATCATAATAAATCAGTATTATTCTCGAAGAACTGTAACATTAGTAGATCCTATCTTTAGATACGTAAAGAAATACATTACAGAGGATAAAATATTGAACAACTCAAGTGCATGGTGGCCTGTTGGGAATAGACAGGGCTAAACATCACCCGGTGCTATTGCAACCGTGTCTGCAGACAGTCGGATAGCTTTCCGTATCGTTTCTAGCCGTTCAGTGCACAGTGTTGACCTGTTGGTAACAGACCAGACGTGGCTGCCAACATGCTCACGGTGGTCGTGGGTTCAAATTTCAGGGCACTCCTCTAAATTTTCGGAGTCATATTGTGTATAGATAGTCAATCACCGTGCACTATAATGGTGAAAGAAATCATCGTGAGGGAACCTGCATACCGTAGCAATTTGTAAAAGAATCTATGGTATGTACAATACCGCCAAACCGTGTGGTGGATACAATACGCGTGGTGTATTGTACCCCGAACCCCTCTCAATCGTAATCTCGATTGTGGAGGAGGCCCGTTACCTGCAGTGGGACGTATATGAGCTGATACAGACAGACAAACAACTCAAGAACTCAAAATTAAATGGTTTATTTAGTTAATTTGCTTACATTGTAACTGATTTATGGATTGCATAAGGTTTTCACGAGTATTCACTGCGTTGGTGAAACAGGGTATACTGATTCTTCGTTCTGGGCTACTTCACTTCACTCAGCCATATTAAACAGAATAAAAACATATTGTATTAAAAATATATGTCACTTGCAAATTATAAGAAATTATTAATGAACTGCTCTGATTTGGACCAACTTGTAATTTTTGTAATAATCACGATATTGTAAACTGGTTTTGAAAAGAGCAACACTAGAGTTTCTTGCCCGTTCTTCTCTAGTGAAAACCGCTTTCCGAACCGGGTGGTAGAAAAAAAAATTACTGAATCTAAATAATGTTGAACATTTTAATGGATTCAATAAATCATTTTCATTTCATTTTCAATAGGTACTATAGACGCCTTATCAAGTCATAAATGTCGTCCGTCACTCAAGTCTGATAATCTAAATACTTTTGATTTGACAATTCGGATACGTTATGACTGTTAATCAATTTAGATAATTTGATAAAATTTTAATTTAATTTATTTATTTTATTTTATTTAACTTTTCACACGTCGCTGGATTCAGGCTGCCTCCAAAAGGTCACAGTGGAAGTCATTAGGAGAGGACTATGTTCAGCAGTGGACTTCCTTTGGGTGATGGATGGATGATGATGATAAAAATGTACTAACAACTCCATTCGGCTATATTACTTTGAGAGAATGTTATACAACTATTATTTAAAAGTCGCAAGTTATAATTACAGACTACATGAAACTTTGCATAGCAGGCAAAGCTGTAGAAAAATTGCATATTTACCACTTGTATAAAATTTACCCAAAAGTCTCTCCGCCTTATTCATAGACATTTTTAGAACCTATTTTAGTTATCGAATGTTTTGTCCCTTTCGAAAGACTTTTGAATTCAGTTTAAGCGAAGAAGCCAAACATTCGATAAGTAAAGTAGGTTTTAAAACTGTCAATGAATAAGGCCAAGATTGCTTATATGTTCATGTCGGTCGTTTCCCATATTTAATAAATTAAATAATGCAATTTGACGAATCGAAGGAAATTATTCACCTCAAAACAGTATAATGAATCATTACCAGGTTAATCACCTTTCTTTATCTAAGGGTAACACCCATGGCCATCTAATTAACATGAACTTCCAGATAAGGACAAACTCGAATTATTTTCTAGCGTAGTCCCTTTTGTCTTAAGATCGAACCTATGTCCCATGAGCGCAATAATATAATAAAATATGTTCTGCCTACAGAGTAGAACATATTTTTATTATATTGAGCTATGAATCCTTAGGGAAAATATTTTATAGCCTTATAAATTGTTAAAGTATTGAGATTAAGCATGAATACGTAATACATATTTGCTTTAGTTTAACAGTACGCATAAAATAAATTAAAAACGGTATGAACATTAACATTTATAAATTATTCAATTAACATTTAATTAATCTTGTTTTCAACAACCATCAGTATCGAGAAGTGAAATATAATATGTTTTTGATTTGTTTTCAATCTATATATTCACTATAAAATACACATAATATTATAATAATTTTGCATACCATGTATTTCATTAAGTAGGTATGGCTCGAAGTATATGTTTCCACCACATTGTAGTACTTACAAAATAAATATATCTTTATTTTATCTTTATCTTTAACAATAACAACAATATTATTATAATTTATAAGTTTCAATTAATTCTTGAATAGAGAATAAAAAAACTAAACTAGTCTAGTAGTAGAACTAGATTCTAGTAGGAATACGACATAAACTCCAATATTTTAAAATGCTTCCGCGGCATCGAGGAATCCCTCCCGATCTGCACTGGCCCTTAGTTGTCTGTCAGTTTTCATTAGTGGATATTTTTCACATTGCACTTGATAATTCGTAGTTTAGTCAAGACTCTATGGGCTCTACCATTTTCAGTTTACTTCATCAGACACAGGGAGTCCACGCGGCACAAAGGGATTTCGATATGATTTTTACAATGGCTATTTGAAAGCGTCCTGCACCGAACGACTTCTTCCGGCCTTTGTTACATCGTCTGTCCACTTTCTGCACCAATTGAATTTCATAGAATAATTGATACTTATAATTATTCTTAATACTAATTGAAATTATTTTTTTAAAGCAAAGTTACAGAAACAAGTACTACAGATAATTTATTTTTTGTTTCAAAAAAATAATGACAATATATTAGAGTGCCATTTTATGACATGAAAATTAAATGTGATTAGTTGTCGCCGCCGAAAAGAGATTTTTATTTCGAGTCCTAGTCATATCTCTAATTAAGTGTAGCACTCGTAATTTGGTTTTGTCTAATAAAATTTTTATGGTACATGATTTCATTCCCACCCAAAAAAACCTAAGTGAACAAACTAGTTTAAACCTAATAAAATTTGAGCCAGAAGCACATTTATACTAGATAACATGTAAATGTGAATAATCTGCTTGTTTATATGTATGTACATAGTTTTTTTTCTCTCTCTCTCTGTTCTTTTACTTTTAAGACTTGTCTTCCCCCGTTTTCCTACTTCCATTCTCTCCAGTCCATCCAAAGGTTGTCTGGAAGATATCCCTGACAGCGATAAAACCGCCTATTGTACTATAAACATAAATAGGTTAAATGTTATGTTGTGTATTTTTCTCTTTTTGATGTACAATAACGTGTAATAAATAAAACCAGTAAATAAAATAATATAATTGAAAAAATAGTTAAAAGCACTTGAAATAAATTTTGAGCTTTATTCGTTTATTTAGCAGCAAACAATAGAGATCTTCATTCACACTTCTCAAAAATAATATCTAATTCAATTACCCGAAGAAAATAACTCCCATGTAATTCAGAAATGGACCAAATGTCATAGTCGTTTATCACAGTACTTTATTTAAATATTCATGAGATTATTGCGGAAATTCTATTACAATAAATGATCGCGTACACTACACCCAGTGTCCACGACACTTAAATATCATAGATACTGGTTTGAAGGTTATTTTTGGTAGCATTTGTTTCGTCAATTAAAACACCACTAGGCAGGTATATAAGCATCCATAATTTTGGATTAGGCATCAGTTGCTTCGGATTCATCCAACAGACAACACAACACAGACCACAATGAACCAGCTGGTGGTGTTGTTCTCCCTGATGGCGGTGGCTTTGGCCAAGCCCAGCGTGGTGGCCTACAGCCCAGTGGTGCCCGCGGTCGGCGCACTGCCCGCCTACAGCTCCGTCTCGCAGTACAGCAGCAGCCTGGTGCACGGAACCCCGGTGGTAGCCCCATCAGTCTACAGCTCCTACGTGTCTCCAGTAGTCCCCGCTGTGGTGCCTGCCGTCTACTCTCAAGCCCCCAACTCGCCTGCTGTAGTCTTGGACGCTGTCCACGGAGTTCCTCTGGACACCCCTGAGGTCGTCGCCGCCAAGGTCGCCCACTACCAGGCTAAGGCTCTGGCTGGCGTGCACCATCTCCGCAAGCGGTCAGTCGTCGCTCCCGTGGCCTCCGTCGCCACCGTGTCCGCTGTCTCTCCCCTGACTTACAGCTCTGTTGTATCTCCCCTGACCTACCCTGGTACCGTTGTCGCTCCTTACTCCGCCGGATACGTGTCTGCTTACTCCCCAACCGTGGTTTCCCCTTACACCTACCCCGCGCTTTACCCTAAAGCCGTCAGCGTCCACCCTTATTAAAACACAACTTGCCGATTTTCAAACATCAGATTGAAAAATGTATATTTTTAAGTTCAACTGCCGAATAAAAAGTTTTTTTTATATATAAATATGTTATTTTATTTCCTATTTTTGTGTTATCCTAGAATATGTATTGTTATATTATTACCCTAGAATGATTTGATGATGTCGCAGTTGTTCAGTCATAATCGTCAATATACACAATGCACTTTTGAACACAGACTAATTTGACTGTAGTTTACAATCTTGTGCTCTGGTGACAATCGTTAATAATTCATCCATCTTCAGCATTCCTTACTCAACCAAGCATCAGATCCTGAGCATTTCATCAAGCCCTTGTTATTCAAATTAAAATTGCGTATGCCCTGCACGATACCAACATGTTGAATATTATCAAAATTGTCATAAAGCAATACATTTCCTAAACAGACGCATTATAAGGCTATTTGTATGTAAAATTCGACTCATGCCAACTTAAACGGGGTCAAAAAAGCCTATCTTGCAATATTTTGAGATCTAGAGCACGTTTTGTACTTATTTAGTATCCGTGCACAATACACGATTGTGTAATAGATAAGATATGACGCTCTAGTCCTTGACAAAAAAAAAGTTTCAGTGATTTTGCAATTTTCTTGTAATAAAACTCTCAGCTTGCGGTTTATTTATAGGTCAAAAAGTAATTCTTGTTATCTCTGTTTAATTCCAATAAATTGTTTAAGTAATAAAATAAAATGTAAAAAACATTAAACTGGTTTCTTAGTGACGTGAAGTTTAAAATTACTAAAAGCGTGAATGCTTAATTAATAATCCTTGATAATATCTGTAAGGCTTTAATAACATTATCCGAGTCACTTTCATTAAGGAAGTCACATTTGATAACGAAAGAAACAAAAAAAATCATAAACAAGTTATTTATTATTTTATTTTTATATACTCGTATATGAAATATTACAGGTTATATTTTTTATAATGCTTCTTACATGACTAGAGGTGTCCGTGGTGAGGGTAGAGCGACGCGTAATGCCTATAATGTCCCGCTCCGAAGCCCAGGGGTCCTGTGATGAAGGATTTATGCAGGACAGGAGCAGCGTGGAGTAGAGGCGCGATGACTGGCTTAACCACCGGGATAATTGGCGCGGCGACAACTGCTGGCGACGAGTGCAAATCCACGCGAGAATGAGACAAGGTCAATGGAGCCACATGGACCGGCGCTACATGAGCCAGTCCTACATGCGGTATATGAGCTCCATGGGCTAAATGAGCACCATGAGCCAACGGAGCTACGAGGTGAGGAGACCGCTTCAGTATATGATGTCCCAACGGCTTGGCCAGCCATCCGTGACCCAACAGACCAGGGCCTCCATAGCCATGGTGTGGGTATGGGGCGAATAGTGGTGCGTGAACCGTTGGCACCACTACAGGGATCACCGCGTGACTGTTGCACGCGATAATAAAAGCCGATAATACCACGATGCGAAACATCCCGATTGTTTCAATATTGGAAGCTAGGTACTACTGATGCCACAACACCACAGGACAACCTTCTTATACTATGAATGAATCATAGTGACGGGATAAGTACTAATAATAGATTCGTTATGGTATTGAACACTGTAATTGTGACGGCAAAAAACTCTTAAGTTTTTGCTAACAATAGAATGAATACTTATTTAGATATTGTATTTGGGTGTTTGTACGTAAAACATTATACTCCAGTGTTAGTTATAATTTAAATAAATCGTACATATTCCATTAAAATTTAATGTTTGCTGGTAGGGCGCATCTCATCGCAATACACTTGTAGCGGTATTGTAGAGTTTTATTACCTTCGTACAAAATCCATGCCACAGCATTGGGTGTACTGGCTGGTTTTATAAAGCGACATTGTCAACATGTTTGAATTTGTATAAATAAATGATAGTGTAAAATAAATTATAGAAGAAAATTATAAACAAGTTTTTAATTTGCACCCGGTGATAAACACTTTTATAACGTAGATCTATTAATTCAACGCATTCTACCTACCAAAAAAATGTAATGTCATAAAAAAATAAGTAAGTATAGTCGATAAAATCTGAACCACGTAAAATTATCTATTAAAAGTTTGGTAATAATTTTGCATGATCCTCCACTACAACTTTTTATTTTTTTATTTTTTTTATTTAATTCCCAAAAGAATGTGTACAAATACAGGTTTTGTCCCCTGGCACCCAAACTAGGCTTACAACTGAGACTGTGATTAAGACGGATTCGCACCTTTAAACTATATTTTGAAGTTCTTGTTTAAAAATTATATACGTGTCAGGTGTAAAAGTATTTTCTTCCTCAACATATTCTTCTTCTCATTTGATAGTACGCAAATATTAACTTCGAATACACACAACAAACGACGAAGGTGTGAGCCTTGGGTTCGAATCTGTGACCTCCGTCTTGTCGGTCCGTTCGACACCCAAGTTGACATAGCTCCATTAAAGATAAAAGTACCTAGTATTTTTTATCTAGTAGATTCATAAGGTACAACTCAATGTTTTACATGTGAATTAAGTATCTAATTTATAAGATAAATAACATTTATATTTATACCTTTTGTTATTATAATCTCGATTTTGAAAGCATGCTAATATTTATTTCGGTATTTTATCATTTCTTACGTTCAATTATTTCTTGGCCTAAGTTTTTATTAATGAGATAATTTAGAATGTGACGTATAAAACTGTAAACCAAAACAAGACAAATATACAAATTGAACCGAAATTTTGTTCATATATTAAAGACTGGATATTGTGACTGGTTAGCGAAACTTCCAATTGACATATTTTGTGATTATTCATTAATTATTATTATATTATTATATATTCTCTTACATTATTCATACATTACTCACACAACATTGTCTACCGGCTAAGTTAATGGCAAGACAATCTGGAATTACTTACAAGTTTTGCTGATTTATTTATCCGTGGGTGTCAAATTCTACATTCAATGATTCTGAAGTGTATTTCTTCACATACATTGAATTTACATTACTTAAATGCCTTTTAGGTTCTACATAACTATACATTTGACGATAAGGTAAAAAAATTGCAAGTATGCCCTGACCCAAGGTGTAGAAAGAATGTATATGACTTTTAAAATATCTCAAAGCGAGCATTATTGTGCCTCATTACAGAGAAAAACAGTACTGTGTCAAAACTATGTAATGTAATGTAATTTATCAAAATCTTATAACAATTTACACTCGAAGTTATGATTAAGTCCAATTTAATTGGTTCGACTTTAGCACAATTAGCAAAGAGTAGTTTTTCTACAATCCACATTCCATTTTCATTCTTAAAACGGGCAGTGTGACACGTTAAAAGCTAATGAAATAGTTCAGTTGCTAAACCAAGAAAGTTCTTGTAAAAATTCTCTTCAATTATGTACCTACATGATTGGGGGAGGCCTATGTTCAGCAGTGGACTTCGTTTGGCTAATGGATAGATGGATGCACCTACAAGTATAAAGATGCAACATTAAGAATTAATAAATTATGTAACATCCAGTATCCCGAGTATGTAGATATTCAATGATATCTGCGTGATGTATAAAGTTAAACATGTTTAGCGAGTACTGCCCCGGGGCAACTGCAATGACGCAACGACTGGTCCCACACCATCGGCCGAGAACTTGAACCCGTTGCGTCGCACCGTGCTAACTACCGTTACTTGGCTATAAAACGACGCGTCATCTGCCGCGTGCATCATTACGTAAACAAACTTATTCAAAATGATCGGTATTGTGTTGTTCGTGTGCGCAGTTCAAGTGCAAGGTCAGCTCGCGCCGGTCATATACGCGGCGCCTAGTGCTGTGTCCCATCAGTCGAGAATCGATATCAAACACACGCCAGGATTAATGCCTATAATATACAGTCCTGCGATCTACGCCAGTGCTGCTCCTGCTAAAATATCGGAGGCTGTTTTGACCCCCGTATTGGCTGCTGAAACTATAATCGCGCCAGTTATTGCACCTCAACCGGTAGCTTTTAGCTTCTACCATAACTTGCCACTGTCAAGAGCATTGGAACATCCCATTTCAATAAACAAAGCGCAGGAAGAAAATGTAGAAAATGACAGACCTCGAGAAGATGGAATTATCATTATTGAACATGTTGGTGATGATGTCAATACAAATATTGATATCGTAACTGTTGATAATGACGATACTACCACAATTATGCCACAAAAGATACATAAGGACGACATGAACAGCGAAATTAAAATCGATTATTTGTATGAAAAAGAAACGGAATAATATTTATCTTATTTTAAAAGAACTTATGTATTTCGAGCGAAGATGACTAGTGTATATTAATTTTTGCATTTTTATCAATCTGAAAACGGTGAACACTTTGTGACACAGTGTATAAATTAATTAAGAAATTGTTCTCATAATTGTTAAGCGATTCGCCTATTCTGTTATTAAAGTTAAAGATGCGTAGGCGTGAGAATATTATTATTTTCATAACTACGACTAAAAATATGAACTAAGTTTAATTTAAGTTATAAAGAAGTTGAGTGTTGTTTGATAGGTCATACACACATGAAAAGAGGCTATTTTAGTTTCTCCTGGACTGACTAAATGTAGGCGTTATATATGTATAGGACAGGTTTTAGTATACACGAATTACATGCCATTTACAACAAGTGTATTTATTACTTAATTCATAATAGAATATATAAAGTACCTATTTAACATATAAGTTATCGTAAACCCTATGTATTTTTATTGAAACGATTTCAATATGTAACTAATATGTTTTAATATTTATAATAGTATACACCCAAACAAATATACCCAACAGCCACATACATAGCCCTGATCCCACATTACGATCGCTTCTTGGATCGTGGGTATCAGGAACTACAGGAGACTTTCAGTCTAA
Organism: Theretra japonica; assembly: GCA_033459515.1. NCBI lineage: Eukaryota > Metazoa > Arthropoda > Insecta > Lepidoptera > Sphingidae > Theretra > Theretra japonica. The sequence goes on from CM065937.1 coordinate 6,854,432, forward strand.
GAATGGCCGACTAATTAATTATAACAACTTTCCGAGCATTGTAACCCGTACATCGAATGTGATCTCATGAGCATGAATAATGAATGTAGGTCTAATAAATTATACTTTTCTACTGCATTGTTTCTCGTTATTTACTCAATGTATAATCCATATTTTATAATATATAATAAACATGAATGTACATTCCTATTAATAAACATAATAACTACAAAGGACATTCGTAGAAATAATAAAAATAAATTCAGTTAAAAATTATTTATTGCAATCATCAAACATCTGTACATGTGTAAGTCTATTGTATGTTATGGTAATTTTGATTTAATGTTTCTGTAGACATCACCAAACGCTTTTTAATTCCATTCTACTCATTTAATATATATGAGAAAAGGAAGTAACGGGACCAGAGTAGGCCAGGGGGGTGGCATAAGACGAGATCAAAGGAGTGCTCTGAAGGTCGATTCTAGATTGGTGAGAATAGGAAGTAGGAGCTACGTATGTGCTCAGAACCGGAGCAGAGCGCTTCTTAATGAAATGAGTAGTCAGACCATAGGGTGTGGATATGTAAGGAGAGGTAGAAACTAAGGAGGCTGAAGAGATCAAGGGAGCAGAGTAAGTAGATACCAGAGGCGTCGCTGCACTATATGTAGTAGGTGCCACGAAAGTTGGCGACAACAGGGCAGCCGACCTCTTCTTGATCAAGTGAGCAGCGATGGGCAGAGTCGGAGCTGGCAGAATGGAAGCGGTTTGCACGTAAGGTGTGGTGTAAGTTGTGGCCAGCGGGTTAGAAGTGTAGTAGGTGGTGGGCGCGAAGTAGGTAAACTGCGGCGAACGTTTCTTGATGAAATGCGAGTAAATCACAGGAGCGTTGTAGGTGAGCGGCGAAGGGTGGATGACGCTGCTGGCCTGCTTGCTGATGGTGGTCGTCGCCGGCGCCAAGTACGTGGTGTAGGCGGGTGCTGTAAGCAGCACATCAGGTTTGGCCGCCGCGATGGCGAAGAAAGCGCACAACACCACCTTGTACATGTTGGTCTGTGTTGATTCGACTGATGCCTCACATTGTCCGGTGCAGTGTATTTATAGAAAGTTATCACTAAAGCTAAGGGCGATCTCGTTTTGCAAACCGGTGCAAGGCGGTCCAGGAAGTCGATATTTACAATCAGCGAGGCCGACCAGAAGCCCCGACCACTCAGTTCATCACCGCGCACATCGTCTCGAAGTGACAGGACTTCGACAACAATGTAACAAAACAAGTGCAAACGCCCGCTCACTTACAATGATCGAGTCTGTCACTTGAAATTATTATGTTCACATATGATAAAAAGATAAGTTTTCGAAACAAGATTAAAAGTTTCTTATTGCAAATCTGGTTTCAATTAATAACATTATCTACATATTACAAAGTCAGGATCTTTTACGTTTAGGGCATGTTTAGTTTTTATGATTGTTTTAAATAACGTAGGTGACAGTCATGTCACATTATATTAGGAAACAATAACCACCTAATATTTCGAAGGTGATTAATTCAAATGAACAAACTGTAACCCGGGAGTTCACGGCAGACCTTTCCAAATTAAGTTGCCAAACTTATCGTGTATCATCGTGGGACAGAAATACTACTAAACATTTGGTAAACTTAATAGATACACCTCTAACTACACGCTCGCAAGAACAAAAACATGTAAATATCTATGCCAACTGTCAGATTTATGTACTAAGTAATGGTACAATTATTTAATTACTAAAAACAATAATTCTGACGAACTGAGGACCTCCTCCTTTTTTTGCAGTTGGTTCAAAATATAGCAAAGGGATATCTTCAAGTAGTTGACAACATAAGAGGATCGTCTTATATTTAGAATTGGATCTCATTAGGCTTTGAGGTGTTTAATACCTCAATGGACACAGTTGATGAATTAATTACTAATTTTTCCTCTATTGTACATAATAAACATAATAATATAAAGAGATAAAAAGACAACATAATACAAATGGCCGTCTTATCGCACTAAGGCAATCTCCACCTGACTCTATTGGATGGATTTATGAGAAGCAGAAAGATAGGAATAATTAAGGAAATAAAAATTATCTCACAACCTACACTCATCCCAGTCTTAAATGGAATTAGCATGTGACATTTCAAACAACGACTTTATGTTCGTCTGGCTGATTGATTTGGCTTATTATAAATGACTTCCAGCCTGACATTAACCTTTTTAATATGGGGAACGCTAGCATAATATGCAGAGATTTTCAATTCTTGGGGAGAACTGTCCATAATAAGCTGGGTTCTTCCTCCACTAAGCACCGATAATTAACGCTAAACACACTTCTATCATAAAAAAAAAAGTGGTTTACTATTTAGCAGACCAGTTCTATTCCAAAGACACCAGTTTCACAATTCATATCGATCATAAAATTAAACATTTGGAACCAAAAAAATGAAAAAATAAACATAAATAAAAAACCAAATTTTTTTACATACTAAAAATCATGTATTGTTCTTTTAAAGAAGTAATGTGAGAGGAATTACCTATTGAACGTCATTAAGCAACAACGTGACAATTTAAGTTTTACGAATCAATGTACATATTATACATACATTATACATTACATAGTATATACATACATAGTATATTTTAATGCTTCTAACAAGTTCCTACGTAAATCCTTAAGGGAGACCTATGTTCCAAAGTGGATTTCATATGACTTAAAAGAGCGGGAAAGCATACTTAATACCTACTATCAATAGAATTAATAAATGTGCGATATAGAGAAGTAGAAGCATTAGTATGTGAAGGGATAAATGCAATTATAGATACCCTGGGGATTTTCATAACAAAAACAATAATAGAACATTTAAAATAGGAAATCCGCGAACTTCCATGAATCATTTACAACGGTTCAAATATATTAAACAATGTAATAATAGACATCGTGCAAGCCTAGGTGACATTTTAAAATTTCCATTGGAGCATGTAATTGCAACGGGTGCCTATTCGCCGCACATGCACGCGGTATAAACAAAGTCTGCGCCTGACGTGAAAACTTGTTGACACGTTCATTTAATAATAACATTCACACACAATCAGTCAATCACAAAGAAACTTTTACGAGTGCTCCACTATATGAACTATATTGAACATAAGTTGCTTTTTCACGGCCGGCGATGTTTTCCTGAGAAACCCGTCATCTGATCGTAAATTGCTAATATATAAGGTGGAGAGGAGAGTGCACATGCATCAGTTGTTTCGAGTAGCCAAAACAACACAGACTTCTTCCAAAATGATGAAACTGGTGGTGTTGTCCTGCTTCTTGGCCGCGGCGTCCGCCAGCTGGGCTGCGTCTTACGCGCCTTTCGCACCGCTCGTCTACTCCGCCTACGCGCCTTACGCCGCGTCCAACTACAGAGGACCACTGTCCCTCGCCCCCGGTCAGCCTGCTGAAATCCTCGGATCTGACGGCAGGCCCCTCGACACCTTGGAGGTGAACCAAGACCGCGCTGCTCACTACACCGCCAAGGCTCTCGAACCCTTCCACCTGCTGAAGAAGCGCTCGGCCGCCATCATCGCGCCCGCCGTCAGCACCTACGCCGTGGCCTCCACTCCACTGATCACACCCGCCTCCCCCATCTCGTACGCTGCCCCACTTGCCACCCCCCTTGCCGCCCCCCTTGCCGCCCCCCTCGCCGCTCCCCTCGCCGCTCCCCTCGCCGCTCACCTCGCCGCTCCCATCGCCACCCCCCTCGCCGACCACATCGCTCCCCTCACGTACACCACCGACCCGGTGGTGCACGTGCTGAAGAAGCGCTCGGCTCCCGTGCTGGCGCCATTCGCTAGGCTGGCTCCCACACCACTCTTCGCGCACGCCGGCGCCATCTCGTACAGCGCGCCCTACGGTGCTGCTCACATCGCGCCTCTCACCTATGCCGCCGTTCCCTACGCTCAATGGTACAAATGAAAACCCAATTGTTACTGCCACGTGCCTACTGACAAAAGCTGTAAATACACGATGTAAATAAACGAACATACGATGAATACCATAATATGAAGCCTAAATTTATTTTAACACTATATAACATTACGGACAATCTTTTTCTACTACTTAAGTGCTTCTAAAATCTGTGCTAATGAAAGTCGTTAATTTAATATTTTAACAACATTAATTGTCAAAGCAAAAAATTTGAACATAACTTTACGATTAACAGAAGTGGTCCATGACTGTTTCTAAACGAATCAACAAAATTTATGTTCTCTGAGTGAGATAAATGGTACAAAATTTGAAACCAGCTTAAAAATGAAGTATGTATATCATAAACTTGATTTTGGATTTTAAGTTCCAAAATAGCCAGGTGCGTCTTCTTTCTGGTGCAATTGTGACTGAAGTACAATCTTTATCCCAAATTTCAAGAATATCTTAAAACTTAAATAATGTGTCGTATAAAAAATAAGAAATCGAAGGTTAGTCACTATCGTACTGTTGGCTTTTTTGAAAAAAAATATTTAATTAATCCTTGAATGTTATTTTTAAATATTATGTTACAAAAAAATACGCTTTTGACAGTCTCTGCTCCACGTAAATCTTTTTTCGAGAGATATCTACTAAGAATGGATTGAAATAGTGTAGTTAGTATGTGTAAATTTTTGCAACCACAGTCCCTAGTAGCTAGTCACTTGAAGACGATGTGGTATTAACAACGACGAAAAAAACGTCATATTATTCAGTACACTCCAACACACACTTGAGAACATACGATGTATACGATAATGCCACATTCCATGTTCTCGAATCTCGGGCCCGATAAAATGTCGCTCTATTCACCGTCCATTTCATATGAACATGTACAGTGCACTCCGATTTTTCATCGGCTTCGACAAATTATCGGGTATTTTGCATCCACGACACCCGATAAAAGATCGTGTCGGATGTTACTCTTTTTATAAATTGCACTGTTGACACTTTTCGGATGTCCAGTATTTTGGATAGATAGCCAGTAGTTTCATGCCGGAATCCAAAAAAATATTTACTGCTTCCAGTCGGGCGTGTGTACTTACTTACTGCGACTTACCGATTAGTGTAAATTAATGCGGCGACATCTGATGAAAATCCGGATATGGCACCCTGTAAGTGAAAAACAATCGCTGAGCACATAATCTTAACCGAAAGTTTTATAAACTAAGGAAGGAAGGAAGTTTTCACTCGACAGTTACATTTTCATCAAGATTTTGTAACTATAATCTTATGAAACCTCTAAAAAGTTATCATGCAGGCAGCCTCTTAGAAATATATAAATCAAACAAGGGCAAAAGTGCAGCGATCATACATAAGCAGGAGTGAAATACATATACATATCACGAAATTTAATCTTTTCCTTAATAAATATTTTCATTAAAATTTCTATATTGATATCTCCCAGCACAACACTCGGTTATCATTGAAATACATAGTTTTATTCATAATTTTCAATACTGTATCAGCCTATATATGTACGTCCCACTGCAGGGCAAGGACCTCCTCTACAATCGAGAGTATGATTTAGAGGGGCTAGGCCATATAATCCGCCACGCTGGCCCAGTATGGGTTGGCCGAAGTTTTAATAATTGGTCTCACATTGCCACCGGCACTCTTCGTCTTCAAGAACTATTAACATCTACATCCTGATCTACACAATATCCTTGTATCCTATTATACAATTTGACAGTCTCCGTGGCGCAGTTGGTTAGACACCGCCGGTAAAACGAGAAGCTGCGGGTTCGATCCCCGCACCGAAACAAATGTTTGTGTGAACCACAGGTATTTATTTCGGGTCTGGGTGTTTGTGAGACTAAAAAGTATCTCGTATTTCTGATACCCACGACATATGCATGTGACTGTTGGGTGTATTTATTTATTTATTAATTATTTGCTAATTGTCACATATCAATACATTAATAATAGCAATAGCATTATAACCTAAAATTATTGCAATTGAAATGTTATTCTTACTTGTGTATTATAATATGCCAATCGCTTGTAAACGTATGCCCCTTAATCTGCGGCAAATATGTGACATTTCATTACACGTGGCAAAAAATAATCATGCATTAATCATGACTTTTTGCAGCAGTTAAGAGACACTTGAATCACATGCCCCACATAGTAACCGCCCTCATTATTTCATTGCCTACTGGTTTTTATTATATTTTATTACTTCCTGGATCCGTGATGTTTTTTGACAGATTGTAAGTAACAGGAGAGGCTATTTATAGAAGATCAATTTCTTCAAAGAATACAATTCATAATTGGCGATGTGATAACACAACAATGGATGCATTCGTCGTGGAAAATGCATATCTATTATTTTATTTTGTCCGTGGAATGATGGGGAAGTTACAAATCGATAAGGATTTAAAGAGTATAACTCCCTTGCTTGTTTAGAGCTTTGCCACCCTTGGCTCAAAAAAATATCAGAACTGATTATTGAATTGGAAATGACGCTTAAAAATTGTAAAGTTATATTTAACGCGAATCCTCATCAACCATAGCCACACAGTCAATTTTTATCGGGATACTTCCCCTTAAGACAGCAATCCGAAATAGTTGGAACCATAGATGTAGTATAAAACCGTTGGAACAGTATATCTTAAAATGCAGAAAAATAATTTCATGCTTGTGCTGATCGCCCACCTGTCGTCAACACATACGAAAAACTAACTACGAAAAACCCAATTAAGTTAAAATGTTATCTATTTTATTAAAATAAAATAACAATCCCTCGTCTTTATTAGATTAGATAGATTCTTACCCTCATAAGTACATAATCCACCCGACGGTCATGTAACGAAGTAGGTCTATCGTAATCTAGCAGGAATAGTTCTCTAAGTAAAGCGTATTCCGCAAGATTTGATTGCGGCTCGATTTTGGGTCAAATTGGGGTGGTAGATTAGTATAAAACGTCTGATGGCTCTGTTCTACAAAAGGACAAATTGATTTCCAATTTAAGATCGCCAAATGAATTTTGGTATTAGTAATATGATTCCAATAACAAAATGCAATGGACATTACAAGTATTATTAGACTACCAGTTAAAGAATTAAAAAGTTTTTTTGTTATTTGTGAATAATAAACAAGTCAAAGTCATAACCTGTAGCTAGTTTTACTACCGTCCACCGAGCATGACGGTGAGAAATCCGTCATAGTGACTCGAGCATTTTGAATTTCGAAAGGGCCGACATAAATGTATCGACGATACTCTGTTCGGATTGAACTGCAATGACCTACAGGTGCGCTGTGTAAATACAGCTTTGTCGAGCCAATATAAACAAGGCAATGCTAAAATCCATTAAAAATATTAAGGCGCGTGTGCACTGTTGTCTGTCTGTATCAACCCATATACGTTCCATTGCAGGGCACGGACCTCCTCTACAATCGAGAGTACGACTGAGAGAGGCCAGGCCATATAGTCCACGCTGGCCTAGTGCGGGTTTGCGAACTTCACATACCGTAGAAATTCGAAAATCGATACGGTATGCAGCAGGTTTCCTCACGATGTTTTCCTTCACCGTTAGGGCATTGTGATTGACTATCAATACACACATATCTCCGAAAAGTCAGAGGCGTGCCCTGAGATTTGAACCCGCGATCACCGTGAACATGTTGGCAGTCGCATCTGGTCACTGAACGGCTAGCAATGATACGGGAAGCTTTACGACTGTCAGCAGACAAGGTCGCAATAGCACCGGGTGATGATAAGCCCTATCTACTACCGGAACGAACAAACCATCACGTGTAGTGTCTATAGGAACTGCCCGGGCAGTCGTTCTCGGGGCGCCGTACCGCAAACGATTTCAACGGTTGGGCAGCCGGATCAATGCGCGAATATAAACGATTCTTTCTGCGTTTTTTTGACCGCGGTGAACCGGACGGCTGAATGCGTCACGGCAAACCGCATAGGATGTACGCAGCTTTAAGTTATGCAGATAAAGCAGCGACATATTAAAATTTCAATATCAGATCCATTTCACAGGTATACCTACCTACATTAGTAATACCGTATAAGACATGCATATAAAACACTCAGGTCGCGTGCTGAAATTAACGACTTCCTTATATTTCAATACAGTTCATTTTAAAATTTATTGATGCTGATAATACATTTCCGAATGCTTACACGCATGGACTATTTGCATATTGATAAGCATATTTTTACTTAGTAACATGTGACGTAGGTTTGAATCTCGGATAGGGACTGTTCCATTAAAGGCCAATTCATTATAGTAAGAGTCGACCCTCTTCTTGATAAGAAATACAAATGGCTATAAGATGCAGTAATTGTTACATCGGATTACAAAAATAATACGAATATGCATACTACACTGGTATAAAATTATTTTTTCTATTGACCTCATTGAAATATTAACAAACAAAAATAGATCCACGTCATTATAATATCGGTAACTGAACTTCCACGGAACAATGAAGAAAGGATGTATTGCAATTATTACACGTAAAACATAGCAAATAAAAATTGAATAAAAAAAAATACTCAAAAATGGTTTTCTGTTTTTCAAATAAAATACAAATCATTGTTTAAAAACACGTACAAATGACCAGATGAAAAATATCTGACACAGATACATTAAAGTTGAACGCGGCTTGAATAAAATAAGTGTAAGAAATAAAATTGACATATTTAGCCCACATTTTGATCTTGACTTAAGCTGGGATTAAATCTATAACGTAATAGATGTGCTGCAATGAGGCAAGATAAGAAGAGACATAGCTAGATTAGTACACTTGAGTAACCAGAGCAGAGAACCTTACTTAATATATGGTTTGAAAAATGCGGGCAGCATTCCAATTAATGAACTTTACAAAATAAAAGTAGTTTCATGGCCAGCGATGTTTTCCGGCGTCGCCTATCCACTGATTGTAAGATGCTAGTATATAAAGCAGAGTTGAGCGCACTTATGCATCAGTTGTTCGGAGTAGCGAATACAACACAGACCTCTTCCACAATGATGAAACTGGTGGTGTTGTCCTGCATCTTGGCCGCGGCGTCCGCCAGCGTGGTGGCGCCCATCGCTCCCTTCGCGCCGCTCGTCTACTCCGCTTACTCGGCGCCCCTGATCGCGCCCTACAACTACAGAGGGCCCCTGTCCCTCGCTCCTGGACAGCCCGCTGATATCCTTGGTGCCGACGGCAGGCCTTTGGACACCTTGGATGTCAACCTGGACCGCGCTGCTCACTACACTGCCAAGGCTCTCGCCCCCTTCCACGTGTTGAAGAAGCGTTCGGCCGCCTTCATCGCTCCCGTCGCTCCCCTGGTGTACTCTGCGCCCCTGATCGCCGCCTCCAACTACAGAGGCCCGCTGTCCCTCGCCCCCGGCCAGCCCGCCAACGTGCTCGGCGCTGACGGCAGGCCTCTTGACACCTTGGAGGTGAACTTGGACCGCTCTGCTCACTACACCGCCAAGGCCCTCGGCGTGCATCTGTTGAAGAAACGCTCTGCTCCCGTGATCAGCACCTACGCGCTCGCCCACACTCCCGTCATCACCCCCGCCTCTCCTCTTGCTTACGCCGCCCCTGTGGCTACTGCCCACTTCGCCCCCCTTACCTATGCTGCCACTCCTTATGCCCACTGGTACAAATGAGTACAGATGTTACCGATAAGAAAATAATGTAAATAAACGATTTAAAGATTATATTGTCTTTTTATTATGTATTTTAGTTTTATTTTACATTCAGATAATGTTTGGCGGTAAAAATAGGTACGGGATATATGTGATTTTATTTCTCCATCTTTTAATAAATTTTACTATACTTAACTTTAAATATACTTTTTAAAAATATACCTAACACAAAAGGATTGTGATGTATGTGTAGATTTGAACCACGACTAGTTGATGTGACATATTGGGTTTACTCTTTATCAATGAAGTATTACACTAGAAAGGACATAGCAAACAAAGTCTGTGCGCGCGCATCAGGCATGCTAGAAATCAGTGCAGCAAGAAAGAAGGTGCTGCGTAGGAGTGCCCAAGACCGGAACGGATATTACGGTACGAGTTTTTTTGCTGAAAGCGTATTGTGGTGTCCCCCCGCATTTTTTATCTACATGGTAACTATTTTAAATTTTCTTTTTTGGGAATCAGAATTCTATTAAAATGTTTCTACTAATCGCTCTTCACTCCGGCATGACGACCTGATTTCTTTGTCGTTTGATATTTTGATAGCAATCGATATTCACTAGCGACTTTGATAGCGAGGGCTATATTGAATATTTTCATAATCATCGATGACGTCATTATAAAAGCACGAAAATCAATGAGAAAGATTCCGTTTGACTCAAAATACATTTATACATATTTTTTTAAATATTAAATATGTGTGTGCTCGTAGAGGGTTATTTCAATAACTTCTGCATGTATTTTAAAAAATCTTCCATAATTAAAAAGAAACATTATTTCATTGCATCATCTAATATAAATAAATAATAGATACACCCAACAGTCGCATACATAGTCCTGACCCTACACTAAGATCGAGTCTGTGTCGTGGGTATCAGAGACTTATCGGTCTCACAAACATCCAGACCTAAAACAAATACCTGAAGATCACACAAATATTTGTTTCGGTGCGGGCATCGAACCCGCAACCTCACGTTTCACAGCCAGCATCTAACCAACTACGCCACGGAGGCTGTCAAGTACTTCATGGACTTCTATTTATAAATTGTGCAACTTATGATGATATTTGAAAACTAATTCGAAAATCTTCCATTTGAGAGCGTCCGCGATGAGCATCTAGAGTTACACTTCCATAAAACTAGTAAATGTGTGAATTGATTACTTGAAAAATCCACGAAACCATATGCCCATAGATATCTATTATAAATAGTTTATTACAGGGTCATTATTACCTATACCTTGCATTAGAAAACTCTCTTACCTGATAGGCTGCTAATATAAAATATGTCTAAATAATTAGAATTAAATAAATATTATTTATAAAAAACATTTTACTACTCTATCAATTTATCTATTCTACATGGCTATTTCAAAAATGCATACCTTTACTAGGGTACTTTAATGTAATCATAAAGCATACAATCAATGCGAAACTAAGGGTTAAAACCTTGTGCTGTCAAGAGTTTTCCAAAGCTGCTTTATTATCATATTACGGATAAATGTTGAAGGAAAACTTAGTGATTAAAATGCATATACAGTCTCATTGAATTGCAATTTTAAACGATTACGGTACATGTACAGAACTGCATTAAACTTCATACGCTAGAGTAAAACGAGGAAATAACTACAAGTATACATCAAACTTTGCCTCAGAAAATAGAATTGTGTTATTTCGCAAAAATACTATTAGCAATGCATAGATATGCTTTTAATTAGCATTAATATATTAAATATTATATATATTATAAAATGATAGTCAATCATCACGCACTTTAACGGTGCTAGATGTTCTATGGTAAGTAAAGCCCACCAACCCGCACTAGGGCAGCGTGGTGGAGTATATGGCTAAACCCCTCTCAATCGTTCTCGAGATTGTAGGGGAGGCCCGTGCCCTACTGTGGGGCTTATATGGGCTAATACAGACACAGATATTAAATGTAATTAATAAACATAATCTTACAAATAATACCTATTGTTCTCTGTCTATCAGGGTATTTAAAAATGAAGGATTTGCTACTAGAAAAAAAACAAATAATTAATACAATTTTTGCACTTTTCCTAACAATTTGGCCTAAAAATAATGATGATCGGTGAAAAATACACAAAAATTTTACATATGTCGTTTATTTTCATCTTTTATCTACAGCTTTAGTGAGCACGGAGTAAGATTTCGGTTTTCATTTGTACCAGTGGGCGTAGGGAGCGGCGGCATAGGTGAAGGGCGCGATGTGAGCAGCACCGTAGGGCGCGCTGTACGTGACGGCGCCGGCGTGCGCGAAGAGTGGCGCGGGAGCCACGGCCAGCTTAGCGAGCGGCGCCAGCACGGGAGCCGAGCGCTTCTTCAGCACGTGCACCAGAGGGCCTGAGGTGTACGTGAAGGGAGCGACGGGGGCGGCGAGGGGGGCGGTGTAGGTGATATGGGAAGCGGGGGTGATCAGCGGAGTGGAGGCCACGGCGTAGGTGCTGACGGCGGGCGCGATGAAGGCGGCGGAGCGCTTCTTCAGCAGGTGGAAGGGCTCGAGAGCCTTGGCGGTGTAGTGAGCAGCGCGGTCCAGGTTCACATCCAAGGTGTCGAGGGGCCTGCCGTCAGATCCGAGGATTTCAGCAGGCTGGCCGGGGGCGAGGGACAGCGGCCCTCTGTAGTTGGGCGCGGCGAAGGGCGCGTAGGCGGAGTAGACGAGCGGTGCGAAGGGAGCGATGGGCGCCACCACGCTGGCAGACGCCGCGGCCAAGATGCAGGACAACACCACCAGTTTCATCATTGTGGAAGAGGTCTGTGTTGTGCCGGCTACTCGTAACAACTGATGCTTTGACGAGCTCGCTTTTGCCTTATATACCTGCATAATAAGATGGATTAACAAGTGTCGCAGAGCAACATCGCTGACCATGAAACTACTTGTATTCGGTACAATTTATTTATCTTAGGTACCTATATTATTTTCTAATCAAAGAGTACTAGGAAGAATTTTGATATTATGAATTCAGATTGTAATCTCATATAAAATTAAGCATTAAATTTAAATGGCATACACAAAAAAAATAAGTAAAATACAACAAAATTTCACTTGCATTTCAAGTGTCTTGTTCTACACAATACGGAACTTAGATTTATGTTTTCTTTTAAATTAACACAGAATATATTTTGTAATATTCTGTTCTGATAAGCGGCCCTTAGACATTGAAAAAATCCAACGTTGTAACATGTTTAGTTCGTTCGCATGATGCGCATGTATTGATGTATTGTTGATTAAATTGATTTGTAATAACAAAATATATATATTTCTAGATATCTATAGGTCCATAAGTTAGAAGGAATTCTGATTCTACCATACATTGTGGAATGTGGATAATCTGCATACGATTTTATAACTAAATATTTATTGAATGTAATTATGAACTACATACAATATTTATAAAATGCCAATACAAAATAAGTTTTGGGACCCCTCTCAATATAAATTACTTATTGATTATAGTATCTCATTATAATTTTCACTACGACAATCATGGTTATAACATTATCTGTAAAAACTGTATTAACATATTGAAATAAAAACAGCATTCCAATCAATGAACTCTATAATGAACTTTGTTTAAAGTGAAGTTGATTTTTCACGGCCAACGATGTATCCAGGTGACGTCTTGTATCATTACGAAGTATATAAACCGAATGGCGAAAGTATTAATGCATCAGTTGTTACGAGTAGCCGGTACAACACAGACCTCTTCCACAATGATGAAACTGGTGGTGTTGTCCTGCATCTTGGCCGCGGCGTCTGCCAGCGTGGTGGCGCCCATCGCGCCCTTCGCACCAATCGTCTACTCCGCCTACGCGCCCTTCGCCGCGCCCAACTACAGAGGGCCGCTGTCCCTCGCCCCCGGCCAGCCTGCTGAGATCCTCGGATCTGACGGCAGGCCCCTCGACACCTTGGAGGTGAACCAAGACCGCGCTGCTCACTACACCGCCAAGGCCCTCGAACCCTTCCACCTGCTGAAGAAGCGATCGGCCGCCTTCATCGCGCCCGCCGTCAGCACCTATACCGTGGCCTCAACTCCATTGATCACCCCCGCCTCCCCTATCTCGTACACTGCTCCCTTCGCTGCCCACCTCGCTCCCCTCACATACACCTCTAGCCCACTTGTGCACGTGCTGAAGAAGCGCTCGGCCGCCTTCATCGCGCCCGCCGTCAGCACCTACACCGTGGCCTCCACTCCATTGATCACTCCCGCCTCCCCCATTACCTACACCGCCCCCTTCGCCGCCCCCGTCGCTCCCCTCACGTACACCTCCGGCCCGCTGGTGCACGTGCTGAAGAAGCGCTCGGCTCCCGTGCTGGCGCCGCTTGCCAAGCTGTCGGTGGCTCCCGCGCCACTCTTCGCACACGCCGGCGCCGTCACGTACAGCGCGCCCTACGGCGCTGCTCACATCGCGCCTCTCACCTATGCCGCCGCTCCCTACGCCCACTGGTACAAATGAAATGATTGTAATAACCAATGATAAAACGATATAAATAAACGGTGGTACATACGAGTACATGAAATTATTTTGTTTTCCTTTAGCAATATTGCTAGACTGTTCAAATACTTACAGCTGTATACACTATATAGGATTTCAGTACTATTTCAGGAATGCAAGATCATTAAGTGCAAATTAAAATCTTAAGTTGAACAGGCCGAGCTTACGCTCTTCTATTTTTTGATATGACTGCAAACAACAAGCATCATTGGCAATGGTAGAGCCACACTCTTGTTAGTACATACGCACATACGTACCACGCTCTCACTCTCACACCCAAATATTGTATAAAAAATTATACTGATTTCTCAAGGGCCAGGCGATGCCTAAATTCAGAACCCCTTAATTATTCTTACTATGTAAATGTTTGTCATTTTTAAAGATTTTAATTTTGAGTCATGACTTAATGTGAATGGGCGGGCTGGTCCTGGGCGACCACTATCTCACCGGAGATCGACGTGAAGTGACAGCTTTGCATTTTGTGCAATGAGTGAGATTGCCGGATGTCCACTACCTCTTTCCTCTTCCCATCCCTTTTTCTTTCCCTCTTCCGTCCCAATGGAGGGGCCGGCAATACATCAATTATCCAAGCGATGTGTATGTTCATGAGCGGCAGTGGTCACTTACTGAATTCTTTGCTCATTTGGTGCCCCTATTCAATTAAAAAAAAAACGAAACTTAATTTGATATTCAGTTAAAACATTCACTTACACATATATCCTGTCGTCTCCGGCAGGAAATTCAACCACATACAATTTTTTAAGCTTCAATAAGCGTAGTGTAGTAAAAGCCACGACAGCCTTTTTACCCTATAGTAAAATTAATTGCATTGACTTTATTTATCGTAGAACTGTAGAAAATTATATATTTCTCTGAAAAATTAAAATGGATTCAATTATTATGCGTGCAATATGCAAACAAAAAAGTGATAAAGCAAAACCAAGATTAATTTTCTCAGAAAAAAATAAGTGTAAGAATTGGTGCTACTTGGAAATGCTATTTTTTTATTTAAGTTACGAAGCAAATGGCAGATATAGAATACTGATATCTTTACATAACGACGAGACGTAATAAACATGTATAAACTATTAATTATTTTTTTGTGACCTATGCTGTTTTTGAAGGATAGATGTACATGTCACTTATAATAAATCATATCTGTTATTCTCTCTTTCTTTCGTGCAATATCTTTCTCGATTTGGGCACAGTAAATCAACTACTGAAGCCTCCGCTAAGGATTTTATAGCGACCTTACCCGACTTCCTGCAACCTTAGCTAGGATTTCTGTCCAAAGTGCAGGCGGGTGTCATACACTTCGCTTGCTGGTGCGATATTATTGAGTAAACTATGACGTTGGTTCGTGATACTACTGGACAAAATATGTTGGTTTGTAACTTATACAGGGGTGGCCACGATTAGTATCTAATACTGATATTACCTTACAAAAGGCAAGGTTTTCGATCTCTATTGTTGCCTTTTGGTAAAGGGAGTATTCCTACGCTAAGTCAGAGAGCCTAGTATAAGTGTCCTGGAAAAACACTGGATAGTTCCGTAGACTAATAAAATCTCTCTGGCCACCATGAGCCATCTATATAGATTAAAGTGCGTTTTACCAAACGCCCTTTAGCACTATGAAGGTCTGCCTGTACCCAGTAATAAGAATGTACAGGTTGATAAAGGTATAGAATCACCTCCAAATACCACCCACGTCACCTCGGAGGTTGTAAAATCCACATTATGCTTTTGCCGTTTCTTTCTTCCACGTATTACAAATCTGTGGAACCAATTACCAGCGGCGGCATTTCCGGACAAGTACGACCTAACGACCTTCAAAAAATGTGCGTATTCCCACCTTAAAGACCGGCTACGCTTCTCCAAGCCTTATGGTGTTGCAGATGTTCATGGCGGCGGTAATAACTTACCATCAGGTGAACCGTATGCTCGTTACGAACCCTATAACATAAAAAAAAAACTTACCAAACATTTTAGCCCTCTAAAGCCCCATTTACACGGGGAGAGTATCTCGCCTCGAAGATACCATTATCGTAAGGATATAAAAAAGTTGCTTCGTGTAAACATTGTCATATCGCGATAATCTTATGGCGGTAAATGTCATGCGATAATGGCATACGATTCTTGTCACGAGAATCTCGCCCCGTGTAAATGGCGCTCATAGGTAATAAAATACGACGATGACGGATTGGTTCGTTGCGGCAACCCAGTAATTACCTTTCCACGATCAAACTACGCATAGTTTTAGCCCGTAGGTTTTTTTTTCGTGGAAACAGGGTTTTAAGAGTAACAAAACCAACACATTAAATTATTCTGAGTAATTTTAAAGGTAAGCATTTAACCGCAACATTGTTTAACAACGTTACAAATGTGCCGATTTTTTAAGGAACAGATAATTGTTATTCGACGAATAACGTATCAATTATGAAATGCATTCACTATAGCCATCAAGCCAGAAGCCATCAGCAGCCTCTGTGGCGCAGTGGCTTAGACGCCGGCTGTAAAACGAGAGGCCGCGGGTTCGATCCCCGCACCGAAACAAATATTTGTGTGAATCACAGGTATTTGTTTCGGGTCTGGGTGTTTGTAAGACCGAAAAGTCTTTCGTAGTTCTTGATATCAACGACACAAGAACTAATTGCTCTTAGTGTGGGGTCAGGACTGTGTATGTGACTGTAGGGTCTATTTATTTATTTATCTGACGATTGAAAGATCAGCCCACAACATAAAACGATTAATATATCAATAACATCTACATGTACGAATGCGAAAATCTACAATTACGTTTGACAAATGCTATCTTTCAACTATAAATTGCAAAGCTACCCATACTGCCTATAATTTACGGGCCGACAATATCAAAATTAACACAAATTTACCTGCATGTTTCATACAAATCACAATGATAAATGTACGGTTAGATTGAGACAATGTCGATGCATAATAAACGACTTGTCCCTATCAAGCACACTATTTGTATCCGATTAGCATTCGCAACCACGCAGGCCTGAAAATCTAGTGAACTTTACTTATCAAGTTTTGTCCTCTCGTAAGGTTAATAGCGTGGACGGACCTCGTACGTATAAGTGTTTATTTTGTTAAATTAATTCCGATTTTATTGGTAAGTGTACGTCACCTACAGGTAATCCATAAGGATATGTTTTGTACGGACATAGGTACCTATTGAGGACATAATTATTTTTGCGGTGGCGGCATGACTGTCTCGGTGGCGCAGTTGTGCTACGGTACGATTGCAACGCTGGAGTCTCGGGTTCGAGTCCTGAGTCGGGCAAAGTAATATTGGATTTATCTATTCATTATCAGCCCGGAGTCAGGAAATCGTGCCTGATGTGTCGATAGGCTTACTCCCTATCACATTGTGAGACAGAATACACAAAGGGAAACGTGGGTGTCCTGGTAGCACCTCTGCCTACCCCTTCTGGGAAAAAGACGTAAATTTATTTTCATGTATGTATTGTTTTTTCTCTTAAATAAATCGAGTTAATGCTGTAATGTAGATCTGATGATATAATGTTAAATAATTAATTACCTACAGTGCTACAGTAAACGTTCCGCGCGACTGTAATCGCTCTTACCATAAAATATGTTTAAATTCTGCCATAGAGCGAAAATCTTTTGAAACATATATCGAAAAAAATAAGGATCGAGGCGTAAATATCTCACATTTAGACACATCTCTAGACGTAAAATCCTTGATACATTTCTCCGATATTGTTTAAAACCAGTTCACAAATTCAAACCTACAAAAACCGAACACTCTTTTAAAATATGGATTAAATCACTTTATTCAACAAGAAATATATTTCAACTCCAATAAATAATTCGATAAAGATACGCAGTTTTACATATTTTAATTGTGTAAAATAATAATGATATACAATTACCACTATTTAGAATTCATGAAGAACATGTGCTATTTTAGAACGTTCTTTATTCCGCACAGGCAAATATAAGATACCCCGAATATTAACACATGTATGTGGCCTAGAAAATACTCGCTGCTTAGGGATCTACTTTCTGGTTTTATATGCCACCAATTAGTACAGTAATTATTATAACGACTACACCCACGGCATAATTCTACTATGAATTATTTAACATTGAATACTTACGTCACAAAAGTGTACTTTTTTATCGACAAAGAAAACGTGCTGTAGAAAAATTATTTAAATTAACTTATCCACACCAGGGACAGATCTGTTTTATAATTAATAACGTTCATTACATCAAAAAGCTATTAAAATGAAGAACAAAAAAGTGCTTCATAACGCCGGCTTAGTGCGGTTTTGACGTTATTCACATATGACCCTATGAATTACTTGTGTTGACTGAAACTGTTTCGACAATGAATATGTGCGTAAACAGACTCCACTGAGCTGTAAACGAATGAAAGAAAATATTAACTTAAATTACCTCTGCATGGTACAGAATATATAATTGGGTTACATTTTTATTTGACAGTCTCCGTGGCGCAGTTGGTTGGACGCCGGCTGTGAAACGAGAGGCCGCGGGTTCGATCCCACCGAGACAAATGTTTGTGAAGCCCACACAAGTATTTGTCTCGGGGCTGGGTGTTTGTGAGACTGAAAAGTATCTCGTAGTTTCTGATACCCACCACACAAGACTTAATTGATCTTTACGTGGGGTCAGGGCTATGTATGTGACTGTTGGGTGTATTTATTATATTTAATTTCAAAAAATGTCTTTGTCATCTTGTAACATCGTTATTAACACAAATGAAATAAACACAGCCTTTAATATTAATGTTATGGCTGTTCCCATCGTCATTAATGTCATCATTTCACACGATATGGGTATATAAAAGAATTGTATTAAATAATAAACTACATTCCAATGTACTTTATTAAACAAAAGTTGTATTTTCACGGCCGACGATGTTTCCCTACGTCGACGCCTTGATTAATATTAAGATGCAGGTATATAAGGCAACTGCAAGCGCACATATGCATCAGTTGTTCTGAGGAGCAAATACAACACAGACCTCTTCCACAATGATGAAACTGGTGGTGTTGTCCTGCATCTTGGCCGCGGCGTCCGCCAGCGTGGTGGCGCCCATCGCGCCCTTCGCACCGCTTGTCTACTCCGCCTACGCGCCCTTCGCCGCGCCCAACTACAGAGGGCCGCTGTCCCTCGCCCCCGGCCAGCCTGCTGACATTCTTGCTGCTGACGGCAGGCCGCTCGACACCTTGGATGTGAACCTGGACCGCGCTGCTCACTACACCGCCAAGGCTCTCGAGCCCTTCCACCTGCTGAAGAAGCGCTCGGCCGCCTTCATCGCTCCCGCCGTCAGCACCTACGCCGTGGCCTCCACTCCACTGATCACTCCCGCCTCCCCCATCACCTACACCGCCCCCTTCGCCGCCCACGTCGCTCCCCTCACGTACACCTCCGGCCCGCTGGTGCATGTACTGAAGAAGCGCTCGGCTCCCGTGCTGGCGCCGCTCGCTAAGCTGGCCGTGGCTCCCGCACCACTCTTCGCGCACGCCGGCGCCATCTCGTACAGCGCGCCCTACGGCGCTGCTCACATCGCGCCCTACACCTATGCCGCCGCTCCCTACGCCCACTGGTACAAATGAAATCACAAAATATAAAAATAAAAGCATATAAATAAACGACTCTTCGCAAAGTAATACATGAGTTTTTTTTCCTTAACAGTTATAATAAACCTATGCAATAATTTTATTTTTGTTAGGTAATTTATACGCTATGCGATATTCCATTCTTAAGGTTTAAACTTGCGTCTGCAAAATTCATAACTATAAATGTTTTTAACAATCATTATGAAAGAGGAAATGCGATTGCTATTTTTTTACTTGTTTCATCTGCTATGTTCGTTTATATTTACATATCTAGCAATGGTAAATAAACGATGTGCAAAATACCTAAGACTAAAATTAAAGATAAATTTTAAAAAGGTTTGACAGCAAATTACATAGTAAAATAGGTCGAATACTTCTTTGTTTTATAATGCCGGATACACCGTTAATATAGTCGCGGATAGCATTACACCTAGTTGCGTTATTTTCCAACCCTTTTTTTATACCCATACGAGTACAGAACTTTCATTGTGATGAACTCTCGGCGCATAAGTCACATTTACAGTGAGCTGATGTGAAATGAAATGTAATGAAAATAATTTATTGAATCTGTAAAAATGTTCAACATAATTTAGAATCAATCATTTTTTATTCTACCACCCGGTTCGGAAAGCGGTTTTCACTAGAGAAGAACGGGCGAGAAACTCTAGAGAAGAATAGGCAAGGAACTCTAGTATTGATAGTAGACATTGTTTAGAAAAGAAAGTTCTTTCTATGTATTAATGTTGGCTATTAGCAATTGTAGCGTTTACAGCTTTCTTAGTGTTTAACTTTAGATGTAAAACCCCAATAAAATATATTGGTACTAGGTCCACTGATTCAACCTATGCTTTATTTGTTTTTGATTGGTTCTATTTTTTAATTACTCATTTTCTAATACAATCAATCAAGAAACTCAACGCTTCGATATTTAAAAATCCGCAATGTCACTTAATATTTGAATGGGAACTTTAATTGTCTGTTTATCTACGAGTATAAAATGTGTCTTGCCTATAAATATCTTTTCGATTAAAATTATACAGCTTCACCATAATAATATGCCTTTATTGATGCGCATTAATATTTCTATGCTCCGCCCTTATTTTGAATTAAAAAAAAGGGCTCAAAGCATTTTAGATATCGTCAGAATTATATTTAGAAACTCTTTTCCACTGCAACAACAACAGGTGCAAACGAAACAGTAGGTACTTTCCTACTGAAATATGTGGCATAGCTCCACCTTAGCAAATGTTCTTGTTTCATCCTTGCCGATGGTCCTATGCCCGGATGGCTTATGCCCATGGCTTACACCTATTCTTTACGCCTAGGTATATTATTTAAATCAATATCTTAACGTTATATTATCCACTATATAATAAAAGCGAGTAACTCAAATTAGCTGTTGCTAAATTTTTTTATCCTTAGTAATATTATAAACCCGAAAATGAGTTTGTTTGTTCGTTACAGGTTCACGGCTTAAACACTTAACCAGTCATCATTTTATGTCATATTATCAGTCATATTTATTTATAATATAAAAACAAGTAGGGGTGTAAGGGGACCCAACCAACATCTAACGGAGCTCGAGCCAACCTCTCCTGCACGTTGGTGCACCCTGCCGACAAACGAACGAGGCTCTGGCGACAGAAGAAACACATTGGCTCAGCGCGGCGGGTTATGGTCCTATTCCCCAAAATAAGGAGAGGGGGGAGACCTTTGATCCGAAGTTGCGAGAAAATTCTAGCAATAAAATAAGTATATTTGATTAACAAAGGAGCGCGATTATAACACAAAAAAGATTGAAATTAATAATTTATTAAATCGTGTGATAAATGTGAATACCAATAAGTGTGAGATTATGATTGATTTATTGCTGGTATAATAGACGACAACGTGATACATATGCATGCGAGCTTGGCCTGTGCCGCATTCAGTGTATATTTCACCTTATAAAGTAATCAAAGCACTAGCCTGTATCCCTATACACCTTTTAGGTTAAAATTACACCCCTACGGTGTATAAATTAATAAATAATCTATAAAAAAATAAGCCACTGACATACCTCATAGATTAGCATGTTAATAGCTTGAGCACATATGTACTCAAGTATTATAGCACTCCCGCTCGAAATCAGGTCGTCTGGTACTCGTTTGGCATTTAAAGCAAAAGTCCATCAATTCTTCCAAAAAAATCTGGCAGAATAATTATTTTGGTTTTTACTATGTATACGTCTGTATGTATATATAATTATGTATATGTATATATTTATCTATATAATATTATGAAATCTTTACATATAATATATTATTTTAATATTTATTATTATTATTATTAATTTGTTTTTTTTTTAAATTAGTTTATGCGCCTACCTTGATTTCTCTTCACGACCCAAAGGTTGACTGGGAGAGAATGCCCCAGGCATTAAGTCCGCCTGTATACTATGTATATAAAGCGTTAATAAATAAATAAATATAGCACTCATAAATAATGTTCGATGAGAAACAATAGTACTCAAGTTAAAACCGTGTACATATGTCATTGCTAGGGTAGCATTGAACGTCTACGCGTAAGGGGAAAATAACCTGATTAAGCTTGCAGCCCGCAAGAGATGACTGAATGCAGGCTATGAATCGTTTTAAAATATTTGAGGAGGACTTTTTTAAGTAGTCGACATCGTGTAGCTTATAAAGGTGAATTTGTATAAATGAAATCTAGATTTGTTTTAATAACAGCGTATTGTATTGATACATCAAATGAATAAGCCGTTCTAGTTACATGATGCCTGCTCCGATATTTTATTGTACGAATCATTACCATTCCGATAATACCGTACTTAGGTTTTGGAGCTGTATGAATAGTTTAGTGTTTGTTTGTGTTTTTGTGGAATATAATATGTCGTTTTCTTTAAATTGTAAAAACTTGTGTTTCGATAAAAAGGAAATAACAGCGAAACGTTGGCGCATTTTTTGTTCTTCCGTAATGTTGATGTGAGCTGTGTGTTCTAAAATTGTAACATTCTAGGAGTCTAATCTTCTTAAGTTATAACGGGAAGGAAACGTGTTACAGGTCAAAATAATGAAAAAAAGTTTTTTATATGGTAACTCTCTTTATATTTATTTTATAGGTTGTTTTGTTCATTACACTACAGATTGCAATTTCTTTACCAATGGTGGCCCAAGTGAGCGGCGTGTCCAAGAGCCAAGGGTGCGATGGGTGCAATAGGCGCGTGCAGACCCAGAGCTGCTGGCACTGCGAGGTGAGCAGGAGCGATGACGCGAGCGGGCCAGTGACCCAGTGCGGCCGGCGCCAGCAGGGGAGCCGAGCGCTTGCCGAGGTAGTGGTGACCTGCTAACGCCGCAGCATGGTCGAAGGCCTTCGCTGTGTTGTGCACAGCACGGTCTACGTTCACGCCCAAGGTGTCAAGGGGCCTTCCGTCAGCAGCCAAGATGGTGGCGGGCTGTCCAGGAGCCAGCGACACGGGACCCCTGTAGTTGTTGCCAGGGACTAATGGAGCGGCAGCCACAACAGGACCAGCGGCGGCGGCTACCACAGGAGCTGCCACGACCGGCGCAGCAGCCACCACGGGCGCAGCGGCGACAACGGGAGCATGCACGGGAGCAGCGAGGTGGGGGGCGAAAGGAGCAGTCAGCGGTCCAGCCAGACCCAAATGAGCCAATCCCAATGCGCCGAGGCCACTGGGCTTCGCGGCCGCCAGGGCCAGGAGGGTAGACAACACCACCAGCTTGAACATTGTGGTCTGTGTTGTTTTCAGGTAATGCACCGACTGTGCCTTTACCCTATCAGCCCTAGCTTTTATAGGTCTCAGTTCGGTAGGCGTTTTCCAGATACCTTTGTGACGTTGTCAAATATGCAGCGGGGCGTTGGTTGAGTAGCCGATGGCTAGAAAAGTGCTACAAGGGCCAGCCGCCGTGGGTCAATATACGTTAGGCAATCGCAACTTTGAACTTTATTACTATTAGGGATAAATTGTTTTATGTTCCATGAGCTGATGCTGTTCCGGCGTTTGCCTTGAATGCGATAAAGGGCCGTTCTCTTTTGATAATATTTAGACTTAGACATGTAAACGACGTTTAACTATCTTCATATCAGTTGAGGAAGGCATTTTTCAAAATGTCAAATTTTATTTTCATCCTTTTTTATCTTTATTAAAACACTCAATGAACATTCTGCATTTTGCATACTTTTAGTCATACAGACAAAATAAAAAAAATCTTTAATCAAATAGGCTTTGCGTAGATCTTTGAATCGTTAATTACTGCTACCAACGATGCATTTCAAATGTTAGAAATAAAAGGGACAGTAGTCTAATATGTTTGATTATACTTACAAAACAAGTGGAAAATAATATTTTGAGATAGCTACTTAATTTTGTGTAAAAATGTTCGGTGACAATCTATGTACTTATATACTATACTGTATTATTTCACCAAATCAGTGATGAAAAAGCGTAAAATCATATCAAAACCTCATTATCTTCAGATCCATTGCATTCAGGTAATATCATCATTACAACTTACATATAATTCACATACTATATTAGCATAGTACGCACTTATTAATAGTATGAAGTATTAGAAACAAGTTTTGTGCGTGTGTCGCTGTCAAGTCCAAGAGCCCGCCTCCCCCGGTAGATCTGCACCGGCCTTGCCCTGCAGCCTTGTTGCAACTGGGACTAACTAATAACACCTTTAACTCTATGCTTTTACGAGTATGCTACAAAATATACTAGAAAATATTGTCAATTAGTCTACTTATAATAGCATGGGGCAAAAGACTGTCAGCCTTATTCATAGACCCTTTAAAACATATTTTAGTTATTGAATGCTTTGTCCCTTTCGGACGAATTTTGAATTCAGTTTAAGCGAAGAAGACAAAACATTCGATAACTAAAATAGGTTTTAAAACTAACTATTATATATAAACAAGGCCGTGTGTCTACGACACATAACACCGCCACACTCGAATGTAAGGCCCAAAAAAAAATTGGTGCATTCCCAGTGTTTAATTTTAATTTTGAAGTACTTCTCTTTATTTCTATTTATTATTTCCATAAAAAAACATTTTTTGAAACGAATTATTTTATTTCCCTGGGTATTACTAACAAAATTCAGTAAAAAAAACAAAATTGTAATACATAAACTCACGAGTTTATGTATGTACGTGTACATTAAGTGTGGTGCAGAAACTAACACAGCTTCATAGAAAAAGTTCATTCCTTGCACCATGCATGTGGAACGGGTCGAGTGATAGCTCATACAAACAGTTCCCACATGCGGGTTGTATCGCTTGCTTAACAGAATTCTAAAGTACCCCGCACACATTCAACCGATGTAAGTTTATGAACTCACGCCTATATCACCAGAGGGGTAGGCAATGCTTTTGCCATACTACGCCGAGCTCACATCCATCCCATATGTGATAGGGGGCGGTTGTATCGCCGCGCCAGTCATGTCGACATCACTAATTTGATAAAAATAACACTAAAAATAAGAAATCAAGTAATCGTAACTCAATTCAGCTCAAAACTTGTCTTTAATAAACGTAAAAAAAGCTTATGGAAAATTCAACATTTAAAGCCATGGCGGCACTCATTAAACCGCATGTATCTAGGAAATAAAATGTAAAGTGACATTCATATTTCTTTTTATCGCCTTGTTAACGCAAACCGACAGGTGTATTTTATGTCTTAAAGCAATTAATCTCATTTAACAAGTTTACTAAGTGCTTATGCTGGCGTTTTAATTAAGTACCGCCACAGGTACAACCCTCTGCCTGCAGCTCTTTCAGGCATTGTTATCTAGATCAATGGCGTCATGTTAATCCTTTGGGAGCTCGTTCTCAAAATATAATATGCCTACGTAAGGTACGTAGCCAGTGGAGACTTTAGCTCTTTAAACTAGTATATTATCAAATATAATATGTAAAGGCTATAGCGTAGGTGTAATATTCATTCAAGGATTTTATACCCATTGTTATCGACTTTCACTTGTTATTTTTAATTGGTTATAAATGTGTCATTTTCTACAAGTGAATTAAATGTATGATCCGTATTAAATTTTGCATTACTTTAATTTAAAACTTTAGAAGATTTGTGAACGAGACGCATTATTCATAAATGCAAGTACTTGACACGACATGTAATCAATATTTAAATGATTCATAAAATTAAGTTATGTATAGCAAATGAAACTATGTTGCCTTTCCGACTAATTTAATTGAAGATAAAATGTTCAAATTGCGGCATCTAGCGATAAACATTTGAACTATTTATAAAACCAAGCGACCGAACAAGAACTAGTAGTTCACATAAAATAGCATTGCCATTACCACAGCCTCGTTAGATAATAGCAATTATTTAACATAGTAGTGTTAAAATTCACGAGCCTTATGAGCAAATATCTTCCCCATCATTATAAGGAACTCTACGCTTTGATGCGTTTTCTTATCTGTTCAAGACTGTCATATTAAGAAAAAATAAGGACACACTCAACAATAAATATAATAATTCAAAATAAAAATATCTTTATTTGTGTGTTAAGTCTAATTATGCAACAAAACCTCGAAAATAAAAGCTATTTTCATATTATAGAAAGCTGCATATTAAGCTTATTTATCCATTGCTATAATAACTTCACAAGACCTTTATCGAATCTATTTAAATATTAGTGAATCATTGTGAAATTTCGAAAACATACAAAACGCATTAAGGTCTACAGGATCTACAGATGGATAGTATAGGCTAAGAAAAAATGTGTTATCAAATCTTTGAAGTATTCTGTCTTATTATTGTTACATTAATTACCAAATTTCAATTTTAATTTACTTTGTTAATTTGTTCTTATTTATAATTTTATTTTTATTTGTGATGAGCATTCGTTAAGGTTGTTGTGATTTCCTATAACTGAGGAAACACATTGATTGTTTAATTTGTGGTATATTATACTAATGTTATGTGTATTATTTGTGGGAAATCGTTTAATAAATAAATTACTACCTTAAAGATTAAATTTTGACAAATGCATTTTTTGTATTGTATCAGCCCATATACGTCCCACTGCACGTAGGGCACGGGCCTCCTCTACAATCGAGAGTCAGATTGAGAGTGGTTAGGCCATACAGTCCACCACGATGGCCTAGTGCGGGTTGGCGGACTTTTACATACCATAGAAATTTATACAAATCGCTATGGTATGCAGGTTTACTCAAGATTTTTTCCTTCACCGTTATAGTGAAGAAAAACATCAAATGCATTTGCTTACACAATACCTTTTCTTTGAAACGGAACAACGTGACATAAAACCAATCCTTGTGACCAAATCTACCTAAAGGTAAACGGGTTACATATTGAAAGTGATTTGACATTTCGCTTAATAGAAATATTCTCTCCTTTGTTTCTTTAAGTTTATTGAATCTGGTAGTTAGAAGTTCCATTTGTAATAATTACATTCTTAAGTGCATAAAGCTAGTAAAAGTATTTAGTATTTACTGCGTTAATAATAATAAATGAAAAATTGGATTCCATGTACCCGAGTTTATTTTTGAAATTTAAACGAAGCTTCATTATATTATATAGGTTCTGGGTATAGTAGGTGCATGTTCATGAAAATACTTTATTTTACGCGTTTTATTGGTCTACTTAAGTTTTATCTCACGTAAGCTTATTTTTATTGATCAATACAGTTTATCTTATATGAAAATTAAATGGCTTTTACTTAAAGAATATGTTTTTTAAAGCGTATATAAGGTGCTTATTATGTGTCCTGTCCATTAACATCCACACTAAATCTTCTATCACGAATAAATCAAACATAATAATTATTGCATAACTTAAAAGTACAACAAAATGGGACCTTGAGTAAAACCCCATAATGAAGTGGCATTCTAGTACAAACAGAAATAATTATCATAAAGTTAACCCAGTTTATTGCGTGCAAACAACAATTTAGTACCTATAATTTACATCATATTTTTTGCGATAACAAAACGCGTTTAATTGTACATTCTCAATCGTATAATGTCTATAACATCGGCGTCTGTTTATTTATCTTAAGTGGTCAATAAAATTGGCTTTTAGCCTCAGTAATCGATATTACATGACGTAAGAAGAGTGAACTCCCAAAAACTACCCGTTAAAAGTTAAATTAAATAATGTGGTCGCCTTAATGTCATATGTGCTTAGAATGGACAATACTACAAGGTCACGCCATATACAGGGTATATCCAGACTGCGACCGAAAACGAAGCCAGGTGATAGTATTAGTGACTTCAGATATAATGCAACTAAAATTTTCGCAAAAAAGCGACAATGTTTTTTATGTATTTTTTTACTTATAGTCGTATTTGGGTAGTAAATACATCGTGTACATCTTTTTATTTTGATAGACACAACAGTACGCAAGGATTTAAATTATAATTTTAGCAAAAACTATGATATTTAAAAATTTGCAAAATGAAACCTGTCGGTTTTTTTGAGAAATGTTTAGTTGTCTGTAATCACTAAAACTACCACCTAGCTTCGTTTTCGGTCGCAGTCTTGATATACCCTGTATAATATAACATTTAGGGAAGGAAATATACATGACGAACTTTGGTTGGCAGATGACCGTCACTCCGTCGAGGATGCTGGCATAAGGTTTTGTAAGAGTGATATATACAGTAATTAACTATTTATTAAATTACATTTTATGTAGGAAAAAAATAAATACTACTTATATGAGATTGGGTAGACCGGCGATCTTCGAAGTGAAGAAGAATAAGAAAATCTTCGCCGCAAGTTTTGAGTTGTACAGTGTCATATTTGATAAAACTCGCATAACACCCGCCAATTAAAATCCTATTCCTAACATATTTCCGTATTGAGAATGTAGATAATTATCCCAGTACAATATCCTAGCAAATAAGTTAGAAATGCTGTAAAATCATATCGTATATTTAAATTTAATCAGCAGCGTACGTAATTTACATAAACACACACTCGGTACAGAAAAGACTACTGTGCCTTGAGCGCAAACATTCAATGTCAAGTGTTCCTTAGGGCCTTTGCACACGGCGTGTTTTTTACGCGCCGACGATGCGCGTTTTACAAACGCACACTCACTGCGCTGTAAATGACCAAAAAGCAGATTATTTTATTTGTGCCGATTCAAACGTACGTGCAGAGCTATACAAAAGCGCACGAGAAGCACGTTCGAAGCTCGTCTGTATTGCGTTTGTTCATCAATATTCGAATATTCGAAGATAGTTGTGTGAGGGGGGGACAGGCCGCTTGACTGTCGGCTTACTTCACCTTGTTAATTTCTGTCTTCAAAATACATACGTGCGACTGCAGCGCGTCTGTATCGCCGTATCGGCGCGTTTATATCGATGGAAATGAGCGTTTACGATGACACATTTTTATTTAATTTGTGCAAAGGTTTACTTACTGCATCAGAATTGCGTTAAACCGCGTAAACGCGCGACTTCTACGCGTCCTCCGCTCGATAAAAATACACCGTGTACAAAGGCTCTAACTCGTCGGCGAAATGTCAATTGCTTGTATGAAAAGTATTAGCTATTCATACTAGAGTACTTAATGTACGTTCGCGCGTTGTTTTATGCAAATATTATTGGTACTCGTATGTCATTTGCTTAACAATTATAATTTTTGCTAGAGGTACAAAAAGAGAAAAAAAAAGGTGTAATATTTAATAAAATATATTTCTATAATAAGTACAAGAATCGGTGGTATTATCGAATTGTTAAAATAAACACATACTTAATTCTGTCGGAGGTAAGCAATATTAAAAGTAGGAACAGGTGCATAACATTCTAAAAGAAATGTTTAGAGAATCTCTTTTAATCCGCGACGTAAAATATTGCTAGAAAAGATTTGAAGAAATGTTTAAACCCCTTTCCTTTAAACGTCATAAAAATCAATAAATGTTGTTTTAAAAAATCGTAGCAATGTCAACTGGCGTTTATGGGAAATAATAGTTAATTATTTGTAACAAAGTAGCTACACACATTTTCAAAGAATATAGAAAACACGGACTACAAAACGATATTGCCCTCTATTCACTTAAAAAATCATTATTTCTCAGTTACATAGACAGTCGCTAAAAGCTAAAAAATCTTTTAATAACTCTTAAACGTAAGTTGTGTTAATAATACAGAAAAACGATGTATATTTGTTTAAATGATATTTCGCCAAGGTTCCATTCCTCTAGCACAATAGAAAAACATTTAGGTATATGAATACTATTAACCGATGGCATTTTGGCGAGCTTATTATCGAAACGGATACCTAAACCTCGTTACCTAGTAGCAAGGTTGTGTTGACAACAATCGAAATGTAACCGGGCGTAAGTTGCAAACTAGTCGCAGCGGAAGGCGGGATAATGCTTCACATTGACCAGACACGGACTTCAGGGGCTTATTTGTTTAGCTAACAACGTGAGAAAATGTTCATAATATTCATTCCTGCATGAAAAATATTATTTATAGGTATAAATAGGTATAGGTATAATCCTTAAAGATTTCTAGTAGGTAATAGGAATCTTTGAGAATTGCAAATCTTTAAAGTAGCAGAAAATAGATATAGAAAAAAGATATGATTCGGCTCGTTTATTCAATGTGTCTTAATGCATTTGATCCTGCCGGTGGCTGGTTCTCGTCAGAATCCGTCGTACAGAAGGTGATAAAAATCACCCCAACCATTATTACTTAAGTGTGTTTATTTCGGTGTCTATCAGTGTACCTCTTGTTTAAAGTTAATAATCATTATTATAACAGCTGGATAAAGACAATTATCATCACGAAATACTCAATACTCCGTCTGGATTACAATGCACATACCATCAGATACAGATAAATAACCCAACAATCTCGGTGGCGTAGTTGTACTACGGTATGACTACAACGCTTAGGTCTCGGGTTCAATTCCCGGGCCAGTCAAAGTGATAATGGATTTTTCTATTCAATGTCAGCCCCAGAGTCAGGAATTTGTGCCCGATATGGCGATAGGCTCGTCCCCAATCACATCGTGGCACGGAAAATACAAGACGAAACGTGGGTGTCCTGATTGCACCACTGCCTACCCCTTCTGAGAAAAAGACGTGAGTTTATGTATGTATGTAAGTATTGTGTCGTAGGTATAAGGAACTATGAGAGACTTTCAAGTCTCTCAAACATCCAGACCCGGTACAAATACCTGTGGATCACACA
Organism: Theretra japonica; assembly: GCA_033459515.1. Lineage (NCBI taxonomy): Eukaryota > Metazoa > Arthropoda > Insecta > Lepidoptera > Sphingidae > Theretra > Theretra japonica. The sequence goes on from CM065937.1 coordinate 6,885,466, forward strand.
AATATTTGTTTCAGTGCTGGACTCCAAACCGCAGCGTCTCGTTCACTGCTGACATGTACCAAACTGAGCCACAGGGGTTGTTGGAGGAAAATTATTATTCGTGACAAACAACAAAGACGAGAAGTAGATTATATGCACTTTTAGCACCTGACACATTTTATTATAAAAAATAGTCTACAAACCAAATACTGTCTCATGCCAACCTTTAGGCACTGTGACTCATTGTACAAAATGACTGCAGACTGATGCAAGCATTTTTTTATTAAAAAGCTTAGGTAGCACAATGCACGAGTTACCAGCTGTAGAATAGAAATCTAGGGATACGATCCATTCAGAAAGACTACATATTTGTGAAAATCAAAAAAATCAAATAAAAAAATCAAAAAATTTATCGCGCTGTAGAGTTCTGGGACCACCTCCTGTGATAATGCTAAGTATTTAGTCATTTTAGAACTTAATAAAATTAGTTTACAATGGTTTAAAGTCTTTCGGTTAATAATAAATATATAAGACAAACGACATGTTTTTCGTGCTACTGTATTCTATGCAACATAATAAATATATATTCTCAATTTTAAACCTTACTTTCATTTGGAGCCTACGATACCCATGCCCCAATTGTAAGTACGTCCCTGTATATTCCAGCTATTATCGGGCGCAGATCGCCTTGATCTAGTAAAGCTCGTTACCACAAACCAGCCGGGCTTACACCTATAAAAATGTCAAGAAATGTGTACACGGAACAGTTTGCAAAGCACCCGTACTGCTCGCTCACTCAATAAATACACAATTTATTTTGCAAATATTGAAATATTAGACGCAATTCCTGCATTAAATCTAAGAATTCTAAAAATACAATAGACTTCTCGCAATTTTAAAGCTCTTATATTACAACTAGCAGGGAATGGGATTATACTAGCAGTGTTATTGAAAAAGATGGTGTTTAAAAACGTACACCACTTTCTTCTGTCAATGTGATTAGCCTCCGTCCGTGACGCAGCCTTTAAAATAAGTTAAATCCCCACACCGACAAAAATATTTATGTAATCCATAAGTAATTATTTCGGAATTGTAAGTTTTAAGACCAAACCGACCGCCGGCTGTGAAACAAGAGGCCAAGGGGCAAGGGTTCATCCCCGCACTGAGACAAATGTTTGTGAGGCCCACAAGTATTTGTCTCGTGTCTGGGTGTTTGTGAGGCCGAAAAAACTCTCGTAGGTCCTGATACCCACGACACAAGACTCGATCTTAATGCGGGGTCAGGACTATGTATGTGACTGTGTGTATTGTTAGTATTTATTGTTAAAAAGTCTCTAATTTCTCACACACAAGGCTTGTATCTGTGGAGTCAGGACTACGTGTGTGATTGTTGAGTGTATTTATTTTTATTTTTTCCTACAGGAAGTTTCTCAGGCGACATATCTCACCACCTCGTAACATTTTATTTATAACCAACATAGCATGTGCAATAAATAACTCCGATAATAGCTTTATGTTCCGCTACTCACTACAAATAGTAATTTGAAATAATTCCATATGTAATTGGTCGGAAGCCCGCTCTATTTACTTGTGCCAGGCGCGATTGTTGTAGACGGCCTTGATTATTTTAAATTAAATTCTTAATGCTTAGTCATGCTTATTTTACCACCATATTAAAATCTTAAAGCAAAGTATTTTACTTCCACAGACTTATATGCAACTTTAATTTTTAAAAGTTGTAGAGCCACAGTAGGAAAGGACCGATGCACCGTTTTAGTAGTCTTACAAAAACGTATAGCGATGATTTTTCTGTGGTGTATCGTTCCATGACATTACCAGTGACTCGGAACCCCTTACTTACCCTTACAACTGTCATTTTGAAAGGCCGGAAAAGCCGATAAGATATAAGTTCAATAATGATGTGTGGTTGTTACCAGTTAAGCCTTTTTCCTTTCCTTTTGATTTGTTCCTTTCCTAGATCAATGCAACAAAAAGCTTATGCTTTGTATAGTGAGACAACTGCCTCTTTTATGTATAATACTTCCACGTATTGTCCACATGAATGGCAAGTATTGTAGACAGTGAATTATCAGATCGCTCTAGTTAGCGTCGAAGGTATTGTCCGCACCGCCTCCGCTCGCTTTGACATTATGAACGTGAAGTAGGACAATAAATTTTCTTCAATTTACCCTCATTCTTAAATTGAATTTTGTGCGGCTTATTCCATTGAAATCATATTTACTCATAGTCCAATAACCCCTGTGAGCACAAAGCACATTTTAATATTACTTATAACAAGATATGAAGCAAGGAAATTAACGTTGTACACTGAATGAAATAAAGGTTTTTTTTATACCGGCATGGGCACAACAAAGTCGATTTACTTGACCAGGTGCTAAATGCTAATATGGTATATGATCCTGTTTTAATCTCCAGTGACAAATAACAAATACTTATCTTTAGGTAATAGGTTTATATCCTGATCGAAACCGGACGTTCAAAGCCTGAACCTGGAATACGACGCACTAGCTGGAGTCATTTAATCGCGAGCTTTAATATGTACGGTGGTCGGAATCTGGGTGGGTAAAATGAAATATCTATCACCTCTCTAGTTCATCGTTTTTTAGAGGGATTTACGGTTTGCTACGGAGGGATGTGGACAAAAAAATATTTCCAACTCCTATTAATTTGACTTTATGATTGATTTCGGTTTAAAGACAAGTTAGACATTCCCGGAGACTCGCTAAGCTTCAATGCTTAGTGTCATTAAAATGCGTGCCACTGTTGATCCTGGCTTACAGGAGTAGCAGTGGCGGATGTGAGGGCGGAACAGTTTCTTACCTACTTGTAAAACTATATAAATGTCGTCTCATAAAGAAGTAAATGCGTGTAAACGACTAGGTCAAGTTTTGATTCCCAGGACAGGCAAACGCTCGGAATAAATTCGAAGTAATACTTCTTTACGCTCGGTTGACTTGGGGAGTAAGCTGGTGAATGTGTGACGAGAGCGTTACGAAAATACGTGTAATCGGGCGAGGCGAACGGAAGTTGAGAGGGAGATATAAGTTAGTGAAGATAGAAAGAAAGAGAGTTACGTTTTCGTATATTACGAGTACTGTAGGGGCCAGAAAGAGAGGTGCGAGTACACATTTTCTTTCTCTCGTAACCCAAATATTCTACGTTTAAAGTGAATCAAATTGTTAATTCATTTAAAAGTTCATATTTGGTAAATTATCAATTAAAATTGAACACCCATAATAACATTAAATATTTGTAGAAAATGAGTATATGTACATATACCTATTATACATATATACGTATATAAACATATACATACATACAGATGAAGGTAAAGAATTTTTCCTTCAGTCGTATGGTCTAAAGCACTTTTTTTTTTTATTTACAAAACATACTTTGTTCCTGATTGAATTAACCCCTTGGGTTTGATATCATGGAAGCTTCCTCGTGACATACATTTTAATTAAACGCTGCGCTGTTCCCACGCATAAGGTCAAGGGAAAAACAAAATAAATAAAAAGCAATTTTCAGGATATTGGCAAACACAAATTAATTACCTTTTAGACTACGTATACTAGCGGATAAGTACATTAAGTAACCAATATTATCACAAAGTGAAACACTATACTGTCCAAAAGCGAATTTTGAAATTGCACAGGTATCAAAATATATCTGAAACATAAATTGCCGTCGGAATAGGCGGGCGTTGCAACAATTACGCAACAAATCGGGATTACGAAATGTACCCGTGCTTGCGTCAGGATCTTAGTCTAATGTATTATTTTAGTGGTAGTGCAATAGTTCATACCCACGAAACAATCCCAAACGACGTCACGTATACACTATTATAAGCGTTTTTGTCAAGATAATCGCTTTGTCTGCTACCAAAAACGGTTATAGTGATCAAGATTATCTAAACTCGTGTCGCGAAGTTTTTCATAACTATTCGTGCTTTTACTTTGTTAGCACTTCGCGTGTCCTTGTCAAGTTCGTTTGGGTTATATGAAAGTTGATCATTAATCATAAACACGATAAGGTTGAGCATGATCTGGCAGAACCGAGAAATATATAATTTTCAATGTCTGCTCGTTTGTTTTATTTACTTTTTATACACTTTGTGTCATTGCAATGTACTCAATACGAGAATGAGCAAAGCTCAATTGTTTTGGAGTGAAACTGGCTGGAATCCAGATTGTAAGTGACTTGGTTTTATAGCAACCGTATCGAACTATTCTGTGCTTAGGGAAGCACTTCAAATTCTCGATTATCTGTATTATTACCACTAGTATTTAACGACTTCAACTGTACATGCGTTCGATTAAATAATAGCTAGTTAGTTTATAAAGTCTGATATTATACAGGCACCAGTTTTACAAAATTAATCTGTTGATCAAGCCGTATTGGCATAATAATGACTATGGACAAAACTAGCTCATGATACTAAGAAGTGGTAATTTTAACAATACCAACTTCTAAGTATGATATTGATATTGCTAATTAAACATTAACAAACGTGTTCGAAAAGTAAAAAAAATGTTCCGAGTTAAATATTTTAATTTCTTATGTTTAAGAAAGCTTTTCAAATTGCCTATGAATAAGGGCGAATAGGTAAACATTATAAATAATTCATTTCACATTCGAGTCAAAAAACCTTTTATAACATTCACCGTCACAGCAAACATGAAAAGGCTGTTTGTGTATGATATTTATGACCTAAGTATTACGCGTCATTAGTTTTATATCAACATCTCCTTAAACCCCGAGCTAATCCAGGGAACGGGTTTCGGGAAGAGTTCAATGGCCGCGGAACCTTCGATGAATTCAAGTAACGTCGACACTAACGCGCTCTTCCCCATCGCAAAAATGTTCTACAATAGATACAAAGTTATTAAAAACTTAACAGTATACATTCTTACACTCATATTTTATTTTATTTAATTAAGCATTACGTTGTACAATATATATTATTATGATGAATTAAGATCAACTACATAACTTCTTACGTCTCAGTGGAATGTCAAGCATTGCTTTGTAATTCATGGTGTTGTTTGGTTTTGCTACTATAAATGAGCAGTCGTATCGCTTACCACCGGGCGAATGGCATGCTCGTCTCGCCATTCACTGCAATAAAAAAAGGAAGAAATTAAAATGCAAATATTAATTATATCGCAGTTATTTTGAGTTTTTTTAGCTCGTGATAGGCAAAGGAAACACGATACGTACGGCCTCGTCAACATAAAAAATAATTACTTATGTAAATTCATTGTTATATTTACATTATCAATTTAATATTATTAATAAAATGTATTGTTATAGTTTTGTAACCTAACACTCAAACAACTTACGTAGAAATGTTAATATTTACCAGGAAATACTTAGAGTTTCAACCCACCTATTAAAACGACTGTTAGGATTTCGAAAACACTGGCATGCTGTTAGATTTAAATTCTCGCCTTCGCAATAGCAGGCGCTACCACTCGGCACTGTTGCCATGTCCTTGGTCTATTATTAGCTTGCATTACCAATAGGCTCAATTAGTAAAAAAAAATATCTTAAGATATATTGCATGAGTTTTAAATATCAGATCTGATTAGATAAGACAGATAATATGTTCGACCATATTAATTCATCCATAAGCATGAATGGAATATATGTATGTACCTTAAGCGGTTTTAAGGTTGCCACTCACTGGACACAATAGGACGTCGAACTTTTTACGAAAGTTTTGAAATAAAATAAAATGTGCTGAAAATCAAAACCCACGCCCGATAAAGTTCTTACTGCGTACAATCGAGTGAACAAATATTTTATTTTTTAAGATTCATACATTAAGGAAGAAAAACATTCTGCCACTCTGTATATATAAGGTTACTCCATTATAGACCATCCGCTTCGTTGGGTATCAGATGAAATTAATTTCAATGTCAGTGACCAGACAAAAAGGTGAACCCGAGTGCGCAAACGTCCGTGTGCCAAAGGTATTTTCAGAAATTCCATCGTCATCGGTTCCAATGTGTGGAAGCACCACTACCAAAGTGATTTGGGTATTGACAAATAGCTTAGTCATTTAATAATATTGAATTCAGAGGAAATTGTTCAGAACTTGACTTTGTATGTAATCTTATACCAAAATAGCTTAACTCTTAAGGCTATATTATACATTATGATATGACGTAGCGCCTGTTTTTTAGCCAAGATCCCTGTGAGATAAATCTCTATCTTAGTTATGCTTAGAATTCGGAGATAAAATATATTTTTGCATACAATAATGCATAATCGCGTCGATTCTAGACTGGTGTATTGAAGGTTTTGTAATTTGTCGGTTTAGATCCAGACTGTACTAGTACAGGTTGGAACAGTTCAGTGTATTAAGCAACGTTTCAAAGATATTGACTACTTAATATAGCCGCATTAGTCAACCCACTCCTAAATAGGTTACTGCGGGTAATTACAACATAACATTACGCTTTCCATTAGTTGACACCCTTCCTAGCACAGTGGGTTGTGAGCCAGCTATGAAACGTTAGCCACTGGGATCAATTTAGACACTAGAAAAAATGATTAATTGACAATTGACTCTTGGTACCAGATCAAAGTGTGACCGCAAAATATAAAATACCTTTTAATATGTTATACTCGCAAGACATAACGCGTGTCCCTGTGCGAGTCTGTATGTGACTAGAGCTTATATTAATTTCATTATCTATTAATACAGTAGATTGTACAGGCATGTTACCTAAGGAAATATTTTATTAGCAAAAAACGCAAGGTCGCGGTATGCATGGTAAAAAATATTTGAAAGTATTGTAATTAAGGATTTCCTTTTCGCAAATTATCACTAGTGTGTTTCCACGTCTTTCTGTCGAATAGCCTCGTAGGTACAAGGACATTCAAAGCCTGAGCACCGTGAGATCTAACGTTCGAATACAGTTCGACTAAAACATAGCTCGATGTTTTACTTGATTGAAGTAAATTTCAGCTATATATTTCTTTGTTTTATATTTTCTTGCATATTATTAGTATGCAACCGTTATGGCATGAGGCATCGTTTGAGTAATATTATTGATAATAGTGTTTTTTCTTAAAACCAAGATATGATGAAGGGAGGGATGATGATATTTTGGTATATTATATTGTAGAGTTTGAAAATCCAAGCGCCAAGAGGTATGCCGTGGTTAGGATTCCTACAAGGAGAGCTATTTTTGTAATCTACAAATATATAATTGTTGAGAGTCTGAATAGCATAAGAACGAAAAATTCTCAATGTTTGTGATTCCTACGGCTCAAAGACATGTCTTAAGGACTATGATTAATATATAACATTCATTCATGTAGGAACAATATCCTTAAACAATCAACAAAAAATAATTGACGCAATATCGAACGGAATATTAATTTGAATATTATATTTTATAATATCCTTTATCATTCTGTAGACAGAGTGTGTCTGTGCTCTGTACGTAACTCGCCGGTACAACGCTTACACCTCATGCGACCGATAACTGTGAAATATTTTCATATTTGTACCAGCAATAAGACACGGCCGCGTCAATTATTATGGCTGATATTCAAAATATTGTAATTGGACATTTCCCACATTCCACGTCAATTAATGGCCTATCGCATAAAGCAATGTCTTACAGACAAACAAGGGATGGATTTAAAACAAGGAGAAAGAGAGGTTTTTTTATATGATGCAGATATTTTATCCTCCAAACTCTAAATATTCCTGTGATATTTCACAGAAGATATGTGTTTGTTACCTAACTTGACACGAATTTTAATAACAAAAGCTTATGGATTTCGAGAAATCAGGGTCAGGTTTAGAAACCAGTAATTATTAATATCTATTCGTTCACTGCTTAAACAAATTATACCAAGCGAAGCGAAGCAGGAAAGAGAGTTTAGCGTGCGAGCAATTATTGGAAACAAATATACAAAAGTACTTATAATATAATAAACAATAATCATCATGATCTTTAGTTACAGGAAGCCCATGATGAACATAGACGTACGAAACAATGCCCATATTTTATTTTATAGAGTCAAACTGACTTCAAAACCTCCGTATAAAGTAAATTATGTAAGTGTTAAAAATACCAACAATTACGAGCCATTGACCAGCCAAATAATACCGATTAGGAGCGTGAAAAGTGACACGTTGGTTGAGTGAACGCATAACTGCGGCAAAAACACGGAACTAAGCTCGCTATTTGTGTTAGTAATCGAATAATTCCTTGCTCTTGGGTACAACTCGGCATGACTGGGCGCTCGCCCGAAGCCTTTCATTGCGTTGCACGACGCGTGCTCCCCGCTGCCGGCCGCCGCCTTCCGACCAGGCCCATGCTAACAAGCTATTTACGCTCTAATATCAATCGTCGTATGAACCAATTTAGCGCCTCATTACACAAAGAGCTTTAAAGGCCACGCTTAAGATGGATATAATACTAAAGAAAGTACAACGCTGTTGCAAAACTATTTTTAATAAGCATAATTAGGACGTACTTTATTTGGAGGCCGCATTATGCATTGTCTTATTCATAATTAGCCAAGCGTCAATTTTTGCCATATTTACATTAAAATTCAAAATATAGAGCACATTAATTACTACACTCACGTGTAGTACATCACATTCAAAGATGTCATTGTTGCGCATTACATTCCGCAACTACGAAATTTTGTCGACAGTATGACCGTCACACATTCGCCGAGGTCACCATCACTAACTAGTGACATTGTTCTAGCTGGTAGCGAATATTATTATAGTACCAACTGAAATTGCCTTACCTTTTAATTATGTCCGGTCAGTATAAATATAGGAGAATGCAAGTCGAATTTATCAGTCGGCCGTGCACGGTTTGAAGTGATCTAGTTCGTCAGAAAAAAACACAGACCACGTTCAAAATGAAATCGATGGTGGTGTTTTTCGCTCTTGCCGCCGTGGCCTGCGGCTCCTACATCCACGCGCCGCACGCCGCTGTCGTGCTGGACCCTCACGGCCGCCCTCTGGACACCGCGGAGGTGGCGAGCGCCCGCGCCCTGCACCTCCAAGCTAAGGCTCTGGAGTCACACTACGCTCCCGCCGTCGCCGTCGCCCCGGTCGCCGTGGCTCCCATCGCTCCCGTCGCCCACGCCGTCGCCGCTCCCACCGTGTACGCCGGACCCTCCGCTGCCGTGTCTCACCAGTCCCGTGTCGACATCCGCACCAGCCACGCTGTTGCCGCTCCCGTGGTAGCCCACGCTGCTCCAGTGTTCGCGCACGCCGCCGCTGCTCCTCTGGTGGCTCACGCTGGTCTGGGCTACGCCGCACTGGGTCACGCTGCTCTTGGTCACGCCGGTCTCGGTCACGGACACTACCTGAAGAAACGCTCTCTGGGCCACTACGGATACGCCGCGCCCGTCATCGCCCCGTCCGCCGTGTCGCACTCGTCCCGTGTGGACGTGATCAACAGCCCCGCTGTAGTGGCTCACGCAGTCGCCGCTCCCGTGGTCGCTCATGCCGTCGCCGCGCCTGCAGTGGCTGTGGCTCCCGCCGCCGCCGTGTCTCACACGTCCCGCGTTGACTTCCGTACCAGCCCCGCTGTGGTCGCCCACGTCGCCGCCGCTCCTCTGGCGCACAGCGTGGTAGCTGCTCCCATCGCTCACGCCGGATACCTGGCTGCCGGTCCCCTCGCGCATGGCGCTTACGCTGCCCCCCTCGCGCATGGCGCTTACGCTGCCCCCCTCGCTCATGGACATCTTGCCCACGGCTGGTAAAGAACGAATCTGACGAACCTAAGAATTAAATTTACTACTAGGGAATAAAAAATGTAAAAAAAATATTTATGAATAAATAAATGATCCCAAAAATATTACTTGTCTTTAATTTTTGAACCATTTTGAAGTTTATTATTTATTAAATCACGATATATTTATATTTATCGTGATTTAGATATTTAACACATGCACAGTTTTAAAACAAAACGATTTTATTCATAAATAGGTCCTTAAATGACCCCATAAAAGTAAGTTAAGTGCAAATCCGATATATTATAATAAGTATGATATTTTTTATTTATTTATTTATTTATTATGTACTTAAAAATATGTCATTAAAAATATAAATTCATTTTCATATATACAGAGATAAACAATTACATGGGTTCTATAGTGTGAGCTGCTATATTTGGGTCCAATAATAGGTATGGCAAAAGCGCCGGAAAGCACGGAAACTCTTCCTAAATTCCACGAGGTCCTTATAGTATGCAACACCAGTAGTTATTTGCATATTGTTCAATATTATTATGTATATGTATATACATATATGATGCGCAGTTTGTTTGTACGCTCAGTCAGATGTAGAACATTGGCACGCAGGCGATTTTGTAGCATCTACGAATACAAGAAAAAGATTTATAAAAACTTCGCAAAATTCTAAAAAGGTTTGAACTTTAAGGTATTCATATTTTACTAGCTGTGGGGCCCGGGTTCGTGCGGGTGCAGATCATTTTTAAGTCCAGTCCACATCAACAACATATTATTTCGCTTAATATTTTACATTTAAACTCAAATGTGACCACCGTCGACTATATTGCTTTTCCCGTCCCGTCGCCTTATATTCCGTTCTGTCCCATCTCTTTCTGCACCTTGAAGAAAAACATGCAATCCTGTCCTCTCCTGTCCCACACCATCCATTCGAGTTTGCAAGAGTAGCAAATATGTATATTTCAATTCCTTACTCTTTCCACGGGAACACTACATTTTTTCAGTACCTAATACAATTCATCAATTTTATACCCAATTTCATCAAAATTGGTCCAGCCGTTTTTGCGTGAAAGAGTAACAAATATCTACACATCCATCCATACTTACGAAAATACAGAACGTAAAAACCTTCAGCATATTATTTGCTTCAAATTATTTTTTATTTTTTGTAAGCAATCTAAAATTAATTTACCAATACTAGCTACTAATTTACAGTTAATTAGTCACAAAGAAACTTTGTACAAAGAAAAACGAATCTTTATCTTTACAACTTTTTTATAACTAATTAATTGTATGTCATTACTAGTGGTAAATTAATTTTACACTACATAAAAAAAAACACAAAAATAATTTAATGTAAGTATGCTATTTCTACGTCATGTATTTGCCATTTTTTTTTACTGCCTCGGTGGAGTAGTTGTACTACGGTACGATTACAAAGGCCTTGGGTTCGAATCCCGGGTCGGGCAAAGTGATATTGGATTTTACTATTCATTATCAGCCCGGAGTCAGGAATTTGTGCCCGACATGGCTATAGGCTCGCCCCCTATAACATCGTGGGACCGAACATACAAGGCGAAATGTGGGTGTCATGGTGGCCCCACTGCTTACCCAGTCTGGGAAAAAGGTGTGAGTTTATGTATGTATTTATATACGAAAATAAAAAAATCTCATTTGAAATATATATTTCAAATGAGATTTTTTTTGCCATATGGCAATAGCTGTTATTTATCTACTTTATATCCGCCGTGTGATATCCTTTGAGAGTCAGAGACCAGAGTATCCTCCTTGTGTGTAGGGTATCAGCTTCTCTTGTCACCAAATTGTATAACAAAGACTTATATTATCATTAGTGTACTTGTTTACTAAGATCATCATCTCCCAGATTTATCTTCGTGTTTCCGTTGCTAATAATAAGGATCATACCCACCCTTTTCCCAAAAATATATTATAATTTCTTTCAATGCCAGGAAATGTCAGTATGTAGTAGTAGTAGATTCACATGGCTACGATCCGACGAGTACCTATTGATTGCGCCACATGTTACAAGTACCTCTGTATTATTTATATAAGGTAAGTACTATTATTGTGCGTTAGGAAGAGTGGTAAATAAGTAAGCATAATTATTGTTATAAATATTTTTATTGTCTATTCATTTTAATAATACTATCAAAACGAACACTACAATGTCCGTCAAATCAAATTATCGGTTCACCACAGAGCGGCTCTGACTAATCCAGCGTGGGACAGGTGCGCAACGGGAGCGGTCCACACGGCAGAGTGCGCCAGGGGAGCGGCGTGCACTCCCGACGAGATGACGTCTACGCGGGCCTGGTGGGAGACGGCGGCAGGGGCGGCCACCACGGCGGGAGCCACGTGAGCGACGTGCGCGACCACTGGTGCGGCGGCAACCACAGCGGGCTCCGAGATCACATCAACACGGGACTGATGAGACACAGCAGAGGGGAGAGCATGCACCACGGGGGCGACCACGGCAGCGAGAGAACGCTTCTTCAGCAAATGACCGTGAGACAGAGCATGGGCACCATAGAGGGGCGCTGCTACGACAGTGTGGGCCACAGCAGCCACGGGAGCGTGCGCAATCACAGCGGGGCTAGTCCGGACATCAACGCGAGACTGGTGAGAGACGGCAGCGGGAGCCACAGCGACGTGCGCGACCAGGGGAGCGGCGACGGCATGCGCGACCACTGGTGCAGCAACGGCGTGAGCGACCACAGCCGGGCTAGAAACTACGTCGACACGAGACTGGTGAGACACCGCCGCGGGTGAAACAGCGTACGCAAGGTGGCTGAGAGAGCGTTTCTTCAGGTAGTGTCCATGTCCAAGGGTAGAGTGAGCCAATACTGGGGCAGCAGAATGCGCGAACACGGGAGCAGCGTGGGCAACGATGGGTGCGGCGACAGCATGGCTTACGATGGCAGGGCTGGTGCGGACGTCGACTCGGGATTGATGAGATACAGCAGCGGGGGCAGCAACCACTGCGGGAGCGGCGACTACAGCGGGGATGGCCACGGAGTGAGCGACAGCAACAGGCGCGACGGCAGCAACAACGGGAGCGTGATGAGCTTCCAAAGCTTTAGCCTGCAAGTGCAGAGCACGAGCTTCGATAACTTCCGCGGTGTCCAAAGGACGTCCTCGTGCGTCTACCACCACAGCAGGGTGATGCGCAGGCTGAGCCAACGGCAGGAAAGAGGCATGAGCCACAGCGGCGAACACGACAAACACCACCAGCGTCTTCATAATGAACGTGGTCTGTGTAATGATTTGACGAAAGAAAGTGATCACTTCGAACCCACTTGGCCGACTGATACACTTAATGAGATAAAACGCGCTTTTATACTGTCAACAGTCAAATTGGCTAATTACTTTACGAGTACTATTTCACACTTGAAAGAACAATGTCAAGTGTCATATGAAAGTAGCTCGCCTTGCTCCGAGCCGACTTATGCGTAGCGGTCAATAGCGTTTCCGATATGTGTAGTTACTTGTTAACATTCGTGCATATTTGACACACTTGTTCGATACGGTAGTTTTAGTATAACATGTTTCCGGTTTATATCATAAACAAATATATTTCGTCACCATATGATATCCTTAGGTGAGGTCTATGTATAGTGGTGGAATTCCTATGGCTGAAGATGAGTTTATACATGTATTATGTGAGCATGTAAACAATATTTCTTTATAGTCCTACCTGCGAAGCTACGAATCCCGTTGTCGATTAAACCCTATAATGTTAATTATTACTTGATTACTTATATTTTTTTCAAACTATGGATAACTCACATGGTAAAGCTAATTAACATAAAATATACATATATAAACACTACCCCTTTTTCTCAGAAAGGGTAGTAGGTGCAACCAGGACACCCACGTTTCGCCTTATGTGTTCCGTCCCATGATGCAGTAGGGGGCGAGCCTATCGCCATATCGGACACAAATTCCTGGTCCCGGGCTGAAACTGCGTAGAAATATCCAATATCACTTTACTCGACCCGGGATTCGAACCCGAGACTCCACTTTTGGTATCATACCGTAGTACAACTACGCCATTGAAGCGGTCATACATAAAAAATATTGATTGGCAGTATCCTTGGGGTACTAAATTTAACTTATTGCGCAGATACACAGTATATGATTATTATGACCGTCAAATTATGATTGAAGCATATCGTATCGTGTAATTTTTAATCATAACAAGGCCTGTGATTATAAAGTACCTAATATTGTAGTAGCTTATAATATACTGAGGACCTCTGGGTCCTGGGATCTCCTATCACTGGGACTTCAACAAGTAATAAGTATAGTAAGCAAAAACGTAGATCGTCTCTCAAATGTGCTTCAAGATTGATAAAGTACGTTTATTAGAAAGTTGTTTAATTTTTTTTAATCATCTTTATTGTTTAAATTGTCTTAAAAATACTGTAGAGAAGAGATACGATACGAACACTCCTGCGCTTATTACGATATTTAAAAATGTTAATATTTGCGTTATCCAAATATGAACTTGTTAAATTTTTTTTAAGATGCTCAAGATCATTTAATTAGACCTCGGTAAGATCGAGATGTCAATTAATGAGTCCTGAGACCATGTAAGTCCCAGTTTAAGGGCCGATTTATTTTACGATTGAAAGGGCTTAGACCATCCACCACACCGGGCTATTGCAGCTGAGCTAACTTCTAATACCGTAGTAATTGTTTTAAACATCTATCATACGAAAATTACCTTAGAACGATTTTCGCCACTGTTATAAAGCCTAGTAATTTACTAAAGATACACATGACTTCAGAACAGAGTTCAGAAATCAGCAGTGGGGACCCTCGAGAACACGCAATCAGCGTCTCTGAGGGAAAATATGAATAAAAAGCAACAAAAAGAATATTATTATAATTTATTCTATATCACGCAAAATCATTTCCTTATAAGTAACAAATTCTCACCAAGCTATATGCGTCAATAAAATTTTAGTTAATAAGTTTGCCATGTGGTCCAGGTGCCTGTAGGACTACCGCTCTGTCCCTGCTGCGCTTGTGATGCCGCTGAGTTGACCACTGTCGCAGCGAGGTCGAAGGCGGTGAGAGGAGCTCCCAGCACGGCGCGAGCGGCGAGGACAGCGACGTTGACTCCGGGCTGGCTCACCAGGTCCCTGGCGACGCGTTGGTGCTCGCTGGGCTGAGGAGCAGCCATCGCCACGGCAATCACAAGGCACAACACCACAAATAATTTCATGTTTTGGTCTGAAGTAAACTCCAAAAGAGATGAACTCTTAAGGATTATATTCCACGTCTGACATCTGAGTGTGAATCGTCTCGGTTTTTATACAAATATAGAGGTTAGAGTTTACTTGATTTGTGATCCAATACGAACACTGCGATTCGTATTTGTAGTTGGCTAGCATATTAGCGCAATTATCACATTAACACTTATTTTGTGATATGATACGATTAAGGGCCACGTTATATAGCTAAAAAAATATTTCACTATTTCGTAATCTAAGAAGTCTAATAAAATTATATTATCATCATCATCTGTAACCACAGTAAATCCACTGGTTAACATAGGTCTTCTGGAAGGATATCGTGTGGCTACCTGCTGGAACCGACTTCAGCCAATATCTTTCTGCAACCTTTATTAGATTCTGTCCATTTTTTAGACTCCGATGCTGCACTTGGCGATATGTGACTCCCATTTGAAATATTTTGGGCGCCATCAACCGGCAGTAGGTACACACCATGCAAGCCGCTTTCATTGGCATTCATCCTTTGAGTTAAATTAGGCGGTGACTTGGTTTATGTTCTCGATCTCAGCTGACAAAAACTGGTTCAGGACCAATTTTTTTTCCTACCGTGGATCCCAACTCACAATGTCTGCACCCAGGCGGAACCAATTTTTGAGTCTAGTCCACACGAGCAACATAATTTCACAAAATTAGTTAACGTATGATTTTATTTTAAATATTATATTCAAAATCAACGTGACTGCGTTACCCATCCCGTTCCGTAATGTTCCGCCCTGCCTCATCTCATTCTGTCAAATTACTCAAGGCATGTTATCCTGCCCTCTCCTATCCTTTGAGTTTAAAAAAACAACAAATACAGGAAGCCAGGTGGTAGTTTCAGTGACTTTAGACACGATGCAACTAAAAATTTGTAAAAAAAACGCGACGATTTTTTTTTTGTAATGTATTAAATATCATTGTGTTTGGGTGGTAATCCATTTTGCTATAGTTATAATTTAAAGCCTTGTGTACTATATTGTCTTTAAAAATAAAAGGGTATATATTATTTTTTTAGGAAAATGTATGTATTTACCCCCCAAATACCATGATAGGAAAAAAACATCAAAAAAAATCATCGTTTTTTGCAAAATATTTAGTTGGATTGTGTCTAAAGTCACCAAAACTACCACCTGGCTTTGTTTTCGTTAGCAGTCTTGATATACCCTGTATTTCGGAATTCATTGCTCATCCCACGGAAACAATAAAGTTTTCGAGATAAAAAGTGCTCTATGTGTTAATCCAGAGTGTCAGCTACCTCCATACTTTTCATTGAAATCCGTTAAGCCGTCTGGGATTACCGCGCACACCGCACAGACAATCAGATAAACAAAACTTCTACCAATATTTTTTTTGGGATCTACTACGTTCATACAATCCATCCATAATAGTTTTTCTAATATATATCTTCCATGTACAGACATAAATCAGTTACAAATTGATATTTAAAGATATTACAAAATAACAAAAACTATATAAAAAAGTTTAAAAAAATTACGCATCAGTGCCAAGGCTTGATACCTTGATTGGCTTGATAGGTGGTTAGGGCCCCAATGTAGGATTCCTCCTCACTATACGTACCATGTCAAGCAATACTGCCTTCTGGATCTGGCTCTTGACCTAACGGCCTACTGAGGGCCTTTGCAGGTGTTGGTCGAGGCTCCAAGTTGTTGTACAAGTATTTAATGGTTACCAACAATAAAAAAGGAGATTTAGTCGAATCATATTTTATTTGTGATGACTTCTATGAAATATACATTGATCAAAGTGTGATAATGACAATGATGGTGATGATGTAGTTTTGCTGAAACTTCGTTGCAACTACCAGGACGGAGACGTCAACAAGAGAAACGGTTTTAATCATTTACGACCATGGCACCCAATCCTCAGTGTCATAACGCGATGTTCGTACGACAGCTGTATCAGCTACTGGTGAAGCAACATTATATGCGGTTAAGCGAGCCCTGAGCACTTCGGGAGTTCCAATCAGAGCATTGTAGAATGCTGGGTCTAAAGTTGTGTGAGAATCCTTGATGATGTCATCGTCGATTTCAGGCTGTGTCACTAAGTGAGCTGCTGAAGCCGGGAGCACTTGTGAGGTAAGGACGTCGAGGCGAGACTGGCGAGACAACGCAGGCAGCGCAGCAGGTCCGAGGATCGATCTTCTGGCCAAATAATGGTCGTTTGGTTGCGGAGCAGCCATTGCCGCAGCGAACACGGCGCCTAATATCACCAGCGATCTCATATCGATACGAAGTCTGCGTCAAGATTTAACACTTCACGATGAGCTACGTCGACTGATGCCCAAATATAGATCGTATCGCTATTTATATGAACACAGAAACTGCAGTTTAGGATTTAAAATAAGAAACTAGTATTAATTATTAAATACCTCACTAATTCTGGTATTTATTACTTATTCATGTCCTAATTTTATTAGTATCTGATCTCATTGAAGTCCTTGGCATTTCGTTCTAGATTCTTTATTGATGTTTTAGGGTGATTGGCAGTTTATTGATGTAAGTTATAATTGTTTTCCTCTACATAGTCTAAAAATAAATTAAAAGGTGTATGTTTATATACTGAAAAACACTCACGGGTTCATAAAATTATTATTTTTAGACTAATGTGTTATAATTAAAAATCGCGTGAATTTATGTATTAAAGAAAATGTTATAATTATGGTTATTTCACAAAAATCAAACCAATAAGTCCCAAGTCCATATACGTCCCATATCAATCCACAGACTTTCTTTGAGATTGAAAGGGCTTAGGCTGTATTCCTCCATGCTCGCCTATTGCGGCTTAGCTGACTCATACACCATAGAAATGGTTGTCCAGATCTCTGTTGACCTTAGGTCGTTTTACTTCACTGTTATAATGCCTGGTTAAGGACTAAAATACATAATTTAGTAAAAAGAGTTTAGAACTGGCTTTGTGTACCCGAGGATTCCAACACGTTATTTGTGTCACACAAACAAAAGTTAAATAAAAGACAAAAATACAATTAATATTATTTTTATTGTATTACATGCAAAATCATTTCCTTATAACAGATCCTCACCAAGCTGCAGCCATCAAACTAATTCTAATACGTGTGCCATGTGGTCCAGGTGCCGGTGGGGCCGCCCTGTCCTTGTTGTGCTTGAGATGCAGCTGAGTTGGCCGCTGAAGCAGCGAGGTCGAAGGCGGTGAGAGGAGCTCCCAGGATGGTGCGACTTGCGGCGACAGCGACGTTGACTCCGGGCTGGCTCGCCAGGTCCCTGGCGACGCGTTCGTGCTCGCTCGGCTGTGGAGCAGCCATCGCCGCGGCAATCACAAGGCACAACACCACAAACGATTTCATGTTGATAGAGATGTTTGTATCGAATTCAAAGAGAGATGAACACTTAACGATGATCCTCGGCGATTGATGTCCGAATGTGGATGGTCTCGCCTTTTATACCAGTACAGAGGTTAGAATTTATTTGATTTGAACAAATACAAACACTACAATTCGTGTGTAGACTAGTTGGCTAACATATTACCGCAATTATCACATTTACATGATATACATCCTTATTTTGTGATATAATACGATTAATAACCACGTTATTTCGCAGAAAATTTAATATTGATGTTTCGTATTCTAAGAAAAAGGTATAAAAGGTATCATCATGTTAAACCACAGGAAATCTACGGTTAACATAGAGGTCTCTTTTAAGGATTTCTGCAGGGATCTTTTGGAACCGTTTTGCACCCAGTGTCTTCCTGTAATCTTAATAATATATTAGATCCTGTCCATCTTTTAGGCACCTCATGTCATGGTGGCACCTCTGCCTACCCCTTCTGGGAAAATGGCGTGAGTTTATGTAAGAGACTGAAATTTGTGCTTGTCATGAATGTAGGTGTGCGCCCTCTAATATTTTGAAAGGGAAATAGGTCAGCAAAATATAGAACCAGAGACACTACTCAGACACTACACTTTTCAGAATGCACGTACAAGATGATTTCATTCTCATTCATAGTAATGGTAATACTCCAGCTAAATTGTGCCTTTCATACTTGGGTTACATTACATCTCTTTAAGATCGAGAGCCTGTGAATTAAACTGCAGACCGACAGACAGAAACAAGACCATGGTGATACCGTAAGGGTTCCTTGTTCAATACAGAACCCTAAAAATGTGTCTCGTAAAGACCATAAATTATAAAGTGATAAAAATAAAACATTCCAAGTTGCATTAATTGTAATGATTTTGCGAATGACATCGTCGCTAAATCCGCTCCAACAAAAAACGCAGACACGCGAGCAATTTAACTAATTTATCAAATAATGCATTACCATACACTTCCTACTTCACGGACAAATATTTACGTGTTTTTTACTTATTTATTTATTTAATAAATGTTACTTGTGCCATTTGTCAAACAACAACCACATAAAACTGATATTCCGTCGTAAATAGTCAAAACTTTTTGCCATATACATTAGAACTTATTTACATTGGTCTTTATAGCCAGCAGGCTATAGAAAATAACTTTTAAAAATCGTACATATTGTAAAACGACCGTGCTTCTTTCATTGGTCGGTACCCTGGATGCAGATAAAATGCTTCCAACCGTCGCACGCATAATCTTTACCTCACATAAATCTTTTGTAGTAGATTTTCTGGTATCAAGAACTACTTAACTAGTTAAGGTTGCAGGAAGTCGCTGGATGCAGGCCGCTTCCAACAGGTCAATGTGCAGATCCTTGAGGGAGGCCTATGTTTAGCAGTGGAATCCCTGTGGCTGAAGAGAAAGGGAGAGAGAGGAACTATGAGAAACTTTTCGGTCTCACAACCTACAGACCTGAACGCAACGTTTCTGAGCCGCATAATTTGCTTAGATGTGGAGATCGAATCCATGGCCCCTCGTTTCACAATCGTATCTCAAGCATTTCTGTCAAGAAGGATGTGAAATTCAAATGGGCCATAAAATATAAGAGTTCCTAACTCCACGCAATAATTACGTAAAGTAAACCATGAGACATCGGTACTGTAATTATTTTTATTTACCATACTTTTCCTTCTTAGCTTTTTTTCTTTATACTTTAGCCTGCCCTCCATCCTGTTCATCCTTTTCCTAAATCCATCCTATGATTGTCTGTAATTGCCTTTGAGCGATTAGACCGCCAATTGTACTTTTTATTTTTAGGATTTCTCATTATATTCGTTTTTTTTTTTGTATAGCAATAAAGTGTAAATAATAATATTTTATCAAAACTTCCCGTCTAGTTAATCATTTTAAATTAAGCAGAATTTCTAAAAAAAATTTTATATATTAAATCTTTGATTAATCATCGAAATAACTACACATACTATCCCTGAGTAAAACAAATTCCATTATATAAAAACTGGGCAGTCATACACAAAAATACCTAAAAATCGAGGAGACATGGGCGATGCAGTCAGCAGTGCCGTATAGTACCTAACAATAATGTCTGAGTGATGTTACTATAATATATAAGCAAGCGCGACAGGTACCATCAGGCGAGACGCTTACTCCTCTCGTGCTATTAGCTAATAAAATACAAAACAAGAGGTTTTTACTCCAAAAAACTTGGATCCAACATTAAAGCCCCATTTACACGAGGAGAGTTCCTCGTCTCAAAGATACGATTATCGTAAGGATATATAAAAGTCGCATCGTATAAACGTTTGTCAGGACACAACAATCTATGACGCTCATGTCATTTGATAGTCGCATACGATTCTCACCGTGAGAAACTCTCCCCGTGTAAATGGAGCTTTAAAAAGAATAATCTTGTAGTGCGTTCGAAACCGAGCCTTCTCGTTACACAGCCAGTCACACACTACTACGACAAATGGCTCAAAATAAAATATGAGTTAATATTGACACAAACTTAAAATCAAATATAAACGAGTGTGAAATATTACGTAACGTAGTCCGCATCGACGAAAGAAAATATTTACAATTCCTAATTAACACATGGACGGCAACTGTATCAAGATAAATAAATTTAAAAAGATTGTAAGTTACGATTAGTCCAAGGATGATATATAAATTGCTTAGAGTATTTATAATGTAGAGGAACACTGGTACTTCAAAAACGCAGATAAAAATGGTGGTGCCGGGCCACCTTTTTCTGCCCTCCTATTGGCTGACATTTGACACAAATTATTTGAAAAAATTAATTCAATAGTATTCCACACAAACTTATTTGATTAAGATAATAAACTTTCGGTTACCAAGTGAATTTATAAGAATTTGTTGTTAAATAATTAGTTAAATTTTCACTAATATAGCAGTTGTACCATTGATCTAAAAACTAAGAATAGGCCCTTCAGTATTTGGAATTTTAAAAAGATAACCGTGAAAATCGTGCTAAAATAAATGTTAAATTAACTTACTCTAATAGACTTCGTCTTAATAGTTATAAGAATTATTATCTTTATTATTATTTAAATTTCGGTCATAATACAAGCAAGCATTTTCAAAATCGTTGCGAGCGACCACTAATTTCGGTAACGCTCCACTGGAGATGCACTGGAGCGCCGCACCACTTACGTCGCCCAGTTCATACATTTATGTATGTTAATGGGTGTCAAATGCTGCCAACATTACGAACAAAAAATATCTATGTTTCCGAAAACGTATAGAGTTCCCATGTTGTACGTGAAGAGAAATAAAACATGAAAGTTTTCTGTGAAAGAACTCTTCTCCTTAAAATTAACGCTTACTTATATTCACAATATACATACCTATAAACTACCCAATTAATTAGTATTTGTATACCTATGATAACAACAACCGACATGACATTTCTTCATCAGAAAGTATGGATGACATAAACAGGTAGCTCGGATAATGGTTAATGGCACGCCTGCCCATAAACAAGAGCAAAATCACTCCGAGCTTACAATTTCTAGGCGCTATTTGCAATCGCTTGCAATCTTATATTTTTATTACTTAATAAATATATTTTCTTGGAGATAAGTTGCTTTCCAAACAGGATTATATTTGACGAGTAATACTATTGTGTATATCACAATGATGGTTAATTTGCAAAATATTATGGTTTCTTGGATTTACGCGAATGTTACACATTGTATTGTATTGTATCAGCCCATATACGACCCACTGCAGGGCACGGGCCTCCTCTACAATCGAGAGTATGATTGAGAGTGGTTAGGCCATATAGTCCACCACGCTGGCCTAATGCGGGTTGGCGGACTTTTACATACCATAGAAATTTATACAAATCGCTATGGTATGCAGGTTTCCTCACGATGTTTTCCTTCACCGTTTAGTGCTTGGTGATTGACTATAATCAATACACACATGACTCCGAAAAGTCAGAGGTGTGCCCTGGGATTTGAACCCGCGACCACCGTGAACATGTAGGCAGCCGTGTCCGGTCCGTTTACCAACACGCCACCACGCACTTGAAATAAAACGAATTCTTAAGGATTTTATCGCGAATTTAATTTAATCAGGACTGAGTCCTGACTGAGTCCGCCCCGTGACCACGAAAACTTTTTTTTTTTACACTGGCACGGCATAATGACTGCACTGCACCTGATGGTAAGCGCAAATGCCGTCCAGACAGAGTATCGAATGGCATCTGACGACGGTCGCATGCCATTCGACACAATTATGCCGGCCTGCTGAGATGCTTCTTCACACTACACCAGGATTTAAGGACCCAGGATTATAAGAAGGAGGGAACACGTGTGACGGCAAACAATTCCACAGCTTGACAGTGCGGCACAAAAAGAATTTGCGAACTTTTTGGTTCGCGCCGAGATGGTTTGGACCATCAAGCTGTGGCTTCGCAAGCCAGCACGCGTGGTTCTATTAAGAAACTGTAAAGTGATCGAAACGTCGGGAAATAAAAAAATGTAAAAAGTTTAATTAAATTCGCGATAAAATCTGTAAGAAATTGTTTTATTTCAATTGTAAAGTATTTTTGCAAACAGACATCGTACAATGGAACTCTACAAGCAAGTTTAATAGGCCCAAAGAAGAACTGGCGAGATGAATGTTCGTCAGTAACATTATTTTGAAGGAACGCCTAACTTCCTATGATCTATGAAATTCCTCTACAGTATAATGACAATTAAGGAAGCAATGTATGGTAGATGTAGAAACACCAGAAATGAGAATGTGATATCAGAGCTGCGAGCCGTGTGGTTTGCGCTCACGAGCACCGTCTTTACAGTCAAAATTAAAATAAAAGACAAATATCAAATTTAAAAATATTTATTGTTTAACATGCAAAAAAATCGTTATACCAGAAACTCGCCGAACAGAAAGTTCTATAAAATCAACTCCTAATAGGTCTGCCATGAGGACCAGCCACCTGGACGTCCCTGTCCTTGCTGAGCTTGAGATGCCGCTGAGTTGGCCGCAGAAGCAGCGAGGTCGAAGGCGGTGAGAGGAGCTCCCAAGATGGTGCGACTTGCGGCGACAGCGACGTTGACTCCGGGCTGGCTCGCCAGGTCCCTGGCAACGCGTTCGTGTTCGCTCGGCTGAGGAGCAGCCATCGCCGCGGCAATCACAAGGCACAACACCACAAACGATTTCATGTCGACTGGTCTGTTGTAATCTCAAAGATAGATGAACTCTTAACGATGATCTTCCACGATTGATGTCTGAGTTTGGATCGTCTCGCTATTTATACATATACAAAGGCTAAAGTTTATTTGTTTTATAACAAAAGCAAACACTACAAATACCAACATAATTAATGGCGGAAAACATATTTTAGTGATTTATGTAAAGTGATTTTTTACTTTCAATACAATCGAACGTCTGTGATTTGTATGGTTAGTTCGGTATCTTCACGTAACCACAAGGATAATAACCTTTTAATTCAACACGAGATAATCGCAGAAACAAGTTCAAAGACTCATTACGCAAAATAATACGAAAAATATTTATATGGAGAGTATTTTCTTTCCCTCTTTGTTTCCAACAGCAGAGGTTCTCCTGGTATTAACCAGGTTACCCGCGTTTCGCCTTGTTTGTTCCCACGATGTGATAGGGGGCGAGCCTATCGCCTTATCGGGCACAAACTCTTGACTCCGGACTGATAAATAATAGAAAAATCCAATATCATGTTGCCCGACCCGGGACTCGAACCCGAGACCTGAGCATTGTAACCGTACCGAAGTACAACTACGCCACCGAGACGGTTTTAATTTCATTTTATATTTATTTTAAAATCTCATAAAATATGGTTTCCAAATGTGGTTGGAATCCGCGTAATGTTCATAAACATTGCATGACCAAAATTGTCTCAGTTCTTAAAACAAAATATTATTTAACATTGACATAGTGAATGGTGCAATATTTCATAACGTATTCGTTGAAAGAAAATATTTACCGTTTCCCATTAACATATAGACAGCATCCACGCCGTATCCATTCAAATGTAATAAACAAAATTAGTAACGTGGACGGACCAGACTCGGCTGCCTACATGTTCACGGTGGTCGCGGGTTCAAATCCCAGGGCAAACTTCTGACTTTTCGGAGTTATGTGTATATTGATAGTCAATCACAACGCACTTTAAGGGTGAAGAAAAACATCGTGAGGAAAACTGCATACCGTAGCGATTTAAAAAAAATCTGCGGCATGTAAGTCCGCCAACCCGCACTAGGCCAGTGTGGTAGACTATATGGCCTAACCACTCTCACTCAATTCTCTCGATTGTAGAGTAGGCCCGTGCCCAGCATTGGGACGTATATGGGCTGGTAAAAAAAAAAGTAACGTAGTGCTAATCGAAGCATAATTTAATCGATTTAATAGTACGTAGGTACCAAGAACATACAGTTTCTTACTCCCTTCATCATCATATTTATTGTCAGCCATAGTTACGCAATCTTCCTCTATTTAAGTCAGCCTCCCTAAGGATCTCCGCAGCCAGCTGTGGGAAAGGGTCTGCGTCTAGAATCTTCCAACAAACTTTATTAGGCCGTCTTACTTTTCATCAATAATGTTTTCATCAGAAAGAAATAAAACAAATAAGTAGTTTTAAGTACTGAAGTGTTTTATTGATTTTCCATATTTTTTTCTAAATATCAAAAAGGTATAATAACACATTATCATCATCGATATTGTCGTAATAATTAATTAAATAGTTTGTCAAAATCGAGTGATTGGCGAAATACTTTTGTTTAGAATCGGGATGTCTCCAAGAAAGCGGCACTGGCTATTCACACAGGTGGCTGTCCAGTGTTCACACAAGAGTATAAACGCCGCCACTCATAAAGGGTATTGAATAAAGGAGATAAAGATTTGAGAAAGGAAAGTTAAGATGGTTTATTCACGTAGAGAAGGCAGATAAACAATACAGATACACGAGCTGAGTGTGAATGTTAGAATCGGCAAGGATCAATCGGCCCTAGAGAATTTGATGACCATTTCTGACCATGTACCTCTATGGGACACATATTAAGTATGTTAGATATTATGTATTAATCTATAAAATGTTGGAAATAAAAATCACAAACAAAAAGTAATAGGATCCTATTCTACGAACGACTAAAATAGGTTTCAGGACAACAAACACACAAAGAGCGATAATGGTTTGTATTCTTTTACAGCGAATGAATTAATAAGTAACTTCCGTAATTTCAGTCAAGTGCCATAGTTGGCCATCGACTACCTTCGACTAATATTGGCAACCGTTCTGATTGACCTTGCACTGAGTGTGTGCTGCCGGCCCATGTACAATGTTTGTATATATCAACATGGCATTCGCAATTCTACGAAACGAATATTTAATATGAAGGATTTTCCTTGTTGTATTAGGAGTTTACTGAGAAACGATTTGTAGATTTTAAATATTTGCACTTTTAATAAGCTTTACCATAACTTGGAGTTCCGAGAAATATTTTTCCCAAATGTGAATTGAGTAAAGTGCCATCTGTGAAATATATTGAGAACCAAGTATGTAGTAAGAGAACAAATATAACCAACACACCCACAATCAGTGTTGAAGCCTTCGATCGCTTGGTTTTTAACAAAGCACACAGATGGCACTGTTTGGGAAAATGTAGTTTAGTTCAATAATGCAGTCATAAACATGAATATGTTTGTAGACGTAGCATATTTTTAGTGCTCTACAACAGTTTGCTTTAAGTAAAGCCTGTAGTAAGACTGCTTGGGGCCCTGGGCGAGATTGCTATGATCCTAATCTGCAAACAACCCTTACCAAATACAGCAAAACACATCCCTTCACTTTTGGTATCACACAAAGTCGCCACACAGTAATAATATTCTTACGCTAATATGAGCCATATTTACACTCTTTTTAGCTGCAATATCGTGTGAATATAAATTTCAATTATGTCTGCACAAACCTCCTCTACAATCGAGAGTATGAATGAAAGGGGTTAGGCCATATAGTCCACCACGCAGGGCTAGTACGGATTGACGGACTTTACATTCCATAGAAATTCTTTAAAATCTCTACGGTATGCAGGTTTCTCACAATGATTTTCTTTCATCGTTATAGTGCGTGGTGATTGACTATCAATACAACTTAGCTCCGAAAATTCAAAGGTGTGGCCTGGGATTTGAACCCGCGACCACCGTGAACATGTTGGCAGTTGCGTCTGGTCCGTTACCAACAGGCCACCACACACCTAATTCTAATTAAGTAGGTATAAAGGACCCTGATTTATTTGATAAATTCACGTTTCTTAAATCTCCAAGTTATACTCTAAAACTTCATTCTCATCTGTTGAAATGTGCTTTGATGGTTTGAAATTCCAGCGTCAGGTACGAATATATGCTTTCAATATATTTACATTTAAATACAGTCATATATATACATAAAGTAAGCGATCTAATGTACTATGCTGTTGGTGTACCATTTTAAATACATAAATAAATATCTTATTAGAAAAATATACATTTTTCAAATCCTTTTATTTAAAATATTTAGTTTTACCTTGTGATTTTCTGTTTGAATCATAGGTATCCCAATAAGGACGGATGAATAATATTTTAAGAAACATGTTAAGAATTAATTGAAGTCAGTGCACGCAATAGTGTTGAACGCAGTTGCCCCTGGAGTCCTTGACAAGAACCTTAGGGAAGCCCAGCGGTACGCGAGTCATACAATCCACCGAAAGTGGGTCAACGAATTTATTTGCACAGAAAAACTATGAGTCGCCACGATATATTTTTGTTATAAATATATTTATATTTGCCCTATGAAAAAAGTTAACTGCAGCTTGAGTGAAAGTGTAATCACCGAAGTTTAAAATTTTCAATGATATATTTATGTATAAAAGTTTAGAAGGTTTCTTTTTTCGCCGTAGATTTACGAGTTAAATAATTCTATTTGTAAAATACATTCATCGAATGTAACAGGCGTTTCGCAACTGGTGTAATACTCGTAAGATCTATGACGTAAATTAACCTGATTGATTATCATAACATAGTATAAAACAAAATCGCTTTACGCTGTCTGTCTGTCCCTATGAATGCCTAGATCGAGTTTAATACTTAATTAATATATCACCAAACAGTGACTAAGGTACAGTTTTTTCGGTTTCATAATCACCCAGACCCGAAACAAGTATTTGTATATCATACAAACATTCTTCTCAACGCGAGAACTGAACCCGCAGCCGCATTTTTCACGGCTGTCGTTTAACCAATTGTGCCTCGCAGTCTCTCAATTTAATATTAGTCATCGTAAATAATAAATTAAAATCTTTCATGAACATGTTACACTATTCACACTTAAGTGTGAAAGTATTAAATCTATCTTTTTTGATATTTTATTATTTGTTAAAAAAAGCAAAAATAAGTTTTAAAACTGTCTGCTCCACAGATTTCCTTATTCTATGAATAAAATTTTCGACGGCCTCTAAGCGATGCAACACGTGCAATCAGGAAAACCCCAACCTCGCGTTGCTACATTAGTTCCCAGTAATTTGACAAAATACTCGTATACCAATATCCATTTTCAAATAACCAATGTTTATTTACATACGATTTTGTCACTGTTACTGCAACAAGCTGCTTTGACACAGAAAGGAAAATATCATATTGTGACTCTATGACTAATTGTGAACTTTATTCGGTTATGATGACTATTTACATTATCTCGTCTGTATCAATAGGCTTTTAATTTTATGTCAAATCTTATATTTTTGATAATTATGACTTGTAGATACATTTAAATACAATAAACAAACAAATGTTAATTATGTAATTACTTTACAACAAATGTTATTACCGCTAATAATCCACGCGACACGCGCACTTATGCAATCTCAAAAACATCAGTTTACGTAAAAAGCGTAATTTTAAACTCAATTATAAATAAATGCTTTTGAGAGCGTGTGGGCAGACGCTGACGCATCGAGTCTGAGCGCATCTTATGTAATCTCCTGAGCCAATTCTCAGCGCAGATGCTACAAAAAATGTAAACAGTAGACCTCGTACGCGATCTTTTGGCGCCCGAATGCGTTGTGATCAATATAATAAAATTATTTTGTGCTTTTCACAATTTATTACATTGGACATGTCAATATTATTCCATTACGAATATAAATGTTTGTTATTTACATTATGAAAACATGTCTCAACAATGTGTTTAATCGATTTTTTTTAATTTTTGTTTATTTGTAGTTCCGGATTTCGCCACAAGCCAATAGAAGATAGATGACTTATTTGTAGGCGACTATCAATGTCATGTCTCAAATGGGACGCGCATAGCTATTGGAAGGCTACTAACGAGGAGCGCGTACTAAAATGTATCAAAATTTGAGTTCGATGCACTTTCGATGAACTTGCCGAACGATGCTCCGTCATAAGCTTAAGCAATCCATTTTAATATCCGGAAGCGAGGCGGATAGATTGCTCAGATGACTGGCGCTATTTTATACATCGGGAATCTACCGCAATTCGTGTCGTAATTTACACAATAATCAAATCGAAACCTGATATATATTACACGTCAAATAATAACACTACCTAAGATTCGTTTTAAACAAATATTCGATAATATATATAAAGTAGTGTTCTTATGGCATGGACATTATCACGATACGATTGAAGTGAAAATTTACGCACTTGCGATTTTATCTACACAGGAAAGACTACGATTACGGAACTAAGACTAGAAGACATCATAATAAAGTATAAACTGGGTATACTGCGTATTTACTAACAAAGTACACGCAAGTTCATTCAATCAAGGAATGAAGTCATAGAAATGGTTCAGCGAACTGTTGCGCAAGTGGTACCGTCAGCTGTCCGCGACGTACATTGCACGCCGGGCCCAGGTCCGGCTCGCGCACGCTGGAAAGCCCCTCTTGTGCAAGCTCCAACGGCGCATGCAATCATAAAAATGGATCCTGGTTATTACTAAACAATATGCAATAAACATTATTTTTAAGGTCAAGTTTATTTCCAAAAAAACTATTAACTAACAATTCTTCGATATTTATGAATAAATATTAATGATTTTTTATGAAATAACGGAAATTGACAGCATTGCAAATAAATTAAAATCAGTTTAATTACAAAATGTACTAACGAACCAACAATAGCAGAAATGACGCGCGTTGAAATCTTTTATACTGAAGTGAAAATAGTACTTGTGTGTGAATTTGCTTGTTTATAATGACGCCTGATTTGTATCTCACGAAAGCATCCACGCTGAGGACCAACTGCTGAGCACGCCATGATGTTTACTTTCATGTTATTTATAATAATAAATGCAAATTTAGAAAATATTGTTGTGTAGAGCCAGATAAGGATAGTTATGTCATGCGAGGTTAAAATCTCAACAGTAAAATGTTTCTTTAGGCCTGTATTTTTTTGTTCCATGAAGTCATAAGGGTATATCAACCAAAATACATATCAATATACAGTGAATCTTGATTTAGTGGGACCTGGACCAGTGAGAAACCTCCATAAATGGAACTCATGCATTAATTTTATAATTATATCAACAAAGAAGACTGATGATGTTAATTATTCAGAAATATAATATCGCCCTATTAAACGGCTACCTTCTATAGATAAACAATACGTTTTAACTACAGCTACAATATTAAAGAAGTCTACATTTCATTTTATAACAGCGTTAAAAACATAAATAAAATTGAATAAACAAATACAAACTGGCTACAAATCAAGTATCCTGACTATAAAAGCTAAGGCAATGAAATGAAAGGGCGGATATTTTCATACGTAATAACTTGTTGAACTTGCTTCAAAACCCCACTTACTAGTACTATAAATGCAAATTCTCTTCGTCCATTAGCTATTCATCTACGATTATACTACGAATAGACTCCATTGATATCAGCACATACATAAATCGAAGACCAACATAAGACGACAATCCTAGATTAAATATGGGATTGAATCCGTGAATTGAAAGCATCGCTGTCGCGTTTCGTTTGGTCAGTGAGATTATCAGATGCCTAATTATTATACCCTTTTCCTTTTCCCATCCTTTTTCCTCCCCGCTCCTCTCCCAATGGCAAATGGCAACCGGCATGGCAACACATCCATGATCCAGCGTTGTGGATGTTCATGGACGGCAGTGATCACATACCATCAGGTGACCTGTTTGCTCGTTTGCCGGACAAAACATTTCACCCATGTATTAAGTCAGTCAAAAAGTTAGTCAATTACAATCAAATTCTAAATGCAGTTCTTCTGTCATGAAGAGAAAGAAGAAGAAACTTTATAACAGCGTCGCTAGGGCAGAGGGCTTTTTTAACGCTGTAGGCAGACGAGCATACTGCCCGCCTGATGGTCAGCGGTCACCGACTTGAACTTTCGCAATGCCATGAGAACAGAACAGCTAAGTCGGTGGCTAGGTATTATTAAAATAGGTCACTGCGTATGATATTCATCCTGTGTGGATCAAGCTTCTATGTACAGTTTTTTTAGCCTTATTTAAAAATAAAAGGTTTAAATAGGTATTAAAAAAGGTTGATTTGTTCAATCCCTGTACAGACAAAATATGTTCGTTTAATCAACGAATACAATGTTTGCTTCATATCTAGGTGCCGACTGTCGTGGAAAAAAAAATATTCATCTTTTTATAAAAAGGCGTCAAATCCAAATACTAATATAGCTAGTACATTTACAATCACGCAGTCATATATAAAATATTTACTACTAACGTTACAGCAGGTTGCAGTAAATAAAATACTGTGCCACGATCGACTATTACCAATCATGTTATTTTCTTCAATAACATGTTTTAGAACTCCACTCCATTTCAGTGTATTGACGACATTTGGAAAGTGTTTCACTTGTCGAATAAGGCAGAAGTGTGCAAACAAACAGTGGGCGACAACTATGTACATCTTATTAGATAATGCTAACTTCGCAATATTTAAGAGGTTAATACTATAAAATTAGCAAATTTATCTAATGCAACATTCATTTGAGACCTAGAATAGCATTGGAGCAGTGTGACAAAACTATAAGAACTTTGAGAATATTGTAATTCACATAATA
Source organism: Theretra japonica (assembly GCA_033459515.1). Taxonomy (NCBI): domain Eukaryota; kingdom Metazoa; phylum Arthropoda; class Insecta; order Lepidoptera; family Sphingidae; genus Theretra; species Theretra japonica. Next base: position 6,917,000 of record CM065937.1, read on the forward strand.
CAATCAGATATTAAAGCTTCACAACGAACAGCCAAACTGGGGAAAACTTTGATTAAGAAATAAATTAATGTGTTCGCCGTGGTAATAGAGTACTCGTATATGAGATATAGACGTATAAAATTTCGGCACGTTAATATAATATTATTATGTATAATATTTATTTATTACAAGTAACAATGACTCATACTTAAAATGCAGGTTATACAAAAATATAATGACTACCGGATGCCGATATCAGCTTAGAGCTTTATTTTGTCACAAATCACAAAATACCGTTGATTTTCAAAGACTTTTTTTTTTAATTTTCTCAAAGATTTTCATAAAAATATTTAACACAAGGCTCTTACTAGATGAAATTCGAAATTTAATTCGGATTAAAATGAAGTTCGGGCATTTATTTAGGTGTGCTGCGCCGGAACAAAAGACCGGAACTTTGTACAGTTCTAACTCTCTCCCAAAGGGTCGGAAATAGAGCATAACTAATTCCTTGTAAGAAAGATATAAACAATATAGGTAGATAGGTATTTAAAGAAACTACATGCATATATAAGCATCACGCCTTTATCCCACAATGGGTAGGCAGAGGTGCTACCAGGACACCCACGTTTCGCCTTGTGTGTTCCGTCCCACGATATGATAGGGGGCGGGCCTATCGCCACATCAGGCATAAATTCTTAAGACCGGGCTTATAATAAATTAATAGAACAATCCAATATCACTTTGCCCGACCCAGGATTCGAAACCGAGACCGCAGCTTTGTTATCGTACCGTAGTACAACTACGCTATCGAGACAGTTAAAGAAACTAAATTACAGAAATGTCCGGTTGGTTGTTATCGTTAAGTCACAATTGCCAATCCTCCGGGACTCAGGAATTACAGTTTGTATGTATTTTGTTCATATTTTTTTTAATGCTGATGCGATAAATTCACGGTAAGTGGACTGCAGTTCATAGAATATCCATCGATCAGAGACTGTCATATTTTGACTTTTTTCTCTACACAATTAGATGCACTATGTTGGTGGATACTTTTTGCCATCTTGCTTAAATCCAGATACATAGCACCCCAAATGCTACACAGTTGCATGGATCACTGTGACAAGTTCTCCACCATTATGGCACTACGGGAATATCCTACCACTACCACTTACCTCTTCTCTGTAAAACATAAATGGCCTAATTAATAAACTCGTATGAGCGAAGGATTAACTTTACTCCAATGCTTTAGAATTGAGATTATTTTGACTATAATATCTCGCTATTCAAAATAATCGAGTCAATTCTAAAGCCTTGGTCTGAAGTTAATCCTTTGCTCATCTGAGTTTATTAATAAGGCCCCTAAGGTTTAGGGTGTGGCGTATCTCTTCACTGATTTACATTGATAAAGTACTTATCAATCTAAATTAATAATTGGATTATAATAAATATATAGCCATAGAACAGCTTGTACTAATCAATTCCATTGTCAAAAATGTCACACGGAAAGTGCATCTCGATATTTGATGCAGATACATTCGTAAGCACATTGTTTCGTTAAGCTGTTACATGTTCCATAAATATTTATCGTCTATGATGAACCAGCAACAATGTAGATCCGCAAAGACGACCTCAATAAACCCATATTGCCAAACTTCTACTCGGAACATACGTGAATGAGACAGACAAGGGTTGATCAATGAGATCGACAGACGTCATACCCTTCACCACGTCATCAAACGACACACATTCTCGACCATGATGTGAGCGTTTTTAAACAACAACCTCAAGAAAAAACGTTCGCGGTAGAAGTTTGGGGACTACGTCTTACAAAATCGCCGTGCGTGCATCTTCGTGCTAGTCGAAGTATAAAGCGTCGTGGTGGTAAAATGGAAGGCATTCGAACGCAAACAGTGCGCCGGTGAAGTTGTGAAAATTTAAACCATTCAGTATTGGTGATAAACAACAAGTGCTAATCGGAAGTAAGTCCTTATTGAGTGCATATTATAGATCACTAGAACAAGATTAATTATTTGTTTACCTATTTTGAAAACATTCCAATTAAAGTTAAAAACAATTTAAAAACCGGTTTCAATTTCAATTATACTAAAAAACTGAGTAAATAAATTTTAATATGAAAATAATCATTTATGACGTAATAGAAAAATATAACTTAAAAATAATTGCAATTGCGCGTCTTTATTTTTTATTTATTTATCTGTAACAACATAAAATAAACAAGGTTTAAAAAGTAACTTGCCCACACCAATTTTTTTTAAACTTATATACATATTCACATACTTGACATGAATTATTGATTAAAGTAATCAATAAAAAATGTTACATAGTTTTGTTATATCATTTAATTCGGACTATTAACATACTTTGCTTTAGACAAGTTAAAAGCATCAGATATTTTTAAAATATGATAAATATAATTGGCAACAGCTCGTTGGGTTTTCAAGATATTAAACGATCCTCACGAATGCGTAAAAGCTTTCACTTTCCATCCCGCGTTTAAGTGGCATGTCCGATTTCATAAGGATAGAAACTACATATTTAATGGAAAGATAATTATAACAATAGCTTTTTTTACTTACCTTCCAAAACAATGTTTTTGATTTATAATGTGACATCATCAATTGAATTCAAAGCTTGTATATGTAGAACGCAAAGACAATTAAACCTCAAAAGTAAAAGGAAACTTGCATTGAAATTAAAATGCTTTCTCATCATTTCTGCATTTTGCATCTCGGTTTCCATCTAGCAAAACAATAAACAATAGGAGAAATTTACATATCTAGTCAACGCGTACCACATAAGTCGGCTTATGCCGTAACGTGTTGCATAAAGTGGACAAGATAGAAGCATTTTGGACGTTGCGTAACTCTGTTACCGCCAAGTGTTACACGAAATATGACGCATCGAAGACGCAACATGCCTGCCAATCGATTTCTGTTCCGCTTTTTGGGGCATCGTGACAATGACACCGATTCCGGACTTTCTTTCATAACATAAACAATAGATGACCTCAACGGCGTAACACAAATATATGGTGATCCTCCTTTTGTTAACTACGCCTGTTGACAACATTTACCACAACACAAATAACAAATAATAAATCTATTCGAACTAATTAAATTTATTTGTATACACACCAGCAATATGAATGTACATACATATAATGAGCAAGAACATACTGTGAGAGCGCTTTCGCGAGCCCACGCCTAATGCCAGCGGAGCCGTAACAGTACACTGACTTTATAGTAGATTATATAACCTGCGACTGTCCGCGAAAGTAAAAGTGATTCTCCGTCAACTCAGGTTTCGAAACAATAAGGATCGAGTAACACCACTCGTTATTTGAGTACTTATTCCATAATCTTATTTTTCAGATCATGCGGTGGTCAACAAAAAATTTATTTCTGCTACCGTTAGTGATAGCTGCTGCTACAGCAGAATGGTCTTGGAGCGCAGATTCCAAAGTTACTTCGCCGGATCAGACCAAAGATACACCTGAATTATTACAAGATGAACAGCTGCCTGAATCACAAGGAAACCCGGCGCCCAATAATACCGTACTCGATGATATTGTTGACGAACTTGTAAGCAGGAAACAGGGAAGAAGTCTGGGAGGTTTTGACGGTGTCGACGACGTGTACAGCGATCCCACGATCAAGGATGCCTTGGACGCTGGAGATGATGCTGAAGCAAGAAACTTAATCAAAGGGCGCCTGTGCACTTTGGGACTTATTCAAGTAAGTAAAAACGAATAGTTACTTAAATTCAATTTATAAAATGACAGTGTTCGTATAATTAACATTATCCCTTAATTATTACAGTGCGAAGACGATGAAACCCAAGAAAAACGTACTTATGTGTCACCTGATGACCTAATATACGCTCAACCTGTCGATATCAAACCTATAGGCAAACCAGTTGCATCAATTCCGATTCGCGGACCTCCTAGAGCTTACGGACCACCTAAGCCAATGCTCTATCCACCGCGTCCTCAGAAAATACCTCCAAAACGCGTAGGATACGGGGGCCCACCTCGACCAGGATTTTCTGACAAATACAGTGTGTCGGGAAATAATTTCCATTATTCCCAAAGCAGCGGAGTCTATGGGGGAGGCGATGTAAATTACGTCACTAAACCTCCTACTTATGCCGTAGATTCGCCTTACGCGTTTGATAACTCTAAACCTTCCTACAATAGAGGACCATCCACCAGCCATACTTCTAATACTAAAACTGAAAATATTGTGCAGCAACATGTACATCATCATTACGTGCATGGTGACGCCGAGAAGGACCCTAAGGTTGTCATCAAGCCAGTTGTCATTCCCGTAGGATCAGTAGGACATTTGTCATCCCAAACTCAACAATTCCAACAATCCAGCGACATAATAACGGGTGGAGGAGCCGATTTCAGTAGCTCTGGTGGATTCAAGCCGATGTCCGGAGGCTTTATTGAAAATAAACCAGTTTATGAAGGTGAAACAATTTACGGTTCCCAATATGGTTATAAAAACGTAAATAAGGGAAGTTCTAACATTTTGACACAAGGTTTACCAAATCAATACACCAATAATGCCTTCGAAGATCAAAAATATGGTAACAGTTTAGGATCGTATGCCTCAAATAGTCACGATTTTTACAAAAAAGAATTGAATGTTGGATCTGCCAATAATTTATATAATCAAGGACCAGCCACATTCGGACAAAGCAATGGATATCAAGGATCAGCTACGATTGGCCAAAGTAACGCATATCAGGGATCAGCCACATTCGGTCAAAATAATGCATATCAAGGAAATTACCATGAGGGTAAAGCTCAAGGATTCGAATGCGTTTGCGTTAACTTTGACCAATGTCCTAGTCAGGAAATCATTGACCGCAAAGACTTTGAACTACAATTGGCTATTGACCCGCGTAACAAAGGCACTGAAATTGTAGCGCTCACGGAAGAACAAATAAATAACATAACTAATACTGACGCGGACGTGAAACAAAACTCCACAGAATCTGCAGTTAAAAATGTTCAAAAACGCGAAGTAAACGAAGAAAAACCAGAAGAAGCAGCTAAAGAAATCGAACCTGTAAGTATACATTTTATTTTCGTTTTCAGTAACAATTGCTTAAATTACACTGACTCGAACAATACAATAACATAAATATAGAACAATCCATTCCTCTCATCTCATTATCACTCTGGTTTCCTTGTCATTGATTTACCACAAAACTGGGGTAAAACTGTTACATTCGGACGAAAAAATCTGTTATTGAAACATAAGGTCCAAATGTAGCAGTCCACGAAAGACGAACTAAACAATGGGCACTGACATACATGTAAGGCTAACCATACTTTTATTTCATTTAATGATATAAGTAAATGTCACTGCAGCGCGTATTCGGATTGCCCGGCCACGGCGGTAATGGCATCAATACCAACAAAAAAGTGGAGCCCACGTTTGGTGTCTCTTTTGGGTTGCCCCAGCCATCCCATGGATATCCCATTAATCCCTTTGGTCCCCACCCAGCGTACAATCCTTACGGACCCGCACTTAATAGCGGTGGTCTTAATTTAGGTTTATTTTCTGTCAATCCTTTACTAGCCGTTCAAGTGAGTAAAAATGATTATGGTGAAAAAGTTGTTAAGCCTTTGGTGAATTTCCACGTCACACCAAACGAACATGTTGTTAATAGGATAGGAGAATTGTTTCATGAGAAAAAACACTATCTCCTTAATAAACACGAACATTATCATCACCATAATTTGCACCACAATCCATATACTCACCACCAATACCCCCATCCCCCACATTATCCACCCACCCATCACTTTAGTTCTGTTTATTCTCCACAATATGGACATTATGGAATAACCGGACACTACAAGTCACGTCCAGAAGTCCCTCAGCAATCCTTAACTAATAATGAGGACTATTATGACGACGATGACGTTGATGATCATTATAATGGAAATAGTGAGTATTATACTCCTAGCCACAATGAGAACTACTTTCCCGGCTATGAAAGATCGGCAAACTTTAGTATAAATAACGATGAAAATAGTTATGCTAATCGCTATGCATACTCCCGTTCCCTTACCGTTACTCCAAAACCTGATGGGGCAAACCGCGGAGGCCAAACATTTAGATTCCCTGACAACCGAAAGAAGAGGGAAATCAATGTAGAGGAACCTAGTGAAATGGTAGAAGAGGTAATTGGTTTCTTTAAGTCGACCACTCTCATCGTTTCCGTAGCCTACAATAGCATCTAATAAATTAATTATTCTTTTCAGCGTCAAGGTTACTTTGGCCGTCCACCTGTCCAACAATGCAGATCGAATCAGGTGTGTTGCCGACGTCCACTGAGACCACAAGCTGGTAATCGTGGTCAATGTGGAATTAGACATTCCCAAGGAATCAATGGCAGAGTTAAGACTCCTGCATACGTTGATGGCGAGAGCGAGTTTGGAGAGTATCCATGGCAAGCGGCTATACTGAAGAAAGACCCCAAAGAATCTGTATATGTGTGCGGAGGAACACTCATCGATGGCCTTCATATCATGACTGCAGCTCATTGCATCAAATCGTAAGTTTCACCTCTAATTAGTAATTTTTTACACTAGGGTTAATCAACAAAAGATCCCATAATGGAATCTTCCTTAATATTGACCGAATATTTATGCGTTCTTTGTCATTCCAGATACAAATCATTTGATTTGAGAGTACGTCTTGGTGAATGGGACGTTAACCGCGATGTCGAATTTTATCCATACATTGAAAGAGATGTTGTATCGGTGCACATTCATCCAAACTTCTATTCCGGAACACTAGACAACGATATCGCTATTCTAAAATTGGATCATCCCGTTGAGTGGACCAAATACCCCCACATCAGCCCTGCTTGCTTGCCCGACAAGTACACTGATTACGCAGGCCAGAGGTGTTGGACTACCGGATGGGGCAAAGATGCGTTCGGAGATTACGGAAAGTACCAAAATATCTTAAAGGAGGTCGATGTTCCCGTTCTTGGTCGCGGACAGTGTCAACAACAATTAAGACAAACAAGACTGGGTTACAACTATGAGCTTGGTCCTGGTTTCCTGTGCGCTGGTGGTGAGGAAGGAAAAGATGCCTGCAAAGGTGACGGTGGCGGCCCCCTGGTATGCGAACGCGGTGGAACCTGGCAGCTGGTCGGCGTAGTATCCTGGGGAATTGGTTGCGGTCAAGTGGGAGTGCCTGGCGTGTACGTCAAGGTTGCACACTACCTGGACTGGATCTCCCAGATAACTGGAAAATTCTCAAATTACAATTAATTTGAAACCTTTGTTGATGTAAAAGTGTAAACATCAACTAATGAATACTGAGAAATGATATTTATTATTAGGTATTCTACGTATTTAATTATGTAATTTATTGTAACTTTGGACAGAAATCCAGAGTATCAGAGTAATTGCTTTATGCAGATTTAGTATTAAATAAAGATAAACATTTCGTATTAAATTTATACATCAAAATAATATTCGTTTTATTTTAGCACTCCTGATATATTAACCATATGTATTCTAACATTACAATATATTATGTATCTAACGTAACCTAAAATAACAATCAAGGCCTGCCTTAAAGCGACTACAATCGATACCTAGTTGAAAACTCGGGTCAGAATATTCACGAATGTTTCTATAATGGATGGATAATATGGATAATTCATAGTTGTTTCCTGTCTACGGGATCATTTTGTGCCAAGCATAGCTAAATTACACCTACATAAAAACGACGCCAATACTGCATTACACTATTTATTTCAGTTGAAGCAAAAGAAGTTTTTAAAGCATCGTCTACCTACTTACAACATGCAACTTTGTAATAAAATAAATGAATCGTCAATGTCACTTTCGTACGGAAACTTGAAACGACTACAAACATTATCTATTTAATTTTTAAAATACAATAATATTATAAAATGGCAGGAAAATCAACCGATCGTAAGGGGAAGGGTAAAGAAGTGAAATCGGCAACAAACGAGCTGGCGGACACCTTGGCAACGTTCACATTGCCAGACAGTCTTCCATGCTCCGAAGTAGAATTCCCTGTGCTTATTAAAAAAGCTGCGAAGGTGAGCTGGCAAAAGATTCTTGAAGAAAGCAACCAAAACATGTTAGAAATTGAAAAATACAGAGAGAGCAAGAAAGAAACAATTCCGAAAGCGCCTTTCCTTAGTAAGAAAACCTTAGACTTTAATCAAATTCAATTCCATCCATCCAAATTCAATTAATGTTGTTTAACTATACTTAAAGTATATAGTTATAAAGGATTTGCTTGGTGTCTAATAGTAGTGATTTATTTATTTATTGTATAAGGTTCTCCAACAGTATTAGTATACATCGTACAACTAATACCATTCTTGGCTACTGTTACATTCGTCATTCTGATGTATATACCACCTAAAGGATACACTTTAAATAAATATACACACACGTAAACAAAAACATGGAAAAATGATAAAGAATTTAAAAAATTAGAAAAACATAGGTATCAAGGTCTACTACTACATAAAAGGAGTAATTAACGAAAGAACAATAAATCTAACTAAACAATAAAATTTAACTTCTTGCCATTTTTATTTATAAAATTAACAATTAGATATTAAATTAAATTTTAAAAAATTGGGAATAGTTCTAATGTGAAATGTTGTGATCAAAGTGTTGTATCAATCTTTGCCTAAACGTTTTGTATGGGTCAGAAAATATCGAAGATATTATCAGAAAATGTCGAAGTTACTATCGGATTTGCAAAGAGAATTATATACACATTCTAAAGACTGATGAGTGACGAACAAGATTGGTTATAGATGATGCATGACAAAATATATTAGTGATTGGATATCTAGGAGTCTTCGCAGGCACAGCAATATTAATTTTAGATAATTATGAACAGTCTTCACACTATGAGACGATAATTTCATGTAAAAATAAAACATCGTGACAATATCTGCGTTGACGAAGTGCCGTTTTATTGAAAAAGGCCAAACACTAGCTATAAATAAGGACATCGGTGGGTTATCCCTGGGGTGGTGAAAGCTAGTGAGCGTGTAAAAGACCGTGGTACTGTTTCAATTCTTTGTGAATGAGCTGTGTACATGGGATTCCGGACAACACTAGCGTATTCCAATATACTACGAGCTATCGAATTAAATAAGCAAAATTTTTTGGATATTTGTTTGAAATCTTTGATGCCTACTGCGTTTTATAAATCCTGAAATGTTGGTAGATTGTTTAACTATTGAGTCAATATGCATCGTGAATTTAAGGTTACAGTCTAAAATAATGCCGAGGTCTTTTATTTCACTGACTTCACGTAATATACAGACGGTAAATGAAAAATCTTCGCTCCTTTCAGGCCATTAAATACAATCTAAGGCCACTCGCTAAAACTATCCCAAAAATAACTTACAAATTATATTTCAGGAACAGAAGGCGATTACATAAAAAATGAGGTTTTTGTACACCTTATCCCAGCACTGGAAGAAACCCTTAATAAGGCTAAAATATGGGAAGCTCTCGTTCTACAAAAATGCTTCTTCAATGGTGTTGATCACATCGCCCAGGTTACATAACATAATATAAACCCATATGGAATATAAAAAACTATTTAAAAATATACTTAACTATTGTAACCATTTTAGCTGTTATGGAATAACAATCCACGCTATCCCGAACGGAAACTTAGAGACATGCATATTTTTAATATGCCTTGGGTACGTCGCCATCTTCAATTAAGGTAAGAGCAAGTAGGTGTTAATAAGAATAAATATTGGAGACGACCTTTTGAGCATAATAAACCGTCTCCACCATACTCAATCCAACTATTTTTTTTAAATAACTCATGAATTTAAATTTATTTTCTCGACCTCTAAGACTGCTTAGGAATGTCTTCTGACTGAGCAAGAATTTCTGCTCGCACATTTGGACAGTTCCAAAAGTTCCTTTACCTTTCAAATTCTCTGACAGACTGCATGGACATGTCATCAGCATTGATCCGCTATGGTAACGTATCCTACATAGTACATCATTTATGTCTTCGCTTAGCGTATTTAATTTTCTCATCACAGGTCAGAGGAATTGTTCACTACCGTTTAAAGTTTTTTACCCCACCTATACCTTTATTTTTATTGCCTTAACATCTTAAAACCTTTTTAAGAAGCCCGGCACAGCAACTATAATGCTTTCTCTTTCATCAAACAATAATATTGTCTTAGCCGTGCGGCACTGCGCTTGCCTTACGCACAGCTAATACTGTATTTGGTTATTTAAATAAAATATTTCAGACCAAGGCCTTATTATCCGAAGTCTTGGCTGTGGCCTGAAAACTATGCGGCTACGTTGATACAAAAGACTGTACGTCAATACTTCGTACAAAGGGAGGAGGAAGTCCAAGAGATGCGTGACTTCTGGAAGGTAATAATAACACAACATTTACACACAAACCATAGATATAGATACACACCAACGGCTTTATTCATAGATACATTTAAAACCTATTTTACTAATCAAATGTTTTATCTTCTTCGCTCAAACTGAATTCTAGTCTTTCGTAAGGGACAAAACATTGGATAATTAAAAAGGTTTTAAATCTGTTTATGAATAAGGCCGCAAGTGTAAAGAAGTCCTTTATCAGCACCTATTTCAGCGTCGCCATGACATACTGCGATACACTATGTACTTAAGAATTATTACATTTCCTTGGAGATTCCGTTGATTAGTACTCGATTAACGGGACTGAGCGTGTCCCGCGCGGAATATTTAAATAGTATAAAAACTTTAGTATAGTATAAACTAAATAAACTCTTATTTCAGAAACTGGAAATGGAGCGTAATATCCCAGATATGGAAACCAACCCATTTTTGGCGAAAAAGTTTGCATCTGAGCCGAATTTTCGAAAGAAAGAATAAATAAAAATAAATACATATCAACAAATCTATGGTATTTTATTTTTAAATTTATCTACAACTTATAAACAACATAACTAATCATACATCATATATGTTTCCTTTATTCAAGTCGTACCCCTTCATAAAGAGCAGGGCTAATAGGTTTACCGAGTCCCATTGTAAATTCAATGGTTGGTTTCTCATCCCCCACTGCTATCCTCTGGATCCTGTTGGGACTCCGATTGTAACTTAAAGGCATCACCAATTCTTCCAATGGCTAAAATGAAATATAATTTAATATCAGTATACCAGTGAGATATTACTTTTGTTAATAAGACAAGTCCTTAAGAAGTGCTACTCTCTCAGAGCCTCAAAGGAAGTGGGATTGGATATATCAGGGCACTGTCAGTGTTCTCTGTCCACACTGTGCAAATGTTAAAGCCAGACACAAGACAGGTTACCCCAACCAGAATTTTGCCGTCTTCCTGACTAGAAACTTTGGCCTTTATGTTCATTGTGAATAGGAAATAGTACCCAGTGTAACTTGCCATACCTGAGTGGGCAGTTATTTAACATTTCACCTCAACAAATAATATTAATGATCTGTCTGGGACATAAATTTTTTTTTCTACTTTACATGAATTTTTAAAAAAAAAAATATTTGTAAACAAACCAGAATGTCATACAATTCCTTAATACATTAAAATGAGGCTTTCAAACAATTTAAAGTCAATTGATGCTACTCGGGTGTATTATTAGTTTTAGCCATATACACATTGCATTTGGGGAGGTCTATGTTCAGCAGTGGACTTCGTGACTGAAGAGAGAGATGCATTGCACACAATCAAGTACCATGTTTGTGTGTGCAGTCAACATGTTCAAATAGTTTAATTTAAATGTATATGTCTAGTACACTCATGCCACACTTTTGTGATGTTGACTGTTGATAGATGATTATGCAAGTTGTAAAAACATTTATGTCACTATTTGTAATTGTGTAATGTAAATTTAAAATAATTTGTATGATTTATTTATTTAGAGAGACTTCTACTGTGGGTCAGATAGGTCTGTATTATATTTTACAGCTTCCATCGCGTAGTTGGTTAGACACCAGCTGTGAAATGAGAGGCTGCGGGTCAGATCCCCGCACAAACACAAATGTTTGTGAGGGCCACAAATATTTGTGTTGGGTCTAGTTGTTTGTGAGACCGAAAAGTCTCTCGTAGTTTCTGATACCCACGACACAAGACTTAAATTATCTTAATGTGGGGTCAGAACTATGTATGTGACTGTTGGGTGATTTTATTTATTATTATTATTAGGTATTATATTATCTGATCTGCAAACTAAAAGATATATATTATTTTTGGATTTGGAGCTATGTGTATAACCAAACTCTTGATGGTATCAACATAACAAATGTATTTTAGACAACTTACCGCTAAACCTTTCTTTTCGTGATCTTTAACAATAAACTTTTTCATCAATACAGGCATTTCTATCCTATTTGGCAGAATCACATCAGGCTTGTCGTGTACAGTTTTGACTGAATTCACCAATTTTGCTTCTTCATTCTTTGGTACAAGCCGGTAGTCAGGTTTGTATGATGTGCGGTAGATCTCAGTAAGCTGAGGCAACTTCTTGCCTCTAAATGTTTTCTCCACCCATATACGAACTCGGCGTCTCTCCTGGAATATGCATTGATACATTTATTTTAGTTAATTGCAATAAAAACATTAAATAAATAACCCGGTAATTATAAATTCTACATGGGTATCCCAACTCTGCAGACATTTATCACGACCACTTATGCTAACATTTTACATAGAAGAGGAATAATAGATATCATAATTTTACCTCATCGGGGCAAGTTTCCACTTTAACAATTTTCATAAAACTGGGCTCAGGATATCGCTCGAAGACAGATCTAACAATTAGCCGACCTACACCTAAATTCTTCAGGCTCCCTACAATTTCCCATAGTGTTTTCCCTTTAAAATCTGTTGTGCGGCCTACATACTTAATTACTGTAGTAGTCATGTTTTTCTTTTAAAATAAATAAATATTATCTGATTGATTGTAAATTTCTAGGTTAGGACTTTTACTTATTTTATTTTATTCTCCCTTTTCATGGGCAGGCAAAGGGATTCAGACCATACAGCTTTGTATTTGGCTACTTGACTATTTTCTAAAAAGTGTTTTAGAATCTGATATGATTATTCTATACCTCTCGCAATTATACATATATATTTATATATTCAAAGCGTTATTTAAAACGAATAAACATGTTTTTCTTTATGACTAATAAATGTTGCACTAAACGGTAGGTCACGTGTCATTTAAAAAGTGACGTCACGTACATTATACATATTTATATCGCAAACGTTCTCAGCTAGAAGCTTATACTCGTAAATAAGACCAAGCTTTATAGCTTTTGGTAATAAGTGATATAAGTAATCTGTTGTTATAAGCTTCTTAGTTCTCAGTGGCAGGGATGAATGAAGAATATTGTAAATTGTGATATCATACAATGCTCAATAACAGCTCGTTTTATTACTTGCAATTACTGTTAGGTCATGAAAAATTTCCAAACCAATTAATAATTTCAATCGGAAAATATGGAAAAATATCCGGATATTGGTTATTCACTCTTCAAAAAGTATAGCCTCGTTGTTTACACAGATTAGGTTCCTAGCCGTAATCAATGGAACACGGCGCGGCGTCTACCATTTCCTTTCGTTTACACGCGGAAGTTTAAATGCTAATTTAAAATCAAATAAAAATGTAATATTCTTTTTACTAATTTGTTTTTACCTTAGCAACAATTTACTTAATGTTAAAAAAAATTAGTGGAATATCCTGTTGACAAGGCTGTATAGATTTAAACACTTTGCCTTCCCGTTTAAAGGGAGAATAGAGAAAAGATATGGAACAAAACATAACCTAAAAATTTACAACCTGTCAAAATCAATTAGTTATAATTTAATTATTAATTTTAAAAGAAAAACATGACTTCTTCAGTAATTAGGTACGTAGGCCGAACAACAGATTTTAAAGGAAAAACATCATGAGATATTGTAGGGAGCCTCAAGAATTTAGGTGTTGGCCGACTAATTGTTGAATCTGTCTTCGCCCGATACCCTGTACCCAGTTTTAGGAATAATGTTAAAGAGGAAGTTGCCTTGATGAGGTAATATTAACATTTTTATTATCTTTTTAATATGCTATATATTTACAAAGATTGGTTAACCCCTCGATGTCAACAGAATCCACATCTGGCTATTTGTATAGGTGTTTGGTAACAACCTGTCAAGATGTTCCCTAATTTTAATACATAACAAATATATATAATATATGTATATAAGCGAAGCTTGGGACGTCCACCCACTAGGTGGTCCGACATCAGACAGTCGCTGGATGCAGGCTGCCTCCAACAGGTCACTATGGAAATTATTGGAAGAGGTCTATGTTCAGCAGTGGACTTTCTTTGGCTGATGGATTGGATTGGATTGGATATATATTTAACAAAATTACACAAGCAAATGATGATTCTTATAATTTAACATTTGTGTTCTTATTTAAGTGCACCAAAAATCTTCTGTATTTCAGGATAAACAAAAAATCTTCCAGAGACAGTACTTCTTTTAGTCTTACAAACATAGGGTTAGTATATTGATTCCCCCTCAATATCTTCTTTAATTAATATTTTTCTTCAGAGGCATCACCAAAATTGTTCAAGTCCTTGTAGTTCCAATTGTTGATTGAGATTGCCAGATTCCCAATACGCCTTTCCTCTTCCCATCCTTTTTCCTTCCCACACCCATCCCAATTTGATGGGCTGGCAACATATATTTTTTTATTGCCATGAATGGCGAGACAAGCATGCCATTAGCCTGATGGTAAGCAATGTGACTGCTCATAAACAGGTGCAAAAGCAAACAATTACAAAACAATGCTTGACATTCCACTGCGCTCACCATCCTGAGAAATAAGATGTTAAGTCTCATTATATCCAGTAGTTCAAAGTGGAACATAACAGTGCATGAACACTGCTGTTTAGTGACAGAAATAGACATTACGGAGGTACCTATCCAGGTGGCCTTTCACGTATGAGAGACCTAGCGCCATCAATCTATGATCCAAGTATTGTTAATGTTCACGGGCAGCACTTACCATCAGGTGACCTGTTTGCTTGTTTGCTGAATGTATGGAATTTAAAAAACAGTTCTTATATTCACAACATTGCATATAAATTATGATATAATGGATCAAAAATGCACCTAGTGACATTTTTAACACCAGGAAAAAAATTGTATATAACAAGTTCATAAAACAGCTATAATTTTCACTTTATTTATATGTTTTTGTTATATACTTGAAATGAATATCAAAATTATTTGCGTAATAATTATTACGGAACATTACACTAAAATGCATCCAGATTAATGGGCATATTTCACTACTGATTTAAAAATCGCGGTCCCACTCAAATTTAATGTCTACACTCTAATACAGATAACAATGTATAAAAAAGAAACAGGGGCGATGTAGATTATCTATCAAGAACTTAAATATTTAATTTAATAACAAATTTTAAGCGAAGTCACAGGCATAAGGAACTTTAAATTAAAAAAAAACATTGTGCTCTGTCTAAATAATAAATAAATATTGTAAATAGTTACATAAGAGTTTTGAAAACATTTTAGGGGTAGAGGGGAGTGGTGAAATTTTGTATGGAAGTGCCAACTTTTTAAGTAGGTAGTTAATAAAAGTCGTATTTACTTAACATCGATTAATAATGAATTATAGGGATTTAGTACGAAAGAAAAAGTATTTTTATGTTTTGAGTGGGTATTAGAAGCGAAATTGTTGCTAATAAAGTAATCTCAAATAAAGTAAATCGCGCAGACGAAAATTAATAGGTATTAAAATTGAATAGGTATATACATTATAATATCTATTTTAATATTCAAATAAACGCACTTCACACACCATAATTTACAATCCGCTGTCGTACTATGTATTAGCGCGATCGTTTAGATTGAGCAAACGGGGTGTAAGTTTTAACTTTTAATGGACTGCAGAACTAAGCGAGCTGTATTTATTTTGTGCTTTGGAACCAATGCTATTTTTAGGGAACCAGGTTTCTTCACCATTGGTTGTACGAGCAGCAGTCGCGTAGTTAGCCTTCTGTGTTGTTTCCAGCGATGTTTTTAATTCAATTAGTGTGTTATGAAATTGTAATGTACAATATAAATAAATTTATAATATATTTCATGGTAAGTTACTTTAAAAAATTTAAATCACCCTACATCTGGATAGAGAAAACCTCAACGTTCTCAAGTTATGACATGGTTGAGTTGTAGTACTTGAGGCCTCGTTTTATTTTTGTTCTTTTTATCTATGTGTGGATAGTAGACAGGAAGCGCCGCAACAATATCACCCAGGCCGCTCTAGAAATTTCGTCTAGAACGCCAGTGGCAACTTAAACCAGCGCTAACTTTCGAGACAGCGAGATCTTTATTCGATTTCTTAAATTATTTATTAGATAGGAATAATAAAGAAACAACATATTTAAAAACCAACCTTTAGTTTATTTTCAATTTCATATTTTGTTACTTTATGGAATTTATGCAATACAAATGTTGTAAAATATAATTACAATAGTTAACAGGTATTAAATTTTAAATGCAGATGTGATTCATAACAATGTCATGGAAATATCCAATTTAGTTTGACAATTGAATGTGGTCGCCCATAATGCACTATCAAAATGACTAAGACTTCGCCATACCTGCTACTTAGCACAACTCCTATCATCTAAAATTTACTAAATGAAATGAGGGTTTATAATATTAAACTATGGATTTAATCCCAATTAATAATACATACGCCCTAATTAACATTACAGGCAAGTTTTAGGCATTTAGACTATTGACGAGTTCATTAAATTAACAGGTAGTCGTCACTAACAACGCTATAAATAACAATGTTTTCATCTTACCATGTGCCATGACATTGATTTTTACTATGGGGTTTTTTAACAACACAAAATACTAACTTAAGTCACAATTACATTTTTCTCTTTGCTCAATGTTAATCCTAATACGTTGGCTAAATTTGTTTCAAGTTAACAAAAATATCTGTTACACAATCTGGATAATTAAATTAAGCAAATTCAATAATAATTGTCACCTTTGGTGGCGCTATCCGTATACATTTACTAGGTAGGATTATAGTGCACGAGTAAAATGCACATCGAAAGCGTCAAGATTCCCTCCTTTTATGTGATTGGAAAGAACAATTGACTGAAAGCACAGCAAACACGGAGTAGTGCCGTTCACTGGCTTGCTTTCGCATGGCTGTATTGTGATCTAACTATCTTTACTTCCTTTACTAACTGTGCGACTAAACGAGCGGTCATCGGCTATACCACCTGCGCGCACTTATTGACCACAATAAATATTTTCTTAATTCAACGATGACCGTCGCCGTCGCGGGCCCTTGTCACGTACAACATAGAAACAAACGATCATAATTTCCTACAGATTAACTGTACAGCAGTCGCATTCCGTTGGCAAAATTATAAAATAAATAAATAACATTTAGCTACAAATTGCCTATTTACCAACCGGAATGGGCTTCGTGAACACGCGGGTGGCGAATAACAAGTCCATTCTTACAGGGGACCCGGACGCGAGATGCGCCGGGCCACTTTACACTACAACTAAGCGATCGCAGTAAGACAAATATTTACACATCATCGTTGATATTCATGTTAAATAAGGAACTTAAATAATTACAATAATAATTTAAGATAGTCGACATATTACTATTAATAGGAATCAGTCATTCTTTATCCACTGTGATCGATCGATAGCAGACGTCGTCTTCTCATAAAACACGGCCCGGCGCTCGGGCGCGTGTCACATGCGACACTCAACACTCGCGACACTTCCGACACCGCACTCGCGAGGGCTCCGACGCCGTCGTGTCGCCATGCCACCGTGCCACGTGCCACGTGGTGCGCGCCACAGGGCCGCAGGGCCGCGCGGCTGCGGGACAACAGCTCCATCGAGTTTCCCATAGCATACCGCCCGGTTGTTGCTTTTGCTCGAAATCAACACTAAAATAATCCTAGTGGGGCGCGGGGCCCGAGGGTGTGCGACTCGGGGCAGCCGCCCACACGCCGCTTAAGTCGTGTCTCGCCCATATGTCTCGATGCGGACCTCGTCGATTACACTCGCCCATTCCAACGCGTATGAATCCGGATCTTCCAAGTAGTAGGTACGATTTGGCTGTAAAATAATATAACAAATTATTTAATAAATTTTCAAGATCCACAAATAACTTGTAATTAATTAGTTTTAGAGAAATTGGTCTAAAATCTAAATAGTTAATATCTTATAATAACTCACCGTATGCACTAAAAATATTCTAAAGTTTTTGGCTTCGACGCGCAGTTCAGGTGACCATGGAATCTCTCCCTTGAGCACCATGTTGGTGGGATCGACGTAGAAGAGACGTGGGCCCGTTGTGAGCAGTAGCATACGACGTCGTGGGAAAAGACCCTTCCGTTTGTCAACGAGTCCCTGTTTTAAAATTAATTCTCCATCTACGAATTGATGCCATTTGCTTTCACGAGCTTGAACTTCGAGACGACGACGCTTCTCTTCCTGACTAATATTAAGAATTCCTAGAAGAAAAAAAATATATATTTAGATACCACAGAACGTAATTAGGGCTTGTTTATTAACCGAGATGTAACGAGAAATTTTGGTGCAACGAGTCATTCATGACGCAGCTCGGACTACCGAGTTAAAGCAACTCCGGAGCGCCGGCGTTGGCGTGCCGGAAGGTTGACGTCATGTTAACTAAAGGCTAATAAATCCTACAGCTGAGTACGTCCGTTCTAATTCGTACAATATATGCATTTTAATGCCACGAATTTTCGTATTTGGAATACAAACATGCAAATGTTCAAAATTATTTTCAATCGGCAAACGATCCTATCGCCTATTAAAAAACTGTAAAAACTAGAATGTTTGGACTCGGTTCAGTTATGAAATAAGACGCGTATAAATTTGCTAAGAATGTAGGTCATGAACACAACGGTTGCCTCTTACTCGGCGCTTCACTGCACTCGCTTTAGTCTTTGTAATTGTCTACATCAGACATTTGTGACGTACATATCAGGTAGGTACTCTCCGTGACTTTCGGTCATAACTGTTTCTGTTTGAAAACGGAAGACCAATTTACAATCCGGTGTGTATCAATACCTTTAAAATTATCGACAATATATTTTAACTTTGCAATATCTGATTATACATTTTTCTTTTTGTAACTGCCCCTAGGTATATTATATTTGTATTGTAAATAATAATTTCAACAATTACCTCTAGATGTTGATAGATCGAACTCCCAGAGTCGCACAAGTTGATTGTTTCCCAATCCTGGTTCCAGATGGTCGGGAACATTGTACTCCTCCTCAAAGGAACCTCCTGGCAGGTATGGACTAATAGTTGGTGGAGTTTGTTCCCATAGATTTTCCCAGTCAATACCATTGAAAAATGGATGATTGCGAATGCTTTCGTATGTGTCCCCTTTGTCTTCTGCGCCGAGTCTCTTGTTGTGTTCCAATACCAATAATTTTTCTACTAGATCCTTTGCATCTGCAGGAAATCCTTCCGGGAACTCATAATCCATCTTGAGAATTTTTTGGAAAGTGAGAAATTCGGTAGCCGCTCTGAAGGGAGGCAGGCCAGAAATCATTTGATAAATAATACATCCCAAAGCCCAGAGGTCTGAGGCGCGGGTATCCACACAGTCATTTAGCAACTCAGGACTGACATACTGCGGAGTACCGACGAAACTTATCTTCCTTGACCGCTCATTCTGTGTGTCGTTCTCGTTATTTTTGGGTAGACCTCCACGAATCTCATCAGGATTCATTATTTTAGCAGTACCAAAGTCAGCAATACGTAAATGCATGTTTTCATCCAAAAGTATATTCTCTGGCTTTAAATCACGATGGATGATGCCTTTGGCGTGCATCTTCTCTAACGCCATTAAGAGCTCAGCGGCATAGTGTTTGGCCACGTTGAGCTCGAAAGAGCCCACCTTATTTATGCATGACAACAACTCGCCATTTTTAGCGTATGACAAAACAAAGTACAGTCTCTCTTCATCTTGGAACGTACAATACAGTTTAACAAATCCATGCGCCACATTGAACAGCATATTCAAAGCATCTTTCTCCCGCTTTATGTATTCACGCTTCTTCTTCCTGATGATATGATGTTTTTCGCATACTTTGACTGAAAACAGAATTTTAAAATAAATATCGACGTTCAAAAATATGAAAGCAGATAAGTACAAATATGTCAGCTAATTTTCCCAGGATAAAATCAAGGTTATGAATAATTGTCGCGTTTGTGACCCTGCTAATCACAAATAATAGTTGTGAAAAGGAAAATAGCTATGCGAGGTAATGCCATTCTACAGCCTCATTTCCGGCAACAACATCGGAAGTACTATTACGTAGTATACAAGCGGTAGGTATATTATAACATATTGAATTTACTTACTTGCATACTCTTTGCCGGTGTGAATATCTTTCGCAAGAAAGACAGTACTGTAACATCCTTCACCAATTAATTTTCCAAAAATGTAATCTTTAGCAGATCTCTTGGTCGCCTTATGGTTTTGGCTGGGTGCAGGAGAAGGATTCGGTGCGGGGGCCGTAACTGTGGTCGTTGGCGAGGACGCTTGCATTTTGACTGGCGTCTCGACAACGGACTCAGCTACTGCTATCGGGGCTCGAACCTCACTGGACGCCCGCTCGTTAACCTGAAGCAAAAAGAAAATTGGTGAATGAGTGACAACAGACTCGGAAATTACAAGTCAATGATTTATCACAGACTGCTTTGTGAGCGCAGTGCGATGTCCGACGCGTCGTGGGGCTTTGAGAGCGTGTACTTGTTTATCGTCCGGCGGCAGCGCGCAGGTAGTGATGGTGACTCTGACTACACGTCATGCGCGGTGGGGGCTTGGGGGCTCGAGGGCAACGCGACGTCTGCACTGCCGAACGTTTTCAAACTAGGTGACCATTTAATTGGCACATAAACAACGCCGCCTCTAGGCACTCTGTACCAATCGGGGCTGAATTTTCAACGCAAACAAGATACACCTACATTCGCGTTTTGATAAACAAAAATATTATTGTCGATTGTCATTGAAATGTCATTTTTAAATGTTTTTATACTGTATTTATTTTTTATTTAAAATAAATAAATCATTCTGAGGTTTGATTGTGAATCACGAAATAATATGTTATACATTTCCGATTTGGTTCGACTTTCGGTTGTTCAAATGGATTTATAATAGAAGTTTGTGAAGTTAGTGTAATCTCTCATGGGAACGGATGTTTGCAACACATACCCATTGTTGTTTTCCAGTTTGTTATTAAATGGAAAAATTCTCACGTGTTCTCTCAGGATATAAGAAATAAAGAGTGGAAACGGGCGCATTCGTACTTCGTAGTGTTTACTGGCCTCATCTACAGTTCGATGATCCAATTTTGAAGTTTGCAGCGTAATTTATTTCTCATTTTTACGAAGCCGACGTCAAGCAAAAAATGACGCTCTCATTCAATAACGCAAGTCAGGGCAGAGAGAGAGCGGCGATTTCGCAATCCTATCTTTGTCCAACAACGTTGCAGACACAACTTCGCAGTTTGCAGATAACGGTAATTTGACCAATACTGAGATAATGACAAACAAATAACGTGCGACTAAAATATACCGTTGACGGAAGAAAAACCAGTCCAAACATACAACCCACCGATATTATAAGGCGGCGCGGCAGGGGAAAATGTTACAACCACAGTTTTTAACTTTATCGAACAATTACTAGAATGCGAATTTGAAGAGGATGTTAAGATTATATTCACTACTTGCATATATTTTGTAAACAATTTTCAAATAAAGAGTGTGTATAGGCGCATAGGCGTTAGTGGAAAAAACCAAAAGCGAAGCGCAGAAGACTGAATAAACTATTATTACGACAAGGTCACAACAAATTACGGATGTTAGGTCTCACAGATAATTAATATTAATAGGTAATCGATACATACAAAAGTTGTTACATAGATGAAGACAAAACAGCTCGATTGGTTTATCCGAACCGACTTGCAACCGATTAAGAACACTGTTTAAAGTAGGTAAGTATTTTTTATTATTTATATGAAAGTGATTAGTGGTGCCGACCGCTGCAGCCACTAAATTAAACAGCCAATGTGGTTCATTGAAATTTCGAATGAGTCACAATAAAGTTGCCGTTCCGCGCAGGCAAGTGGGTCTCGCATTCCGCGGCGGCGGCGTGTACACCGGCGCAACGGTACTCGCAACGCATTCCCACAGCAAAGCATTCCGCAGTCATCAGTACGTACCCAGTACTCAGAGCGCGGCGCGCCATTCCGCGCCACGCCGCGCCGCCATCGACCTCGATCCCCACCATGCCCCGCTAAACTCACTCTACCGTGTGTTGCGGCAGACGTGCGTTTATTTCACATGCAACTCATTTTGTTAGACAGTTTGCTTAAGCCTAACTGTCTTACTGTGTGAATCATCTAGACGAATTTTGACGCGAAAATACATTACATTTAAACCCTTTGAAACGCCTTCAGTTTTACTTTTGCAATCACAAGAATTAATTAAAAACAAACTAATGTGACCTAGAGATGTAACAAGATTATGTAAGAAGCTGCTGCGCAACAGCAGCTCTATTAACTGAAGAATAAAATTAAATAAAAATAGAATTTTATTGAGTAAGGTACCAATGTGAAAGCGGCGTATAAAATAAGGTAACATTGCATTAAACATCACATTAGTTATCTGTTACTATTAATAGAAGTGTAATGATAAAGAGGTCACGACCCACATAAACAACTATGTAACATAGCTAACCTTAATTTCTATTGATATTCAATTGTAGAGGTTGGCTCGGCATGAAAACCTTGTACCGAATAAACCTAAGCGGATGTGGCATGCTTTACTGCAATTCTATTTACCCTCACTTCTCAGTGTTAGCTAATGCATCCGGCTAATTATAAATAGCCTTCAGATACAGCTTAAACAAGCTGCATTACTGTACACAGTAGAAATAACGCCTTGCATTTATTTCACGTGATTTGTTGAATATGCTATGTGCGTTGCGCAACTTTCTCATTCCAAAAAACCACAGAAATTATGCGGCAATAGAGCAAGACCTCTATTATGGTCATGTTTCGTCCACGATATGCTTGAATGAATGAATGATAATAGTGTAATCTTTGTTTCAAAACAACAAGCAGCGTTATCTATATGTGCCTCCCTCCATAACATTTATCCATTGTTTTATTTTGAATAATTCTTCCAATAGTGCGTTATTGTAATATTTAAGAGGTTGGTAATGGCACGAAAAATAATTGATTACAGTGTCAGAAATAGTGACGACGTGATAGTAAGGACGTTTAAAACTTCGACTGTGTTTACGATATCGTGCCATGCCGTATCAGTGATGATGAATTTACAAAAGTTATCTTTGCACGGTTCCTTGATAACCAATCATTTAGAAAATGTTTACAAGTTATCCAAAGTCATTTTTGTAATTATAACTGTGAGCTCTATTATACATTGTAAAAACATAAATTACAAATTATCGGCCTAAATTACCAATTTGAGAATTAATTACAAAAGCTACAGGCTACGTTCAGACACTTTTATCTATTTTCTACACTCGTCATCAACTTTCCATGTTGTTAAAAAATATATGATTGGTGTGCGGGCGGAGTTCGTAACGTAATGACAGTGACAAGCCGTTATTGCGCATAGATAAAAGAACTGAAAGGAGTAACGTTTTTATAGTGTGTCATTACGGACGCAGTGATGAATGCGGATCGTGAAACGCTCGTAGTGGTAAACAAGGTGGTCACGCCGCCGGCGCGTGAACAAACAAGTGTCGAGCGGTGAACAGCGAACAAGGAGCTCGGAGCTCTGTGCATAGCGCCGACAATCGAGTCTGCCGCCTCGTAGAGCAGCGGAGCGTCGCGTCGCGTCGCTCGCATCGGTACGAGGTGCCACGCCGCACCAACGCGCCGCTCCAGCCGTACGTTTGTTTGCATCGCAAGCGACACGCTCGCTTTTGTGAACGGGCCCATCCATTGAAAAACGTTGCAGCGGCGAAAGTGGGCATCAAACAATTCAATGTTATGCGCTCTTTCTACACATTCCACCAAATTAACATTTATAGGTCAAGTTTTCAATAATTATACTTCTCACAATACTAAGGACACTTTATGAAAATATAAACACGATAATTCCGACTCAACGATTTATAGTTGCAAAGACTATTTCCCACCCTTTCACTTTCCCATAAAATCGTAGATAAATACATTAATAAAGCCTATTTATGGTATTAAGTAAATACCAACTCGACATAACATAGCTTGTTTCCTTGGTATAAATGTCAAGACTGAATTTATTTAGATATAGGTATTTGTGTTCTACGCTTCAAAGTTACGTAAACTAGTTAATAAAAACGTACATTTTAATTTCGTAAGCGTTGCCAGACAAATAAGTGGGTACATAAAAAGCAGACGCCCCGAGTCATTGACCTTACCTTAGATTTGGGCGAGGGCTGTTTCCCGCGTTTTGTGGAGCTCACGCCGAGTAGTCGCAAAATTCTGTTAGCCGCTTCCAGAAGAGTCGCACTACCCCTCGATCCTCTTTTGACTCTGGTGCTCAATCCGCTCATTTCGATCCGTCTGGCACTAGGTGTTTTTCCGTTTTATTGTTTTTAAAAACAGTTCAAAACACGATCACAGTTCATTAAATATATTAGAATAGTTTATAAATTTACTAATACACTACACGAAAGCAGTTGTTATGATTAACAACGCAAAATAAATTAAGGAATGCAAAATAATAAATGAAATAAATAAACAGGTGACGGTTGAATTTTCTAGAGAGCGCGCGTACACGTCCGCTCAACGAAACGGCGCGTCGTGGACTGACAACAAATGCAACGAGGCACCACAGGCAGAGGCCAGAGCATTGACTACGTACGACCCGCTCGCTAGACAGAATAATCGCACGGGCGGGCGGTAAGTACGTACGCGTGAGCGGGGCGCCGCACCACACCGCGCGCGCCCCTGCCTCGGGGTGAGAAGGGGGTTTAAGGGGACGCCAGCCGATCGGCGCGCGCGTTTTCTGTCGGTGCCTTTGGCGCCCTCCTCCTTCCACACTCCCGCCCTGCTCACCCCTCCGAGCCTCCACCTACGTAGGGGATGCATTTCGCGTCACCACGCCGCCAACACGTTGTGGATTACAAAAACACATTGCTAGAACATTTTTATCTAAACAAACCTATCTGGAACCACAAGGTATCAGGTTTAACATTTGTAGGTTGAGTTACGTTAGTTTCTTACGTTTACGTTCAGATATGTCATTACGCATTAAATATGTAGAAGTTAAAATCACAGAAAATAATTTTTGTACCTCGATTTTTTTATTATAAATCAACAGTAAACGAGGAAAACGTTACAAGTTCATGGAACTATCATGGCGCTAAACATATAGATGGCCACATTCATACGTTCATGTCCTTACGGATATGCGCTTCCCGTTGTGGGCCGTGCGCGCCAATATGATAGTATGACGCACAATCCAAATATCGACCGTACTACATGAGACACACGACCGATACAACTGCGGTACAACGTGGTACGCATTTCACGCACGAATGTAATCCGAATGGATAATAACACAATCTAAAAATGTCTCGTAAATCATTTAAACCAACATTTATTCCTTAACATTAACATGATCACAATAGGCATAACAATATCTTGTTAATTATATTAAATAATTTATTTGCAACATTTAAACTAATTGAAGATTGACTTAAACGCCACTTCAACATTTTTTTGCATTCAACACCAATGCGGCGCAGGTAACATGGAATATATTGCGATTAGGAAAAAAAAGAGGTTAAATAAAAATACTCATAGTTTAACATTTCAAGATATTTATGAAAACGAAATTGTAAAATTGTTTACGAGTGGAGGGTGTCGCCTGCGCGGTCGCTTCAATGGGCAGCCGTTACGCACCGATTTGTCGGGATGCGCCGGCGCATGTAGCCGTTGTAGGGGCTAACGACCACGTTATGTATATAATGGCGATATAGATGTAAATTTCCTGCTGCCAATGTATAATACATATTTACAGGTTGGTATTAAACAGTTCTGATCGGTCAATAATTTTTCTATTAGTTTACCGACATATACCTTACTTGTATGCATGTTTATGTGTGTGTTAACAGATGTTGCAGCTGTCGCGGCACGTGTGAGATGCCTCGTGCTCATGGTGTTATTCACATGTGTGCATTTAATATTGCGTCCACAGATACTCTGGTCCTTACAAAGCTTCATGACATACATATTTTGTTAGGTACGTAAAAATAATAGACTAGTCTATTAAATATTTTTACCTCATTGATTACACATAAAATAGTAATCGTTTTTTTTCTACTATCAGCACTATTTTTTTATAAATGTTGCTGGAATGCGCATTGATATTTAGGGATTTCACGTCATTATACCTATGTGATAATTAATAGCCATATATTAACCTATGTGATAATTAATAGCCAATCAGTGTAGCGTCATTACTTAATTACTATAGAGAATATTTCAAAGAACTCGCAAATGAAGCTCCCTAATTACATTGAATGCCTCCACAAACAACTGGCTCGTGCGTAGGATCATACGACATGTGGTTTTAATTTGGATCGTGCATGAAAGTGCAGCCAGGTGCTGCTTATAAAAGGCGAGGGCAATGCACGCGCCGTCACCCCTGAATCCTGAGGCTTCGCGTCTCTATAAAATAAAAGCCGTCGAAACATTGAACTCAACACCTGGCATTATGTTCCTTTTATATGGTATCCATAAGAAGTAAATAATCCATGCCACGGTAACCTACACACCACTTTTTCGATTACATTTTTAGACTATGAATAAACACTATACATCCAATATAATAATTGTAATGTTCGATTCACGAGATACAGTTATGGTGCATCCACACTGCAGTTACTTTTTGTAGAGTAATGTTTCCAAATGTTGCTCAGCAACATCAGACAACAAAATGTCATTTATATCTAGTACATGTTGCTGTGTTAGTATATGTTAAGTAATGTTGCCTGACATGTGGTAACAATCGATAACATAGATGCAACATAAGAGAAACAGGAAAGTACAACTCGACGTAAACCTAGGGATTTTGATTAAAATCAGTCCCGTAATTATGACACTCTTTATAATTAGTGTGCTTGACTTTTAGCATGATTGGCAATTCGTAAATATATCAGATTGAAATATCAAATTCGATTTATTTGCAGGACTTTAACATGACTCATAAATCTTATGTTTACAGTGTGCACTTATAACTTATTATTTAAATATACAGGTGATTTTGATTTGGTAGTTAAACTAGAACTTCATATTTTTACAAAAAATCTTGACTACCAACTTTACGTCGCTGATCTGGCAGTCATCTTTTTGTTTCAGGTGTGCTCCATCACCTGCCGTTTTATGTTTTCGAAACAGCCCGCCAGATGTTTGTCCCTTGCCCAAAAAAAAGAAATATACTTGCAAGTACATTGTACAGGCAATGAGTTTGTTATTTAAATATTTATGAACTGTATAACCAAATCGTCTGACTTTAAAGAGGTCAAAATGTACAGGAATATGTATTAGTCACTACAAACAAAATCATAAATAACACCATAAGTTATCACATACATTATTTTTGATAAAGTTCTACTTTTCTTGTTAGAACTGCGTAAAACATAATATTTTTAGCGATACAGAAACAAAATTGCAGTTAGAAAATTTGCTTTTAAAAGAACAAAGGTAACAACAAAATGCATTTCATGGATGTTATCAAATAAAATGAAGTCGAAAATTATGTGACCGGCACATTATTCTTTGCCAGTTGACGGCAAATAAAAAAAACATAATAAATAAATAACACGTGCTGAATTTGATGCGATTTGTGGTCCAAACGCAATCCTGTCTATGTATTCAAATGTTTAGTTTTTTTTACACAAGCATGTGTTTCTTAGATTTAATCAGATACGAGTAGGCCAACTAAGGTATTCACAATCCGTCTTGTGTTATTGGCGGGCTTGAGGCGCCTACTGGAGGTTATCGACGCTGCAAAATGTCGCGACCGCGACCTTGAGAGGTCCTTTGACCTTACGTCGGAGTTATATTCGCTCTAAGTCACCTGCTTTAAGTGCCCCTCACACGTTGAATGTTTAAATCTTAACGGTCGTGTGATATTATGATGTCTAGTGTTCGTACAGTTCAGTGTACATAATTGTAATGGGATATCATTTGACTCCACAGACGTTTGTACCACGATATTGTTTTCGCTAATATTTTTAATATACTTGGTCATGTCCCAAACCTACCAAAAATTTGTGGCTGATAACACAGCATAACCGCGTTTATTCATCGTTTTCTAATATTATTGAATAAGCTAGTATTGTCGATAAAGTTCAGAAAGTTCAACGGCCAAATAAACTTCCTGATTTACAATTTCAGTAGATAACATACGTGTTTATTCGAGGTGTACGAACGACAAACATATTCAAATGCGGTAAATTGGCAAGTATAATAAAGTTCAATATGTTTTCCACGAAATAATTGAAACTAACACGGCTGCTTACCTCACAAACACAATTTACATTTAAAGGCATTAATGTGTAATTACCGCAGTATCTTATGTAATTAATGAATGATAAAAACCACGCTGTAATTAGATACTAAACAGTTTGCACAGTAATTATGTGTACACACTAACTAATAATTGTGGATAATTTTATTTTGGATAATCAATTATAATAATGTAAACAACATAAATAATAAAAATCGAACAAATAATGATATCGATCCTTTAAAATAAATTATTAACTACATGTAATATAATCAACTTGCATTATCGCCCAAATTTAATATACTCGTATTCCGTATACTAAGAATAGTTAGCTACTCAAATATACATATAAGCTGTAAGTTAATGTAAGCGCAATCACATTGATACTATTTGTTTCTTTCAGATTATGTTTTAAGTTTTTTTTTTTCATTAAAATTGAGTTTATTTTTTTTTTATTTGAAAATAAACCGTATATTCTAATAAGTACAAAAAATTGTGTTACCAACCTTGCATAACATTCATTCATTGAAGTAATAAAGGATTCACCAAAATCGTTCCAAACTTGACGGATAATGAGTAAAATATATACTTTATCCGATTTTAATTATTACTTCTGCAAAATAAACAACCAAATTAACACTCTTCCTCATTTTGAAGTTGGTTAAAAATAAAAACAAATCATGAATTAATGACATCGTAATGTGCAACATTGAAAAAGTAAATTTATTGTATATTTAATATTTATAAGAATGGTAAATTTAATATTATACTTCGGAACTTTATTATTTTCTATAATTTAACTCATGAATCCATCAGAGCAAAGCGGTCGTTGTACTTAAAGCAAGCAACCTTAAGAGGCCCACAAATGGAACATAAAAAATAACATGGACGCATTACGGAAAACTGAGGCTAAACTTTAAATATAGATAAATGTATCAATGTTAGCACCACATTAATTACTGTGTTTTCACAAGTGATGGCCTCGTTATGCTGGGTTTTTGATTATTATAAAGTAATATAATTATAGACGTTATTTTAATAATTTAGATCTAATATGGGTTAAAAAAATGATGAATTAACATTGCATCGTGATTTTGTTAATATAGGCACATAATTACTTTTTTTTTCAAAAAGTATAACAAAAGTATAAGTATAATAAATTATAATATTTGTTAAAGTTAATATGTTTGTAATGTAACTAGTGTAGCACAATATAAACCAATTGAAATGTACTTTCAGGGATATACATACTACATACATACATATAATTATTCAACAGACACTTAGTTAATTAATTCGCGAACCACGTCACGTCTCGACGAGTGCGATGACCTACCAATTCAATTCAAGGGCCTTTATTGGCTTGTTTTCCTGATAACCTTCAACTTGTAGCCAAAGTTTTCAGGTGTTGCGACACTTTGTAAGTCACGGTAAACAAATCCACTTCCTAAATGTGCAATTGTTGGTAATGTAAACAAACATGGAGTATTTTAAACAGCTTGAATGCTACACCTGCCTTTGTTTACAACACCTGCCGTTTTTTTAACCAAAACAGGAGGGAAGCTGTGACTTAATCATTAGATCACATGGATTCTGAGATTATTATGATTTATTTTTCTGCCTTCTTCTTTGTTGACAGTATATGAAATCGTACTGTCTACAAGTCAGCTATACTAAATTGTCCAGTCTATTACGCTAACCTAATGCCAATGGAAAAGTCGCTGCTCTTTTCACACGAATTAACTACTGTATGTAGCATTTTCAGTACAAAGTAATCTGATCTATTTATACCCTATTTCGTGATAGCTGAAGCAAACCTATACACTTAAAAGGCTTCTAACGGCCTAATTAGATGGCACACATCCTTACTATGCGATAGAGTATAGACGATAAGTTTATTTTCTGTTACTATTCCCGTCTGAACTACTCAATAGATTATGTTGAAACATACTAGTGTGCAAATATAAAATGAAGGACATAGTGTGCAAGAGCTGGATGAACTTAAACAATGTTACATATTATCAAAATTTAGTAGCGCTACGCTATCTATACCGCGCGAGTCAAGCATACGTAGTTTAAAAAAGCAAAATACCCTCAACTATGCTTAATAACCGACTAGGTTGGTACTATTACCGAATATATTGTGGTGTAACTAATTTGTATGTACTATGTACCTCTTACATTCAATACATTCGTTAATTTATATAAAAACAGATGCTGTATACGTATTACATAATATGTCTCTTGTAAACTATGTTGATTTCATTTTTGTAGATAGAAATTAATTTCAACAATCCTTCTATAATGTGTGTATATTAGAGAATTAAGACTTGATATCCCTTGATTTAAAAATATACTTTAATTTTATGCATATTTGGTCCGCGCCTTATCCACTACAATCGGTGTTACATTGTTGTTCATCACAAAAATCAAATTAGTTTCATAATTATCACATAGTTTACAAACATTACGTAACCAATAAACAAGCTTTCATTATATGTCGTTTCAAAACAATTAATGTATAATATACATAATTGTTGTGGTAATAAATACCAGAGCAGGTCACAGTACAACTATTTGTACCGAGATAATGACTGGTTATCACTTCCAAAACGCATGGACATATAGTTCATTTTGTATATTACATGAACATTGAACAGAGGATAGATAATGAAAACTTACTCTGCCTACCCCGGGTACGACGGTTGTGCATGTACGAATGTAAATTCTGTGAATTTGTTAAAAACTGGCGCATAATATTTGTTCTACATTACAACACAATGACAAGGTAACCTTGATATCCGGTATAGTTATATTTTACATGTAAATTAATTTATTGTTTGCTTTAAGATATATTTTAAACTTCGTAGTAGATAATGCAATCTTTGTAGACCAACAATAAAATTTTGGCTTTTGTTGTTAGGAGATGTTTTGTATACGAAAATATTTAGACAACAAGAAAAGAACCGTCAAAAACGTTAAAACAGTGCAAGATATATTGTGACTTCAGATTCAGTAAAAAATAATATCTTATAATATCCATTAAATATATCTATAATATCTATTAAGAAATTAACCTGAGTATAAAAATATTATTCTAAACTGAATACATAAATAACTGTATACCTAATACTCACATACATAGTTGAGTCATATTATATTTTTGACTGATAAAACTATTGAAAAATCACAAGATATAACGACACAAATATATGAAAAAATTATCTATGTCCTATTGTTAGAACTGCATAAATCTGTAGTCTAAAGTATAGTATAAAGTCGGTAAATATACCAGAAACAATCTGGTATATATATTATAAGGAAGATACGCTAAGTTAAAAAGCATGATTAGTTGTATGAGTCATACGTTTCTTAATCAATGATCTAGCAGTTAGTTTCTGGCTGAATTGTCTGTGGAAGCTACATCATATTTTAGCTTGCTCCTTCTTAGTCATTCGCCAAGGGTAATCATAATAATAATTATTTTATTTTTCCATAAACACAAAATACAAACTAAACTTATGCACTATATGTATAGACCAAATTGACAAAACCGTGTACAAGACGAAATATTTAGTAACCGCTTGTGCCCATATATTTTACTTTTACAAACAATTACTGTACTGTTTATTGGACGGGACTAGGGAAATACCAATATCCATTATCACAAGCGTTAAATTTAACAGTTATTTCCAAGAAAGGGGGTTATCAACTAATGTGTATGATAAGCAAATATTTTAAAAGTTAAATGGCGCGAGTACTATCTTGCAAACGTAATTTCGTGTATTAACCCACTTATAATGTTCATAGAAATGTAGTCTCATCAAAATACAACGGCGTATTCGGTATTTGTACCTTTAACTTAAGTATTATATTCTAAAACGGTCATCATTTAAATTGCGCGTACGACATAAACACAAGTAATAAGGGTGGTTCTATTTTATCTCGGAATAAAAATAAACTTGGAATTACAAAGGAAACTGGAAAGGTGGAGGAAGCGGGGCACGGAGTGCTGGCGGCCGCGAGTCGGCAGCACACGCACATGGTATTCTAGTGGACGCAGGGCTACCACGCATCGCCACTTGCCATCCAAAATAGCCATTGACCCCATTTGAAAAATAACCTGCCAAAGTATATACCCAAAATATCATGTCTTTCAACATGTCACTTAACGCACAAATAGGAGATATAATTATTTATGTTGTGTCGTACAAATTAGTACATTTCATAATTCGCACATTGTGCTTAATTTAACAACAGACAGCCCTACGCGAGCGGAATGCCTTCCACTCACAATTCCACATACTTTAATCACTTCCCGCGCGTCTAGACATCGACCTCTACTATAACTCACCCAAATGTGCAAAACTAAATCTTAGGGCCGTTCCTTAAGGTCCTTTACATGTCGAAAGCGGGCAAACAGTAAAGATTAATAAAAACGGGCTCGCTGTCCTCGGAAAGTGCATTGATCTCGGGCGCGTCCTTCTGTGGCACAAAAATCGCTGCACGTGAAGTTACGTCTCTTTTGCTTACAAATACGGGAACCGGGTGCGAGCAGGAGGCAAGAAACGTAGTAGACAGGATGCGCGTGGTGGGCCTCGGCCAATACACCCAAGCGCAATGAACGGCGGCCATTAAATGTGGAAGTACCACACTACGTTTTGGCGCCAATAATATAAAAATTTTACCTTCCATTAAAATTTGTATTATGTTTCCTAAGACGTCCGAAGTCCTTTATGAGAGAGTACATCGTATTTCCGCACGCATCCGTCAGATGTCGCTAACAAAATCCGGTCAATCTGTCGCTTTTAATAATTTTATCTGAAAACAACTTGTATAAATCTGAGCAAGCCACCCGTTTTTAGTCATTGTTCTGCTCATAATATAATGATTTGATGCACCAGGAAGAAATTATTTGGACTTCGGACGTCTTAGGAAACATAATACAAATTTTAATGGAAGGTAAAATTTTTATATTATGTGTTCCGTTTGACGTCCGAAGTCCTTTATGAGAGATCTGTTTGTTATCTCCTGGTGGCTTGCAATTATACGCAACAATGTGAAATAATAATGGTAATACGAAGTGTAATTTGTTGGAAATATGAAATAAAGAAAACTCCAAAATACATATACACATATCAACGTATAATTTTAAATTTATTTGAAATGTACGCAAAACTATTTTACAAAAGGTACTCAACTGAAGAAATGCTTTCAGATATATATTTGGATAATATAATTTCTATAATAATGCAAAATCGTCTAATCATTTGATGCCACAAAGTATTGAGAAAGAGATTTCTCCAACAATAATTCATTATTGTGATTTTTTTCATCTATAGGTCTATGATAATATTTCCTGAATGTATTCTCATGACGCCAATTTGCTTTAGACAGAATATCATTAATTGGATATTTTTCTAAAAAATTTAACGAAGACACAGCTGATCTACAACTACCCGGAGAAGCCTCAATTCCCGCCTCAGAAAGAGTTCTCTTAATCCAACTACTTATAATTGTAGTAGTGGCCGGTCGTACAGGTTCTCTTGTAGTTATAAATAAATTTGTCAGAGAACCCCTAATACCTTTCGACGCTTCTATGAGAGTTCTAATCCAAAAAATAGGGTCTGTATTCCTATCTGGTGAAGCCAGTAATATCCAGTTTGATTGTTGGAATGATGCCGAATCAGTCTTGGAACCAAATGCAGGATAAAAAGTGATTGAATCCCCTTTATCCACAAAATGTTTGGGATCGCAATGTAATAATGTCAAATCATGTACTCTACGACCTGAGGCTAGTAATAGAATTGTGGCTGTTCGCCTAGAAATTTCATATAAGCTATGCAAATTTGGATTCGTATTTTTCATAAACTGAATTACTAATCTTACATCCCATACTGGCAATTTTGGTAAAATGGGTTTTGCCAAGGATATAGCTTTAAGCACGTGCCTAACTAAATTATTTGAAGAAACTTTTATATCAGAAAGTGTTTCGCATACTGATGCTATAACAGATTTATGGACTAGAATGGTACGGTAAGATAATCGATCAGTAATAGATAGTTTGGCTAAGTATCTAGCTACAAAGCTAGGATCAGGATATCTAAAATCTAATTTGTTTTCACGACACCACTGCGACCATTTGTTCCAAATAGGTGCGTATGTTTTAATTGTAGATGCTCTCCAACATGTGGCCAATAACTGTTTCTCTTCGTTTGACCAACCTTCCGTTAGTGTGTCCCAGCCGAAATAAGCCAAGCTTCCAACTTTAGGCGGTGAACTTGCGGGGGTGGACGGCCCGTCGTTGTATCTATCAAAGATGTCTCTAGATTCCGTAATTCTATTTGAGGTGCTAGGGCGCGGCTCTTCAGATCTGGGCGCCAAAAAGGTTTCTTCCACTTGGGTGCCACTATGATGTATTTTCCTTTCGCTGTATTCAGATGGTGCAATACACGTGGCAGTAGAGCTGGTGGAGGGAACACCCATGCGAGATTGTAAGTCCAATATGCGCTGAATGCGTCGTGAAAGCCAGCCTTCGAGTCGGATAAGTCTAGCGTAGCATACGTCGACACGACATGAGCATTTTTTGAAGCGAACAAGTCGACTTCTGGAGTTCCCCACTGTTGGAAGATTTCTGTCGTTACTGTGTTCAGTAAATGCCATTCGGAACCCGCGCGATTGCGAGAGAGTTGGTCGGCGTCCGTGTTGTAAAGTCCCGGAAGGTAGTGAGGGATCAATACAATGTTTAGGCTGTCCGTCAGTGCTAGGAGTTGGTTCGCCATATTTAGAAGTTGTAGCGACTTTGTGCCGCCTTCGTTCTTTATGTATGACACTACAGTCCTGTTGTCGCTTTGCAGTACTACTTTTGAGTTTTTTAGACGTCTTGCTTCCAATGAAATGACGGCAATTACTGCAAACATTTCCTTCATGTTGCAATGCCAATCTTGTTGATGATGACTCCAATAGCCTTTCAGACGTTGGTTGTTTACTAAGGCACCCCATTGGACGTCCGATGCATCTGTGATAACATAATTTACAGGTAACTTCTTGGGGTGAATTGGAGTCTCTTGGCATATGTTGTTGAGCCACCATTTTAAATCCCTCGTCACTTCGGTCGCAAACGGAATAGATTTGAGAAAATTTCGTAATGGACGACTGTGGCGCTGCAGCGTACGGCAATGCAACCTTCCCCGGTGGGTGACGAAGGTTGCAAAGTTGAGATACCCTAAGAGGCGCTGGGCTTGCTTGAGGGTCCAACTGCCGGCTGTCAAGCGAGAGGATATGCACTGACGGATTTTGGAAATTTTGTCTGGCGGAAGGTATTTGGAATTTAGTTTTGTGTCCCAAATAATTCCAAGGAAATCTATTAGCTTTGTCGGGGTAAGTACAGATTTCTCCATGTTGATATTCCACCCGAGGTTTGTCAAAAAATTCAATGCTTTGTAAAGATGAACCTCTAATGTCTTTCTGCATTGGTGGGCAATCAAAAAATCGTCCAAGTATACTACCAACCGTAGGCCTTTGCTGCGTAATACCTCGGCCAACCAGTTTGTGACGGACGCAAACATTCTCGGTGCTGCTGCTAGCCCGAATGGTAGACATGTCATTTGCAGTAAACGGCCTTCGTAACTGATCCGTAAAAAACAACGATGCTCTTTCGCTATCGGCAGGTGGTAATATGCTTGACTCAGATCCATTTTTACCATCCAATCGCCGGCTTGTAAAAAGTTGGGTATTTGGTGGTGGTGAAACAGGTGAAAATGTTTTGGCTTCATGAACCCGTTTAATGCTTTCAGATTGAAAATAACCCGATGTTTGTTGTTTTTTGTGATAATGAAAAGCGGGCTTATGAAAGAAGGTGTTAAGGGTGCGGGCTCTAGAATTTGATTTTTTATCATCCATTTTATCTCTGATGACATTATCGTTGAACTTGGTGTTTGAAATTTCAACATTAAGTCCATTGTGGGAAGGACTAGAGGCGGTGTTCGATGGAAAGGAATGCGAGCTGATGAAATTAGTTTGAGAATTGCTTGCGGTGGCTTGTATTGCATCCACACTTCTCGATAATGCATTAGACAACCGCCTAAAATCCTTTTCGAGTCACTTTTGTCTATTTCGTTGTATCTGATCTTTCCGCCCCCCCTTTTTCTTTCTATTTTGTTCAATGAAATTTCGTTTTTTACTATTTTCTTGCTTCTGCTTTTGTTGAAAACGAAATAAATTATCACGGGAAGTAGAAGCCTCCGGAGACTTGTTTCGCACAGGTGATCTCGATTTAACCGTAGATGTTTGTGGTTTAGAACTCTTTTCCAATTTATCGATACCCCCAATTTTGCGTAAATAATCTGATAAGTCTTGTGGATTGAACATGTACTCTGTGCTTGGGGGTATTTTACCAATATCTTCGCGTATAAATTTACTTTTTAATCCTTTGAGAAGCGCTTTACGTCTTAACTCTAGTACCTCCGCACGTTTTCCGCAAATCATTTGTAAAATATCATGAGAAACGGATTTGTAACTGGAATCGTCACCAAATAATTCTTTTAATTTTCCATATATCGACGATTGTGATAAAATCGTACCAGGTTGTGCTGACCATTCTATAATGCTGCGTAAGGCTATATTGACAAATTCATTTTGTGCCAAAAATGCATTAGATAATGCAGCAAAGCTGCGTTCCATTTGAAACCAACGTAAGGAACCATAACGATCGTCAAAATGTCTTAATTCCTCGTTTACTTTTAGCTCGGTAAATGCTGGAAATGCTCTATACTTTTTTTGTACGTCTGTGTATCTCACAGAGTTCCACTCGGGAGAATTGAATCTTTGCATGGAAGCTAATTTAGATACACGATCAGGACAAGCTTGGGGTACAGAGGGTTCTTTTACAGTTACATTTAAATCGGTAATATCGTTCACAGATGACGGTACTTGAGAAAATGGATCGCCTGATCTAATTGAAAAATTTGATACAGGTATGGCAGAAGTATTCTGATAGCCAACAGCATAATTTGCAGATATAATATTATTGACATGACTCACCAGTTGTTGGGCAAGTAAGTCAAACCTGCGATCCAAATCCCGCGTTGAGTCGCGTGAACAGCTGCGAGGGCTCCGCTGCCGACTCCTTTTCCGCGGCGGTTCATCATCGTCGCAAACACTGGAACACGAACTCGACGAACACCCTGACGAAACCGACCGCGTGGCAGCTTCTTGAACGCGATTCGATTCCGAAGGCGCGACAATTTTATCACTGTCCATTTTGACTACGCCGGATTTTTTTTTTAAAAACGTTATAATTTAAATTTACTAGTAAATAAAACACTTATGAACTTTAAATTTAAACAAAAACTTAGCGACTTAGCGAACGGTTTGAAAAACGACGCAACAATGACTAAAAACGGGTGGCTTGCTCAGATTTATACAAGTTGTTTTCAGATAAAATTATTAAAAGCGACAGATTGACCGGATTTTGTTAGCGACATCTGACGGATGCGTGCGGAAATACGATGTACTCTCTCATAAAGGACTTCGGACGTCAAACGGAACACATAATATATCCGTTGATGAAATACGCTGACGCGACGCTTGTGAATACTATTCGGAACGCTATCGTGTGTAACTCAACATTAATCATAATGTGCAGGTACGCACATTACAAAAAAAAAATACAATTTGGTAAATTAATTTACTTGTAAATTTTATATACTTAGGTACTAAAAAACTAACAAGTGCTTTATTCAACTAAACTACAACATACTTTAATACCTAGCTAAAAATTTACAACAAATTACAAGCTATTATAAAAGTGGCATTTAAATTTTTATTGCTATAAAATAGAAAGTGAATAGCCGAACCTCATTTGCTAATCAAAGCATCGTGGGAAACATTCAAATGGCTTCCTCCATTGTAATACGTATGGAATTTCGCGCGAAAATCAAACGAGATTCCAACGTGGTATCAACCACGTGGCGGCAGTTTGTAATTTATACAATAAAGCATTTTGGGAGGCGATAAGTCATAACTTTAAAGAATCTTTTCTACTCTTAATCGAAATTATTTTACTAATATGTCTAAATATAAGAAATAATAATGCAACATAATTTAATTTAAACCAAAACCTAAAGGCTACAAAAACACATTCCCAGAGTAGGAATGTCTATTCATCGGGAATAACAAAGCGAAAGGCAGGTACAAATTCAAAAGTGCAAGGTATCGAGGGCATGTGCAGTCGGTTGTTGTCTTAGAGTGTGTGGGTGCAAATTCCAAGAAGGATGGGATGCCTGCAGATACATTCAACTTTGCTTAACCGGCTCGCCGACTGCAGCCTGCGACTGTGACCGCGCCGCCACCGCCGACCATTCCATTTTAAATAGCACGCACAATATTTCATCCAGAGTTCATTTATTCTTCGATATCAAATATTGACTACGCGTTGTTTATATAACATATGAAAAACATTTTATGAACAAACATTA
Organism: Theretra japonica; assembly: GCA_033459515.1. Classification (NCBI taxonomy): domain Eukaryota; kingdom Metazoa; phylum Arthropoda; class Insecta; order Lepidoptera; family Sphingidae; genus Theretra; species Theretra japonica. Next base: position 6,956,158 of record CM065937.1, read on the forward strand.
GAAACGAATAAAGTTGTATCGCGATGAAACATGACTAGACTCACTACAATATAGGTTTCATTTACAAAATTACATCTAAGTATACTGGATATGTTTGTGATGGATGGATGGAATAGGTACTCCAAAATTACTGATTAGCTGAAGTTTAAATAAATTAAAAGTCATGATATTGATTTGTTTATACGTTAACACATAAATAAGGACGTTTAATATTTATAAAAAGCATGTCCGGTACATTATATCCTCTTAGATTGTAACGCAATTTGTTGTCAGCAATTATTTCACTTATTTGAATGTTGAAAAGACAATGAAAATATTTTTTCCGTGCAGTCTTGTCGGAATTATTTTATTTAGCGGCCCGGCCCAGCTCAGCGCGGGTGCAAATACACTTTTTTTAAATATGCTATCGCCTATGTGGGATGCCAATGGCGAAAGAATTTTTCTTATCTGTCTAGTATTCAATACAAACAAACAATCAAATCTTTCCTCTTTATCAAATTAGTTTAGACCACTGAGCCTGCGTCGGCAGCGACGAATAAAAATATATTTAATTCGTCGATATATATTGCATTACTACAAATGAATGCTGGTTAACATAATTATTAATACATATTTTTACTACAATTAAACGATACAGTTTGAAAACTATTTGCTCAAATACATAATATCTTAAGCTGTTCCGATCGCAAATGGTAACATCACAGAACACACATGAACGGTAAAAGCGTCATAACCTCATTTTCGTAGTCTGCAAACAATAATAAAGATATTAGTAACATACAAGCAATCAGTAATTCAAATGCCAAAACACGATGAATTGTTTCAAATGGTTCGTGGAGATCTATCACCCAAACGGTTTCTGTCTGGACGTTGAACCCCACACTATAACATTTCAAACACCTGTAATTACATGGAGTGAATTTTCATTGTGTTTGAATTTTAGAATTCTGTTTCATGTTTCATTATTACTTAGCAGTAGAAAAGACTTTTGCGCACTATTCATTCTGCTATTTTTGTATTAATTAGTCTATGATACATTAATTTGCACGTCATTTACATACATGTTTGCAATCATATATTTATACTGTACATGCCGCATATACTTTAAAAATATTTATAGGTGCGATAAGATTTATCAAAAAAAATATTATATAAGCATTTGCTTGTAAACTATGACGTATTGATGACAATGATGACACGAATGAATGCTCATGCTATTTGGCAAGAAATTTGTCTGGTTTAGTGCGTAGGAAATATATTTTATTAGACCCAAAACCCCTTTATATTTCAGTGAATAACTAACTATATTCGGTCCTTTATTATTAAGAAGCGATAAAAAAAATTATGCAACAATATTATACAGAGCCAAAAAATTCTTAATCACAAAGGGAGACAGACGTATACAAATACGTGGAAAACTTAATGTAGACTGCGCAGCAGCGCAATCTTGGAAACATGAAATCTTCAATTATCTACGCAACATTTTTGAAGGTCCATGACCCAGTTGGTTCGTAATGCCCGCGGCTGCCATTCGGCATAACATGATATCCATTAATAATTTTGGTATATATAGCCTATTTCTAATCTAAGTAATATATTTCGATTCTACTACAAAATGGAATAGACTAATAAAACATTATTTTCAATATTGTGACGCAGATACGTCAATGTGATATGTATGAGTACGTGAATGACTGATTCATTGTGATTCAAAGTGCTCGTAAAGTGTATATACTAAATAGCGTTTGTTATGATAAATACGCTATCAGGATATTTTAAGCTTAGAGTAAATTATATGCACATCACACTTTATTATGGACGAATGTATTTTTTTTTATCCAGAGATGTTTGGTACTAGTCATGGCATTATTAATACCCGAAGCATATGAAGAAGAGACAGCCCTGCAACGATAATAAGAGCGGACTTCGGACGCAAAGGCGCGTGGCGCGGTCGTTCGCCGTAGTTGCATGCCGCCGCATCGTTTGCGAGAGCAGACTGCATTCCAAGCATTTCACGTGTCGCACACCGACTTAACTTCACTCTAAGGGAATTTATCTAAATCCATACCATTGTGGCTCTTGTCTTAAGTGCTTCGAGTAATTAAACTGAAGTGGGTGTTTGCATTTCAAACAATTCGGTAATAATATTATAGGTAGAATGTAGTAACGCAATGTAACAAAGAAACTTTAAGTGTTATTACTTTAAATTTTAACCCATAAACGCATGTCTGACGAGTGAAGTACTTCCGTGTAAGATATTTTTATTCCCGCCTTTGTTCTAAATATAGTTGTATTATATAGAAATGAGGCAAGAAACTTAGTGGATTCGATGAGTCATGGTAAGGGTAGCAAACCCTAACTTTATACTACGTATATTCAGTCATTCACCCTCATCATTAGGGCGGCCACACGCTTCCTTCCATTACACATTTTCAAATGAATTGCAGATTTCAAGTAAATTGCACATTTAGCCCAATGTCTATTCAGAAAACCTTTTTATTTGTAATTTAGATTTAAATTAGTATAATATATATTCATGATGTTGTAGGTGCCTACACAAACATTATTTTATCGTAGTTTATAAATCACGCCTTAAACAGAATCACTAGAGGCATCGCGAAGCGCGGGTGGTCCGCTCGTGAATCACCGGCATTGTCGGCTCAAAAAAGGTATGACGATTCAAACAACACTCGGAAGAGCCAACTTTGCAAACAAACGCTTACCAAGTGTGTCACAATTCTTTGTAATTTTGGTAAGTTCAATAACAATGCAAAATACCGAAGAAATTATTGCGCATTCAAACTTTTGAACTTTGAAATGAATGTAGTACGTCACAAGAAAATTGTTTTTTTCATTGAAAGGATTGTGAAACCACATTTAGGTATGAGTTTTGCGGTAGAGGAAGGACCGTGCGGGAACCCACATGTTATTCACATAGTAAATTAATACTGAGTGTGTTATTTGCATTCTCTGTAAAGTACTTCCCCTTCTTGGATTTACACAGGCCGATTAAATTACTGTCCTTTACCCATTGTAATTCAGTTTAAAAACCTTTTGTATATAAGGCGCAGCCATGAATAACAAAGTAACATATTCAGGCTTTGGTCTTCAGTAGGATTCTACAGGCTAAGAAAAGACTAGTTAGTTAATTACAAATTATCAGGAAATAACTTCTCCAGCATTCGGGATAGTTTTTATAAAAACTACGAAATCAACTATTTCTTTTGTAAGCTATTTTGCCAAAAAAAGTACATGAGATAATCAATAAATGTGAACACAAATCTGGAGTTCATGTCTATTACTGCCAAGTACAGAGGGCTCTGCTCAATCGAGTCTCCCAACAGGTGGGTCTTAAAATGAACATGGACAAAACGAAGATCATGTCGAATGTCCATGTTGTGCCCACCCCCATCGGAGTTGGGGGCTCGACTCTCGAAGTTGTAGACGAATATGTCTATTTAGGACAAGTGGTCCGATTAGGCAGGTCCAACTTCGAGAGAGAGGTCAATCGTCGAATCCAACTCGGTTGGGCAGCGTTCGGGAAACTACGCGATGTCTTCTCGTCCAAAATACCTCAGTGCCTCAAATCGAAAGTCTTCGATAGTTGTGTGTTACCAGTGATGACATACGGCACCGAGACGTGGCCTCTTACTATGGGCCTTATTAGGAGGCTCAAAGTCACTCAACGAGCTATGGAGAGGGCTATGCTCGGGGTTTCCCTACGTGATCGAATCAGAAATGAGGAGATCCGTAGGAGAACTAAAGTAACCGACATAGCCCAGCGGATTAGCAAGTTGAAGTGGCAATGGGCGGGGCACATAGCACGGAGAACTGATGGCCGATGGGGCCAAAAAGTTCTCGAATGGAGGCCACGAAGCGGAAAGCGCAGCGTGGGACGTCCACCCACTAGGTGGTCAGACGACCTGGTAAAGGTCGCGGGACGTCGCTGGATGCAGGCTGCCTCCAACAGGTCACTGTGGAAATCATTAGGAGAGGCCTATGTTCAGCAGTGGACTTCCTTTGGCTGATGGATGGATGGACAGAGGGCTTAAGACTGTCTCGGAAATGTATGAAAATAAGGATGATATTTATAGCAAAGCGGACAGTATTCAGTTGTGAACACAAATCGAGACACCTCGTAGACGACGCGATTATTTTAGTCCTGCTAACTATACAGCATACTGTCGTGTGTGTAATAAAATATAATGGAATGTCTCTTCTAATTGAAGTAGGTACCTTTAGGTGTTCTTGGCACATCTATAAGAATTATTAACATTTACAATCTACAAGTCTCATAGTACTTACTAATTATCCTTAAACTATTCAATTTATAGTCTATTTCTATCCGTGCAGTAAATATACTTAAAAATAAACACGAAAAATAACTACAAAATGAATGACTAGCTATAAAACTAAAGAATAATAATAATGTAGATTAAAAGTAATCTCGTGTACGTTACATCTTCGTCATATATCGCTTAATGTTACCAAATTAATTAAATCAATGTACTTAATTTAAATAAATATTGAGGTGTTTACTGCGTACACCTGAGAGTCAACATGCAGCATGTCGTCTAAAAATACCCGGTACGCGACGTAAATACGGGCATGTACGTCACAATTATTCAATTTAAAGACGTAGATAACGTTAACCTCTATCGAGCAGTTCTGATGAGCCGTGGGAGTTTTTCGGGTTAGAGAAATCTCATTGAATTTTCTCCAGGCTGAACTTTGTATCTGGATTTTGTCGACTGCCTCGGTGGCGTAATTGTACTACGCAATGATTACAAAGCTGAGGTCTGGGATTCGAATCCCGGGTGGCGCTAAGTGATATTACATCATTTTATTCCTTATCAGCCCGGAGTCTGGAATTTGTGCCCGATATGGCAATAGGCTCGACCCCCTATCACATCATGGGACGGAACACAAAAGGCGAAACGTGGGTGTCCTGGTTGCACCTCTGCCTACCCCTTCTGGGAAAAAAAGGCGTGAACTTTATGTATTATAAATCTATGAATTTTGTGTCTGGTATGGCAATAGGCTCGTCCCTTATCACTTCTAGGGATAAATATTAACTCTAGGAAATGCGTATGCCACTAGTGGTAACTTTACCATCTCCACAGCGACACAGGTCTAAGATTATGTATGTATGTACGCTTAAATTACATTATTAATATTGACCCACTAAATTACACAATAAAGATGCGGGAATCCGGTATTGTAATTTTGTTTTTAAAAATTAGAAAATCAAATATGTGTCAACGTAGGTATAAAAATATATATTATAATTACCATAATATTTGTAAGGCATGTGATTACGTCAGCACTATGATAGGTGTAGTGTGTAGAGTGAGTTTAGTTAGGCAGCGATCGGTTTTATTTGTTCTGGTACAGACACGTACGTAAAGCGTATGATGCATGGCGTGCGCGATATTGTGTGGCTGGAGAGTACATTCACCCACGTCTGAGTCGCGGGCGGCGCCAATGCCCTCGCCCTGCCAACCCTCCGGCGCGGTCGCTAAATACTTTAATTTCGTCCTTTCCCCTACCTAGGGACGCCCCAGACAAGATGCAAGAGCGACCGTCTGGCATTCAAATACACACACACACTCGAGTTAGAATAACAATTTTTATTCTTATTGGAGCTGGGGTCGTGTTTCGTCTGGTAAATATATTACAGCGATACAAGCTTACATCGCAATGGATGGTAGAAAAATCCAAATTCTTGTACATGAAATCGATATGACGTAAAAATCAATGACGCGCACTTAAAAAATGTGAAAGTCTTAACAACTATATTGAAGTCGTGTCTTTTTTTATTTACGTTGCTTGTACCCAACAATAATTCTGCGATGTAATTCTAAGAACGAAACAATTATTTCACCCCAATGATATATAGTGGCGCAATTTAGGGGAGAGACACGTCTGCCGAATAATAAACAGTTTTAACTTGGCATTACAAATAATCTGGTATTGTTAAAGACCAAAGAGAACAATAAGTCGACTATTCATAAATAGAGTCCTTTCACAGTGAGCTCAGACGGAGGCGTGGGGTAAGCTTCTCAAGGAGCTCCTTACAACGCGGAGTATGATAGGCTGTCGGTATTCATTTTGCACCCAGTGTCTGCGTGGTATTAAATCTGGTCCAGTCTTTATGAATGTTGATTGTGTTGTTGAGACGGTATTGAATTTCCCCAGCCACTATCAAAGACGTGATTTAATTTAGAAACCAGTAAGTCGAGAGTAGATAAAGGTCGTCGTGCGTCTCGCCGCCTCGCCGTCTGCTCACCTTGGGTGAACCCAGCTCGAGAACACATATCCGGCGGTATCTCAAGTGATTTATATTTAAATATGAATTTGTATGTCAGCATCTCTCTTCGGCGTATAAACCAGCGTGTACGGGCCTCGTTACTTTCACTGGGTACCACCGTAAATACAAGTTTGAAACTGGTTTCTTGCAATTGCTTCTTTTGTACACAAACAACGTTTTCGTTACAATTCTTCCATGTAAGTATTGTTGTAAATCGTTGTTATGTTATTTTTATCAATAATTTGATTACGTAAACCGTGCACATTAGAAATTCACATCCATCTGGAAACTTCATGCTTTATTATCCCTCGCACGATTGAACTTATGCGGGCGGGGAGCGGATACAATAATACAATAAAATAATAATAGAACAGTAACTCGCCAATAAACTACCCACATATTGAACGTGACGTGTGAGAATTCAACTCGTGCGATTAAAATCGTATGTACATAAAAAGTTCCATCGATAAAAACGCAAGTGTACTACCGTAGTAAACTTCAGCACGTGTAGGGTGATAAGAGTGCAAAACTTGCACGACACACTATCGATTATTTACACTACTACAAAAGCCATTAATCTGGTCTTCAATTACATAACGTCCTCCAATGTTGCTTAGCTATTGCAAAAGTAGATAAAGCCTTGAAACACATGCACATTATGCTCTTATCAGTGACAAGGAACCATATTGTCAAGCACGAAAAACTAATGAAATTTTCCATTATCGTTGTGAACTGGTTTAAAATGGAAACAATGACGTAAAATTTGCACGTGGAAGATGCAAGGGCAATGCGCCCGCCGCTGCACACGTTTAACCTTAGTCATATTCGACTTAGAGTTACAATGAAATGTTTACAAAACAAATTCTTTGCTCGTGACAATATCGCGAGCGTATACAAGAATAACTGACGGTGGACTTACATCTACAATTTCAACATTTTTCTACAAAGGTGTACTTGTGTGTGATAGAAGGTTTCAAAGGAAATTGAAACTTTTTTTTTCTATAGGATCGTATAAAAATTATGGTAGTAATGATCTATTCGTTTCAGTTCTCAGAATGAAAACGGATCAGCAGGGCGCGGCGTCTGGGTGTTTTATTTATATTTTTCATTGAGGTTCCCGTCTCTCACCATTGGTCACGGCACACAAATACATACAAAACAAAATATTCCATGATGAAATTTTACTCTATGCACCGCTGTTGATTATTTTAAACTACTCGTATCATTTAATTTCTATAATAAATCGAAATGAAATAAAATGTGGTAATTTCATTTCGAAAGGCGATATTTCACAACTAGGAAAGAAACTGAAAATGTGAAAAACGGATGATATCTTTTAAATTCTAACAGTGTTTATGGCATTAATGATCAGTTATATAATCAGGTGTCATTTGTTAATAACTTCCAAACAATTCTGAGGATTGCAAATTATAATTTTTTGCAATAAAGTATTATCAATAATAGTTATTATTTTACTTATTTAGTTACTACCCTGGATTTGTACGACGCCAAAATTGTATGAATTACGTAAATAATTTCCATTTTCTCCGCCTGGGCTTAGATTCGTTCAGCAGTAGAAATTGTATAATAAACAGCTGATGACTAATTTTGAATCAACTATTTTAGGTGTGCGTGGGAATTATGGTATTTGAAAAAAAAACACTTCTTTTTTTGCTAAGATTGTGAGGATTAGTTTAAAGAATCCAAATTGGAAAATACGAGGGTGAAGCATCGCAACATAATGTTGGCGCGGTGCATGGACATGGCGGCTGAGCAGTGTGCATGCTGGCGGCTCATGTTGCGGCTAAATGCGGACTCGACACCAAATCGCACGTAGAAATAAACGCAAACACGCAACTCTGACACACACACGCTGAAATATATGTAGTAAACACAACATTATCTCCGCAATCGTATCTACAACGGGCCAATACTAGAGAACCAACAGAATTTGCATGTGCCCACTCTTTTAGAATTACACACATATTTGTATGTCATGTGTGTCTTGCAACTGCAGGAATGTTAAATATTCCAGTGAAGGGCAACATACCAGAACCAGAACACGTTTTATTGCAATTATATAAATCCAAGTTTTCACACGTCCGGTGAACGTAGGTTATCTTACACACTGCGTGAGTTTGCTATTTGTGGAGGTCGCAAGCTAAATAAATTTGGATGATACAAAATCAAATGCATTTCACGATAACTTACACCTATATGAAAAACATATTTTTTTGTTTCATATATTGATTAACTTTTGTACTTAAAAAATAATACTCAATTCCTACATCAGATTTCACCCTTCTATATTGGGTTTATTACTCGAGTATGGAAAAGCAATTAAGCAGCGGATTGGGTGTTGCTATGGTGACCGCCAAGTGTTTCATTGTTGATGTCGATGTAGTCGCGTTATTTTTGTATGTGTCGTGAATTATTTCAAGTGGGTGTTGTATAATTAAAGAGCAAAACATTCCGTGCACACCGATGTTATTGTAAACTTTTACAGCTGTGTTTTCATATGCAATTTTCACAATAAAAGAATGTATGAAAACATCGCAACGGATGCCATTATAGAAAGTGTTGTCAATAAGGAAGCTGTACGTCATATTCTACATTCATATTTATTCCATTGTGCGACAAGAATGGATACTAGTGATTACGGCATGAATTGTTCACATTGACGCAACTTACTATAAACAATTTCATTGTGCTTCGTGTAAAATATTTAAATAATAACACCGCGTATATTAGTACCATAAACATGCAACACCTTATATAAAAGCGGGTCAGATCTATTCTATAATCTATCAGTACTATTCCTTCTCAACGTTTCCCTAGTTTCTTGAAACTAGAACAATAAATTTATTCGTATTATGCACTCCAATTACAACAAAACCAATATTTTCCAATTGCATTTAATTTTGTGAACAACATAATAAAACCAGCACTTGTATAAATCCTGCAAGTGTTCTCTGCTTTCTATTACATAAGAACGCATATTACAATTAGTTGAATGCAAGCAAGTCTGTCAGCGCGATAGCTACTTGCTTCATAGGGTGTTGTCACCCGCCTACAAGCCATCGCTTCCAGTTTCTCTCATCTGGCATTTATTTCCACACTGAAACTGAAAAACAAACTAATACTGGATTGTTTTACGTAACGTGACAACACTAGCACAAGGGTAAAACAAGAATTGACACAATAATAGAAGCGGTACAGCTGTCGTCGGTCTCGTGTAATTAATTATGAGGTTTGCTCATACTCACTAGCAATATTACAATGAAGGCTATCACATATATTATGTTTATTGATTACAATGGTAGAAATAATTGTTACATTAATGTTTTGTAGTAAATCTCCGCTTTAGTAGCCGTATTTTACAGTATGAAACGTAGCTGGTTTCCTTGTTACCAAATATCCTGTCACATGAAGCGGTAGTGCGTTTGTCTAATTCAGCTGTAGCATTGTTCAGATACGGCCGGGTATATTTGCATTACACTGGTAATGTAATTAGGGTAATGTTTACCGTTGCGCGGCCAAGCGAATGAATCACAAGGCGCGTGGGTAGAAACAAAGGTGACCAAATCAGTCCTGCCCTGCGCCACTGTTTCGACGTATTTAAACCGACCCTGCGATAAATCATTGCCATCACGTGCTGCTATAGACAAACAGCACTCTCCATATGTGTGTGGAAAACTAGGATTTCCAATCAAACACTTCCGTAATTCAATATCTTATTCCCTATGTGGTATAACATAATTGACTAATGTCTCTTAGCAAATAGGTTCTTTATAATGTAACTAAGAGACAAAATGCGAGATTACGTAATGTATTTTTTATCATATCCAAAATTTTATGTTATTTTTCTAACATCAGAAAAATAAAATTTCCATGGTGATCCAAAATTTAATGTAATTTTTCTAACTGATGTAAAACGAAAACACAATGGAAAATTATAAATGACATGTAATAAACTTATCAGGTTGGACCAGAATTAACAGCTAGCGATATAAAAGCGTAAAGGCATGATTAGTTGCAATAACACATATACAGAGAACACACCTCTCTCTCTCTATTGAGGTCATAGAATGATTTCCACGCAATTGGATTAACGTTCGAAAGTTACAGGAATCGAACTACGGAAGTCGTTCATTTGTGGAATACTCGTAAACTTCAGGGCAGTGTCACAAATACTAGCTGAGAAATACGACAGATTCAATAGGTTTACAATAATGACGTAGATTTTTTTGCGCTCGTTACGTATGAATATTGCATAAGTACTTAGCATGATCGAAGGTTTTATAATGGATCACGTATTGTTGAAAATATATTTATCACACCGCTAAACAAGAAAAAGAATATGAAAAATTGGAATAAATCAGTCGCGAATCATAAATATGACGATCTTGACTTGCTAATCTTAGCATAATCATTGCCGAGTTTCGTCACCGCATCTTGGAGGAGTGAGTATCTACTTACTCATTCATAGGACAAAATAACTGGACATAGGTGGCAACCTATTTATACATATAGTTAATACAGATGATTCCGTGGTTATAGTTAAACAGGACGAAATCATTAACCTCCAGATGGTTGCATTTATTACTCCGAAATAGATATTAAATAGAATTAGTTCACATTCCTCATATTATGAATTTATGATATTCTAGAAAACACGAAACGTTTACATGAAAAACGATCAATGCAAGATCCAACACCGCCAATACCTTCCCGCAACCTCGTAAAATATATATTTTTATCTTTATTCAATATCAATCGTTAACGTTAGCTGGCGCAGGATGGCTCATGACAATGCTATCATCATGTATTACATCACAGCTACCTTGCCGTTTCCATTTAAAAATAGAATTCATTCAGAATCACGAGAACAGCATAAAATTACATCATTGGTACGTTAAGCGGACGTCACATTGAGTAAGGTACATATATACCGCATAACTGTGCTAAATGACTAGGTGTACGTGTGTAGTGTATACGTATAGTCGGGTCGGGTATGCTCGTGATCGTCGCCATGAAGGAGTCGCGATACAGAAGCATGCGACGCCAGGCGCCGAGCCAAAGCTGTGCATTGGCGCGCCGGCGTCGGCGTCGGCGTCGTCGCGGTGCCGGCTGCCGCGTCATCCATCCATCACATGCCTCATCACTGACTAATAATAGAACAACCTAGTACAATATACACTACAATGTTTCGTTCCAGGAATTCGGTTCACTGTAAACAATATCACATGCCGTCCGCCGCGCCGGCCGAATCTAACCGACGCGACGCACAGTTTTCATTCATTCAATGTTTATGATAGTGATTATATCTGTAAATATAAGATAACCTATAATCGGAAGGTCGTGTTTGTATACATAGCACGACGGCATAAAATGTTACTCACGCTCCAACTGTTTTATTTTGAAAGGTCATTTTGAATCGCGTTTTGATAGCAGGACAAGTGTTGTAACGTGAGTATGGGTACGCATATGTACGCACAAAGCTTATTTCATATTTTTAACAGCGTGACATTTCATAACAATGTCAAGGACACATTTTAAAGGTTGCACATTGTTTTCACGAAATCATACAAACAACGATCAACTCATACGTGTTCTTTTGTTTTGCATACACCTAGTATATAAGAATTAACAATACAAAAATAATTATTATAATATTGCAAACTAAATTACAGTATACAGGTTAAAAATAAGGTTATGTTTGTTAATACAATGGGCGGTTTTATCGCTTAAAACGATTTCTACCAGACAACCATTTGATGGATAGAATCGGAAACAGTGGGAGATGGTGGCAAACAATAAAGATAAAGAAAACAAACAAAAAAGGTAAACTATCCAATAGCATACTATTACTTATATACTAAAATCAATATAAATGAATACATATTTAAAATAACGAAATAAATAAAAAACAACAAGAAAGGTCGAGCGATAGACTTTTCAGATAGTGTTTTCGGACCTGATTTTTAAATGTCTGTATAGTTTTTGAGCGTTTTATATCTAATGGCAGTGCATTCCAAAGCTGGACAGCTTGGACGGTTAAACACTTGTCATTATAAGACGAAGAATAGAAGGGTGTTTTAAGAAGGAGGGTCAACGAGGAACGCAAGGATCGGGAATAGGTGTGGTGTAAAAACTCAAAACGGAATTTCAGATATTAAGGAGCGGCAGGGTTAAATAGTATGTTGTACAAAAGCGATAAAGCATGAGTAAAGTTTGCGGCTCTATTCTGCAAAATGAGGGACTCATGACATCTTAGTCAGTTTTACTGATTTCAATACCGTCAAAAATTACCTGCGTATTACCCCAGGTGACATTGTACAAAATTTGAAAAAAAAATCTGAGATGAGTTTTTGTCAGAAATCATGGTTTCATTTTCCGCGATTTATGGACACCTCGTATAGATACGAGTATTTCACCGCTTAGCTAAACTTCAATTCTATTCGGAAACTTATTTGAGCCATAAAAAGAGTCGTACCTATACGGGTTGATCAAAACCCCTGAAAACCAAAATCGCATTTTTTTTCAAACTTGGTACAATGTTACCTGCGGTGGTTAGAATCATGTGATTTAAATTAAATACAGTAAGTTAACATCATCTGTATATATGTAACACTCTGTATATATATTGAAATGTAATAATAGACAATGTAAAATTATTCGTACACCTGAAACTGCCTCAACTTTCATTCTTTCTCGTTTATCCATCCGATGGCTGTCTGGTAGAAATTACTTTGAGCAATAAGACCGCTTTTTTTGTCATATTGTCTACTTTTCATGTATCTGGTATACAATAAGTGTTAAATAAATAAATAATGAATAAATAAAACGTCATTGTTTACTATTAAGATTAATGAACAACAACAATCTATATTTAAAATAAACAACAAATAAGCCGCCGTACCAACGTAAACATATTTACCTCATTACACTTTACCTCAAATATTTTTGTAAACAAAACTCCACGGTTATTTACGACGGTTTCCTCCGTTACAAAGTTCACAGTACGTACTAAATGTTTTGATTCTTTTTGTGTACGAACCGTTGACTTTTACGAATCATCATAAACAGTAAACACGGCGCATAACTCAGCGCAAACAAATCCGAGAATATTCTGCTGGACTCCGCTCCTTGCCGACACAAACACATTACACACAACCGGAAATACCCGGCCGCTTGCAACACGTCCACCAATGACGATCTGGCGCGGAAACCAATGTGTACATCACTAAATAACAAGCGGCGGTACACATGTGATACCTAAATACATAGCCTGTATCTGAACAATGATATGGATAATTTGAAGGCGTACTTTTCCACTAATCAAATTGCCTTTTATTTAGTAGATGTGCATTTTGGACGGCCTTGAATGTACTATTATAAGTTGAAAAAATTAAAGGTTGTGATTAAAATGATAGACCTTTTCGCAATCGATATTAGGTCTTAAGAAACGCTCGTGGATAATATACTCGTAGATGTGGATGTTATTACCAACGTTTATTGTATACAGTATAACAATAATCACACTAAAGTAACATGTACTACGAAAATACCATGTTATTACTCAAAGTAGAGTTGGGCGTCGCTCTACAAGTAAAAATATATTAAGTATACTTTTCTGCTAAAAAAAAAAAACTAGTTCACTAGCGCAACCCTCTCGGCCTACACACTACGATTTGTACATACGCGAGGATGTTATTTTACCGACGTTAAAAATACTACAAATTCAATACAACAGTGGTTGTAAAAAACACCTTGTCGATTGACATACAGTAACGCGCCAAGAACAATACGTGTTATATCATAGGCGAGTCACATGATGGCCGAAGTAACTACAAATAAGATACGGCAGTTATTTCCCGGTATTTTTTGCGACAGATGTGAGTAACCGGTAAGGGTCAGTCACCGGCATGGTTAGTTGGTCCAAGGTTTATCCAAATATGCGCCGCGCCTGATTATTTGCTTTATTATACTACAAGTACATGCGGGAAAAAAAACTGGTCAATACCATATTTATATCACACAATATGCTACCATATCAGACCTTAGTACAAAGACAGCTCAAACGAAATATTGTTCTGGTTTCCAATATATATAATTTTCTTTTGTGACACTTTCAAAATAGTATAGAATTAATGTGGTCACATAAACCGCAGTTTATCGAAGTACAATTTACTGTTAGACCACTTCCCCATTACATTGACTCACTCGTAAAAGTATGTGTTCGTCATGCATAAGGTACAAGTGAGAGGATTTTTCATATACACGTATTGTACGCATGCCTTACTATTACGTCGAATAAAAGACGTTTCAGACAGAAGAAATCAAGAATAATAGCAGAGGTTGAGACAGGTACGTCGAGCGACACTCGCGAGAACCAGTGTCACCTTACACCGGCGCGGCGCGACGCGGCGCCCGGCGCGTCCTCCGTTTTGCATTCGGAACACTTAGCTATAATTCAATGTAATTGTTCTACGAAACCGCTTTACAACCGAATTAAATGCAGTTCCTTCCCTGTCATAAGTAGTATATTTTTTATTTGATATAGGTAACTACACAAAAATATAATTAAATAAATGTAAATAATAAATAAATATGGTAATTTAAAATATAGGATATCATTATTAAATAAACGAGATCTGCTTGGAATTTTTGAGATACAAGATATAAATAATCGCCACTCAAAGTAATGCCACAAGTCAGTGTAATAAACGCTAATTATTTAAGTATTTAACATATTTTGTTATAAATATATTTAAAGTTGAAAATAAATTAAGCTATGTTTTTAGTAAAATATCAAAGCATTGACGTAACATTGTTATTGACGCTTTATCGAAAGTAGAAAGTCCGATACAATTAATCTATACAGGAAAACATATTAATAATGTTTAAAATAGATAGGTTATTTATTATTATGTACGAGTATATCACTTATTTTCGATATATATCTCATCATTTCCACAGATTTTTTCATTTGTTTTTTACTTTGTTAGTGTCTTATTTTCGTATATTTATTATTTCTCTTATATTTTTGTAATCCAGTGAATTAAATTAAATCATTATTATTGGAGTAAAGTGTATAATTATATCTTATGGAAGAAAAGGAGGGGGGCTTTTGCCCAGCAGTTGGATGATAAAAGTTAAGCAAAAAAAATTATGTTTAAATAGTATGCAAATCGATGTGTAATTTTTCAAGGTAACAATTAACCACAATGGTAATCAAGAAATATCTAAAACACGAACAATTCAAAATGTGTATACGATATTGCGTGCCTTCGTAATAGATATAAATAACTTAAAATGTATATTTTTCTTTTAAATGTTTGTGACAATTTGTTATCACTTATTACCATTCAACAAATAAAAACATTACAGAAAGGTTTAGTGTATAGTAAAATGTTATTATTCAACAAATCCATTGTCAAAGCTAGAATTATTTTCGTAGGTCAAATGGTACGTTTGCGTACATTAACACCTCTTTAATTTGCAAGAGAATACAAATATTATTGTATTATTGTTTCAGTTTGCGTTTTCGTCTTTGTATTACATCTATGACATTGTTTTTCACCTTTATTGCTGCTGTAACCACTGATAAAATGATATGATTAAAAATATGTTGTGTTTTGTAAACAGACTGCAAAAGCTTTCTGATACAAAAACTAGCCAAAAGCGTCGTGGGCACGAGATAGCCGCGTGATAGCATAGAATGATAAAAAACAATCAATATTTGGATATGGTCATGTGGTTCATTGAATCCCATTAGGCGTTGACATGACTCATGAATATGATAATACTGCAACACAATAATAGTAAGTAGTTTATAATAAAACGAGACCGGCAAGAAGGGCGGGCGCTCGGGTGCTCGGTCGCAAGTCGCAAGGCGCGTCGATGGCGCCTCTTCTGAAACACGTAAATAGGTTCAACGAACCCGACCTTGGCGGCGCCGACGCAAACAATATTGCCTCCCCTTTAAACATTATTGTAATCATTACGTAATATTATAAATTACGATTATTTCAAACTCAACTCATGCTTGACAGTGATTATTACGTATTTAGTTCGTTATCTTATCTTGAAAATTATTCGCCTTGTAAACATACATATCTCCAACTTAAATACGTGCCCATACCGAACACGTGAATGCTAATTCTGTTTAATAGTTGAGCAATATCAAAACAATAAAACTTACAGCATAAACGTACGAGTAAATGTATAAAATATTTAGCTTCGTTTTAGAAAATACAGTAAGATTTTTTTTAATAATTAAATATGCTCTTTGGATTTACCGGTTAATATTCCATGCGCTTTCCTTCATTCGTATAAGTACATCGAGTGGTCATATTTACGAGTAATATCTCACTGAACTGTGACAATCAATGCACTGTTCGAAATAAATACTGTTATTAATTTAAATTCAGACCAGCGGTACCTTTCAAAATTGTAGTACGCTTTCCATTTCATGCATGTACCCCTAAAGAATATTAATGAACATGAAAAAAATAGTTCAGAATTAGTATATTAGGCCTAATTAGACTATTTTTTTCAGTTTTCATATAATGTTAAATTATGAAGTGGCAATTTTACTGCAATTACTGCAATATGTAAAGGTATTATCAAATCGAATTAACGAATAAAGCTAACCACTACTTGGTTGACTGATAGAAGCCCTAAATAAATGAACTTTAGTCAAGTAACAGCATTGGTCGGTCCCATTAGTCGTCAGTGGACGTGGGAAATTCTTCGTCATGCAAGTAGGTTCCACTTGACTGACGCCGTAGCTGTCATGAGGTCGAGATTAACGGCCCCTTCCGCTCGGCACATGCGTTCAATGAAACGCGGATGTGACAGTAGTATCAAGTTTAACCGATTGGTGTAAACTGTTTTTCCCTTGACGATATGTTAGTTATGACAACTGTGTGACGTAATGGGATACCAATTTTATATATTGACCCGATATAGTGGTTACAATGCACCTGATAAATAAATAATTAATATTAAAAAAATATACCCAACAGTCACATACCTAGTCCTGACCCCACACTAAGATCGAGTATTGTGTGGTGAGAATCAAAAACTACGAAACACTTTTCAGTCTCAGAAACACCCAGACCCGAAACAAACACCATAAATATTAGCTTCGGTGCGGATTGCGGGGATCGAACCCGCGGCCTCTCGTTTCACAGCCGGCGTCTAACCAACTGTGCCACTAAAGCTGTTGATGGTTAGTAAGGTGCAATATAAATTAGGATGTGCAGCAAAGAGATAAACACAATTATGCAGATGTATTGGAAACTGGATATGCACAGACACAATTTGAAACACGAAAACCCATTCTCGAAGGTCAGAATCACGAGTTTTCCTAGATTGTTTACTGTGCTGTTTATCCTAATTCAAAATATACTAACTGAATAACTATAATAACTTAGTGAGATGGGAAAATAAAATAAATAGCATTTCAATAATTTGTATCTATAATATAAATATAATTGATTGTAGACGAGCAACTTCGATCGCAAGTTATCTAGAACTCTTCTTCCAATGAAAAACCACTCTACGTTAAGATGATTAAATTGAAATTCACAATGGAATTATTCTTCCATCTTATATTTTATATAATTGACTTTTTACAGTACATTAAAAACACAAAGAAAAATAATATGAGCATAATCATCTCAAAACATGTATTACCAAATTCTAAACAATCGGCAACGTGACTACTATTATTTATTTTCATAGTATAAATATACATATTATAATTTTTATATGTTAATAAATCGTTGCGGATGTCTATATATATTCTTTGAATGTACATACATTGTACGATATACTGTATATTTTATGCGATATAGCAAAACGGGGATTCAAAATCAATTTCAGAATAATATTATGTTTGCGTTTATGAACTGGATGCAGTCGAACAAAAACGGCAATACCTCTTAGAAGACAGAGACAAGTGGAAGTGAGGCTATTGCCTTGCCAATGTTGACACAATTACGGCAAGTAAAAAAAAAATGCCTTTTATGTGATATTTTCGAGCGTAAAGTTTCTTTAATTACCATAACAAAAGTACATGCAGTGGTACTACCATGCTATTGCCATAGGCAAGATTATTTTATATGATTTCATTTTTTTTACAATTCCGCAATTCATTTAAGTCATTGTTTTTATTTAATCTCAGAGGTTATCTTGACGCACGTTAGAATCTCCCAAGATGGCTGGACTTTATCGATACATTGATAAGTTTTACGTAAAATTACGCGGAATTATACAAATTATACAACTGAACCGTCCTTGAAAATAAGTTTATCTAAAGGGGAAAACCAAATAAACCTAAGCTTCGTAGTCTCTATTATCACGCACGGCAGATAGACGTGACATACGTCTTCATTTTATACTGCTATTTGATTGATGCGCTGAATGCTGACGTATGCATCTAAATACATAGGGAATATTACTTAAACTGCCTCTGGGCCGTAGTTGTACTACGGTACAATTGCAAAGCTGAGGTCTCGGGTCCGAAACCCGGGTCGGGCAAAGTGACAATGGATTTTTCATTTCATTATCAGCCCAGACTTAGGAATTTCTGCTCGACATGGCGATAGGCTCGTCCCCTATCACATTGTTGGACGGAACATACAAGGTAAAATGTGGGTGTCATGGTGGCACCTCTGCCTATCCCTTCTGGGAAAAAGGCATGAGTTTATGAATGTACGTAATATTGCTTTAAGTAAAGATTAATCAACGATCATCATTTGGTAGTGGTAGAGCCAAGCTATTGTCTTGATAACAACTCAACTTGAAATATAAAGACTTAATACAAAAAAATCCAAAAGGTTAAAACCAAAGATGTAAAAATGTCATTACCGCCACCTACAAGATGTGAACTCATGACACATAGGTCTCCAGAAAGGTTACTCGTGTAAGTTGCATACAAGTGGCCCACATCCAGCGATCCCCTACGACCTTTATCAGGTCATCCTGTGGGCGTACGTCCTACGTTGCGCTTACCGATTTACTAGCCTTTCATTAATTACACCATGGCAAATTTACACTAAGTGGCAAGCATTTTAATAATCCGATTCCCCGATAATGCTTTACGAAAATTGTGATTTCACTGTGGACAAACCACGTTATCTATTACTGAATAGGGGACTTTTTACTATCGGAAAGTTAAAATTTCATCAAATAGTGATTACATGCGCGACATGAAACAATGCTGTTACCCTGATATGTTCTTTATCTAATGCAACAAATATGTCTTTAAGATAGAGTTAATTAAAAAAAAATAATTTTCCGTTCCCATTATTTAATTAATTCTAACTATACAATCGTCATTATTGTGTAAACGAATTGTGGACTGTAGAATTACGATTGTGTAATCTACCAATCATATTCTATAACAAATCATACAATTTTCGCAAGATTATTAAAATAGTATTACCTTACACTGAATTAAATAAGAAACGAGCGTATAAACTAATCCGGTAGAAACCAGACAATCTCGAAGGTAAAAGTTACAACGAACATGGAAACAATATTGTTACAAGCGGTAAAAATGCAAATACAAATAAAAAAATACAAATACATATTGCATAATCGTTAAATAATTATTCTCTCAAATTCCAAACTCCTTCAAACTGACGACAAGCGTATATTACTATTATTATTCATAATACTCGTATTTTACAAATATTCTAAAAACATGAAAATAGCCATAGCATGTTGCCAAACGTCTATCCTTGCAGTCGTATGTAAAGATGGCACGAGTGCATGTATATGAAAAGCGCATAGACCATAACAAAATATAAGAACGAGTTAATATTCTAATAAAATAAGGCTAATGTAAGCTTTAAAAATAATTCAGTTGCAAACATGAACTGTACTGGACTGCATCGCACACTGCTGAGCACGAACTCCTGTACAACCGAAACTTTGACTGACAATCTTCAGCTATAGTTGACCACGTTGGCCTAGTGCAATTTGCGAACTTTACATAGATTTTTTTAAATTAATTTAAAATAACGCTAAATTAAACTAAACTTTAATTCTTTACCGCACGAAATGATAGATCTTAATTCCAAATGATGCTAGAAATGTTTTTCGACAACCATCATTGAATGATTTGCTGTCCAGACAGGTATAGAGCCTTATTAAAAGAATATATGTCCTAATATTCTTCAAGCTGATATATAGCCGAAGCACATTTTACAAACGCACGTTAAACACAATAGTGTTTTATGTTATACGATTATGATCCTCGTGTACTTCCGAGACCGTGAACTCTCAAGAGTACATTGTTTTATGCCACACGTACAAAGAAATTAAAATCATCGTTTATGTACTAAACGTACGTGGTTAATAATATTGTAATTTTTATTACCTTTGTAGTGTTTGCTATGCACATAAATACATTTCAAGAGTCAATCATTCACAAAATTATAATACTAAAGTAATAATTTTAATAACAATTTCCTGTTTATGTTTTAATCGTTCATTTTATACCGCAATGTCCAAGTGAACACTGTTTTTATTGATTATCTCTATGGTAGTTTTGGACCATAGTTTTATTTTTACTCAGATCGTAAAGTGGTTGTAAATTATAATGCACCTGATGATAAGTACAGTACACTCCCAGTAACATAGATACTCGGCGAAGTAGTTCCAAACCGGATATATACTAATAGAACTCGAAACACCATACATTTTTGTGGGCTACTAACACCATTCAGTTTAGTTCATTGGGAACGATGGCCGCTATACGTTCTGGACCAAATATCCCATCACAAGCAACAAAATGTAATTAATTTCTATAGGTACACATTTTGTAGGCACTAAAATACTTATTTAAAAACAAACATTCCAAATGTAACTGTCAGGCATAGTAAGTGCCTATCGCATTTAGTTAATCGTTTCAATATCAGACGCTGGCCGGGGAAAACCTTAGCGTGTTTTTTCCTAGAGCCACTCAAATGCAAAACAAGCCACATCGACGATTATCTTTTCCTAATTATAACCACTTTACTACATTAAAGCGATGAGTATATGTAAACAACTTTATGTTTCGAGTGCAATACCATGACCTCGTCAATATCAGTTCGCAATTCACAACGTAGCAGGAATTTAACAATTGTAGTAGTAGGAAAACATACAATATAATACACCAAAAAGTTTATGCATTAATGTCTAAATTACTATAATGATGTCTAATAACATTTCATTTTTATTCTCTAATTTCCCGGCCCGTCCCGTTATATCCCGTCTTGTCACATCTCATTCTCACTCAAGGTATGTAATCCAATCCCATCCCATCCCTTTGAGTATAAATAAGTAACAAATATATCGGAATTCCTTCCTCATCCCACGGAAACACTAAATTTTTGGGATAACAAGTAGCCTAATTGTTAATCCACGGCTACCTCAATACCACATTTTATCGAAATCCGTTACTCCATTTCTGAGTTCATCGCTCACAACCGCACAAACAGACAACAATTCTAAAAATCATTGTTTTGGGTTTTATTACGTTAATACAGACTCCCCATATTAGTTTTTCCCATTTATCTTCTATGTAGAAACATCGATCGGTTACAAATGTATTATTTGTATAAATGGATACAGAAATTATTTACATGAAATATTTATCATATATAATTAATCTAAACACGGACTCCGTGACGCACCTTGGAAGAGGCCTATGTCCAGCAGTCGACTGCAACGGCCTGATCATGATGATTCTAAACACAACGTAGAAAAGAAAACGCAATTTACAAAATAAATATAGCGAGCATTGTATATTTTAGACGTCCTTCATAAGGATCACAACGTCGCGTGACTGTGATTACAACGTGACTGCCTAATCACATAACAAGTGTTCACGCCGAAAAGCGCAACCTCACTCCGAATTTTCACGTGCACAATAATAACAGCTTAAAAACAAATGACACGAGGACAAACAGAGTACATATTTGCACACTAAAGGAAAGAACTGGCGTGGACTTGATAAGTGTCTGTTGAAGGTTGTATGTGCTACGACAGCTTGGACAACATGTTGACAAATTGTTTTGCTATTTCTTGATCAAGTTGACACCCCTCGGCCAATTAAAAAACGATTTGTACTGAAGGAACGTAAACATGTTTCAGCATTAATTATTTTAAATATTATGATACCTTGAGATATAACATTTTAAGCGCATAACATTCGAGTTAACTTTTTGTTTTGAAAATTTGATTCACCATCGGTCATTTTATTTAAGAAATATATATTTAATTGTGCCAAAAACTTACAGCTTACTTACAGCTTAAACTTAAACTTACAGCTGGTAAATTTCAAAGTATATTTAAAAGGATAAATAGTTGTCAATTCTAGCGAAGGAAAATATAAAAGAAAACATATTGAAGATCTGTCTGGATATGTAATGTTATTACGTCTAGACTAGATTGGGGTGGAAAAATATACTGATTTGTTTTCTAACTGTACAGTCAAGACAAACTCTAAAAACGATTTCTTGTTAGAAAAGAAAATGTAAATCTTCCCAATTATTACAATTAATATAAGATAAATGACCATACGTTACGAGCTAATATCGTATATTAGAAGTTTCCACACCTGGTATAAAAATGTTGATTTTTACAGTAAAGAAGGGCCTCCTTAATTACGAGTCCTCCGCTATGTTAAAGTATTATCCCTTAAAATTGATGGTAATTTAAGTAAACATTATATATGCAAAACATTTGAATAGATTAATAAAAAAAAACATACTGTTATTCATAAAATAAATAAATTAACAAAATAAAAAAATATAATTATATTTTACACGAAAAAATACACAATATGCAATTACTAAATAAAACAAATATGAGTAATACATAAATATTTACAATTCATGGCGCATGGCTCAGAGGGAATTCCGTTATTTATTGTTTACATCATTAACAATATTGCTTATACTAGTAAAATTTTTGGCTTCTTGTATTCTGCTTCATTATAAAGTATCATCAATCGGACGGGATACTTGGTAATTTGATATTTTTTTGTTTTGAAAGCGGAGGGAAGTACGAAACGAAAAAAAGAAAATTATTTTTTAGTAAGGATCGTTATATTTGTTTGACAACAATTAATAATTCGAAATATCTTACAAGATAAAATGTTCATATTTTTCTATACACCTGTAATTGGTAGGACAACATTATTAAATACGAAGCCGTATATGAAACAATATAATTCATTTTTGCGGTTACGAACTCGTAATTGAGAGCATAAATGTTTTGTTTACAAATTATTATTCTACGTATTTTCCTCAGAAGTCTTATTAAGCGGTAGGCTGGAAGCCTTTTAAGAAAAAGCAATTTTGGAAAAGTTTTCAATGTTAATGACTATTGTTGCAAATTCTTCAACGTTTACGTACTATGTTTTAATCATTATTTTTCTGACAAGCCGCAATAAAACTACCTAGTAATTTGCGATTCTACTAATACTTGGGGAACCAAGCTATACAAACATTACCTCAAAAATGTATTGTTGTTACTTTAAGTATTGATAGTTCTGTTCCAATAATTTTATGTAACATGAATATAAATTATAGGACATAAAAAGTTACAGCTCCTTTCACCATATACTCGTACATTAACACAATAAACATTACTCACTACTTTCATAAGTATTAAGAGTATAATTACTTTAACAGTGAAATGTCACTTGTGCTTTGAAAATATATTGAGAGAATTGTTTAAACTCATAATTGAAACATTTTCTTTTGACTTCAAACATTTGGAGCAATTCTTTTGCATATTATTGTTATATAAATATACACTTACATTCCGATTATCATTATGCAAGTGCACGTGTACGCAATACGCAGAGATATAATAATTGAGTAACAAAAGCATCAATGTACTACCTACTTCAATCATTGCAATTCAACCATTGAAGTATACCTTTGTATACTTCATGTGTGTAAAAACTTTATTTTTTGGATATAACGTGTAATAACACAAAATAACGAGGAAAAAATAAAACAATGGGAAAAGCCCATCTACAATGGCACTGATATTTCGTTTTCAAATCAACAGGATGTTTTTTGATACAATAATTAAATTAAATCAAGGAAATATTTAAAACTCGGTCAACCATGTTCAATAAGGCTAAAAACACAATTATTACAGTTAGTAGACATTGTGAAGTATGAGAGTATCTAGTATAATGAATGAAATACTGTAAAGTGTACAGTGTGTAGTGTTACAAAACTACGAATATAAGTCATGTCAACAGATCATATTGGAAGAGCACGTGAGCTCTGAGCGATAAGTCAGACGTGCAAAGATCATAATAAATATTGCTCCTGAGTAAACTTGCCGAACATAGGCCTCTCCTAATGATTTCCACAGTGACCTATTGGAGGCAGCTTGCATCCAGCGACGTCCCGCGACCTTTACCAGGTCGTCTGACCACCTAGTGGGTGGACGTCCCACGCTGCGCTTTCCGCTTCGTGGCCTCCATTCGAGAACTTTTTGGCCCCATCGGCCATCAGTTCTCCGTGCTATGTGCCCCGCCCATTGCCATTGCCTATGTTCAGCAGTGGACTTCCTTTGGCTGATGGATGGATAGATGAAACTTGCCGACGTCGATCAAGAAAACTTAACCTCAATGTAAAGGGTATCAACGCGTCATTGCTCGTTGAAAGTATAATTTGGGTTTTGTTTTACGTTTACATTCCCACTAGGGAAATCAGATTCCCTGCCTATCTGTATATAATATATTATCATGGTTTAAATTATAGATCACAACTACGAGCCAAGTCTTTCAATAAAACCTGCACGCAAGAAATATAAAAGAATAACTAAAGGAAGGCACCAGAAAAATGCAAAATAGAAATTAGTATAGGAAAACTAAAGTAAGTAAATATTATTCCAAGGTAGGGTTTACTCTTAAAAATGAAACAATAAGGAAAATAATAGTATACAGCATACAAAACGTAATCCATTAGATTTAATTATAATTATCACGCAATTGAACTTGATTCTCATCTCATTCAGTTACTTCTAGCTGGATTTTCCAAACGTTTGTAAGCCTATTTACGATACCAGATCAAATAGGGCCTACTTTATGTTTAATGACCAAAGTAATATATATATATATATATCATATTAGATAGCCTCAGTTAACTTTGTTTCGGATAAAAATAAACGACATGAAATACAATTAACAACAAAACATAGTTTTAGTAAGTAATTTTCTTGTGTATTCTAATAATGAGTTACTAAAAACGTTTCACGTCGTTAATGTAACCTTCAGAGCGAATCAAATAAATGTAATTAGTTTTGTATTTCCAGTAAAGAAAGTCTAGACGGACATCGCGTGTAGCCACCGTTGTGAGTGTAGGTAATTTAAATACTACTATTAAACAGTCACATGTTTTTCATCAAAACACGTTGACAACAATGACCGCGGAATGTTTTAAAGCTAACTCACTATTGTTGTTTATGTGTAGTACTAAATAATAATTGGCAGAGTTCATTGCATCTGCGTCAGAATAATAATGAATCAACTCAAACGGGACTGTTACATATAATGAAATATCATCTCACTGGGGTAAATACCCCATCATAATCAAATGATTATGATCGATTTTTTTTTGTATTTAGTGTACAAATCCAAATACCAATAAAATAAAACATTTCTATCAAGACAGTATAAAAGTAGCTAGCAAGATGAAGCAAATATGAGTAAAAAAAAAAAGAGAGTGGCAGCACACTGCAATGCATAATATTTAGACTAGTGACGGCACTCGTTTTGTTTTGCGACTATTTTCTTTTACTCCCACTGCAATATTTGAAACGTTTCTAATTTGTTTAATTCTTAATAGATTTACAAAAATCTTTTTTTGCTACATTTTGTATATGGCTACCTTTTGACAAATAAAAAAAGAGTCAAATACCCTATACGCTTTAGATAAGGTAAGCAGTATTTACACGCGAATGAAACATCTTTACAGATAGATTGTGCCGGAATTGGGGACACTATAGCAATCGCTTTTGTTTCTTATTTCAACCGTTCCACTTTTACAAAAATATTTTTGTTTTTGAACATCGTGTAGTCCGCGGAATCTACAGTTGTTTGTTTACAAATTAAAATGAGGACACAACACCTTTCTTGCGAAACACTTATAAAGAAGTGACTAACCGTAGTTGGCAAAACAACTTGCGTCACTCTGGAGTGGAGGCGATCGCGAGCCACGGTTACTTACGCTCAATATAAATTAATTGAATTTAATTAAACGACCTTAAGCGAGTACTAACATTAATAATAATGATGTATATCATCGTCATCATCATCATCATCAGCTCGTTGCATAAAGCAGCAGACCGGGCTCTGTGGCGTACCTTTGGGAGAGGTCTATGTCCAGCAGTGGACTGCAACGGGATGATGTATGTATATAGCTATACTATATTTACATATCAACATCACATCCATTTTCTTGCACTGGAAGTCTACTGAAGAACATTAGCCTCACTGAGATTCTCCACAGCGACCTGTTGTTAACGGCCTGCATGTAGGACACGAGATTTTTGTCTGTGTCTGTATAAGCCCATATACGTCCCACTGCAGGGCACGGGCCTCCTCTCCAATCGAGAGCACGATTGAGAGGTAGTAGGCCTTATAGTCCACCACGCTGGCCTACTGCGGACTTTACATAACCATAGAAATATTTTATTACTAAGTCTTGTAAATAGATAAGTAATATTTTATTACAAATCAATTAAAACATAATTTATGTTACATTTGCAGTAGCGAAATAAAAATATTTATATATGTATAATTTACAACATTACCCGTTATTAGATATTACACTACTGTTATTCAACACTTTTAGAATTCGTTTACAATTTGATTATTTCAGAATATATGTAGTTTAAATATACTTTCATCTTACATACCGTAGCACGTAGTATTCCATTTCAGTATAATTACGTATAGAAATAAAATATCTAGTTTACGTCAGATTTATTTCAATCTAAAAGATAATCGCCAATATAAATAAAGTAATCGATAGAATCACCAAAAATAACTAATTTCTATGAAATGAACATAAGTTAGTGAATTATCTGTCGTAAACGATAAAGCAATGTAATGAATGACGTCATGCATTTCGGTCGTTGTATTACGAATATGTACTGAATGTACGTGTAATCGTTACTAATAATATTTAGAAATAGCGGTTAAAAGATAAATTATTATCGAATATAAATTGTAAAGAAAGTCCTCATTATACACAAGAAAACAAATTATCTTTTTTATGGCTATTAATACGTGTCAACCAAATTGCAGCTCTGTGAGTAAAAAAGAATATTTAAGAATTTCCTACAAGTTGAAGATACTTAATCTAACATTGTTTCTAATAAAGTGATAAGATCATTGTGTGATAACAAATCCACTTCTAATAAATCCTACAAAAATATTTTTGACGAGTACCTACCGATAACTATGTTTACATGTTCACTTGACGTCAGACATGCTGCTATCATAATGGCAAACATGTTATAGGTTTCATTCGAACTAATATGGTTGCGCCACAAAATAAATAAAATTAAATAAACAAAAACAATGTTTACTCTGAAAGTCAATGCATTAAGGCACAAAAAAACACAACAAAGGTCATAACATTGCGATAATAAACAATAATTATGTGAAAAAGCGGCGGCAGTGTCATCATATCACAATGGTCTGTTTAAACATAATGACTAGAATAATCCCACACTATTGTACAAGGCTTTGAAAAATAAATATCAAATAATTTATTTAAAAAAAATCACAAATACAAACAAACGTTTAAAAAACGCCACATCGATATTCGATACACATCCTTCTGAAGAAACAGATAATTATAATGGATCACGGATATACCACAATGTATAATAAAAACTTTGTGCACCCAGACGCGTGACCTTATGCGCAAGTACCTTTGACGTTAGAACTGTTACAGGTACAGCTGTGGCTTATGTAACACCAGCGCTATACTACATCACCAACATTGGACCCACTATTGGCAAGGACAACTTAATAAACGTTAGAACGGAAACTGCAACAGACACTATACCGCATAATTCCAACCCGCATAGAATTTGTTACATGTGGTTAGTACAAAACAGTTGATAAAGTAACAATTGAAGGCAGGAGGGTACTGGTTCCAATGTTGTTGGTGGAGCGTGGGTAAAGTTGACACGTGGATAGGCCGCGGCCGCGCCGCCTACGAGTTGCCTAGTTCCCAGCGCACCCACCGGCGGCATTCAAACGCCCACTCTGCGCACCGCGCTGTTGCAACTGCAATGCACCACCGACCTTTGACCTTTCAGTCGCGATCGCTGCAAACTCTGCATTCCCTTATTGTAGCATTATGTTTGTACTTACGTAATGCTTTTGTAGTTCACTCTAATTTAACTTGTCTCAATCAACTTTACATCTTAATATATTTTTCAATAGGAACTTTGGAGCCTTAAGATTCTAAAATTTATCTATACACAACTATGAAACGGTTTATTACATAATACACGCTACATTAAAAATATTTTATACTAAATAAATCTTAAAAACTGGTTCACGTAACATAGCATTATCCACATAGTAACAATGTAATATAATGCAATCAACTCCATTGATAATTAATTTATGAACGTACGGTTTAATAACTTGCCTACTAACCTTAAATAATAAAATATAATCTGTGTTATAATAAGTGCAACCTTTCATGGCCTACATACACCGTTTTTCTACGGAGCTATTATAGGCGGTCATTAAAATTTTAGAACAGAAAAGTCAATTAATCGTTCAATACAGTACGGCCACCAGGGGTCGATTTATTTTAATGGTGGGCAGTACGGAATATATTGGATTAGAGTTAAAGCAATAATAGAGTTTGTATGGGCAATAAATATACGCGCAATTTCCTGCGATATGTCAAGTCACGAGTTTCACAGCGTGCACAGATGTGCCGAGTGGCTGTGGGCGCCTGCTCGCCTACACGCCCCGTGGGCAGTGCGGCGGTGGGCGCCACGAGCGCAAACCTTTTCAGCATTAGTGGAAATGTTGCGCAACGATACACCTACGCTAGACATTTGCTCGTGCAAAATCTACACAAACGTGAATTCAATAACTTTAAACAGGGAAAAATAGTACTTTAAAGGAATTTCATTCAAAATTGTAAAATGAAAGCGTGTCAATCTATGCGAAAGATTGCAATATAATACGATCAATATTTGTTTACACTCTGAAAGCAAATACGTTGGCAAACAGCCATGTGTTAGAAAACCTCGGTATCACACCGGGTAAGAGGATTATAGCGATTGGGAAGCAGCACTACAAGTGCAACATTCCGTAAATAATGTTAAATGCATTGTGTAGATACAGTAAGTGAAGGGCGTTATGTAGGGCGCACCTAATCCGCCTGTTACGAGCATTGTGCATGATACATCTAATCATTACAACAATGATGTGGACTCATGGCCTACCAATTAAACAGTAATTGATGTCGACAATATTTTTCATTCAATATAACAGGTATTCGAAATACTAACGACATTGTATCATAATTATGGATAGCATTATAATCACGAAAGAAATTGTGAGACTCAAACTTGTATCATCATAATATTATGAAAAGTAATGAAATTGCTCTTTCAATTACAATTTATCAATACGAATAACATGAAAACATGTAAAATGAAAATTATCACGTTCAAACGTGACAAATATAATCAATACGATATTTATGATTGCATAAATTACACCGAGATTACTTCTGATTTATCACCTAAAGATTAAATACCAGAAAAAGAAATATGTACACGTTATGAATTTAAAACAAAGGAATAATTTCATTATAAATAAATACGTATATGTAAGCAAACCATGCGTAGGCGATTTCATTGTAGAAAAAAAAAACACATATACTATTATGACGTATATACACACGTGCATGTACGCACACAGATGATCGTAAAAATCGATTACATAATGTCAAGAAAATCAAATACGCAAATAGAACATTACCGTGAAACGTATGCCGGTGAAGGGCTCTAACTCGTTGACGTAAATTCTTTGTACCGACTATAAATAGAAATCGCGCTGACGCTATCAGTTCTAGGTAATTAAAGAATGCTATTAATAAGGTTGCGCCTTAGATGCCGTTATTTTGACGCAAACAAATCGATAAGATAACATTATTTGAACATTCAGATGCAATATTTCAATAAACCTTATTTCGGAATAGCTATATTGGTTGATTTTAATTCCTGACTTATAAAATTAAAACATTGTAAGTACAACCTAAAATTTCAAAACTAAAATTATTACGATGAGAAGAACCCTGAATGCTAAAAAATAAATGCGTACTTTAACTAGCATCGAAATTACAAAAAAAAAATATTTCTTTTATAAAGATCTCGTAATATAATGTTAAAACTGAATTAAAAACGAAAACTCAATAAAACAAAATTTAAAACTGTATCATTCATATGGATTAAAAAAAGGTTGCATATTTAGTACCTTGTTTTTATTTCAACAGTTGGTGACCCTATTGACCTAGTAGCGGCGGCCAAGGAGTATACATAAGCTGTGAGGTTCTCGGAATCAATCCGAGGTCAGCTAAACCGCTTTATGTTAGGTTTTTACATTTAACTTATACGGCTTATCCGGGATTGGAAGACTTCCTGAAATATTCCGCGTCCCAAAAACGACCTGAGATACAATTACGAACAAAATATCTTTACTACACCTATAAAATTATTGCAAATCACGATTTACAATTTCAACCTTTGCCGTACCATTACATATTTAAAAAAGCAAAGGGTGTACATTATTATTTTAGGAAAAACTTGGCACCCAAACAGGATAGCTTAAAAGGTACAAAAAAAATCGTCGCTTTTTTTTTGAGAATTTTTAAAGTTTAAGTGTATTTTGTATGAAGTCACTAAAACTGCCTCCTGACTTCGTTTTCGGCCGCAGTCTGGATACACCCGGTATTTCTATTTTATTGTCAATATGTGCTGTTACAAAAGTGCTGCGATTGAAATGTTTATGTGTACTGATATCAGTTGATATTGCATGAAATATGAAGTGGCACCTGCCCACACATGTTTTTTTCTGATAACATCAGTGACGATAGTGATTGTTTACAGCAAAACGCGACCAGAGCAGATATTACAATAGCATCGTGGAAGCGAAGTACATCTATTGCGATCATTCTTGACAATGTTTTTATTAATTAATATTTCAAAGGAATATTAACATACACTGTACACGATATAATATAAGCTATACAGGCTGCCTCCAACAGGTCACTATGGACATCATTGAGGGAGGCCTATGTTCAGCACTGGACTTCCTTTGGCTGATGGATGGATGGTACACGATATTACCCGATCGGTTGGAATGCTTTTGAACTGTACAATATAAGATGATTTCAAGTAGGTACTTAGACGAAAACCCATTTTTTAAAAAGGTCATGACTAAAATCGGTTGCACACTATAAATAATGTCCAAACAAGCGCTTAAAAAAATAAAACTGAAATGAATATACATACATATTTACCAATAACAATAATAAAGCATTTCACTGACATAAAACATTAATTACCCAGCATTGGAATGTGCCAGCATTAATTGCTTTCCGTTAAATAATTAAATATAATTCGCTAAATACATACTATTTCGTCGTAAGTGAAATTTATTAAACGTGAAATGTGTACGTAGTGACGTCAATCACTTTAAACAGTTGATATGATTAAATATCTATTCATTATTTATTTGATTTCGAGTACTGCGTAAAAATTGACGTAACAAGACGGTTCATTTAAATAGGTTGTAAATAAAGAATTACTACCACGTGTATTTTTAGTAGTGGTTTCACGGCATCCAAGTTATATGCATGTACATGAGAATATTCAACTCGGGAGTGCTGAGGTAGTAGGTTGGGGTTAAGGTGAGAGGGCGGTGAGGCCCCACCGCCCCACCGCCCCGGCACCCCTGCACCCCGTCGCCTCGCCTCCGCCCGTGGGGTGTACTATCGGACGCGACAGCCACTACGTCACTTACGGCGCCACGTGCACGATCAATAATGACGTCGTAGTGGCAGCGCGTGGGGGGCGCGGTGTGCTGACGCGGGGCGGGGGACGGGGGGCGAGGACGGCAAGTTGCGCGCGCACCCCGCCACCGACCTACTTACGAATTACGATTACGTTTCACGTAGTCGACGTAACGCGATCGAAATCCCGCTAAATGGGGATAGACAAAACCAAGTAAAAACGCGCATGCGCCAAATGCCCTGTGCAAACATGTCGCCATAACATACCATATTGTACGAATTACGATTATAATAAAATAAAATAGATTTAATTTATTTTGTAAATCTGTACTCGAAAATAAAAGTTCTTATTTTCAGAAAATGAGAAAAAATATAATTATAATATATTTTTCAAAACCTTGTACTACTTAGATCAGCAATGTCAATCATAACACACCTAAATACATTTAGCTCCGCATGCTAATTATTATAATTTATGAAATCGTAAAAGTGGATATTTTAGGAACCACATGATTACATACATATACACACACACACGCACACACACACAAATGTTCCAATTACAACATTTACCGTAAACAAATATGATAATTTATATTTATATCTTACAGAAACAATACCAGTTAAAGTGTATCACGTAAGATGTAAACAGAACTCAGTTTTTGTATAATACGTTTTACTCGTACAACATAAAATAATCACAACACGAAACTTCCTTCCCGTTCCCGAGGGAATACCTGACACCGCAGGATTGATAAGAATATTTATTACAATTAACACTGTTATTGCAATATAATTATTCTACTCGTATCATACGGCAAAATATTGTATTTCGTAGAGTTTATATTTATCCCTAGAAGTGATAGGGGACGAGCCTATTGCCATACCAGACACATAACTCATACATACATAATACATAAATTTCCCGCCTCTTTCCCAGAAGTGGTAGGCAGAGGCGCTCATAGTGGCACACCCACATTTCGACTTGGTATGTTCCGTCCCACGATGTGATAGGGGGCGAGCCTATCGCCATATCGGGCACAAATTCCTGAAACCAGGCTGATAATGAATTGAAAAATCCATTATCACTTTGCCCGACCCGGGATTCGAATCCCGGGTTCCGAGGGTTCGAATCCTCGGCTTTGGTATCGTACCGTAGTACAACTAGGCCACCGAGGCAGTATTAACTGTAATCATATATTTAAATAAAACTATCTGCAACATCATTAGGTCTACAGCAGTGACAACTGACAATATTGCGACAGTATATAAATGTTTCCCAATTATTATACGAAATGTATGTAACAGAGTACATACAAGCACGGAATTAAAACTGCATGGTTGTGTTGTTATAATGAGTAAATGAGTAAATGAGTAACGTGTATTGTGTATCCCCGGCAGCGGATATTTATGTGTTGGTAGTGAAATTGTGGCAGCAATCACGAGCACGATGTCTAGTAGCCGTGGCCTACTTGCGCTGGGTTGCGCTGGGGACAGGTCGAGTGTAAGGTGCAGCACAACTGGCAGATCGCACCTAACCTACATTCGTTTACATAACATCTCAAGCGCGTCAATGCTGCGCTCGCTAATTTTACTAATTTTAATTACGTGATGCATGAAGCAGTGTAAACAATTTACGAAATATTTTTAATATTATCGCAACGTGACGTTAGCTCTTTCCCTTATACACAATTGTGTAATGTGTCGCGTCTATTTTAGGATCGTTTAAAATGCGCGGCCATCAATCATATTAAATTATCAGTTTACATGCTGTAAATACTTGTGACACGTCACTAAACACTGCGTGTACTAAAAATACACTTGGATTATTTATTCTTTGTGTTATTTTTAATGACTATGGTATTTTTTGTTATTTTCCTATACAATGAACAAAGTACGCTAACGCAAAATTAACAGGAAAAACTGGCGGACATCAATAATGGAAAATAAGGAAGCCAAGTGGTGCAGTGAGCGAACCTTGCAAAATTGTATAACGCTGCGTGCGCACACATTTTCGAGTCCGGCAGTGAGCTTGCGTTTGATCAATAAACGGGACCCAAACAAACGGACGATGCGGCAGCGTGCTGAGCGTGGGCGACTGACCCATTTAACCACTGCCAGGCCGACGGATGCAGCATTATTACGTTGCGGAACATGCAAAACCAAAAAATTACTATATCTGCACACCTATTCTACATCTAACACAGACATTGCCAACATTTCTCTACGAGTATAAGTGTAGCTATTTTAAACGGTTTTATTTTTTGTTTCTTTTTACTTCTGTGTTCTATTGTAGTGTGTTGATTAATGCTTTTAGGAGTTTTAGGGCCATATTAATAAACTCGAATGAGCGGAGGATTAACTTTTGTCAAAGGCTTTAGAATTGGCTCGATTTTGAATAGCGAGGTATTCATGACTTTATTAATAAACACGGAAGCAATTCCGTAGCGGGCTAGGCAAACATCATATTGTAGTTACATTATTCAATATTATAGTCAACTTAATAGTCAAAATAATCAAGTCAATTTTGAAGCCTTGGACTAAAGTTAATCCTTCGCTCATCCGAGTTTATTAGTAAGGCCCTTAGTGTATACGGACTTTCTAGTTTCCTTGTCATTAATTGACATTTGTCTGGCGTACACGGTTTACTCATCTATTACGTAATATTGGCTATTTATAAAGATAACGTTTATTTTTACCTGCTTCAAAATATTAGTCATCGTCAAGAAATCTTGTGGCGAAGTTTCCACCTTAAGAACTTAACAGGAAAATACATATTAAATAATTCTGCGCAAAGGATATTACTGATATTGTTTCCTGGTAACGATGTTCATGTGAACAGTTCATTAGTATGAATGTTTACGGGCCGCATGGACATTCATCTAAATGTATGAGAGTGATGCGCTTGCGATAAAAATAAAGTGAAGCAAGATGCGGGCTGCGGGTGGCGGGGCACGGTAAGCAAAGGTTGTGGTATTATTAACACATTCTAATTCGGGGGACCCAAACAAACCATCGCGAGCAGGTGACCTACATACCGGCTGCGTCTGTCGGCCGGGCACATGATACCACATGATTCATGCAGGCGCGCCGAGCTGCCATCGCCGGCCGACACCGACGGCACCGCCCGGACCTCGCCCGCCCCCTCCCGGATCGACCCGGTTCCATAAAAACGAACACCCCCTTTCTATGAATTTTGTCGGGCTATGAAATTTTGATTACTTTGATTGGATAATAGATGTCTCGGAATATATAACGTGACTATAAAACAAATACTGGCTCATTGTAAAATGTGCATTAATGTCGCTATTGTTACTGTTCTGTACTTAATAAGGCCTGTCAAATGTAATTGTCGCATAATGTTCAACAATTACTCAATACAAAAATATATTAGTCTAAGCATTAAGAGGTGAATAGAGCGTCGTAAATCATAAGAATATACGGCACAGTTTAGAGAACGTAACCTAGTTCTGCGTCGCGTAACAAATGAAGAATACGCTCAAGAGCATTGTTTCTTATTACTAGATACCTTACTGGCATCGAATAATATCCAAGAGCCATACTAACATTTCGTTACTACCAATTTGTCTCAGACTCGCCAGATGCGTGGGCAATTTGTTTAATACCCAATGTTACAATGCCGTTTCTTTATTGGCATTCAATTAGTGACGAAACGTATCACATGTCATGTGTTCCATACCGAAGGAGTCGTAATGTAAATAAATATTTGGAATTCTCCTTAATGGAGTCGTTTGATTGGTTTTATTAATTAATCATGAGGCTTTATGTGCTTCTTTGAACGTTGGGAAATGACCGAGTAGAATGAATGAATACAGAATGCAGTCGAGCCTACATTGAATACTGCAACTATGTAAGTGTGAAAAATGCAGGCTCGTGACCTTAGCCCAGTTGCAAGCGACACTGAGGCGACACGACGCGACGCCGCGCCGCGCTGCAGGCGCTCCGTGGTCGCCACTTGCCACGCGTGCCCACCGGCCCAGATACTGTTACATTGTACACATTACACTATTCAGTATTCACCTACTTCACCAAAATCTCGCTATTATATTCGTACGGACTACGTATTTGTTTTATTCTAATATAGGTACGATCTAACGAGTTTCCACATCAAAACTCAGAACTATATGAAAAAAGACTTGAGATATATGATAGGAATCATTTATTCATGACAAACATCAATCCGTTTACTGAAGTTAAAATAGAAAAAAAAAAATTAAACATAACTGTCCTGCACTCTCCCCATACAAAATTCATTAAACAACTTAAACGTAAACAGCTTCTAAGCACTTCTGTTTTAAGATCATAAGTGGCACTTCAGTTAATCATCGTAGAACAAAAAGACAATGCAAGCGAGTTGCGTTACGCTGATGACTGCTATGTCCGAAACGAGGATGACCCGCCGGACGTTCGAGTCAAAGACGTTCACAGACTACACCAGACAAAGCTATTCATTGTACAACTGCGGTGCAATAACTTCACAATGGACTCAATGTGAAACAGAATAGATCAAAGGCGCCAACATCAAATGACGTCTCACAGTTGATTAGGACGCGCTCGTGGGACTCATTCACCCCTACTTCCTTTATAAATAACAATAACGTGTTGCCGCTTCCCAGGCGTAGCGATATCATCTAAATTATCTTCCTTTTTATGAGCACATCGAGTCAAAACAAGCTATTATAAAATAATCTTCTGAAAAATGGTAATTGTATAAATTGTTTAGATCACGATAAAACAAAGTCTCACAAGTGAGGAAGTAAAGCATCAGACGAAAGAAATGCAAATTAACTAACGCAAACACTAAAATACAACATTATGGAATGCGATTAAATAATCAAATAAATGTTATGTTATCGCTTTATGATACTGTTGTGACCAATCTGGTAATATGACATAATATTTAATTATGAGTCAGGTCATCAGACAATTGAAACCAGGATTTCAGTGACGCTAATATTATCTTTGTATTGTATCTGACCATAAATTTCAAAACAGATAAACACTTCGCGAATTTAAATTGTTTATTAAACGTAAAGTTATGATGGTAGGTAGTATAATATATTTTTAATCTTCATTAAATGTAATTTGGGAACCTAACAAGCAACTGGCCCACTAAATAATGTGAACAATGTGACCAACACCAACCACATTACTGATGACTGATGTATGATGAGTAATCCTAAAATAACAGTTTGTTTATCAATGGTTTATCCCAACAGGGCGGGCACAACAGAATACAGATAGCGATAAAACTCACACCGGATATTGGGATGAATGTGGAACTTTATCGCGAAATCGATATCTCTTGGGATATAATATTATAATGACGATATAGGCGAAGGCATGACTAAACTAATATCGTTATCAGTGGATGCTCGTCGGTTCAATACGTTTCTACAAATGTATACTAAACGCATCGACCCTTAAATTTTACGAGATCAACTTGTTAGATACTCATGTTTATTTATTAATAACTTTCCTGATTGTACTAACAAACTACAAACTATTGAGATATGGAAGGGCACTTCGCGGAACTTACTGTTCTCGCAGCATGTTCGGGAACAAAACCACTTTACACAATATTTCTTAATGTTCCAAGTAGTTGTGGTAATATTTGCTTTAATTTTTCTCGTGGTGATAAATAATGGATATAATAAATAATGTCGCTCGATGCAGGCTGCCTCCAACAGGTCACTGTGGAAATCATTAGAAGAGGCCTATGTTCAGCAGTGGACTTCCTTTGGCTGATGGATGGACGGATGATAAATAATGCGAAAAGATTTAAGAATAACGATTTCACTATGTTAATTAAACAAAGAAGATAAATAAGTTAGCTACCATGAATTTTCATACATCATAGTAAAATATGATACCAGCAGATGACTAAAATAATTGGATTTAAACATCTTTTTACAAGGTGATATCACTACGTTCGTAGAACTCGCGTGTGTATAATTTATTTATGAGCTCAACCATAAACTTACGTAAAGATGATATTGCAATTTTGGCGATAAATATTGTCACCGGCCTCAAATGTGTTGAAAAAACATTAGTTACATTCACCCGTATATACAAAATTGAAGTTAATAACGACGGTAATATACAAGTTTTATAGAATACATACTAATGTAGATGATGATTCCAAAGCTATCAAATATGTTCAATAATTAATTATTATTCCAACAAAGTTTTCGTTAGTAATAAAATATTTAAGATATTACAAACCTTAATTACGTTTTATTAAAATTACAAATCAAAATAACTGTCAGGGAAACTATAGTTAAACTTGAACAGAATCCGGTTTCTATAAATAACTAGGTTCGTTCTGTCAATACAGCGAGAGCGGAGAGAGTCAATCGTCGTCTAGTTATTGCAACAGTGTTTGTTTTGCAAAAACAGCGCCTCTGGCAAGGCTGTCGACACTCGACTCGGAGCGACGCGTGGCGGTCGGCGGCTTCGCGACATCGCGGCAGCGCGCTCGCGCCCGTGTCCGTCAAAACGCCTTTCAGCCGGATCCAGCCAGCTGGCTGTATACCGGTTTTGTTTGTCTTATTTTTTACTTCTGCCCATTACTATTATAGTTTTGTTTTGATTCAAAATTGGTTTTAAATATAATCACGTGCATTAAAATATACGTTAGCAATTTACATACCAAAGACACGAATGTTGTAATATTCAAAGAAAAAAAAAATATGTAGAATGTAAAAATAAATGATATTCATCCAAAGTTCTAAATAATGCACAAAGTTCGTGTAAGCCCTAAGGTGTTTATATAATTTAAATAGCTAAATTAGGCAGACTTACTGTTTTCTTATATTATTTTGGCAAG
The DNA here is from genome assembly GCA_033459515.1 of Theretra japonica. Taxonomy (NCBI): domain Eukaryota; kingdom Metazoa; phylum Arthropoda; class Insecta; order Lepidoptera; family Sphingidae; genus Theretra; species Theretra japonica. The sequence goes on from CM065937.1 coordinate 6,995,411, forward strand.
TAAACGAAACTTTACGCGAAATAATTCACAAGCAATACAATCAATACACATTATAGAACAGTACGCCACTACACTAACAAAGGCATACAATTAACATGCTAACAATTATGTTTTCATATCACAGAGATGTGCGTCATTTGAGCACAGCAGTCATGTTTATCCATATTCCTTGAATCGTCTATTTTTAACACAACAAAAGGGAAGTACGAAATTCTGGCAATGTAAGGGTAAATAATACTATAAATATATTTAAACCACTATAGTATACATATATTGTATACTTAAATTGGCCTCCAATGTGAAACATGACGCAATTGAACGGTGCTCATAAATAATTTCGGACATAGATAGTTAAGATCGTAAGCAGCACAAATAGGACAGTGTGCATGCATGTCGTCAATCATAATAATTGCAACACGGAGCCAGTGAAACTACTCTGTTCACATTGTCCAGTGTATAGTACACAGAGTATTGTAACATGTATGCGTCGGCGCGGCGCGGCGGTCAGCTCACGGATCGTATCTGTAATCTGTATAACGCGTTTCAGCACCGACAAAGAGACTGTCCGACGACCTGTTTTGCTTGACACAGTACACTCAAGTGGAAAGCAATCTCTTTATGAAGCAATGAAGTAACGTTTCGCCGCCGTCAAAACACGTTGCGCAACCCGCTCGCATTCCACTCGCCGCCCGACGCGACGTCTCACGTCACACTCTCCAATCGTGATGCCTACTTGGATTTCACTTAAACTTCGATTGTTCCAACTTCAAACCGCTCTTAGCCACTTGACATAACCTTCCAGTAATAAATCGTTATGACACGAATTTGTAACTTCAAAATCTTACTGCGCAATTGATTGTCGCAACGATTTCATTTGCACGAAACAAGGTTATGTGACTATTTGTAACCCGGATACTTTAATTCTTTTGATTTCTGAGAACGAGTGATTATTTAATTGTTTAGTACATATTTGTGAAGGTTGTAGGAAGCCGCTGGATGCCACGCCAGTCGCTTACAACCACCACCGTGGAAATCCTTGGAGGATCCCCACTTACAGCAGTGAACTTTCTACGAATGACAATGGTAAGGATGTTGGCGGTGAAATATAACTTCATGAAAAGAATATCATAGAAAAGGCCCATTGTTTAACTATATTACGATTTCCAGATCGACCTGAAGCAGCCTGCATAAACGACCTTTATCAGAAGCATGCCTGGCATTAGGATATATTTAGAAAAAAACTTTTATTTGATTAATGAGATACATAGTACATAATAATACAAAACCTGAATGATATAGGTCAGTTGCAAACACGTTTAACCACTACAATGTTTTGTTTCAAAACCACTGCGAAATGTGAGTTATATAAGGTAGAAAGTGTCTGTCCCTAACGCAAAACATTCCTACTTTGTGTTGTACATAGTTGCAATTTGCGTGACATCTGCACCTGAACCATTATGTACACATAAACAGATTAATATGTTCTTCAATACATATCTATATGGAAATTAATCCCGATAAACTACAGCTTAGATATATTATAAATGTTTGTTGATCCATTTGTTTACGTGCTAGGTAAAATCAGGAATTTGTGATATTTTTAACAGTTTAATCCAAGCGAACAGGTGGTTTTCTATTCAAAATTATCGCAAACGTATTTTTTTAGATATATTAGGTATAATCTCATTCAACTTTCGGGTTATTAATTAAATATTCAACATAATAAAAATAGTAGGTAAAAACGACAGAGTTCGGACTGCCTAATCCATCCGTCTAGACTCGAGGTTCTAAAATGTGATGTTTCTAGACTCTAGAAGCATGAAATGTTATACAGGAGTACAGCATTTGACATACCAGCCCGCAGGTTAACATTAAAAAGGATTATCAAACATTCTACAGTCTAGACGGAATAAATATGAGATGAAAACTCGTTAATGTAGAAATTTGAAATCTAAAAGAGGGTTATTCAAGTCCCCAAGGTGTTATAGACGTTAGTTAGTTAGTTTTATATTTTATTTCATTTCATTAATTAGTATAAGTTATTATAGATATTATTGTAGACGGGAAAATCGATTTGGCACACGCTTAGTTCGTTATCGTTGTCATTTTTAACAAAGTATTTTTTCATGACAAACTATTAACTAATAGGTCTAGCATAGAGACTTTACATAACTAATTTTGTCACCCTTCGAGATGCATTTCAATCCTTGGTGAGTAACCCCCTGGGGGTTACTCTATAAACTGACACGACGTTCGAATGTTCGAACGATTGATGACCACATACAAGTTATAAGTTTTCCTCGTTCGAAAATCATCTAATATCATTATTATTCAATCCATACTTAGACTATAGTTATGACGTACGATTGAAGATTCGAACATTTTGCAGATTAAGTGCCTTTGTGTCGTCATGGATGTCGGACGTTAGAACCTTCGAACATCATGTCAGAGCATAGAGTAACCCCCAGGACAAATGTTCATGACAAGTAAAAAGTCTGATTTGGTTTCCAATATCCACAACACAAGACTTGTATCATGGTGGGTAAATACTGTGTGTGACTACTGTTAGTAGGGGAGATGTGGAAGACTGATCTTCACCCATCTGATAACCAGATGGTACATATTTTTTATCAAATATTATTGATTAACAAATATACCTATGATAACTTGCCTATCGAAAAGAGTTCGTAGCTATTTTTAATTGAATTAATTTTTGATCTATTTTCTTCCATCATCTTCACTCTTTTGATAACCGAATGAATTTTATTAGGCTTGCCTACTTATTTCTGTTCATGGCTACCCAGCAAGCAGATGAACAGGCAAGTCAATATAGGTCAATATAAGAAAGATATTTTAATTACAAAACCAATCGTATAGGTTTGCCATCAAAATATTTTTTTTTTGCCATAAACACTTTTCGGTAGGCAAGTTATTATAGACATGTTTGTTATCAATATTAATATTTGATAAAACTTATGTATCATCTGGTTATTAGATGGGTGAAAGTCGATGTCGTTGTACTCATACTGGCTTGCCTAAATATATTTTTATATGTCAATATAAGCAGTATTGGAACAATAGCGAGCGAGCTGCGTGGCGCGCCCTTGGGGATGCCTATCTACAAATACATTACACTAGGCTAATGATATGTAACAGTATTGAGGTTACTCCATAAGAGAATCTTAGTAGGGTAATGTATAATATATTTTATAGTGAAGCATAAAACATTAAAAAATAATGGTATAAGGAAATGATTACATAAAAGCAATTCTTTACTTATACCATCACACACTATATACACACCTTATCATAATAAAAATAATATTTTGAATTTCTATTTAGCTATTTAATCCTTATTAATGAGATATATAAATATCATCATTATCAGCCCGTTGCAGTCCACTGCTAGACGCCACAGAGCCCGGTCTGCTGCTTTGTGCATCCAGCCGCTGCTGTACATAAATATACATTTTAATTTTATGAAATAATTTTAATATTACGAACTATTGTATACTTCAAACCGTTTAAACTATAGTACGCGACAGGTCGAGATGGCATTTGGGGTATGAAGTGACGCGTGGGTGAGGGGACGCCCCGCACACTCGCACATCGCCCCTTCCGCGCCGTCCTAGTCTTAGTGTTTGTGACTCACATTGTTCTTTGTTTATTATAAAAGTAGGGAAGACATGGAAAATCGACCTTCACCCATCTGATAACCAGATGAAACATATTTTTTATCAAATTTTATTGATTAACAAACATGCCTATGATAACTTACCTATCGAAAAGTATTCATAGCTATTTTTAATTGATTCAATTTTGATCAATTTTCTTCCATCACCATGAATTTAATGTCAACTGATAGTTTTTACACAGGGAATATGTCTATTTCTGTTCATGGCTACCTGGCAAGCAGATGAACAGGTAAGTCAATGTATAGGAAGCGACAGGTCGGCATGGCAATCGGGGTATGACATGACGTGTGGGGGAGGGGACGCACCGTACACCCTCACAGCGCCCGCGTCGTCCTAGTTTTAGTGCTGCACGAGTCCGCGCCGACCGCGGTTATCGATTTCGATCCCGCTCACATTGTTTTTGTGTATTATATTGTTGTATATTGATATGATTGCGGCAACTCTTAAAGCCAAAGAAAAAACAATAAGTCATTCTCATTCTTTCGGTTTTATTACGTTCATAGAGTCCCCCCATAATAGTTTTTCTCACAAATCTTTCATGTGCAGACATCGATTAGTTACAAATTGTAGATAAAATATTGTGATATTGCATATATTAAAGTTGACTTTTTTTTTTTCTTATGTCATTGCGTTGCAAACAAAAATATCGATATAAACTATTTGGAACGTGATACTACATAACTAGAAAATTGCCATGTCGACCTGTCGCTTACAGTAACTATACTAGGATAAAGAAAAAAATGTTTTTTATCTTGGATTAGCCAATATAATATTCTATTTTATTTGTTATTTTCAAAACTTCTCTATGGATAAGGCCGTTAATGATTGCGAATCTGTGTATATGTTCGTTATTTGCCATGTTTTAAATAGTTTTATGAAATGAATATAGTTTTAATGTTGCAATAGGATTTAAGTACATAATAATCAACATTTTTCACTGACAACATTTGTATCAACTTAACAGGTATATTTTCCCTAGGCGAAAACGGGTCGAACCGCTAGTTATGCACAATTTTGTTGGGTTATGTGTGGCCATGTGATATCATAGAAGCGACTAGGGATGTTAATTGATAAAATATGTTGTTGGTTTCGCAGTGGATGCACATGGCGGCACGGCGTAGCGCGGCGCGGCAGCGAGAAGGCGACGCGGGTCGGCGCGGCATTCACGCAGGCGCGGTCACGTTGTGTTTTGTTTGTAAACACTTGTGACTGACTGCTGAAGGTTGTTTGCAACACTGACCAGTAGTTTCACTTTACAATAACATCATGTTCATTCTTTATCATTACTACACTTTACTTTAAATTCAATTAAAATATCTACAATTTACTTCCCTCCCACACCGCTGGGAAGATACAACTTTGCTGCTACTATTCTCCGCCACTGTATCTATTTCTTAAAAATATTTGCTTATTTTGAAATATTGCTTTTGTGTTTTTTTTTCATATTAACTTTATTTAAACAAGCTGAACCGATTTGGTGAAAATATTTAGATAGAACAACTCGAAGCATTATTCAATGCAAATGCTTTTGATACTGGATCGTGAACGAGATTTACTAACAGAACTTCCGCGTTGTTTAAGTAATTTAAGCAACATGTCACACCTTAATGCTGCTTTACAGCGTCTAATGTGTGAAGATTTCTCCATGTGTAAATTACAGAGATATCGTTAAGAGCGATTAACAAACTGATCCACAATTTAAATAAACATGTTACGAAAATAGTCTTTGTATTATTTTCCCCTTAACAAATTGCTCGCAGTGTGTATTTTTTTTATATTGTAAGATCCTGAGTTAGATTCCCGGTTTGATACATTTACTATAATTATGTACGTTTTTGTTCGACTCGTTATTACTTAGTAATAATTTTAGACAATGTTGTCATCTAAAGAGTTATGTGGAGAAAATTTTAGATTAATAGATAACTTGTCAATACTATAAGGACAGAGGTTTTGTTATTTTGGCTTCGCATGGCAATTTAGAAGCTCGAAATAGCTAAAATCACCAAACAAAAGAACTAAATAAAAATTTTGTCTTACTAAAAAGACCATTAAGAAAAAAAATTGTTGAAGAATTATTTTTTTGTGTTTAGTTAATGAAAAACAAAAATTTTAATAATACGTAATTATTCAGAAACATTGATTAAGAACATATTTTTTTTACCAACTTATCTTACATAATTCAATATAGTATTGGCTTACTATAAAAGAAGAACATCTTCTTAAAAACTGTCACTTTTTTATTTCAACAAAATTAGTAATATTATGTTTTTATATATATTTTAAAACCGCTATAAAATCACTGCCATGGTCTCGCCGACTACTTGACGCAAAAAATTCTTGACCAGTTTCTGAATAATTTCGCATTATTACTTTTTTTATTTCTCGTGAAGTGATACCGAAAAGTCTCTCGTGGTTTCTGATACCCACTACACAAGATTCAATTGATCTTAAAGTGTGTTCGGAACTATGTATGTATGTATGTGACTGTTGGGTATTGGGTGGGTGTATACTGTATACTAGAAACAGATAATATTTATTTACATTTATTCCCTTAAACATATATATATATTTAGTACACCTCATGCTGCCCTATGTCTGGCAGAGATCATCTCGAGTGGTAAGACCGCCACTTGTACTTTGTTCTCTTATGATATATTTTATATTTATGAAACAATGGTATAATTTAATTAAACATGACACGGCAAGGTAGTTTGGTTGTATGAAAGCAAGCCTAGATTAATGTATTTTTCAGAATTAACCTGTGTATGTAGCTACTTCTATATACATAAAATTTTAGCCTAATGTAAATAATTTATATCGCTTAGTAAAATATTCGGCGTTCTCTAAGGTCTCGGGTTCGAGAGTTCAATATCAGATTCTTCTCTTAATTATCAGCCCGGAGTCAAGAATTTGTGCCCGATATGGCGATAGGCTCGCCCCCTATCACACCGTGGGACGAAACATATAACGCGAAACATGGGTGTCCTGGTAGCAGCCTGGTCCTCTGCCTATCCCTTCTGGGAAAAAGACGTAATTTTTATGTATGTATGTATTATTTAGCACAACTTTATACATACATACGTTTGAAGTGAAGCGCCGCGCCGGTTGCGAATTATGACACCACAGGTTCAATCTCTCAACCGATACAAATGTTCATATTATCATCGACAAGTATTTGTTTCGGATCTTGATATTGTGAACGGGGAATTACGAACGAAAAATTCTTATAGTTTCTGAGAACACACAATATAGAACCAAGCGGGCTACCTAGTAATGAGGTAAATGGGCTTTGATAAGTGTAAAAATATCAAGAGGGAATTGAAGACCTTATGGAATACTTGCTGCCCGGCCCGGCTCCGCCCGGGTGCTGACACATTTTTTTTTAAATATTCAGTAGCCTATGTTTATCAGGGTTAATGTAGGATTCTATTTGTGAAAGAATTTTTCAAATTAGTCCAGTAGTTTCAGAGACTGTTCAATGTAAACGAACAATCAAATCTTTCCTCCTTATAATATTAGTTTAGAAGAATACGTACTATTTTTTAAGTTATCTAAGTTGTATAGGTGTCTTTTTAAAACGTGTCTTTACATACGGCCAGTTGTTTTTGTGTGAAAAGGAAAGTTTACAAACGTAAACAAACAAACATGTTTATACAAATTGAAAGACGAATCCATTACGATAGAGCCACAATTTAAAGTTGAAATAAAATGACAATTCCATGTCTTAATTAAAGATTTAGAACAACTCACATACTCCTGTAAGCTGTTGTAAGTCTCCGGTACCTGTATATCTAAAGATATGTTTTTCACTTACCTCGTTCCGTAATGATGACCTGGTTACGTGGATACGGCACCTTAACCTAGATGTTGCCGCCCTTGCCTGTCATCTGCCGTCCTTACTACTTCCCTGGGGAAAACACGTCATATTTAGTATACATTTCGTAATATATATCTGTAAATAAATTTTATTTATGTTTTATTACAATCACGCTACAAATAATACAATACCCAATACAGGAAAAATCGATGTAATACTAAGTGCAAATAAGTAAATAACCAATTCTTCACTAAGAATACGAGTATAACCATTAACATTATAATGTTTTCAATATAGAGATGGTACTTTGGTACACATTACAATGTTTGCCAGTAGCCTTCCAAATTCATGTCAATGACAATATATGCGTACAATATTCATATTAGTAAGTACCATTGGGTAATACCCCGGCCCTTTAATTGTAAACGACCGGGGAAGCCCAATTTTAGGATGCAAATTATTATTTTAACTTTGTTGATACTTATCAAAAATAGGTTAAGAGAAAATATATTTCATATTTTTTAAACACAAAAAATGTATTGATGAGTTCGTTAATAAGTTAATTACTATTACATGTTGTAAAAATAATGTTTAACCAATTAAGAATCTTCCATATTATGATCGTTAGTCTGAAAATCAAAAGTCAATAGCGGGCGAGTTAACTACAAGACAAAATTATTGATAAACAAATGACATTGAATTGACAAGATTAGATTCAAGGCCGTCTACGTTTAGTAGGTGATGTGATCCATGGAAGTTTGGTTATATTTCATGTTCCTATAAATTAAACACATTGTAGAACCAACTTAAAGAGAATGCCCATTAAAGTAAACATAAATATTAAAAACCTGTATAGTTTTTAAATTAAAATGAATGAAAATACACTAGTACACCCACCATCACAATTCAGCCATTGCAAAATATGACCTCGATAATATTAGTTGCTACAAATTTCGACACCAAGGTAAAAGACGAAAAACTGCTACTTTTCCAAATGAAAACACTTAACTCGAAACGTAGACACTCCAGTACCAGTCACTACAATACACTTTACACGACTTTTTTGCAATTTTCCAAAAAAAATCACTATTATTAGCTACTATCAGCCATTCAACCCAAATGTCAAGCATGCTTACTCTGGTGTCGTTGACGCGCCATCTTTTAATTTATTTGAGAACTAGGCAAAGATTTTAAAACAGTCTAACACATTGTGCTAATAAATAAGGAGTTATAACCAAAAGATGTCGCTATTCGCACCCCGTTACAAACAAATTTTATAAAGCAGTTCACTTAGAATAAATACCTATAACGTATTACTTAGTGAATTTAATATATAGTATAACTCATAGGTATAACTAGTTAAGTAAGGGTTTTATAAATAACTCATCATTTTTAACGTAATCATGGCAGCACTTGTATATCAGGGATACCCGATCAGGGTTTTTTTTTTCGATACTTAATTTATAATTAATTTATAAATTTATAATTAACTTAATTTTAATTATCAAACTTCAATTTAACTTATAGCATGCGACTAGTCGAGATGGCAATCGGGAAATAAGGTTACGCGTGGAGGAGGGTAGGCCCCGCACACCCGCACGTCGCCCACCCCGTCCTAATCTAAAGCTGAAAACGAATTATAAGACGGCTGATGCACGCAGCTGAACATTCAAGGTCACGTCCGCGACTTACGACTGATAGTGTGCACTTAACAAGAGAATCCATTGTCTAGATCTGCTTATGATGCGTTCGTTAGTCGCGTTCGTCCGATAATTTGTTTTCAGCATAAGTGCTGCACTAATGGTATTTTTTCTGGCGCTACACGATCCTGCAATCCGCATCGATCACGTTTATCGATTTTGATACTACTCACATTGTTATTTGTGTTTAATATTGTTGTGTATGACTGCAGTCTACAGTAGCTTTAAAAGCTAAAGAAAAAATCAATAATTCATTCTCATTCTTACGATTCAATTACGTTCATATATGTATGTGTACCAGAATCTCATGGCAAATGGGGAAATTAAAAATTGAGCATAGCAACACCAGGGTAACTGGATTGAAATATGTTGATACTTTCTATTTTAGTGTTAATTCATATTAACAAAATATTTCTCTTATTTATATTTCTTAATTATAATTAGATATTATTACAATGATAAAAAAGCGTGAAACGAGCTTACACAATATTGCTGTAATGTCATAGACTGTAATTGCGATTGATAACTATTGTCCTAAATAAAATTAGGATAAATAATATAATACGTAGTAAGTATAGAAGATGTAGTTATTCTTAAATAGATATAGTTGTATCGATTATTAATCGTTGTATAACATCGATGGGTGAATAGGTAGCGCTTAATAGTATTTTATTAGAAATACTCTAAGAGGTAGCGCTAAACAACACTTTTGTCTTGTTCTTCACGCGGACTGTGATTGTAGGCAGCACTGTTTCACATAAATTGTATGCCCTATCCATCATAAGAAGCGACCTAAAGATGTCATTGGAGTCGTTGGGCATTGGGCACTATTTACCATCACTGACTATACAATATTCACAAATCCCAATAGAGAATTTATCGGTATGTTGGCGTAGGGTTTGCGAAGGATCCGGCCCAGCAACAATATAGGCTAGCATGCTAGGTGGAATCGACAGTGACAACAGCCTAATATCCCTTTCGGCCTCCCGGAGATACCGACTGGAAACCCTTAACAGCTTAATCCCCATACAAAAAAAAATCTTAACGAGTTGTCATTGTTTTATCTTCCATTTACCATTCTCAAAAGTCGGTAAACTACCTACCTATGAATCAAATTATAGGTGTTAATTGGTGGTATAATTATGGTATTCTTGAAATAAACATTATTTTTTGGGCTATAGATACAACTATGTTGATTAAAACACAACATTAATAATTATACATTCATTTATTAATCCGAATTTAATACTGTATTACATAGAGGAAATGCACTTCTCAGAAACATTCAGAAGACTTCCCTTTGGGACATTTTTAATTATAAGGAGCTTCTCTCCGTATAATTTTAAAATTGAATAAATACAAACTATGTCGTTCATAATACAATCGATATTCATGATGATCTGCATTGCCACATGCGTAAAAATCTATGTATATTTTTCACCATCTCACATTTTCGAAAATAAATTCTTAAATAGAAAAGCGTGAAAAGTACAATTGCCTATGATATATCGGTTGAATAAATAAAATTTTGCAAATCAACAACAAATAATAACATACTCTATCTTAGTGTTTATACTGTGCTGCCACATAATTTGTCAACAACATTTTCCATCACAATAAAGTAAAGTAGAAATCAATGAATGAAACAAATAAACATATGAATTTGGTGACCAGATAGAAAGGCGTTTTGACTCATATCCAACATAGTGAATACTCCGTTTTTTGGGAAAACACACAGCAAGAGAAAGAAGAAATACTACCAATATAAATACAGACATCTTAATTCATTCAGTCAAAGTGGAACATGTATAAAATATTTAATATTTATTAATAAGAAATAATCAGTCTTGTTTAGAGAAAATATTTCGTCAAAACGTGATCCGCACGCCTTGATATCATTATCACAATACAATATGTCAGATATGATGTCATCCCTTCTTGGACGTAACTAGTATATAAATCGCCTGCTACGCTACTTAGTGTTATTATCACAGTTGATTAGTAGAGGTGGGTGCAGTACTTTGTACATAATAATACAGGAGCTACCTGCGTTTCGCGAGCATCATCGATCCACATCACATCGCTTGATCAAACTAAAAACACGCGCAACTAACTACTAGCCCGACCTACCGCTGCGAGTGCACTATATCCACAGACACCGGCGTATTATGGCAACCTTGCGGGCAGGCTAGCGATACATACAATCTTCGAGATGAAACTATGCACGTAGATAACACATCATTTCACGGCAGTCTTTCTCTTAAAATGTACATAAATAACAAAGCGAACTCCGCACTGACGAGTTAATGCGAAATCCACAGACACGTTGTTCACCCCTTATGTTTATTACACCCATTACTATTACATCGTATCTTTGAGATGTATCGTAAAACGGGAATCTTATATAGATAATAACGCTTACGTCCCTTTGAACTGGTTCAATTTCGTCACCTAACGGCAAACTGAAAACTAAATTGAATAACAATAAATTATTAAATCTTACATCTATCATATTATTATATGTATATTTGTGAACGACTTGCGAGCTCTGTTGTCACAAATATTCATGAAATTCGTTCAAATAGTCAAAAAATATATTTTTGTCTAATAAACACATTCCACGTGCAGAAAGTGCTCTAAGTATTTTTTTATAACAATTGACCAACGCAACGACAGGTTATAGTAATAATGAAATATCACAGATTTTTCAAATCTTTGGACAGTAACGGGTACCTGAATATTAAACTGTTTCAGTATTATTTGTACCTATTGACTTTATGTTAAACCTTTGGAACCCGTTTATGTACAAAGGAACGCTATATGAATTATTTTAATGGTGTATAAAATAATTGAAAATAAGAAGCCACTTATTTTGCTACGAAAGTAACCATTGCGTTCATTATTTATCACGTTCAAAATACTAATCTTCCTAAGTTAAATGCATGTTATATACATACTTTCTACATTTTTTGAGAATGGTATGAGTTTTTTCAAAGCCCAACCTCGTCTTGGGTCAAATTGACACAGATTAATAATACCCCTAATTCAAGTATATAAAGATCTAATCTTCAATAAAAAATAACTTCGAAATTAGTGACTTGAAATGTCATTGACATCACATTACTTAAGAAAAATATTCACAATTTTATCTGGCAATACAGATTGTTATTATGAAGTATATCAAAAGCCATTCATAAACCGCTTTTATAAGTAATCACCTTCTAATACTAAGTCCCACTTTTCACTGGATACAATCAATCATTAACAATAAAAAATAATTTATATAAAATATTTCAGATATTATTTTGTCATATTAAAAACTTCTCCCTAAAATTTCATTCATCTTCTATATGTTTCGTGCATTTCGTACATCATACAGACATTTGAAAGAAAACGAGGCACCCAAGGTTACACATAGGGGTACCTTCGTCACCTACTCTAACAAATATAATGATTACAATCTACAAGTGGAACTAACAAACATCCATACAGTTCCACTGTACTATCTTAGTTTGGAAAATATAAATTCTCTATTGGCCATTACAAGAAAATTACAAAACAACTTACTGGCAATATATCCATAACCAATCAAATCTTTTTGTTTATCAAAAAGATAAAAACAAGAAAAAATGAGACTACCTGCACACTGGTTACAAGTGATCAACCAAATAATCCAAAATGTGTTCAATGTACTCTCACAACATAGGAAAAAAAAAACTAAATTATACTATCATAAAGACAAAGTTATAAAATATAATCCATAATATGGCCAAAAGAGAATGTAATCCTTACAAACCTAACACACATTATTTATTAGAAATGTATCTGAAAAATAATTCACATGAATTTAGTAGCATATGACCTATAAAACCAAATCTTAAAAGTTCTTTCGGTTTATATGCAAAGTAAGTCATATACCAACAATATTGTCCATATTTGTAGCATCTGACATAAAATATAATTTTGTAAGCTTTCAGATCTAATGACAAATCCTATGAGAATTATAGTGCTCATAAAAATATTGAAATAGGTATGTCATCCCATTTGGTGGGATAATGCTGGAAATTTGAATATAAAAGCTCTAAGTACAATATTTGAGTACCACTTGAAAGATAAGAGAGCTCACATCAAATAGCAGTGTAAAATGAGAATATTTGTTGGCTAAAGTTAATCCCCAAAGAATCACATTAACTAGATTTTAGTTCAGTTCTCCACAATATGAAAGTTAAATTCTTTATATGATAAGTTACTGCTGTACAGGTGCGGCATAGAGCAATGAGCCTGGGGGCAAGTGAGCATAAGGAACACCAGCACCCACAGCTGCTTGGTACCCGCAGGGTCCACCGCCGCCGACAGCTCCACCATAGAACTTGCCACCTAATAAACAATCATAAAATTACAAATTGCATAATATATTACAAGAACTCACTAAGTTATACTTATAATGTCCAAAAGTTCATTTCGAACTATTAAACACCTGGATTGAAAAAACTCACCAAGCATTTCTTGATGATGGGGATGCATTTGTGCATAGTGTGGTGGAGTGGCAAAGTGAGGAGGTGGTGAGCCAAAGGATGATCCTGATCCACTTGTCTTATTTCCATTGGCATTGTTGTTGCGATACTGTTGACCATTGTTGCGCAGATCTGTGTTACCAAACACATAACATAAGAAAGACATTACATAAATATTATTATGTTAGGTCATATTATTTTTAATTATTTTGTTTATAAAAAATTAAAGTTTTTAATTTGAACATACTGTTATAGGAACGCTGGCCATAACCATTCTGGTTGTATCCATTTTGGTAGCCATTATTGTATCCTCCTTGATAATTGCCCATGGATTCAAACACATTAGGACTGGGGAAGGGAACATGTTTCTGATAGTTATTCTGTCTGTAGTTTTGGACTCCTTGATTTTGGTTTGAAAAGCGGGGTGCTTGCTGGTTCATGCCCCGATTCTGATAAGAATTCTGACTTTCGTCAGTGCTACCATTAGCCATTTTATTATTCCATTGGTTGCTTTGCTGCTGTGGTGAGTTGGAGCCGCTGTTCTTTTCTTTGCGCTGTTGCCAACGATTGCGTCCTGAAAAGAAAATGCAATAATATCATATTATGCCATTGTAGTCAAATACATAAAAATGTCATTATTATTCAATTTAATCTTACCAGAGGTATTGTTGTTGTTCCTTGCCATATCAGCTAGCTTGGCTGGGGGATTCTGGCCAGTTTCACGGAGTACTGCAAGTAAGCCACGGGCTTGACGAGCATCACCACTTGTGAAGTATGTGTATGCTGTTCCTGACTGCTGACAACGTCCAGTACGACCTAAATTTTAAATTATAATTGAGGTATTATTACAACATGAATACATAATATAAAGCAATGTGACTGATACTTACCAATTCTATGAATGTAATCTTCAGATGTGTTAGGGTAGTCGAAATTTACCACAAACTTAACATCTTCAACATCAAGTCCCCTGGCAGCAACATCAGTGGCAATAAGAATTGTGGTTGCTCCATTTCTGAATTCTGAGAGAACAGCATCTCGCTCAGGTTGTGTTTTGTCTCCATGAATGGCCAAAGCCTTGTGGCCATTGCGACGAACAAAACGGGCAATATCATCCACCTACAAACAACAAAAACATTACATATAAATCAATATTAACATTGACATAATATTCTTTAGTATGTAATGTATATTTACTCACTTTCTTCTTTGTCTCCACAAACACAATAGCCTTGTTGTCTTTCTCAGTTGCAATCTCCTTTAACAGATTCGTTAGTTTAACTTCTTTCTCATGTTCCTCACAAATCTCAACAATCTGCTTAATGTTATTGTTAGCAGAAAGGTTTAATGAACCAATATTCACTTTGATGTAATCATTCAAGAAATCTTCTGCCAAAGCCTGGATTTCTTTAGGCCATGTGGCGGACCACATTAAAACTTGACGATCAGGACGAATCTGTTCAATGATCTTGCGAATTTGAGGTTCAAATCCCATATCCAACATACGGTCAGCTTCATCAAGAACCAAATAAGTGCATCGGCGCAAGTTGGTTGTTCCTTTCTCTAAGAAATCAATCAATCTTCCTGGTGTCGCAATTACAATCTCAACACCCCGCTCCAGATCTCTGGCCTGCGGTCCTTTAGGAGATCCACCAAAAAGACATGTATTCCTAATGAAGCCCCGTGCACTGTATGCTTGAGCCACTGATTGAATCTGTTGAGCCAGCTCTCTTGTAGGTGCCAGAATGAGAGCAATAGGACCATCACCCCTCTGAATGCGCTGTTGATGCACAATATGAACAGCAGCAGGCAGCATGTAGGCAAGTGTTTTTCCAGATCCAGTAGAAGCAATACCGACCATATCACGGCCAGAAAGAGCTATCGGCCATCCTTGAGCTTGGATACCAGTGGGCTCTGTCCATCCTTGCTCTTGGATAGTGTTCATTATGTGGTCAGGGAAATTACCTTCATCGAAAACTTGGTTGGGGCGAGGTATATTATTGCCACTAACTGTAATCTCCTTAGTCATACGATACATCTGCACTTCTTCATCAGAACGTGCATTCACATTAGCATGAGGCTTATAAAAATCTTTCTGTATTGGCTCTAGTTTGGACAGATCCCATAATGGTTTAACCAAACTATCACCAGGGTGCTTGGCTTTCTTGCTTTGTAGTTTTCTATCATTAGGGTTGGAGAGTTGTTGCATAACATTTGGATTAAATACTTTCTTTGGTATGAAAGCTTGCTGTGGGTTGTGTCCATTCTGGTTATTGTAGTTTTTGGGACCATAATTAGGTTTGTTGAAGTTTTGTTGTTTAGGACCTCCAAAATCATTCTTTGCATTGTAAAATTGCATGTTTCCACCAGCCTGCTTATCACCCTCGTATTCTTTCTTCTGTCCCTGGTTGTTAAAATTGTTTCTTGGTCTGTATTCTTTTGGACCACCAAAATCACCTTGATTTACATTGTCATTCTTGTTGTAATCATTTCTGGGCCGAAAGTTGTTTTTGTTACCCATATTATTTCTTGGGCCGAAATTTTTCGGCCCACCAAAATCAGGGAATCCA
The DNA here is from genome assembly GCA_033459515.1 of Theretra japonica. Classification (NCBI taxonomy): domain Eukaryota; kingdom Metazoa; phylum Arthropoda; class Insecta; order Lepidoptera; family Sphingidae; genus Theretra; species Theretra japonica. The sequence goes on from CM065937.1 coordinate 7,011,707, forward strand.
TTACAGAATGGAATTTTACCGAATTGTTCATTCCTGTCTGGCCGAGACCTATAACAAAGATTTTATACATATCATTGTTATTATAATCCCCAAAAGATAATCATGGGTGCAAATATTTTTCTTTCACTTTTTCCTACCAATACTACGAACAACACACAGAGTGAAAATATTAGTAGATATAATATAGTTTATAGTGTTGGCAGCCGCGACATAAAATATGACCACAGATTTACCAAACCCAAGAATCGAACCAAGTATGTCAACCTCAAGGTCACAACATCCAGATAAATATTCTAAATATTCTAATTAAAACATAGTAGTAGACAAAATACAAAAAACTAATACAAGTAAACAAATTTAAATATTATTATATCTGTGTTGAAAGCGATTGAAGATAGCTAATAAAACTTACATTACTGTAAAGTTCATATAAGGTACACAGTTAAAGCTGCTTTGAGACTCGAAACTAGACAAAGGCTCAGAATGTCGGCTAACACATTTATTGATCCAATCGTCCCCCGGCCGACAGCCGAACCACGAACGTCATGAAATGGCGCAGAGCCTGCGCACTCGGTAGTTTGGTAACATATAGGTAGCGTACAGATATTCGATACATACATTCTCACATTTTCAAATATTATATTACGAGCCATAAAAACTACTTCAACATTATGATTAAATATATAGAATGTACGAATGAATTCTTAAGTATCAACTAATTAATTATATTGGATGGAAAGTTTTAAAAAATGTGAAGGGAAAACGAAATTGAAGGTATTCAGATGTTAAATAAAATTGTACAACTCTAAAATAATCGACTCTATAAAAAAAATCGAGATTCACAACCAAAAAATTAAATCTACGAAAGCACAAATTCTACAATGCAGAGTATTGATCGTGTAAGTAGGCGGCGACCATTATCAGCTGCTCAGCTGAGCAGAATGCACTTCACAAAATGGCCGCTATGAACTATCACATTGGAAACTCTCATGCACAATGAGGCTAAAATTATTTTAAATTAAGATGTACATTTAATGCTTACATGGGATGTTGATTGTGGAAGCCGTTGTACTGCATTTTTGGTCTTTTTAATGATGTTTTAGGACCTAAGATAGGGCTAAACGCTCTAGTTGGTATCTGGAACAAAAGAATTTTTAACGATAATAATTGGATCTTCGATCACTTTAATATACGCAATTTGTCACTAAAGATTTCAAATAATCACCTCTCAGTTAGAGAGAATTTATAAAATTATTACAAGTTCGTCATTCACATACGTCCCTACGCAGACCCGGCGAACGAACAACTCGATAATGTCCGACGGAAACGGAAATTTCTAGGTGCCAAAGAAAAATGTAGCCATATATAAAAAAAACTGAAACGAATTATTTTCACAAATTGAAATATCAGCCGATTCAGTCGATAGGGGTAACTTTAACCCAGTTAGTAATTTATTTCTGATTTATAGCTTCTATTTTTAACCGACTTAAAAAAAAAGCAGGAGGTTCTCAATTCGTTGGAATCTCTTTTTTTATATATGTAAATCGATTGCTCGAAGACGATTCTTTTTTTTTTGTTTCAAAGCGTATACACCACAGGTGGTCCCATAAAAGATTAGTCAAGATGTGACGAATATTTTCGGACCTGGAGAGTAAAACTCCTCAAAATTGAGTAGGATTCCAATTGTTCTTTTTGCATTAGGTTTCATATAAGAGTTTAACTACAACGAAGGGATGAAGAAGGGGTGGGTGAAGGGGGGAGAGGGGGAGAAAATTAATACACATTAATTAAATATTTAATATGTTCGACACCTTTGAACCGATTTTATTTCCTAAATTATACCCATTACGTGGATAAATTAAATCTAATTAAAATTATTTTATGAAAATTAACCTAAGATACCGATTTTTGGTATAAATGTTTATCCATCCATCCATCCATTCTGATGAATGGATGAATGGATGAATGATGGATGAATGGCTGATGCCAAAGAAAGGCCACTGTTGAACATAGGCCTCTCCCAATGATTTATAGTCGGTAAAATTATCGTTTTAAAATGTATACTAGCGGCCCGACCCAGTTTCACTTGGGTGTAGACACTATTTAAGTCCAGTACACATGAGACACGTATTATTTCGCATAACTAAATGTTTTATATTCAAACTCAACGTGACTGCCGTCCTTTATAAACACATACATCACGCTCTCACATTCAGACACCCAAATATTGTAATATAATTATATTTTATCTGGTTTCTCAAGACACCGGCAACGCCTAATTTGAGAACCGTTGCAATATTCTATTATGTAAAATTATTATTTTCAAATAAAGATTGTTCTTTTTTACCGTATTATTCTCTTTATTTTATTTACACCTTTTTTATAATTTGTACATATACAGAGAGCGCAGGAAAATAGCGCACTTGCTCAGTTGGATACAAGGGCATAATATTAATATGATAATAAAGAAATATTATTTGGAAAATGTCTATCCGTTTTGGAGTTATGACCTTATAAAGTTTGAAGAATTACCACCACCTTTTCGAATAAAACCGGTTAGGATGGGTAAAGCACAAGATTTTAACATATACGTATTTTTTCGTTTCGTCGTTTATTAAATAGTTAACTAAATAAACAGTGAAAATTATTTTGAACAACAACAAAACTTTCATAGACATGTATCTATTTGGCGTAATTCGTTAAGGGGAAGCACGTGTGTTGGTAATTGTTAATTTCTGGGCATCTTTGTTATTATCAGACTACGCTATGAAAATGCATTTTAATCTAGACGCAATCACGATTTACTAAAATGTATATTAGCAAGTGCGCCGTTTGTTTGCGCACCCTGTATAAATAAAAACATATACGTATAAAAGTGATAAAAAAAAATGTACCCTCCGGTGGTGAAGCTCAAGACCTAAGCCACCGGCGGTTAGGGAGACAAAGTGAGGAACCTCCTCACAATGCGCGCCGTGTCCAGTAATACTGCCTTATGTATCTGACTTTTGACCCAGCCAATTGAGAGCCTCAGTAGATGTTGGTCGATGCTCTTTGGTATCAATCCATGAGCAGAAACGACAATCGTGACAATAATTGTCGAATCGACATCACGCATGTCGGTAACCTCGTGTGCCAAATCTAGATATTGAGACATTTTGTCTTTATAAGCTTTTACAAGGTTATCGTCTAGCGGGATGGTGACGTCAACAAGTATAGCCCGGCGCACCAATCGATCTATTATCACAATATCAGGCTTATTGGCAACAATAGTTCTGTCTGTGATAACAGACCGATCCCAGTAGAGAGTTGCATGACCATTTTCAAGAACTGGTTGGGGAACATACTGGTAATATGGCACTTTAGGAGTCACAAGCCCATACTAAAGAGCAATTTGCTGATGTATAATCTAGGCTACGAAGTTGAGTCTATGCAAAAATTTGCCGCTAGCAAGATACGAACAACCGGCGACAACATGCCTGATTGACTCGCCAGGACGGTGGCATGGCAGACGTCGACCGTACCGTCCTTCAGGATGTATTTCCTACAGTTGTTCGTCTTAATAACTTCGTCCATAATTGCAAAGACAAAGCCCTCAGTTTCCCCAAAGAGGTTACCGAAGCGTAGCCAAGACACAGACGCTAGTCGGTCTACATAAGACCCATGAAGGGCTAGATAGAACTAATCATGCAGCTCTTTGCTCTTTCATATATCCTCGCGATCCCTAATGCTTACCACCAGAGGTTTCCACCTGTTCTCACTCGCCAACGATATTATTAATATTTTTCCTATCCTATCCCGTCTCATTCTGTTCCATTACTCAAGGCATGCAATTATTCCACTTATCCCATTTTCTTCCCCTCTTTATTCTATCCCAAACCATTCCTTAGAGATCAAAAGAAGAGCAAATATACATACATACATACATAACCACACGCCTTTTTCCCACAAGGGGTAGGCAGAGGTGCTACTAGAACACCCACGTTTCGCCTTGTATATTCCGTCCCACGATGTGATAGGGGGCGAGCCTATCGCCATATCGGGCACAAATTCCTGACTCCGGGCTAATAATGAATAGAAAAATCCAATATCACTTTGCCCGACCCGGGATTCGAACCCGAGACCTCAGCTTTGCAATCATACCGTAGTACCACTACGCCACCGAGGCAGTCTATACACCAAGAGCAAATATACATATTTGAATTCCTTGCTCATCCCATAAGAATACAACAATTTTGGAATAAAAAGTAGCCTATGCAATAATCAAGGGACCTCCATACCAAATTGCATGTAATCCAGGTCCCATCGTGCGAGTATGAAGAATTAACAAACACAAAATTTCACATCTATAATACCATATTAGTAGGAAATGTATATATATATATATATATATATATATATATATATATATATATATATATATATATATACACATTGACATAAAAATATCCACGAATTTTAATTCACAAATTTTTGGAAGCCTTGGTGGTGATATCGGCCCATATACGACCCACTGCAGGGCACGGGCGTCCTCTACAATCGAGAATACGATTGAGAGTGATTAGGCCATATAGTCCACCACGCTGGCCTAATGCGGGTTGGCGGACTTTTACATACCATAGAAATTTATACAAATCGCTATGGTATGCAGGTTTCCTTACGATGTTTTCCTTCACCGTTATAGTGCGTGGTGATTGACTATCAATACACACATGACTCCGAAAATTCAGAGGTGTGCCCTGGGATTTGAACCCGCGACCACCGTGAACATGTAGGCTGCCGCGTCTGGTCCGTTTACCAACAGGCCACCACGCACACATTTGGAAGCCTTAGAAAATATAAAATTATAGAGTTATTAAGATCTTATTATTAGACATAGCATAATAGACGGACTAGTTCAAATGTAATCAGATATAGAACGATAGAACTTAATAAAACATTTTTAATACCATTATTTTCAATATTTTGGACCATATGACTTACCCTCTCAATCGTGTTTAACTGTTGGCAACACTGTCCATATTTCAGTGATAATTCAAATTTTATTTGACAATTCGTCAAATGGAAAAATGTATTGTGAAATGTATCATATATTGATTTGGCAAAAATATTTTTATAAAAATTGAATATTAATACATAGTAAAAGTGTCATTCATTTTTTAAAGTATGTATTAGTTATTTTTACGGATTATTAGTGTCATAAATTTTAATAATATATTTAACACCAGTATATGATAAAATATTTGGGTACAAAATGGAACAAGAAAAACTACTCGAATTAGGAGATACAACTGCAGATAACTTGTATCCTGCTTTATTCCAGTGTTTTACAATAATTATTTGTGGGTAAGTACTTATGTAGAATCATAATTAACATATTTTGTTTGAAATATAGTCTTTAAAATATTAATTTTGTAATTGGCAAATGGTTTTAATATTTTACTTAAGCTGTTTACACAAAGCGGTTATGTTTATTATGTATTTTGGAGTACAATACCAGTTTCAGCTTATATTTTTACATATGACACCTGATCAGAGATTTATCCTGCTAATTTTGTTTGTTTTATGCTATTAAGATTTTACAGTACATATTTTTAATGTTATTTTAAACTAGTTGTAACATACAAGGATATCATTGTTCAGCAATTTACCATGTATTTCAACTGCAGCTGTGTAAATTATAAACCAGAATTAGCATATCATTCAATACTATTGATTTTCTGACTATCTTCTGTTAATCATGTTTAACTTTTATATTATAACATTACACATCCTTGTACCTCCAACAACAGTTGGTACTTGTTGCATTGTCTAAAACAATTGTTACACAAGTCAACAAAAATAAAACCTTTTTTTTTTTACCTTTTGATTTATTGTTTTAATTCTGAGTTGAAAAATACTTAAATATTAATTTGTAGCATTCAAAGTTTGCTTTTGTGTGATTTATATTGTTTTATAGATTTGTACTAATTTTATGGACAATGGGTGGTAGCATTTTGATTATACCAATTGCATATGTCATATTGACTTTGCATGACAGACCTTGCGTGACAGATAGTGTGGTGATGAAAACGTGTGGAGTGAAAGAGGATGTAGTGACGAGAATTGACAAAGGAATGCTATGATGATTTGGTCATGTAGAGAGGATGGATGAAAGGAGACTAACCAAACAATTATACTAGGTGAGGGTTAATGAAAGAGTCGGTAGGGGTTGACCTCACTGAACCTACACCATCCAAATCGGTGATATCCTCAACAAGGGCCAGGTCAAAAGTACCCTGTACCAACGGGCATGCATGAAGAGATTGATGAATGTGGATGAAGCGAAAGTAGTATGTCAGGATACAGTCATGACGATCATGTATGTATGTATATTTTATATTATTTGCAACAGACACACTATTGAATGTTTACTTTTCTACTACAGATGTAACAATTGAATTAGTGTATTACTAAGTTAGAAAATAGCATCTAAATTCTAAACAGTTAAATTTGGTTATCTGTCGGATAACATATAAAACAATTAATGAGTAGTGATGATCTCACAAAATCCCTCAATACTCATGAAAAACAAGCCTGGGAGGGACTTAAACCAGTAGCTTCTTTGGAAACATAAGAGTTGAACTGTCACGACAGCTTATTGTTGTTACATTTGTTTTTATAAGCTCCATATTGCTACAATTCTATTAATATTCAGTAAAAAACTTTAGATGTAACTTATTTTTTGTTTCATAAATGTTGAAATCTCTACAATGTAAAATATACATTGGTATGACAAAATGACATAAAGCGAAGAAGAAGCATATATATATGAAGCGGAAAGCGCAGCGTGGGACGTCCACCCACTAGGTGGTCAGACGACCTGGTAAGGGTCGCGGGAGGCCTATGTTCAGCAGTGGACTTCCTTTGGCTGATGGATGGATGATGGATGATGACAAAATGACATATTATGAAGCTCTATTATAATAATATATTGTTTTAATAGAGCTGCTTTGTCCAAATATAATAGAATATGTCATATGCAACTATATCAGAAATGAAGTACAAAATATATACATTAAATTATAGTCCACCTATACTCAATTATTATTAAGTATTAAAAATAAATATATTTTGTTATAGTTTTATGCAAGTGATATTAGTAATGCAAATTTATGTATATTTAAAATAATTTGTGTAGGATGAGAATTACTTGAGGTCTATGACACATTAAGGTCAGGTGGAACTACTCTAAAATAAATCTGCTTAATAGATATTAATAATATGTAATAATATTAATAGAGTATAGTACGCTTATTTTTGGAGAGTTTTTTATATACTCGCAGGGACAACAAATAATTTATCCCAAAAAGTTACACTTAAAAAAAAAGACAGAATTGTTACATATAATTAATTAAACTGCACTTGAATAATTAAAAATGAACCTGCCATATCATAAAGTACATATTACATTGTGGACTTTCTTCTGGTTGAATATCATTAAAAATGTCTCTTAATGACCCATTATCTATTATAAATACACATTTACTATCAAGGTACTATAAATATAGATAGGTAGTGATCTGATCTATCAATAATAGATTGTCCAATATACAACATCAAGTATAATGGTTTCTTGGATTTACACGAATGTTACACATTGAAATAAAACGAATTCTAACGGATTTTATCGCGCATTTAATTTAATTTTTGCATTTTTTAATTTCCCGATGTTTCAATCACTTTACATTTTTCGTGGTCACGGGGCGGACTGTACACTACTATATCAAGTTCTTGAAAATTTGGAATTATTGTTTATTTCATTAAACTAGCGGCCCGGCCCGTCTTTGCCAGGGTGTAGATATTTTTTGGGTCCACTCCATATCAACAACATATTATTTCGAGTACTGTTTTCTATTTTGAAACTCAATGTGACCACCGTCGTCTATATTGCTTTTCCTGTTCCATCCCGTTACTTCTTATTCTGTCTCATGACGAAAATCATGCAATCCTGCCCTCTCTAGTCCCATACCATCCATTTGAGTTTGAAAAGTAGCAAATATGTATATTTGAACCACTTACTCATCCCATGGAACATTACGTTTTTTCGGGATAAAAGGTAACCTATGTGATAATCCAGGGTATCAGCTGCAGGGGCAGCTGGCCGGTATAGGGATACCAAATTTAGCTGGTGAGGGCGGCGGGCGCACTGGGGCGCCTGCTGCCCAACACTGATGGTCCTGGCATCCCTTGCCGAAACCTGTATGCTGGAGTCGTGCGGGCCATGGCCCTCTACGGGTGTCCCGTTTGGGCCGAGTCCCTGGGCGATCGTTGCGTCCGCCTGCTGCATCGTCCGCAGCGCATGGTGGCGCAACGAATAATCAGGGGCTACCGCACGGTCTCGCACGAGGCGGCCTGCGTATTGGCGGGAACTCTGCCCTGGGTGCTGGACGCTAAGACCCTCTCGTCGGCTTTCTTCCGGCGAGAGGAGGCGTCCGGGCGTGGGCAGAGGTTGGTCCCCAGAGAGGTCGAGGCCATGTTGGCCTCCCTCCGCAGGACCGCTGTGGAGGAGTGGCGTTCCAGGCTGGAGAACCCTAGTGCTGGTGCGAGGACCGTCGCGGCAGTGCGACCTGTCCTCGAACAGTGGCTGGACAGGCGCCACGGTGCGCCGACATACCGGCTGACGCAGGTGCTCACCGGGCACGGCTGCTTCGGTGCGTACCTGTGTCGTATAGCCGGAGCGGAGGAGTCCGCCGTGTGCCACCATTGTGGCAACTGCCGTGAGGACACGGCCCAGCACACGCTGGAGGAGTGCCCAGCCTGGGACGAGGAGCGCAGCGCTCTCATCGCGGTCGTAGGAAGCGACCTATCGCTGCCGGCCGTGGTCGCCGCCATGGTCGGCAGCCGGAGTTCGTGGCGAGCCATGCTCTCCTTCTGCGAACGTGTCATGTCGCAGAAGGAGAGCGCTGAGCGGGATCGGGAGCAGACCGATCCCGCTCGTCGCCACAGGAGACGTAGGAGGCGCCGGGACAACAACTAACCCGGCGCCGCAGAGGCCACGCGGGGCCGCCGTCCCTACCTTGGCGGCCCCCGAGACGTGACGCTACACGCGTCATTCGCCGCGTCGCTAAAGCGGCGGTGCACAAAGAGGCGGTCCTGGCGCGTCCGTTCATCGGTATCCCGGGGCCGTCTCTCAAGTGCACCGATGGTGGCCGACGCGGGGTTTTTAGTCGGTATTTCGGCGCGTAGCTTATGGTAGGGACCCGACCCAGCGGCCGCCCGTCCACATCCACGGGCGGCACAACATCTCGCTGGGCTCGGAAGGCGCCGATGAGTCCGACACACCCTCGCCCCTTCGGGGGTGGGATGGTCCGTAAATGGATTTTCCCCGCGAGAAAAAAAAAAAAAAAAAAAAAAAAAAAAAAAAAAAAAAAAAAAAAAAAAAAGGGATACCAAATTTCATCAAAATCTGTCCAGCATACATACAAACCTTCGCGTTTATAATATTAAGAAGGATACTTTTTTCACCCACCTATATCATTTTGTAGCATTCCCAGAACAAATGTATTAACAAAAAACGTTCAAGATGGCAGTCTAGTTCCTATTCAATTTCGACTGTGAATTTAGATTGTTCGAACAAAGGGTGCCTCAGATATTGTGAGACCACTCGAATTAAGGATAAAAAAGTTCAAAATGGTGGCCATCATTAAATAATGTTCAAATCTGACTGAATTTAAATAATAAAGGGTGCCTTAGATGTCGATTTTAGCAACAAACAGATCAATAACTAAAAAGATTGAAATGGAGGTCAGCAATAGTAATTCTGACCACGAAATTGAATTTTTGAAGTACCTATAGAAAAAAAAAATCTTAAATGGAAACAATGCACTAAGTATAACGCTTTTTAAGTGATTTCTATTCATTAATTCTTACCTCAAACACCGCTAAGAAACTTCGTACAAAAATCCTTTATCATCCCTTCAGGTTTAATAAAGAAAGTTATGCACGACCTATGATGTTTTTATAGTGCATGACATCATTTTTCATTAGTGGTAATGATTCAAATTATGACTTTCGATATTAATTTTGACTGTAACTTTAGCGGTTTTAATTTTCCGTACAATAATTCTTTAATTATTTTACCCGCGTAATGCTGTTTTTCCAAAATTATTGCACGTCATTATTTTTCGTTTGTATTAAAAGAGCTGAAATATATATTTTAATAGACATAGTTTCAGCCGTTTTGATTTTCCATATAAAATTTTAACCCTTATTAACCCTAAATGGGTTTTGACCCATTTAGGATTAATTTTAAGAAAACAAAGTAAGCAGATATATTTGTTTTTAAATGAATAACTAAAGTGCCAAGTTTGACATCTGTAACTCCAACGGTTTTGATTTTTCCATACAGACTTTAATCCTTTATTTCAATCCCTCCAAGGCTTTATCTTTACAAAAAAATAGTAGCTTATGTCCTTTCCCAAGGTCTAATTTATTATTGAATCAAATTTCATTACAATCAGTTCAGAGGTTTAGGCATGAAAAGGTGGCTGACAGACAGACAGACGAGTTACTTTCGCATTTATAATATTAAAGTAAGGATTTTCTATATACAAGGAATTGCCTTGATACTTATACATTCTTAATGCTTACACGTGCTTTTGTTACATTTGATAAATATTTGACACCCACCCAGTGGTGGAAGGTTTTATATTTGTGTAACTTGTTTGGCTACTTAAGTTATGCAAGTATGTATGTATGTTAATCAATGCTTGTTTCTGATTAGATGTTCAATCTTAGATGTGTCTCACGCTTATGAAAAGTGTACCCGACAAACCGGTCTTTTTCGGATCACCGCTTTAAAATAAACTTCTTGCGTGATTCGATTAAAAAACTTAGTAATTTTATAACTTTGTTGTACAACTAACCTTGTTCAATATCCTATTACCTACTTGCATTTTACATTAATTTATTTACGATAGTTATGTAAGCTGGTGTAACTATAGTGCATTACAAGATATGTACTTCCCATCGCTGTTATGAAGGCAAACCGCAATATTTAGAGGCGAAATAAAAGCATTAAATTTTTTAATGACTTGCGGTGCACGGTCAGAAGCCGTACAACATTTTTACTCTAATAAAAGGCATAAATTGCCCACAACACCGCGTTGTACTTAAATCGCCGGCCCGACGGTATATGTCGGCAACATTTTGTCGGCGGGCTAGCCGGCGGCTTCAGTCATTGCAAGTCGGAAAACTTTGACGGCGACATAGCAGCGGCTCGACATAATAAGGAACATTTTATGACGTTGACGAGCAGTGAGTTTGCGTTGTAGAAATGTCATGTCGGCGGGCAACACGTGCGGGCGCTTGCTGCCGACATGATGCTTTTCTTATAGGCCGCCCGCCGCGTCGCCGGCCCGCGGGTGTGGTGTGTAGAGCGCAATACGTTTTACGTGATGATGAAGATCTATGCTATCTTAGACATTAGAAATATTGACTAACAATGGAACGGATATAGGCTGATTGATATAATTATATACAGATAAAAATTAATTGACTTTTAAACTTCTTATCAAATCGTATAACAAAAATAAACATTTGAGTGATTATTTAATTTAACTCATTCTTTTAGGTATGTAGCCGGACGTCTCAACATAGTTTCTGCTACAGAATCCAAAGGGATCGCTACATTTGTCGGCACGTTCGCCCTTCCGTGTCTTATATTCCTGTCACTCGCTCGGGTGGATTTCAGCGTGGTCAACTGGTCATTCCTCGGCGCGATATTAATAGCGAAAGGAATAGTATTTTTCAGCGTCATATTCGTAACAGTTCTGGTTTCTAAACCGACAAATTTGGGACGAGCGGGAATATTCGCAATATTTTGTACACAAAGCAATGATTTTGCACTGGGATTACCAATCAGTGAGTTGTGCATATTGTAATTTGTAAACATTTCATTGTTTCTAATAATGTAGACAACTAATGAAAATGTTACTTTCAGTCAGTGCTTTGTACGAAAAATCACACCCAGAATATAGTTTATATCTGTACTTGATGGCGCCGATATCTCTTGCGATATTAAATCCAGTTGCATTTGTATTAATGGAGATAAACAAACAGAGGGAATATTCACGAACTCAGTTGACGGAGAGCGAGAGGAAGAGTTTGCGCACTTTCAAATTACTGAAACAAATTGGTAAAGGGATTGCATTTAATCCCGTTCTTGTGATGACTGTTCTGGGTATAATTGGCAATATAGTGTTTAAACACAAGTTGTCGATCTATCTCGAAGGACTTTTAGAGGTAAGAATGATTTGATCGGTATATTCATATGTTCATTATAAAACGTTATTAAATACTTTCATTATGTTTTAGGTATTTGGACAGTCGTTCTCAGCCTCGGCCCTATTTTTGCTGGGTCTACGCATGGTTGGGCAGATACATAGATTGAAAGGTCCGGCCTTGCTGTTGCCTTGTGTACTTATTATGGTGAAATTGTAAGTTGATTCCTAGTTGTTTCAATGCACTCTAATTCAGTCTGTTTCTAAGCGGTAAATTCATTGAAGGGTCCGGTCGTTGCAGCTAAACTTAATCAAATTGGCATGGTCACTATCAATGACTCATTGTGGTTTAACGCGCACTGTGATTGTTTATATTTGTAAATAAAATTTACATTTATACACTTTAATACTGACCACAGAGTTCAAAGAGCATATTAGAGCACGTTTTCAACTTTCAACAATTTGAACTTTGTCTCTCGTACTTAACTGGGATTCTGAAAGTAGTGTCTTTATAATTCGTAACATTCAAAGTAGTATGTACCACCTACATAGTATTATTTTTTTATTTTCTGCCATTAGTATCCCACTGCTGGGCAAAGGCTTTCTTCCCTCCCTTCCAGATCAGATTTTCGTAGTATTATGTCACGAAAATGAAAATCTGCGAAAATTTGAAAAAAAAATGCGGTTATTGGATGCCTCTTGATTTCAAGTGTAGAGAATTCTTCAGTACAAGTTTTCTTTAATCCCACTGACCACTTCTACAAAGGTTGTAATGTATTTAACTATACTAGTCTTAAAACAATGCTCTTTAATCCCCGACCGAATAATGACGGTATAACTTGAGAGACGTGAAAGGGGTGAAATGTCTTCGAGTCATATTTTCATAAATGTCTATATGGCCTAACCCCACTAAATCCTTCAATTGTAGAGGCGGCCCCGTGCCCTGCAATGGGAACTACATGGCCTGATACAGATAAAATCTAGAAATACATGCTTGTTTAAAGTACTATAACACCAGTAATTAATGTTGATTGCAGGATAATTTTGCCTGTAGTGATGAGAGAGAGCGTCAGTGCTCTTGATGCTGGGGCCAACGAATCTGACACCATGTCTCTGTCCACATACGCCTTCTTGTACGGAACTATACCGACCGCGCCGGCAGTGTTTGTGTTCTCCAACCTATATCAACTGGAGATCGATTTGGTACTCAATAATTATCATATAGACAAAACTATTTACGGCCCCCTTTTGTAGTGTAATATATTTCTTTGTTACAATGGATAAGAGTGTCAATATTGTTTCTATTGCGAGCGCAGTGAAATGTTTTTATTTTACTCAGTAATTGTCAACAGGGAATTGTGTATTAGCTAGGTTTGAATTCAATTGAAGTCTAGAGATTCCAATATTTTTTTTATGAATTTACCGACTCAATTAAGGTAGTATTTATAACCATTGTAATTACAATCTTGGTGATTCGTTTCGTGAGCTTATTAAATTGACCATTGGTCACAGGGTCACCCTTATTCCCTATAAATATCCTGTATATTATATATTATGCTGATGTTTAGTCTAGCGAAACAAATAAATTTAATATTAATTGTCTTCTGCATCTCAATTATCTCAATTTAAGACGAGTAACCAATTTCACTAAACCACAAATTTCTTTTTAGATGGCCTCGTCAATGGTGATCTGTACATTTTTATCGGGACCAATGATGTTCATGTCGGCGCAAGTTATATCGATAAACAAGGATTACGCGGATCAGTTGAAGAGATTCGGATTTGATTTATCCATTGTAGCGCTGATTACCTCTTTATGGGTACTTCTCGTGTTCACGATAACGAAGAAATACAAGAGAATGCCGCATCGATTGACTTTATGTTTGATCGCGACTCAGGTACAGTGGAATCAGGCAACCAGTTTTATATACAAATTTACCCTTACTTAAATGTTGATTTGTTCCATAATAAAATAGTATTGCAAAAGTGAAATACAATGCCAGTCGTTACAAATAAAAAATGCTATTGTATTTTAAAGCGATATTGCTTAATGTTAAAATAAAAAGAAACTGATGCAATTTGTTTAGGCTAAAACACGCTAACACAGTGATAAAAGTTAGCTCGTACTTAATTTATTATTATATTTTATATATTTTCCTGTAGATGGTAATAGGGAAGGAAAACACTGCATAAAGATGCATAACGTTACTACCGAACTCTGCAGCTTTGTCTGCGTGGCTTAAAAATAAAAATATTTTTATAAAAGTTACTTCTATTTACGCAAACACACATTGAAATATATTTTTTATGTTACGGATTTCATCAAATTGTTTGCCTGTGTGATAGTACTTCCACACTTAGGTCCCATAAGAGTTTTATTAGTTGGCTTCTCTGGCTGTAAAAGTCTTTTTGCGAGGTTATTTACCTCTTTAGTTCATTGTTTTTGTCACCCGCTTTGTTACAGAGGCAAGTGGACAATAATTTATTTCTAACTCCTCCTGTTAATTTAACTTTATGCTTGATTTCGTTGCGGGTTCAAGACAAGTTAGACATTCCCGGAGACTTGCTGAGCTTCAATGCTCAGTGTCATTACAATGCGTCCACTGTTGATCCTGGCTTACAGGAGTTGCAGTAGTGGGTGTGAAAGCAGGACAGTCTCCAAAAAGAGTTTTATTAGAATGATAATGTTTATTTACCAGCTGGTGCTCGCTATCAGCGTGATAGCGGGCGGGCCCCTCAACAACAGTGCTCCGTCGTGGCACTCCACGCTGCAACAGGCCGTGCGCACCTTCAGCATGTACTCCTGTCTATTATGGACTTCGATGCTCGCTATTGGAATGCTTATGTTACAGGTAATTGAAAACATTTAGGTAAGTCAGTATTATTGGTGTAGTCGTCAATTAGTTATGTAAATATGAACTTTGACGGACTGCTTTCGATTGTCGGGTTTGAAAATTATCATAGGATGTAATTAGTGAAATAAATGAATTGCATAGCGATAGGTTCGAAATATTCACTTCATTGCATTAATAAAAAAAGTTCGCACGTAAACAACGCGCGTGCTAATATCATCGTTGTCACTTATTAAAACGATACATTATTTTTATACATTTATCCTTATTTTTATTATTCTATTGCTTTGACAAAATTATGCAGTTAATATATTAGTTAGAATGTTTCTAGTAATGGTGTATGCTTTTAGAGTCAAGGTCCATGTTTCGTGGTGACGTTGTGGCCGGTGCTGGGCTTCGTGGCGTGGGGCGCTCCGGGCGTGATGGTCGCAGTATTGCTCATCACTAAAACAACTATGGACTTGGACAGCAAAGCCGTTGACGCCATTCGTCTGTGTTTACTGGTCTTCTGTCTTACTGGTGAGATGTCAAGGAAAATAAACTTTTGCAATATTAGTTTTGATCGGGGCATATAGTTAGCCAGTTAAAGTTAACTAATTAAACATTCTTTCGATTTTACTAGTGTTTATAAGATTCATAACAGGTTCATTTAACTATTAACCTTCCACTTTGATTTTTCAATGTCAATAATTAAACGCATATTTCTCACGCCCCGCTAAGATAATATAATTTTATTATATAGGGGTTTATCGATTCCATACTAGTCAGATCCGAAACATATATGCGTTAATCGTTCCTAATGATCTCTGTCTAGTGTACCTTATTAAAAATTGCAATATCAAATGCATGTTTGTACAACAACAAACCCTTTTTATCGCCTGCAGTGAGCACGGGGTGCCTGATAGTGTACATAAGGTTCAGGCGGCGCAGCGCTCAGTTGACGTCGCTCAGCGCCGACTACAGCTCGGAGCTGGCGGGCGAGGCCAGCGGCCTGGTGGACAACGCGCAGCCGCCCTCGCACACGCACTCACTCTCTACTGAAGCTAATGGTAATTGGAACGAGTTACATATCGACAAACTACATTATTGTTGATGGACAAATTATTAAACACGTAGACTACGGCAACGTATCCGCTAGTGATGCTGAGGCGTATTGTGAAATCAAAATGACACACCACGTGTGTGATAGGCGCAAATGCGCTCAGCGTTGCGCTCGAAAATAGACGTATATTCATGCAGAAGTTAACATGTCATAAAGAAGGTATTGAGTTACATCTTTAATACAGTATATATAAATATACCTGATTAATACCACAATACTATTATAGTACGCGACAGGTCGAGATGGCAATCGGGGTATAAGGTTAGGGAGGGGACGCCTCGCACATTGCCCGCGCCGTCTTAGTCTTAGTGCGGCACGAGTCTGCATCGACCGCGTTTATCAATTTCGATCCCGCTCACATTGTTCTTTGTGTATTATATTGCAGTGTATTGAAATGACTGCGGCAACTTTTAAAGCTAAAGAAAAAAAAACAATAATTACTTTTCATTCTTACGTTTGATTACGTTCATACAGTCCCCCATAATAGATTTTCTCATATACATATATGTATCTTTCATGTGCAGACATCGATCAGTTACAATTTGTAGATAAAATATTTTGTCATACTTGACTTAATTATTTTTACTCTTGTGTCATTGCGTTGCAAAAAAATATCGATATAAACTACTTGGAATATGATACTACATCGCTAGATAATTGCCATGTCGACCTGTCACGTACAGTAGGTATATTATGTATTCAAATTACACAAATTAAGTCGTTCTACATTTTAGAATATTTATTATTTACAAAGATAACTAGTATTATTCTATTTTTTACATAAATAAATAAGTTGTAAGCAAATGCATGAGACAGTCTGTTTTTTAATTCAATCAATTCTGTAATAATTAATATACATGCTTGGGTACAGATAACCGCGTATGATAATTCTATGTTTATCGCTTTATTATACTTTAGTTTATTATTCATAGGTGGATACGGATCAATATCTCCGAGTCGCTCTCCCGCCAGAACAAACAACGTGTGTTGTTCCAACGATCCTAACTGTGAAAGCGGACTGGCCAATTCAGAGGACATCGAGGACATTGCCAATGAAACTAAGTAAGTATTTGTCCCGTAATAATAAACACATATGTATATTTATATGAGATTTCAACGTATTGTCATGTTTAGATTAATTAATACAAAAAATAACTATGTCTCATATTTATTATTCAAATTGTTTTTTAATTCTTAATCAAATGCAAAGTATCGTTAATTTAAGTTAAGTATTACTGCGGCCTGCGGGGCGCGTATTCATTGATCTAAGGTTTCCACGCTTTATATTGCGCGTTTATTAAGTAAACAAATTATTTATTTAAATATAGTTTTGCGGTGTCGGGAATTTGGGTTACGTACCTATTGCATATTTTCTCTATCTCACAAACAGTGTGAATTATATGTTGAAATCCAGCGATGAAAAATTACTCGTCCGAATTACGCGTATATTGATCAAATATAATATGTATTCTTGTGTATTAAAATGTTGTCATCCGCTTTAGTGCATCGTTGTAACGTATTTTAATGCAATATACTTATTGAATGTCTCGGTGGCGCAGTTGTACTATGCTACGTTGAAAAACACCGAGGTCTCGGGTTCGAATCCCGGGTCGGGCAAAGTGATATAGGAGTTTTCTATTCATTATTAACCCAGAGTCAGGAATTTGTGCCCGATATGGCGATACGCTCGTCTCCTATCACATCATGGTACGGAACATACAAGGCGAAACGTGTGTATCCTGGTAGCACCTCGGCCTACGGTTTCCGTATGTATGCATGATGACTGTAGCCGCGTGCACGGCAGGGCGTGTGCGTGCCCCGCGGCGGCGGGCGCGTGCGGCTACACGCGCGAGCTGCAGGCCGAGCTGCACCCGCACCAGCACCCGCGCACCGCACAGCTGCTCAAGCACACCATGCTCATCATCGTCTACAACCTCAGCATGTTCATCGTGAGTACATACATACATAAATAGACAAAACTTTTATTTTGGCTAAAATTAACACAAAACAATTTTTAAAATATATCCGTAGGTAATAATTACGAATTCATATGTGGTATTTTGTACCCGATATTTGAGAACTGCTCCATATAAGTACTTCCATGTGCGTATGGTAGAAATTGTCGCAGCGTTCGGCGCGCGGTCCCTTTGAGTACGAGTACGAAAACAAACTGCAAGCAACGCACAACTTCTTAAACTCACCATGCGTATTGTTTATACCCTTAGATTGTTCACCGTGGGTACCTACCACGCAAAAAAATTGTATTTTCCAAAAAAAGTGTTTTCTTCCTCTTACCAGCCTTAATGCCCAGA
Organism: Theretra japonica; assembly: GCA_033459515.1. Taxonomy (NCBI): domain Eukaryota; kingdom Metazoa; phylum Arthropoda; class Insecta; order Lepidoptera; family Sphingidae; genus Theretra; species Theretra japonica. The sequence goes on from CM065937.1 coordinate 7,030,233, forward strand.
AAACCGAAGACCTATTAAAGAAAGCCGGTAGCGTTGGATTAAAGGAAGAAAAAGTTATATCAATTATCGTTCATCGATGCTCTTTCTGATCGGCATTGCATTTAGATTCGGATAGCAGTTGTTTTGTTTAGTCAAGAGAAAAATAAAAACGTAACGGGCAAAAGAAAAGGCCTTTATATGCGACTGTCACAACTTATCCCCATTTCCATGTTATTCCTGCAGTTGTTTCACTTTCATTTATTCATTTGTAATCACTTTACCGATTTACAGGGCATTACGTACACAACATGGCGAATGATGCTGAAAGACGAGAGCGGTGTTTTCGTTGAGATTGAATTTTTGGACATCGTAGCGAACTACGGACAAGCGTTGGTCATTTTCGTGCTCTTTGGCCTCGATCCCGAGGAAATACTTGTTCCCTCGATCAGATACCTGAAAAATAAATGGTGAGTTGAAAATCTTTTTTTGTTTGCTTCAAAGTTGTATGATATTCTCGTTTCATAATCTGAAGCGTTAATAGTTTATCGACACACTCGGTAAAAAAAATTGTTTTGTTACAGGCATGGCGCTGATACTGTGATATTACCGCCGATTGAAGATCTGACTTTTGAAACGAAGCACGTTTGCGATCAGTTCATAACACATCACTTGGAGCGGTGCAAAGCAGCGATTGCGAAAGATACCAGGTATGCATACAAATTTGTATTGTTGAGAATTATCAAATAAAAATTATTAATTATACTAAGCTAATGTAGTGATTGCCAGTGGCCTATGATTTAACTTCGTAAAATTATTTAAATCAAAGTTATTTAAAAAAATACTTTATTTTATGCCTTGAAAATTGCTTCGGATTTGCTTTTATTATGGAAGTTTGTCATGACTAAATTAAAGTGAAAATTATTTGTGTTGTCATTTTAACTGAAATCTTAGTCGACCTAAAGAATATATTATGTAGTAGCTTCTGCCCGCAAACTACGTCTGTGTGATAAACTTTATTAGAAATTTCCCATCTCGTCTCGTACGGTCTTGTTATATCTCACCCCGTCCCGCCTCATTCCCAATCAAGGCATGTAATCCAGTCACATCCCATCCCTTTGAGTATAAAAAAGAAACAAATATATCGGAATTCCTTCCTCAACCGACGGAAACAAATTTTTTTTTTGGGATTTAACAGTAGCCAAGGTGTTAATTTACGGTGTAAGCTGCCTCTATACCACATTTCATCGAAATTCTTTAAGCCGTGTCTGAGTTCATCGCGCACAGCCGCACAGACAAATATACAACATTTCTAAAAATAATTGTTTTAGGTTCTATTACGTTCATACAGTCCCCTCATAAAAGTTTTTCTCAAATATCTTCCAGGTACAGATATCGATTACTAATAAATTTATTATATGTATAATTATAGATTACATTCTATACTTAAGAGTATTTATAATATAGAGGGAGCGTTGGTACTTCAAAAACGTAGATAAAAATGGTGGTGCCGAGCCATCTTATAAGAGGGTAGACCCTCTTATTGGCTGGCATTTGACAGGTTGTCCAACAGGAACGAATAATTTGAAAAAGAAAAATATAAAAAATAGTTTAGAGATATTGAATGCCATTCAAACTCTCTCACTCGTTTTAGACGGATAATAACTAAATGTAGTTTCGTTTACCTACGGAATTTATAGCAATGTGTTGTTAACTAATTGTTTCATTTTCCACTAATATAACAGTGCTACCAACATCACGAAAAAAAACATCAAAGTTTTTGAAGCTAAATGTATGACAGCGCTCCCTCTATATTATAAATACTGTAAGATATAATACAACAGGTGGCGCATGCGCACACACCGCAACGTGTTCCGCGGCGCGTGCCTGGTGCGCTGGCTCATGAGCTGCGGGCTCGCCCGGGACGAGCACGACGCCGTGGCCTACGGACGACACCTGCTCGACGGACGACTCATCGCGCACCTCAACAACAACCATCACTTCACCAACTCTCCGCTACTCTACACATTCAAGTAGACTATACCATGACTGTCATGTACGATAACTACTAATCCATAGACAATTCCTAACAACGGTAGTTTATTTTATGTCTGTCACAAAGTCTCGAAGTCATTTTTTAGTGTGTATTACATTGAGATATTATACTAGATAGGAGTTGGACAGCGCAGAGATTTTGAGAATGGAATCTGTCAGTAAGTTGAATACGATACTCTTGAACCCTGCACTGTATTAATTATAATGAAGTACTACACAAAATTAACTGCACTGACGCAGTTTATTTTTAGTAAGTACACACGTGGTGGCCTGTTGGCAAACATCATCAGGAAACCTGCATACCATAGCGATTTGTAATAATTTCTATGGTATGTAAAGTCCGCCAACACACACTAGGCCAGCGTGGTGGACTATATGACCTAATCACTCAACTGTACTTTCGATTGTAGAGGAAGCTCGTTTCCTGCAGATGGTCGTATGTGGGCTGATACAGTACAGTACAGTATACAAATGGCACTGCAACGTCAACCTATCACCCCCCTGTGCCCCACTAGGTCCCCTTATAACTGCTATAAGGACACAATTTTTGTTCAACCTGTCCACTCTAGAATAACATCTCAATGATACTTTTTGTGTAGACTATTGTGTTGCACCTGTGGGTGTTTTATATTATATTTGATAACGTCCTATGTGTTGTGTTTGTCACAAATGTAATTCATATTTATTACATAAAGTATAAAAGCTATTTAATATTAAATGTGGTTGCTAATCTGACATTGCTGATTTTAATTAATGGACCAATGATCTATTTAGTAAGTTAACAAGAAAGTATAACTGTAGTGTAAAGCATTGCAATATTTACTTTGACATGATAAATACAGGGTATATCAAGACTGCTACCGAAAATGAAGCCAGGTGGTAGTTTTAGTGACTACAGACACCATGCAACTAAAAATTTTGCAAAAAAAACGCGACGATTTTTTTTGTAGTGTATTAATATCATTGTGTTTGGGTGGTAAATCTATAGTTTTTGCTTAAATTATAATTTAAAGCCTTGCGTACTACCGCGTCTTCAAACATCAAAGGGTGTACGCATTTTTTTTAGGAAAATGTATGTATTTACCACCCAAATACATACACCTCATAGGAAAAAAATACAAAAAAGGCGTCGCTTGTTTTTTGCAAAAATTTTAGTTGCATTGTGTCTAAATTCAATAAAACTCCCACCTTGCTTCGTTTTCGGTAGCAGTCTTGATATACCATGTATAATAAACGCTATTATGTGACGTCATAATGTTCTGTTTTTAAATAATTTAATCTCGTAAATAATAACATTCGCTCTCTGTAACATAAAGACAAGAGATAAAAGAAAGTGTTGCAAGAAACCTACATTATAATTACTTAAGATTAATAATATTTCATAAGAAAACGCAAACAACTTGTTTATAATCGTAATATTTTGGTTTGTTCAACATTAAATAGTTGTTACTTTTATTACATTTTCTTAAAAATATGAAAATCTTAGAGTATTTATAATGTAGAGGGAGCGCTGGTACTTCAAAAACGTAGATAAAATGGTGGTGCCGGCCCCCTTTTTCTGCCCCCCCATTAGCTGATATTTGACGGTTTGTCCAACATGCACGAATTATTCGAAAAATAAAAAAAAATAGTTTAGGGCTAATTCCTCTCAAACTCATTTAAGTGGATAATAACTTAATATACTTTTAGTTACCAACGGAATTTACACTTTAATTTTCTCAGGCAGTGCTACCAACATTACGAACAAAAAAATCTATGTTTTTGAAGACGCAAATGTATGACAGCCCTCCCTCTTTATTATAAATACTCTAAGATCAAAATATAAGGTTTGCTTTGAATATGAAATATGCGGAAACATGTAATTAGTATAAAGTTGTTTTCTCAATGTTATGTATATGTATCACTGTATGTTTCCTTAAAATAAATATTACCCACATAACAATTTAGTCCATGGTGAGGCCAAAACTTTTACGGCTTTATTCATAGATATCCCTTTCGAACGATTTTAGAATTCAGTTTGAGCGAAGAAGACAAAACATTCGATGACTAAAATAGGTTCTAAATCTGTCTATGAGTAAGGCCAGTAATATCCATTAACCTACATATCGATATTGTGATTATAATAGTTTTCAAAATAATATTGCCACCAAAGAGTTCTTTTAAAATGTATCCCAACACTAACCTATTGTTTTGGTTTATGATTTTGTTATGTAACTATCATAAAATGCAATGCTATTTATTTTTAAGATTGGTCTTACACCACTACATATGTAACTTGAGGTAGTCAAGAAATTCCTGAGGCAGTTGAAATGTTAACATGTTAACTGTTAAAATGTATTACATTTATGCATGTTGCTTTTGTGGACTAATAGAAAATGTAAGTAGATTAAGATATATTTAAAAGCTTTATTTTCTTGTTGTTGAAATTGCTAATTGAAAAATGTAACAAAATTATTAAATTTGAAACTATATAAACTTGTTAGATTAGATATGAACAAAAGACATGATTGTTATTGTTGTCACAAGCTTGGTGCTGGTGTAGATAAAATTAAGCTGTTATTGTTCTTGTTTCTTCAAACACGTTCGATTGTAGAACATACATTTGTTTTATTTGTAGTGCTAAGGTTACAGTGTGTAATACTACTCCAAATTCTTCTCAAACAACAATATTGAAAATGTGGTCTGTGTATCTAGCTAAACTACAGAATATCAAGATGAAGTATATCTCTAACAGTGTTAAGGTATATAGACACTAATATGCGCCTTTATTTATTCGCAAGTATGATAAACTTTTTTGGCATTATTGTATTTGCGACTGGCTGCACTATACATGGGACTTTGTGAACTACAGAGGCTCACGGGTTCACGGCTCATTAAGATTTTTTGCGTCCCGAACATTTTTCTACATCATGTTATTAAAAATCATGAGCTTGAGTAAAGATTGTAGATACATAATTTGTAAAATTGATTTTTTTTGTAACTACATATTCATATTGTGACTTGATCGTACAAGTAAATCTTTGTTGTATGCACAACAAAATGCCTAACATAGTTTCTATGCATCCAGGAAGTCATAGTCAAAAAAATATCACCAGATTGCCTAAAATGATCTCAATATTATAATATTGTAATGTTCCATCCAAGTAAGCGAAACATTTGTGTGTTTCAGTGTAAACATTATTTTATAAGTTGCAAATGTAAATTACATTATGTGTGTTGCATTTCCACACTTTGGTTTAATTTTTTTGTGATGTTCTACAGTGTTATTATAATTAGCTATATATATTTTATACAATATATCGTAAACCGTTTTAATATAATGTATACCAATCATATATTTTAAGTATAGTGAAATTATAATATATCTATATATTGTTGCAGAATCAAACAATGCAGTTTAATTTGATGTTTTTTCTTTGTACCAAAAACCACACTCATGACAAGAAAATACCACCTTGGTTTTTAATAATATCCATTTGAGTATACCTCAGTGGCTCAGTTGTAATACGGTATACGGATTCGAACCCATGCTTTGCAATTATAGTATATACACGATCCAATAGGCATGTTGACTCATTTTTGGAATTGCTTTTATTTTATAGGTAAACACGTGAAAAAACAATTTTACGAAAATATACGACAGATTTTTATTAAAAATACGCAAATAAAAATAGTTTCCAATATTCCCGCTAAAACGCTCCAATTTGTCACGAGACTATAATCTGCGTAACCGATCGGGTCCAGAATCTTGCGTTCTATCAAAATGAACTGACTTTGACTGAGTTCTTACGATATAACTACTTCTTTTGATGAATCCAGTCTCCATTGTGGTGAAAATATTAACACTGTTGTTAGAAATTATCGAGAGAAATAGTTTACCGATGACTCTTCCAACTTGTGCCGCCCGATCCATGACGTCAGCGCGCTGCGATCGCATTTGTAGGCACGTAATAATGGGTAATGAATAATACCATTTAAAATATTTTTATTTCATTTATGACGATGTCTCGGTTCTCAAATTATTATAATAGGGTTTAAAATACTGTCTTTAACATTTAAAAAATAAATCTAAACGAATTTGTAACATGAGTCAACATTCAGGAAAGTAATGACATACGGAAAACTAAACCTCACCTTCCGGTTCTCTCGATACCTTACCAGAATTTTATCCTTATTAGCAACATTATCAAATGGTGTAATAATACAGCGTGTTTTTTTTTAAATCATCAGGTTCGATTCCTCGCTAGGAATATTGATTTTTCGAGAAACCAATTATGCAGTTTTAGTTATCGTCAAAATTATATAGTTAGTGATGAATTAAACGTCGTAAACTTACGAATGAAAAGACAAATCTGGCCTTCTGCTTTTCACTATCAGTTTATACCCAATAATGCTACACCGCGCCAGGATTTCTTCTAAATTCATACATATACATAAACATCACGCCTTTTTCACAGAAAGGGCAGGCAGAGGTGCAACCAGGCCACACACGTTTCGCCTTATGCGTTCCTTCCCATGATGTGATAGGGGGCGAGCTTATCACCATATCGGACACAAATTTCTGACTCCGGGCTGATAATAGAGAAATCCAATATGACTTTGCCCGACCCGGGATTCGAACCCGAGACCTCGGTGTTGTAACCGTACCGCAGTATAGAGGAAGTAATCACTACATTCTAAGTACAACTCAATGAAGAAAGAAATATATTTATTTAATCATTGACACAACTACGCAACCGAGGCAGTCATGGCATGTCATAACATAACTTCTTGAATATGGTGCTGCATGATATACGATAAACACACCAAATCGATGAAGTTTTTGATAATGTTGTTGCTTTTGTTTCCAAGTTTCTTATGCGTGCCTCGGACAACCCGTGTACATTATCAGCTGCATTCTCAATCCTGTCAGCCGCATATTAAATTTTGTTTTCGCCTTCGGCTTTACCGGTCAAGCAGTCTAGGCCGTGTTCCGAAATACTCTGCGAGCACTGTCCAATGCTATGTGTATGACATAACGCACGGTGCAGGGTAGTGGGTCGAAACTTCCTTCATGACGTTATATAAATCCATCCATCAGCCAAAGGAAGTCCACTGCTGAACATAGACGAGAGGCCTATGTTCCTAATGATTTCCAATGACCTGTTGGAGGCAGTCTGAAGCGGAAAGCGCAGCGTGGGACGTCCACCTACTAGGTGGTCAGATGACCTGGTAAAGGTCCCGGGACGTCGCTGGATGCAGGCTGCCTCCAACAGGTCATATATATAATTGTACATAATACATAGCACTGGACAGTGCTCGCAGTGTATTTCCGAACACGGCCTATTATATACATCCATGCATTTGTCTATTATTTCCATAGGCATAGACTATTATTTCATCTTGTTTACTGGTCTGTGGTGCATCACAATAAATATTGTTGTCAAATTTTAATTTACAAAATGAGTAGGAAAATACTTGATACCCGGGCTCGTGAAATTGTTATTAAAGTGGACAAATATTTTACGAAAGAAAAGAAGGACACTACAATACTTCTTCAAAATGTAGCTCGATCCCTGCAAAATACACCTGATACTAGTGAAAACGTATGTGTTTCGAAACAAACTGTTTTAGAAATTTTAAAGCACTTACGAAATTCGACCAAGATCACAGAGCGTGTAATGAGCGCTACAGGGATAGCAAAAAATACGATTACAAAAATAAGGCGTGAAAATGAAGTGGCTACGGCTACTGGAAGTAAAATTAAAGCGCCAATTAAAAAAAAGAGAGGCAAAAAGGAATTTTTGGATCGATTTGCAATGTCAGCATTAAGAAATATTATTAATTCAATGTACACAGTCCGCAAAGAAATACCCACTATGCGTAAAATTCTAGCAGCCGCTAAACAAGATTTAGACTACAAAGGAAGTGAAACGACGTTACGCACATTATTGAAAAACAATCTAGGTTATCGTTTTAAAAAATGTGGCCAAAATAAAATAATTTTAATTGAAAGCCCCAAAATCCAAGCTTGGAGGTCTAAGTATTTACGCCGCATGACAGACAATGATTCTCTTGGTGTTCACAAAAAACCAGTAATTTATATTGATGAGAACTGTATTCACCAGGATGTCGGAGTCAGAAAGAATGGCGGCACTGGTAGTCGCTGGATAATAGTGCATGCTGGGAGTGAATCTGGATTCGTTAATAACGCACTTTTAATGTTTAAATCTGTCACAAAAACTAGTCATTATCACAACCAGATGAACTTTGAAAATTTTATTAAATGGTTAGAAGAAAAACTTATACCTAACATACCGCCTAATTGTATTATTGTAATGGACAATGCCTCTTATCACAGTAAAGAGGAAGATATGCCTCCCAACATAAGCTCAAAAAAAGAAGTCATGGTTGAGTGGCTTCAAGCAAATAGTATTAAGTTTCCCGAGCAATATACTAAACCAGAGTTATATACAATAATAAAAAATCATAAAGCAACAAAAAAACATATTATAGATAAATTACTAGCCAACCATAGCCATGAAGTAGTGAGGCTGCCACCATATAACTATGATCTTAATCCTATTAAATATATTTGGGACCTAGTTAAACAAAGAATTTCAGACAAGAATGTAGAGCAGTTGGACAGTAAGATAGCATCTTTAACTTTGGAGGCATTGCAGTCAATTACATCTGAGGACTGGAAAAAGGAAATAGATCATGTAAAGAGGCTTGAAGAGGAATATTGGCTTAAGGATAGATTGTTAGATGAGCTATATAATATTAACACAGAAAACAATAGCGAATCAGAGACAACAGACTTAGAAACCAGTTCTGAATCTGATTCACATGATTTAAATTATATGAATGGAGTTGAAGAATCAGATTACATTTAAAATTCAAATTAAAAAGATTTCAAGCACAGTATGTTTCTGTATTTTGTTAGTTACTTATTAGTCATCTCCTTCGTGCATACAATTAATGAGACTTGGGGTGTATGATTCATTCAAAAGTTATGCTTGTGTAGTCTCTGTGAATCCTACTATCCTACTCATACTAATATTGTAAAGATGAACTTTGTATATTTGTTACTTCTCTACACTACAAAGGCTAGAACAGTTTTGATGAAATTTTGTAAATAGGTAGCTGATACCCTGGATTAACAGCTATGGCTACTTTTTATCCCTAACAATGTAATGTTCCTGCGGGATAGGCAATAAATTCAAAATTGGCCATTCTTTTCAACTCAAAGAGTTACGATGGCATGGAGCATAGGGCATTGTACTTGTACATGTTGTTTAATATACTTGACTTTTCAATAATTCATAACATATTATTTGTAACATATTCAAGGCAGGCCATCAAATGCCAAACATGTAGGACGTAATATGATTGATATTATCATTTTTGATAAAGTTTACTTAAGTTTCTACATGATTTCTTTTTTCAGAGTTAAGAATTAATTGAGGTTTTGAAATTCAGAAAATGTCTCAATAATTTTTAGGTAAAAAAAAACATATGGTCGAATCGAGAACATCCTCATTTTTTCAATTTGGTTAAAAGTTATAGAAAATATAAAATACTGAAATTTGTATCCAATAAAATCAAATCAAATTATAATAAGCCAAGGGCGAGTTTTACTTTTGATTTATTAATTATTATATTGAATTATTATAGACAAAAACAATATAGCATGCGTGTAGCTATTACTTTATACCACGGAGTAGAAAAAACAAGTGGAAGTGACACTAACTCCCATTTCTATGAAAACCGCTGTCGCCAAACTCACACATTTACAAATTAAATAGTATTTGTAACACATAAAACACAAGCATCTCATTGGTTGCAGTATTATAAAGAAAATCGAATTAACAGTCATTTCTATCTTAGATATTTTAACCCTTAAACCTTATTCATAAAGCCCTAATTTTTATCTTATCTGTCAAGGCATACTATATACAAACCATTTTTGTTTCGTGTTTAATTTTACCACATTTGAAGTAATACTTTTCGGCATTAGATGGCGCTGATTTAAATACGTAATAAATGAATACGTCTTACCCATGATTAGAGATGACATTTCCAATAATAATATTTTTTTTACTTTTAAATGTAACATTTAACGAACATGCTCTTACTTAATAAAAACATGCGTGTTAAACATTTATTTATATACTTATTTGAAATAACAAAACAAAAAGAGCAGAAAAGCACAGCGATTAATACTTCTCGAATTTAAAATATATATATTAAAATAAAATATTTTTATAATATATATTTCTCTTCCCATCCTTTTTCCTTTCCGCTCTCCTGATTTGATGGGCCAGCAATACGTTCATGATCCAAGCGTTGCGGATGTTCATGGATAGCAGTGATCATTTACCATCAAGTGACCTGGTTACTCGTTTGCAGGACATCGTTAAGCAAGAAAATAAGCAAAAATAACTTACATTGGTACCTATGTACCAGGAAACTATTACTATTATTCAGGAACTATTTCCTAATTACTTCATTAACCAAATTCATCGATAGTGTCCAATAGCAGTCTTGGGCTGCGTTCCACTTGACGATCACAATGCCCACGCTCACGACCGCGATTATTCCCACAACAATCGTGATCGTTAAGTGGAACGGCGAAATGAGTGTTGCGAGCACCGTGATCGCCAACTGGAACGCGCCCTTGATAAACCCTGTATATCACTGACACTAACATTTCGTCATGTAGTGCGCACGTGACGTACGCCGCACGAAATTCAAAATCTGGATTTTATTTTTTGTAGTCAAAATATACGGCGCTTCAAAATTTGGCGTGCGTCCTGTCTATAAGAGTAGACGTCCCACTGCACAGATTACTGTACTAGTAATATTCCGCTGGGGAGTGAAAAGACGCGCGGAGCGCAGCGGAACGGTGGCAAAAATCACATTAGTTTGGAATTGAGGGGGTGGATTTTTAAAAATCTAAAATATTTTGCCCGAGCCGCCTAGTACATAACTTGCTTGTTTTTGTTAGTGAATATTAAGCTTATATCTTTAATTCAAATATCAGTTTAGACCTATCTTTGAGAATTTTTTCGATGCAGCAAAATTTATGCAATCGTCTATCGGCTACCCGACATGTCTAGATCAAGCGTCGTAGAATAACATATATATATATATATTTTAACTAAAATGTGGTTAATGGTCGAATGAAATGGATTCGAAAATACCGTTTTTGGGAGTGCCCCGCCTTAAACATATCTACTTTAACCAACACTTCGTAGCAATGTGACGATTGATTTCCATAATTTATTATTTTAAATGAAATTTTACAACGTTAAATAGATAAGCTTTTAGCTAGCTTAGCTTCTTAGTGTATAATTGATAAAAACGACATAATTATAAAATAAATAAATTTTCTTGCTCGTAATGTTGGTAGCAAATGATTTTTTTTTTAGCTTTAATTTCTACCGCAGTTTAAAGTTATTTCAATACACAATAATATATTACACAAAGAACAACGTGAGCGAAATCGCAATCGATAACCGCGGTCGATGCGGACTCGTGCAGCACTAAAGCCACATTTACACAGGCAGGTTCTCGTCTCGAAAATACGATTATCTTAAGGATATAAGAAATTAGTATCGTGTAAACATTTGTCAGAAGATGTTATTCTATGGCGGTTATGTAACAGCGATAATCGCATACGATTCTTGCCGCGAGAAACTCTCCCTGTGTAAATGGCGCTTTAGACTAGGACGGCGCGGGCGATGTGCGTTTGTGCGAGGATATCTCTCCCCCACGCGTCAAGTCATATCCCGATTGCCATACCGACCTGTTGCGTACTATAGATAAGCTTTCGAGATATTTTGTCACATTACATAATATAATAAACTTGACTTAATTATGTTGCCAATCCGACTTGTCGGGTATAGTACTTGCTGTGGTACTTGCATATTGTATGTTGCACGACTTTCTATGCGCGAGTCTGACTCGCGTTAAGCCGACTTTTTGTAATATTAAGCTTTCTTATTTGTCCCTTATGACCGTTTCTTTATTTTTAGGGTTCTTTATCCAATCGAAAAAAACTTGATTCTTTATTTTTAACTAACAATTCCTCAAAGCAATCCCTGTGGAACAGTTGATAGAACACACAGAGAGACCTGAAGTCTCTCCACAGTCTAACGGTTCCAGTTTGTCCATGAGATTAGGAATTTCGACTTTACAACAAGCTTGTTGCTGTCAAGGAGTCAAGTGGGTCGAGCTGGTAAATTCTTAATAAAACTACATACCAATATATCCATTCAATATATCAATATATTTAATCATCTGGAGCATCATCATCATCCTCTTCTGGAGTTTCCCACCAAGACAATACACCTAATCCTGGTTCATTGATTCCACCAGTAATCCTATATGGTGCAGCTGTTTGCACCGTGCATTCAACCCCAGGAGGTCCAGATGGTAAACTCTCTTCAAACACTTCACTTGTCACTCGAAATCTTATTGTTTCCCCTGAAAAATTACCACAACAAACATTATACATGCTGCACACCCTCTGTGAAGTGTGAATCTTATGTAGGTCATGGCCATTATTTTATTATTTAATTAAAAATATATTTTTAGTAGTTTATTAGTGATCACTGAAGCCAGTTGTTTTATTTACCGACATTATAATACCATGCAAGACTTACTCATAAACTTGCATAAACAAGTACACTTATAATATATAAGTCAATTATAGTTTATTTTGTTAAAAACATTTTCAAAATATGTTGCTGTAAACTTGTAAGTGATGTATATGTCTGTATACATAATTATATGCTTGATTGTTAAGACTTGTGAAATATGAAAAATAATTACAAGCATTTAAAAAAACACAAGTTATTTTTAGAGCCAAAACAGTGAAAAAGCCCACACATGTGGTTTATTATTTACATCTAGGTAAATAACACACCTGGCACAATTATATTACATGCACATACTAGGTACATCATTTTAAAAAAGAAAATAGTTGAGTCCCACATTTTTCAATGATGTCATTGTTAACATAATAATAATATTAAAGAATGTATAGTCAGCTATACACACCAGGGTCCATAAACAAATCGTGTCTTTCTCCCTCCACTCTAGGATATTCCCAAACCCAGGCTTGATCATTTTCATCAAACCTTGATGGATGTTGAAGGGCATTTACAGGTATGAATATATCTTCAAAAAATCCTAATGTCACTGCAACAATATGGTTTTTACAGGTGCAAACAGCTTGCTAGGTAAAGAATTCTATATTTAAAGATATACATCTGTGCAAGTTTTAAATATTTCCATCCTATTTGGTGTCTTGAAAGTTCAGAAAGCGAAATCATTGTTTTTATAATTTTTACTCTTGTACCTTGTATGTTATCAAAAATAAACATTGCAACTGAAAAATAATATTTTAATTTTAATGTTGACTTTTTAACCACATTGTAGAATGATTTGGCCTATCATTGAATGGCTACTGCCAGCCTGACATGAACCCTTTCAGCATTATGCCCTTTTTAGTCAACCATGGCAGCCTAATACAGTTGGTAGGATTCACATACCTTTGAAATTCATGTGGACAACTCTTAGACTTGCAGTTTGCAATTTATATTTGATTTAAGTATATTAATAGGTATTTGGTTACTTACCATGTACTCCTTCTCTACTACAACTTCTAATTTTTCCTATGAGTATTTCCTCAACCACTGGTCGAAAAACAATATATCTAAATTTCACCTCTGTGTGGGATGAGCCATCGCCAGGAAAAATGTACGAATGTCCAATGTCTGTTATGTCGAAGAGTGCTATACATAAACCTACATTAAGAACAACCTGAAAAAAGATACACATTACATAGTATGAATTAATAACGCTATAAATAATACGGTAACTACAATAACACTGCATATTAATTAAATCTATCTAAATAAAATAATGTACGTTTGGAAACCTGCATACTGCAGCGATTCGAAATAATTTCTATGGTATGTAATTTGTAAAATTCCGCCAACTCGCACTAGGCCAGCGTGGTGGCCTAACCACTCTCAATCGTACTCTCGATTGTAGAGTAGGCCCGTGCCCTGCAGTGGGACGTATATGGACTAATGAAAAAAAATATATTTATTTGTTTACAAGTATTTTAGGTTAAATTAAATTGTGTTACCTTATTTGCAAGTTTCCGATTTAGTAATGTTGTAATAGAATCTACTAAACTTTGGTGAAAATGATCTGGGGTTATCCGAATAACATCTTTCATTTCAGCTAAAACAAACATTTTATTAAATTATTCTGCATATTTCAAAAACAAAAATATTCCCGGCGGAGCCCCGATGACGGATTCAAAGAAATGTAAAATAAGAATAGACAAGATTATTTTATTTTCTACGAAATAATAAATAAATAGGCGAGGAAAGGGTAGCTAATAGCCAGGCTGTTTTTTAAATAGAATTCCACAATTTATTTGGAATCCACAGGTTCCATGTAAAATCTTTAAAAAACAGTTTAATCTAATTGTAGGCTTACAAAAAGTAAACTACGTTTCAAAAATTGTGACATTTTAAACTGTAGTTCCTAGCCTTTACCTTTTCATAAAGAAATTTGTGTAAAATAATTAAAATGATTCTACCTCCAGAAGTAGCTTCCATAAAAGGTTTCTTATTTCATAAGTAAGCCCTAAAAGTTATTCGTCTTTAGGACTACCTTTCATGGAAAAGTCTTCCTCATGGACTTTTTAACTTTTTTGACTTTGATACTATGTGATCTAACTCATTATGAATCAGCGGTTTTTTTTTATACTCGTATCACTCAAATCTAAATTTTTAAATAGATGTAGACACGGTAGTTCGGCATTTTACTTCTGGCAGCACTGCTTGAGTTTGACAACTCCTTGGTTTGACATTTGAGTTTTGACTTTTGATCTACTGCTTTCAGCTTTTGTCAAACTGCAAATCGTTGTACAATAAATTGAATTATTTTATTCGCGGATAAATAAAAAAATATTTATTTCATGATCTGTGTAGTACCTTAAAATATAATAGGATATAATTTAATGACTTACAATGCAAGGTTTGATACACTATTATTGGTAGCTTGCTACCTCTAGCGTGAATTTAAATAAATTTGCTTATGGCTGTTTACTTTTTGTTGCATTGAATTTGTAGTTGTTGCTTCCCTTTTTTAACAGTCAGATTATGTTTGACTTACAACTTCACTTTATTTTTATTATCAGCAACCAGACGAGATCGGTCCAGATCACCTTTAAATGTAGACATCATTGGACGTAGGCGGGATAATAATCACGATGGGATAAAAAGCTCTGAAGTAAACAACCCTAATGTAATGAACTCAATGCTCATGTCCAATATGTACTCACAAGGTATGAATTTTATTATGCACATTAATATCACATTATTCATGTCTATTACTGTTCTGACCAAAGATGTATCATAAAACAGATCGGCAATGTGAAAGATACAGTCAGATTTGACTCTTTAGTTTCCAAAGTGGTCGAGGTGGACCCCCAGGGGTCCACGGGAGATTCGCCAGAGGTCTAAGTTGGCAAGTTTAAAAAAAAAAATTATAATCTGATTCAAAAATCAAAAAGAATAGAAATTTTCCTATTAAATCAAATAAGTCTTGTGTCATGCATATAAGGAACTATGAGATACTTTTCGGCCTCACAAACACCCATACCTGAGAAACATTTGTCTTGGTGCAGGGATTGAACCCGCGGCCTCTAGTTTCACAGCTAGAGTCCAACCAGCTATGCCACGGAGGCTGTAATGGCTGAGATGGGCCTGTATAGTAAAAGATAAACATAATGCACACAAATCTATTTAGAATGAATATGTTTAAAAAATGTTTTTTTTTCTTCTCGCCCAATACATTAAGTAATAATATTAGTTATAAGGTGTCATTAAATATAATATGTACTATGTCATAGTTATCAGCATAATTATATAGAAAAGAGGTCCATAATTTTTCCGTAAAGCTGTCTGTGATGAAAGTGTAATTGTATATTAGTGAAATTATAAACTACACTATTTTCCTTGTTTCGAAACTTGCTACAGACATAATTATGTTTTGCATAACACTTATATTCCCTTTTGAAATACTAATATGTGTTGAAACCTTTAACTCAAATATTATTTAACTTTAAATATGATCTGAGAATATCAATTGTGACACAAAGTGATTTAATTATTAAAACAAATGGGTCACATTAAAAAAAATGTATTAAGATGTTTATTATTCCTTATTTGGCGTGAAAAAAACAAAGGTTGCTTTTTTAAATTATTAAATAAAATGTATCAGTAGTCAGAATGAATATGTAGGTAATAGGTAAGTATTTCATATTATACAATATTGTTGTTAGGACTGATTGTTCTTAGCCAAATCATATTCTAACAATATTCTCTATGTATGTTTTAATTTTTTGTAGGAAATATGATTATGGCTGGTGGATTATATTCCAATATGATCATGCCGGGGCCAATAATGAGCAGTGGATTAATGGCTTCCACAGGAATGGAAATGATACCTGGCAGTGGACTTGAATTAGTTCAACAGCCACCAATAGATATGTCATCAATGACTGGACAACAAATGTCAGGGCAACCAATGTCAGGCCAGCCAATAGCACCGACCAGTGGTCCTGCAATGGATATGAGCATGATGAGTGGAATGATAATGGATCCAGCAATGCTAGGAATGTTTCCTGGAATGACTACTGACATGGCTCCCATGCAAGACAAGAAAGTTATTGTGCTGAAGCATTGCAAACTGTTCCCACCTGAGTCAGGTGCCACACAGCCCCCACAAAGAGTGAAACCTCCAGGATGCCGCACTATATTTGTTGGAGGTTTGCCTGATAAGATCAGAGAAAGTACTGTGAGAGAAATATTTGAGAATTATGGAAGAATTCACACTTTGAGATTGTCCAAGAAAAACTTCTGCCACATTCGGTTTGACAGGGAGAGCTGTGTGGAAGCAGCTATGTCTTTATCTGGATATCGCATTAAACTCATTGCAAAGGACAAAGATGACGCTGAAGAGGAAGATGATTCTAATGTGACAAATGGTTGGCTACATGTTGATTATGCTTTGGTAAATAAACTTTAAAACTGTAAAATACTTTTATAATATGAATAACATAATAATGTTTTTGTCTCTTATTAGAGTCGCGATGATCAAAACGAGTATGAAAGACGTCAGCGGCAAGTGATACGAGCCCAGCAAGCCCAAATGGAGCAATTGAGCGCGCAGCATGAGATCGCAACTCGTAATATGAGTTATGAGCGGTTACGGCGTTCCCCCTCGCCAGTCAGAATACAACCTTTCTCTAATGTTGCTGTGGTTCAGCTGGCCGAGAAAATCAAGAGTGAAGAACATTTTTCTTCCTCAGTTCCTGTTAGTATTTCTTATTTTGCGTTATTCTGATTTGTCATAATTCATCAAGATTTCTTATTTCAATTTCTTTATTTAGTTTTCTTTTTACCTCAGACACTTCTAGCATGGCTGGAAAGAGGCGAATGTTCTAAAAAGAATTCAAATCAATTCTACTCGATGATTCAAGCGACAAACACGCATATCCGTCGGCTGTTCAACGAGAAAATGCAAGCTGAAGAGGAACTACAAACTTGCAAGGAAAGGGTGAAAATGAATATTGAACATGTCATTGATCAACGTGAGTACTAAATTAGACTTAAAGTCGCTCCCATATTGGTCTGAAAGTCGCCTCTCGTTAGACATTCATCATATTACTGAAAGTAGTATTTCAAAGGTAAGACTGAATGATGCTGTGTTTACTATGGACAATGTCAAACGGTTAGTCTCGAGATCACTGTATGTGGGCATACTCTTTGAATATTATAAGATAAATATTGATTGAGATAGTGAGCTGTTGGTGTGGAGTTAACAACAATTTTGTCGTTAATGAGGAAATGGTAATATTTATACATCTTTACTCTGGTGCATCTCCAAATGATAGTCCTTCGCAAACCAGTGGCTCGGCATGGCAGTAGTCTGCGGAAGGCTCATGAATTTGAGTACAATAATACATCCTAAACTATGCGGATAAGTTGGGTCCTGCATTGTAAGTTTATCAACATGTTCTAGCAATGTTACTTTTATCGTTATGCCGTATTTTTTAACTTTTCGATTAACTTTAATATAATATACTACGCAAACGATAGAAGTGGATTGATAGATCATGTGAGGTGTCGTGCTGTGTGTTGCACAGACACTGCACTTTTATCCAAAGCACAAGGTCGTCGAAGCGCAATGTCTGCCATGTATCAGCTAGCGAAGCGCGGGCTAGACATAGTAAGGTCGGAGTTTGGTGCCACAGTGTTGGGAACCTGGTACGCCTGGGCGCAATCGTACGACGGTATGTCTGGTCTGTGGGCTACATTCAATGCTCTTAACATGATTTGTAAACCTCAGTCGAACAGGTGGCGAAAGTGTTTAACGCGGCTACTCACCAACGCGTGTGGGATCATTTTACAAAGCCGCAAAGAAAGAATATAGAAACTTGGCAGAAAATGGCACAGGTATCTACAGACCTTATTGGTTTTATTTACAAAACAATAGTTTTTGTATAAAATCCCATATAACGTGGTTTATTGCAATTACGTGATACTACAAGAATACTTTGTTATTGTGTATTTTATGAAATAATTGTTATCTATATCTATATCTATAATCCATAGTGAATGACAATGTATCAAATGTTTCGCAAATTTGTTAAGCATTATGCAATCTAGCGCTTGCCGTTGCATGCACAGGTAGACTGCTAAGCAATGACTAGGAACATAAATGGGACATTGATACAAGTCCATGCGAAAATTATAATAAACCATTATTTATGGGTACACTAACTTACTGCTGTTTCTCTACTCTTCTGGTGTCTGCTGTGTTCAGGTAAACTCTAAAGTTAAATAAGTTATAAGGTAACTATGATATTTTTCTTTTTATATAATTTTGTAAATAAAATTTTAAATATTGCTGGCAATTAAGTACATAAATCTTTTCAGGAATTCAATGCATTGAAGGAGGAACTTAATGAGAAGTTTTATAATGATGAGAATGAGACAAACGGTATAAACAACAAGTTCGCAGATCATAATATGGAACAGCTGTACGAGTTACGGGTAAATATATTTTTATCGACCTTTTGTATAACGACTGCTCGCTTTGAACTAAATCAACGTAAGTACGTAACTCTTAATAGGCAATAAAATAACTCATATATATACATCGTTACAACAAAATGTATTCAGAAATGATGAGAGTCGATACTTTTTTTCTATTTTAAAAGGTATTTTCCGTTATAAATATGAATTGACGCGATTTTTATTCAGTCACCCGTTTAACTTTACACTTTTTAAATTTAATCAAAAATAAATTTTGTGTTTACAGAGAGAAAATGAAAGTCTACAATTTCAACTAGAGGCTTACAAGAACGAAGTAGATGTTATAAAGGCTGATGCACAAAGAGAGTTGGAAAAATTTAAAGCCCAGCTAGCCTCCCAGCATTCGCTCCAGGGATTAGAGAAGAAAAACGTAAGTATTATTTAAAAAATAAACCTTATAAGTTGAATAACCTAATAAACCTGATTCATAAAACCCTTCATTTTATGTGAATTAATTTGTTGTTCGATGAGTTGTACTGTAGTAGCTACAGTAAATCTGATGTAAATAATTATCCAATATTACTTATTTTCATAATCTGTAAAATGTAAATTCCAGATTTTTAAAGTCATTTTAATATTTACTTCGTATGCATAATGATTTAACATATTTATAATATTCGTAACTTGCAGCCGCCGTTGCCTTCACCGGTTGAGAAACCGCCCCCGCCGCCTCCTCTTCCTGAGGATTTAGATGACAAAGTGCAAATGAAAGAAACTGTCGAGCCAGGCTGTGGTGAAGCTAGACTAATTGGTGTCATGTCGGCATTTCTGCAAGTAATAACATTTTTATATGTTTACCTTTTCTTGTTTATTCAATAAATTAGTACATTTTAACTATATTTTTTTGCGAATTTAGTTTATTTTCTTGATGAATACGCCATTCGTTACTCCACGTGGACTATCGTTACGTACAACAGCTTAGGTGTTTTCATTACAAAAAGCAATGTGGCAAAAATAATTATAATAAAAATTGAGTCACTCCTGTTTTAAAAACTTTTCATGTTAAAAAAAAAATTTATTTCTTTGAGTGTGATTTTTTGTAATTTCCGCAGGTGCATCCACACGGAGCTAGTCTCGATTACGTGGTGTCATACGTGCGGGCGCTGTTCCCGAGCATGACGCAGGCCACCATACACCACGTGCTGCAGCGCCACGCAGACGTGTTCAAACGCACCACGTCCGGAGTTGGCGCTAACATCGAACACAAATGGTCGTTTGTCGCCTTCCGAAATGACGATAAACCATAGCCAAAGGCTCGAAATATATATTTATCCTAGCATATCATTAACTTATAAACAGTATTGAATGACAGTATATTTTTGTTCCAATTGGAAATAGATCACCATTGGAAATTATGAATGAGGAATGATGACGTAATAACTATCATGCTCTGAACGTGCTATGAATGTGCCAGACAAGATTTTTTGTTACTGATACTTTAATATTATTATCAAGGCATGATATACGTATCACTAATTACAGTTAGTGGTCAGACGCCATAAAGGTGATGAACAAATTTTTTTTTATTTATTGTTACTGTGACTTAAATTAGACCTAAGTGTTTATTTTTGTTATTTTTTTACATTTACTTTTTCATTTATAATAGTCAGTAGTCAGTACCTAAGTAAGGGCGAAGCCACACGGTGCGGTGCCACTGCGTCATCATACATGTAATCTGCTATACCTATATACTGTATTGCGACCTGAGGGAGGGTTGGGGAGGGGTAATGCGATGTGCGGGGTATGAGCGTTGCACTGCGGTGCCGCACCGTCCGCGTGGCACCCTGTACGTCGAATGCGTTACGCTGCGGCACCCCACCGCACCGTCACCGCGACGTGTGGCTTCGCTCGAATACGTGGACATAAATAAATGTACTCATTTATATTAATACACGATCAAACATTACTCAAAAGTATTTTACTAACAGTAGGGTTATAATTCAAAGTTTTATAACAACACAGGGTAAATGCAAGTAAATAATAACAATATGCGCATAAAAATAACTATCTGCGGTCGGTGCGTGGAAGAAATAGGCAGGAATTTCGTTTGGACGAGATTGTCTTCAAAGACCGTCAATTGTTTTATCGTGAAAACATTACTCCTGCACCGTCAACGATTTTTTTAAAGCAAATCCACGTACGAACGTTAAACTCGCTATTTTTAACTTCGCAACCCCTGCGTAATGTGCGAGATATACGGGATGAATTTTTCTTGTGAACGTGGATGGCCAAATCCAAAACTACGAGGAATAGCGAAAAATACTGAAAGAAGTCACGAGTCCGATTTTGACGAAAACTAAAACTGCATACTTAGATTTTTGATAAATCAATATGCCTAGAATCGAACACAATAATTTTGAAAAAAAAAAAACATTCTGTATTATTACACCATTCGGTAGTGTTGCTAATAAGAATCAAAATCTGGGAAGTAATGATATACGGGAAATTAATAGCAACTGTAAAAAATCGATAAATTGATCCAAATTTAAAATTTAAAGCAATGTCGTTAAGAGCGTTTATGTCTCCCGTGCGCTATTTCGTTCAAAAACATTACTTTTCGAACCAGTTTTTATCCATCAAACATAATTTAAAAGTAAAATAATAAGTAATCATTTTAGAAAATGTTGTCATCTAAAGAGATAGAGAACATTTTACATTAATAGATAATTTGTGAATACTATATGGATTAATGGACAGAGGTTATCTAATTTTTGGCCTCGATTGGCAATTTAGAAGCTCGATATATTATCTAAAATCACTAAACAAAAAACAAAATAAAAAAATCAGACCCTTAGAAAAAAAGTTTGCAGAGGACATACTTTTTATGTATTTAGTTCACGAGAAATAAAAAAAATTATAATGCGAAACTATTCAGAAACTGGTCAAGAACATTTTATTTACCTACTTAACTTACATAATTCAATATCGTATTTGTTTACTATAAAAGAAGAACATCTTAAAAACTGTCACTTTTTTATTTCAACAAATTATTTTTTCATAAATATTTTAAAACCACTATAAAATCACTGCGCAAGTCCGTGGCCAAACTAGTCAGCCGGGTCATGACAGTAATTTTATAGTAGTTTTGAAATATTAAAAGAAAAACACCTAAATATATCTATCTATCACAAAAATATTTATCCTGGATTTATTCCGATTTCTGCTGTGCTTGTAGCTCCTTGACCATCTGCATGTACTCCGCGGTAGCTTCCTCCAAGTCCCTGTCATTAGCAGTGGGATCGCTTTCCGATACCTGTGGCCCGCCGTCCCGGTCCTGTCGCATCTTCAACCGCAGCTCCCGCATACGAGCTTCTAGTATACGCTCCCGTTTGTTCTCTCGCTCTAGTATCTGGTAAATATGTTGTTAAAGTTTTTAAAGCCCGATTTACACGGAGACAGTTTCTCGCGGTAAGAATCGCGTGCGATTATCGCATGACATGACCGTCATGGATTATAGTGTTCTGACAAATGTTTACACGATGCAACATTTTTATATCCTTACGATAATCGTATCTTCGAGTCGAGAAACTCTTCCCGTGTATATGGAGCTTAAGATGTTGGTAGGATAACAATTGTATCTGCCCGCATCGGGACTGTATGTGAATCGTTATAGTGACCCGCGCAAATGTGTCGAGTTCCGGGTTTATGGATCAATCTGTTATTAGGGCTTCGAACAAGTCGACATAATTTATTTTATCCGCAAATTATCTGTATCTGGATTGCACTCTATTTATCATCAGGTGTATCGTAGTACTAGTCAATATACAAAAATATATACAAAATATTAACATTTTTATACACACATGAGTAAGAAGTTGTTTGTCGTTTTTGTCCGCAGTTCCTAAATTTTGTGATAGTTCTGCCAAGTATACCGCTCCTTTGCTGCTACCACATGCCACTAGGAGACCCTGCAAAAATTATCATTGTAATTTGCGCATTTAAGTTATACCTCAATAGTGTACGCTTTAAGTTCAGTTTCGATTCTCATTTCTAGTTTCACATCGATTTACGGTAAGCACAAAACCATTTTAAACTACCTACATTTTCCGAACCGAAAACCTCACAAAAGAATTGCCTGATATTGAAATCGAACCCACAACCACAGGATGAGGTGAGAAATTTAATTTTAGTACTATACACATTACATTATTATACATAATTATTTACATACCCCTTCGTGTGGACGAAGACGTAATAAAGGCTCGTCGCATAGTTGAGCTGTAACTATGGGGGCACTTCGTCGTCTCAGCAGATCCCAGCAAGAGAGACAACCGTCCCATTGCGTAACCAACATCAAGGAAAACCTATAACACAGGTACACCTTAAATAACATTGTGTTGATATAGTGAACATGTGGCAACATTTTGGGGCGAAACATACAGTACTTGTATTTTATGATTACTCTTTTTAACGACAATGGAAAGCGTCGCAAGAAAAACTGCATTGCGAGTTCTCCATGAGGATTTCAAAAATGTGTAAAGTCTACCAGCTTCTATTAAACCGAGTAGAAGGTTGTATTTATTGATATTTTTTTCAATAATTCATACCTAATTGGATTCCACGCTCCGTCTGTAAGTTTTGTGCGATGAGAATACGTCCACAAAATGGACGATTCTCTACAGTCTTCGCTCCATACACGGGCAGTCCAATCACCGACCGTTAAAAAGTTCTTCAAGAAAGTTGGATTGCGCTGGAGTGCATATACCGGACCCAAATGTGCATCGTACTGGAGAAAGAAAACGAAATGACTTGTTACTAAAATACGTAAGTATAAAATATTTAACACAACGTGCAAATCAACCTACCTTCGTAGGAAGTTTTTCTAGAGGATTTTTTCCTTTGCGGTTACCACCAATAACCATCCCAGTTTCAGTGCCCACCATAAATCTAAGAAACAATTTAACAACATTAATTGTTAGTTGTAACAAATTATTTGGACATTTTTCTAAGTAGCTGTAACTACAGGTTGTAATATGTTACCTTGTTGGAATAGTAGGTTCATATTCAAGGGCAGAAATTCCGATTGCATGCTCAATGTTTTGTGTATCTGTTGCTGATTTTACAATGTCTATAATCATGGAATCGGTCGGCTCACTCATATTACGAGTATCCCACCTGAAAGACCATAACATTTATATTTCTTTAAGTATTTATTTTACTGATGCTTCAAAGACAACTAACCATTTGACTACTCCATCTGGTGATGACGAGAAGAATTCTGCTCCAGTTTTGGAGTTTATGAAGAGCACATTTCGGACAAGATCGCGATGTGCCACATGTGGTGGGCATATCCCTACTGGTTCCCCGCCTTTGCGCATATCCCACCAGCCGACCTGGAATTTGCATCCAGAATTTTCTTAATCCTTCACAAATGTAGTCCATTTTACACAAACTCATATGAATTACCTGGCCGTTCATCATTCCGCCAACAAGAATATGTTGATCACGTGGATTGTATTGTAAATCAAGCAGTGGTAATGGAGGTTTTATTATCAGCTCTGGGGCATTAGCATTCTCTGGAATAAAATATATTCAAGTGTGTCAAAATATCCGTAACCCCCCCAAATTTTAAGCGACCCAGTTATGAAAACCAAAATAATAACTATAAATTAGGTGTTATTCGTTTTTAACATACCAATGTCCCAAATATAAGACAACTGCGTATTTCTACTGGTTCTCATCAGTTCTACGTCAGCGTGTGCTGTTGCCAACCGCGCCCCTCCATCGGCTTGCCACGACAGAGACCGCACGGGTCTTCGAGCTCCAGGTTCGCGATACACGTTTACAGTATGACAACTACTCTTTTCTACTGGCGGTATTGAAGGCACATCCGAATAGTACGTTTCGTACATGTCGATTGCATTATTCTGTAGTATATTGTGTTCCATGCTCTGAAGAAAAATAAATGTGACTATGATAGGAATTCGATAAAGAACTAAAAATTATTTGGAATCGATTCATACATGCCCGAGATGCATCACAGCGTGAATATAAGCGTCATCCTTTTCTATTTTCCGTCTGTATCTCTGTGCTGCTTCGGGATCATTCATGTTAATATCCTTAGGCCACCCGCCTTCAACATGGTTTACTCCTGAATTTGTATACTCAGCCCTAAAAATAGGAACTTGTATTGTTCTTTTGTATTTCTATGTTTGCCCATGTTAGGGTTTGTGTCACTCACCTTACGGAATTCACCCAATGTTCAGACATAGTTCCAGTATTTTGTATGGCGACATGGACAGGGTTTCGTAATATATAGTTTTTGTAAAACGCTGGATTGTTGGGTATACTGACGCACATAACTGGTCCATAATCTTCAAACAAGGTTTGTCGTCCGAATTCTCGCCTCTTTTTTGTATATTCATAAGTGAGGTCATTTTTCTCAGGTTTTTCCATTGTTCGCAATTTACTTAGGTTCTATACAAACTGTTTGATCAATAATGCAAATACACAAGTTTCGTTTCCATGTAACCAAATCAATATCTACAAGTGTCTTTTAGAGTTTTATATAATATGCGACATGAGATAATAAATTATGAAAGGTAAAAAATTTACTATACTTTGAAATTAGCTACCTAACTTTCAGGACTAGATGTCCCGCTTTTGCAGTAAATGAACTGTGACTATGAATGAGGAATAAAACAAAGAATGTATCTACTCAATACGGTTTATTTCGATAATTAACTACTGAAATTCACACTTTTGCATCAAACCGTGCACAACACAAGGCACATTTAAAAAATAAATAATAAACAGTTTGTGATAATTTTAAAAGTTAATAATTTAACACAGAGGAATAGGATCAACAGCAGAGGCTCGCCTCAAGGCCAACACAGTGAGACGCGGCGACGAAGCTGCCAGCTTCACATTGCATTGCTCGAGCAGTAACTTCCAACGAATTATTGACTTTTCATCCGAAGACATTTGCATGAGTTGATTCGGCTGCAGAGTGAAACAACATTTATCAATTTAATCATTAGTAAGATGGTCAACTTGAAGTCATAAACAGTACAATACTCTAACATTACTTCAAGGGTTTATAATGTGTAAAAACATTCTCACAGGTACTCCTAGTGCCTCTTCTAAAATGTTGATTGGAATCCAAGCCGATAATTCCCCCGTGTGGTCTGCGAACTTAACCCGCAACTCTTCATTATTGTCCCTGTAATATATTGTATCATATTCTCAGTCGTACGATTCATTGCTGCATGTATTTATTTTTACATGTAAAGTGTTGACGTGTGTGAGTTAGTCTAAAAGGTAATATCGACTGAAATTAGTAATCGTAAAAACCATAATGCGGATTATTTTTAAGCAGGTTACATAAACTATTTTTATAGCTAATCTTCGTTATGGGTTTTTACAAAGGTATTCGGAAGGACAACGTAGTTTTCCAATCCTTCAAAAATATGTAATAATATTCTCTGATAATAAAGTGTGTGTTAGAAACTGTATAACATGGTAGTGCGCGGCGCATCGAGGTGCAGTTCGGTGAGCAGCGCATGCAGCGTGGCGCAGAAGGTGTCTCCGGCGCGCAGTCGATCTCGCAGGCGCGCCGCCGACGCCGCGCACGCGCGCTCGCCGCTCCACGCGCCCCACGCCGCCGCCCAGCCGCCGCCTACACCGTGCATGCATACATACATGCCTCACTAGCCACTACATCCACATGCTATAGCCTATATCATCATCCGAGGCAGTGGCATATTACGCAGAGAGTACCCACTAAAATAACATAAATGCTGTATCGTTAGAGATATAATGTAGCGTTCGTTGCGTACTTAAATAAATAAATGCTAAATACACCCAACAGTCACATACATAGTCGCTACACTAAGATATAGTCTTGTGTCGTGGGTATCAGAAACTACGAGAGACTTTTCATTCTCACATACACCCAGACCCGAAACAAATACCTGTGCATCACATAAATATTTATTTCAGTGCCAGGATCAAACCGGCGTCTAAACAACTGCGCCACGAGGCTGTTATTAGTTGGGAGCCGATTATGATATAAGAGAAGGCAAATACCATCGTAAAAAGATAAATAATCCAATCGCTATCCTCAAATACTTGGTTAGATCCTGGGTGTTTGAAGACCATAAAGTATTTCGTAGTTGCTAACATCCAGGGGACTGCATTTACTTCGGGAGACTTTGGTTTCTGACTGTGGGATCAGGACTATCTGCCATATCAACTAAATAAATTAATTCTTGACAACAGAGTAATTCCACTGTCACTATTTACCGCCTGGACCCATGAAAATGAACATCATCATAATCCACCTGCGAGTCTCTCAAGATTCCCAAAGCTCCCTGCGTTTAACGACTTCCTGGGCATTTCTTAATTGCAAAATAGAAAATTCTTCTAGGTGAATCACTAATCAATGAGAGAGAAAAAAAAGTCAATTTGGACTAAGTATTTACTTTAAAGGCACCTTATCAATACAATAGTATAAATCATTAACAGAATATGGCTTCACACATGCCTTGTCAGTCTTATATTTCGGAGACATGTTTTGGCCGATTTCTCTACAAAATGCACAACTCATGCTGTGTCCACTGTCCATTCTACACCACATATTTTGATGTGATAAAAACTTGTATATCCTTACGAGTGTTAGCCTGGTTGGTGATGTAAAGCCTGAGCGCCTCTGCGTCGGCGGTGTAGGGCTGGTGCGTGAGCACGCTGCGCGCACACACCTGCACCTTCACGCCCTTGCCGCGCCACGACACGCGCGCGTCCGCGATGAACAACACGCTCTCCAGCGGACGCCACTCTTCCGCTCTAGACATACTCAAAGAAATAAAGAAACGCAGCATCATTATAAAAAAAAGAATAATACATTTAAGAAGTTTCTTTTTAACGCAAACATAATGGCTATTTATCAGGCGACCATAAAATAGCCAAAAAAATTGGTGATATGGTCATGGCATTATTGTGGTGTAGTTGTAGTGAGCAAAGACCATTTAAAAAAAATGCTATAAATAGAGTAAAGGTTTAAGGTGATTCTCTTGATGCATTCAAATGCAAATAATGAAAATATTATTTACAGGATTTTCAAAAATCTAATTGAATTCACAATTTATTCCTACCTTTTGATGGAGTCCATATCAAAAATATCCAAATTGACAGAAGCAGGTGTGGTGTTATCAATTATTTCAACCGTGGCAATTGTCATTTCACTGCCTATAATAAATATAGCTATAGACACCCGAGATTAATTAAAATAAAATTATAACCAAAGACAGTAATAGCTCACCCGCTTTTGTTTTGATTATCCGCCGAGGCTTAACTGATTTTACAACAACTAATAAGTCAACATATACGTTGTTTTCTTCTGCAAAATTATTGGAAGAGAATGAAACTAACTGCTAGAAACTCTTTAACATAATGTGATTAAAAGATTTCTTATGGCTTCTTTAACTTTACTTTATTTTGATACAATAATAAAAAAATTTAAGAAATATTAATAAAATAAATTATTCAGAGATTCTGTAAACCCATTTGTACTAACCTGACAATTTCAGTACTTCAGCGAGACCGCAGTAGCCTGATGAAGCCTTGGTGGGTATATGAAGAAGTTGTAAATAAGCGTTATAACAGTCTCCGGTGTATGAGCATACATCTGATGCACCTTCATTCAGCGACAAGTAAAATGGCGATGTAACCTTGTAATAAAATTATTTAATATTTAAAAATATAAAGATTCGGAATTACAAGTGAATACTTAGTTAAATTTTATCTATGGCCTTACTTAGGTAAGGCGGTAGGCTTTATCGAAAAGGGGTCTTAATAAATAGTACATAATTGAAATCACTTACTTGTGGGCGAAAATTTTCGTTTTCTCCTGTTTTTATACATATTTTTGGGCAAGAGATTTCAACTGCCAAAAAAACAATAAAGGTAAAATATGTTTTACTCTCTTTACTTATCAAGTTCTTTTGTTTTTAATTACTTACCTACGTCTCCTACAAGAAATCTCTCATAGAATGTGTGCACAAAATATTCTGAACCCCAAACATCGACATTAATCGTATCAATATCGGAATCTCTCAATGTAAAAGATGTGACTCCTCTGGATTCTCCATTTTTTTTTCTTGAGCCTATGGTTCGCGGGCTGTTTTTTGCTATTATTACACCTACAATAAGAGCGTTTTTTAAATTAACATTAAGATTATTTAGTCCAACTCTTTGAACTCCCGCCATTATAGCATTAGCATGTGACAATTTCCCGCGAATAAAGCATAGACAAGAATAATTTTTAAACCGTTGCATTTCCGGTCAAGAGTTTGAAGCGTGCGGCGGACGGTATACGAGCATATGTAAATTAATATTTTTATTTATTTTAATTCAAGGGAATCTAATAAGTTAGAATACGAACAGCGCGTCTCATTTACTTTTCATATTGTTTACGTAAAAAAACAAGTCATACTGCATCATTTTTTCAATATGGTTTTGACAATTTAGTCGATTTATCGACTATGAAAGCTAGGTAGGTACCCAAGAATTGAACAAATTGAATTTTGAAATGTCAACATCAAATTTTAAACGTCACAAATTAGCGGCAATTCAGTAAAAAGTATTTTTTTTTATTTGAAAAGGCTGTTTCTACTTTCTTCTCCTGTGTTTTATAATTTGAATTAAAATATGTTATTTAAACCAGAATCAAATTCTTCTGCCGCAACGGTTCAAGAATTCCAACCTCTTGAATTAGAAAGACAGGCAATAGAATACGAAGATTGTTCCAAACGTTTCTACGAAGTATCTCGCGATTTTTCTAAACAATATGCCCATATTTATTCATCTAGACTCAATACATTTAGGAATATATTGTCTCCTTTGATTGTGAAGAAGTGGTCTAACAAATACAAGATACTGAAACTGTGCGACCTGAGAGAAAAAGGAACCACTTGTGTGATAATCGGAACACTTTTCAAACATCAGAAACTAAAACCTAGTATTCTTAAAGAATTGTCTGATCAATTGGAAATTATTCCGCAACCTTCAAGGTAAACCAAATATCAAAAATTTTATGCTTTAAGCTGAAAAATGTATTGTTACATATTTTGACAAATTTTGGGTAATTTATTTCTTGAATAGTACTTTACTCATATTTAATTCTATTCTGTTCTAATAAACTTCAACCTTGTTATACACAGAACACATTTTGTACATGATGCGGATACACTGGTGTTGGAGGACGAACTACAAAGGATCAAATTGGTGGGAGAATGTATTGATGTCCATGAGGTAGTGACAGGTGTTGTTTGTGCTATATTGGGTATGTATCATAATGATAATCTCTAAATATACATATTGCCAGAATTTTACTGGTGCAGGTATAGGTCTTGTTGATTTTAAATATATTCATTTCGTTTTCAATGTGCATAAGTAATCCAGTTGATACTATGAGATAAGAAACTGTTTTTCAGTGAATTTGCTGTAGATAATAAATAATATAGTTTATCATAGGATCTGAAGATGAAGATGGAATATTCACAGTGAAAGACGTGTGTTGGGCTGGCTGCAACATTCAGCAGCCTTTACCTACAATCAATAATGACAGGTATCAATTATTTTCTTGTAGTTTAACACATTTTATGTCATCAGCTTTTATGCATTAGATTATTGAAATAACACTCCTTCGTTGTTCCACAATATAACACTAAATAGTACAGGGTTCCTTTAGTACTACTTATTAATCAACTTCAAAAAAAGGAGATTATCAATTCAACCTCAAATATGTAATATTCTCAGACTTGCACATTTTTGGATATGTTAGTCTATACCAGCTTTTGAACATGTGTGCCAAATTCATAAATATATGTATGTCCATGCATATCTCAAAAAGTATAAGTCAGATTTAGAATTTTTTTAGGTGGATTAGGTTTAGTCCAACTTAGGAGCTCTGTAAGTTTTATAGAAATTGGTTCAGAAGTTTTTGAGGTCCCTAATCTTTTTCAGTCCGCAGTGCACATACATGTTTACTATTTTGTCTAGGCACCCAAATCTATCCAGAAGCTGGTTGAAATGTACTATGATACAACTTAGGCAAATAGGCACAAAACTTAAAATCTAGAGAGATAGAATATCTTCGCAGCGCCTCCTCTACTTTCTACTTAGAGTATTTATAATATAGAGAGAGCGCTGGTACTTCAAAAACATAGATAAAATGGTGATGCCGGGCCACCTTTTTCTGCCCTCCTATTGGCTGACATTGGACAGGTTGTTTGCTGTGATGCACAAATTATTTGAAAAAGGGAATTGAATTCCACTCAAACTCGTTTTAGATGGATAATGACTAAACAAACTTTTGGTTATCAATGGAATTTATAGCAATTTGTTGTTAAATAATTAATTCAATTTTCACTGATATAGCAGTGCTACCAACATTACAAACAAAAACATATCTACGTTTTTGAAGACGCAAATGTATGACAGCGCTCCCTTTTAATTGTAAATATTCTAAGTGTAGCATAGAGTCTTCCAGCTGGCACCGACTTTAAAAAAAATAGTTGGCATATTTAAGTATGTATTTTAGAATTTTATAAGATCAATTTTATTTCCCTCTTTTGAATAACAATTTTGAAGACAGTTTAATTTTTTTTTATTATTTGTTATCAATATACTATCTGTATAATTCATCAAATACTTTTCAGACAAGTTACTGTATTATTTTTATTTGCAGGTATATAGTCATTATGTCTGGATTAAACATAGCGTCAAAATCTGCAGACCACATGTTTTCCCTGCACTTAATGTTGGAGTGGATTTCTGGACTATCAGGCACAGCACAGTACCAAGAAGAAATATCAAATATTGTTAGGGTGATTATTGCTGGTAATTGATATTTTTTATACTATGGTAGTTTATTTTTGATAAGTACTATTACTTGTTTCCATTCAGAAATTATGCATGTATCACCATAGAAAAAATCCTTTGGCTGCTTGGGCCTTTAAGCCATAATAATCATGTTGATAATATTTTCTTTCACATGCTTGATTTGTAATATGTAATATTGAATTTCAGGTGGATTATTCTCAAATAATTCAGATGAGAAAGTTCTCAATGAATCAGATGTGATAGAGTCAGCAGAATTGGTGGACTCCTTCTGTGCAGCGGTCAGTGCAGTGGCTCCACTAGACCTAATGCCTGGTTGCAAGGACCCTGCTGGCATTATGCTGCCACAGAAACCTTTTCATTACTGTGAGTTACAATATTATTAAATATTTAAATCATTTATTGTAGGTATCCATAGTAAATGAAATAATATGCACACAATAGTAATATATTAAGCTGACCTGACAGTTGGTATGCATCAACAATAATTTAGCATTTTTATGAGAAAGGTTCACAGGAATTAGATGCATTCTATTCATTTACAACCTGCACTAGGCCAGCATGGACTTATAGCCTAAACCCTTTCAATCGTACTTTCGATTGTAGAGGGCTGAAGTGAGAAGTCTATGGGCTGATACAGATTCATTGACAAATGTTTTAACACTAAAATTAAATACTATTAGAGGTAATTTGGTTGACTATAATATAATAATAACACATTGTTTGAATGTTTCCAGGTTTGTTTCCAAAGGCAGTAGAATATAAATCATTCAATCGAGTCTCTAATCCTTATGAATGTGACATTGGCGGTAAGATATCTAAACCAAATATATTTGATATCTAAACAATTCAAATGGTAAATAAAATAATTTATAAACAGTGGAGCTTCATTTTAAACTGGCTTCAGGCCTAAAGAGAAAAGTTTCTGATTTAACTGACCAAAAACCTAATATATCCTTCAGTTAATTAAAATTGATTGATTTTTTAGGATTCCTGTGCTTGGGTACATCTGGAGAGCCAGTAAAAGATATCATGAGATATAGTAAAATTAGTAACAATCTAGATGTCATGAAAAAGACGTTGGAATGGAGACACCTTGCCCCCACATGTCCAGACACTGTGCCATGTACACCTTGTGTGGACACTGACCCCTTCACTATGTACAAATGTCCTGCTATTTACTTCAGCGGAAATTCAGATAAATTTGCCACTGAAATGTATGAAGGTGAGAACAATTTTAAAGCAATATACCTATTATAATTTAAATATCTTGAATTGTAATATATTTGTGGTATCAATGGTTAAATATTGGTGTGTGGAATACTGAAATCTGAACATAAAAAGTGTGTTGAACAAAATAATAATAATAACCTTTATTGTAAACAATACAACACATTGACTGAAGTACTAAACAACGAAGCATCCACCAGTGCGGCACAGGCGGATTATTTATTTAAATAACACGCCTGGCGTATGGTAGCCGCCAACACGTACACGAAAAAAAAGTGTGTGAGCTGCAGCTACCATAATATAATTTGTATAATTTTTACAAGTACTATATCTCAGTAGACATTTAATTTTTTATGGAGGTCACATCTGAATACTAAAAGTTCCTATTGTTTGTTTTAGGTGCAAGTGGTCAACACGTGAGACTTGTTACAGTTCCTGACTTCTGCGAAACAAAAACAGTTGCTCTTATAAACTTAAAAAATCTGGAATGTTATAGCATGACATTTTCGTGAATATTTTATGTTATGTTTATTTATAAATAAAATGTCACTTATTAATATCTCATATTTATCTACGGATTATTTATTTGTCTTTGCATGAATAACTGAAATGTAACTAAATTACCAAGAGCATTTTATAAAAATGTTTAGAAAAGATACTACTCCTGTGTGATAAATTGATACTCAGGTGGAATACGAGTCTCTACTCTCTGCCCATTATCTTTTCGTGTTCGGTTCGTTGCCAACAAACAAGCAGTTCTACTCGCTATTTTCAATAGAAACTTTACCTAAGTTTTTTTATTATGATTAATTTCTAATTATTGTATTTTATGAATTGTTACATTTAATTTATAGTTTGAGAAAGGCTTGAGTTGGTTGAATTATAATTTACTGCCTAAGCTCAATGCATTTCCTGAGAGGTTAAAGCCACAGTTCAACTGAATTCCAATATTAATGTTAAAACCTTGGAGTATTTATAATATAGAGGGAGCGTTGATAACACTTCAAAAACGTAGATAAAAATGGTGTGCCAGACCACCTTTTTTAGCCCTCCTATTGGCTGACCATTTGATGGGATGACCACATGGTCATCCCATAAAATGATCCCAAGAATAGTCATTTAAAAAAAAAACAGTTTAGAGCTATTGAATTCTATTAAAATTTGTTTTAGACGAATATAAACTAAATATACTTCAGATTACCAACGGAATTATTTATTACATATTGTTGTTAAATAATTATTTCAATTTTCACTTTAATATAGGTAGTAGTGCCACCAACATTACGAACAAAAAATATCTACGTTATTGAAGGCTTTGCTTCTTATTATTGAAGACGCAAATGTTTGACAGCGCTCCCTCTATTTATAAATACCTACTCAAGATTAAAACATATAAAGTATGTAAAAAGTCGTCTAATGCCGGCGCCAGACACAAAGAAATATTTGAACAAAGCCTGAAAGACTATCTCACTTAATTGAACTCAGTTTTTCTTGCACCTGCTACACATGGTTTGCAAACGTATGATATAAGTAATCTGTGATTTAAAGTGCCGATAAACACAATGGACCGCGATTTGTGGACGCGGTGTATGTAACTATTTATTACATGTGCAAAAAAAATCTGCCTCGGTGTCGTAGTTGTACTACGGTACGATTACAAAGCTGAGGTCTCGGGATCGAATCCCGGGTCGGGCGCTGTGACGTCAAACGTTCGAGACTAAACTTTTCGAATTCTTAGTAGTTATATTTTTATATTACGTTCGTTATAATCTTATAAAGATTATATCTCACCGAGTATTACGCATCAAAGTAAATGATACATTTATCTTACAAATCAATTCGAATTATCGCGCGAACTAACGCAAGAAAAATTAAAGTTGCATCAGCAACAAAACAGAAAAGTGTGGCGCTAGTAGTTTCCTATATTTTTTGTCTGGCAACTCGTAAATTTTGCTGTCAGCTTCGTAAACTTCCCCACCCCGTGTGCCGTTGCCTCCCCCTCTATTACTCATCAATGGTTCGCTTATAGTAGACGTGTGTTATATTTTTCATCCGTTATTATTGCGATTACAATGGGTTTCTAGTAACCAAACGTTTGCACACCCCGTGTGCCTTCACACCCGATACAAAAATGCTGTAAGTACATTATTAATTGTATTACTATTTAAAAATCCGGTTATTTTATATCACATATTGTTTGTAGTGTGTAATTACGGACAGACTATAATGGTACCCCGGAATGTCAAACTAGTTGATCGCGCGTATTTTCCGTTCACTTGTAAATTGTAAGGTCAATAACTGTTTTGTAAATACGAGATTGCATGAGTCAGCTAACAGCTTTCACTATTCGTTAGGACCGTGTTTCATATTGTGAAATACCATAACATAAACAGCATTAGACGCTGCGTTCATGCCTTTCACGCGTGTACGATTGAGTCACACAGTACACAGTACACACACAGTTTTGTAAAGATGAGACGTATTTACGATACCAGGTTTTAAAACCAGGTATTCACTTCGAAGTACGGCGCCCTGGTACGAGCAGAAAATACTTACAAGTATGAAAGTATTTCCATACGTCGATGCGCAGATAGCTCTGGAGACTACACATGAAAATACTTGCATAGGAAAACGATCCATAAACTAATATAAATAAGAACCATAATCGTATCTGTCAATAACAAATACATTTGAACTTCAAAGTATTTTTTTATTCATACTATTTTGCTCTTTATAGCCATCACATACGGGTTGAATTCCTATGAAAGTATTTTCGAATTTAGACGCCGCTATAAGTCGGTACGCGACGAACTCGGAACACTATATATAAAAATACTTCCATAGAAAAACTATCCTTGACTTCATATAAATAAGAAACTCAATCGTATTTGTGAATAGAAAATACTTTGAAATTCAAAGTATTTTTTATTTATGCTTTTTTGCTCCTTATTGGTTACGGAATACGGATTGGATTCCTATGTAAGTATTTTATAGACGCCGCGCCGCGGCTGGGACGCGAAGGGTTGCCGACTCATACTTACAAAATACTTTCAAGTATTTTAGAACCTGGTTTTGAACCCTAGTATTTTTACGTACTCATACTTAGAAGCCCTGGTACTTAATTATGCAAGTATATCTCATCCCTACAGTTTTGTATGGAATACTGATGAGAGAACGGTACATCAATCACATAATTTAATTGAACTGTTTTATATTATTGATTTACATGATATGACAATGAAAACAACATCAGTTCATAAAAATAGCGATAACTAAGTTATTAATGTATATAGATTTGTTCAAAACAGGAAACACCTTTTCTTAATGCCACAATGATTTGTTTCTTTCACAACTTTTTATTATGATGGATTTTTTTAGTAATGGACCTTAAAATAATTCACATCCTGTTTGGCACCATTGTAGTACCTATTTTTTTAAAATAATATTGATTTTTAAATATGAAGATAACTAAATAAATATAATATTTAGAGTTAACTGTATATATGCTGAGTAAATATACTGCATGTTTATTTGTATTCAAAATCCTCTATAAGTGAAAGGATCTTCTAGTTTAACAGGGTGTATAATATATATGTTTTGACTTTCAATATGTTAGACTC
Organism: Theretra japonica; assembly: GCA_033459515.1. Classification (NCBI taxonomy): domain Eukaryota; kingdom Metazoa; phylum Arthropoda; class Insecta; order Lepidoptera; family Sphingidae; genus Theretra; species Theretra japonica. Next base: position 7,067,125 of record CM065937.1, read on the forward strand.
ACTATTTATTTGGTTGGAATAAATGATTTATTTTGTTTTTAATATAGCAAGACACAGTAAAATTATTAGATCATTATTGTAATATGTTATAAACAAAACAGCTGTAAAATGTCAGACCAACTATTTTAATTAGTTGTCTTGTAATACAAATATTGTGTGCAATTATCTTCACTCATGGTTTTGTCAACTCATTGTTTGTTGTAGTATCAATAATATTAATCTTCATGATTACTGTTCTATTTTTGGAATAAGAATTAATTTTATTAAATTAAAAAATAATGTAATTATTATTTTGTCACTGCCTGATAAGAAAGCATATAAATATTCTACTAATTGCGGCATAAATATTTTGTAATGATTTGAAATTTCTCAACTAGCAATGACAACATCGATAGATTTGAACATAGTTCTTGTAATTTCAATTATTCAATATGATTATGTAAATTTCCTTAAATTATTAGCTAAATGCTATTTTTCAAATATTTGTTTTATTATAAAATCATTTTGATTCAATAAAGAATTTTACTTATTAATGTCCTAGACATGACTACTGCTTTATATTGATATGAATCTGTTTCCTCATTGTTATCTTATGGACTTTGCACTGTGTGCCAATAAGAAGAATGTTCAGAATTTTCATATGATAATAAATTATGTATTTACATACTAAATTATATGTGCATTATTTTTTGAATATTTTATAAATGTGATGGTTTTTAATCTAAGTTGGATTCCACCAGAGTTGAACCAAGTTGGATCCACAGATTTCTACATACTAAGAATATATCAATCAAAAGTAATAATTTGATTTAAAATAGCAAGTATAGTTTTTTATAATATCTTAATGCTTACTGTAGAATAATCCACATCACAACAGCTACTGATTACAATGTAAATTTTAGATAGTGTTTTTGATACATTCACTATACAATAATGTAATCAAAAATATGTACTTAAAGGTTTCAAGTAACTATTAAAATATGTCTAAATATCATTTGTGTAAACATATAGACAGTTCATTCAACAGCCCATAAAATCATTTCGTTTCTATATTCATAACATGTGTCAATTGGTGTCAATTTGTTGAATAAGTATCAATCAGTCCATTATATTATTTGTGAGCCTTCTTTGCTTCTACTTGGCGTTAACCCGGCTGGTGCCAGGGTCCGCCTTCCGGCTGAGTCTTCTCAATTTCGCTCGATCTTCCGCATCCTCAATATTAAGGCCATTGGCCCTCAAATCTTCCGTGATGACATCTAGCCAGCGATACTTTGGCCTACCCTTCGTCGAGGTCGGGAGTGTTAAGGCTCAGGCACACATTGTCTATGTACTCTTGTGGTTTTCTTAGGACGTGACCATACTATATCAAGCGACACTGCTGGGGTTTATATGCCACATCGCGGACGAAGCGTCAACGACGTCGAAACGTGAATGCAAACGGTGGTGATTATTTGTGAACAAAACTCTAAATAGTTGTTAATCTTATTAGTTGATATGAAGCTGTATATTAGGTGAGATTTTATCCATGGCAGTCTTTAGGACATACTTATTCCGTAAGGTGTCCTAAATGTAAGGAGGTTGATGAAAGTGGATGAAACAACATTGATATGTCAACATTGTTCAAGACAGGTCCAGTCTCTGCCTACTCTATGAAATACATAATGACAGATATGTTATGTATGCATGTAATCAACTTTCAAAATAAGACACATAATGTTGTAATTTGAGATGTTAACTTGTGTGTCATAACATTCAAGTATATAATTTTATGTTATAATCTTGAATAAAAAATGTGTAATATTTTGTGACATATTACTTTTCCTAGCATTATTTCATATTTACATAGTATGGTTTTGTAATTTTTTGCTATTATATATTAGTTTTTTCAATATAGATTGCATACTCTATACAGTGTAATTATATTCTATTTATCCTTATGTTCTGTGCTCTCTGCAAACTGTTTGGGTTAACCATACATCGAGTGTATTTTGGTCTGAGTAACTTTGACTCATATGTGTGAACAACATCATGTGAGCAGATTATTTATAGATAATTTCGCACATGAAGTACAAATATGGTGCATTCAATACTATGGGCAGATTGTACCTTTACGTAACAGGTGGATATTATTGCCATATTGTTTTTTTGGTTTTGTACTATGGAGCTGTTATGCACCATACAAACAATTTAATGTAAAGTGATTTAGGATTTCGTGTGTTCAGTAGTATACATTGTATGAGGCTTTTCATGTAATAATTTCCCTCTCCAATCCTATACTTTTTGTCTAGATTATGTAGTTCCCATGTCAGAAATTTCTTTCTGATTCGATTTTTCTAACAGTATCTATAAAGTGATTTTAGGTATTTTTATTTCATATTTAATATCAAACATGCAGTTTTACAGTAAAGTTTTATAATTTTTACTTTTGTAGTAAATAGAAACATTTTTTGGAACTTTGGAAAAAAATACCATGATGCAGTAGAATATCTTTGGTTGAGGTGTATTCATGGATAGGGACGCCCAGAAGCTGCGGATGACGACGAAAACGGTATTAAATTTGAAGGTGGAATGTTATTTTCATATTATGTAGTTGCTATATTCTATAGTTATTTTATAATACGATTTTTATGTTTCAGTGCCACCATGGCGCTCCTACCGGACATCGTTGTCCTACCACAACAATCATCAAAATCGGATTACGATCCCTCAGGCCCCGTTTTCGCACCCTTGGTAAGATATTCAATCCAGACAAAGCATACGCTCCTTAACATATATTTATTAAAATTTTCTCGAGATCTAACTACACAACATATAATTAGGCCTAAAACTAAAAAAAATATTTAAATCATTTAGCGTTGTTTTATATTTTAGAAATTATTATTAAAAAAAACTTAAGAAATGTTAATTAGTAACAGAGCTTTTATGTATGTAGTGACAGCCTCTGTAGCGCAGTTGGTTAGACGCCGCCTGTTAAAAATGAACTGCGGGTTCGATCCCCGCACCCAAGCAAATATTTATATGATCTACATGTATTTGTTTCGGGTCTGAGTGTTTGTGAGACCGAAAAGTCTCTCGTAGTTTCTGATACCCACGGTACAAGATTCGATCCTAGTGTGGGGCCAGGACTATGTATGTGACTGTTGAGTGTATTTATTATTATTATTTATTACTTGTCCTAATGCAAACAAATGGTATGAAATTTGCAGAGCTCCAACCAACTCAAGAATGAGTGCGAATCCATGGGACTCGGCCTTGGCTTCGGCCAACGGTCTTCTCACTAATGAAGAGTATACGCTGCTGCTCGACATCGACATCTTTGGTAATGATGACGGTAAGTGCTCCTATTATAGACACCGCTACCAGCCGAAATTAATAATTGTAGCTATCTTAGGATCGACGCTGAAAAGAAACCAAACAAGCTAAGCCAAATATTACTGTTAATCCTTGTCTTGATTGGTCCTGAAAGTCGATCCTTAGAGATTAGGCTCGATTATTAATGTCATCGGGTAGTATGCTGATTGCAGATATATTTGTGAATTGAGACTTGTACCCTTTTGCAAGCATTCGAAACTAGATGGTCCTTTAATTAAGAGGTAAAAGCCGATCATAAATATTTTTTTCGCAACGTAGGAGGGGTGCAATATTTCAAACGAGATAAAATTATAGCTATTCAACTATACTATTGATATTGCACAAGGGCAAAATATTAATTATATTAATTTTATAATTGTTAGTCTTTTTCTGTAAAATCCGACATTAAACTATATAATTAATTACTATAATACGTCTGACAGTTAAGGGATAAATAAAAAAATAATTGTAGATGTATTCCTCAATATTTTTTCTTTTCTAAAAGGTGATTAGAGGAAAAAGTAATCTAGTGGAATTTGCTATATGAATGCCACGCTTTTCATATAATCAAACAGTATATAAGTAAATAAATACACCCAACAATCACGCCACACTAAGATCGTGTCGTATCAGAATATACGAGAGACTTTTCGGTCTCACCAACAGCCAGACATATCTTTTGACAGTCACGTCTAAACCAAATGCGCCACAGACGCTGTCAAGTCGATATGGTCATTAGTTTGCGTTTCCTAATTAATAACGTAGTTTTCCTCTAATAAAATTATACAATAGTAGTCAGAATTGTTATTTATTTACAAAATTTCAATATATCCAATGTAGCTTCAAGGGATAACGCAAAAACGTCCTTATTTTGTTTATATAATTTATTTAAGCATTTGAATCATATACACAATGCATGCTTTATAAAATAATATATTCCTGTTATCACTACTGCCGTTAATACCTTCTATGGTTTACGGAGTAGTCGGTCTTCGTCACCATTATATAACTAAGAAGGCACACGCGTAACGTATACTACGAAGTAAGGGCAGTTGGTTTCATACTGCCCATCAAAGGGCAAAAATATAATATTTCTAATACATTGTTTTTATGAGGAAAATAATAGGATTTAATGTTATAAATAATGGTTACGCAGTCTCACTACGGGCCACGGGAATTCCCTTCACATGTCTAGCACACGCACGTTAAATGTAAATATAAGAACATCGTGTAATTATTTATTCTTGCAGCCAAGATGCATTGGGCGGAAAATTAGGTTCCATAACAAGATGTCCTTCATCCGCCTATGAAGTCTAGTATTATTCTTTAAGAAGCTCTGTATTCAAGTAACACTTAAATTTATTTCTATATTATTGTCCACAGCAATGGGACATTGGATCTTAAACTTAAAAGGGGTCCCCACATAATTGCCTTAGCTAAAAAGCTGAGTGCTGCAGTTTTTGTAGTGAGCAAGATTCGCCAATTGACTGACATTGATACGGCTCGATTGGTCTATTTTACTTACTTTTATAGGCCATAGCCTTATGAGTTCTGGAATTTTGATGTGGGGTGGGTGGTGCTGCTGACATTAATACCATCTTTGTTCTTCAAAAGCGAGACGTAAGATCTATTTATTCATTCGCTAGGCTCCAGATAATATGAGAGAAAAAATCAAAGAAATAAACACAATGACAGTAGCATCAGAAGTCATATTCGCTAATCCATATAAGTATAAGTATGTCCATAAGAATATAGAAAAAATTCAAAAGTGAACGATATTCATGATAAAAATAGTAGAAATAAAAATACGAGTAATCTAGGCAGTCATAAGACCAGGCTCCATAAAATCACTTCTATAATAAAGTTCCTACTCACATAAAAGCCTTAAGTATAAACAAATTCAAATCCACTATTAAGCGAAAGTTGTGTAATAACGCTTACTATAACATTTCAGAATACCTAGAGGATCATAAGGTTTGGGAATATAACATAAGTCCCCAACCGGATGTGTTTTGTGTACTCTGTTTGCTATAGATGCAATAATTAGTTCAATTTATTCCATCGTAGTTGTAAGCATTTTGAGTACGTCATGCTCGCTAAAACCTCTGTGCTTGTGGATGCGTCGTGTGCCGGGTTGGTCACTTCCCTGTAACATGGTTGAGGAGACTGATGGCTGGCACATGCGTCATACTCGTGAACGGGTGCTGCTTGTGTGGACTGGTCTGCTCGATTTGCTTATAATGATAACTTTTAGTTACACTGAAGCTTTACTGCTATTCATTGCTTTGGCGGAACAGTGTATATCGATTCCGCGTTCTCGGCGACTTCACTTAACTCAGCCGAACAAAATAACTTGACCAATATTATTAATCTATTATTATTCTAAATTATCCTGTATAATCATTGTAGTGTAAACTTGTTTTGAAAATAACAACGCTCGTTTCTTGCCCGTTCTTCTCTGGCGAAAACAGCCTTATGAACCGGGTGGTAGTGGAAAAAAACGACTGAATCTAAATAATGTATGACATTTCATTGGTTAAATATTTCATTTCGTTTCATTTCAATGGGCATTGGACCGTTGTATAGACACGTTGGTGAATCTTACCTTACACTTTGCACACACACAATTGCTAACAACTTCGAAAAACCTTACACTGCACACAAGCGCCAAAATCACAAATAGCAAAATCTTATCTCTGAGTCGGACCCCATCTTCTTTATACCAACACACACTATAGCGATTCAGCTAACACACAGAAAAACTGGCAAAAAATACGAGCTAGCTTAGTGGGCAATTTAATAAAAGAAGCTATCAGACATGAATCCGATTTATATGAGTATATTCGAAGGATAAGTGTGGACTCCACGGCAAGGAGTTACTGGACATTGTTGTCGCCACACTGTCTTTGGAAAGTCTCGTGTGTATTTAGAATGTCGCATCAATGACGACAGGAGTGACTTATCAGTCGCCTTAATTCCGAAAGAAAATGTAGTGAGAAAACATATGCCTGAGATTTTCCACAGAAATGATGTAAGTGTGTGAATGCTTCCAAGTGCAAAGTCTTAGTGGCAGAATAAGATGTTCTTGGAGGCTCATGCCAGTAATACGTAAGTTAAATAGTGACGTGGTTTTATATTTATACTTGGAACTAACTCAAATAATTCTTTGAATGTTTGTACTAAGAAAATGTCATAACGGCTGAGCTAGGAAGTTAGATAGAATATAAAAATATGAAGAAGTTGTGGTTTATAATAATAGTGTAAGCTTTAAAGAACTAAGAAAACACGCTTTAGTAAAAGACCAACTAAAAACTATAAAATATTGTTAAGCAGACAGCAGGCGCGCAATTACCCACAAAAAACATAAAAATATGCAAATCCTGACGGTCAAGGTAATGATAATAAAACAAACTTTTTTTTTAATAATTGTATTATCATTGGTGATTGATATATGTGCGAAATTTCAAATTTATCCGACGTTTGGAAGTGGTTAAAAATCGACTTGAAATATTCCGTTATATACATACAATATACATACAGGCGAAGCTAATGTAAGCGCATTAAAATGGAATAAAATAAAATAAATTTATTGTTAAAGCCATGTATCGGAAAATATTCGCATTATAAGATTATATGTATTTATTATTGCAATGTAATATAGCTGCTATTTCATTAACTAGATGAGGAAAAACTTAAAATAATTTGTCAACAAAACTTGGAAATCCGTGGCAGAAGGTGATTCATCTCTCGTAATACATTAAGTCGTTTGAGGGTCTTTATAATTATTTTATATTCATTTGGCTTCAGTTGGATGTAGAACAATGTTGGTTCTCTTTTACTCCAAGAATTATATTCTCGGCCTGCATCAATAGCGGCACTGAAACTAAGACTTAAAAATAATATGAATAATATCGATGTAACCAGTAATTACAAAACGTATATTTACAAAAACTTAAATTTAAGAACATGTTGTATTATATTTGAGGACATTTTGTTGACTTTGTTTTCACTAGTACTAGAAATTAAACAATGTTTGTTTACATGTTACCAACCAAAAATAAGGTTTGCTTTGCGTTCGTACCACTGCCAAATATAACACAATTATGATCTTCTGTACGATACCCTCTTTTATATCTGACGACTGTAAATTCAAGTTAATTAGTTGTGTATAAAGGACACATTTTTTTTATTATAACCTGCCTCAAATGCTATCAATATCTACAGAGCTTTAAATTATCTGAATTCTGATCACATGTAACGTTTCTTATAGAAGAATTAAGAAATCTTGCTTTTATTTTAGCTATTAGTGGAGTATGAAAACTATTTTAAATTAAATAATTGAAGTTAAATAAAACGAAATTATGGTCGAAATAAGATTAAGTTATAGATAAGTAATAGATAAAGAATTTACACATACATAAGTATTAAAAAATCAATGTGTTGATACCGACAGTGTGGTACATTCTACTGTCGTTATCTCGTTCTCCCGCACTTGTAGTTGAATATCATACCATATTTGTTAATTACTCGCCATTTTGTACAAACCTTAATCTTTCAACAATAGTTTAAAATATTTGTGCGACATAAATATTTGCATATCTTTCAAACGTATTAATTTTGAAGTGTAGCAAATATTAATAACATGTTCAGTCGCTGGTAGCCATTGTTGAAATTTACTCGCCATTCAAACAATATTCCGTCAGTTTTTTAATTGTAAGTTGCATAGTAAATACAATAAGAATACATAACTAAACCCTGCATTGTCGTTTGCCTAAGATGATCGGAAATTACCGCGGAGCATACTCGCAGATTTACACGAGCTAGACTTTTATTACCAAACGTTTTCATCTTGAAATGAAACTCGCCTCAATCCAGATCCATTTGCGTTAAGTGGACCGTAAAAAAATATTTTATCCTATGCGTACAAATATTTAATTTACAGGATAGCCTTTATAAATTGGCTCAGAATCCAGCGCAATATACGTGATTCCAATTCAGAACATTATCAAAGTAACTCTGACTGTGACTATAACTACAGAGTGCAAAGGAAAAATGATCAAAGAAAATATTATTGTAGGTATACCCTTCATATTGAAGAGTGTAGTTTGAAATTGATTTTTTTACATAACCTAATTTAAGTAATATATGAGGTTTAAATACATTGATTGATAAAACTGAAATAATGTTTGCCATTTAATGTTGTGTCAGAAAAATCAAATAACTGAAGTACAGGCTTTTCATAACAATTATTCATTCCCTATAATCCAATTACTAAACCGAGCGAAGACGGCGACGCCTTGTATAATTTTAATACAAGTACAAATTATATGTATAATTAGTTTTACGTCAATGCAACACTTAATATAATGCTAATTTCAAATTAAGTAATATAACACTACGCGTGGTTTTAAACATCTAAACCTAATCCCTAGTGACAATTGTTACATTTACGTAATACTCTCGTTATCAATGAATTCATTGGAGCGTCGATGTCAAGATCGAACCATAAAAAACGATTATTTTAATTCGTATACATTCATCTTTCCTTGAACATTATTAACGTAACATTTAATTTCCTTGTTAACAAAGTCATACATACTGCAATGATATTTGGAAATAATTCCTATTTTTCGATTGGCTTCTATACTATCGTCGCTTTTTGACTAGTATTGATTTTATTAGTAACTTATATTTTGAAAATTTGTTCACATCATTGAAGATAGACGATGCGAGTTATCTCCGCCAACGGTCGATGCTGTATTATAAAAAAATTTAGACACTTTTTGTCTTTGTATTGAATGTCTTTTCACTCCAAGCATTCTCTAAGTCTAAACTATATTTTATGTAGAGAGGCCACCCGTGACTTGAAAATATATTCATCATCGTTATAATTACCTTCATTCCATTATGAGGCCACTGCTGAACATAGGTCGCCCTCATAGTATTTTAAGTGATCGATAATAAATATTTTTTGTTTTTGTTTGTCAATTTTTATGACATATTTTACTAATTTTCTAGTATTGCAATAAAAGTTCTATCTGCGCAAACCCATTAAATCCTTTTGATGTTTTATCGTTGTTTAAGATAATACGGTGGAGATATTCTCTTGACCTAGCTAACTAATCTAAATGCATTGCCTGCGCCGCCGCGCGGATCCCCCACGAATTCACCTCATGCACGGAGATAAGGTGGGAGGTCATCGGTTCAATTGGCATGTTATGCCCCACTGATTTCTGAACGTCTCCTCTATTTTAATACTAATGCTGATATAAAGATCGTTAAAGACCAATTAAGAACAATGATAATAATAATTGTATTAGAAGGTATTTTATATTATCATTATTATTTTGCAATTAATTTTATTTAGTTTTTTATTGTTGAGTAGAAAGCAGAGGAGGGCGCCGCGACGAAATTATCTTTCTCTGTATTTTATGTTTTGTGCCTATTTACCTTACTAAATACGTTTCAACCAGCGAGATAGATTAGGGTGCCCCGACAAAATAGTAAACATGTATGTGCGCCGCGGACTGAAAATGTTGGACACCCATACTCCATCTCAAAAACTACTGAACCGATTCCTATGAAACTTACACGGCTGGACTATATCTAATCCAACGCAAAGAATTTTTGAAATCCGACTTATACTTTTTGAGATATGCGTGCTCAAACATACAAACATTATATTTTTTATATACTCACGCCTTTTTCCCAGAAGGGGTAGGCAGACGTTCTCCTAGTAGTAACCAGGCACCCACGTTTCAGTTTGTCTGTTTCGTCCCAGGATGTGATAGGGGGCGAGCCTATCGCCATATCGGACCCAAATTTCTAACTTCGGACTGATAATTAATAGAAAAATCCAATATCACTTTGCCCGGCCCGGGCTTTGAAACCAGGGACTCAGTTTTGTAATCATACCTTAGTACAACTACGCCACCGAGGCAGTCATACAAACATACAGACATAAAAACATAAAAAATACATACATTTATGAAAGGTCGGGCAAGGTGATAATGGATTTTTCTATTCATTACTAGCCCGGAGTCAGGAATTTGTACTCGTTATGGCGATAGGCTAAACCACTATCATATTATGGGACGGAACACATAAGGCGAAACGTGGGTGTCCTGGTTGCACTTCTGCTAACTCCTTCTGGGAAAAAGGCGTGATTTTTATGTATGTATGTACATTTATGAAATTTGGCATACGTGTTCAGAAGTTGGTATAGACCAACATATCCAAAAATCGAACGATTCTGTCAAAATTACATACATACAGGTCGAATTGATCATCTTCATTTTTGTATGAAATAACGGTTAATTAATTTTGCAAATTATATGATCGATAAAAAATATATTGACTCAGAATATCATTTTTAATATCACACGATTATTATTGTGCATACATGTATAATTTTTAGAATTAATGATTCAACAATAATACACATTAGCAAAATAAGACGTCATATTATTGATATCATAAAAACATGTTTTTAAGTCTAAGGCTATTTATATAGAGTTATTATATTGGTTAGTAGTATACTATACTATTTATATATTTTATTAAATTACACATCTGCCCGATTTGCGATTGACGTATTTTACATACAATCTAAATCAACAAGACAATAAAGTTTGTTACGCATAACAATGCAGACATTTGAGTGATTGCTGATCTAGCAATGAATACTGTGGATGCTTTGTAGTCGTCCTACGATATATGTAAATAAATTAAATAAATAAATACACCCAACAGTCACATACATAGTTCTGCCCCACATTAAGATTACTTATGTCTTGTGTCGTGGGTATCAGAAACTACGAGAGACTTTTGGGTCTCACAAACACCCAGACCCGACACAAATATTTGTGGGCCACGCGAACATTTGTGCTGGTGCGGGGATCGAACCCGCAGCCTCGTTTCACAGTCGGCGTCTAACCAACTACGCCACGGAGGCTGTCAAATGTATTTGTACTCGTATAACAGACTGGAAACAATGTGTTTGTCATTTTTCAACTTGTGTGTCTAGAGCTTAAGTTATAAGGTTTTATTTGTTATTGTAAAACACATATTTGATGCAAATAAAAGTAATAGTAGTTAAAATAATAATGTTGCTATGCCGGGTGCGTGGGTGTGTCTTTATACGGGTAATCACGCTGCCCAAGCGCCTGTGTTTGTGATAATAAGTGACGTCTCGTAGCTTCTTCTAAAAACATATTTGTGTCGCGTTGCTGGCCTCTGTTCATGTTTTCAATTGCATATCGGCCGTTGGCTATTTTCCACTATTTATCTTGTATCCAATGAAAATATGTTTTGACATTAATTCTGTAATAACTTGTTTGTCGAGATATGGATGCTGCACATTACTTATGTTGCTACACAAATTTTATTAATCTAAAGCGTTTTTATGTAATTATTGATATGTTGTGTTTCACGTGATTCCTATATGAACATATTGACACTAGGGGGGTGTGTCTTTAGAATTTTTTTTCTGTTTGAAAGTAATCAACTGAATTAGTGAAATAGCATATAATTATGTTGGATTACATTTTAGGAACTAGTATCCTAAGGAAAAAATATTGTGCATACATTATTTCTATATAATTTGTTGTAGGTAATGTCTTAACTTTTTGAAGTATTCCCCTGAATACACAATGAAAAATTACTTTGGTAACTTGCTACAGTAGAGCATAGCAACAAAAAATAAATAAATTAGAAGTAATACTACTAAACATAAAAATAGTCTATTATTGTATTAAATAGAACTTTTGTTTTCATTAGATAATATTATGATATCTTATAAGGCAGTATTATTAGCTAAAGGTTGTTTACGCACTGGATATTGTCGACCGCTCTAATGTTAAATAAGAAAGTATCTCCGTGTTTCTTACTTCTTCACAACTAAACCTGTTAACTAAATGCAATGAATTTCAGCATACAGATAGTCTGGGTTATAAAGAGTGTTGTCTACATTTCATTCTTGACATTTATGAGGAAAGAACGAAAAAAGACTAAAATTATGACTTTAAAAGGACTAAAATGGACTGGAACTGAAATTACTGGACTGAAGTTTGGAATGAGCACCTCTGCCTACCCCTTCTGGGAAAAAGGCGTGTGTTTATGTAGTATGTAGTTAGTAAGTTTGGAATATTTCATTATAATTGATAATGTATGGCATAAATATGGTCCTTGTAATTATCTATAATCTCCGCCATATAGTCTGGTAACTTTTATATTTTAATAATATGACACTTGTATAAACGTTTTTAACGGAAAATTCACTATACGTTAAAGAGTGTTGACAAGGGGATGAAATATAGCACGTGACAAGTCGAGATGGCCATCGGGGTATGCGGTGAGGCGTGGGGGAGCCGACGCTTGCACGCCCGCACATAGCCCGCGCCGTCCTAGTCTTAGTGCTGCACGAGACGGCATCGACCGCATTTATCGATTTCGATCCCCCTCACATTAATCTTTGTGTATTCTATTTTTGTGTATTGAAAAGGTAGCTTTTAAAGCTAAAGAAAAACACAATAATAATTCTTTTTCTTACGGTTTTATTACGTTCATATAGTCCCCTCATAATAGTTCTCATATATCTTCCACGTGCAGACATTGATCAGTTATAGATAAAATATTTTGTCATATTGCATATAATAAACCTGACTTAATTATTTTTATTTTTATGTCATCGCGTTGCAAGAAGAATATCGATATAAACTACTTGGTACGTGATACTGCATCACTAGATAATTGCCATGCTGACCTGTCGCGTACAGTAGGTATGAGTCTAAAAATGGCACGAGTGGTTTTCATGTTAAATATATTTTTGATGCTCCGAACCAGTGGTTTTATTGCAGTGCAGCCCAGCTACAGTATCCACCAAAGTGAGATGGTTGTTTTCCGCCACATTTATGTTGTCCTGACTGTATCTAGATATACCCACGAGAAACCGAAACACAACACACGTATGTATGTCTCTAAGACGGGTTCTTAAATACTGTACGCACTACGCTGGTTACAATCAAGATGGTTACGAAAGTCCACCACGAGCAAAATGATTGTAAAAACTCAATGTTACTATGTAGTAGCAACGCACTAGTTTTCATCTTATTACAGAATAAATAAATACACCCAACAGTCACACACATACTCCTGACTTCACATTAAGATCGAGTCTTGTGACGAGGAGGGTATCAGGAATTACGACAGACTTTTTCGGTTTCACAAACACCCAGACACGAAAAAAATACCTGTAGTTCAAACAATCGGTGCGGGAATCGAACCCGTGGGCTCTCGTTTCTCAGCCGGCGTCTAACCAACTGCGACACGGAGGCTCTCAATAACTTCGGACCAAGTCTTCTAAGCAGTATTAGAGGGGTTTTCATCCTCACTCAGGTCGATAAAATCTGATTCTCGTAAATATCACACCTGATGCATAGATAGTTTACGTGTTGAATCATCTAGAACATTTTGCCTTATCAGACGATATTAGGCAGTTAAACGCGGAGCGGTTTTTTTCCTCAAGCAAGTATTTAAAAAAAAATGTGTATAGAGTGAATAATAATGAACAAAATATAGATTGTTTTTATTTAACAGAAGTAATTGTGGTGACATTATCTCGTAAGATTTAAAGCATCACGACATCTGGGCGTTACTTTGACGTAATATCATGCCACAGATATCGTTCGTATATATATTGACGTCTTTACTCTTCTCGCTGTATTTTGTCCATTACTTATCTAAGCTCCTTACCTTGAAGCTTCTTGATACATCGCTTATTGCGCTAATTAAAATTTAATTTCGTTAAAATAAAATATTTTGTAAAAAATCGTTTGTAAATTATATTAGTGAAAATGTGTTGTTATAAAAATAACGGAATGTGTGATCTGTGTAGAGAGTTCCAGCTTTCTCTGTTGCAAAGTGAGCATTTATCAAAAGTTTTATTTTATACTGTCATGCCACAGTAGAATTAATCCATCCTTCTTATGGAGTAACAGTGTGTTATTTAATTAAATATTCTATGAGATAACTAAAGACTATTTGAAAATGTGCTTTTCAAATCACGCAGCATATTGTGTGATTGGTACATAGAATAAATTAAAAACTTTAAAAAATATAGGCACGATATTAATGAGATATAGAAAAATACTTTCCTTGTACTTTTCTTGCATAGTTTTAGGTGTGTCGCAATAATATTATACAGTAATTTTTGTGAAAATATTCGTGTGGTGTGATCATAATTACAATGGTTTGTGAACGGTCTCTGCTTCTGTAATTTTACTTGAATAAGTGTTTTAAATTCAAGTGATGTTCGCAGATCTGCTCAAAACCCTGCCCAGCGCTGCACCGAAGATCGAGTACAACTCGTCTCCGCTGCGTGACGAGCTGTGCGGCTCGCTGTACCCGCCCTCGCCGCCGGACCTCAAGCCCAGCCGCGCGCAGCTGGCCAGCGATCTTCTGCAGCAGCTAGAGAACCAACGCAAACAAGGTACCTACATTATACTAATTCGTTTGTTATAGTTTATACCCTTTTAATATTGTTAGATGCAATCATATTTGTCGAAGGCCTGTGATCGTCAGTAGAACTCCTGTGACTGAAAATGGTGGTGGTGATGATTATGAATATTACTTCTGTTAATGTTAGAATGTGGCGTAACCAACTCCTTCAGTATCGTTCCTGTGATTACAGTGGAATTTTGATTCTTCATAATTTATATATATTTGTTCTTAACTGCATACAAAAAGGAAAAACACACAAAGTTAAGAAAAAAGTACAGGTCTTATCGCTCTAGATTCTAGGCAATTTCTTACAGACAGCCTTTGGATTTTTATTTGTCAATAGCTACCAAATATTAAGGGGGTACAATATTAAGAGGTATCAAGAAATCTTTAACAATATGAATATAGTTTTTGCAAGTAGCAATCATTTACGGAGTAACACGTGTATCGGCCATCGCAACGTGGAATGGCGAAATACAAAAAAATATCGACCTAACCTATTGTGTTGCAGCCATAGGCAAAAAAGCAATCAAAATAAAATATTGTAATAAAACGGAAAGTTAATCTTAAAAAAAGTAACTATTACTTTTTAATAATATATTAAAGATAAATAATGAGTTATAAAATAATTAATTGCCGTCGCCGCTCATACTTACATCTTAAAATACCCAACTTGATTCAAACCTCATAATTTATACCAACATTTATATTCCTATAACCAGTACCTACTAGCTACATTAGAATTTAGGGGGTCGCCTTAGATACCAGATATAAAGGGCTGCAGTAAAACTATTTATATGAAGCCGTAACAATATGATATAAAGCGGCGTAGCAATCACGTTTTGCGCCTGCGGCAATTATTGTAGCAACGTATTTCTACATTCACGCGCGTCTAAATATTAGCTTTAGTTGGTTTGAGATTTTATTTACATTCTTTCTATGTCTTTTATTAGTTTATTACACAGGGTTTTACAATGGCACCGAGTTTATCTCAACTTTGCGCTTTCAAAAGTTAACTGGAAGATAATGCGTATTGCATGAAGTCCGCCTGTGTATAAAGTTTAAATTAAATAAATAGATTATCCCACAGAACAATTATTTTTTTGGTGAAGGTGGTACCATTTTGATACATTAGAATTATTACAAAATTACCAAATTGTGCCATAGTATTCCGCAGATGTATTTAAATTTAGATTTAAAAAAATATTTTTTACATAATATACTTAAAAATGCATTGGCAATCTAACCAATGCAAAAGCTTTGATGGTCCTCCGTTGTGTTAAATTAGTATTAATACTTCTAGTATTTTGTAAGGGAGAGTTGCCACGCATTTTCAAAGTAAATACATAGTTGTTTTATACTTTTTCATACGAGAACTTTTTTTTGGGTGAATGGAAGTTGATTTGCATTAAATTTTGTGTGCATGAAGTTTTAGAATTTGTGTCCATAATCAGCAAAGCTTTTAATTATATTTTTCTACACATTGAAATAAAAAATGAAAGGATAAAAAAAGCTATTTTTGAGAATATTTATTTTTCTGCACGAGCTAACGGTATCAGTAATGGCCCCCAGGCACATTACCCCACATAATTTTAAGGGACATCCGTTTTTATAGTTTTTAATTTTATTTTAGGATAAATGTCTGGAAAATATAGATATGGAAAATATTAATCCAGTAACATATAAAAGCGTGGTGGACTATATGGCCTAACCACTCTCAATCGTACTCTCGATTGTAGAGGAGGCCCGTGCCCTGCATTGGGTCGTATATGGGCTGATACAATACAATACAATACAACATATAAAATAATTAAAACATTTATGTGTATTCATTTAACTTTATTTTATGCATATAATTGTGTTTTTTAAATTTCTCTGTAAAGTCGTAATTATTAATGGTTATAGTATAATTACATATAACCACGTGTAAAATTTTATTATAGGTACGGTTGCATTATCTGAAATTATTTCCTTTACTTACAATAAACTCTGCAACGAAACTTGCTGTCTGTATGTGCAAATATTATTTCCAAACGAAAGTCAGGCGTAAGCATAAAATTATTGCCATGGGAATAGTTAATTTAAATATCCTTTATAAAGTATTTTCCGATGTGACAGTGGTTGCGTCAAATTAACATAAACATTGGCTGCCTACGTGACCATTTTTTTCTGTAAATTCGAAATTGTCGATTGTGTAACATTAATTAGTTTCATTTGCTACTACCGGATCTCGTTATGATAAGTAAGATACAAATTCATAAAAAAATCTTATATCTCACTTAGCTTACATAATTTGAGGGCGTGAATCAGTCCAAGATTTGGATTGGCTCTGTTCGTTATCTTAATCACCATTATTACATAATTAAATTTCCGATACCCCTCTCTTGCCGCATCCGTATATCTTTACTTAATATAACATAATAATTTTTCATAAAAAAATACTTTCCAATATATTCGTATTCTTTTCATGCCAACTTTTTTGAAGTTATCTTTTCAACTTTTTATCGCATCTAATATTTGCTGAGTGTCTGTGACAGGTCGCCAACTTGTCTGGCTGGCATATTAAATTATTTTTAACATTTAATTTCATGTAATTGAATTGCAATTTTCAGTGCCCGATATCAATTAAACATGGGCATTATGCATACTGTTGTGTAGAGTCAATTACTCATTCCGGTTTTTTCGTCATGTAACACGTGACCTAGTTTTGTTTCAAGCCTGCAGAACAATAAATTAATACAAATATTATTGCAACACTCGTTCACGTTCAATCACAATTACACCATTTCGCCTACGAAATCAATGTAAACGGTAGAGACCGGAAAAAGCCGGTGGCTATCGTCCTTTATAAAAAACTTCGGCTTCGTAATTGTACAAATAATGAGCAGTGTTTTTTCACGTATTGTATAAGCTTGACATAAGACAATGAAGATTCGAACATTGACTCAATTTAGATAAGGTATCATGGCCGGAGAGAACATCTGCCACAGTCATCGCCACACCCCAATTCACTGCACGGCATTGTTTGGCTGCGTGATTCGTTAGCGCTTTATCTTAATTAATGTAATTATTAATTAACAATTATTTTTTAAACATACACGTATTTGTAATTAAATAGTTTGAAGGACGTCTTGACTAAAATGTAATTACATTATTACGTCTCAATTTAATTTCATTTTTTGCGAATGCATTAAAATGCTTACATTTTTATTTTTACTAGGTTGTATAATTAGATATATATGAAAAACGCGGTGATCACATTTCATTACTTGCAAAAATCACAAATAAATCAGCGGCGAAAGTTACATTATTTATTAGCAAACGTATGCTATTCTTGCTTCTTACCCTTTATGGAATAAGAAAAGGGGGGAGAGGTTTCTTTGGTACCCTTGGTATCTCACATGTGGTATCTTTTATTTAAAATACCAGAAGACACGTATTACTTATTCTACGTAGACTCGGCGCAATATGACTTATGCATCCTGCACAATGGTTTAATTTCTTTTGAGAAGGTGTAGGCCCTTCAACGCGTGGGGTAAATACGGGTTTATACTTTAAATTCTTGTGAAATATCTGAGAGATTCTTCGCGATGTATTTTGCCATAAACCAAAAAATAATTCACCAAGAATACACGTCGTTTACTAGCTTATTTCTTATTTAAAAGATGCTGTGCAAATATTCTTGAAGGTTCTTTACAAGGTACGAACAAATGACGATTAATGTGTTTAATATCGATGCGAATATTATTTGATTGTCACGCTCCATGAATAGTTTTCATTGTCAAATTATTCATAGTTGAAATGTAACGTGTAACACAAGGGATAAAACGATAAAACAAATGAAATAATTTTGTTTTTCATGACCTGTTCTAAAATCAGTGTGAGATTTGGGTTCCCATTTAGGAGTAAAAGTATTAACAGACCCTATGGCGCGGAGGCTGAGAACAGAGGACGTAATATTAAAGGCCGCGGCTTCGATCCTTTGCAAATAAATAATTGGGGAAGAGCTACAAATAATTTTATATAAAATAATTTTAGATGTTATGAGATAAAACTTCTTGTTAAGGCAGTATCCAATGATGATCGGTGGGATGATGTGGGGATGTCCGGTTTATTTTCTATTTATTTAATCCTGATGTTAGATGCTGTTTGAAGACTGACATCGTTAGTGACATCATCGTCGTTATTTTATGGATTTTCTACTAGAAAGTGATAGCAACTCAGGGACCCGACCTATACGTACTGCAGCTTTAAACGGTTTGCAAGGCTCGACCATTTCGTAAAAAATATATGAATAGTCAAATCACTACTAGATAGAGTACAAAAGGAAATGTGCAGTAATTTTTATTATTAGCAGCTGATTGTATATCACATTTGAAATGAGCGGTAACCTAGTTAGGATTGGACCGGAGTTTCGAAGGTCTTAGGTTCGACTCTCAGGCATACAGTTTTCATTTTCCGAAGTTACACGTGTATTCTGAATTAATTATCGCTGACTCTTGACGGCGAAGAAAAATATGATAAGGAAACCTGCGTATCTGAGATTTCAACACAAAAATTTCAAAGGCATGTGATGGCTGCCAACAGGCACGTAGCCAGCTTTGTGTTGTACGTACAAAATCACTATTAGGTAATAACCATGGAAGTTTCTCGTGCCCTGTAGTCGACGGACATATCATATATGTTGATATTGATATAAGGTTCTGAATGTATTTGAATATAATTATGATAATTTGATTATGATTATAAAGTGCGTTTCTAAGTACGATACAATAATATACATAAATACACTTAACTGCTCCCGTAATCCCGACAATGTACTAAGTTACCAGCCTTGTTTTGATAAGTATAAAATCTGTGAGCAGCTTTCCGGTTTCATAAAACCAATATATGTGGATCATATAAACATTTGCCTTTGTTCGCCGATTGAACCCGCGGTCGCTCACTATGCAGGAGCTGTATAGCTGTAAAGACTTCTCGCCTACTACGCCGCGAAGTCGATCAATCGTTTTAATGTAAATTGATATGTCTGTTGTTTATGATAGACCACAACTTATCTTTGTTTAGTCTTATTATAAAGACTACATAAGTATGGTAAAGATTTAAATGTTTTTATGCAATAACCTGCAAAGATTAAAGTTAAGAACAAATGATACTATTTATCAGAGAAAGTTTTATGTATCTGCTGTAATTTGTTTGAAACTAAGTGCATGTTTGTAATAAATATTGCAAATATACTTATGAGATATAGTAACGCTAAGGTTGGTTTTAAAGGCTTCATTTTGCATTATAATATTTTCGCGCGTCATCAGCATTACTTGGCGAGGTGCGTGCGTTCGTTTTGTACATTGCATATGTTAACGTTTTAATTAGTTATTGTTTTATAATATACACTTTCTACTGACTAAGTAAAAGTAACATAAGCAACCCACTGCAATAGTTTGTCTCACATAACTAGTAATTTTATATTAAACATGTCTATAAAATTATGTCGCTATCAAAATGTTGGAATCAGAAAACACAATTAGGCACAATTAAATGATAATTATTTTGTTTTTATTTGGTAGGAAGATATTTATTTAATACTGTTATTTTACATACATACAACTCACGCCTTTTTCCAAGAAGGGGTAGGCAGAGGTGCTACCAGGACACCCACGTTTCGTCTTGTGTGTTCCGTATCATGATGTGATAGGTGGCGAGTCTATCGCCAAATCGGGCACAAATTCCTAACTCCGGGCTGATAATGAATAGTAAAATCCAATATCACTTTGCCCGACCCGGGATTTGAACCTGAGACCTCAGCGTTGTAACTGTACCGTAGCACAACTGCGCCTCCGAGGCAGTCTATTGTTTTATTTTACAAAATGGAATAATTGATGGCCGGAATAAAATAATTATTTTGATCGTTGTTTCCATCGAAACTAGTCTTGGATACCAATAACTTTGATGAACATAATTTATAATCGCATGTTTTTAAACAGAATACACCTAAAGTCTTGTAAGGTCATGTTAATCGTTTTAATTTCTTGGGACTTATATAATTGTACTTAAGGAAAACACTCACAGGGAAAATAATGAGTGTAAAGGGGGAAAAACATGTATTTAGGTACTTGTTACGCGGGCTGATTTGTGTAATGTGATTGCGGACGTGATGAAGTTATCATCATGGTTGTACGATCACCGGTGGCATGTTGGCAAAGTGATTGTTGCAGTAGTCGGTGCATTAGTATGTAATTGTCGGAGTTGTCGTGGTGGTGCGGCGCGGTGGTGGGGCGCGGCGGTGGTGCGGCGGCGCGTGCGCGACTCTATGCTCAGTAACAATCTGCGTCGCGTCGCGTCTGCTGGTGATCGTTACTGCTGCATAACCCGTGACAATAAATTCGATTCGCAAAGAACGTTACGAGCGTTCGCGCTCTCTTCGCAACCTATGTCTGCCGCCGTCGATGCGTCACCTGGACGCCGTTAGAATGAAGTGCCACTATCGTTGCATCTGGAACAAAGAGATTGTCTTCAACTCACAGAAACTCGTCAAGAGACGTTAGGCTCCCCGGGCCACCCTCACCCTGAATATCAACGACGACCATCGCTCTGACCACGGAGATTCCAGTTTTTAGAATACCACTGCCCATATAATCGTATCAAAGTTATATTAAGAACTATATCGTAGCTGTAAGAGTATTGAAAGACTGTCGTATACGTGCTGTTTCTAGAACATTGGACTTCGTGATGGCACTGGCAGATATGTATCTTGGTACGTGTTGTTTAGTTGTATTAAGGACACTGGATCAGTAGGCATTGTTTGGTTTAGTGCATTGAAAGGCACTGTGGCGGAAAGGCGCACTCAAGGTCTAAATATTGTTGTTTTGCTTTAGCTATAACATTTGGTAAGCTCGTGCAATGCCGCCTTGATAATAAAACACAATTCGCTTTCTCAACACGTCATGTGTCCCGTGGTTATCGTCTCAATTGGCTATCTGGTTCATTGACGATTCGTTTCATTTAAAACGCCACTTGAACTGCGCAACTAATTTATTTGTATCGACATACTATTATCTCGATATTGTTGGTAGAACTAACATACGCGTCATGTAATACAAGCAACGTTATAAACTCGTTGTAAATGAGTAACATTCTTGTAACCACGTTTTAGAATAACAATCAAGTATGTTAAATATGCATATTAGATTCTTAATGCTAAGCAGAATTAATAAAGTGGAGCGCGCGGTGCATTATCGTTTATCGCATTCGCTTCGTGGATGGAATTCGCGTCGTTGTGAGCAATAATGTGCCGCAGCGGAGCCTGACTTTCTCGCGGTATAATTCATAAGCCGGCAGCGAGCATACCGGTCCATTATTCATATTTTGAACTAGAAGCGTGGTGCAGCAGTATTATAAAATGGAAAGTCTTTATTAATATCCTCAAAGGAGCAGATGCGTAGGACGGCGATGTTGTCAGATGTTTGTTTGCGATGTTGTCCAAGTGGTATCGGTCACTCGTGCTTTGTACCGCTATGTTCACAAACTGGTTGGAGCACAAGTCGGCCTCGCTCGCTGCTCGCCCAATAATTAAAGCGACTTATTGACCACTTGTTTCCTTTTCTACATATTGATACAGATAATAATGACCTACCAGTGTATTTTCGAGTGGAGCATAAATAGCTAGTTATCTGAGCACGTATTGTACGCGTGACAAATATTTTTACTTTCGTCACCTTGACTTCTTTTACCTTCATTATTGCTTAGTACGGTAATTCATTTCAAAATTAAAAATGAGTATAGTTTTAAGCAACATCTTAGATGCAATACATCTTTCGATACCTGCATAAAAATGACGAATATCTGAATTATTCATATTTAACCCCCGTTGCAAAAATATACTTATAACATATTTAGTCAGTTTCAGCAGATGTTACACATCGTTCGTGGTATACTATTACTTGTGTGTTAATGTATTAAAATACCGTAAATCTAATTTTAGTGTAACGCATTAGAAACCAGTAAAGTGGAATCCTTTTTTAATGTTGAATATTTGTTTGCAAACAAGTCTTAGAAAACACGTGTTATATGTATAATAAACATTGCAAAATGGCGTCAGTGGAAACTTACTCCACCAGCACGCGGAACAGAAACTTAGCATAATAAATATTCATATAGCACAGATTATAAAACAATATTTATCCATTAACCTTCAACAAAGCGCAATAAAAATATATCATCGAGATTCTGTGGTATGAAAACTTAAGTTAGCGTGAGTCGTATAAGCTTTTTTGTATGGAATAATTTGGAAGTGCTCAAAGTCATTGACTCGAGAGGGTTAGATTATTTGCGAAGATGAATCTTACCGTGGTTTAATAGCGTTTATCTGTTGATTTGCTATCGAGGGCGCGGTGGCACCGAACTCAGATTGTGGAGGTTTATCTCTGGGGTCAGGGAGCTGCAACCGACCGCCATACGTGACAGCTAGTTGTCATTAAACATATCATAAAACGGGTCTTTTTTCTGCCCAGCCGCTTTAACTAGAGTCATATTAATTACCCCCTTTTGCCTAAGATGATTAATCTTTGATGTTCAGAATGGATTAGGGGTCCAAAGGAGGTTTATGCAAAAAATGTATTGTTTCCACACATGCATTACGTGGTCAAAATAAATTTGAAACAGGTTTCTAGAAGTTGCTTGACCTATTTCAGTATTAAAATGTGCTTTTCGAAAATAAACATTGTTTATGGACACGGGTTGTTCAATCAATTATTTTTTTTAGGATATATTACGACTTTGCTAGGTCTATATAGATTCGTCATGAGTCAATGTTATTTAGTTATTTCGATTAATCTTGAAAATATCCTTAGTCTGTCATTGTAAGTAAGACTTGATAAGAAGCGAATGCAAATAGATATTGGAACAATAGGTCGCGATGCGCGAGCGCCGCTCTGCGTGCAACATGACACTGTTTATTTAGTTCAGGGAGGAGTGCCTACTGCCACTCGTTTGCGTCACATAATTGCAAAGAACAACGCTCATAATTATATTCCATTTTGCATCTATATTTAGTCGATATTTCGCTATTTTGATTAAGTCAAATATTCACTTACATCAACTTCGTCGAATCGACAAATGACCGAGTATTTTTCTTGTTGCAGAGAATATTTTCTCCAACTGGCTGGAGGAGAAAGTGGATCTCCCAATTTTCGAAAACATCGCGCAAGTTCCTGAGCGCGTGGAGCCGTCGGCGTTCGTCCCGCCGCCTACCATCTCCTACAACGCTCCGCAGCCCACCGAGGAGCTCCTGCGGGAATTCGAGACCGTGTACGGAGTGGTGGAGCTCACGCACCTCACGCCACCGCAGAGCCCGCCCGGGCCCGCCACGCAGCTGCTGCAGAGCTACGCGCAGCACGCGCAGTGCGCCCCCGCGCCCCCCGCACACCCCGCGCACCCCGCGCCTGCCGCGCTGCAGCTCGTGCCTGCGCCTGACGCCTGGCCCGCCGCCGACGCCGCGCCCTACGAGTGCGAGCTCGACGTAGAGGAGCTGGTGCACGGGCGCGCGCCGCTCGCGTCCCCGCGCCCCTCCGTGTGCAGCGCGTCCCCGCGCTCGTCGCCGCCCTCGTCGCCGCGCTCTTGTTCCACCGACGAAGAGTGGTCGGCGCCGTCTCGCCCAAAACCTTACTCACGCTCCGTGGACGACCGCCGCTCGCGCAAGAAGGAGCAGAACAAGAACGCCGCCACCCGCTACCGCCAGAAGAAGAAAGCGGAGATCGAGGTGCTGCTCGGCGAGGAGCAGAACCTGCGCCAGCGCCACTCCGAGCTGGGCGACAAGTGCTCTGACCTGCAGCGTGAGATTCGCTACCTGAAGGGTCTCATGCGTGACCTGTTTAAGGCCAAGGGCCTCATCAAATAAAACCATCAGTTCCACCGCCTCCAGCGATAGAATACAATCTGCATGGCGTGATAACGCAGCACGCTATTGAACAACGTTCTTGAGAAGTTAAGAGGAATTCTTTAGAATTAATTTGATGATTTATACTTTATCTAAGCTAAATAATTAAATCAGCTATAAAATTTGTATCACCGACGAGCAGATCGGATTTTACATCGAGCAGCGTGTGTGATTTCTTCCGCCGAGGGATACAAATAACATCAAAGAAGGCGCCATTATTATTCATTCGTTTTATCATTCATTTAGAGGATAGGTCGCATTCATTGTTATGAAATAAATAATAATATTATAGTATATCCTACATGATATAGACAAATTATCAACTGTTTTAAAATATTTGACCATATGTGTATTTTATGAAATTATTTTTACAATCCTACGATTTGTTGTTATTTCATACAATATAGAGAATGCGACGGCGGACAATTTCGTTTTATTTACATACCCAGACGCTTTACAATATTGCATTGAAATGTTTCATAGGAAAGTAATCAGTAACGGCATTATTCATAAGACAGTTTTAAAACCTACTTTAGTTATTAAACGTTTTGTTTTC
Source organism: Theretra japonica (assembly GCA_033459515.1). NCBI lineage: Eukaryota > Metazoa > Arthropoda > Insecta > Lepidoptera > Sphingidae > Theretra > Theretra japonica. The sequence continues at coordinate 7,092,465 of CM065937.1, forward strand.
GCTCAAACTAAATTCAAAAGTCGTTCGAAAGGGACAGAACATTCGATAACTAAAATAGGTTTTAAATCTATAAATAATGCCAAAAGTCAATAAATAGTTATTTTTTGTTGCATAAATTCCGAAGGATTTATATAATTAATAGAAATAATTGGGCTAATTACGATTGTTTATGTTTCGAGGTTGTTCGTTAATTATTATAATAAAATTGCTATTGAAATATATTTATCTTCTTATGGTGTTGTGAAAACAGCTAGCGTTTAAAATGGATATATGCAAACTTCGAAAACACCATTATCACATTGAACAGCTATAAATCAACAAAAGATCAATGCTAATAAATTATCTAGTTGGATAAATGGCGTGTCCAGTTAAGCGCTTATTGCGGTATATTCCAACGAACAACAAGGAAAACTTTTCCAATAACAATGAGATAAGGGCGAGTTCAAATCGGGTCATAATATGCATGTCGTGTACCCGGTAATGGCGTTAGGACAGGGACACATCACTCCTTGCACTGGAATCTGCTACACCTGCCTTATGAAAACGTTATGGCAGGTGATAAGGCATTGCCGTATACATGATTGTAATCAAGTTATAAAAGTGCTGTTAAGGCAAATAAAAATAGGAGACGGAAAAATAAGTTTTAATATCTAGGTTTCAACCGACTGGTTGAAAAAGCAAATAGAAAAAAATTGCAGTATTCCATCGGTTCCCACAGTTATTAATACATCCATCGCAGTGGCAATTATACGAATGGCTCTTGCTCTACCTCACTTGAACGGAGAGTAAAGCCACTTCAGTAACAACGACAAAATCTACGTGGCACTGCTTACTGGCGTATTTGCATTCCGTGTGCGAGTAAACACGTCACAAATACTGTTGAAAAGTTATAGTAAAAGTATCTTGAAAATATATAAAGTATTTATATAGCTATTCTTGGGTATAAATTTTGTTGTGATAGACAACGTGAAAAATTATGAAAAAATAAAATCGATTTTTCGGATACTTATTTAAGGCAAATGCTCTAATTCAATTTAATTCAGTTCATTTCGATGATTACGGTGGCATATAACGTATTTTTGTTCGTAACGTACCTTCAAAATAAAGCTATAAAAAGAAAAACGATACGTGTAATACTCGTATTTTCGAAACACGCAGTAAAATCTTTTTTGTAAAGCGATAGATTTATTGATAGTTTTAGTGTATACATTTTTCCCGATTGTAACAATTTTGTCTGCATGTCTATCGTTAAATGAAAGGGCTTGGCTGCGGAGACAAAGGTCGTACGAGACCCCGGAGGGCGCTTTAGCCTCAGGATATGCGGCACTGTGCCATTGTCTCCTACAAATTGTTTTATATTTCACTTAAGAAGCTTTTATTTGCGCTCGCAAAGTATTTTTGTTTACACTTCGTTTTTTATTTTTAGTAGAATGTGGCGTTTATTAGTACTGAAGGATTTATTGTTTGTTAACTGAGGAACTGTTTACAATGTCACTTTTTATTAAGTTTTTACTTGTGGGTTAAGGTCAGACAACGGTAGCTGCGTAGCATTAACGAATTGTATAACTGCGTTTTGTTCCTATCTACATAAGTATATTGGTAGGTAATCATTTGCTATCCTTATTACAAGTATAAAGTTACGAATATTTGTACAGTATACATTTTTTAAACACTAGCGGCTTTATTCATAAACTAATTTAAAACCTATTTTAGTTATCCAATGTTTTAGTACCTTTGGAACGACTTTAGAATTCAGTTTGAGCGAAGAAGGCAAAACATTTGATAGCTAAAGTAGGTTTTTAATCTGTCTATGAATAAGACCGTTGATATTTATTCATTTGTGCCTCGTTCATGAATCATTACGGCAGAAGGTTATTACTTTTTGTCTAAGAAACGAACAACAAAAGGAGGCCACAACATAATGATTGTGACCTAGACTCAGGTAAGATACGGAAGGTCGGAGGACCTGAGCGTGATTACATTTTAATCTACGATGTGATACGTTCTACCCGGGAGCGGAGGGCAGGCGACGTGCCCCTCGGTTAATTGTGTGGATTATCGCAAATCTGCCCTCGCCGCCACGCACGATTGATGTCTCCTTACCATTTACCGATCGATTTGTATACCTTCATTGTTGAAAGTTCTGAAAGTAAGGTTCACACATGGTATACTTCATATGTAGGTACATTTTCTTCTATACCTATAGTTGTATGTCATCACTTGCAACAATTTAAATTAAATTATCTATTTTTGGACGACTTCACATGGTTCCAGAATATCGAATCACGTGATCGTAAGCACCTAGCTATTTAACAACAAAGTAAAATTGTCTAAGTGCTTAAATATCGTGAAGTATGGAAATCTTATGATTATGAACATAATTGCTTATTGAATATAAGTAAGTACTTATAAAATCTATAATAACAACGGTTTAACTCTACATAAAAACAGATGATAGAAAATTTTGGTAGAGCCACGCTGTTGTCAGTCATGACAGCATGAATGAGCAGGCTCACCCGGAGCGGTACCGTTGTGTCAAAGGAAATGGACGTGAAGCGACAGCTTCGTTGTCGCGTTTCATTACGTACGTGGGGTATTGGGCATCGGCCCAATACCCCTTTCCTATTCCCAGCCTTTTTCAATAAATCCATTCTGGCATCAATCCATTTTGGCAATACATCCATGATACAGCATTGTGGATGTTCATGGGCGGCTGTGATCACTTATCATCAGGTGAGCAGGTGGCTCGTTTGCCGGACCTAAGAAATAAAAAAAATGGCAAAGCAACGGTTATGGCGGTGTTTTTGTGTGAGTATTTCTAGTTTACATTTATGATAATATGGTAGGTAAATAACTTATTTTCAATTAATATTATATTTTTCAGAGACCATTTAGAAAGATACCGACAGTAAAACTATAATGAATAAAACCGTTTAATTATTTAGAAATTTCAGCTAAAATCAAGACTAGTTTTCGAACACTACCCTCCATTTTTTTACTTGATAATATTTTTCCTTTTTCTAAAAGCTTGATTGTTTCTTCTGGTTTTTTTAAAATACTTTGTATAAAGATGCAAATAATTTCAGAAATCAGGTGAGGATGTGTTCGTACTTCGTTCCAAGCGGTAGATTTCAGTGTCGAGTTAAAATAAATTGGTTTGGTGTGGACAGGAAAGATGAGAGCCAACTGACACGCCCGAGGACGCCGATACCGCGCGATGCCAAAGAGATTGATTGATAAGCACTGCTTTGGTTTAAAGTCAAACATCGCCGGGTAAACCGTGTCCCAGGTATTCACGGAAAATATTATACCGGGTAGTGGAGCCATGACAACAAACTATTTACAGAGTATCACGGAATATCCCACACACACAACATTTAATAGATATCTAGTATATGAAAATATTTTGACTGCCTCGCGGCGATCGCGCTGTATTTTATTGAAGTGTCTCATCATGTCTTAACCGCTTTGTTTATTCTATTTGAAAATCAAATTATTAATTAATGGCATATAATGTTATCAGTGGACTTCCTTTGACTGATGGATTGGATTGGATTGATATGATGTTAAAGGTTGGTAAGGCTGCATTCTCTAATAAATGTTACTATTTCTGTCACATTTAGTAAAAGACTCATTCTAACTCTGTTAAATAAATAGGCTGGGTGTAATTGAGCACTCATTGAAGATAATTTTCTATAGGAATAGGCGGTGGTTATATCCAGCATTTAAAAAAAAAGTAGAGATATGCGTGTAATCTGAAGAGTAAGTATATCTAGATTTACAATACTGACTATTATTCCAAAGTTTATAGAGCCATGAGCGAGGTAAAATTAACAATCTTTGAAGACTCATTTTATGACTACATACGCATTAGTTCGAAACAGTGAAATAATTCTTGAATGAATAAAATGTCGTTTCAGGGAGGGAAGACAAAAGACAGGGAGCGGCGATAGCGTAGCGAACGTGCACCTGTGAGACGAGCTATAAAGATAGATGTGGGTACTTAGGTGAGTGAGGTGAGGTGAGGTAAGGATGCTGCAAAGTGAAGGAGCCGTGATATTGGTGGATGCGGGGCGAGGTTGTCGAAGCGGGGATGGCGGAGGCGCGCGGAGGGCGGCCACGGGCGCGCAGGGCGGGCGGGTGGCACGTAACAAGTGAAGCGGGCCCGGGAGCAACAGTCTGCCGCAGCCCGGCCACGCGGCTTCACATACCACAACAAGTGTTGTACTCCGATCCAGACCACGTTCCCCGCGTAAGTAATTCTTTAATTGCTTCCATTCACCCCGTAGAGACGTCATAAACCCTTACTCCGCCCAACCGGTCCGGGCCGCGCGGCTGCAGCGCGCCGCCGCTTGCTGGCCGCGAGCTGCCGTCGCCGTCGCCGCCGTGCGTGTCATAAACGCGATTTCACCTTTGCTAGTTGTCTGATACTGACGTAGCTGTGTACCTGTTGAATGCATGACGATAAATGAACATAAAGCTTCTCTTGTTCGCACTTTTATTTTATAAATGTACTTAGTTGAATATATAGGTCGTAAAGGCCCTCACGCACTTATGTATATTGAGTACAATAATTGCGTTCGGTATCTGCTCTCATGTTTCCCTTTTCGCGTATATTAGGTACGTTTAACTGAAATGATCTTGTTTGATACTTTGATTAAATATTAAACTTAATAATGACAATTATACATAAAGATAATATTGACCGATCTCAATTTTATCGTGAATTTAATGTGATTAATCAACATAATTCAATATTATTTATCTTTTCTTAAATATATTAGTAGTCCAGAGTATTCGAATCAAGTGCTTAATTGTTACTGAAATACTAAGACTTTTTGTGGTATAAAAATAAAAAGCTTGATAAAAAGTACCTACATTATTATGTAAAACAAATACTTATGTAACGTAATATCATTAAAAATTATGAGTTACGTGTAATTCAGTATCGAGGGTCATTTGAAAATATGCAACTTCTGATAAAACAAACGGCGAGAGTATTATGTTTGCAATAGAATAATTTGTAAGATGCACGAAGGAAAAGAAAGACATTCTGTTTCGTGAAATTTTGTGGTTAGTCTATAAACTCTACTTTGGACATGTTAAAAGTATTTGTGGATGTGCACTACAGACTTAATAAGAAATGTGAAGACTTCGTATTGTGCTGGGGCTAATAAGTTGAATTGAATTTGAGATTTTGTTAAAAGAAAAAGAATCAAAGGTTAATCCGATGGCAGATAATAATGACAACAGAGATTTTTTTTTAAATAAAAAGGTGTAGCTCAAGTTGAAAAAGATGCTTTCGTCAGAGATAAAAAGCATGGCACGCTACAAACATTCCCTACTTGCGAGTAATTAGCAATCCTGAAAGAGCTTTTGATGTAACAGTAATGAATAATGAGAGGATTTAATTAACGAAACGGATTATTCTGGATTTGCTTACCTAACAGACAGATAGTTTGACCAAAGCGGTGACGCGACGTACCAAAAGTGGATTGAATTTCTTTGTTTGTTTCCATTGACGTCCACAAGCTTACCATAACGTAACCCTTTTATCTTTTAATCTTTAAAACAATTAGTAAATGCGAACCTTACATATTTCAAGTGAATTTATATATCATTATTCATGAGCAGACACTAGTTAATATGACTTTTTCTGTTATAAGTGTAAACGCAATGTTTTTTTATTTTACTTTAGATAGGCAATAATCTACAGTAAATAGATTGCAGGTTGTCTAATCATGGAGATGGATTTTAATACTTCAAAGGTAGAAGTTTAATTATGTTTACGCGGAACTCGGTTTAAAATAGAAAATAAATTAGAAGTTACTTCAGCGAGAGATTTCTTACTGAAATGAAAAATCCGTTGGTAGAAAGAAAATACTTTCCCATAAATGAAATCTTTCCTTTCGAGATAGCTTTGGCTTTAACCAAGCATCGTTGTATAACAAAGAAACATTCACAAAGTCTTCGCGATACTAGCATTAAGTTGTATAGAACGATCAATGACTCGGCACGCCATCGCAAATACCAAATATTAGCGGCCATTCACTATTATTGCTATATTGAACGTAGCAGGGAAACAAATTGATATAAATGTGTCCACAGCATTATCATCCATGCGTAATGTTATGCGAGTATGTTTAATGTGTATGTTAGTGGCGCGTAGTTCATTTTCAAATGGGCTTGCAGGGTGATATCAATATTATTATGCTTAATGCAGAACTTGTTTGTGTATATTGTAGGTCAATTACGCATTTGTGACGTACGTAACCAAATTATTTTGTTTAGCATTGTTTTACAAGTATCATTGATCCCTTATCTCCTTTAAATTTGTAGAAGTTATGATTTTTATGACGTCCCGGGTATTTGTGTGTGCGGAATTTGACATAGTTTGTTTAAGATAGTGTAAATGTTCATATTGTGTTATCGAATTGTAAGATTGATTGTGCTATACGCCCGAGGGGACTGTTCCTCTTGATTTGAGTATTCAGATGACTCTGATTCTAGGTCAATATATTTGAATGTTGTTGAAATAACTCTCGGAGATATTGACCGTTTAGAATGACGTACATTGGCATTTGCTACTTGCGGTAACGTTGCGTCTTTACTAGGTTCATGAGTCCCAAATGCAATGCTTATTCAAAACCGACAGCCCCGAATGTTGTTTGGTTAGTAAACTGGCAATTAAACTTGGAATAGTTAATTTCTTGTTCTCGTGCATAGTGACTTGCTACACTGTTGTAATTAACAAAATTTGTGGGAATATTATTTTTAGACTTCGATGTTGTTGAAGTAAAATGTCAAGCGGGGAAAGTGTTTTAGAAAGTTAACAAAATTGTTGCAATGATGTTACGTGACGAAAAGTTTTTAAATAATCTATGGAGGTATTTGTACTATATTTTAAAAATATCGAGTTGATATTATGAGTTGTGTTGGCATTTTTTAATAACACTTTATAATTTATCGTGACTTTTCACACAGATAAAATGTTTTTAGATAAATTTATATACGCCCTTTGGCTAAATCTCCAAGGCATTACGGCATCTTCTACATAATGTAAAAGTTAAAGACATATCACATTGGTGCATTGCAAATTTCTTTATATAATATAGTTACTAGCTTCTGCCCGCAACTAAGTCAGCGTGTATATCTTTAAAAAAAATCCCATCCTGTCCCGTCCCGTTATATCCCGCCTTGTCCCATCTCATTCTCATTCAAGATATGTAATCCAGTCATTTGAAAACAAAACAAACAAAACACTACATTTTTCGGGATAAAAATTAGCCTAATCCAGGGTGTCAGCTAACTCGATACTAAATTTCACCGAAATCCATTAAGCCGTGTCTGATTTCATCGCGCAGAACCGCACAGACAAACAGGCAAAAATTCTAAAAGTCATTGTTTTGGGTTCTATTACGTTAATATAGTCCCGACATATTAGTATTTCTCATTTATCTTCCTTGTACATCGATCGGTTACCAATTTATTACATGTATAGATAAAGAAGAAGATTATAAGACTAATGGGCAGCCGACTGTTAACATGTCAAAGCCCGTGTTAGGCTTTCCGACGCGGCTTAATATCTTTTGTCATTGACATATCCTACCAACAAAGACCAATGGCTTAGCGTATTGTCGGACTCGCGTAGGTACTTAAGATTTTAGCCACACAACTTGGGTGATTCTTGTTCAGTATTTGATGAGATGTCATTATATCGATTTGGTGTCACGAAAATGCTTTCTAATTTTTTTAAAAAGCAATCCTATACTCAAATATTTACAATCAGTGAGTATCTTGAATTAGCTGTTAACGAAAATATGGCTCCAATTAACACCTTGAGTTTATAATAAAAACTATAACAACATTATTTACTATCGTCTTTACCAAAAAATATATTTACCTATCTGCAATATTTGGTAGCACTTGGAATATACATATAAAGATTTTTACCATTTCTTTAGGTGATATGAAAAACGAGTTAATTTTCAAGTAGGTACAAAAGATCTTTATTCCGTGTCTAATTTCTAAATTATTGCTGATAATGTGAAGATTTTTAATCAAGCTTATTCAGAGACATATTCCATATAAATAGTGGTTCTATACAAGTAGTACGTGTGGCTGATATTGCTACATCGGTTCAGCAAAGCGTTGGAAGTTTAGACGCGTGTCTGACAGCGGCGCTTATTCATCTCATACGCCGGCCATTTTTCTAGCTTCTTCGTTTTACCGATTTATGTAAATTATCTCTTCGAGAAAATCAGTAGGCCGCCACTTTACTTCAGTTTTATAGAATCCCTTCCATAGTTTTCACTCAAATCACAACTTTATACTCATATTTTGTGATGTTTGTTCTATAAATTTTTAACGTCCATTTTCAATTTTATATTCGGGCTCAATAACTGAAATTCTGACTTTTCGACGTTCGCCCACATGAATATACGAAAACGCAAACAGTAAAAAACCAAATGAAAATTCGATTTCGCAACAGAAATGGAACTGGAATAATCTTAAATTAATTGTGCACTGAAAAGAATATTTCAGTTCAGATCTCGATGCTGAATCATATAATAATATTATAATGTTAATATCACAACATGACTGAATATTGGTTTTTGTAATGTAGACCTTTTAGTTATTTCAAATTACATATTATTATGTACTTACTTACTTCTAAAAGACTTGTCTTTTGGTTTAAAATAGTCACTCACTAAACTTTAAAAGTAGGTACGTCAAGTTTTCCATTAAATGGAATATTTGAGTCCGACTTTGTTTTATATAAAGACCACACTTTTCCAATAAACAAGCAACTACCGGATGGAAATTTGTCCATACCTGCCATGTAAAGCCATAATAAGGACTTGGAAACCGTAGGTGCATTTAAAAGCGATGGGAAAAGGGAGTGAAAAAAGGGGAAGTTCGGATTGTTACGCCTCCACTCTCCAGCATACTCACTGACTGGAAGAATCGCACAAACTAAATTGATATTGAATTTTAGCTTTTTACAGGAAAGTGTTACCATAGCGGTTGGTGTAGAGTGACCTATAATTTTTAGTTTGCAATAATACTCAACTATTTAGAAGAATATGTTAAAATGTTTCCCTACTCGTAAATCTCTATGATATTTTTTTATTGAAAATAATTAAATTTTTATATTACGAATGTTTGAATATAATTATCATTGTTGGGATATTTTTATTTGGCATTTAGTATAAAAAATATATTGCAAAGAAATTAAATTTTTCTTCACTTTTACGAACACTTAGTTATTGTAGGCGTCTTGGCTTGTGTGATAAAGTTTATAGGTCAACCTTTGATCTATTCATTTTTGAGGGATTCTAACTCCAGTTCCCTCTTCATTCAGAAAATATACGTGCCTTTTGTGATTTCATTGATCGCTGGCAGCGTTGAAAAGCAAGAAGTAATCTTCCGGATTTTAGTTCTTTTCATTTACTGGATGACGTCGCGGAACCAATAGTGAAACAAAGCTTTGAAATTCGGTTTCCGACAGCTCACTGCAGTCGGTAAATGAATTTTAACCCGAATAATCTGGTTATCATTCAACTGAAATCTAATAAATGACGACCTCCGCGGCCCGGAGCTCTACTAGGAGCCAATTATATCACGACAGGCTTAGTTGCCATATCTGTATCGAAACAAATATATGATACACTTTGAGACGAGCGCGTGGTTTGTGAGGTTTAGAAACATTATCAATAGTTACATGTATGAACTTACTAAGGCCTAGTTAATTCTGCTGGCTTGAATGATTTAGATACGTTATACCGTTTTTTTATTTTTCATTATAATAGTATTCTCATCTATCTTCATACATAACGCAACATTAACACTCTAACAAAGATTAGAGCTGTTTTATCCCGCAGAGTACCTACTATAAACCCGCTTGTACAAGAGCATTATGAATTCACGGTAGATTTAATAAAAGTGTCGACCTCTGCACATTATCTGTGATGTTGTGTGCAATGTAGAATAAAAGTTAAGAGAACACCTGAAACTGCGAATGAGATTGTACATGTAGATAATGTGTTCGCGCGACGGAAGAGGTTATGCTCACGGAAACTGAATAAATATTGTGATATTACAAAATCTAAAAGCACTAACGTAACTGCAGATAAATTCACTTGATTCGCTCTGTTTAGTCCGCATACAAACGGAATAGTTTGTAATTTAAAATGTTTTTATGGTTAAATGAAATTAATCGTTTATAGATAATATACTGCTAACATATGAATAAAGAGAAGCACTTTTCAATATTTATACTAGAAACGGGTATTCGATTATTCTGTTGAAACATTTTAAGACATATGAAATAAAAATATGCTTTGAGTATATTACCAATATGTTCGGGCAACGTACGTCATAGGCTATAATTGTGAAACCTTTCCATTTCTTGGGACTCATCAATCTTAACATTCTCGTTAGTTTTATCCAACCTTGCGTCATTTACGTAGTAGCCCATTAATCTGATCTTTGATTAAGTCTACCTTATTTTACCTTGACCTTAGGTTCATGTAGAGGAACTTTCGCTGACTTGCCTGCTTCTATATCGTAGACACTAATTGCTTACAGAAATGTCTTCATTAAAGTTTCTACTTCAATATCCTGGGATATTTAAAGCTTTGCAACAGTTACAGTAATCTAGTGTCTCTATTTCTACCATATTAAGATTGAGTATTCGAGTAAGAACAGTTCCTCAACTCCTTTATGATATTATTGCCGCTCGTCATCTAACTGTCGAAAACTTTGAAATGAAACGTACCGCCCCGTGACCACGAAAACTGTAAAGTGATCGAAACGTCGGGAAGTTAAAAAAATTAAAAATCAAATCAAATTCGCGGTAAAATCCTTAAGAATTCGTTTTATTTTCATGCGTAACATTCGCATAAAGCTAAGAAACCATTTTGTCGAGAACTTGTGATTAAAATATTCTTGATTTTTTATTACTAAACGAGCTTATTCATTGTTGTACTGATTGCGAGTGCAGTTTAGCCTCATCCTTCTACTAACTAGACAACAAGATCATCATTAACTATAAGAAAGTGTACTGTTGCGCATATTTAAAATAAGCCACTGTAGCTAATTACGTTTTAAAGATTTATGTTTCAGTAAGTTATTTTACTTAGATTAAGTTAGAGATCGCATATTAATGTATGCGCATACTTGTGTCTGTGGCGTCGCAACGACTTGCTTTAAAAGCTTCATATACATTATTTTATGAATCATTTTACAATTCAATTTCACCTCGGCACATACACAGCTAATGTTCATTAAGATCTTAGCCTGTCTAAAACCTGGAAATTGCTGTTGCAATGCGTTTACGTATTCAATCGTATTATAAACAAAAACGTGTTAAATTTTAACTCGACGTAACACCTCGACCGTGTAATATCGATTTTTGCGTCAGTAAAAAAAGTAATTGCTGCCTTCCAGTTTTCGTTTAAGCCATAACTTGTGGAGCATATTGCTAATGCCGGTCCGGGCCGACAATAAAAAGATAAAGGCGAGCGGCGAGCGACGAACGGAGACAATAAAATGGGCTTATCGTTACAAAGGGCTCTGTACTCCACCTGAAACGTTCCTTGTACACAGGTACCTCAATCTGATTTAATTGCCTGCCCAAACTTGATTCTAGGCGTCTGTTGTCTCATGTACGCCGTCGGTTAGTACACTGATAACGAGATAATCCGCTTATAGTAAAGCTATGTAAATTACTGTTATTCTTATACACCACTATGCCTCTACCTTTCATGTCGGTAATAGCAAATAGTATGCTTTATTTTTTTAAGGGCAATCGGGAAATTTAATAATGCGAATGCTTCACCTCCCACACACGATCATTACTTCGAACGTCCTTCCATTTAGAGGGACACCCGCAAAGGAATGACATTAAGGAGGGGAGAATGAGATTTTAACGATTCATTTGTTGCCAGATTTTGTGTTCCTTCATGGCAGATTTTGTATTATAAGGGCCTAATTTGTCGACAAAATAAATAATTCTTCATCTTAACTCTTCTTCAAGTTCTTCTTGATTATCAATCTTTCATTCTACATAAGTACCTAATGTTTTCTAAGCCGATGCCTAGATGCGCTTTCTTCGTTAATATTCGTTATGTAACACCGTCTTTGGAAGTCTCAATTGTAAGACCAATGGCTCTAATATTTTTCTTGATTGCATCATTTGATTTGGATTTGGGCCAATTTTAGGGCCTTTGCCCAGCTATGTTGAAGTCCAGGCATATGATACCAAAGTGCCGTTTGGCTGAAATGCGACTAAACCATTTGAAGCAATTTCTAGAGTTTATCCGCATCAAGCGGAAGACAAGGATGCCATTCAAAAAGGTTCCGTCTACCGCAGCATCTACATCTCTGCGACTTCTTTTAGTACTTGTAGATTATGAATTTTTACTTGCTAACCGCTTTTAAAATCACTTAAAATCCGCATGAGGTTACGGTTCTGTGAATCAATATATTTATAGAGATATGTTTACAAAAGTTAGTACAACAGAAAATAAATGGTCGGCTGGGCATGAGTCCTCGCTCGTCCCGCGTTGTTTCAACATACTCGATGATCAGCAAATTTTTATCGTTGCAATCCAAATGGAAACTGAATGCAGTTTGTTCATATTCCGTTTCTATATTTTACGGCGCGTGTCCTCTCATGTGTACAAAACAATTCAAAATTATATTAAATGCAACATCAGATTTAGTAGATACTGACTAGTTTCAATTTGATTATGTTTAAAATACATTGCTTGTCTAAACGAACGGTCTTATTATGTGGAAATAATAACGTTTAACTTTATTAAAATGTAGAAGTTATTAGCTATCAGTTCAGTTGTAATATATCACGCGGGGCTACTGACACATATTATCTTGCGAGCCACGTTTCTAATTGTCACCTCTAAGAAATATAGATGATTGTACGTTTTATAAATTTATTGATAAACACAGCTTTAATATCACATACATGATTTTTGCCAGCACTTTTTTTGCTATAACTGGCTAGCCTACGTTGGCAAATTCAAGCACCGTGTGTAATAATTTATCTCCTTAAAAACTCAGCGGGAATTTTGCATCGCTTAACATGCAAATCACTTTTGTAACTCAGACTTGTGGATAACTATTTTGGACGCTTTTGTATTTCTTTGTCTAAGAAGTTTGGAACAAAGGGCAGTACTATCTAAGGTTTAGAATATGATTATATTTTGTAAAGGTAACCATCACTGAGTAACTTATTATGCACCTTTCATGTTATGAAAATGATTCTACGAGGTACTCGGATACGAGAACTTTTTCAATATGAATTAGACTCCATTTTATTTTTTTGTATGCTTAAAGATTTTCACAGTTTTTGCAAATTACTTTTCTCCTTAAAACTGATGATAGCAATTTTACATGACGGACCTCGAGGGATCAGCCCGTTCAATGTACCGATTTCAACTAAATAGTAAAGAATTCTTTGTTGAACCTCAGAAATCCTTTTTTACTACGATAAAAAGGGTTTTATCGGTGTTGGGTCAGCAAAGTGTATGTAAATGAGGACGCGCTTGGTTTCCACTATAGAAATAAAGGAAAATTGGCGTCTTGAGTAATACTATTAATATATTCTTTACTACTAGGCAAGAAGATGCATACAAATGAATATTGACAGTCGGAGGACTGTTTACTATGGTTTGTAGCATCCGTCACTAAAGTTTTCTAATAATACCATTGAATAGCGACGTAGAGTTAGATATTATCAAATTTGAAACGTGCTTGTGAAGCGAGCTATTGATTTGAGCACATGATGTTCTCGTAACAATGCAATGTTCAGTGTATCGGAAATTTCGTACGTACTGTATGGGTAGCCATAATATGTGCTAGTTATAGAGACGCTAGCAGTTATCGATTTGTCGGAACATAGAGTATTTGTAAGCATTGGACGTACCGTGTGGAGTGTTCCAATATCGGTGAAAACAGCTGTTTCCCCGCACTGGCCTAACTGCCATTTCACTCCTTGTTATAATTCTTGCCTTCGCACGAAACAAAGCCATATATAAAATGTGGACGCTCGTAGAATATTCATACAATCCCGCCGTAAGAGGCCCAAATTCCACAAACGGTAGTGGAAAATTGTCATCATGTATAGATAGACGGAGTATTGATTGCACAAAGGGGTCGGTGTAGCTTGATTCCTATTTGTACTGCTTGTATTTCTGTTGATGAATATGTCTACTGTATATACAATTGATGAAGGGATTTGATATTTGAACTACTAAAATCTAAACCATTTTACGGAAATATACATGCGCACAGGGAAAGTTTTACAAAGCCAATTTGAAATATAAACACTGCTGCGCTTGTCCGCGTTTGTTTCTTACTGGCAGGAAACAATAGAAAACAAAGAATTGAAGTACAGAAATAAAAACTACTCAGATTGTGTCGCAAAGCGATAAGGTTCGCATAAATAAGAATAGTTGAGAAAGGTTTTTATTGTTTCCACTTTAATTTTGACTTGCGATTCAACTGAGGGCGACGGAGGAAACATTTACATAATAAATGAGTTGCTTATGACGAGAAAATTGCGATTTTAAAGTTTAAGTGGCGTTTCTTATTGATATTTGAATAAATCCGTAAAGAGTAAGTCTGTAGTAACGGTATGTAAAATTCCAGGGACTTCAAGTTTTGAGCGGTGTGTCATGGCCGCCACACACGTAACAATGTAACTGTGCAAGTATAAGTTTGCGCCAGTATATTTGAACGTGTGTGGGAAAATAACTGCGAAAAATTTCGCTTAATTTCATATTTCAGTACTTAGTTATTATTTTTAAACGTAGTTTATTATGGTAAATTGTGCAGTGCTTGGATGCGGTTTATGTAAGCGTAATAATCCGAATAACTATAATTTTCACAGGTAGGTTTCACTTTTTTCCAATGCTGTTTAGTGGCAATATTTTAGAATTAAAAGACAACCCTTGCATGCACATCGGTGGAAAAGAATATACTACTACATGTGACTACTACTAAAATACTACTGCTACGACGCTTTTTTTGATAGAAATGTTGTTTGCGCAAACTAGACTTGCACAGTTATATTGTTACGTGTGTGGCGGCCATAATTATAGTCTAGGGTTCGACATCACAGACACATACATAGTAATGTGGAAGTTATATAAGATGTAAGATTTTTCTTTATTTTCAGGTGTAGTTGTGTTAATAATTGCTTGCGTTAATGGTATTAAGATAAAATCGCAAATACGTAAATAAACGAATAGGAACACTGCACATTTGGACGTTAGAAAAAAATCAAATTACACAATTACAATTGCCCTGTAATTAGTTATTAATCAATATGATATACATATATACACAAATAATTAATGTACATTTGCCTAAGTGCTCGATTCCTTTGATAATATGGATTCGAATATAACCATTATGGCAGCGTTTGCAGAGCGAAACTTACTGGTGGAACAGACCGTATTTAGCACTAAATATAAACTGCGTAGATGTCTTTGAAATAGCTTTGAACGTCAAACAAGCGTATGCAAATTTCGCTGAGCGTTCCTACAGTTATTGCGGAGGTTATTTCCGCTTTATATGCAGTAATAATGCAAAACGACCTATTTAAAAAGGATTAACTTTACTGGATGATATAAAAAGATAAATCCAGTATCTTTAGATAATAATTTCATAATTCAGCTCGTTTCGCAAGTCCCATTCACAATATTATAAAAGCAATTTTCACTTTATTAATAGTTCATAAAATATTGCGGAAATTGTTTGGGTTAATAAAAAGCGCTTCAAAAACACAAATGAAATTTTATTTCCAGACATAATATTACTACAGCATGCAGAGAGGGAATGTGCCTAGTACAGGGATATAACCACATATAAATAAATGTTTAGAGAAGATTTGCCTATCGGCCATATGTTATAAAAATAAAAACCAACATAAAAAACACTATAAATGAAAAAAGAATAATAAAATAAAAAATAATAAAATCTATTTAATTGTACATGTTGATTAGTTTGCTTATTGACTTTAGTAGCCCACAAATCAAAATATTATATGCGTAGCATATTGAAGGCGGGTCGACAACTAGGACTTTAAATTTATATAAGGCAAGTCCTACATGTTTCTGGTCCTTTTAGTAATTTCTAGTATAACTCACCATATGGATTAAGCACTAATAACTCGAGTTTCCCATTACTGAATATTATTAGTAGCTACGTTATTAATATGGAATTAATTTGGTTTCGTGCGATATTCGATGTAGCGAGGCGGCGATTTCATTAAGATTCCCAATTTACTCCCGAATAATTCTAAAGGATAAGGGTTTTATCTCCTGTTCATCCCTCACAAACTTATCGCTTTCCAACGTTCAAGACAAATTGTCTCTTTATCATTTAGAATTGTTGCTAAATATCTAGTTATTTTAATGTAATGTGACTTTCAACGTAGACGGTTTCGAGTACCTATTAGTAATCAGTTTTTCGTTTTATGATAGTTCCAGTATTCCCGCATTGTTACGGAGGGAAGTGGACACTAATTTGTTTCCAACTCCTCCTATTAATTTAACTTTATGATTGATTTCGTTGCGGGTTAAAGACAAGTTAGATGTTCCCAGAGACTCGCTGAGCTTCAATGCTCGGTGTCATTAAAATGCGTGCCACTTTTGATCCAGGCCTAGAGGAGTTGCAGTGGCGGGTGGGAGGCCTTTGCAGTCCAAAAGTACTTATATTTATATACTGACGTCGATAATCTTAATGAGGTATGTCGCTAAGTTTGTTTCCTAAATTGGTATAGGGGGTCAGTAGTGCCACCACACCTTGCACAACTTCAAGTCCTGGAAAATTCGTATGACATGTTTAAAAATTGAGCGTAGTTCCATCTGGTTCACAGGCCGTACCTATACCAATAGATTATGATTTTTAAGGACAAAATAACAAGCAGGCGCTTAATAAATAACGTAATTACCTGTTATTAAGTAGTTATTAATTACGAAAAGAAAAATCTTTTTGAATTGTCTGATACCGGTATCTGTAGTACAGGATTTAACATTGCTATTGACTGTATCTATGGTGATGGTGAAACTCTTTATCCTTTCGAAATGAAACTGACTCTTTATCCTTTGTTTACCTACCCGATCTCAATAAGATGTCGTAGAGGAGAGAACATTACATTTATTGAGTCTTCCGACATTAGGAAGGCTACTAGTCTAATGAAGACCCTCCGTCCATCAATCCGCATTGGGCCTGCGTGGTGGATTAACGCCAAATCCTCCTCACGTAATAAGGGTTGAAAGCTAGCTTTAAATATGGGTCACACGAAGGTTGATTTAAATAGATAACAATGTCAATATTGGGTACGTTAAAAGCGGTTGCTATAATCAAGATGTATTTTTGGTTCACTACACAAACCGACAGCAATCAGAATTTATTTTATCGTCGACGAATCACTGTTACTTAAATGTTGTCATAAAAGCTACCGATGGACAATGGACACTACGTCATTGATTGTTACACCCACAAACCCATTTCTATTTACGTCTTACTGGCAATACATAATGTTGGAAATCAGAACATTAAGCGGTTTATCATTTGTAATATTTGCAAACGTAACTAGAAAAATATAAGGAAATAGATTTATTTTATTATTTGCTATTGTATCCACGAATTAGTTTCGTAATATAGATTTACTTGTAACTCATTCCAATTTCTTTTATTTTACGTAACGTCATCACCATAATAATAAAAACATTTACGTTCTTTAAACTTTAAATGTGTAATATTATCTTAAGTAATTACATTGAAAAAAAAGACTACTAGTTAATTACATTAAAATATAGGTAGGTATACGTCGAGTTTCTTATTACTGCAAGCATGTCACAAGAGTTCACGAAGATCGCCGCAGATGCCGTAGTCAGGCTGTCATGTAATTTACGGTCGACGGCATTTTCACAGTTCCCTTAGCGTCCCTTAAGTTGTCCCTAAGTAATTAGTTGGGCAACGGAAAGTTACAGAATAAGTTAATCTAGTGTAATAACTTAAGTATCACGCGTTGGGTACACGGAACACGCCGGACAAGGAAAACACTACATTAATATACATGCGTGGGTGTGGAGTGTGGACACGTTTGAATTCATACATATTGTTACCATTAAAACGACACTAAATCATAAAATATGTCTTTAAAACAATTATAGCATAAATTGAGTAGTATTTTGATGACGTCACTATTGATAGACGTTGGCACTACCAATTCTTATTGTTACTTTTCTTGTTCGTTGATCACTAGAAAAGCTATCGATTTGATATTTTTTAGTGTCGCAAAATTGCCTTTAAGACATTCTATTTTGTTATTGTATTTTGTTACACGTATGGTTTACATGATAATGTTTCAGGATTTCAAATGTCAATCCAAAAGTAAGAAAATCAATATATCAGTATACAGATTTTGAACCTAGACTAGGCGTCAAATTCGGCAAATATTTCAAAAAAGAAATTAATTTTATGTCTTGTAGCAGAGTGAATATATCGAATGGAAATAAAGGATTTACTAAAATACAACTAAAAAAGAGAAATGTCCATTATGTCCCGCAATAAAGATTATTAGGATGTTCGTGGACTTCAAAAGATTTAATTTAGCAATGGTGGTAATACTAGTAACACACAATGTTTTTTCTTTATATCACAATGGAATAGGGGACTGAAAGCAGATTAAACGAACCTCGCCAGACGTAATTAAACCAAGATTTAGTGCTGAGAACACTTTTTGTCTCAAAATAGAATTTACTTTCCAAAACCGCCCCATTGTGACAAAGCCAAGCGTGGTTAATTGTTACATGCACTAAGGACATCAAATCACTAATGGAATACAAAGTTAGATCGAATTGAGTGAAAGATCTTTTAATCACTGCACATTAACATAAAAATAAATGATCCAACCGTGAATAAATACGACCAGAACGGCTGAATAGCATTAAAACTTTTTTCATAGTCTGTAGACTAAATTTAGATACTCTTTTCTCTGTATTTATCGATGGTTATTAAGTTAGTTTTAAGTTTCATTAGAATATTTATTTTCTTGAAACTTAGATGATATCGTTTTCTATTATAACTAGTGTTGTTTTAGATAAGGCCTTTTTCTGATGTTAAAATATAATCGCTCTTATTTTTAACACTACGGGTATAAAGTATGGCCCTGTTTTAATTGTAATTATTTATATCAGAATTTAAAAAGCTATTTATTGGCCTGTTGGTAAACGTGCCAGACGCGGCTGCCAACATTTTGACGGCGGTCGTGAGTTCTAATCCCAGGGCACACCTCTGATTTTTCGGAGTCATGTGTGCATTGAAAGTCAATATCACGAAGTAAAACGACGAAGGAAAAGATCGTGACAAAACCTGCATACCATAGCGATTTGTAACAATTTCTAGGCTATGAAAACCTAGGCCAGCGTTGTAGACTATATGGCCCAACTACGCTCAATCGTACTCTCGATCGTAGAGGAGGCTCGTGCCAGTGGCACATACATGGGCTCATAGAGTACAGTATTAGTTTAAAAATGGATGTAGCGTGGCTCTACCACCATAAAAATTATAATATTAGCACATAAATTTTCCACACACCCTCTAGGGGTAAAGCCATAATCCGTCACTCAGATCTAGGTCCGTTTAGCGTTCACATACTTGTGACAATCTTGATCAGTAGGGTAATTCACGTAATTAAATAAGTTCAGTTGCAGTTATGTTTCGATCAAAACAGACCTTTTCGTATTCTCGTAATTTTGACAACCGCTATCAGATACGCTCGCGTCAAGTCCGTGTCACGCGAGCGGTTTAGCGTATTCAACTGCTGCGTATTTTATGTTCGTGATTCAGATCGCAACTTGATCGGTATTTACGTGTAAGCTTCTTGCATACAATTGACGTACAGTTGACGCGCAGCACGCGCGCAGTTTACGCATAGCTTAGGTGCAGTTCACGCGCAGCTAAACAATTACAAGAATACCATTTTGCACTAAGATGTAAACTTCATTGCAACTGCACCGCAACTTGATCGGTGCGTCAAAAAATTACGTGAATTACCCTACAGAGCTTTCAAATTTGCAGTTTTTCTTCACAATCAAAGCATTTACGTTTACCAACAACGTACCTAACACACTAAGTATTATAAGTACTGAAAAGTGAAATCCGAAAGCAATATCGCAAAAGTGAAAATATTTAATGGTTTTTGTTGTTACGGTCGGAAGGTAACGCAAATCCTATTGGAATGTGACTTCGTAAATTGATATTGATTGACGCATAATTCGATATAGCTAGCTTATGAATATTTTATTGTGCTTAATTTAATTAGAATAGAATTTGTCGCTAGACATGGTTGAGCGATTGGCTTATTTGGCACAACTCCGCTAGGTACTTCGTACTTTAGGTATAACAGAGAGTGTACTATAATTAGCAAGAGTGAAGAAATGCTGAACATTACGTGATCATGACTAATTACTTCAAACTTCACACAATTTGTTAGAAATGTATTTTAAATTCATGAGATACTATTAAAACAGCTAGATAGAAACTTCAAATTCGGCACAGTTATAAAAATTCCTCGCTCACATCTTCTCGTGGAGTATAAGTTATATCGATTCTCACAAAACTTTTAATGATAGAGGCCGTTGAGTTACGACTTCAGTCACTCATATAGTACACGAGTTTCTTATTTGTACAAAAAAGATAAGCTTTGAGTTGGGAAATTAATATTTTATGAAGTTGCTTAAAAGTAGAAAAGACGTAAGATTTATTTGCAGTAAACAAACGTCGATGTGCGCAGTGCTAGTTAAATAAAGGAAGTAAATACAGTGCAGCGCAGTGTTGGTCGCCAGTTAGTCGAAAGAAACTTGATTAACGTGTGTAGTAAGTGGAGTGGCCGTGGATTAGAAAGAGGCACGCGTCGTTAGGCAAGCTTGGCAGCAGCCGCCCGCCGTCCGATACGCAATCATTCTATTAGTGGTTTCATCTCCTACATTACTGATAGTTTTTCCCTGGAACTAATTGCTGCCGCTAATGAGTAATTAATTCCCACATTTTATATTAGGCACTGTAATTCGTTTCTATTTTAATCACAAATCAGTTCAGGTAATTAAGATATGTAGCGTGTATTTTGAAATAAGTTTTGTTAAATAAAAATCAGAATACGTAGGTTACGTTCCCAGCGAATGCTAAAGAATCTTCGATTTAAGCAGTGGTTGCAAAAGTAAAACACGCAAGATGTAACATTAATTAGGCCAAGTAAACGTTTAAATTGCCGTCTGTCCTAATTTCAAGAAAGTAGGAAATTCAAATTTTATTAAAACGAAACTAAGAGTTCTGTTTGAGTAGGCGTGGTTGGCGGTCCCATGGCATCTGCGTCGCGGCACTTCAAACGAATGCTACTAGTGTGCACGAAAGATTACGTGTGCACTTTTAATTTCTCTCACGTTTTGAAAATTCTCGGGGAAGATTTTAAAATCGAGAGTTTCATTGCCCTAAATGCTTGTTTAGTTTTACTTAAATTCTTTATAATAGAACGGGAAAAGACCCAAATTCCCTGGTCTGTTATTAAAATCCTCAGTCTTGGGGATTTCAAAAGTTCTTTTGTATAATTATATGTTACTCCGATATACGCGTAGGTACATTTCTTGCAATGTATTTGTATTTTGCATTAACCTATTTTGTATACATGTTCTGAACGAGCTATTACGGTATAATTTTTATTATATTTTATATTACAAATCCACTCTATTAAATGGAAGAAGCCTGCGAAGGAACGCGTATACTCCAAGCGGAGCGGCGGTACGTGAGAAAATGTTCTTTTAAATTCAATTTCTATTTCCATTTTCCAATCACTAACAATAAATACCGAGAAAATATTGTACGTGATTTTATTACACGACGTAAAGAAAGAGTCTGAATAGAATGTTTGACTCCTGCTTAAGATATAACTCACAAACTAACACGATTTATCGGGCCACAATCCACGTACGGGCCCAGCGGCATTTAAGAAAAGAAACCTACAACAAAAAATAGTACTTGTTCCTGCCCTTTAGATTCTCGCAACTGCTCAAAGACGTTTAATCTGTTCAATGTGCCATTATAGTCACAAGTTGCGCAGTTATTTCCTAATTTATGTCGGGATTGTGTAACCGATATCTGCGTGTGAGTAAACTGCCTTTACTTTGTTTAAAACCACATTATGCTGGTATGTGGAACCATTGTGAGTGTGTGTGATTTTTGTATCGCAACTATTAAGTCCTATTTACATGGGGAGAGTGTCTCGCCTCGAAGATACGATTATCGTAAGGATATAAAAAGTTGCATCGTGTAAACGTTTGTCAGGACACGATAATGTATGGCGGTTATGTCATGCCATAATGACATACGATTCTCGCCGCGAGAAACTCTCCCCGTGTAAATGGCACTTTAGGTGAAGTTACATAGATTTCACATCTGGTATAAGGCAACTGAAACCTCTGAACCGGAATATAATTAAATTAAAGCGGTTCATTCATGTACACAAACATTTATGTAGTACTATTTATGTGCAGTGACTATTGCTACTTGATGGAAGTCGTAAAAGAAAACCACCCAGAGTTATAAAATGGAAGATAAATATTTTCGCAGCCGCAACAAATCCGACTTTGGGAAGGTATTTATTCCTGTTATGATTTTAGTCTCGCTCCGTTGTCAGTACTGCAAAGTTTGCAATCACAAGTTCCAACGTCAAAATTCTCTGCACGCCTATTGAATTGGTATACTGATTTTGATTTGAAATAAAAGGGACCCAATGCGATTTCAATGTATATAACATACCACGAAAATAGCACCCACGAACTTTTAAACTGGGATTATCTGCGCTATTATCGTAGACACCGAAAATGTTTGGTCCGCGGCCCTCGGCTCCGAGCGTTCGGGAAAGCTCTAATAGTCATTTCTGCTACATATTTCTTCCGTAAATCGATTTGCGCTCAATCTGATATACCGTAACATTTCATTTTTATACACGTGAATACAAAATAGTTTCCTGCTGTCAGGATTAATGAGAAGTATATAACCAAATATACCTATGATGGTAAGAAACACGTTGATTAATTGTCTAGTACCCGCCAGTTTTTTTTATTGCCGTTATAGGCAGACGAGGTAGCGGCCCGTTTGATGGAATGCGGCCACCGCTGCCCATAGACCTTCGCGGTGCCAGGAGTCCAGCACAACAAAGTCGCTGCCTACCTTATGTACTCTCTTTAGTTTTGATTTAAACCAGAAAAAATCTAGGTCCAGTGTGCGGATTGTAAAATTTTACTGATGGTGGAAAGTCCGTCATAGTAGTCAGTCATCATAGTAGTCTATACAAGTGGGTCGCTTTTCGTGCTTGGCCTGTAGATATTAGCTTCTGAGTGGACCAACATAATTGTATTGACTGTCAAAAAAATGCACCCAACAGCCACATACACAGTTCTGACCCCACATTTAGTTCGAGTCTTGTATTGTGGGCATCAGAAACTACGAGACACTTTTCGGCCTCACAAACACTCAGACGCGAAACAAATACCTGTGGATCACACAAATATTTGTGCTGGGGAATCGAGCCCCGGTCTAACGTTTCACAGCAGGCGTCTAACCTACTGCGCTACCGAGGCTATCAAAATGGTATTTCACTTACCAACAGGCACACTGTAGTATTTTTTGTGCCAATGTAAAATATGATACGTTTTGGTAAAATTTATGGGATATAAATCACCTGTGAGTCTAGTGAAATGGCAGTAGCACGCCTCCTAGGGAATAAAGCGCATAAATTCTACCGAAACATCAATGCACACATTGCGCCTGTAGCCAATTTGTTTTTCAACAAGCGTAAATAGGTTTTTGAATGAGAAACAGATAATCTCATAGACAGCGCAGCCACGACGTTATTAGAAATATCTGCTGTGCTATTACAACGATTTTGTTTCTTTCAAAAACTAAAAATGTAAACGCACAGTCTACAACCAAAGCGATATTTCATCATGACGACAAACAAACCATTTGGAAACAAAGTTATGTTTTTACATCGTAAAAAAGTAACGTTCATCAAATCCAATCAAAAGTTTTCCCATTGAATTATGCCGTGTACATTGTGCAATTAATAAACTTTTACATATTGATGAAATTGAGAAATGTTGAGATGGATTTTAATTGCGTCATTTCGATTTTCTTTCGTGGTTTGTGGCGGTTGTGAAATAACTACAGTTTACTATGGTGAAATACAGATATTAGTTATCAATGCAAGTGTGCCGCGTTTAGGTTCGATGATGAGATTTCGAGCAGGCCTCATTATGCGGCACTCAAAAAAAATACACCCAACGGCCAACAGTCACACACATAGTCCTGATCTTACACTAAGATAGAGTCTTGTGTCGTGAGTATCAGAAATTACTTTTCGGTCTCACAACGGTTTCGTGCGGGGTTCGGACCCGGGGCCTCCTGTTTCACAGCTGGCATCGAACCAACTGGGCCACAAAAGTTGTTGCATATAAGAAGAATATCATAAGAATCATAAGAATGAAGAAAAGAATATAATAAGAATACACTGCAAGTACTATAAGGAGTGTTACAGCCACTTTTGGGTACTAGTGTGGTATTACATACATAAACTCACGCCTTTTGCCGTTTTCACGGTGGGTGCCACCAAGACACCCACATTTCGCCTTGTATGTTCTGTCCAACGATGTGACAGGGGGCGAGCCTATCACCATATCGGGCAAAAAATATTAACTCCAGGCTGATTATGAATTGAAAAATCCATTACCACTTTGCCCGACCCGGAATACGAACCCGAGACCTCAGCTTTGCAATCGTACCGTAGTACAACTACGCCACCGAGGCAGTCAGTGTGGTATTATTATATTTATAACATTTATAATTTCACAACAATTCGCCTGCCTTTCGTCAATCCTAGCGAAAGCCTACCCAGATAATAATTTTAATTGAAAAAATTCGAAGTTGACTATACGACTTGGGAATTTAATTCTTGTAAGCTTATATATGTACTTTTATTACCCAAAAAGTATTATACATAATTTGGAATATACTCGTACTTGTAGGTAAAGATAATAATACGCCCTAAATAACTGGCTGGTATTTATAAAAAATAACTAAAATAAGTATTCTCTACGCGTGTTCTGGTGCTTGCAAACAGGAACTGAAAATGTTAACCCATGCTTTATTCGCCAATTTTCAGAACTGGAATCAACTCCGCAGTCCGAAAACCAATTAACTCTAAAAAAAGCTCCGTTTGAATGCGTGTTGATGTTGCACGCTCAAAGCAAACCGTGCAAGTTGAATCGAAAATGCTTTTTCGTAAATAAATGTACCATTTTTTTTTCACACCGCATTAAATAATTTATATAAATAATTATGCACATATTATACTTTTGCATAATGTAAAACACTTATGCTTTGATTCGCTGAATATATCAGAAGGAATTATATTTGCCTCGCTACCGCAAATAAGAGAATTATTCCATTTAACTTTTCTCGTCATCGACTTTTTATTTTTGTACAACTCCTTTGAACGTGGGCTTTCGTACGTCCTTGCGTATAAAAATGTGCTTGTGGTGTTTTCCCCAACCACATTCAGAATTATTTTACCGTGATAACGTATTTATACAAATGAGGAAAATAAACAGATATATTTATCACGTGTATTGCCTTAAATGCCTCTAAGGCCTGAACAAATGCGATTTAACATAAAAAATGAGTCTTTTTCTCACGTCTTTTTATATGTTACCTTCATTATTATTACACTGAGTTTTTCCAAAGATTAGTTCCATACTAATTCACTTCTGCTATTTCCGTGATTGTGCAAACACGGTTAAGCGACCGTTGGTTCTTGTAGAACGAAGTTTGCGCTCTTAAGAACCAGTGCTTTTTCTGTCTGTTTGAGCAGTGTAAAGCATTCCATTGCAAGAATTTTTAACACAGAATTATTTGCATTTTACTGTAAAATTTTATTTTATTTTTTATGTTTCGGTATACAGGGGTTGCGTAATACATTTTTAAGAGTTAAATATTTTGCTGGCCTCTTGGACTGTTTGCATTTATTCTAATATTGAATATATTGTGTGGTGGTCTGCCAACACAAATCGTTTTATTCGCTTCTAGTAACTACTTGCTTCTAAATCAATTTTAAACATAGAAAAAATATTGGGCTTGCTCTAGTCCAAAACCTTAGGCAAGCCACTATATGTTTTCTGTGGTAAGTCGAGGTGAATGATATCATCTTCAATCTTATAAACCTTACTTTTCACACCTTTACGTCTTTTTTCATGCTTTTAGAAAAGTCACTAGTTTATATGGTCGTAATACTCGTATTTATAGGATTTTGTGATCAACTAACATTAGATGAGCAGCTTTGTTTGTCAGAGCTATGTCATAAAAAAATATTGTCAAAACTTCTGTAATTCTCCCCCGAATTTTACGTCACATTATTCTTTCTCTGTGGAGCTGTAGCGACGAGTAGGCAGCATTTAAGTGTTATATGCTTGAGATATACGACGTGACAAAAGCAGCCTGTGTGTTATTTAGGACTAAAATGGACTGTAACCAGGCACGTATCCAGGGTAAGCCATGACCTATTTTCATCCTAAAGTGAAGTTTAGTTTTCTGTAAACTATTCCGCGGATGAGTGTGTTTAAAATATTGTGGTTTTCAGGCTAATGCCAACCCGCACTAGGCCAGCGTGGTGGACTATATGGCCTAACCACTCTCAATCGTGCTCTCGATTGTAGAGGAGGCCCGTGCCCTGCAGTGGGTCGTATATGGGCTGATACAATACAATACAGGCTAATGGATTCGTATAAACATGTAATTAAATATAAGTAGAGTAGAGGAACACTCCCGGTGCACCAATGCGATGACTTGGGTGCAAATTTGATTACGCAGTGATACCTCGTTCATTCTATAGGACTTTTCCTTCTATCTCTTACATTGTTATACGTTGACTAAATTTCTTTGATATTGGATGCCGTGTGGTGGTGATCTTATAGTTAAAATACTGGACTTTGTATTGGATATTATTCTTTGTAGGAGAAATTAAAGAAAAAAATATGAACAAGTTCACAGTACGAGCGAGGACAAATGATTGTAGCCAGATGTTTATATATTCGCGAAGTACAAAGCAGCCGGTCTGGGGCTCAATTAGAGAGAGGCTTCACAAATTATGCAAATGCACAACATGGCACACGTGCCCTCGTCATTAAAATCTGACGCCACGTCGACCCCGACAGATACATCACATTTTACACTGTTAATAAACATGAAAATCTAAAAAACACCAGCCCGACAGGAGGCACCAAGCGAAAATAATTAAGTTATTTTTGTGCTGGGATTTCAACACAGAATTTTTCATCTTGAACGTTTATTATGTAGCCAACGGGCACTTAAATGTTTGAGGTGCGCTAAATATATTTTATTTTATTCGGACTCGGTAACATTCTTGTTTTCACCCGTAATAAAAATGGAATTTGGAAACTTGTTGTACATATTATAACAATGTAGAAATTTATGAACATAACGAGATTAGATCTCAAAGCAAATACACCACGCTTTCAAATATCACATACATAACCTTTTAGCGTTAAACGTGGCAGTCGACAAGTTATCGCCGCGCCGGAAACAAATGTCACCCATTACAAAAGATATAACTAAACGTTATGAAGTCAGAACTCATAGCTGAGTTATTTTATGGCGGCTGTCGAGTTGCGTGTTTACTCGCCCATTTGTAACAACTTAATACACTTGTTATAAGAGCCACATTCCAATAGAATGTCATAAATTAATTGAATGAAGACCTTTGTCGGCAACAGAGTGGTTATTTGCTCAACGTGAAGGCGGAACCTTGAAACTTCACCAAATTCAATGTAACTCCATTTTGGTGGCTTGTCACCGTTGTGTTACGGGAAATGGGTAGCTGTACTAATGCGGTGGTTAGCAAATTGCATGCGGTTTCAACAGGGCCGCCGTCCAATACAAACGTTTACTCTACATTGGATATGTAAAATAATGCCACTGACAAAACCGTTTCATTAGTTGGAATGGCAGGTTGACAGATAAAATATCTAACGGCTTTGTGAAATAATCCGCGCAATTAACACCGCTGGAGAGTATTATTGTGAGATTTAATATAATTCTGTCTCGCGCTTAATGTTAAATCATTATTTCTTTGCGAAAAATATAATATGGAGGCTTTTTTTGTTTCAAAAAACTACTGAACATTTGTAAAATAAAACTTTAGTCAAAATGGGTATAAATTAAATATAATGGTACTTACATATAAATAATCGTCAGCGATAAAAAAATGCGCAGAGCACGTTAATTTGTATGTATTTTGATTGCAGATTATTTTTCATGAATATTAAGTCATTTTTTAAATATCTAAACAATTTGTTTTTATAATAATTTTTAGAGGTTGGTTTATTTATATCATTAAGTAATTTTATAAAATTATGTTTGCTTTTTCTTTAATTAATTTTATCTTAATATGTACCATTAGAAGATATCATTGAGCCACTTGAGAAGTCATTATTCGTTTCTTACCCCTTTTTATAGTTATTTTGCACATTAATAAATAACAATTACGAATATAGTTAGAAATTGTGTATTCTTTATTTTTAAATAATTTATTGCTTTCAGTGACTGTATTCCTCCATTCTCTCTGAAATAAATGTGTTCATTTCAAGTTTCAATTCAAGTCTGTAAATTCTTATTATTGATAAAAATAATAAATGTTAATATTGTTTCTTTAACATCGAAAATATTTTATTAAAAAATGTAATTAATTATCTAATTATAATGCATTGGGTGCAAGGGCTTCCTCGTCCATGATGTGGAAACATATGCGTCAAAGTCAAAGGTGATCCAAACATAGACAAACCCCAAAGTCTGTTTATATGCCATCCGTTGTCCAGCAAATCCAACCGACGAGACGCGACGCCTTAAAGATACGGAACGCCTCAAGCGCGTCAAGGCGTGGTGAATATCGCATTTGAATTTTAACATTCTGGAAATTTCGGGCATAAAGTGTAGCAACCCTGAGCTGATAGACGCAGGGGAGCTTCGTGTACGGATATCGATCATAAAAGTCGGTCAGGGCCGTGCCTATCTTCATATACACATATTGGGTACATTTGCTGTGCCCTTTTGACCGATGGGCTTGTGCAGCGAACAGGTGCATTAAGATTTCAAACTGTGATTAAAAATATTCCCGCATTATTTTTTACTGCTTTGAACTAGAGTCTGAATCGCGACTCTTAATTACCAGCGGCCATGTGTTGCCATACTTTGTTTTATTTTTGTATGCTGGCTGCCCGTATATTTTGAAGCCGACGTACCGTAAAAATCAACATCTGTTATTTCTAACACTTTAGTTTATGACGAGATGTTTTGTTTCGTAACAAATTAATAAATATTTTTTATTACAAATTAATTAAATGACACGACGATTTCGCGATTTCCACAATGTTTTAAAGGAACCATAATTATAAATATAGTCATCTTATATAAACGTGATACATTTTAACAGTAATATTTGTAAACAGAGCACTTAAAAGTATCATAAATTATATTGAACGATTTGATAATTTGTCCTGTTAAATTAATAAGTCTTCGGGTCGAGAAGTTATTGATTGTACCGGCAAAGTTCAAGAAAGAAGCCTTAAATATCAGTAAACAAAGTAACCGAGTTTAAATATTCAGAGGCGAGTTAGTGTAAGCGTGAGTCTGGGGGCTGAGTGGCCTCCATTATTGCCACTGCCTCACTTGGTGCCGCCCTGATCGTCCTTACGCCGCTAATTCTTTATTTAAAACACTGGCTATTTCATTTCACTGCCCTCTTACCCTTAATTGATATTTTAGTCGATAATGGCGTTTCTCTGCTCGGAATGGCATGTTTCATAGCATAACCAGCAATTGTAGATATTAGACACTCATCGTTGGAAGAAAATTTAGCAAAACTCATAATAAAATTTCCAATTATTTTAGAAAGATAAATCTAATTCGTAATAAAGTGAAGCTGAGAAACTGATTTTATTGTGATTGAGATCATAAATATAAGGTTCGTTTTGTATGGGCAATTGGTTTCACGTGCGGCGAGACCTGTCGACGTAGGTAACTCGGTAAAAATATTACCAACGTAGCAAGTTTGTCGTTGGCAGCGTAATTCTCAATGACGTTCACATATTTATGACTTCGACATCAGCTCGGGAGCCTCCGACAATATTACATTGGCGGGATCATACCTTCCTGTTACCTTCGCTAGTGATTATCTTGCCATCGCTATGAACATGGAAGTTCGTTTTGAGAATTACAATTGTGATGCGGTTTCCGGTGATAGTGCTACAATATTTAGTCTTTTTAATTGGGAACATAATGTTTTTATATAACGTTCTTATATAACGGCTAATAAGTTGATAAATGATAACTAAAACAAACATGCATAATATTTATAGATCGTAAGTGTGTTGTCGTCCTTTAAACATTTTAAAATATTAGAGAAGGGAGGAGAAGAGAGAATTAAAATGCGACTATGGATAAGCCTCTGCCAATAAGATCACACAAAACAAAGCAGTAACGTTCTTACTTTACCTTTTATAAGAGAAATTACGACATTAATTACAATTTACAACACGATCGCTTAGAGACAAAGAAAGGACTTTAAAAATACAGATCACCTAAGTTCTATTGGCGTGTGGCGAAATTTGAAACTACAAATAACATTTAATAAATGTCTGAATATCACATTGTTTGAAATATATTTTTATAATATGAACGACACGCATTTATACTCGTAATATACGAGTACTAATATTAACATGTCCAATGTAATAAAGTGTCAACTGTCAAGGCAGGTAAAGTATTCTTATTTTTTTAACATTCGGGTACCAGAATATCATAAACGATTTGTAATTATTAGATTAGGGGTCGAAATCAAAAACAATATATACTTTTAAACAAGTTAGGTAAATTCGAAAATCAACTAATTGAAACAACATTGTCAACAATAACTCTTGACCTCAGCCAACCCGAAGATAAGAGCGGTAACAATATTACATTTCGTCGTGGCTTGTCATAAATAGAGCTCGTATAGTATTCACAGTATGTATAAAAACGATTATACAGTAATAAAATATTCAGTGGATTTACTGTTGAATATTTTTAACGATTTTTAGCGTAGAAACCAAGCGACACTAATAATTCATGTGGTTTTAAATAATGTCGTCTTTTCTCCATAATTCGGGAACATCCTAGCTAAGTTTGCCTGCACTGGTTGATCATAAAATGCGACGCAACTGTCACTGAGGGGATTTTTTTGTGCGGTGGTCGCCATCTGACGGAATATGAATTTCCCACCATCGATATTAGCTATAGTAAATAATATGAGCGGCTGCAAACAATATTAAACTCAGGCTCACCGTAAGATTTAACAAGGTTCGCGTTGAATATGCTGAGTTCTGATAGAATATTAAACGTTAGTAACCTCAGGGCACGTCGCTCCACCAGCCCTTCGCTCTTAATCACCGCTAAATAATAACAGAGGACAGTGATGAAACTTTTACTAAATAATAACAGAAAAACCAACTGGCAACTACATAATTGAATTAGTAATAAAAGTGAGCATACAATATAATTTATTTCCCATTTTTCTTCGTAATCCGCACTCTCTTTTTTCTTTTTTACATTGATCTCAGGGGTTTGTCAGTACGAAATTGTTTGAAGCAGTAAGACCAGCATTTGTACTTTTTTATTTAATGTCGTCAAGAGTTTATTTTGAGTAATAATGACTGAGTGAATAATATTGAAAATTGTGTTATAAAATACTAAAAGACCATATTGTATGTAATGTTCTTTACATAAAAGTTAAAACGAATAACGATTATCAAGTTATGTATCCTTGTAACTACAAAGACTCATAATTCGATTTTCTTCCATCAGCATTAGGTACAATTTAGTCATAAAAGACTTAGGTACAGTAAAAAATGTAATATTTAGAATCGGGTTAAAGGAAAATTTGCTGTTTGTGATCAGATAAAACCAACCGACAAGAAAGAGCGCAATGATTGATGAATGTGCAAATATGGATGTTCGTATTTGTGATGGTTGAACCAGCCACGTTGGTCGATTTAAAATGTTAATTTATTCATACCCGCAACAACCTATACGGTCCACTTCTGAGCAGGACTCTCAAATTATGTACGAGTGTTTGGGCTTTAATCCACGACCCTAGAGTCTAGGCTAATGCGAGTTACTGGAAATTCCGTGATTGTTTTACCAATATAATTGTAAAGGAGTCTACAATTTTTATTTTTATTTATGTAGCGTCATGCTTCGGTAGATGAATACTACGCTGTTTTTAGCAAAAAAGTGTTTTAAATAACGCAATGTAATGTGAACGTAAAACAGCTGACGCTAGCAGTCAACAATGCGCGCGCTGTCAAGTGCCATGAAATTTTATGCGTTTTACATTGCGGGTTTACAGAAAATAAAAAGTTAAGTGTAAGTCAAAATAATATAGCTTTCGTTTATTTTTAAGTAATACTTTACTTTTCGCTTTAGTAGCAATGTTGTTCCTATAAATCAGAAGTCTGGACAAAGGTGACCTGGTGGAGATAACAATAATACTAATTAGTAGCTGTCTTTTATATATGTAATCCAAAGAAACCGTCCTTAAGTATTTAAATTCTTTAAGTGTAATGGAGTCCAAGTGAGCAGTCATCTATCTTAGCACATTAGGCGCAACTACAAAGTTATAACTGATATGAGGCTGTACTGAGAACAATAGAGCCAGTTCATTTAGGCTGTAGATAAACGCAGTGTACAAACAATTTCCAGAAGCACTATGTGTTAAATGGTTCGAGTCGGAATTTCCTAACTACCCACATAATTTCTGATGCGGCTAATGACTGCTGCCGTTTAGGGACATTATAAATTTATGTTTGTTAATTGTATATAGCGTTTTCGTACACGCTATTTTCGTACCCGGGACGAGTTCGAACTGCGTATGTGATTGGTTTCTTATGATATATCGTTTCGTGTTTGCACGCGTACTATAATCGCTTTGTTGATTTGGTGTCTTTGCTGTAATAGTAAATATCGTGTATTTAAGTTTTTCAAATTTTTATTTCAATCAATCAATCCGTCAGCCAAAGGAAGTCCACTGCTGAACATAGGCCTCTCCTAATGATTTCCACAGTGACCTGTTGGAGGCAGCCTGCATCCAGCGACGTCCCGCGACCTTTACCAGGTCATCTGACCACCTAACGTCCCACGCTGCGCTCTCCGCTTCGTGGCCTCCATTCGAGAACTTTTTGGCCCCATCAGCCATCAGTTCTCCGTGCTATGTGCCCCGCCCATTGCCACTTCAACTTGTTAATCAGCTGGGCTATGTCGGTTACTTTAGTAACCATTTATTTCATTTATTATTTCACGATGGTTTTTTTTTGCATAAATATAGTTAATTAAGTAAATTCACGCCTGTAACCCCTAAGGCGTAGGCAGATATGCTACCAGTGCCACTTAGATCTCCCTACCTAATTCCATCCTAATTAGAGAAATATAGCATTAGCATTATAAGACTATAGTATGAGGGGCATAAATTCCAGTCCCAAACATCACATACGAAATTTTTCAAACCAAACGCGCAGAAAGTGGATTGCCAGGCCCGCGAATATAATCAATAGACTAATGAGGCAATTGGCGTTCATTGTAGTAAAAGTTTTTCTTTTCTTTTATTAACTACTAACTAGTAGTACCCAAAAGTAGCTTTGATTGAGTTTTTCGCAAACACCGTGTTATTTCGTTTTTCTGCTATCCTAAAGAATTTAACATCCGTGATAATAAATAGAACTACAAAAACGTATTAAAAATGGAACAAAAAATATAAATGTATAAACGTTTGGGAATACGCTGTACGTTATTTTAAAAAATTCTATTCAAGTGCAGTAAACTCTAGCACTCGTAGCACATTCGTAGCGCGCGTAGCACCTGCCCACACTCACTGAATATTACCGAACGCTCTCTCTCCTTTGCATAAAATCTAATTTGCTCGCTGTTCTTTATCAAAGCTGTTTCTAGAATTAATATAACGTTTGCGGTTTAATTTCTATATGAACGCGTGTACGTCAAACGACGGGACGTGCGGTTTCTTCTACATTATCTGCGTTGAGAAGCTAGGGGTTTACGTTGGCCTAATTATCTTTTACATTTATTATCTTATCTCATATGTATGTAATTGTACATACTAAGACTTGAATTCGCTCCAAGATTTATTCTTAGTTTTAATTTTTGTTATAAACAAAAAAAGTAGTAACTATAACCAAAAAAAAAAAATATATCTACAGGCAAGCAAAGTTGACGTAGTAAAGACTATATAGTTCTAAGTATTGATAAATATTAAATTTTCTAGATCTAAGCCAATTTCACTTGGTTGCATGCACCCTGCTTGCTACTAGACCAGGTTTCGATGGCCGACAATTGTGGGGATAAACATAACAGTGAAAGCGTCAAATGACAGGCTGATGCCGTCAACAATGTCATCAACGTGGCAAGCTATGGCCTGCGCTCGCCAACCCGCTTGCCAAGCGTGGCTTGTATTAGCTAAGCCCCCTAAAATTATATCAATGTTCCTAAGTGTTTTCACACGTAAAATGTTAACGCAAATGCAAATTATTAAGCGCTGTGTCCCAACCCATATCACTTCGGAATCCGCGCTAATCTCATGGAGTTTATATAATGGCTTTACGATTTCCCCTGATCAATAACACAAGCCGGGGGGCAAGCCAGGGGATAAATTAACAGCTCTTATAGAATATGGAGTCGGGTTTTTGTTGAAAGTATGGAGGCGGATATTATTTTTATACTGCGACGTCTGTAATTTTTTCAGAAAGTAATCATTTAAATTTTGAACATGTAAATACAAAAGTCGAAACAGTGTGTGTATTGGCAGTTAGAGTTAAATAGTTACCGTTACAAATGTTATTTTAAAACTACAATTTTATTAAATTGATATCAACGCCTAGGTTCACACATCTGGTCGTAGTTATCTTTAAAATCTAGTTGTCATTAATAATTAGCGTTACTGATGTTTGTTAGATTAGCGAATTAAGAGAATCCGTACAGTAGCTACGTGGAGCCAAATGTAATTTCATGGCGTGCAGCGCGACATTTACACTAGGCCTTTTAGCGAATAAACTGAAACACTAGTGCTAATAACATTACGGAAGCACGTATCACTTTATAAACATCGCTTACAGTGAAGTGTACAAACTATTATGACAACGTTTTGTAACGCAGCCGCTTTGAAGTCTAATATCGTTGACTTTGCGTCGTATTGAACCAACTCGGGTCAACTTAATTACGGCCTTCCTTTGAGCATCGAGACGGGAACTAAGATGGCGGCAGGAAATGTGGAAGAAACAATATTGTGATTTGACATCGCGTAAACGAATCAGTTTGCCGGTCCGGGGATGGATCATCTCGTTGACGTTTGACCTTTGAGCTCTCGACGCCGCGGCTCGCCGGCACTCGTGCCTCGTGTCTCGCGCCGCATGCCACCTGTGATTTCTTTATAAAAATACCTGTTCTAATATTATACTGGAATACTTACTTTACCTTATTTTTCGCATTATATGTATGATAATAACTATATTTTGGCTTATCACCAATTTTGAGTAAGCTAAACTAAGCTTTCTGATACCGGACACAACAAGGCCCGCAAAATTGCGTCGGTGGATATATGCACTGCACTACACTTATCATAAGGTGCAGTCACAGGTGCAGTATAGCCACTAATTTCACTATGGATAAAAAACACGCTTTGCATAAATAATATAAATATAATTTCATTGCATAAGGCACTTTTTTATGAACTACCACGAGATAAAAGAAAAATTAAAAGTTTATATTAAATAGAACGTCAAAAAAAGAACTATACATCATACCCATGCCAAGGTAACAACTGTGCCGTATAACAAAGATTTGTTTCATCTCACGCTTCTTTTATTGTAAACTGTTTTCAAACAGTTTATTTAATTAAATAACTGGAAAACTGAACTGGAAATTGTTTACGACTGGCGAATGTGCTCGCTTTAAAGTTTAAGCCCTCTTTTTCAATGTATTTTTTACATTCAGTTTTAATAATTACTTTAGCAGAATAAACTGCATTGAGATTATTCAATTAAAGTGGTTTGCGTGCTGTCATAGTCAGGAGCCGTCAGGTAGAGAGAACAGAGAACTAAAAGAAAAGGGTCGGTGTTATTTTTTTACAAGCCTTTATTTAAATCTCAATTTTAGTTAGTGTGTTCCTTTGTTAATGACTATCTAACCGTCACGTTGGCCGTCACTCTTTTTTTTACTACACCCAACAGTCACATACATAGTCCTGACCCCACATTAAGATCAATTAAGTTTTGTGTCGTGGGTATCAGGAACTACGAGAGACTTTTCGGTCTCACAAACACCCAGACCCGAAACGAATACTTGTGGATCACACAAATATTTGTTTCAGTTCGGGGATCAAACCCGCAACCTTACGTTTCACAGCCGGTGTCCAACCAACTGCGCCACGGAGACTGTCAATCTCTATTCTCCATATTTGACTTTACTGTTTTATTTTCATCCTAAATCTACTCGTCTCGATGTGGTAGAGCGTAAAGACACGAGAGTATCCATTAAATATGTTGCGGCGCAGTAATGGACGGCTTCGGTGCAAACACGATATTTCAAACACGGATATGTACACACAGCAGGATTTGCAAATCGTCTTTGCGAAGTACTGGAGTGTGTAGCGATATTCAATACTATACCATTCCGTATTGTGGAGTAATCTTTTTATACGTTTGCAATGACGTGTACGGCTGCTCGGTGAAAGATTCAGTTCATTGTTTGGTTAGAGATTAAAGCTTCGGGAAAGCACGAGTGTTCTTCCCGAGGGGCATTAACGAAGTGTATTAGATATGGCTCTATCGCCCGCCGCCGGGATAACGAACATGGATAGTCCTAAAAAACCTTTTACAAAACCTTCCTTTTAGGTTTTTTTCTGCAGAGTCCGGATGTTCTATTAACGCTTGCATTTTACTTTTACCCGTAGAATGTATAAGTACTTTCAAATGAAAACATTAACATGTTTTAATTACCTATTATGAAGCAACAGCGTGCATCGTTGCGTAAGATTTAGCAAGATACAAAGCGTAGTTTTCATTTTAGGTAAATTTATGATGTTAGTTGTTGGGTAAGTTTTACCGATCGTAAACTATTGTTGCCCTGCCACTATAATCGGGGGTTAATTAGTTCATTTGACTATGTATGTCCCGCCTATCTTCGGATTGTCTAATGACCTGTTAATAACTCGGACCGTATCCAACACATAAATCTATTATAATCATTACACCCATCTTCTCCTTTGATAGTTAATTATTGGAGCGAAACGCAAGAAAAACGAGGCTATCTTAAATACCTCCAATTAATACGAGCCGATAATAGAATGACTATATTTGCCTAGTTTCTTATTTTTATCATTCCTCGCAGGCACGTGTCGGTACGCCTGCGGCAGATATTTCTCAGAATAATGTTTGTAAATAATTCTCTCACAAATAATGTAATAACAAAACATATTTTTGTAACAAAGTGTGAATTATTACACGATGTTTCCTTTCATCTTACGAGCACGGTCTGAAAAAGAATAGATTCAAATCCGGGCGTATATTCGGGAATGACGAGGCTTACTCCAAAACTGGCACGGGCTCCAAGTAGATGAAAGGGTAAATAACTACGAGACAAGATAACAAAACGAGTTCTTAAAATACTCGCAAAATACAGCACCGACCGTATACAAAGCCGGCTCGCAGCCGAACTAAACAACACCACTTTATATCATTTTTCTTGGATAATAAAGGTCGTTGACAAAGGAATTTATCGTCATAATTTTAACGGCAACGTTTTGTCTTTCTGTACAGACACGTCTTCGTAGCTATACGAGTACGACAAAATGAAGGGTCAGCTAACATCCGTCTTCATTTTATAGTCACGTTTCAAATTGACAAATCACATTACGCCCTTTTAAAAAGGGATTTTTCAAACTCCAGCAATACGTCAATTCGGGAACGGACTAATTACTCTTGGCCGTGTCTATCAGACGAGGCAAATAAAAATCAATAGGTCGGGAGGATGTACAAAGCTACCTCATTAAATTTGAGTAGCTCACTTTTATTTGAAGAGGAAAGTTTGATGTTATCCACGACGTACTTCCAATTCCGTTCTGGTCAGCTTGTTAGTGCATTATTTATATTCTCCAAGCTTGTGACTAGCGCCACGCTATAAAATATATGTCGGCAAATGGGAACAAACGAGAATAAATAACCCTTGCCTGGAACAACAAATATAATAAATAAATATTTCTATATTTTGCTTACGTGTTCATTAATATACAATTTTCAAATGTCAAAGGTAATATCGTAAATTGTATCGATGTTAATTGCAACCTCAATAAGTTTCTGCTCCCTTGCAAACTTCCGACCGGATCGATACCACACGTTCAGCGATGTTGAGTATTGAACAAATATCCACACAAAGTTTGTGTTTAATTATCACATCCACGCCGAAGGGAAAATGTTGCAAACCACTATCGAAGTATTTATAAACGTGCTCGATATTAAAATGATCTATTTAGCAAGGTGCGACACCTGAGTACCGACTACTTTCGAGTGATTAATAGTGGTTGGCTGACGTATCTTCCATTAGCCTAGAGCTTGCGCCTCCAGCCTCGTTACCGGATTATTTTGATATCACGACGTAGAGCCCCATTTACACGAGAAGACTTTCTCGTTTCGAAGATACGATTATCGTAAAGATAAAAAAAGCTTGCATCGCGTAAACATTTGTTAGAATACGATAATCTATAGCGGTTATGTCATGCGATAATCGCATACGATTCTCGCCGCTAGAAACTGTCCCTGTGTCATAGGGCTTTACTACTTGTAGTAGGTACACCATTAAATTCTCAGCTAGCTAGTAGCTACACTGGAAACTTATGTAGGTATGTCTTCAGTTTATGGCAGAGTGCTGTTGAAACTTTGATTTTAGGAGCCCCTCTCTCGTGCAAGTGCACTAATTGAGCCAGGGTATGCAATTTAGTTATTCTACTTATGAAATTGTTCATAACCTTTATCGCCTTGTGTATCAGTAAATATGAATATATATTGAACAGTCATTTTATGTTAAATCTCAATCGAATAGTAGCTTACGTTTGGTAAATTTTAAAAGTTTATCATGTTATTAGCAAGTTCGTTTTATATGTACAAAAAATAATAGTGTTGTGTTAAAACTAAACGCAAGTAAAGAATTGTCTAAGACTCAATATCTCTGGCTACTGTACTGTACTCTAAGCACGGACTCGGTAGCCGACCCGCAACAGGACGGCTGTCGCTCTTCAGCCACTGTTACAAATTTCCTACTACGCGACCAGAGTTTTGCGGTAAAATTTACGACAGCCCCTCTTTTTATATATTTAATTAAAAGTTCTTAAGCCCAAGGATTACACTCCGTGTTTTATTCGTAATACTTGTTATAAATTTCAATATTCAAAATGAATCCGCGTTACAGATGCAAGTGAGTCATTGTTTACGCGAACACAACTTTGTATTTCAACCTTATTCGTAACATTCAACTCTTATCATTAGTCGTCTATTTTAGTAAAGGTTATCTGCAATACCGTACGAGTGTTTTTTATTAATTAATCTGAAAATAAAACTTGGGCTCAATTAATCTCGGAATGGAAGAACGCGTCTCCATATCCACATTAATATGCAAATAATTCTCGGTGACGATTGGGAGCAATGACAATATGGTTTGAAAACTGTGTCAAGGACATGGCGTAACATCTGATGTCATACATTCTCTCTTAATGATCATTCCATTCAGATAGCTCGCATTTCTCGTTAGTATGCCTGTCGAGCGATATGAGAAAATTATATGCTATCAGCAGTATTTCTCCGGATTAGCAAATGTCTGGCAATGTATAGCGATTGTCTGGTGTAATATTACGTAGATGAACTATAAAAGTAGGTCTCCAGCACTGACAGCCTCATTCACAGACAGATTTAAAACCTATTTAGTTATAACATGTTTTGTCCCTTACAAACTACTTTCGAATTCAGTTTGAGTGGAGAAGACAAAACATTCGAAAACTAAAATGGGTTTTAAAACTGTCTATGAATAAAGCCGTTAATCTTTCAACACAGAATAAAGTGTTGTGAAATTGTACGTGTACTTGGGCAGGCTTTAATGTTGTGTGAAATAATAAAGTAGGTAATGATATGCCTGGGTATTGATACGGCCGTGCCGGAGCCGCCCAGGGAATACCCGGCAATAAAGAGGGTAGCTCGTAGCCAAATCTCCGAAGCATTTAAAGCTGTTAAAATTTTACAACTTTATTTACAACCTGCTTGTTGCCGATTTGTATTTTATATCACGGAAGAAGCCACTTAACCGCACTCATATACCAAATAATATAGTTATAATCAATCAATCTAGGCCAGCGCGGTGGACTATATGGCCTAACCCCTCTCAATCATACTGTCGATTGTAGCGAAGGCTCGTGTCCTGCAGTGGGGCGTATATGCGCTTATACAGATAAAGATCATCAGCCATAAGCACTAATAAGTAATAACGCTCGAGACTGATACAGTACAGTGCAGAACAATAATTCTTGGGATAGATTCGTTAGTGTAAAAACTTTATTGATATTAATTATAGAGGTATTTTTTATTGCATCGCAATAATATACACATTTCCTTTTGATAGGTATAGAGTAGATTTTTTTTTTATTATTTAATTAACTCTTTAATGTACACCACATACATAAAAGTAGACAACATTACATGAGAAAAGAAAAAAAAAGGTACTTTAAGCGCTTCAGACTAGACCGCTGTTTATGTTAATGTTGAATTAGCTAAGCTTGTTATTGTAACTGTAATTAATAAGTTTAATTAGGTAAACACGGAAAGGCGGGAAACAAAAATTTATGGCTACCAAAGGCAAATGTTAAGAAATTATATTTACTTAATTTTATTTAGGGTGAAATATTTCTTGATTTATCATTTAGATTTTAGGGGTTAATATTAGGTGCTAAATCGGGTATTTTTTTTATTAAAACATGCTTTCATGCATCAATTTGACACAAATATTTCACGTTGTTACATTTTGAATAGTACTGGTTGTACTGGAAGTAGGTCTCTTATACATGTGAGAAGCCGCCTGGGAAGGTACCACCGCAATGTCTATTTCTCCCGCCAAACAGCAATGTCAACGCATTGTTGTGTTCCGGTTTGAAGGATATTGTAGCCTGCGTAACTACTAGACATAATGAGAAGTGGAATGCGAAGCATTGGTTTGTAATTCATGGTGTTGTTTGGTTTTGCTACTGTCCATCAGCAGTCATATAGCTTACCATCAGGCGAATGGTATGCTCGTCTTGCCATTCATAGCAAAAAAAGTACATATTCCAAACAATTTTAATAACTTATGAAATAATGTACGGCAGAATAATATGCTCCGTTATCTGTCAAGAGAATGAACATAGATGGCGGAAAGATGTTGATATTACAGAGGTCTATATACTTTTGACAAAGGTCTGACCCTAATATTATGTGCTAGAAATAAACGATTTATATGTAAAGACAGTATCTTAGTACATCAAAAAATAATATTCTTTTGGTTTAAACACTGTCATGGAACAATATCGTTGGATAAAAAAACTACAAAGTTTGATTAGGTTGTATTAAAGTAATTTTGATTTCAGCTTCTAAACTTCAATATAAAGCACATGTATATATTTCTCCAACCCCACTGTAATTTTGGCTGATCCGGAACTATAAAAGACTTCGGTTCCTTCATTCCCAGCGGGAAACAAATATTTACTGATTACACAAACCTTTGTCTCGGTGCGGTGAAAGAACTCGAAGCTCCTTGTTACCCAGTCGACGTCTTACCAATTGTGAAGTGTTGGCTGTCAAAACTCAGGGTACACTAAATATGCTATTTTTACTTCAAACGAATAACAAGGCTGTTTTTGCGTACTGATGCCAGAAAACTGTGACTACTGAGTAACGATTTTCTGAGAGTCTACTTCTGAATTGAATACTATAATTGCAGCGTAATAATACGGTCAGTACACATGATTCTCGTTGATTTTAATATGGACATAAGTTTCAGTCACAGCTGTCCACTCCGGTGGAAAATAAAGGATCACACACAATACACACGCATAAAAGTGTAGTGGCAGGCGTTAGGGTCGGCAGTCGGCTATAGATAAACGCGTAATTCATGCATGACCATGAGTAGGTTGCTTAATTGACGCTCATCTCATATTCAAGGGTTGAAAAGTTCACGAGAGGGAACCTATTTATAAAGCAAACAATGTTCTCATTTCTCACCGACGTGATATTTTGATGAGAAAATCTTTTGTGTACACACACAACTTGCTTTATTTCTGATTAAGAACCGGTGGAATATAAGGATTCTTTTTATTCCATTTGTTGCTCTTGAACTGTCATCAAGTTTTATACACTCCACGAAGCCTGCGCGTTTTTATTTTTATAAACCTTTCTATTTATTACAATCTGTTTGTACATTTACTTCGCTTTTATTACAAGCTTATTTTTCTATTTTTGCGACATGAGTACTATAGAATTGCTTTGTTACTTTAAAGAAAAATAAACTATTTCTTAATTTAATATTTTATTTTGATTTGTAAGGTACCGTTGAATAAACGCAACAGTTTTGCTCGTGTAATTTATAGTTATGTTTACAAAAGCATTTAATAGGCAAACCATATAGGTGTGGTCCTCGCAGTTATACCAAAAATAAAATTAAAAAATGAATTTTAATCCGTCCAGAG
Organism: Theretra japonica; assembly: GCA_033459515.1. Lineage (NCBI taxonomy): Eukaryota > Metazoa > Arthropoda > Insecta > Lepidoptera > Sphingidae > Theretra > Theretra japonica. The sequence continues at coordinate 7,135,426 of CM065937.1, forward strand.
CGCGCAAAGCGCTTGCCAACTCGTCCGGCGAAACTGTTAAAGCTATCAAAGGCTTATAGTGAGGACTCATTCACAACTGCTAACAACATTAACGAACAGAACATAGCAGTAACTTTAGCGTAGTTCTAAAACGACCACGACCGATGGTGGGACCGCTTTATCAGACGCAAACTCTACAGTGGTCAAAGCGAGGCAACATTCAAAGACTTTGATTTCATGGAACGGTTGAATACGTTTGACGGATTAATAATATACCCGGTGGCTATAGTTTGTACACACGCCGGCGAGCCTTTACTCTCCGAATTATTTACTGAGTACATATTCTGAGAAGACTGTAAGGCACTGTGGTCAAACGGGAATCTGTTCAGCTTAGTGACAGACTCATTCCGTTAACGATGTGTGCACCAGTGAGCCGTATTTCAAACTCACTCTAAATACGTTCAGTGGTTTTGTGGCATTGTAGCGGGACTGTGACTGAGAATAACTGATATCTAACGTATTCTATTAATTAACACACTACAGAAACAAGATAGCAATCTTGCTATCTATGTACATCTGTACAGGGTGACCTTTGTGCTTAAAACCATTCGGCAAAACGAAGGAATTAGAAATGATGGATACATTTGCTAAATTATAAAATTTGTAATCGCCTGAGGTGATGAACAATATTTGAAGTAGGAATATTCTAAGAATTAGAGCCTTTATTGACATGAGCTTATAATGTTGTTAATCTTACATTGTTAACATTGTAAATGTTGACTTGCTTAGTGAGTCTCTATGTGGGAACTGTAGCAGTCTATACGCTACTGTTCATATTCATACATTCAGTATTTGATCAATAAACGGACATCGACAACCACGTCAATTTAGCTTTAATGTGATTATTCCGACAGAACAATGGCCAGCTTAATGGACAAGCGATGAAGTTAAGCTTGTGTACACATTGTATGTTATGTAAAAGTTACAATTCCGAAACGGTAATCGTGTGAACACACAAATATAATAATCTAATCTATGTAGACTAAAGAAGTTATGTTTGAAAATGCGCTTTAAAATATGTGTTTTTGAAGAGTTTTTGATTGCTCATAAAAATCATTGATAAATGTCGTGTATAAAAACATATTATTCAGTTGCTTTATTTAGAGACCAAAAACTCATTTTCTAACAAAATTTAAAGTTTTTCTTAGAATTATTAGGTAAGAAATAAATGAAACTTTTGTTAGTCTTCATAAATAAAAATAGCTTATATATTTTCTTTCACGCTCAGTGGCTTCGTAATAGTTTAATATAAAATAACCAAAATCTCTTGTTTATCTCAGATTTAGCTTAGCTTATACCACAATGGCTTGCGGGTAAGTATACCTGTTAAGATAAAACAATGCGCACGCTATTTGGGTCTGTCTAGCTTTCTTATTACTATATTACAAAAGTATTTTCAGACCATATCTAGGTTTCTTTGTAAGATTTCGAACAATAGCAAACATAAATACGTTGAGTTAGTTAAGTCAATAATACATTTTTTAACAAAATCGTATTAGGTATTTGGAACCGGATATTTTTTAAATTAAAACATATTTAGAAAATTAAACAACAATAAATGAATATGATATACTTCCGCGTACCCCACGTAAAAGCGGAAACGTAATTACGGTTAATGATTTGACACTTTTATGGTGGTTCCGGTTTGTAATAGGACGCTGTGTGTATCTGCGCTTTATTAGCTCGATTAGGGACGCCTTTATCACTAATAGCGCTCAGGGCAATTAACCTAAAGGTGCGTCTATATTTTAATGTTAAATTACAAAGATAAAACTCGATAAAAATAGCCTTTTTAATACCTGATGTTAGAAACGAGCGCAAACAGCGTTGAGTTATTATATTTATATGGAACATTGTTTTCATGCACCATTTTTGTTATATCAAGTATGAAAAGTTAGTTTAGCTCGTTTGTTCCCGGTTAGCGCTCGGAGCGCTCTCGAGGCCTGCCCTGGCTGGCCTCTGGAACAGCTGAAAGTAACTAAAGTGCTACCGCTCGCGAATGTCACTATACAGTATACAAGTACTTTAGTGCTACGGCAACTGTCAACACTAAAAAATGTTGTGATCCATTTGACGGAGCATTCGCTACGTGACTGCTGGCGATGACGCTTTTAGAATAAAAATTATGTGCAGCCTTTCAAGAATAAAAAATAGGCGCTGTTCCATTTATGTCTGAAATGGCTCGCTGAGTGGAAATACCATGGCTTTTATGTGAAACTGCTTAGAATATAAAATGTAAGGTATAAACTATACAATTACACTGTTATTGCTTTTTTCCTTGAAAATCTTGCAATTACCATACATAATGCCATAACTGATAATCTCATACTTTGATCGTACAAATTCAAGAATAAAACTCAGGCATTTTTTTGTAGGATTACGAGTTAATCCGTATGAGTAATATATATATGACACGTTATGAAATTAATTTAGGAATAGACAAATGACCTTTGTCGGATGTGGTCCTTGACCGACCTTGATGGCTTCTCGCAATATCTCATAACTGAATATAAGCGTTTGAATAATAAATACGCGTCGTCTCGGTGGGTCGCCTGCGCGCAATCAATTATTCTGCAAGCTTCTAAGTACTTCCATTATTATACTCATTATAACTTACTTCTGGATTGGTCTTGTACCAACTTTTACTATATACAGAATTTCTACAAGAGTTTTTTTTATTTCATCATATTTGCTTATCATAAAAACTTTAAACACGCAGTAAAATATATTTGCTTTTAAATTTGAAATTTTGTTCGTAATATTACCGCCTAAATTTAAATAACGACCATTAACCAAGTGAATATACGAAGATAATGTGAAACGGAAACGGCGCCTTATGTTACGGGTAAGCGAAGTCTTAAAGATTAAGGTGTATTTCTCGCGATAAACCACCGGATACGATTTCTGATAGCGCTTAATACCCCTACTTAAAACTTTCCGATCTTTAATAAATAACTTCCGAGATGAATTAACTACTTTTCTCGCAAGTTATTTAACGCTGTATCCTTCAAACTTTTCATTTAGAACGTTGTGCGAATGAGTTTATTTTTTAGATTGATTGAAGTTACGCCAAACGGCCGTATTATAAACAGCGCCCGCCTTAACTTTGTTTACGGTATGCAAATCACTTTCTCAATTTATCTGTAAATACATCACTATATGCAAACGAACCGATTTCAATACTTCATTATGTAACATTTACTTAAATATTTCGCATAATGATATCTTTTACAGATATTTACGTATTTTTATTTGCACGTATTTGCGAGTAGGCAAGTTTTTCCCAAATCTACTTCAATTAAATAGTATAGTACAATATTATCTAGTAATTTTACATTTCATCATCATCAGCCCGTTGCAGTCCACTGCTGGACATAGACCTCTCCCAAGGTATGCCATAGAGACCGGTCTGCAGCTTTATGTATCCAGTCGCTGCCGGCCCTCTTGTGCAAGTCGTCCCGTCGTTGTCCGTAGTCTTGTACATTTCATTCATTATAAATAAACAATCCTACATGCTTTATTCTGCTAAAAACACAAAAATAGTATTTGTAAAACCATACAATAATTCGACTTGTACTTGCTCTGATGCTGTGGGCAGCGCAGTCCCAAAGGACGTGGAGGCTTTATAAAGAATAATATTATTTTTAATACCCGTAATGTGCAGCCGACACTATCATAAGTTTGCTAGCATTACGACTCACGTCTCCACTAAAATAGATTAGACGGGAACGTGTGGGTGATTGTAATAAATGAGCCTCATGACAGCCAACATTCTATCTATAACTTTGTTTACCACCTTCATGCTAAGGCTACTACGCAAAACAATTATGTGTATATATAAACCTTGTGTATTTATCTCAGCTATTTAATAGATAAAAAAGACAATCAAAGGGTTTGTTTCTCGTGTAATAAAGGGTTTAGAGTAAGGAATAATATAAGAATTATCTAATACTAATTTACCGTCCGAATTATGAGTAAAAAATATTTGGTGTTGTTAGTTTTTACATTGTCGGAGTGTCGTGAATACATAGTTGAAAAAAGACTTCTTTGCGCCAGATTATCATCAGCCATATAACGGTGTAGGAAAACATCGTGAGGAAATCTGTATACTGTAGCGATTTGTAAAAAAACGATGGTATGTAAAGTCCGCCAACGCACACTAGGCCAGCATGGTGGGACTATATAGCCTAACCAGTCTCAATCGTACTCTTGATTGTAGAGGAGGCCCGTCCCCTGCAGTGGGACCTATGTATATGGGCTGATATATATATACAGATCATCAGCCATAAGCACTAATTAGTAATAACGATCGGGACATATTGCATTGGCTGTGCTGTACGACCCTTTTAAACCACTCCCTGCATAATTTATTTCAAAATGTTTACAGTGGTCCGAGATATAATGTCAGCAATTGCCTAATGCACTCTTTATTAAAAATTCAATACCTTACAGGGTATGATTTTAACCACAATATACATAGGATACTGCACAAAGACAGATAAATCAATAGGAAAGTCACCAAAGTTCTCCACTCACCAAAATATATTGTACCTATGTTACTTTTTCCATTACATTGACTTTTTATAAGGCTGTTTCGTTTTGTTAACAATTTGTATTCACATATTTACAATGTCCAATTCTATCGACCTTCAGAACTACAAGTGAAAATCAGATAAAGTTAAAGGGTATAAAATGTGTTTGCTGATAATGTAATGTAAATAGTTACAAAGTGTAGTTTTCCAAATCGGGTCTCGTGGTAGAATACGGGACGAAGGGATGTATCAATGTTTTCTCTCCGTTCACCCGCATCTAACTTTCGCCCAGTACATAATTTATTACACATGATCCGAATCCACAACGCGTTTGTTGTACATTGACTCTGTTTTACGCTCCAAACTTCAGAAGGTCGATAGACAGATATGTTTTTGAAATTTAATTAAACACAGTAATTAATTTTGTTTATTGTGGTTATATCGTGTTATTGTGAGTACATAATTTTGCAAGCAATTAATTTTAGAGAGCTATAGCTTGCAGCAATGTCCGAGTGCTAGATTTTTGTTTTTGACATTTGATAGCATCCAGGGCTGTCAGTATAAATCAAGCTGCCAGTAAAATGAATATGCGAGATTGCATTCTCCCCCCACGCCGAGACGAATATTCGTGTGATTAACAAACATTGGTTTAGGCTTGTGAGTCCAAGACATATCTCGTAGTTTCAGAAATGCATGAGAGCTGCATTGTTGTGTATGAATATCGCATATATTTATTTATACTTCAAATATATTATTTGAAAAATACGTTTTCCACTCGTACGTTACCTTTGCAAGTGATTTGCACAAAGCGACTCTACTGAATACAACGTCACGTAAAATAATTTTCAGAAAGTTTCAGCCACTCTTGAAATTGAAATCAAAATTTTATTGACTGTAACGGTAACAATGTATTTAATATAATAGAGATAAAAGCAATTGGCGATTAGTAGCGGTATGATATTTTGGAGACGTGCCGCAGATACTGTATATTTATTATTTAACTGTGGTAATACTCGTAACGCTGCCGGGGCGGGCTCATATCGTGCGCGATTATTCCTTTTCCATTACGTTAATAACAGAAATAAGTCGGGATATCTAATAGTAACGTAACTCATGTATAACCCACTTATATTACATTCATTTTTATTGCGAATATATTTTTACTTCGTTGATTTAGTATCAACACCACAGTTGTGTATACCACACCAGAGAGCTGTAAATAAAATGTCATGAAGGGTATATCCCGTACAATTTATTGCACCTACCTAACTGTGATTATTTTAACATGTTAACAAATATAGATCTGGCAAGCGAATAAGCCACATGTTGATGTTGCTTTACGGTGCGGGCTGTGGCAGTGTAGTACAAACTGTAGACGAGTGAAGTGGGCGGTAATCAATATATACATTTGGTTCGGCTGTTCGTAGCTTAAATTTTCTCCGGTTTCTCACGACGGAGGTCGTGTTCACTCTTATATTTATAGACTTCGCTTTGACGCTAACATATTTGTTCAGAATAAACGTAAGTAAATGTTCAACAATTTGTCCTAATACGTAAAGTGAATTAAACTGGCATGTTACAGTCCTATTCCAAACTATTTGTTACACAACAAACACTATGATACTACGTTCGTTCATTGTTCGGTTGTTAACTTTACCTTTTGTGTTCGTACTTATAATTTTATTGATTTAGGCTTTGTAAAGACGGCTATTTCGACACACTTAATCGTTCTACCTGCGAACAAAATTGATCGATAACATGAAAAAGTATTTTATACACGAACAATTTGAAACATTTAGTAACATATTCATATTGGCATAAGATTCATCTGTAAATTACTTTGTAAGTTTTTCGCTGCAAATGAGTAACTAATCTCAGACAAAGACAATCATTTGCGCGTCGGAGTAACGCATACAATACTTTATATTCCGGAAAAATGCAGTTCCCCAGGGATAAATATCATCAAGCTAGCTAAGCCGCCAGTAACAATACCTCCTCTCGATATAAGAAGACAAAGCCTTTTTATGCGACAATGGGTGTCAGATATGTACATACGTTTGAGTAAAAGCAAAATAAACCCGGTTGAATGTACTGTCAGACACTTACGATTGCTGGCATGGCGCCGCGGAGCTTTTAAAATATTAATTAATTTTTCCAATATAAATGGCGCTCGTGTTTCACAATGCACACTATTTGATGATAGCTTTGTACGATGCAGTCATTGTTCGTTCACGCTATGTAATGAATGCAGCCCAGTCGAAATGCAAACATTGTTTGAATGAAAAGTTCGCCTGAATGTTATGTTCGTAGAGTAAGTACTTTATTAATTATTACATCAATAGTATTCTGGTGAAACCGCAGCGTGCAAACAGCGTACCTGATAATTGAATGGATAGGTAACTATAATAACATTGTTGCCTCGTTGATCTCCATAATTAATGTAGATAATATTTATGCTAGTGATAATGTGTTATATTTAATTATTGGTATCTCTTTGTATCATGACCGCTGTACACAAATTAATGACATGAGCTGCTGGGTCTCTAGATTAACCACTGTATATTAGGTCTCGAGCATTTACGTATAATTCAGACAGTTACACCTCTACAGTCTGTCGGCTGTAGAAGTATTGTTATCTCTCCTTAATATATACAATATTCGGAAATTAATTCATTTAACATTGGTCGCAAGTATATACAATCCACCACTATAAAATAAAGCAATCGGTAGAAAAAACCTATAGTGAGGAATGCCTGCCCGCCAGACCAACCAACTGAACCAACAATCAACATGCAGAGCTCGGCGCGCGTCACTTCGCCTCACTCCCGTTCCATTTGCAACTGGCGTGAAAATTAACTACATAACGGATCCTCTTTAATTAACTACTTGTCCCTCCGTCTGGCTGCTGGTTTAATTTTCTTATCGATCATATAATTTATTGATTTTTAATTTCATATTTATAGTTGGTACTGAGCTATTTAAAATAGGGCTCTTTAAAGTAAATATGAATTGGTACATTCTAGGTGCCTACCTATAAAATGTACATCATGTAGACTACATTGTTACCCTTCATTTGGTGGGATTATAACCTAACGCAAATACATCTTTTTAAAAAATCTGCGAGGTCAAAAGCAAGGTTAGCTTTCAATTAACCTACGCTAAATAAATGTCTGAACTCTAAAGTAACCTCTCGCATTATTGTCTTTTAACATAACATTTGTTTATAAAAGAAAGGGTTGCTACGAACTGTTTCGTATGTGGGTCACCGCTATCTATACTTGTACGCTATGAAGGCAATGTATCGGGGCAGTAAAGGGTATACAAATATTTTTAAAGTGGGTGTGTTGTATTTTGATCCGAGCTCGGGCTGGGCCCGGCCGCTCGATACCGTCGCGTCTTCTCAACAAACCGACTTTATACATTTCACTCCAAGTATACGAAATAACATTGTGAAGTTTTACACGTTTATTATGGTTATCGATAAAATTATTTAAGGATAACTAATAATAATGTGTAAGAGCATATTAAATACTCGTGAAGCTTTACGCACTTTCATTCAGAGTATCCCATGTGGAGTGTTCGTACTATACTGAAATCCACTTTCAGCATTGCACGCACGCCTTTGTTTTCGGGAGATATGAGTTTTCCATGAATGAAAGATCCGCCTTGATACCGCTGCTTTCCGCTACACCGACCTCCTCGTACCATATTCATGAAACGCGATAAAAATGGTCTGTCTCTCGGAGTGAACATTTTAGCTTTAAGCGGATTTTTCTGCCTATTGCCTTTTTTGAACGGATAGTCGGACTAAATAGGCTAATTTTTACTGAATATTCTAGGGTATTTATCGGCATCTCAGGTCTGTTCTCAACGATCTTAACCCACATAAGTACCTATTCGGTATATCACTGTCATAAATGATGTATGGCTTGCTCTAAACGCTTACAGCTATAATTAAATTTGTTACGTTAAAAGAAACGGAAGTATCAGTAATTCCTTAATCGATAAGTACTCTCATCAAGGAAGAACCTTATATTTGCGTAATTGTTTAACATAATCCGATTAAAAATAAAATATGAGTACCTACCTACTCTCCTATTCTACGCCTCACAACGAACGTTTCATAGCGTCCATCATAGAGATGTTATCGTTACAATAATATTCTCTATGTCAAGATGAATTTCCGTGTAATTTAGTTGTGAGATGCAACCACTGATACCCGGAAATTATTCTTTACGCTCGGTTAGATTCCAGTGTTTCATAAAGACAAGAAAAACATGTCGCTTTACAAATTCTCATTTCATATCTTTCATGGCAGAAAACTTATACTCGTACACTAGCACGATTTATGTTTATGAACATTCTTGTGACGTTAAATAAGTTGGCCAAGCTGGGGTTGGAGAAAAAACTAGTATAACATGAGCTGAGAAAAGACGCCATATTAATGTTGAAGTGCGCCAACAAACTGTATTAAGTAGCTTTGCTGTTTTAGTCCAGATATGAGACTTTGTTCAACCTCGCTTCTTTTTAAAACAAGCTTTAGTGTGGCACTATTTTCAGAAAACTGTGAATATAATGTCCTTTATGTTTGAATATTATAAAAATTAATTGTATTGTATTGTATTGTATCAGCCCATATACGACCCACTGCAGGGCACGGGCCTCCTCTACAATCGAGAGTACGATTGAGAGTGGTTAGGCCATATGTAAATAAAAAAATAAAAATAAATGTAAATGATTAAATTACCGAATTTATTAAATTATCGTTATTTTTGTTCAAAGCGTAAACACATAAATAACTATTAATTGTGATAATTAGGGCAGCCCTTTTATTCCGGGACCTCTATAACTCGTAGTTTAGCACATACGTTTTGCCACCTCCCACCTCCGTACACAAGTTACGGCACAGTGCAAGAGTTATAGCGGTCACGTCGTGTACACGCGGAACTTTCCTATCGGGCGCCATCTTTTTCTCAAAACTTATTTTTAACTTACAATCCGTATCTTGTTAAAATACAATTTAGAACGAACATTGTTACCGCAATCCGCTTTCAAATTTCCGGAATGGGAAACGAGTAAAGACGATAATTTATTTTCGTCATAACATAGCGCGGAGCAATATTCTGCTACCTTCGTTCATAGTGTGAAATTTATGTTTATGAATTTATATTAAAGAAAACATTAGCCATTTTCTTTAGCTGTTTTCTAATACAAAGAGTTATGTTCTAATACACGAAGCACATTTCTGTACAGAAACGGGAAACTCATGCAAATCCCTTCAACATCAACTAGCAAATCGGAATCAAAGTAGGCCATCAACCCGTTTAAATTGCCTAGTATTAGGATCACATCAGCCATCTGTCCGCCTAGCTTCAACTTTCGTGCATTTCTGTAAATGGCGATGAGTAACTTTTTCGTATCGAGATGAAGCCATTCTTTTTATTCAAGCTTGATAGTTTTATTGAATATATTCTGCAGGTGTTCGTGAATGACAGCAACTCGTGTGAAATTTGTTGTTTTATTTATTTATGTAGAGAAAAAACATAACTTCGATAATACTTATCAGATACGGCACACGCATATCGAGATTTTTTATCTTTAAAAAGCTCCTGAAATAAAGCAAAGCATGGAATACATTTACATTCAAATACATTACATAAGCACAGGTATGCTTATCGTCAGTTTGAATTAGTTGAGCGTTAGATACGTTAAGCTGGTTAGGACTAAAATCAAATGTTGTTATAGGCAGCCTGATTCGAATAACATCGAAAGTTTTCCAATAACAAAGACAGGGATATTTCGAGAATAAACACATTATTAGTGAGTTTCAGTGTTAGTTTCGTATTTGGTTCAGCGCTGTGGATATAATCATACATTTTCTGGCAGCTCTTAATCATCGCTGTCTAGCCGCGGGGCGCTTTACGCTCCGCTGGCCTTATCGGGATCTCCGGTTCAGAAGGTGCTTTCAACACCAGTTATTTTAGATAATAGTGACTAGCAGATATCAACGTTTGCTCGTCAGTTGTATTTCGTGACTAAATAGTGCTTATAGCCGTTGCTGTACATACCTTGTTTGTATATCGCCTCTTTTACTTGAAAATTTGATGGAGAGCAAAACAGAGAGCCATATTTTCAGCCTTTATCATCCAACATTTGTAATTGTCGAGCACAGCATGGTTAAGTCCCATTGCCAGGAGTATATTAATAGTGCAATCGTTAAAGTCGTTTTCTTGTTGTTTACGCATAGATACTGTTAGCATAATATTATATAAACGGTTCAGTAAATTCTATTTATTTAGGTGATATTGTCTGGTTCTGTAGGTAATAATTATTGACCTATAATTGACCCATATTCCTAATTTAAATATATAATGCCTTTTTTATCAAATGCATCTATTGTAATAAATGTTCAATGTCTGATAACAGTGCCTTTAATTTCATAATGTGCTCATTGAAAATACGTAGACTGGTAGAGCGCTTAGGGTGAGCTAGTGCAGTCGCCTAAGAATCGAATTTGAGGCCTCACGATCCAAAGCGAGATCCCGGATACTTAACAAACCAATTCATTACGTTCCTATTGTTCTCGTTCTTTTATTAGCATTATGAGAGGCTTGTGTTTCACGCTACGAATTCATTTTTGAATGTTGTCTTTGTTATTGCAATGATGCAAAATGCGGCAATAGCGAGGCTGATAATTATTAAATGTAGGAGTCGACGTAAAAATAAGCTTGAGTTTACTTTAAAATATTAGATCATATTAGTTCGGAATTTAGGATATTTCGAAAAAAAAAAACAATGCTTTAAGTCAAAATATATTTTATAATTTCATAACACAGAAAGGTTCATATTGTTCATTTCTACAAATTGGACCCTCAGCGCAAGCCGGGAGGACAAATGAGAAGAGCTCGTAAAGAGGTTTTAATTACCCGCTCTTTGCTCCGCGTCATTTTGCAAGTTTTCGTGTCAAAGGCAAAAATACAGGTGTGAAAACTGTTTTTGCTAGACTTATGTATTTCATAAAAGTACATGTACATGACTTTCTTTTATCAGATTAATCTGCGAATAATAATATTTTATTTCGTTTCATTGCCCTTTATGACAAAAAGGACCAGTTAAGAGCAATTTTAAAATTAGAATGTATCATATTTAAAATAATTAATTATAGTAAAAATGATATTTAAGCCCTAAACCTGTGGCAAATCGATATACTTATGTTTATGTAATCAGTTGAGTCTGTTAAATCCTAAAGAAGCACTCAGCTACACGTAGCTATAAGAACTTTGGAATAGACATCTCCTTATGACCTTTATGTTTCGTTGTTTGACACAGGCGCACTATTAGGGCGGCCTAATATTATGCGAGGGCCAAGGTACTTTTGCTCTTTGGATAAAACGCGATTATGGATTTAAAAATTTTGTTGCCAGTCTAGTAATTTTTTTTTGTCAACTATCAACTTCAAAGGTTATATAAACGGCTGTTAGTATTGTAAATTATAACGGCAGCGATGGTTTAAGTACTTTCCGACATACGAAAATGTTTAACAATACGATACATGGTAATTCTCTGCCCAGTACTGTAAACTGTAAACCACTTCTCTCCGGCATATTGCTACTATAAAATCATTTTACTATGTAAAATATATGTTTGTCTCACGTTAAATAAAGTCATGACGAGTAATTATGAATAAAGTCAAGAGCATCAGAAAAAAAATAGAATTTGCTATTATAATTGGAATGTGAGCAAATGTGAATAGTTATTGAGGCTATAAATGTTTGAAGAGGACAAATAGTTGCAATTACGTTGTGCCCGCATACTGGAGTCAGTAGCTACACGTGTAAAGATTACCGAGTGTGTCGGCGTGGCGACAGATTACCAATTACTCCCAGCCGATTGCTCGCAATTAGTACTCAAGCTTTCATTTCCTTTGCTCATCTTATGTACTCTCGCATTATATTGCAACCTGCGATATTTTCCCCAATTTAAATATGAAGTTACTTTTCAATTTCCATTCTTTGCAGGTGCAAGTACACACTAGGTTACATTCACGAAGACAAGAATTTACATGCCATTTATGTTATGTAAATGGAGTTCTCAAACCATATTACGAGTACATACTATACTGAACGTCACAACAGCGGTTTATTTTCTTGTTTTGTCGAAAGCTTTGCTGAGCGGCAATGCCAACGAATGCTTTAAATTGACTCGTGAACAAGCGCGTTTCGCGTAACGCTCGCACAACGCGATAAACAGCCAATTTGTGTGGCGAGACTACGCGCCCCAAGATGAAACGCTGAATATAAAAGGCACTCATTTAATGAACTTATCTATTTACCCACCTCATAGTGAAACCAACAAAAGCACCGTTGATTTCATTATCAAATATCCAAAATATATTTTTTTCCTTTTAGGCGTAGCTGGATGTTGAGGAAACAAGCGTTTAGGCCTCCGTCCACATTGTAAATGTCACAATATTAATTTTATTTAGGCAAGGGTTTGTTTGTCAGCTATTTGGAGGATACAAAATGTCTTTATCGCCTTAATTGCCCGTCGTCTTTGGCTTCCACCGAGCCCTTTCGGTTTAAATTGAAACATTACTTCCAGACGAAGATTTAGGGATGTATTTATTATGAAGCCTTGACGAATGTTGTTATAGTAATTCCACAGTCTGCGTGGTGCGAAATTTACGTCAGAGTGCTATTGTAAAACAGCATTGTGATGGGTTTAAAGGCCGGAGACATTAATTTTTCGCCTTAGCTTTATTACACTTACGGATAATAAAGTTGAAATTTATGTCTAAGCCGTAAAGTTACCAGTTGAGTTTATGTGGGTGTAGCATAATAGTTTCACCCACCTGTAGCATTGGTCAAGTAGCATTAAACTTACCAACGGTTACGTGACAGTAGTTGGGAAGAATTTAAAAGTACTTATATGAAGGAAAATAATTCAATTAGATACATTAAAATGACGGCCACAAATAATGGACTAATCGTGTGAATGATTCCTCTCAATTACCAACTAGATATCGGTAACAGAACGCCGTACTTAATTTTGGAATTACCTATTCGTTTTACATAAAATTGCAATGTTAAGGCGAATGGTAAAACGATGTTCGTTGTAGGTGCTAAAATATGTTGATTCAAATTTTTAAACTTTATTAGAAAGTCATTGGTTTATTTGTCTCCGATGGAATTTCTGAGATTAGCGAGTCTTATTTTATATCTATAGGTATATTGTATATGATACATGCTTTGTAAACCTACTAATATGCTTCATTTTCATATAATAATACAAAATTAAAAGAAAAAAAATTAAGAACTTTTATGTGTTTTTTACGGACTTTGTTTTTTCATTAAATTAAGATCAAATCTATGTAGCAAATCAAAATTAATCTCTTTTCGACGTATGATTATGAAAATAGATATTAATTTCAAACTTGTTAGCATTTATGCAGTTCCTGAAATTATATGAACCTATTTTTTTTTCTCTACAATGAATTGAAAATGAATAACCCGGCTATATACGAAAGGTGTGTAATATGAAATGACAAAATACAGACAATCAGATTACAAAAACAGAAATCACACTGAGCCGTTGTAAAGGAATATTTAGTTGATTTATAAGCCAACGTTATGCTATCATTGCGGCATTTCCACAACACATTTGGCTAAAGTAAAAATCACAGACGTGCCTCCTTTCACCCTCTATATTCCATTTCACGAATGGAGTAAATTTTACCCGTGAGAGAACAAACAAATTCCATTCGGCAATGCTAAAGCGTACCAATAATAATTACTGTCAACTTTGCTTACATTCCACAACCGTATTAACTACTAATCGTACTGAGTGTAAGTGTTTACTATCAAAAATCAAATTATGTTTTGCTGTTTTAATTTTTTATTAAGACTGAATTAAAATAGTATCTAATTATAAAGTATTTTAATAAAAAAATAGCGTGATTAATATTTTTTGTTGATAATTCTTGTTGTTCTGTAGAGATACAATTACTGTAGGTACGTCGTAGTATTGTTGGTATATAAAGTCTATAGACTCTGGAGTCTATAGACTCCTGAGTCTATAGACTTTAGTCTGGCCCTGGGGCCAGGAGCCTATGTAATGCTTGCTTTGAGGACTACTGAGATAGATATCCCTCGCAACCAAATCGAGGCCTAGCAGTGAGACGTATAGGATAGAGTTGATATACTTGTAGTACAATGATAGTAGATACCTGCTACCTACTAATTACTATCTAACGTAAGCTATCTACTATCTATACATGATTAGTCTAGGATCAAGTAGCATGTCAATTCTTTTACTCATTTAAACCGAAACCTAATATTTAAAAAATGAAATAGAATGAATCATAAACTTAACGATGCTTTTATCTTTAAGTACAATCAATAAAATATGTTGTCAAAGCATTCTACCTTTTAATGTGATTTTTATAATGCCACGAAGGTTCAGAATACCTTAATATACATAAGACATACTTACACATAGACATATAATACTCATAATTCAATATACATAATTACTTATTTTTCCTTGGTACAGTAATTGAAAAGTTTGCCTAAAGGTTGCCATTTCATGCTTTCCTAAACATCGCAATATTTTGACTGAGCCAATGAGTTTCAATTTTCAAGGCACCAATTGTAGTGTTATGTAAATTAAGCAGAGGTCGTAAGTCGTAACTAGTCTGGTAAAGTTCGAGTACTTAGACTTGTTATAACTTTACGCAGTTTATATTCTTTGCTATTGCGATCAATACGATTGATTATCCGCTTTAAAAATCGGAGAATTTAGTTCCGCCCCAGTGTTTCTACATATGATCTATGAATATTCTTGTACACGCATTTATTATCCAGGAAATTTCATAATATTTGATAATATTTTCTTTATACTCGTTAAGAAGGCTTTGAATGCCACCCGGTAAGTAATTGGATTGGTTGTTGTGTATATCATCTGTCAAAAAGCACTGAACATACTTTCAATTTTGATAATAAGGAGAGTGTCGTGAAGATAAATGATAGGGATTACGCGTACATGCCTTCAACAACGAAGGTAACAATGTAAATACCGTCACGTAGGATGTTTTTTGAGAATGTTCGTCGTATGCCTTCTAAAAAAAACCCTTTTAATAACCGTTCCTCAATATCGAGTACATAATACGAATAAGAATAATCAAACGTAAAAAAACAATACTTCATTTTATGATATCTTTAATTTTCTAAATCGTAAATGGTGTCTGATATAACCCACGTAGGCACCTACAAACTTCTAAATGGGGTTGCTAGGATTACTGTACACTAAATTGTTAGTCATAGCTGTGGTCACAGCACAAAGTTTAATCAAACGATTAGAGTTATGATAATAAAAGCTGAAATTGCGTTGTTGTAAACGGATAGCGACCGCAGCACGTTTACGTTCAGTGTTTGAAAAAAGGCAAGTTTTCCTTGCAGTCACAGACTAATATAACGAGATCTCCCGACGATAAATTGTGAAACGATTGGATGTAATTTGCGTTTAACAAGCTACAGTGTATGTAAATGTCTGTATACCGACAGAAGCTGAGAGTTGAGCCCGTGTTGCCGCTGTAAAGCCTCTCTGAGACTAAGACTTAACTCTGATACATGGTGCTGTTTATATCACTATTAAGACGTGTCTATATGTGGCTTATGCTTAAATGTAATTTACAATGCTAATGTCCTAGTTTTAGCATAATTGATCACTTAATGATGCACATAATGATGTACACTTTGGTAAAATTTGTATATCGCTGTTTGTGTATGTTTTGATATTTTTAAATAGACAAGTAAAGTTATTTAATTTTAAATTTAAGTGTAAGTATAAATCAGTCTGTATCAGTCCACAATCGTCCACTGCAAAGCGCGGGACTCCTCAATGGAAAGTTCGTTTGAGAGGGATTTGATTCCAATATTAAGATTTCTATATCTTGTATGCAGGATTCATAGCGAGGTTTTATTTTACCGTTATAGAACGTAGTAATTGACTATCTATTGAAAAATGACACCGAAAAGTCATACGTGCGCCCTGAGATTCGAACTCACTACGAACGTCTGTCTCGGCATCGTTTAGTTCGTTGCCAAAAGGCCACTATGCTGTCGTTTGTACGCGTTGGTACGTATATTAACAATTAAGGCAAAAAAAATTGGTTATTGCCAGAATGAAACAGATCAAAATTTGGCTAATTCTTGTAAATTAATATTTATGGTGAGCAAATCACTGTTCAGACTATTAATTACTTTTTGCGACAAAATTTTCTAAAATCATTCATCCTAGAAAATATTTTTAACAGAAATTTACTAGTTCAATAGTAGTCGTTGCGTAAGCATTTGATGTATTATAATTTGATAGAGAACATGCTCGTCAGGCCCGAATCGTCTCAGGTGAGCGGGTAATGACATTCTGGAGCGTATCGATTTGTCGCAAATAGCCAACCGCCGAACAAACCTACACAATCCACGCCAAACCGCTCTAACCGCCGCGCGCCGCACCGCACCGCGCCGCCGACCCGCCGGCCCAACAACAATGCATACATTGTTCATTTCCCAATCCGTTTGTTTTACTAATAGCCAACGATTAGATTTAGTTGGGACAAAAACTCATTGTACATTACGGGGCTTAATTCACTTGCAATTTGCCAAATAATTCTGATGATACTGTACTGGGTAGATGTGGTGTAAAAATATTCGGTAGGTATTAAAATTTCAAAATACATTCTCTTATTAGTCAGTGAAAATACTGTAAGAAAAAAAATATATCGAACAAATCGTGAATCGGACGACAGGTCGTAATATCAAACGTCCGATCATTCTGCAACACACATGAAATCCTATCAATTATAGAATCTACTCGTATAATTTGTTGAATATTTGTCTGAAAAAAGATCGTTCGGTCAAATAGGCTTCGAGGATAATATGTTCAATCCACTTTGGTACCCACAGACAAAGCAACAAAATAGTTACTTGTTGTTTTTTTTTATTGTCACAAATTTTGTGAAACTCTTAGGTAGCTACTTTATAATCCTTGCCATAGGAAAAGAAAAAAAAAACTTTATAATCCTACCCTCCCAATCAGTACTTACAGTTTAATTGTGTATTATGGGCATTATTAATCCTTGATAAGTACTTAAGTCAAGATTCAAAATACCTAGGTATATTCGCCATTCCAGGACACAGTGATATTTTTTTCTATAGCAAGTTCATTCACATCAAGCTTCAACTTAAATACATTAAACTTTTTTTTATTATTAACATATTATCTGCAATTACTCAGCCGGAAGGCGTACCCTGGCACCGGCTGGGATAATGCCTAAGCAGAATGAATGAATTAGCTGCCATTGCTTATGGTAGACAAGTACCCTAATAAAATTAACTACGGCTGCGTAAATATGTTCGAAATTCGCGCCAGTTTATTGCTACGTTGGCAGTGACATTTTTTGTCTATGGTAAAAAAAAATACATTAGCTACCACAATTTGAGGAACTTTGTTTTTCAATATAACATTGGCCCACTTAAACCATTTCTCCAATCCAATTAACAATGTAATTCCGTTTATATTCATATGAAATTCTTAGGGAATAAACTCGGAAAACAAAAGTTGTATTTTATGTTTCAAGCGCAGTTATCGAGACTCTCATTCATGAACCAAAAGACTTTATACTA
The DNA here is from genome assembly GCA_033459515.1 of Theretra japonica. Lineage (NCBI taxonomy): Eukaryota > Metazoa > Arthropoda > Insecta > Lepidoptera > Sphingidae > Theretra > Theretra japonica. Next base: position 7,153,679 of record CM065937.1, read on the forward strand.
AAGTGCATTAACAAATCAAACATACTGAAATTATTAATAAGACATTTAATAATCCAACATTACCAGTCCGTGGCATTCATTCCGTAATTTCCAGGTATAAGTCGTCTTCTAAGGACGTATGGCAAAATTTGGAACTACAAAATAAAATTTAAAAAATATCTATATAACACTTTGTTTGAGGTATGTTTTCATAATATAAACAACAAGCATTTATATTCGTAATCTAATAGTATTAACATGTCCAATATAATAAAATGTGAACAGAGAAAAACTGTTCCCAATATTTTGACAACAACGCATTCGGGCGCTAAATAACTTAAAAAAAAAACAAGTTGTAAACCAATAGGTAATAATTTATTTGTTGAGTATTATGGCTAGAAATAGAAACACTGGCATTAAAATTAATCACAGCCTGAGTAAACAATAGCGCAGTGGATTCAAGTCTGAACGATACTATGAAATTGAGACAAATTTATTTTACATTTGTTATCAAGATATATTTAAATTCTTGTTTCTACTATGAATTATGTAGGGATGTAATTATTTTTACCGTTTTCCAATAAAATAAAATAGTACAAATTAATTAATAGAAACTATTGTGTATTTACAACAAATAGTAAATACATAGACATGCCACAATTTAGAAGCTTTCATAAGAATATTCAAATAATTAAAATTATATGAAATTATGAGAAAACAAATTAGTTTTTAAATAACGTAACGTAATAAGTATTTTTTTAATATTATGTATTCAATAGTAAAGAGGATATCATATAAATCAAAAATAAGTCATCTTTTATTTTAAAATGCAATTTATTATAATGTTTATAGGTTCATCAATTGTTTAAAAAAGTATTCTTATTTTTACTAATTAGCTTGCCGTCTTTGTCACAGGTAAAATCAATTTATTGCTTCCTAAAGCGCAAACTCGCAAAGACCATACGAAACGGGCGCGGCGCGATCCCTCGCTGATGTCGCGCATGCGCCATTCAGCGTTGTTCAATGTCGGACGGACCATAGACAAGATTTTCTCTGTGACAAGATGTACTATTTATTTGTAGGTTATGTTTGAGCGATCAATTGTCAAAATTTGTATGTTGAATATTTTCGTGGAATTTGTTCAGATATGAAGTGGACATTAATTATTTGTTTGCGACGCTTCGTGATTTAATTGACCATCACTTACTTAGATTTATTTCATCGACGCCTTGGCCAAACGTGTAAATCTTGATTATTGCCTACTTGACATTGAGCTGTTGAGATGTGAAAACGAAAATTGATACGTATCATTTATGCGAAGTTTTTGTACCCTACAGTAATACTTCGTTGAATAAAACGGATTTAAGTTAAAATTTACCGACGGATAAATAATCGCCGTCAAAATGACGATGAGTCAGTTAGCAGTTACGAAACTTTACAACACAGTGGTGGACGATGTGATAACCGGGGTGAGAGATTGTTTTCTCGATGACGGTGTCGATGAACAGGTACTACAAGAGCTCAAGCAACTGTGGAAAACTAAACTGCAAGCTAGTGGGGCCATGGAAGCACCACAACAGGATATCAAGCCGCCTGTCCTGCATAACTTTCAAAAAGCCAATGGTAACAACACTATACCCAAAAGGCCTGATATGGCTCAACAGAGTTCCAGCCAACAGAATTCTGGGGTGGAGCATGGAGCTCCCGCTTCTAATATAGGTGGGGCACACTCTCACCATGTGTTAGATCCAAACAATAAAGTGCCAGTGCAATTAACTTTGCCTGCTCAGCCAGGAGTGCCGGGCTCGCAGCCTCGCTCATTTACAATACAAATTCCAGCTTCCGCCCTAAATGGAAACAAATTGCATCAAGTGCTAACAGGTCCTATCATTAATGCAACAATAAGCCTCCCGCAGCCACTTGCTGCTACTTTACTACAACAACACATAAACTCTGCCTTAGCAGGGCAACAGAGTGAATTTGATGGTGGTGGGGGTGGCAGGAGTGGAGCTGCACCATTCTCGTTGGATGGAGCTTTAGACTCGTCTGATGACGAAGGCTCAAATGTTGGCGATGGATCAGAAGATGGTGCCGGAGATGATGATGAAGATGATGATTCCCCAGAAGAGCGTGCCGAGGAGGAAGAAGAGGAACAAAATGAAAGTGGGGGAGCTGAGGAGGAACCTCTCAATTCGGGTGATGATGTGTCAGATGAGGAACCCGGTGACATGTTTGATACTGACAATGTGGTTGTTTGCCAATATGATAAAATAACTCGCAGTCGCAACAAGTGGAAGTTCTACCTAAAAGATGGCATTATGAACTTAGGGGGGAAGGATTATGTATTCCAAAAAGCCAATGGTGATGCAGAATGGTGAATTATTTTCTTACATCAATGGACATGCCGTGTGTATTTTTATAGATGATGTAATTTGTTATATATGCTGAATGTTGAGGATACAAAAGACATTGGTGGACTGTTATCTCATCTATTAATATATAGATACTTAGACTCAACTAGCATTGACTTTAACCTTTGTCAACATAATATTCATATTTTAGCTTTACCATGTGTTAAATTTTAGTACACAATTACTTCTTTCGGATTCATAATCTTTAACTACTATAAATGTTAATAATTCTATGTATAACAATAGGAACTTTGTCTTCAACCAAAATTAGTTACATTGGTAATAATACATTATTCTTGATTGTGTAATGAAGGTTGTTCCAAACATATTTATATGTAAATGTAATGTAATGAGCTTCGGGTTAAAGTCAGTGTGGTTGTTGCATATGAAACACCAAATAAAGGTGATGGTTCAGTTCTTTATGAGCTTCAAACAAATATAACAAATGTTCTTTATGTTTGCGATCTGCTATTTTGGCTTCACTATATCTTGGTGGTTTACAACAAAACTGTTTATATAGGTTTATATAGAGTCACAGTAGTCAGTACCAAATTGTATTCATAACCACAATTATTTTTTTGTTGTAGAATTGTATGTATGTAAAATATATATTGCATACTTATATAACAATATAAAAATGACACATATGTATTAATTGTTACCTAAAATTAACAATTAATTAATTAACTTAAATATTGTTCTCTACAAAAAATCTATTTGATTTAGGCTGGATGTCAAATACAATTAATTCATTAAAATATAAACCAAACAATTTAAAAACATTTGCTGTACTAGTAACATTGTTTTATTGCAGTGCTTTTATATTTAGTCAAGTACCAATTTACACAATGCATGACTTTTATCGAACTATGAAAAACAATTCCCTGAATAATTAATTTTTTTGTTTATATAATATTTCATTTAATAGATTCAGTATCAACAATACTTTGTGTAACTTTTGTGCCATAACTGATCTATCTAAAGGTAGAATTACAATGTCGCTTTACAATTTATTTTTCTCTGATGAAATTTATAAATTTTGATGAATCCCAAACAACAATTTGTGTTGAATTATATATTATAATGTTCAAATAAAACAGGATAAATATTGTGTGCTGTTAACATAATTATATAAATATTGATAATGCCTAGTGAGTTTTGTGCTACAGACAAAATTATCCTTGATATTGTTTTCTTATAAACCATCATTATAATATTTTCATTTTATCACAAACTAGTGGAGCTAGGTAGCATGATGTCTCAGTAGAGTCATATGTGAACTGGAAATTGTATAGTACATAATACAAACCATTGTCACCTATTTATTGTGTTTCTTAATAAAATATGATCATTTGAGTGCAAAACTATTTGATTTTCATATAATGGTGATATTTATTCATAATTCCTATATGCATGTAATATGTACTATACTAAAAGGTTGCTTATTAAACAAATATACAAATAAGGAACACTAAGATTAATTTCTGATAATATACCAGCTTTGTCTACAATATTTTAAAAAGAATTCTGTATAAATACTGCAACATCTAGGGTATTAGGTTTATTTATTTTTCTTATAAATGTAACATCAATTGGAGAATTACTGTTGTTTATAAATAAACTCATCTTTTTCGAAAATTACTTTATCATTTAAGTTATAAATATTTAGTTTTATCTTATTGTGATATGGATGTTAGGGAATTAAGGTTTGTTATGAAAGGAACTAATATAAATGCAAAATGTGTGCTGTTAACTGATCTTCAATGAGATAATGGTACAGCAAGTTCCATCGTTATTTTACAAATTATTCTCTGATATGTGTAACTTAAGACTATGATGATTTGTTTTAATCCCTTACATGGTATAGTTTGACGAAAATGGCAATAATAATAAAAATGTTGCATTGTATATTTCCGTTTTATTGCATACTCCACAATCCATGTGTCCCGAAAGAGAAAATAAAATAGATGTTGCTTCCTATGACATCCCTTCATATTCATTGGGGAAATACCTTTGGGTAAGTGTGCACATATACTGTGACATCTCAGTATAAAAGACTAAAGTATTTAAGTCTCTTTGCTCGGCTCGAAGTGAGCCTGCTTCAATTATCTACGGTAATCCAGCGCAGCGGGCCGCGCTAGATAGCCCTGTGTAATCGACTTACCCGCGCGATTTAATACCAAACTCAATGTCGCGGCAAAATATTTACGTAATTTGCCTTTTGCCGACATTGTTGCCTACAAACAAGTTAAAATAACCACAGAATGATAAGGGACTATGAATGAAAAATATCCCCAATGGCCAAAAATACTTTAAATAATAATATTGTCTTGTTTGGGGACTTCACTTAACATGACAAAACATGGGTATCGTCATGACATCAGATTGCAAAAGCACAAACATTTTATTTTAAAACTTCTATTTCGTTAAAATAGCATTTACCTATTATATTCCTTGAACGATAGCTCATACGATATATAAATAAAATAAAAAAATTAACCTTCAAAAGTGTAATAAAAAGAGAGAAATGAAAGTAATATTTTAATAAATCTATAATAATAATCAAACAAACAATGTTTTTGAGGTCCTATAGTGTGCGCCCTGATGCGCGGCGCTGCGCTGCACTGTAGAAAGTAGAGGAGGGCGCCGCGAAGAAATTCTCTGTGCATTTAAAATTTTGTGTCTATGTAACTAGTATCATTGTACATTTTAACCAGCTAGATAGATTAGGGTGCCGTGACAACATAGTAAACATGTATATGCGCCGCAGATTGATAAATTTTAGGCACCCCTACTCTATCTCAAAAACTACCGAACCGATTTCTATGAATCTTCACAGCTCCTAAGATGGAGTATACTGTATACCTAATCCAATGCAAAAATATTTTTTGAAATTCGACTTATACTTTTTCAGATATGCGTGGACAAACATACATTTATGAAATTTGGCACACGTATTCAGAAGCTGGTATAGACCAGTATATCCAAAAATCGTGCAATTTTTGACAAAATGACATACATACACATCGAATTGATAATCTCCTTTTTTGAGGTCGATTAAAAACAATAGGAGATCTAATTTAATATTTATGTTAAGGGGTCGTCATCATGCTAGGTACCTATTAATTTTGACATTAACCTAAAACTTTTGACTTAAATAATTTTGACTTTACCTTTTGGCAAAATGAAAAGGTTTATTTCAATGGAGACTGGGTCTTTAAGTACATAGGTACACTTCAGATATTTTTGAAAAGATGAAAGAAGTTATAGTTAGTAGGTATACCTACCTACGCATTTACAAATAAAGGAGAGATTGTGGTCTGAGGTCGAACCCCCGACTGTGTCGATATTTTGTTCTTCTCTTTACTAGGCTATAGGGTACTTACTAGGTAAGTAGGTATCTAAAAAAATACCTGATCTTATTATAAATACCTATTAATTATAATAATTATTATATGAATTAATAAGATTTTAAGAAATATTCACTACCTAGTAGGTAGGTATTGCCTTACGTCTGTACCAACCTGGATACCAACTAAAATTCCCTGTAAGGTTAAGCTACAAGTTTCTTTTAAATTATACTCAATTTAATTATTCTTTGTTTAAACTAGTCCTAGTCTCACAACTACAAAAAGTCTGGCCTGTATAGTCATAGCTTAGGGGATGCAGGCTGGATATTGGATAATCATAAGCTCACTAGCGGCCCAGGCCTAGATCTGTTTGTACGCATCGGGTTGGATGGCTTGTAGGAGTGCCGGGCCGTGGACTCCTCGCCCATATTCGCTGACAATGATCAACCGTCGACCGTCGTTACGTATACTTACAATTCCCTACATTTTCAATGCACAAGCATAATCTATTTTATTACACACCAGACAGGTCTCAATAACAATGAAATATACTAATATTTAAAACTCAAGTCCCAAACATATTACATTTATGTATATATTATTGCTTAGTGTAGGTAAGTAAGTACCTACTTAGTTATGTCATTCAAAGAGTGATTACGTATTCTATTAAATATTAATCATAATATATAAAAATATAATTACTTCGCAATATACGTACTGTATCATATACGTCACACTGCAGGGCACGAGCGTCCTGACTCCTCTACAATCGAGAGTATAGTAGAGAACAGACCATTTAATTCACCACACTGGCCTAGTGCGTGTTATCGCTATGGTATGCAGGTTTCCTCATGATGTTTTATTTCACCTTTATAGTGCGTGGTGATTGACTGTCAATACATGCACACAAGACTCCGATAAGTCAGGTGTGTACAGACACCGTAAACAACTTAGCAATACTGAGTAAAAAGTATCTACAGCTATTTTATTAACTAAATATATGTACAACTTTTTAATAAACCTATAACTATTCTAATTGTACAACTAAAACATTAAATAATCGATTTTTATTAATAAACTAGCACGTAATTCCTTTCCAACCAGGAAATGACCGCGATCCGTAATAGCAGCATATTACAAAATAATTGACATGGCATGTCGTTTTGATGTCCCCGCCTAACATTGTACTCGTCGACGGGGATATCGATCGTTTGTGAAAATTATGTACTCCAATGCAACGAATACGTCATTTTAAAAGTAAAATCTGGCACTACGAAAAATCGTCATTAATTTTGAAAAGCTAAATTAGACAGTAATTACAAGCTTGAGATGAAAGACGATAAGTATATAGAGTTACATTCGCTAAGGCTTACGTAAAATAACTGCGGTGTACACTGATCCATATTAACTAAGTAACACTTGAAACATAATTGCTTTTCATAAGTGCCCGCTACCAATGTGCAGATAGCATAATCCAAAATAACTTGGCTGGTACAGCAATTTGATAGTAGATTGGCCATCGAAGATATCGGGTATCGATTTAACTGGCGATGCAATCTCCCACCCCGGGCAGGGCAAGTACGCAAGTCGCCGTCTATTCAGATGACACACTTTATCTCGTCGGACGTGTATAGATATGTAGGTAGATTAGATTTTCAACTCTTCTCATTGATTTAGGGGCAGCATGCTTATGGGTTCGAACGCTAGAACGAATAAACCATTTTGTGCAAGTTCTTTGCTGTGAAAAATTTCATATGTGTTGCCATATGGAATTTATAGCCCGACATGGCCAGTATCAAATTCGGGACAGGTATAAGCTTGGCGAACTGTGAGTGGCAATTGGTACTGGCCACCTCAACCTACGCTATCGAGGATCAAAGCGTAAGCTTAAGTATGTACGTACTTATTTAGATTAGATTTCTCCAAGAGCAGTATATTCGGAGAAGCTGTAAAAAATAAATAATCCTCGTTTCAATATATTTTTGAATTTGAAACGTGTTTGCTAGGTGTGTTTACCTACGGGTAATAAATGTTTGCAGAGGAAGTTGGATACAAAACTGTGTATTCACTATTGAGTATTGACTTTTATTTGGTTTCCTCTCATACACGTCTATATTTATATTCATACTAGCGGCCCGGCCCGGCTTCGCTCGGGTACAGACACTTTTTGAGTCCAGTCCACATCAGACACATATTATTTCACGTATTAAACATTTTTACCTGACTGCCTTCCTTTACACTGCTTTTCTCGCCCCGTCCTGCCCCGTCTCAATCTGTTCCAAGACTCCTGCCTCTTATATCCCATTTCATTCGCCCTATATTCTTTTCCAAACTATTCTATGAGTTTGTAAGAGTAGTAAATATACATATTTGAGTTTCTTACTCATCCCACGAAACACTAGATTTTTTCGGGATTAAAAGTAGCCTATGTGTTAATAAAGGATATCAGATATCTTTATACCAAATTTCGTCGAACTAGGTCTAGTCGTTTGAGCGTGAAGAAGTAAAAAACACACAAACTTTCGTTTTTATAATATTAGTAGGATTAATTCAACATTGAGTTTGTATTAGATATTGGTTCCAGCCACAGAACATTCCAGCAGTATAATAATAAATGTAACATGTAGTGGTACATATTATTATATTGATAGTGTGTTCTTTTATCTATGTATGTTACAGATGAATTTCTGTTATAGCAACGATAAAATCCAAATACTTTTTACAGGCTACCTTTAGCTTGTAAAAACTTGAAGTAAATATCCTGAGGGGTAAAAAAGTTAGACGCTGTTTGTTTAATTCACTTTCAGACACAAATCTGCAACTTTTTCAATATATTTTTAGCTCAGCATAGATATAAGAAAGTATTCATAAGTCGTAATATGTAAAAGACCACGTCTAAAGAAAGCGTAGATAAAGTGATATGCAAATGCAAAAGTATTAATTCACAATAATTTGGTACACGATTTTAAAACCTTCATGCTTAAATAAATAAGATACTGTCTAAAGCGGTGAAAATACTTCATCAACAAAGTTATTTGCAAATGCCTCATCTATTGTATTACACAATTAAGTTGAAATGCCGATGTAGACGGGTAAATTATACCGATGTCTGAAATTTTCATGGATTACAGAGCTTGATAGATCCTACCTATAAACATGCAGAATATTTATTTTAATGAAATCGTCATAACCAAAGGCATTGACGTCATAATAAATGTTTGAGTAATGAACACCAATAGTTAAAAGCGTAAATGACCTACTATGTAAGTAGATCGAAACTTCAAATTCTCGTTTCCCAGACGGCGACTTGATCAACTGCGCCTACCAGGCTAATATCTTGCGTGCCTAAGCCTAGACATTAACTTAAGCATTATGTGGTCGAAGGTTGCTAATTTCATTAAAGTCTCTGACGCCCTTTACGTTCCTCGTCTACGTGGAAATCATACTACACTGTTGTTCGTTAGTCTGTGATCACATTCGAGACTCTTGAGATGAGATTAAGGACCGTTATCCACCCCCTTAAGTATCACAACACGCCTTTATTATCGGTTCTTAGAAATACTTACAGCTTTATTCATATCAGTTTGAAAACCTATTTTGTCCTTTTCGAACGACTCTTAATTTAGTTTGAGCGAAAAAGACAAAACATTTGATTACTTAAATCAGTTTTAAATCTGTCTATGAATAAGGTCGTCAAACGCAAAACATCATATAATCTGCTGTTATTATAAATTTGATTTTTTTACTGCCTGTTATACGGTATGATTACAAAGCTGACGTCTCGGGTGCGAATCCCGAGTCGGGGAAAGCGATATTGGATTTTTCTATTTATTATCAGCCCGGAGTCAGGAATTTGTGCCCGATGTGGCGATAGGCTAGCCCCCTATCACATCAAGGGACGGAACACACATAGCGTAACGTGAATGTCCTGGTTGCACCTCTGCTTATCCCTTCTGGGAAAAAGGCGTGATGTTTATGTATGCATGTATGTTATTTTTTTTAAAAATCTATCAAACTTTGTTATTGTTTCCCGCAAAATCTAATAAACTGATTTTGATGAAAATGTATTACATCATAGTCTATCGAAATAAGACATTGGCTAATTTGTCATTTGTAAATCTAATCGCTCAAGCGATGTTGCAGTTAAAAGCTTGTTGTCATATAAATGTAAAGGTACCTAGGTAGTAAAGTACCGCTGAGTACTAACAGATATTTATCAATTTTATTACTTAAAGTATCCTATTTACAGAGAAAGATTTCTAACAATAGCGCGGAAACCTGTTGAACGCTAAGCTCTTGAACTATATAGCCTCATTCTGTCCCGGTTTCCCGGACTGAGCGGACGAATTTTCCGATGCACCCCGATAGGTATCCTATTAGTGTTATTTCCAGTTATTACTTTTTATTTCTTTACATAACGTGCAGTAATATTGTTCTGTTCTTTTTCAGGTACATTTGCGGAAGTGCTTTTTAATACAAATTTGAGCTTACATAAAGTGATAAACGTTTTTTAAAATGTTGTGTTTTGGTGATAACATTTTGATTCCTGATTAACTAGCGTGCCGGTATGTGGTGTCCAGTGGTGTGATGATGTGATTGTGATAGTGCAGTTGTATCAGAAAGCGCCACCATGCTGCCTACAAATGTGATGTCCTTTATGAAGAAGGTAAGGCTCATACATAAATTTTCTATGCTCAGCAATACTTACTAAAAACATAATATTCCGATTTTCAAGAGCAAAATATTTCGACTGTGACAGTTTTGAAGGGTTTTGTGTGTCTGTGGTGTCCTTTCTTTTAATATTTCTTTGTCGAAATAGCCTGTCGATGTCTATTAAAAACGTGAATACAGAACAAATAAAATTCCTATAGACCGTGAGCAGGATAAAAATATCGCAGCAGTAAATAATATATTTTTAATTAACCGAATCAATTACCATAATAACTAGCAAAACATACAACACGACATGGCAGTAGTTTAACAGCATATTTGATTGTGGTATTTTTTAATGAAAAGTAACGCCATCTGCGTACAATGCGAATTTCAGTTTTGATTTTATTACGGCGCTACGCCTTAATTAAAATTCTTCGCGGTAGTTGCCGCTTTGACTTAAATTAAAGTGCTATACAGGCAACATGCCCGGCATAATTTTATTTTTTTCCATGTTTTTAAACGCCTATTAGTAGCAAACACACAATTTGTTTATAACTAAAATTGTTAACACGAGTGGAAGTGAACCACGTATTGCGTGAAAAAAAGGCCTTTGTATATTTTTATACTGTACACAATTTCACTACGTAAAAAGGTTTTAAAGCGTGAATATTGCAGTCATCCATCACAATTCCAAACAAGCTATCGATGCCTCTGTACTCGTATAATACCTACCGGGAATCCGAATGTTCCGAAAATACATTTCAACCATCCATCGCCGTAATTGGACTGTACTGTGTCGAAGTTACTTGCGTCAATCATCGGTTACCTAGATTAACAGACTGTTTGTCATTAAATATAGCTTCAACACCTTTTACTCAAAATTATACATTTTATTTTGTTTATTAGTTTAAATTATTGTAAATAGCCAAACGTTTATTGAACCCATTGGTAAACATTAAGGTAGGTATCTAATTAAATTAAATTATAATTAAGCAACTGCCTGTAAGACTAATGTAATACGAGTACATATACCTACCTATTTTGTATAGATAGCGATAACATATTGTAAGGGCATCTGATGTCGATAACGGTCAGGAGTGTCCGATGTAGAAGGCACAATAGCCCACAATAGGCAAAGTGGCGGCCCTTCAGTGGCTATAACCTTTCCTGAGCCAACTTGAAAACGAAACCCTCTTGGATAATGTTATTTTGCGAGGCACGTGTATCATTAAAGCAGGTGTTATACATACGTACATAATTTATACGCGGGTTTAGTGAATATTCCGGCAGTGCTTATCTGTGTGCCAGGTGGAGGCGACATCATCGGCGGCACCTCACTAACGCTTCCCGTGCGGTGAATTAACGCTTCGCCGAGCGGAAACGTCTTTCTTTCTCGTCAAAACAATATGCCGTTCCGCGCCCGCAATAACGCTTGTCGCATAAGCAACGCTTTCCCATACTTACCGCGCACTTAATGACACAGTTTGTTACTGATTCAAGGTGACGCTACAGCTCTAGCATTCATGTCGCTTTTGTTTTTTGCAGTGTAATTATAGTCGACATCATCGTGGAAAGGGCCCACGTAGAGCGTGTTTTGAGCTTAAGTAGCACTGAAACTGCGACCACACAGAAGTTGTATAATTGTATTATTTATTTGCAAATGTCTGTAGATGATACTGTATTGAGAATTGTTTCGTGGATTTCATTTATGTGCGTATAAAGTGAGATGGAGTTAGAATTATGTTGCAGACGAACATTTACATAAGCCTTAAACATACATACATATACATACATATATCGTATTCCTTATTTCGGCTTTGAAGGGATTAGAGACGGCGGATAGAAATGCAATATCTACATAACTCTGTGAGTAAGAAATGTTGCGTGGATCCCAGTCTGAGATTGTTCGCGAATTTAAAATTCTCCGCTTTAACGAATATTCCAGAAGCAAAAGTAACAAGAATGTGTTTCGAAAATATATAAAATTTTACAACGAATTTTATTGCTTCTTTTGTAAATTCTCCCCGGCGGTTTCCCTTATATACCTGTCAGCCCTTATCCTACATTTGCTCTGGGTATTCACGGCGCGGCGCGGCGCTACCGCATGTTTTGTTACGCTTGATAAGCATTAAGCAATGCATGTGGAGTATAATTGTCCAAGCCACTGCCTATTTAACATGGCCTGTTATGAAAATAAGCCAGGCCTGTGCCTTAACTAAATCGTGCTTTCGGACAAATTAAAATATTGATTTACTAATTATAATATGGCCTGTTAAATGAATCGGTTTGCAATAGTTTATGTTTAACGCCACAGTTCCATTAGGGTAATTTTCCAGCGTTGAACATTAATTTACGAAATATACATTATTACATGTAATGAGAAATATAAGATTATTACTTGCCCGGCCAGCTTACATTTTAAGTTAAAAATCCTTTTTCTTACTTGATCGTCCACATATCGGCACCACAGCGGGCCAAAATTGTTTGTTACATAATAATTTATCTAAGTGTATACATTATTGTAAGATATTAATTCGTTATTTTATTGCTCTATTCCATATAATGTCGGTGGCTCCGCACGCGTACACATTATAAACGCCTTGCCACCAAGGGATGATATTTCCAGATCGTGACATAAATATGTAATTGTCGCTCTCGATGCGGATAGGCAGACGCAGGGAGTTTGTGACACTGGCGGTCGCATGTCAAAATGTTCAAGCCACACACAGTTTTTGGAATAGCTTCATTATTACTGCTATTGTCATGTGGAAATAATTAGGAATTAGGACTGAACATAATCTCGGGAACATGAAGGCGCTCGAAAATTTGCCACTAAATGTTGTCTCCGTAATGGACGCACACTTACTTTATTCCATTAACATTGAAATTAAATGAAATTCGTTTATTGGTCATGTAGGCAATTGAATAGCTCTTATGACAAGTCAATACATAGTACTTAATTTCTATTTACAAGATTACCCACAGGCATTATTACAATAGATATATATTTATGTAAAAAAAATGGTTAAGGATTATCTTCTTGTTTCTTATTTATAACTATTTTACGAGAATAATTTATAAAGAAAATATATTAATTGAAGGAAATACAGTCTTTGCGTGTAATCATTGTCTGAGTGGACCATGAGTATTAATAAAACGACGCGCAGCGATTTAATGTTACCACCGGATCTAACGCGGCCCTGTCTGGGAAGACCCGGCGAAACAAATTCACATTACCACTGGAATTACGCGGCGCGACCCAGTTCTGAGCATATCCAGCGAATAAGACACGTAACATTATAACGATAACATGCAATTACGTTCTACCAAAACAAGCTATGATATATTTACAACACTAAAAAACTCTCATGCAGCTACATTTTCCAGACGTATCAATTTACGAGCTCGTTCGGAAATGCCCCAACTGCATAAAGATAAAAACACTACGGAATCATAAGTAGGTTACTAATTTTTTTTACTCTCTTTTGGTAAAAATATCCTGGTGATTGCTCGGAAAAGCTGCGCAGAGTGGTGCGGGGAAAATCGAGTCCAGTGAATAGAGCCCGCACTCGGTACCTCCGTCCCACTTTGACGACTCTATTAGCACACAGCGAACTGCATAAAGGCGTAGCTTATCAAAGCGTGCATATTAAAGCAACTCTTTCAACGGGAGACTACCACTTTAAAGTTTTAGGTACATAAAATCATGACCGTATAATTTCATTTTATTAAGGCCCTGTGCGCATGCCTCGAAAAGTATTTTTCATTAATATTTTATATTAAAATGCGCCAACATTTCCTTTGTGATAGAGCAGTGGAATGTACTTACTAGCTAGCAGACCATTTGAAACGACCTATAACCTTTTGCCCTAGTAAATGCTAGTTCAAAGTATGACACGTATCGACAAGTTTTCAAAGCCATTTTCAATCGCGCCGCTTTGATGTTTGGACAAAACCTAATAAATGGAACTACGTGCAAAATACTTAAGTATTTTCAAGCTCATCTGAATTCTAATATTTATCCAAAAACGTATTTTGAACATAATAATTGTTCTACTTACAATGAGCATATTTTATTAATCGTGAAGTTCGACTCCCAATGGTTTTTTTTTCAAGATTTTATTTAAAAAGGTTACGTTTTTCGTTTTAGGTTTTGTTGGATCAAGAAGCAGCTCACTCACACTCACATAAATCAATATAACAGTCTGAATAAAGACTTAGATGTCAATTCCGCGCAAATGTGGGTGGGGGATAAGGATAAAAATATAAATATTATATTTACTCGTGCCAATTATTTGCTATTTTTGTAAAAGCGAGTTAAATATAACTTTGTTTTATGCCTAGTGGGCAGAGATCACGTAGGAGGACAGTATTCTTAAAAAGCATTATGCTTCAGAACCACCTACATCTATTCCATTCAATATACTTCGCTTATAAATAACAGCAGGGCGTAGGTACTAGTTAATACCGTAATCGATAAAACCCCTTCGGCTTGCAGAATGCAGACTATGCGCCTATTACAACAAAATCTGTCGCGAAAGAAGACAAGGGTCAAAAAACTGCCGTTATTTTTGCAGGAATAAAACAATTTACGTCGGATGAGTTCTAATGAGTAATGAGTATAAGCACGTACGTTGTTATTACGAATAAATGTCCGCGAAATATATTGAATTATATTTTTACAATACCTAGGTGTTAAGGCATTTCACTTTTTTCATTTGGCGAAGAAGATAGGTTTTAATCCCAGTAAGCAATCACAGTTGTTTGAAAATCAGAGCATAGTAAAATATCACAGTTCATATACACAACAAACATACAAGTATGTTTGGCTATATACCCTTTTGTTTAGTATTGTGTAGTTTCTTCAAGAGACACTGTAGAATGTCATACTGCCACTGGCAAGGAATATTCACCGTTGTTATATCTATTTATACACTTACATACATCATTCATCAGCCTACACTGTCCCACTGCAGGGTAAAGACCTTTCTACCCTCCTACTATTCGTCTCGGTCCGAGGCTCGATCCTGCCAGTTCTCTCACACCTGTCCAACTCATCTCGCCATCTTTTTTGGGCCTGTCGCCTATTATGGTGACTAAATAAATACAGGCATTACAATGAAATATACTATTTCGGTGACGGTAGCGCATGGCAGGAACATTATAAACGGTTCACGAATATTTCCATTTAAATGCTAACGCGTGATGAGGTGTACAAACACAATACATACCAGTCACATATTTTTGTTTCGAATCTGTTTCGGTTATTGTTCGCGGCGCGCCAGTGTGGGGCACTGGGTGACGCGGTCGCTACCAGACGCAAAACACATTAAATTATTTTTAATCGATTAATTTCGGACTTCAATAAAGTGCTACCGAGGGTTTAACTGTATTTATGATTCCAATTTTGATTCTAATTAAAAGCGTTCAAAAGGTAATTATTTTTCATTCCTGCGAAACGATAATGGATGATACATGTATTTTTCCTTTGCTGCTTAATTACTTTGAAATGCTATAGGTATTTGATCAAGATTTTAAATATTTTTACGTAGGTATATTCAATATTTGTTGTGGTTTTAAACACGGTATTGATTATCTTATATCAGGATGGGTAAACATAAATGTCAAACACAGTAACAAAATATATGTAGTTAATAAGACGATAAAGTTCATAATACCTAGTGGAATATATGTACATAAGTACATTTAATACACACTTTGTGTATATATACATAGTTTTAAATAGGACAATTTAAAACAGACAGAAAGCCCTTTATGGAATCAGAAAACAGGATGAATACGGTCCAGACTAGCTTTACCGGTCAGACCACTTGACGATAACTATAACTCTAATTTTGACAATATCATTGCTATGATTTTGAGGTACAAACTATCGGGTTTTCCCGGTAATTTTGCATTTTGGGTTCTGAGGTACGTGCAACAATTTACGTGGGAAGGTGTTACGAATATTATTATCAAATATTATTGTTATACTCGTAAAACCGCTCACTTGATATAGAAAATAACTAACTGGTTTCTCAAGAAACATACAATGCCTAATTCTCCGTCTTTTGTATATTATTTGGTTGCATAGGTTCCCTTAGTTATAAACTTGATTGTGTAATTTTTTATTTGCAACCGAGCATATGGAATGTACTAGAAAGAGCACTGACGTCTGAAATATGTAATTTCTTCACCTAGTTCAAACACAGTAGCCCCTTAAAATATATAAATAATAAGTTGTACGTTATTAAATAAAATAAATGGCTCGCTTAAGCATTGCCAGCCCGCTCTGTAGTTATGGAGTGTAAGAATTCCGCCACAGAGTCCCCAGCCCGTCTTAAGAAGCGACTTATAAGGGTCTCGGAACGCTGGGCATACTGCGGAGGTGGTGCGTCCTCACTGACAGTGACTCAGAGATAGCCAATAGAGCGCGTGGCCTCGCATCTGCAGTAGAGGCCTACAACATTATAAACGGGCTTCCAAATTAGTTGTAATTACACCTTCAGGTTCTTTAATTAATTTTTTTATCAACTAAATATTATATCTACACAGTACACACGACACATTAATTTCACAGATTTCTGCAAAGGTGCAAAGTGATGTGTGTATGTCTTACAAATCACACTTAGTTTACAACTGTTTAACTATACCAAAAATAAAAGGGACTCGTATCTCTTCAATGCTCTTTAACCCAACGAAACAATGATCCGCTTTACATAAAACATAATTACATCAGTAATGCGCACCTTTTCTGCTTCAATTCAATTTTCTTTTGATGCACGTAATCCGGTGAATTCGTGCCGCAAAGATATTAATTTATTTGCATTTACTCTCTATACAAGAGTTTTAATAATAGAATGAATGGAAAACGGGTATTGATTTTACTGTGACCTGTGCCATTTCCAGGTAAATTAACGTACATTCTGTCTATTTTAAACTCTTGTTAAACTATCGGGTTTTCCTGGTAATATTAAGTTCTGGGTACTGAAGCACGAACAACAAGTTACGTGGGAAGGTATTAGGGATATTTATCTATATCCTTAATACCTTCTACTTAATACTAATACTTGGAAGGTATATTCTATTTTCGTTACAAATACTCAATAAAAATAGTTATTTTAAATTATAAAGATTTTAGATTTTTAGATTCAGGCTGCCTCCAACAGGTCACTATGGAAATCATAGGGAGAGGCCTATGTTCAGCAGTGGATTTCCTTTGGCTGATGGATGTATGATGATGATAAAGATTTTATTATTTTTTATGTACTCTCTAAATAAAGAGAATTGGTACCTATCAATGCCCATGATTTATACAGGTTACATGACACATTTATATTATACATCCAATGTACCTACTGGATAATATGTAATTAGAAAAAAAACAATACACATTATTTCGTAACACCGCTGAACCAAGCATAAATTTCGGAGGTTTCGAAGGGGACGGCTTCATCCCTGATAGACAATGTCGTAGGTTAATGTAATATACCGAGGCGTAACCCGTCCAAATTATACTATTTAGGCCTCGACGCGTTCGCTAGCGTGGATAAAAGGCTTACAAACGTAGGTACCAACTACCAAACCCGCCCATTCGATAAAGACTTTGTTGTTATATCCCAATGTACTACTGTAATGTATTACTTCACGCTCAAAAGAACATTTTGACAACAAAGTAGAACACTATTATCAGATAGCGCAACCTGTGACAGTCTATAGTGTTGGGAGCGTTATCGATTTGTGGGACAGATTTATTTTGGGAGCTATGTGTCCGAGAGCGAATAGAAATAGGCAATCGCTGATTGAGCCGTGTGTAGACCTTTGCATCTATAGAAATGTAGAAACTAAAAACAAAAATCGGTACGATGCTCAGGTACGATGTATGGATGCAGGGATGGGATCAAAGACTTCAAAAAAGTAAACGTTCTTTCAGTAAAACTTTATTTTTGGTATGCAAATGAAACTTTTTCGGGTCAATATAACATATAATTATTGGTAAAATTGCTCGTAAAGTATCTAACAAATAAGCAAAAATTGTCATTCATTAGCTGGATTATTTGTCCACTTTTAATGTCTCCTTAAAATGTTTGTAATACAATAATTTGCATTATGTTACATTCATATGAAATATTTTATAGTAATTAAAACAGGAAACTTTTTTTGAACGAGAGGAAACCCCTTCCAGTGCCGCGAGGGAGGCCGGAAGGGGTGTGTGTCACGTTAGTGTCACCTGTCTTGCAGCACAGCACGCTTGTCGTAGGAATGGTTCCTTAACAATTCAACGCCGGGAAACCAGCCAAATTTTATCGGTTGACCCGTTCTTTCGTTCGTTCTTTTTTGACATGACCACTCGGTGCAGTGCCCCTGACTTGCCCATTTAGTTGGGGAGCACAAATGCCCCCACTTACTTGTTGAGGAATGAGGTGTTATAGTTGTCTACTACATAAACGGGTAACACGCTTTTTCACCTATCGCGGATTGGCTATCGCGCCGTGTGCCCAGCGACCCATATGACCCCCTTTAGGTCACCTCTAACGACAAGTTGGAGATACCGCAGCGGGCTTCTTGTACCTCCATCCCCTCTCTCAACAACTAAGCGAGTGAATACATTTCTTCAATTATATTGTGCAAAGCCAAAAATATAATTTGCCGAAACATGCAATTTAATGGTAAAGAATTGCATGACTTCTATTTGACAAATGACAGCAAAATGGTAGCTTTATAATGCATCCAAGCACTAGTGAACTCAATTCTGCAACATCACAAAATATTTGAGTGATTTATTTGAAGCAACGTGACATAAAAAATGAACTACGCTTTTCTGACTTCAATATTTCACAAAATTAAGCTCGGCAAGATCGCGTCGACGTCTCAATTAATCTTGAGCAACAATAAATGCTGCAGAATTTGTAAAATTCACGGGGGATACTAACGAAAACTTTTCTTGACTAATGGCTGCTATTAAATCTTCGCTCCCTATAAAACATATAAAACATTGAGAAAACAAAGAAATGTTGCAACCGGAATTGCAAATGCTTTCTTGTGACGTATTACAGACGTTTAAAATGACTTAACGTACTATAGCGTCTACGAATGTGGGAGACATTTTAAAACAAATTGAGGTAAAACCTATGATGATTATTGACAGTTGCTAATAAATCTATTTTAAGAACATTGGCATTTGTTAAAGGTTTTAGGACTGTTGCCGAAACATAACAAGATAAAATGAAGGGTTGTATTCTACTCCCCTCCCGATTTGATCCAAGCGTTGAGGATGTTCATGGGCGGCAGTGATCACTTACCATGAGGTGACCTGTTTGCTCGTTTATTGGACCTATTGTAGCTAAAAAAAACTTGATACTAAAGTTCTTAAATGCGTGGCGACATATGTTTCTACGGTTTTCAATACTCCAATATTAGAGGTAGGAAGGGCGTTGCCAAGTTTGTAAAAGAAATGATATGTCGGGCCAAATTTATATGAAATTTATAATAGGAAGGAAAGCGTAAATTAGTGTGTAAGTTTGAGCGGAAAATAAGAAGATATTGGCGATGCCGGCTCGGGCCGCTTGTTTGAAATACACAAATTCACACCCAACAGTCACATACATAGTCCTGACCCCACACTAAGTTCGAGTCTTGTGTCGTGGGTATTAGGAACTACGAGAAAATTTTCGGTCTCACAAACACCCAGACCCGAAACAAATACCTGTGGATCACACAAACATTTGTTTCGGTGCGGGGATCGAACCCGCGGCCTCACATTTCACAAGCGGCGTCTAACCTACTGCGCCACGGAGGCTGTCAAAATATGTTCAAGTGTATGCGTAGAGAGCTTACTGGTGGTGGAATATTCATAGCGGCTAAGATAACTACCATTACGGGCAGTGGTCGATAACCGCCGGTAATAAATGTGTCGCGTCATGAGGTCAGATCGTGAATTTCCTGATTTTGAGCAAGCCGGTAGGTAGGTATCTTCCACCGGTGGATACTCTACTCGAATTATAGTTTGTGATGTCAGAAAATAAAGAAACATAGCCGATGTACAGCAATGAGAATCCTATGGCTAAGTATGGTACTGTACTGTATCAGCCCTACATACGACCCACTGCAGGGCACGAGCCTCCTCTACAATCGAGAGTACGATTGAGAGTGGTTAGACCATATAGTCCACCATGCTGGCCTAGTGCGGGTTGGCGGACTTTTACAAACCATAGAAATTTATTCAAATCGCTATGGTATGCAGGTTTCCTCACGTGTTTTCCTGCACCGTTATAGTGCGTAGTGATTGACTATCAATACACACATGACTCCGAAAAGTCAGAGATGTGCCCTGGGATTTGAACCCGCGACCACCGTGAATATGTAAGCAGCCGCGTCTGGTCCGTTACCAACAGGCCACCACGCACGAGTATGATAATTATGAGAATAATCAAACGCTATACAAAAACTTAGTAGTTACTAACACACGCTCTTTACAACTTCAATGCGTTTAAATTGGCTCTTTCAATTCACGTCATCTAGCTAAATTATAAGTGATGAAACGGTTTACTGAGTCGCACCCGTGTCTGAAAAGTTGCACGTACTTAATGATCCTATTGAAATACAGCTGCGTTTAATTTTAATGCCAAAGGTAATTAAATAACACGATGCCCTGCTTTCATATGCAATGTACCGCTTCAAAGCTATGCAGAGGTAG
Organism: Theretra japonica; assembly: GCA_033459515.1. Taxonomy (NCBI): domain Eukaryota; kingdom Metazoa; phylum Arthropoda; class Insecta; order Lepidoptera; family Sphingidae; genus Theretra; species Theretra japonica. The sequence continues at coordinate 7,174,768 of CM065937.1, forward strand.
TTTCAGCGCAACATTTTTTATTCAAAACTATTTCAAAATAAAATACACACATTTCACTGACTTTTTAGTATTTTTATATGCGGTCCGACGTGTGGATTTTCAATTTAATCCAATTCATTGACAAATAAATACAACATATATTTTAACTTAGTTTTTTGACGAAAGACTGTGCTCAGCGTTGATCATCCCGCGCCTGATGGTGATAATGATGCAAATTCTTGAATTAAATTGTAAGTATCTATACCTTGCTTACTTGTCATTTATGGGTATATAGTTATTATTGTGTTAACTATCCTGCGTTTCTTGGAGTTACGCGATCCTGTGAGTGTGTGAGTAACTAAGTCATGTCATGATCATTGTTTACCAATGATCATTAGTCACTACATACATACGAGTATCAGTACTTTATACATAATTATCTTTATTAAAGGGAAACACTTTTGTAAATGCTACCGCAAGTTACAATAATTGCAAAATATATTGTTTCAACGTAAATTGATTAAATAAATCTCGTATGTACGCGTCCCTGTTATACACTTGACTGCTGAAAATTGCGATGTCAACCAGAGCGTACAGGCTGCATTGCTGAAACGCTAGCCCGTTAAAAAAAATATTGGCATAGTGTACATTTTCATATGAGTATAAAAAATAAAGAGCAATCCGGTCGCGTGCCAGTGACGCGTAATTACATTCCTTTGTGCTGTCCCTTCCTCCCGTGTTGAATACCCGCTGGCAGAGCCCTGCGCGGCTCCGCGACCGCACCGCCGCTCCGCCGCGCCCGGTCCATCTCCACGTACACACGTGAAAGGCTCCCGCTATTATTATTGCCGTCCCTATTGTCGTATAAACGTCAAATGAAAAAGAATTCAACAGTCGTTCAAAGTTTAATTATACGCTCACTCGCGCCGCCCACTTCAACAGCTAAAATTACTTAAAAAGAATTGTGAAATGTCCCAACGAGTAGAAAGAGAATAATAAAATTCGTTTGTTCTCCACGGTCAAGATTATTTTTTGGCTGGCAATGAATTGGTAAGAATGATCCCAGCGAGGTGATAAAGAGGCTTACACCTGTCGTTTGCGAACAATAATTAGAGTTGTAATGTAAATAATAGGTGAGGGCAACAAGTGGGTCAACCTGGGCCGGTGCCCCCCGCGCGGCCCTCACCAACCTACCACTGGGTCATGAACATCGTATGTTCATGACCTATTTAATCTCAAAAATCTGTACCTGTAAACCATTTCAACAGAGATGCATGTAAGATTGATATCATTAATTTTTACACCGAATACATAATGTAAAAAAAATGAAAATTTCCTTTTTTTTTTTAAAGTATTACAATTTATAAAATTAAGAATATTTCAACTTTTTAATTGTTTAATAACCAAATATATAATAGGTATACTATTACAGTCACTATTATTATATTAAAATAAAACGAAAGCTTTTAATCAATTTTGTTGCGGGACGGTTGCGCGAACTACTCAATTCTCAATTAGATGCATTCAGATCATAGTTCAGAACTATTCCTATCAAACTAACAGCCCGATACCAAAAAAAATGAAAATAAATCGGCTAGTTTAGGCAATAGTTAAGCCAAAATTTTGTAACAATGTTACTATAGTAAATAAATAAATTACACAGATAATAAAATTTTAAATTGACTATTGGTCACACCAAAAAGTAAGACGCTTCGGAAATACGTACGACCAGAAATTGTTAAAGAAACATGTTACATATTTCCTTTGCATATGTTCATTGTTTATGCGCTTTGCAGGATTTATTCAAATACAATGCATAAACATTAAATAATTCTTACGCCGCGCCGGTGGAATATAAAAGCCACTAGTGTTTCAGTTGCAAATCCAATAACGTGAGTATAAAGGAAGCTGAGGTCAGTCGCGGTCTAACACGGTCCCTAAGGGTTCTGATGCTGCCCATTCTGATACAATATTCATGAACACTGCTCAACAACAGACTTCTTTGTGAACTTAATTCTACCCTCGTGCCTAGTCTGCATAAATATAAGCGTTTTATCGACAACTTTAAAACCTTTTAACTAAACTATCCACTGTGTACGAGTAGGGGAATAATAGGAAAAATACCATCCATACTCCGCCCGTATACCTTTGTCCCTTTATAACTTTCTTGTGCTCAATCTTCATACAAGCGTTTTAGTACATCCGTTCCGGGAAGGCTTTGTCAGAGAATTGCACCGCTCCTACCGCGGATAATGTCGCATTTTTTTATTTCCCTGAAAACTGTTGAAACTGATAAGTACCGCTCTTTATGAACATATTCAACATCCAGCTTCACGGCAGAGTGTATTATGAATCAGAACATGTATTGATTTTGATCCTGGATTAACAAAACACGTTAAGAAACAACACAACGATACGTGCCCTCGTGAAGTACCTACAAGAGCCTGTTATAGTTCAATGTTGAATAGTTATCGAAGGAAAGTTTGAGGTGGCTAACTTCGCAGCGAACCAATAAAAACACCAAAGTTGAGTTCGGAGGACAATATCGATTTTCCCGTTTCTGATGTATTTCATTCTCCATCTGTTGCTCTCCATAAAATTTACGGCAGTATTACCGAGTCGTTATTTTTGTACGAAGAATTTTATCGCTTCGCGGCGTCGCTTTCCACGACGTGGGTTTTCTTCATCGCCAAGTGTTTTTATTGAGATCAGAAATTCAGTACATTTTTATTATCAAATCTACGTTTGCTATAGTAAAATATACAATATATATTGTGTCTATCATTATGTTTTAGGTAAGCTAGGAACTGTAGTAAGTATGTAACAACACGGTAAGTAACAGAAGCTGTTGCCTGTTGTCTCCAGATGGTGGCGACGGAGGAGAGCACGAACGCGGTGACTGGCCAGATCGACACGCCGGGGACATTTGGAAAACTCCGACAAACCCTCTCATCTTCCCTTCTTACTGCTCAAGACAAAGGTATAATAAGATTAAATGGTCAATTAAGAAAACAATAATTACCACATAATGACACTACATGTAAAAGGGCCTCAATTCACAACACAATAATAGGTAATTATTACAAAATCAGCACAAAACTGTACAAACATCATATCACAAATGATATAAAAACAAACGACAGTCACATTGGCGCATATTTACGAAATGCTTAGGAGAAGCACGAGCGCGCCGGTGAAGCTCGCGAGCTTCGTTATTTAATGTAGTTTAATTAGCAAAAAGTTTACTTCCCCAAAGTTTCACTTTATAAGCCATATTAACATTGTAACATCTCACAACAACATTAATAATGCCAGAGGTAAATAAATTGTCAGACTTCTCGACAAGTTACATAACCGACGGCCCCAAGTTATGTAATAACTAAACCGTGCGTAGGAAATGCTAGAATATTAGCCGCACTTGACGCCTGTTGACTTTGCCAACACTTCGACTCTCTTGTTAAGTAAAACCTCTATATTCAATATTTCGATTAGGCTTAAACATTCATGACCAAATAATAATAATTTAATTTTCCCAGCTGATGAGGTTGAGTATTCTTAAACGAAAAAAAAAATACAATCGTACACTTACCTTTTAATGTGAACGTAGTATCTATCAATCATTTTTGTATAGGCGCACCTCCGTGTAAAATTACGGAAAACATAAATCAGCACGTTATCTTAAGTTTTATTATTCGGAGCAGCTCGCGAGTACAACGGGTGTCAACCCTAACACAATGCAAAATAAACATTCCGGCTCCGACCTATTGAATCGAAAGCGGTGCCGCCTATCTTCGTAACATCTCTCATGCCTAAACAATATCCATTCATCACCCCGAGGGAAAAAATCGCTTATGGAGATGAATGAGCAAAAATGTAGCCATGTCATGATTACGAATGGACGGGCGTTTCCAGAATTGGCAACTTTCTAAATAAAAATCGCGATCTTTCCTCACGTAAAACAATTCGATATACGCGAGTTGTACAGTTAACAGCAATATTTCTTCAGTTCATGTCTCACTGAGGTGTACGTACAACTTCGAACATCGGTTCAAAGTTTCTTGTGTATTTGCTAAAGGTTGCTATAATCTTTACTTACGACTCTTGGGAGTTCTAAAGTAACACGCATAAAATAAATTATTATTAATTACTCTGAAAACTTTCTATCATAAATAGCTTCGAATGTTAAGTATATAAACTTACAATATTAGTTAAAGTTAATCTAATAAACTATAATCTATATATCGGAATATCAGTTTATCGTAGAATTTCACAGCTATGATCTAGCTCAATTTTACATCCTGAACGTGAGACCAAAATGTGTGAGGCATCCGAGAGCACCTGAGCAAAGTTCGCTACGGAATTTATGATAATTCCTCAATATTCATAGTGAATATCGCAAGTTACGACGCTCCCACGGGATCTAACGGGGGCAGGTTCGGGGCGAGGCATCGGCACGCATTGTTAGCAGATTCCTCTCCAGAAGGTAGACACAAACTGCAGACTTATTTGAATTCTCTTCATTTCATTCCGATTTGGTATTTCATAACAATGAACCGCGTATAACTTCAAAATGAATAACTTGGGGCATGATCGGCGCGGTTAATATACCCGACTCTATTAGTTTGCAAAAGCTGAGTGTATTATGGTTAACTGTTGTTTTGGGTTAAACTATTTAAGTTTGGGAATGCCTTTAATGTTGTATTGCTGACGTGACCCTTATATATTTAGTTACAAAATTGGGTCCAAGACCGAACGAGCCCGTCGTAGAGGCGACACCAGCGCCGGCGCCCACACCCGCTCCCCCCGCCGCTACGCAGCCGGCTAAGACTGAACGGTAATTACGAGTATATACTTTAATATTATTTATTTTTCATTATTCTAGAATGTCTTGATCGTTAATAATCTAGATTGTAAAGGTAATCTATCTGTATATCGGTCTGCTACCTACACATATGTATGTTACTACACTACTCAGTACTCTGATCGTAGCGCCCCCGATGCCGATACTGAAATTATGGTCGCAGATACGATTCACAGGGCGCAGTTCTGACCTATCAGAGTCACGTGTGTATTGACAGTTTATTAACACCATGAGGAAATCTGCGCACCATGAAGATTTGCAAGAATGTTTTTTATAAGTGTATTTTAAGACCACTAATACGCACAAGGCCGTCTTGGTGGGTTGGCCCAACCTCCCTTCATTGTTGAGGATGCCATGGCTTGTAGTGGCGTATGGGCTGGATGATTTTATAATAATTGTTCACACCATTTAAAAGCGTTTTACTATTTCTTTATGCAAATTAGAAAAACTAGTACCTACAACCAACTACATAATTTTATTAAAAGAGTTGGGATTCTTTCCAAATTTAGGTGTCAGATATTATATATATAAAGAAAAAAATAAAAATTAAAGAATACTTTACTAAAGATAAAGTGAATGGTGATGGATATGTGTGTAGTGAGGCGGGCAAGGCGCCGTCGCGCGCGGGCGCGTGCCGCGTGTGCCTGAAGGCTCTGAAGCCGGGCGAGGTGTTCCACGTGTGCAACGGCTGCCAGCACCGCGTCTGCGAGGACTGCTCCTCCTACTCCAAGCCCGCCGGTGACGATGAAACGGTAACATATATTATTTACACGAGGATAGGACATTATCCATCATATCTATTATTTTTCATATTGAAAGGTAGTAATTACATATTAATATTTACAACGTATTAATTAGGGATTTATTTAGACTTTAATTGTAAGAAAAGGCGATTACTACTGTGTTAAAATTCTATTATTTTTCACCTTATCTTTTCAGGCGTATAATAAAGTTAGTTATTTTTTATCTTCATTTATACGATAAAGTCTTATTTAGTATACATCGAGTTTTATGACCACGTAGGATACTAACTTCTACGACTTAATGCAAGTTTAGACTCAGGTTTATTATTTTAAAAATAATATAATCCAATAGTTTTAGAGTCATTGTTGTTAGTAATGAGTAATATGTGTGTTTTAGAGTTCATGGCGGTGCTCGGTGTGTCGGCGCAAGGCGGGTCCGCGGCTGCCGCCGGCGGCGCAGGACTCCACGGACTCGCTGCTGGAGGTGCCAGTGCTGGAGGCGCTGCAGCGGCGCCACTCGGAGGCGCGCCTCGGCAGCGGCAGCGCGGGCGCCGGCCTCGCGCCTCCGCGCTCCCCCGAGCTGCGCCGCCACTCCGACGTCTCCCCCGCCTCACTCAAAGAACTTGAAAAGGTAATATCTGACTTGTAACCGCTTACTCTACGTGCGGAATTCAACTTTCAAAACATTACCATCCCCAAATATTAGTACTGAAAAAAAAGGCTTTGAATTACTCAACGCAATCAACCTTTTTTATTGTGAAGTTATCTCGCATGTGAATTAAAAGTTATATATAGGTAATTTAGTTTATAAGTTTGCAATTTATTAAAATAAAATACTCGTTGGGCATAATTTATTTTAACATATGGGAAATGATATATACTTTTGTAGAAACCGTGGACTTTAAAGGATCAAAATAACACGAGCAAAAAATGTATCTTCACAAAACGTCATGTGCTCACAACATGAAAACTAATATTTTATATTTACACTACAGCCCACAAAAAACGAGGCATAAAGATTTTTATAGTGTCAGGCTTTAAAGGGCATAAAACAAAACAGCCTTACGAATTAAATAACTCTCAGATAGCTCGTTGAAAAAGATTTAACAAAACAAAGCGGTTCGATCTCAGCATATTTCATAGTACTTAGTGCTTATCGAAGAAATATAGCCTCTAGTTTAACTTTTCAAGTTTTTCACTGCAGTGAGTACCCGCATGATGTTGATGTCTAATATAGGTCACAATGTTCAAACTTTGCAAAAGTTTTTGTTCGTTAAGCATATTTAGCGCGCTAAAATGAAGCACTTTTTGCGTTGTATAGGTACCCGCACTAATACTAGTAGGTAATAGTGGTAGTAGATGATACGTACTACGTAGACCCTAAAATGTGTTATCAAACGACTTCAAAACCTTAGAATTGGTCATAACAAATTTTGCTAATACATAGATCGGTAGAGGTGCCGAGCTTATTTCTGACCTAATGCTTAATAGGGACTACCCATGCCTGGAACAAACTCTAGTTCCAGGCAACAGACATGAGATTTTGCAACTGATTTTGTTTACAAAATCAATTGCGAATGCTAGGACTAGTGAATGTGTTAGAGTATGGTATTGTAACCACGCTGCCCGCGGCGGCAGTTAAAGGGCGGCGGCAGCACGACGCCGTCGGTGGAATCGCGGCGAGCGAGCGCAGTGGCGCCGGCCCGCAGGCGCTCCGTGCGCGCGCCGCGCCAGCGCTCCTGCGACGAGGACCAGCAGCAGCACTCGCCCGCGCACCAGCCCAGCCTCGGCTCACATCAGCCCGCACTCGCCGCGCCGCCGCCCATGTCCAGGAGGTGCGTCACATACGATCCATATATTGAAGGGCTAAGCTAAAGCACGAGCTTTGCTTGTTGTTTCCAATCTCTAGATATAAAACAGACTTTATAGGCGGATCCGGATCTAGGTCCATTATGGTTCGCTTTTGGTCGACATTATCTATACTTCTTTTATCTTTATGTACTATGCTATAAAGCTGAAGAGTATGTTTGTTTCTTTGAACGTGCTAAACTCAGGAACTATTAGTCTGAATTGAAAAATTATTTTAGTGTTAGATAACCCGTTTACCGAGGAAGGCTATATGGCACTCTTTATCCCGAGAAAATATATAGCACCGTTTTATCACCGAAATACTTTTTCACACGGGCGAAGCGGCAAGCAATACTATTGCTTTTTTGTTAAATTATAAAATGGGCCGATCCGCTTCATCTATTCATACACTACTGGTCAATTAGAAAAAAAAATATTAACTCCGTGGCACAGTTAGCCTGATTTGATATCAGTTTAAATTATCATTGTAGGTATAACAATTGTATGACCTTATTCTTAAATCATTAAATTGAGATAAAATACTTGGTAAACCAAACTGAATATGAATGATGAATATAACTGTGGCAATATTGTTCTGACCGTGTGCTAAAGAGCGTCGGCGGTGGACGTGGTGGCGGGCGCGGGGTCGCGTCGCAGCTCGTACCGCCCGCCCGTCGACGACGCCGACTCCACGCCGCAGATCGCCGGCCTCAGCGTGGACGAGGACAGACCCATCCGCCGCCGCGGCAGCCAGCTGTCAGTAACACATCACATCCATAATCCTTTCTAAAAACTAAAATTAAACGCTGATAATAGTTAGTAACTATTCATACCCGAAACACAGATGTTTTCCAACAATTAAATAAACTGAACAAATTATGATGTTTTCGATTGTGTAGGCCCGACATAGCAGCTCTGCAGCAGCGCACGGGGGCGCTGAGTGCGATGGCGGCGCTGAGCTCGCGTGCAGACTTGTCGTCAGAGTGCGCGGGCGTGACGTCCGCCGCCGCGGCCGCCGCGGCCGCCGCGCGCCAAATGTCCGTGGACGCTGAGGCCATCAAGATTGTCATCCACGACGTGGACGACCGCACGCCGCGCCGCGTCTCGCTGCGCCGCGACCCCAACGACAAGGGACATCGGTGTATGTAACTCTACTTTAGTAACTAACTTTACTTTAACTAACTTTCTAACTTAACTTTAGTGAGATCTATCTATATTTTAAGTTGTAGAGCCACGCTGTTGTCAGTCATGACTGATCATGAATGGGCAGGATCGTCAGGGTCGGTACCACCGTTTTACAGGAAAACGACTTGAAGCGACAGCTTCGCTGTCGCGTTTCGTTCGGTGAATGAGATTATCAATAAAATAATAGATATTACCTAACTATAATGTAGTATTGAAATTACATATAATAATATTAAAATACAATTAAAATTATTACTTTTATATCCCATAGGGCAATGTCTTTTAAATTAGAATTATCATGTATGACAAATAAAGGAATTTGCATTTGAATCATTATACGATTGAAAGGAACTTGATCCCAGTAATTTAGTGTATCATAAAACGCAGAGCTTTACTCTAAATTGAAACCGAGCAGCTAATATTAAAACAGACTCGCTTATAATTACATTATTATATTGGCGCCGTGGGAATGTAAACTCAGGTAATTGGAAACATGCATGTACTTTATATGATGCATTTACTTTAGATTATTATAAATCAAATTAGTGTTCCACTTCACGTTGCTGTGTACGTATAACAAAATAAAAGAATAATAAGATATGTTTTCAATTAACTTTGTTTCCTTTCTCCCAGGTTGACGCTACTAATAATAAATGAACGGATCGCTTGAAGCGAGTGTATAAGACAATGTGTGTGGTTGCAGCACGCGGTTTCGGCATGCGCGTGGTGGGCGGCAAGCCGGACGCGAGCGGCCGCCGTGAGGCTGTCATCGTGTGGACCGTGCCCGGTGGCCCCGCCGACCTCGCCGGCCTGCAACAGGGAGATAAAGTAACACCAAACAATTACATTTTAAATTGATCACAGAAATTCGGTGTGAAATGGGCATAAGATAGATTTCCTTCCAGATGACATTCCGTCCGTCATTGAACTTTGGTTCGCTTGTAGCAGGTCTTAGAGCTACAGAGACTATAACTAGACTATATGGCAGACTTTTGCTCGCTTGCATTTAGTCCTCGAACCACATGGTCGCTAACGTCTGTCATAAACTTCTGCATAATGTTATCCTCCGTTTGAGATCTGTTGTGGTTCGGTAAAGCCTTCATTTAGCTTGACTAAGTCACTGTTTCGGTGGCCTAGTGGATATTGAGTGATGTGGCGCGGTGATGTGTGCAGGTGCTGGAGTGGGGCGGGGTGCCGCTGACGGAGCGCAGCTTCGAGGAGGTGTGCGCGGTGCTGGAGCGCGGCGGCGACAGCGTGGAGCTGCTAGTGGAGCCCGCGCCGCAGCTGGACGACGCGCCGCCGCCGCCCGCGCAGCCGCCCATGCACCACCACGCGCTATACGGTAACCACTATCAACCACCACCGGCCACCACCAACCACACTAACACCACTATCTTCCTTATTCGTACTTCAGCAAAGTTTAATTTATTATTTTACGACCGGCCTCCTGCCCAATATCAACTACCAAAAACGTCGCTATTGTGACAGTATGTTGCAACTGTAAGCTTTATTCGCTTCAATGGATAATGTCTTTACTATCTTACTATCAACACCATAGTTTTCATCTGATGATCCTCATTGGTTACCAAGTCATGCGAGTAAAATTTACAAATGTAACTCTTTTTGCACAATATGACGTAAAAACTCAATTTATATATCAAAATAAGATAATAATGGTTTATAACACTTTTTTTTTCATATTTTCCTATCTTTCATGATGTTTTTCTGTCTTTCACAGCTATTGTATACTTCTTTCAGTATTTTATTTGAAAGCACTTTTGTATCAATAATGACTATCGCACTATGATTTCTCTTCTGCTTTTTAGGTAGGTATTAGTTATTATATTTATTAACACTAAGTACATATGTATATACTGAATGGCGGCGGACATAATCTCTTGAAAATCTTTCTTATAATCTAAATATTGCCATTTATCTCCTCATTAAAAGTAAATCCGCCGCCATTTATGCTTTATTATAAAATATTACATAATATTATTAACGAATTATTCTAGTTGAGTCAGTGGTGGTGTAATACACGTTGTTTTTCACAGAACCGGAAACGGACAAATCGCCATCGTCGCCGACACGACGGAAATTGCCGAAAACCCCGGTATAATACCCATACATAGGCTTTAATTGTAAAATATGTGTTGTGAACCCATGAGACATTGAGCCGGATCGCTCGCTCCATGAATTCTCGTAGAGACTGTCACTCGGTGCCTGCTCCTCTGCGCTTGTCGGATCACTCATTGTTACTGTCGCGATATACAACGACCCTTTTGTATCTGTTGTACATCATGTTCACTACTCGCGCCATGCGTGGCCTCCGCTCACCGCGAGACCATAATATTAACAAACATTACCTATGTGTCTCTCATTTACTCTCACCTACTGATAGCGTAAGATAACTCGTTCCTGTTATGATATGGCGCGGGACACGTCCCACGAGGTAACAAGTCCCTCTTTACCGCAATATATTTATAAATAAACTTGGAAGATTATATTTAGTTGTATTACTCCTATGCAGAGTTTTATGTACATATAAATACAAAAGTAAATTATAAATTATGTCACAAAATGTTACCGCGAGGTAAAGTTGCCTGTTTGTAAGTTTGTTTACTGCTGACGCACTCTTCCCGACACTGTTGAGGCCAGATGAGTCGGCGATGTCGTGCCATGTCGCAGCACTACAGCCCGTGTCGTTCTCTGCCAACACTGAAACACTACTATAGTACAAGTATATATACAATGTAACGTAATAACAAGTTGTTTGTATGGGAGTTGCGAGTTGTGTTGACTTGTCGAGGTGTTGCATTGTTGACGTGTTGAGGGCAGAGTACAGTCGGAGAGAGGGCTGCTCTCGGTCGGTCTGCTGTGATACTGTAGCACTAATCAGTTGAACATCTTCCATGTTAGACTAGTTGTAAGAGATTAGTATTTCTATTTACGACTGTAGATGTACTTTAACTTTGTTAACCTTTACTATTTAGAGAGAGGGAACTCTTGTTTGTTTACTCGAAATATTTATACACCTACGTATACTTTAAGTTTCTTTGTTAACTATATTCGTTAAACGTTATCGTTTATATAATGACTAATCCTAAGTGAAGTGTGTGAAAAAATGCTACTACTTATTTTCAGATTTTTATTTTTTCTATCACCCGACCAATTTCATAATGTCGCCAACGGCGGCCCCGGACGGAGTTACTCGTAGGGCACGATCGACATTAAGACAAATTACCATGAATGCCTTGACTATCAGTAAGTGTAGACACACGCTACATACAGACTTAGTGTTCGATGGTAGACTAGGGATCATCTATACGATACCGTGGATGATTAGTGTTCATTGTCTACTGGAAACAAAATTACGTAGTGAAGCTACGAGTAGTAACGCCGCCGCTTACAGCTTAGCCAGTGAATACAGACTCTGTACTACTCCATCACTCGAGCACAACGAGTTAGGCAAACCCGCACAGACAATCCAAACATGCTCCTAAACGAAACGCGTGTGACTTGAGTTCGCGGTGCAAGATAAGAAACGAAGTGTGGTGATAAGAGGAGCGCGAAGGCAGCGGCAGCCGGCGAGAGCTCCGCGGCGGCCGCACTTGCGTTTGTACCGTCTCATATATTGCGCATCGAGTTTCTGTTACCGAGTCTTGCTGTTGACTTAGAGTAGTGTGATGCCGCACTTTGTGGAGAGACGCCGCAGCAGTTAGGAGCTTGGAGTGGTGGCAGCACGGTATACAGCACTGGAACACCTTGAGCGACAGGCGCGCACTGACGCTTCTGTCATGTGACAACGACACAGCGACACTATGTACATACCGCTCCGCTCGTACTTACTGTAGTTTATTGTTACGATATTACTTACTGATTGAGACATGCATGACGTTGCACAGTGTCGATACGTGCATATTGATTTAGACATAAGCACCATGCAGGACGTCCAGCCTAATGCCATTGTGTGATGCGAACGATACATGCGTGTTTACAGACTTCTATCTGCTCAATAACATTATGATATGTGGCGCGTTCAATGTGTTTATTGTGATTCATATACATGTATGTGTCGAAGCTTGAATCTTTTGTTTGTTCATCCGTGATTGTTACTAAATGTGAATGTAAATGATGCTCCCAACACGACTCATACCATCATGCCCCGTGTAGGCGTCCACACGTCCTGCGACTCTTGTTTCTCTAACGTACCTACAACAATATGTCATGTACCTACACTTTCTCGGAGTAAGTCTATTTTGCTAATAGTAGACATGAAATGATCAACTAATAACCTAAATAATATTCAGCACTGATGCGTTTAATTACGTAGAAAACATGGGTGCTCCTGGTTTGCTTTTTTCCTAAAGTTTTTCCTCTTTAGGTAATAATAAGGAGAGTGTACACTTACAAAAAGAATATTAATAGCTACAAATACCTCTAGAAATACCGTAGAACCTGGGCGTTTAGCGCAAACTATGTCAACTTACTTAACTGTAGACTTGAAAATAGACAAGTTTGAATAGTTTTCCGTTGTTACAGGGAGCTTGTGCAAATTTTACTTACCTCTAGATGATATACGAGACTAAATGACACGTTTCCATAGAGATCATCCCGATATGTTTGAGCTAACAGACGTAGGTGTGTAGGCACATGCAGCTTGTGGAACCGGTATCAGCATGATACAGCTTACTGCATGGCGGATGGGAGCATCCGATTTTATTAATTAATTTGTGTTTGATAGAAATGCCTCAGCCCGACGCATGTTAACTTTAACATAATACATACTTTGCAAGTGAAAAATATAACATTCACGAGTATATAATATATATGATTACTTGAATGGTGACATGATTGCATTGCTACTTACTGCACATACTTGCAGAGAGACGAGTGCATCTCCCGCTGATCAGACTCATCATTATAATATAGCTGATGGTTGCTGCATGATGTTTCATAAAATGCAATGCCTTACCCGAAAGTTAACTGAATTAGATTTGCATACAGTCTTGGAAAGATTATTATATTTTATTACATTTTACGCATTTCGGAAGTGACCCTTTATGTCTAGTAGTTACTTATACTGAGTTGTATACTATGCAACATTAGTTTGGCTACAAGTTACAAATTCCAACTCATTAATTGGTATGTTCTGTTACAACAACGTCGTACCTACACGACACCAAAAAAATTAAACAAGAGCTTTGAGTTGCATGGTGCTACAGCTATTTACTGTTTATAGATGACAGTAGGTTGACGTGCGTTTGTGTATGTGTGTGTAGGAACAAGACCGCGCTGAGCGCATGCGGGAGCGCCAGCCGGCGCGCGCGCAGCTGCAAGTGTGGTTTGAGAGCGAACTGCGCAAGCTCGTGGTCGTACTCATTGCCGCAGACGACCTGCCGCCGCGAGACCACACGCTCGGCTATGGGGACGAACCAGAAGCTTTTGCAAGAATTCGGCTTCTGCCATCACTGTAATCATTTTTAATAATTGTCATTGAAATAAATACTTAATAAAAACAAATTATTTCGTTTTGACACTATAACAATTTGTTTCAGTGAGAGTTGTCCTCCCGTGGAGACGGATCCTGCCTCGGCTTCGTGTAGCCCTGTGTGGAACGCCACGCTCGGCTTTGGCGGGTTGACTGCAGATCTACTGGCCGGCCGCGCTCTGGAGCTCACTTTGTGGGACGCTTGTCCTGGCATCGACCCTGTATTGATTGGCGAATGCACTGTGAGTAGCTGCTACAGTCACTGTGAAGTGAGTGAATCGCTATGTGCATGTGTGTGATGATCTGATGCAGATGGAGCTGGAGAAGGCGTTCGCGGAAGAGCGCGCGGTGTGGTGGACGCTGGAAGAGCGCGGCACTCGGTCGGCCAACGCCTCCCCGCGCGGCTCACTCACCGGAGCACGCGCCCTGCGCCGCGGAGACTTTGCCTCGCAACGCTCTGTGTCCGGTAATACTTGTTTACTTGTTTTGCCTTTATTCTCTTTTATACTATTTATAAACTGTTGAAATTTACTTCTTTGTTTCGGTAATTCTATAACGTAAAGCATAAATTCTATTATTTCCACTTTAGCCAAATATGTATAATCAAAGTAATAACAAATGTTTGTGTTATTATGGACTACGTAAGTGCAATTTTCATAGATGACGTAGACTCGATTGGGGAGTGCGCATCCCTGCTGCACCCCGACCACGCGTGGGTGGCGGGCTCCCGGCGCGGCTCCTCGCAGTCTGAGACCCTCGAGGTTGAAGTGTACCAACTCGGCAAGGACTTCTCACGCTCCCTGCCCGGCTCCCGACGATCATCTTTCCAACAACAAGAGAAAGGTACACTTTGGTCTTCAACTTAAATAAAAAAACGTATAGCAGGTATATTCCTCATTCATTAAACTTTTACATTATAAGTTACAATATACCTTTCTGCAATGCTATGTTGGTAAGTATTACTTTTTTATAATTGTGTCTAATAATGTGTATCATTCACATAAATCTAAGAAACCATTAATGTGTCTAATAATGTATTGTATTTTAAGCAGTTTTAATATTCGGGGTTAGCCTTTATTTCGGTCAACGAAAGAACAGTAAGTGAATGATGTGGATGGGTCGTGGGTCAGAGAATATAATATATTGAGTGGCGAGTGGTGCGGTGTGCGTGTGCAGAGGGCGGCGCCGAGGTGAGCACGTCGCGGCGCAACGAGCGGCGACGCTCGTCGTGCGTGCGCCGCGACCCCGACGACATCCTGCGCTCGCTGCGCGCCGTCAAGGGCGAGCTGGGCCGCACGCTCTCGCTGTCCGGCTCCACCGCCAGGCGTAAGTATTAGCATCGTCCTACATAGTACTAACTACATTTTATTAGCGACTTCGACTAATCCAATATTATATCTAACTAAAAAGATTCATGCCAATAGTTATTAAAGTTATTGTTACAGTTTGCTCGCACATGGTGAACTGTAGCGAGTGTAAATTTATTAATGATCATAATCGTGATAATATTATAATGAATAAATATAATGGATATTATTGATTTGACTTGTTCAATTAAATTTTTAATAAATAATTGGGAGCACTTTAAAATATGTTGTAGTTAAAGTTTCTATTCAATATTTAGGGTTAATGGAAATTATTGATTTGTTATTTACTTATGTGCATAATTTATTTTACCATCACACTCCCACAGACCACAATCTTAGTTACTCCTATACAAGGCTCTGATACACCCGTGACACCAATAAACAACCGTATGCAACACCCCAACGACACACCACTGACTTCCAATGCAATCATTATACTATGCAAACATTGAGGGTAGTACTGATCTGTACTGTGTTGTGCTTGTTTGGTCAGCAGCGACGGACCGTTAGCGCCTCGGTAAGCGACTCCTTGCCCGTGCATCGGCCGCGCCCGCGCGACCTCCCTCGTACAGGGTGCGACCGCGCGCGGCGTCGGTGTACGCGATCCCTTGTGACGTCTGACGGCCGCCAGCCCCGGCTCGCGGTCGAGCCCCGCGCCGCCACCGCCGCCACCGCGCCCCGGTCTCGCGTGCAGCTGCACCGCGGCGAGGCGCGCGCGCCCGGGACGTGGCGGCGGCGGCGACGGCGCCGGGGATCGGGTGCGACTCGGGGCTCGTAGTAGCATGGGTCATACATCGCTTGCGCGGCGGCCGCGCGCACGCATCGTTGAATGTGGCTGCGCCCGACGCTTCTCATCACTTCACTGTGTGTACTGTACTGTCCTGACGCATGCCCGGCCGCGGGCAATCACGCTCACTTCATCTGTCTCTGTGTACCGTCTGTTCGGCTGCCCGTCTTCGTTCATCTCGATGGCATTGTGTCGCATAGGACGTTTGGATATCATTACCTCTGCGAATGTGTCACTCATTGTTACGATGCGCATTCTATTAGATTCTTGTAAATAATAATTCTTGTTACAACCCTGTACGTAGGCCGTAGTTGGTAATACCATTATACTTTGGGAGTAGGCGATGGATTCCTGCGAGCAGGACACGGTCGCGCATGTGGTAGCAGATGCACGCGGCTCGCCGACGCCAGCGGTGGCATGAGTTCTATTACAATCCTAGTCCACCAATCGCAATTTTATAAAGATCAATCAATGGCTGTTCATGACACGGAATGCTCACCATATGAGTCGAAGAATCGCTTCAGAAAACTCTATTAGAAACTCGACTCCACTCTTGGCTGCACACGTTATGACGCTTTCTCTTCCATCTGTGTGTTTAGGCAAGGACCGAATCGAATTCTATGTAATCGAAAATCGTATACATTGGCACGAAGCTGTTTGACGTGCTTATTTTATGTAATATTTGTTTTTGGTAATTTAAATGTTGAATTGAATGGTTTTATATCAATTCGTAATTTGAGTTTATGTTATTTTTTATATGTTTCGACGACGAGTGTGACGATGTATATGACATGAACGCCTCCGCCCCGCGCGCCTGCGGACGTGGTGTCGGTGGAGACGCGAGCGTGCGGGCGCGCGGGGCGGTGGCGGACGGGTGGTGGTGTGTATCGGTGGTACGGTGGCGCAGGCACGGCGACGGGCCGCAAGGGCAGCATGTGGGCGGCGGTGCCCGCGGCGGCGGCCTGCGACGCGCTCGCCGACGACGACGACGCCGTGCCGCTCGGCCCCGGACAACTGCCGCCGCGCAACGCGCATCTACCACCGCTGCACGCAGAAATCAACATCAGCATCATCATGATCAAGGGACAACTCGAGCTCGAGGTTACCATATTCATATGCACATCATGTGTACTGAACATGACATCAAACTCTTGTAACACGCCACAACATTATTCCGTGATGCGCAGGTATCACACGCACGTCGAGTGTATGGCGTCAACGGCGAGGTACCAGATTCGTACGTGAAGTGCTACTTGCGTGACGGTGACAAGTGGCTGCACAAGCGCAAGACGCGAGTCATCCGCCGCACCACAGAGCCCCACTTCAAACAGACGCTCAAATACCAAGTGAGTAGCTCAAGCCACTTACGGAGTATCGGCCCCTAGGAGTAATGCTTAATGTATTGTTAGAATAATATATTTATGAATAATCGTTGGATTACACTTATCCAACGACAATGCATGAATGATGAACGTAGTATGTCAAGATAGAGCAAAGTGGAGATACATAGTCTTTGCCTACCCTTATGGAATACAAGCGTGAGGTTTATGTGCATATGTAATTATTGGATTATGTTGTGGCGTCAGGCGAGCGAGGCGCTGGGCCGCACGCTGGTGGTGATGCTGTGGCAGCGCTGCGGTGGGTTCGAGCACAACCTGGCGCTGGGCGGCGCGGAGATCTGCCTGGACAAGCTGACGCTGCCGCAACGCACGTACGGCTGGTACCCGCTGTTCCCCGCCACCTCGCTGGCCGCCGACGAGTCGCCCGACTGATCCAGAGAGCCGTCGCCGGAGCGCCGAGACGACAACTAGCGCACCACGACGGCCATGCTGAGCTTACACCCACCCACCGCCGCGCATCGATCATCTGACAATTTATAGCAATATCCTCTCTTCCTAACCTACCACATATTTACTAGTTTTCTATAACTTGAAACACTCACGTACTACACCTCTTTTTAAATCGTGACTTTAAATTTTATGTCGCCATACTTGAAATATCTACACACAAATAGCAAAACTAAGTTTATTTGCTCTTTAAATTGTCATACGATCGATGCTCCATCAACGCTGTGCAGCTTTTTGCGCCGACCACGATGCTGCCCGTACGGACCTACGTAACATAATGATAATTGTAAATAACTTTAAGATTTCAGTTCCAACGCATTTTAATCCCATTAATGTGTACTTAATACTTATGTAGATTGTGACCACGTACAGTCGACGCATCTAAACTCTACAAGATGTCTCTGAACTCTATTTCGCTCTAATAAGGTTAAAGTCGGCTTATATTAATTTATTGTGTGATGTATGCCGCCGAAAGAAAGTATTTTTCCGACTGTACGTTTTGCTTATTACGTCACAATGGACTTTATAGAGTGGGATTTCAACATAATATACAAGATATACGTCCCCTCGTGACTGCGGGTGCAACGCTGGTAACACCACATAGCAGATATTAAAAAGGAGCTTACTTTAGACACATGCTTCGTAATTATAAAGTATATAATATTATAATTAGCCACAATCTGTCGTCGGACCGACCCTCTATAATACTCATTTCTCAGTGTAGAAGTAAATTCACTATCGATATCTCATCTATACTGCTCAAGACATCTTTATATGTACGAATATATCACTTCATATTATGTAGAATGAAACGTAGCGTATTGTGAAACACTCACATAAATCATATTATACAATGTATTATAACTTCAACAACGTTAGAGTTTTATCTATAAAAAAAATTAGAATACGACGTACAACTAATTAGATCACTCCACCCTAAGTACAACAAAAATATATCTAAACCCAACATATTCATAATCAATATAATACATAGATAATATTACATTATTTTCTAACTATTTTAAAAACATAAATACGAATATATTTGGAATGAAACAGATATTATAAATTCTCTTTGTGAGCCAGATATTTATACCAATCCTAATGTATAGTAATTATCGTCATCGTAATAACCCCATTTCTACACTTTGCCTTATATGAATAAATACATTTCTAAAGTTATTCTAGTGTGTAAGCGCGTCTAGGTACTATTCTTCCAAGGTTGTGCTTTAGTGAAATTTCAAAGTATACCTACTGTATTTGATTTATAAACATTGCTGTTTATCGTTTGTACAAATATTGTACACGTGTACTACAACTGTAAATACGACCATGTTGTTTTTCATATCTTCTACGCACAACATTCTCGTGATAGTTAATTCTTCTAGTGTGTAGAATCAAACGAATGTACACAACTCTGACAAATACTTCAATGTTATCGACAAACTTTTTCAAGTAATTATAAAGTAAGTAAATATTCGTCACGTAGATGTCATAGAGAATCATGTCATAATGTATATGTAGGAGCCGGCGAGCGATCCCCACGTGATGTTGTGTACTCAACACCAAGTACGAGGCCCGGACGCCGCTGTCCGAGCAGACACACCCGCCACCGGACTAGCTCATTTAGATACCTACGATTTTCTATGTAGATATTTATATATGTATATGTGGAGAATATATCTCAATCGTCGGTGTTAGAACAATCTACATATCCTATGCGGTGAACGTAATGTAATATATCTTATCAAAATCTGTGTTCTTCCACTGGTGTGACGGCTTCGAGCTCCGAGCTCTCCTGACAATATTCTACTCGCTTCCTGAGGTACGCTTGGTGGTGCACGAGGCGACGTGCCGCAGCCTGCAGCGCACACCTCGCAACGGCTTATTTATTTTATCACATGGTTGTACATTTCCCAAGAGAGAGAAAAATATTTACTATACCTAATTGTTCTCGTTAGATTAATTATATATAAAACTCTCGATTCAAATGCCTAAAATATATATCAGGTGTTGAGTATATTTTTACACTATAATTTAATATTCGGTTAAGTTGTGAAAAATATACATAAATGTTTATAAAATGATATCGATGATTACTAGAATATTTAATGAAAACGATAATATATCAATTCTGACATAATGTTGGAATCGATCAAAACTAACTTACGCTTATTATCTTGATATATTAGAATAATAACAAAATATAATACTCTTACGTAAGTGAAACGTGTAAAAACATAATCTATTATAGTTATTATTATGTGCCTCTAAATTTGACGAGTTCCGATACCACTCGGCCACTTCACTTGACGCTGCGACACATATCGACAACACCTGCACACTGCATACTTCATACTGTATACTATATACTATATACGAGTATACTCGTACTACGAGTACATACGTACATACGTTCATACAAAAAACCCACATAGTGAACAACTGCACGTAACTGCAACCCGCGTATCTGTCTCTACTGCATCCCACTTTCCACTCTAGCGCGAATGGTGAATCAATGTGATACGGTATCGGCTATCATATTGTATTATTGTATTGACTTTCATACTTTCGTAGTATATTATATATATATATCGATTCTTCCTAGATACTTTTCGATAATTGTGCTCTTAGATTAACATTAACCAGTATAATGAGAACCCAACATCTATAAGCACTGTTTGTTGATGAGATCTTTTCCAAAGGTTTATGAACCTATTCACTGCTCATAAAGCAACTAACACATACTCTATATTATAACTGCTTCTGATGTTAGTCTTGGAGCATAATGGACTACAAATCCAGTACGTAAGAAAATACATATGTGTGTCAAAATATATTATATTAAATAAATGTGATAAAAATGAGTTTATTATAGCTATATAAACAACATTGGCTGTGTTTTATTTCGTTCTTCTTTTACTCCTTAGTTTCCAAAGATTTCAGTGCTAAACCATTTATTATAGGGCCTCACACAACATGTCTAAGTAAAAATTGTATGAAACCACCTTACTTTTTCTGTGGCCCTAGTACTTTTAGTGCTCTGAGAAATTTTACACATATTAATGATGTCATCAGAGCTATGTAGCTTTCACGAAATCTTCTATCGTTTTCTGTCGCCCTAGTACACATTGTGTCTCTGTATCACAACAGTGGTAAAGAATTATCACTTTAATAACATGTATGGAAATACAAAAACCCTTGAAGTAAATAAACATTTATTAGGAATCAAAAAGAGTACATGAACTTATAATTATAATTCATTAATGTGTACAAACAATAATCAAACGAATTTATTACTGTGTTAACCATAATGCTGTTACGAACACTAACACATACAATTAATTAAAAGAGTGAGAAAAACTACATTCCACGTGGTAAATTACCATTTTTCTATTTATTGACACTGCACAGTGGCTACATTTCAAGTGATAAAAAAAATAGTCCTGACCCCACATTAAGATCAATTAAGTCTTGTGTCGTGGGTATCCGGAACTACGAGAGACTTTTCAGTCTCGCAAACACCCAGACCCGAAACAAATACCTGTGGATCCCACAAATATTTGTCTGGGTGCGAGGATCGAACCTGCGGCCTCACGTTTCACTGCCGGGTCTAACCAATTGCGCCACGGGGGTTATCATACATATACAATACAGTCACGACAAAGTAACCAGTATACATAGACTACTGGACTGGTGGTGGACTATGGCCTAAGCTCTCTCAATTGAACTGTCGGTGGTGCCAGAGTTCCGTACTCAGTAGTTATAGGCTGATAGAGTAATGGCCTCGTTCACCACCCTCAAGTAAAGCGTCAAGTAGGCTATTCATAAGTCAAAGTCACCCGTAACATCAATTGTCAATTTCACGAAGTTCCAGTCACACTAATCTTATTATTACGTTAATCAATACCTTACTGGCCACATCGTCTGCCAATAAACGTATTTACTTGATGGTTCAAATAAGGTCAAAATCCCAACCTTTTGTTGACACTTCAGCAGCAGGCAATGCGGGGGATATTTCACGTAATATTGAACGAATGATTCATTCAATTTCAATGCCATTTACTTAGCCAGTAGGTTGTTACCCGAAAAATTTATTTTACTCGTGAAATCGACGGAAAATATTAACGTTAATCAAAAGTAACCAATCATTTATTCGAATATAGTGAACAAGAGCCTAATAATATAAGTAATGTGGCTAAGTATAGTTGTGCGCTGTGTCTACAGGTGCGTGTAGTCAGCGGGCCCGCACCAGCGCGTGACGTGCTGCAGCAGCGAGGCGGCGCCGCCCGCGCCGCGCGCCGCGCTCGCCGCCCGCGACCACCACTCGCGGTTCGCACAACGACCTGGTGGGGTTCACTGCTACAGCTTATGACATACATACTCCACACTCCACACTTTGCACTGACATAAGACTATCGTTGTAAGATATTATAGTAAAGTAAAATATGAATCGGAAAGAAATAATAGAATAATAGTGCATCACTGATCACGCAAACGTTTGGCTTCGTAACGTGATTCTAATATTACTTTTGTACTACTACATAACAGATAGTGTAAAATATGATATTATAATTTCGTAAAATTTGAAAAGAAGATCCTATAGTTAACAAAATATTTACTAATAAAAAGTTCTTGTAACAAAACAATATTTCGAAAAATTATTATGACGCCATCCATAATTGTAATGATCAAATTGGCGACCCAACGAGCTTACCGTTAGTGAAGGTGACGAGCCTGGTGCCGAGCGGGTATCCGGTGAGCACGCAGCACG
The DNA here is from genome assembly GCA_033459515.1 of Theretra japonica. Lineage (NCBI taxonomy): Eukaryota > Metazoa > Arthropoda > Insecta > Lepidoptera > Sphingidae > Theretra > Theretra japonica. The sequence continues at coordinate 7,197,650 of CM065937.1, forward strand.
ACTCGGCGTCGGCCACGCTGGACGCGTACACGCCGCGCCCGTCCACCGGCAACGTCTGCAACACCAACACATCTATCAAGCATCAATCGGCTACTAGCTTCCAAAACTTATACTAGCTGGTTGGCAAATGCAAAACGTCTATGTGTACTCGTACTTCAGAGCAGTTTTAATACAATACTTTGATAAATAGTGGTGACAATATTTGCAACCGGAGCACCTCGTCCTATTGCTCTCTTCTAGATGAATTGACTGAATTAACTTTTTAATGTTATGGAGTGTCAACCATAATATTTATTGATGTAATTAAATAACGTTATCAATAAGTGAGTATAAATAGCATGTGAAGGTGATGGTGGTGGTGACCTGCTCGACGTCCTGGTCCATGGAGACGGCGAGCACCCACTCGCGCGCGTCGTCCAGCGCCGCGCCGCGCACGCTGCCGCTCTCCAGCACCAGCGGCGTGCGCGACCAGTCCGTGCACTCTGACACACACACACACACACATCATTATCTTCACCGATATTACATTTTATTGGTTCTGTTGACTATAAATGATACAAGTTGTAAACCCCTGTTATACTACAGAAATAATTCCGAAAATAGGTCTGTTCGAACCAAACAATTAATTTTGGAAAATTCGAATGAGTTTCAAGACATTACAATTATTCATTAAAGTTTCGTTAAATAAAAGAGGACTGAAAAATACTAATCCTGCTCTGATTATGACGTTCATTTTCACTTTCGAGTATGTTTAGAACACTGAGATAATATCTAACATGCATAATGTGTATTTACCGAAATCAGTATAATCTAGCAGATGCACGCTGTCGTCATCAGCCGCCTCGGCGAGGTCGAGGCAGCGGTTGAGCAACACGAAGGCCTCGCGCGCGCCGCTAGTGCCTTCCCCGCGCACCACCATGCCGCACGCGTAGAAGGCTGTACACGAAACACCCACATCACTCAATTAAACTCATTGAAAAATTAAAACATCCTAATACGCTACGAATTCCCGCTACGGACTACGACTTACTACGAATTCGTAGCGTTTGTTGTAGCACTGCGTAGCGTGACAACTAAAGAGCGAGCTTGCGCTACACGCTACGAAATATTGTGTTATATTTTAAGTATTTTACGGTTTTTATCATTTCGATAGTCAAAAGTACTAGAATTTTGAATTTTATCATTAACTAAATTTCTTTTGTACTCGTTCGATGGTATGCATTTGACAGTAAGTACAGCGCTATTGTGATACCTTCTGTAGAACTCCGTACTCACCTACGTCGGCGACTATAATGTCGGTGTAGCGCGGCAGAGCCCTGGCCGCGCGGCCTGCCACTTGAGGGACGTGCAACGCCATCAGCAGGGTTATTGCCTGCATTGTTCATATTCGTTAACCATCGCTTTAAAAATACAGTTTCAAAACTATACTTCTTTTGACGCGTTTTGAAAAAATATGGCAATCAAAAATGTATATGGTGATATTATTTTTTATAGAAAAGTACGGGGGCAGCAAATGGAATTAGTATGATGTATCAAAATTAAATTCAAAAAGAAAATAAAGTCCATTTCACCTGCATAGCTCTGTCGTCGGCGCCCAGCGCGTGCATGACAGCGGCGGCGTCCTTCAGCGCGCTGAACGCTTTGGGCGCGGTGGACACGCGCACCAACACCTCCGCGCATATCGCCTTCGCCATCACAGCGTCGCTCTCAGACACCACTGGACCCGCGGCGTCGTCGCTCACTAGGTACTGGCGCAGAGTGTCCAACACCTGAGATAGAGCCTCGGGGACCTCTTCACTTTCTATGTCTATGCCTTCAGTACGCTGGTGGAGAAAAAACATTCATCAGTCAAGTGGTGACTGGTACCAACAGTATATATTCAAAGATATTTGATACAATCTCTATTTCAAAATCCACTTAAACAGCTTTGCTTTCATTTGTCAGACTGCTGGAGGCAAGAAGATTTATACCACCCGGCACCTATTCTTCATCCTTAAACCCGTACTTTTCCGCTCGTTTTAACATGAACTCGGTTAAAACGTCACAAATATTGCACTTATTCTCAAGTGTTATAGTTTTATAAAGACGTTGGTGACCACTCCACCTGACTTCATCGTACCTTTTCCTTCCCTTTCTGCTCCTATCTACACCTGTTTTCTTATGATGTAGTGTGACGTGTGATACAGCTACGTACAGGCTGTGCCTTGAAGAGCTGCGCGGCGTATCGGAGCGCGTAGTGCGGCGCGCGGGGCCCGGCGTGCGCCAGGCAGCGCTGCCAGTGCCCCGCGCGCGCGAGCCGCTCCAGCGCCTCCGCCTCCGCCGCCGCCTCCCTGTCCACCTCGCTCGACGCCGCCCGCGCCTCCTCCACCTCGTAGCTTGACGCGCCTTGCTCCTGCTCTGCTTCTACACATGTGTTCATTCAGATTTTATACAATGTTTAAAAAAACAAATGACAAGAACCAACATATTCTGTTTCGGAACTTTTATGTATTGTAATATTATATAATATAATATATTTATATTTTGTAATATTACTACCACATGCATCAGGATTATAGGTTGAATGACAATAAAAAAAATGGTATAAAGAGTGGGTTATTTATACCTGGCGGTTCTTCGTCGTCATCCGCAAATCCTTCAGTGAGAGCAGCTCGGAGCTGTTCACCGATATCGGTTTGACCAATGGCGGCGAATCTGTCGCACACAAATAAAATTTATTAAGTCAAATATTTATGGAATTATGATTTTTTTCAATAAGTAGGCCAAAAATAGTGATTTAGGTACACTGAGAGGTTTTTCGTACAAAGTTCTCAAACAGCTTAATAATAAAATATTCGAAGAAGTACACCTTTCAGCGAGCAGGTCTGCGGCAGCTCGTCGCTCGTGCGCGTGCAGATGGTCCCTGGCGAGGCGCGCGGCTCGCAGCGCGGCGCGCTCGGCCAGCTTGGGCGCGGCGGCGAGCGCGGCGGCGGCGCTGGCGTCGCACAGCACGCGCACGGCCTGCGCCCAGCGCCGCGCGTCCGCGTGCTGCGCCGCCGCGCCCAGCAGCGCCGGCACGCCCGCCGGCACCGCCTCCGCCTGCGCCGGCAGGTACTCGCGGGACACGCGCGCCGCCTCCTCCCACAGCTCTGCAGCGCACCCGTGCCAACACATACACATACACATACGCATCACAATATACATATTGCTATGTAGCTCGCAGTATTACGCATAGCAGCAGAATGACCCTCTCGATCTGTAGAAACTGAGCAATTTTCAAAGATTTCCGCAATTCATTCCCATTATCTATAATGTTAGATTCGAAAAAAAAACCATGGAGAAATTTAAAATTGTGAATATGATTTATGAACCTCATAAAACAAGTGTGAAATTGATATGTAATAAATGATATGAAAAATAATGAATCACAAGTGCATCTAACCGAGGTCCTTGTAGTGCTGCACGACCTCCCTCGGTCTGTTGGCGCGGATCATGAGCGCCTCGAACTGCTGCAGGTCGCCGCGCTCCGCCGCCGCGCGCCCGCCCTCCACCAGCACCTCTTCCACCTGCAACATCATTGCAAAACTCATTCTTTTATATTTGTTTTTGAAGCGTTTAAATAATTGTGTATGCATTACCAAAATTGTCGTCGGAGGAATTTATTGTTTCGTTTGCGAGTTCTTAAAAAAAGGACTTCCAATATTTATCATATTTTTTTCCAAAACTTTAACCATTTAGCAGGTTTTAAAATGACACGCAAAACAACCATAATGACGTCAAGTAAGGGTTTATAACAATCAGATGACATTGTTGGTGGTATAGTACCATGTGCGGCGCGTGTTGGTCGGCCAGCGCCAGTGCCCGCTGGTGCTGTCCCTTGCTGAGCCACATGCGCACGGCGTGGTCGGGGGCGGCGGCGCGCAGGAAGGCCGCCTCGGCCGCGTCGGGCTGCGAGTCCGCCAGCGCCGCCGCCTCGTGCCGCCACACCTCGCGCTTGCTCACGCCGCCGCCCAGCGCGCTCAGCTCCATCGCGATGTCCCACCTGACGCGCCATACACTCAGCATCATCATCCTCACTGACAACTTCATCGTTAGCATTATCATGTACTCATTGCGTACAAAATATTTTTAGTATATTGGACGGTGTCACACTTATAAGCAGACTCGACGCATCACTACCGTACAAAACTTTTTATAGCAACAGTGTTAATAAATAATATTACAATATGTAATATCTAAGTGTATTCTGCACTATAAGTACCGTTGCGCCTGCAGCGCCCACTTGGCGCCGATGGCAGCGAGTCCGCGCGCCGCCAGCAGCCGCGCGCCCGCCGCGCCGCCCAGCGCCGCCGCGTGCTGCACCGCCACCTGCACACACACACATCACTCACTATATTCCGTGTGTGTAGTATATCACTACAACAGATTTTACACCACAGGACACAGTGGGTGATCGCTATCCGGGACGCTATAATTATCTTATTACCAGCTTTTGCATCACAGGTCATCTCATTTACCAAAAGAAACAGAAATGAGCGTTTCATTCTATTTGCATCATTACTTTGGAAATGCTACATAAATACAATTTGCCGATATTTTTAAAATAATACAGTTAGGAGTTACGGGTGAACAAAGTGAAGTGACCTGTTGCTGCACGGCGGGCGGTGCGTGCGCGCGCGCCACTCTCTCCGCGCCCTCCCACTGCCCCGCCGACCGGTACATCTGGATCGCACTCTTCCAATCTCCTGTTATAATCATTATATTATCTACATCAGCACATATACCGTCTGCTATAAGCTCGGTCATTACAGCGTATACTACCAATGTGGACCTAATTCAGGTTGATAAATTTTATTACAAAAGTGGCAAATGAGCAACCACGGTGACAGTAAAAAATTTAGGAACAATGGCATTACTCCAAGGAAGGAAATTATGCATGATATCAACTTTCACCATCAAGTTTCCTTATTGGTATTCACAAAGGTTTGGTGTCATTAAGATATGATCTAAAAATGATTGTAAGACTGGAGCATTGTGATGATTCGTAGTAAAATCAATTGAATTCAATGATAGAGAGCAAGCGACATGTGACCTGCTTGTACATAGTAGTTCTCGGCAGCCCGCAGGTCGCCCGCGGCGTGCAGCGCCTGCGCCACGTGGCGCCGCGTGGCCTCCAGCAGCGACGGTCGCTGCGACGCCACCAGCCGCAACATCGCCTCGTACTGACCCGCTTCCTAAGCACACCGCCGAGATCGATCTAACATGCATTTGCCCAATTATCAATTTACCTGATGATCATGTATATATGATCACCGGAAACAATAAAACACCACAATATTTGAAAGTCACAGAAGCATTGTTAGGTTTAGTAAAAAGACGGAGAAAAGGATTGTTAAACCTTCATTAAATTATAATAACGGTATTGAAGTTTTATAAACCCTGATTGCATTTCAGATCCAAGACTGCAAATAGACGTTAAAATGTCCTGTTGCGCAGAGGTATAACCAGGCCACCCACGTTTCGCCTATCGCCATATCACACAAAGTCCTAACTCCGGGCTGATAATGAATAGAAAAATATATATATCACTTTGCCCGAATCGGGATTTGAATTGGAGACCTCAGCTTTGCAATAATACCGTAGTACAACTGCGACACCTAGACAGTCATACCCTCGTAGATACCCTCATAAACAGAGGGGAAGAACAACGCTCACCTTGTACATCGAGATTGCTTCATCAGGCTCTCCAAGGCCAATATAGATGTGCTCGGCCTTCTTGTAGTGGCCCTCACTGCGCAGCTGCTGCGCCAGCGGTATGTAGATGTCCTGCGTCTGTTCCTCCGAGAGCGTGGCGGCGGCGAGGCGCAGGCCGTCCGCCACGCGGCCCGCCGCGTTGTACGCGCGCACGCAGCGGGCGCTCATGTCGCACCACGTCAGCAGCCGCTCTGCCGTCTCCCACTCCTGCACGCGACACAATACTAATGTTCATTCACTCTAATTACAGTGTTTTTTTATTGCTTTAAACAGCGAGACGAGCATGCCATTCACCTGATGGTGAGCGATACGACCGCTCATGGACAGTAGCGAAACCAAACAACACCATTAATTACAAAGCACTGCTTGGCATTCCACTGCCCTCGCCACCCAGTGACATAAGTTGTTAAGTCTCATTATGTCCAATAGTTATGCCGGCTACAATTTCCTTCTTATCGGAACACAACAGTGTGTTATGGAAACTGGATAGGTTGCCTGTTGCCAAAGACGACTACAAAAATCCGCATTGTTATTCAAGGCTCTAACGTTGTTAAGTATCGTTTACTTTCACGATTACGTTACATGCCAATTACCAACACTCGGCTACCCTAGGGGACTAAGGCTAAAAATATTTTTACTTACTTGAACAGAAATAAAGTGATCGCCTAATTGTTCGCATTCCGTTTTTATAGATTCTTTATCGTCGATAGCCTGTAAAAAGAAAACAATATTATTATAATACGTTTATACGAAGATGAGAGATAGTCTCTCAGTGCTGATTCTGTCTCTCAAATATAAACATAATAAATTAATGCACGTGGTAGTTGTAATGACTACGGAGAAGTGTGGCTAATATGCCGTCGTAGAATCATTATGGACCTAGCCGAAATATCAGCAAGCATCCAGGACAGAACAGCTAGCAACACTAGTCCTTCCGGACTTCCCCAGGGCACCTAAAGGGAGCTTGATGCTTACCAAGTTTCCTCTAGTAAATCTTGACACCAAATAGACGACTTCTCCAGTGGTTGTTACACTGCAGTAGAGTGTGTACCTGCAGTATGTGCAGCGCGCGGTCGTAGTGGTGCGCGTGCAGCGCGGCGGCGAGCGCGGCGCGCGTGTCCCCCGCCTCGATGAGGTGCGGCACGGCCGCGCCCGCCTGCCGCGCGCCCACCAGCCAGCGCCCCCACGCCAGCTCCACGCCCGTCACCAGCCCCGCGCACCGCTGCACACACATACACGGACTATTACATCCACGATATGAAAGAGACGAAGCGAACGGGTCGAAGATAATTTATATAGAAATCGCCCAATCACATAGATAGTCTGTAGATAGTGCACTGTTATCTTTATCTTTTAGCGGCTTCAACATAGCATCATAAATCCTTCTCACCAACGACCTATAATGCGTCGAAGCAAAAGACGATTCCTGACGTTTTCTATACACTATACAGACACCGCATTTTTATCTAGTTATAAGCTTCGGTCATGAATTTCTTGTCTGTAGAAACATAAAGTTCTCTCATGTCCCTACATGAGAGCTAAAGGGATTACGATGGCCTAGATTTACCAATAAAACTACATGTATATATAATGGTATATATGATGTTCTCTGGATGGGTACCTCTCTCGCCAGTTGCACGGCTCTAGCGAAGTTATGTCCCTTGGCGTAATAGTCCACGGCGGTCTGGTAGTCACCCTTTCGCTCAGACAGCTCGCCCGCCATCTCCCACCACTCCTCCTGTAACACAACATAGAACCGTATATTTCTTATTTGAATAAATAACAAATTGCTTAATTAAATAAGAAATATACGGTGAAAACATTCTTCAGAATATTCATTTACGACATACCAGCAAAACAATATATATAACTGATTTTAAACACAGTTTTTTTTTGGGATAATCTATCATTAAACAGAAAGATGCATATTTTACTACTCTCTTTTAGTATCTGAAACGCACAATAAGATAAGGTTATGCTGTTGATTAGACATGCGCAGAGTACAGCCACTAGCCTGTATGAGTTGGTTGTGCACGGCGTCTACTATATGATTGTCCCGCAGCAGCTGCGGGTGCTGCAGCAGCAGCGCGGCGGCGCGCCGGGCCCGCCCCCCGCGCAGCCACATGCGCACCGCGCCCTCCGCGTCGCCCGCCGCCGCCAGCGCCGCGCCCGCCTCGCCCAGGCGACCTGCAACAACCAACCGCTCAACAAACAACTACTCTAACCAATATATTTACACACAAAATTACCAGCTAAGGGTTCAAGTCCCACTTAGCAATAACTGAATCTTCTATCAGCAATAGTAATATATCAAGTATTGTTACAGAACACTATAACGCGGCGACTCTCTAAGGCTACACTTTCAATAAAAATAAAGAAGACTGGAGCGGAAACCACCTAATCACATACATTCATCACATTTATGATCTCATAGTCAATTCATACCCACCTCCATTTTAGTGGAAAAGCAGCTTTAAAACACATTCAAAAGCTTGCTTCAAACCCACAAAAAAGCAAATTATTTACTGCCTCACTGTGATATATTATAGAATCTGTTTATCATTTCAATGTTCGAACCTTCTGGAAAAAGCTACAATCCTAACGCTCATACCAGTGGATATCAAGTAGTCCATGTATTGTTGCTTGAGCATGGGCACGGAGGCGCGGTCGGCCTTCTCGGCAACGGCGATGGCGTCGGTCCAGCGGTTGAACTGCTTGTACATTTGGATGGCCAGGTCGGCGCGCGCCGCTCGCTTCACGTAGCACTCCTCCGCCGCAGACAACTTGCCCGCGAAGATCGACAGGCGAGCTCGCATCACTGCGCTGTGGAGGCCTACACAAAACAGTCACGTCAGCTTCATACCCCTATATTGGGTTCAGGTTTATAACAGTGTGTTCAATTATTGATTCGTTACATTCTTAAATGAATCAATACTTAAAAGGTATAAACCCTAATTTTCTAAAACTAAAGCTTCCGACTACTGGATTAACCAACTTAGCATGACTTGTCAGGTCACAGACCATGACCGCTAAAAGTAAATAAATATTACCAGCAGTGACATCTCCATCGCCTTCAGCAGCTGCTAGCTGCACTGTTTTGTCCAAATAAAATGTGCGAGCCTCGTCACCAACTTCGCGATAACATTTGGCAGCCAACTATTTAAAAAAATCATAATAATATGATAAATATACATATTTGCATCGGGGGAGAATATTCGTAAAGGTATCATTTCATAGCTGGCCTTCTGAGCGTCAAAAACGTTCCATAGCAAACTATCGTCAAAATACCATGTTACATTAGACACATCAAAGCGATTTACTTGAACGTCTTCGTTCTGGAGGGCTCGTTCAGCCAGCTGCCTCCAGAGCGGCGCCACGTCCGCGCCACTCCCCACACTCTCCAAGTACGACGCGCAACCCGACAAGTCCCCGCTGCGGAGAGCGTTGTCTAAAATTATAAAAAACTGTCAATGAAGTTTAAGACTTTACTTCTTTGAATCCTAAGGATTTCTTTGCGATAGGATTGCTTTGCTAGAAATTTCCAATACAAAAGTCTACACTTATCTTTATTCCTGAGCAAGTGATAATATCTGGTACGAGCGTAGCTGTTTTCCGTGATGTATCCGAAGAGACAATTACAAGAGCCGTAGAAACTATGCTGCCCATGCCACTACTATTGTAAATTCTAGGAACCAGACTCGACGACTCAACCTCGACGGCTACCCCTCAACATAACATCAAGCACCAAAGTTCAACAAGTTCTTTAAACACACTATGGTGGTCCTTAAATTGGACCATTTTGCAAGAGAATAATAATAATGAAGGGCTTACTAAATGCGAGTCGGTGTTCGTCGAGCTGCACGTAGGGCGCGTGTGCTCCGCGCAGCAGCACGCGGCGCGCGCTCACCTCCACGGCCACGCCGCCGCCGCACTCGCACAGCTCCACGCTGCCCGCCTCCCACGCGCTGTACCTGCAACACGCAACACCACATGCAACCTAATGCGCAACATACTGTGTTACACCGCCAGGGTAATGAGATGTTTTTTCGGTAAATCATCTGGATTAGACCAAAGATTTCCTAATTTCATAATGCCACCATTACTAATTTATAAAAAAGGACATAACCTGTTTCATTAGTTTTTATAAAAGACTCACCAAACCAGGAGGTGAGTTGGTGTTTGTGCAACAACTGCGTCGCTATTCTCAATCCACTGCACAAATCCAACACCACTCGCTATGATCTCCTGAAATAACACAATAAATGCACAATAACTTACTAAAACGCCACAAAATTAAAACGTCTAAGTATAAAAATTCTACTAATTTACAATATGAAAACGTCAAAATGTTAGTAGGTACCTTGCTATTACCATATTTAGAAAAAAACATACTTTGTGGGCGCAATCAATTCTCATCAGTAGTAAATCATTTGGCAAACTAGTCCAATAGTGTTTTTGTTTCTAGTACCGAAAGGTTCCCTAATACATCGATTGTAAGTAAATGTGACCTTGTCTCCAGTGGAGAGCGTGAGCAGCGCGAGGCGGCGGCGCGTGTCCCGCAGCAGCAGCAGGCGCGCGCTCTCGTTCAGCTCCAGCCAGTCCACGCGCGCCTCGTGCCACCACTGACCCACCTGCACACCTGCACGCCGCAACAAACCACACTACATTCACGTAGAGCTCATACCAAACCAGACTCATTATCACAATACCTGATGAATGATGCAGTGCCCAGATACACACCGCTATTATGGAATCAGTTCATAGCGGTCTAAGATCATATACTTTATTTAGATACTTTGCGGATTTTCTGCTATAATTCTTGATCTAATAGATAACAAACTGATAACGCTGGTACGAAGCTGGTATACTTCATTAATGACTAAGAAGCTATTACAATATTGAAGTCAAACACCATCTGAGAATGTGATGTGATGGTAACTGACCCGTAACAAGGTCGACCACAGCGATGGTCTGCCGGTCGAGCAGGTAGGCGAGGTGCTTGCGGTCTGCATCGTGGCCGGCGCCGCCCTCGTTGATGCGCACGCTCAGCACGTGCGGGTTCACGCGCTCCGTGCGCACCTTCATACAGGGGGACTTGCAATAAGCTCATATCACTACAAAACATACAGCCGAATTAAGAAGCTCCTCCTTTTTTTGAAGTCGGTTCAAAACTGCCGAAGAATAATGTTGCAAAATCACCAGCTGAAAGTGTTCGACAGTTATTGCTACTCCATCATAGAAACTCACAATACTTTATGAATACAGAAGGGAAACGATCATGCCGACGATTTTTAGCGATCTCTTTTATTCGTATCGTGAAAACCAATATAGATTTTCAATCTCCCAGAATCCAGTTACATTGCAGAACAAAATTATATTTAGCATTACGTATTAATGTCGCATAATGAATTTTCACGCGTTGGTAAATAACAGTTGCCTTTAAGGACCAGATTGCATTAAACATATAAATATTCATATAGTGTTGCGATGCAAACTCACAGTGTGCAGCACTTTGTCGAGTCCGTACTCGACGACGCTGAGTTCGCCGGCGCGGTGCAGGAGGCACGCGCCGCCCACCGCCGCGTACACGCGCTCGCCGCCGCCGCTCCACGGTATCTGCATATAGGTACCACACTTGCTAGTGTCCAATACAAATCATCTTGCATGACCAATTGGTAATGAAATGCTTAAATAAGAAGTATATTGGGTGTTTGTGAGACCGAAAAGTCTCTCATAGTTCCTGATACCCTCGGAAGTAGACTCATTCGATCTGTGGGGTCAATACTATGTATGGAACTGTTGGGTGTATTGACTATTTATTATTGTTATCATTTAAATCTCACCACATATATTTTCATGTAAAATGTTGCCAAGACGAGATCATATAACTCCCACTATCAAAAAGTTATCAGATGACATTTAGAGTCCAGCTTCTTACTCTTCACGCCCTAGCTCTACAAGGCCTAACTTCACATACTTTTAGTCAAAATATGTGTCACCCCAGATGAACTGAAATTACTGGTTTGAAATTAAACAAAATGTATGGATTTTATCCTTGTTTATGATTCGTTTTCTAAAAAAAATACATACTTCTTGGTCACAAGGGGGGGGTCTGAAGTCGTCGAAATTGTCTATACCCTGATAGATAAACCAATCTCTTATACAAATAAACAGTATCAACACAGTATCGATTATTTTATATTGTGGAAGCTATACATTAAACATAAAATTTAATCACAATGAAAAAAAAAATGGATTGGGAGTACTGAATACCTCGCTAGTCAAGCCTCGTGCAATGTCGCACAATATTAGTGTGCTGCTAGTCCGGCACACTGCATACCAGTCGTTACCTAAAACAAATACATGTGCATTGTTACATGTGCTTTCCATGGTAAGCAGCGACGATAGGCCTCCATCCCGTAGGTTATGTATCTGTACTACATCAGCCCATAACATACATACGTCCCACTGCGGGGCACGGGCCTCCTCTACAATCGAGAGTACGGTTGAGAATGGATAGGTTATATAGTCCACCGCACTGGCCTAGTGCGTTGTTGGCGGACTTTTACTTACCATAGATATTTTAACAAATCGCTATGGTATGCTCGTTTCCTCACGATGTTTTCTTTCGCCGTTTTAGTGCGTGGTTATTGACTATCAATACACAGACTCCTCCGAAAAGTCAGAGGTGTGCGATAGGATTTGAACCCGCGACCACCGTGAACATGTAGGCTGCTGCGTCTGGTCCGTTACCAACTGACCAACACGCACATCCCATAGGTAGCCTTTTCGTCAATTTCCTGATGGCTGACAAGCCATCCTCTCTATTCCAATGTAAAGGATATACACACTATTATGTAGCAGTAGGGATGTAGCCATTAAAAACCAATATTCTCTAATATTTTTTAAATATTTGATTCATGTGCAAGTACGCACAGGACTTTTCCGACATTTTTTTTAAATTAACTAACCCGTAATAAATATCGGATAGGTGACACTAAAAAACGTCCGACGATTTCTCTAATATTTAACAGGTCATTTTTTACAGTTTGTCCGTATACATGACAGATTAACGCTATTATGGCGAGGCAATATATTATAATCACTTTACCGATTCGTATTTTTTGTAACGAGAGTAAAATGATTTATTATTTGATTAATGGAATCCAGTTAGTCTATCAAAATATTTAATCAGTCAATCCAGTCACACTGCTCCGTAATGATTTTTCAAAATATTGATATTGAAATTCAACATGAAAAATACCCTGATAAAATACTAATACGAAACCATTTGTTACGATTGAATAGCGATGTAAATTAGCGTTCGTAGCATGAGATAATTGGCGGTTTCAATGACAACATAAAATATTATTGATCACCCTATCGAAATATGTAAATATATTAAAATTAAACCTTGAAATATGAATGATAGATACTAGATACCTACTATTTTATTTATATTATACTTTATAGATACTTTATAAGTTTGAGTTGCCTTTAAAGGGTTGACTAATTTCAGAAATAATCAGAGCGAAAATTGCATTTGTTGACAAGTTGGTATCATCCAGGAAATCAATCATAAATAAATAACACATACCTCTACAACACGCAAACCTAAAATGAAGTCGCGTTAATCCCCTTCACTTATAAAATACAAATAAAAGGAAGAAGCAGATTTTATATTTTATAAGTGGTTGAACCAGAGTGTTGTCAATCATGAATGGGCAGGGTCGTCCAGGGCGGTACCACTATCTCACAGGAGGTCGGCGTAAAGTGTCATCTTTGCTGTCGCGTTTCGTTCGATGAGTGAGATTGCCGGGTGCCCTATAAACCCTTTCCTCTGCCAAACCTTTTTTCCTTTCCACTCCCCTCCCAATTTGATTGGCCGGTTACACATGTTTGAGCCAAGCGTTGTGGATGTTCATGGGCGGCAGTGATCACTTACTATTAAGTAACTTGTTCGCTCGTTTGCTGGATCCAATAATAAAAAAGCAGATACATCGTATTTTCTACACACGTATTCGGTATTAACTACAGCAAGGTGCGTACCAATGAACCGAACGTTGAATATGTCTGGCGCGTGCTTGGCGCGCACGGTGAGCGGCGGCGCGTCGCCCGCCAGCCGCGTCAGCAACAGCTGCCGCGCGCTCACGTGCTGCACCTCCACCGCCTCGCGCCACACCCAGCGCCTGCACCACGCACATACACACAACATACTGTACTAGAGGGGTATGCCAATACACCTAATGCTTCTAACTAAACCATCTGTACTGTACCGCTGTTTCTACTTCTCTAACTCCTTTTTTTAACTAGAAGAAAGCACTTTAAGCCGCCCTCCGATACTTCGAGGAAGACTGAAAAAAATCGGGTTTCCAGCCTTCCAGTCTGTTGCGCGGGGACAGATGTTGCAGCCAAGCTAGATCCCTACCGAGATCTAAGTTCTTTTGACGACATACCGACTAAAACCTCTCGGTGGCCCTCACGCTCATTGCGAACAACAGGCGATATGGACGGGTGTATAGCGCCCAGTTGACGAACCGTGTACTTCTTTAACCCCTGGGCAGCTAGGAAGGCATATTTTGTTCTAGCACTCCTGATTTCCCACGGTCCTGCTAGGTACATGGTTTGTTTCACAATGTCAGCTACAGTATGATTTGTGAAAGGCGCCTGCACCCAACTCACGACGCCTCATACTACACTAGAAACTCCATAGTATGCACCGTAATGAACTTAAGACGGGAGGTTTTCTCCCCGTGCAAAACAAAGTCATGTGGAAAGGACACATAACGCAATTTTACAATTCCACAGAAAATATATAAACAAGAATATGTGTCGAAAAATAGTTACTCCTAAATTATTTTTTATAACACGAATGCCACCCTTTTACCCTTCTTCTTAAACAGAATTCGAAGCTAAATTGCCCCACTATATAATCGTCTATGCAATAAAACTGAAAATAAAGCTTATAAAAGTTTATTTTGGGCCCGATTCATAAATATTGAATCAGAAGCAGTAGATGGGTACCGCTGGGTTCGAATTAAAAAACGGTCACACATTGCAAATAAAATCAATCTACACCAACGGCGGAGCATAGAGCTCATCTATAATCGAAAGTTTGATTAAGAGGGCTTAGGGCAAAGTCCACCACGCTGACCTCGTAAAGATCTGTATAGCGTACCGGTACCCTTACGATATTTTTTAACATGGTGAAGAACTCATACCATATGGGGCGGGGGCCTATGTTCAGCAGTGGACTTCCTTTGGCTGAAAAGAAAGAGAAGGCTGAGAAGAAGAACACATGCCTCAACACCGCCTCGAGTTGTATGACGGCGCCGGTCTGCGAGGCGACGGCGAACTTGGTGCCGTCCGCGCTCCACGCCAGCGCGCGCGCCGCGTACAAGCACGGCACGCTCAGCAACGACAGCTCCACCGCGCCCGACTCCTTCACCTCGCCCACCAGGCACCCGTGCAACACGCCGAATGCTATGCTCTGCAAATTATATGAGGCATACTGCAGTCATATAGTTGGACTATGGAGTCTAGTCCACATTAAGATATGAGCCGTGGATATAGGAAAGCAGAGTCTAACCAACTCCCTTACGCCACGGAGGCTGAGTTATAAAAGATCACAATGGAAGTGATCACCTGTCCCGAGGGGCTGGGCGCGGCGCAGATGAGGTCCCTGGCGTCGGGCGGCAGCTGCGGCTCCACGCTCCGCAGCAGCGAGCCGCGCTGTGTCTCGTACACCGCCACGCGCCCGTCGCACGACCCCACTATCAACTGCATATACAATATCCCTAACTATCAGCTGTGAACTTAAAAAATTCAATACTTTATATAACAGGATAGTTACATTTTCAGTCATTCTTTGATAAAGAGTACATAACTTTTTTAATTACGTAAAGATTTTGCTAATAAAATTTCGTATCCAGCATTCCTTTCTAAAATTCAAGTTATTAAAAAATGTACTAAATAGTCATCAATTCTTTAAAACTAAAATCATAAATGTATTTTTGTTAAGCTGTTAGATATTTATCATCATAATCCTCGACTACAGAAATTCCACTGGATTACGTATATAAGCCTTCTTAATTATCAGCACAGCTATGTATCGGAAGGGGCCCGCATCTAATCCATCCAAGAAAGCATGGAAAACATGGATGTGATGATGATGCCATAATTATCATCAACATCATCTGCACCCACGGAAAGTCAATATGACGCGTAATATATCTCTCATTGATAAACTTTAGCTAAGCATAGGGTGGAGTATATGGTATCTAGTAAGTAGTAAGTACTGACGTATGTCTGCAGCAGCACGAGCGCGGTGGGCGGCAGCGCGTACCGTAGCAGCAGCCTACCTCCCAGGTACAGAGTGCCGTCCGCGTGGCCCGACGCCAGCGCGACCGCCGCGCCGCCCGCACCCCCCGTGCTCGCCAGCGATACGCAGCACGCGCTCGCCGTCCATACGCTCGAACTCTTGTTACTCTTGCAGTCCAACAACCTACATCACGTGCCACGTTGAGACGAGATCCAAAACACGTGATAGTATTAACGTCTATGAGTAAGATACCAAGTGCCTCGGAAGATATCGGAAGGGTATGCTGAGATCTCCAGCTTTCCAGCCCGGCGTGCAATTATTTCTATGCACACCGCGCAGATCTGTGCATACAGCCGGTCTGGGTCCCTAACCTAAATTCCACTCCGGCATACCAACTAAAATATTCTGTGACTCTCACGCGCATTATGGGCGCCATGTGATGTGAACGGGCGTAAAAAGTGCTACACCTACCCTGCTAGATAACCCTGCTTCGGACGCCTCTGGTAAGATAAACATCTAAGACAAACACGCACCATTTCGTCATTCATCTCAGGACTTAGACTTATCGACCCCAAAGACGACCTCTTTAAGTCGCCTACAACGTCTTACAATAGGTAGGAAACACCGTGGTGTAATTCTTACGTCCCTTAAGCACTCGACGGTCGCTTACCCAGCACATCTTTCTCCCTCGGCATCAGCGGGCGGGATTGTTTCGTTCACAATCCCGCTCCGTGCTCTCCTTTCTCGAATCTTTTTCATAAACAAAGGCTTGATGTTTCTTCAGGGCAAGGCCGTGAGCAGTGGCAAATGCTTTTGCAAATGCTGGAAAATGCTGGTGTCACTTTAGAACGATAGACTTCAATGCTTGTTGGTAAATAAATTGTAGGCAAGTTATAGTAATGATTACCTTATTTTTCCGTCGCTTGTACCAGTAAAGAAGCCAGTCTCGGCAGGTAACAGCCGCATGGGCACTCCAGTGAGCGGGAACTTGTTGCAGATGACTTTCTTGCCGCTCCAGTCGGCGCCGACTCGGTACACGAACACCATGTTGTCACTCTGCGCAACACCCAGCAGTTCCGAGTTCTCGCTGAATGATAAACCTGAAATTCATTTATTTATTTTACCGGTACCTTTTAAATATATTTTTTTACCAACAAATATTGCCGGTATTAACAACACGTTTGTTATGGTATTTACTTTTAATTTTACTTAACTCGTCTAGTTCGCCTCGAGGCAGCGTTTATGCGTTACATATGAGCGTTTGTGCTGTAAGTTGATAAGGTTCAGATTTCTAATCCTAAGTCGGACACACCAAGTAGTGCGTGTGTTTGGGCTTAGAACCAATCACAAAAGCTCGACGTGAATTTTTTGTCAGTGTGGTGAGTACGAGTAGGCTAACTCCCTATTATTTGATGGGACAAAAATAAGCTCATCGAACTATGGGTCGCACTCAACATGAGTGACACCCCTACTTCTGTATTCCTTTGGCTCAACAATCGTGAGCATAAGTACTAAGTGTGTATATTACTAAATTATTGCATTAAAGCCATCCCGCAGCACAGATTAAAGTCAGACCAAAAGGGTATCTACTATCTGGTACGTATGAAATGTAGGTATGTGGCTTTAAACTTATACTAATAATAACATTTTACTTGTAAAAGGCAAATAGACAACTTTTAGTTTTGCTTTACCTGTTATAACGTACGACTTTTTTCCAGCATTTGCATCGGCTGGTTTCGTTGAAAATTTGTCTCTGCGTGCTCCATCACGGTCAAATAATAGCACGACCCTCTCACACGTGGCAATGGCTAGCTTTACATTATTTGGCGACCAACATATATCAGCAATAGGACTCTCACAATCCTATGAAAATAATAGTACAATAATTCTAATGTAAAGTAAATAATTAGTTATCAACTTTACTTGATTATTACCTGTGCTTCTAATAGAGTTTTAGAATACTTTAATCTCATTTTATATTCTTGCTAGATTTTTAAAATATTATATTCTACACCTCAAAGTTTCAGGATTTGTTGTTGTTTGAAGTTGCGTAGCAACATGCAATATTCATTCAAATAGCCCGCTATTTTTAAGGATGACAATAACTCCTAAATAATTTATAATTTATTTTTATATCTGTCTTTCAATAAAACTTTGGCCCACTAATATTTTTATTCAGGTTTTAATCTTTTTATTGTTGTACCAGTTTAATATTAAATGTATTTATAATTTTATTTGCTACCATATGAATGTAAATTTTATCACACATCACAATTTACACTGTATTGTATCAGCCTATATACATTCCACTGCAGGGCACGAGCCTCCATTACAATCGTGAGGATGGTTGAGAGGGTAATCCTTCCCATTGCAAGACACGGGCTTCCTCTACAATCGAGACTGGTTAGGCCATATAGTTCACCACTCTGGCCTAGTGCGGATTGGCAAGTTTTACATATTATTGTAGTATACATATCGCTATTGTATGCAGATTTCCTTGCGATGTTTTCATTCACCATTTAAGTAGTGCGTGGTGGTGCCACATGACTCCGAAAAGTCAGAGGTGTGACCTGAGATTTGAGCCCGCGACTACCGTGAATATGTTCGCAGTCGCGTCAGGGGGGTTACTCTATGATCCGAAACGAAAGTCGAATTTTCGGACGTCGCACGTAAAACTGTACGAATCTGCCTAGGAACTCCACAAAATGATCGAATCCTCTAACTTAAGTCCTAACTATTGACTTAGTTCGGAGTAAATAATAAGTATCATAGAGTGTTGATTTTTAGAAGTGGAAAACATATAACTTAGTTCAAACGTCGAAGTGCGAATATTCTAGTTTCGTTTCGGATCATACAGTAACCCCCTGGTCCGTTTACCCACAGGCCACCACACACTTTACACTGATTTATTCTCAATTGTAAACTGAAAAAAAGAGTACTTTAACCATGTTTAAATTAAATAATTACATGAGTTTTATGAAAAAGAACTGGCTCAAAGTTAGCTGTATTTTATATTATTTTGAACCGGTTGTGAAGTTAATGGCAACACTTTTAAAAGTGATGTCAAACTGACAAATGTGAACGGAAATTCTTTTCGTGAGTGAATTGTTTGTGATAAGACGTTGAAAGGTTAGCTTATTTTCATCCACCTAAATCATAATATTTTACAAAGATTATTCTGATTTAAACTATTCCAAGCTTTAATAACGTAGTGTTCAGTGTGTGTTAAGAAATATTTTAAGTTATAATTCATTAATATGTAGTGTTGTGATAGTGTCAACGAATTCAACTTCACGTTTTTGCTTTTGTAACCGTAAGTAATAACTTGTAATTTTATTTCAGAACGTCATGCCTTTCGCGCGGTACGTAGAACCGGGGCGCGTCGCCCTGGTGGCGGACGGTCCTCTTAAAGGAAAGTTAGTGAGCGTGGTCGATGTCATCGATCAAACCCGCGCCCTCATCGACGGACCCGGCAGCGGTGTCTCACGTCAACAGATCCGCCTCAACCAGCTTCACTTAACAAAGTTCCGCCTGAAGTACCCATTCACAGCGCCCACACGTGTGGTGAGGAAAGCGTGGACTGAAGCCAAACTCAATGAGAAATGGGCTGAAAGTCAATGGGCACAGAAGCTTGCCAACAAAGAGAAGCGCGCTCAGATGACAGACTACGACAGGTTCAAGTTGACGTCGGCGCGCGTGAAGAGGAATCGCGCGAGGACAGCGGTGTTCAAGAGCTTGAAGGTGAAGGCGGCGCGCGCCGGCACCTTTGGCAAGAAGAAGATTCCCAAAACTCCTGCCAAGAAGCTGCGTACCAAGAAGGCCGACAGCAAGAAACCTGCGAAGAAGTAATTCTTTTGTGTCTGAGAAGTTTTTGTGTGACTGGGACAGATCGAAATAAAGAATTACTTTTTAGCTAGCTAATGTGTTTTGTTGTCATATTTATCATGTCATACTGTCCTAGAACACAGTTATAGGTGAGTTTTTAAGTGATTTAGAACATGTGGTGTTTTTTCTTTACTTAATTTTTTTTATGTTTCAGTTAGCTGTGCTAATAGCTGCCACACTATGCAAGGTTAGTGATCATACGAACTATGTATAATTTCTTATAAAAGTGAATGAAATAACTGTTGGTTATTAGAAGTGACAAGAATGATTTAATTAAATTAGATTTTAGAATGTTAATGTTATCACCCCTAATAGCATTTTCAATTTCATAACCTTACTTGTGTGTCCATCTGATATTGAACACATTGTCAAATTATAACTAAGTTATAAACTATGGTTGTATAATGTTTGTTTAGTTCAGCATACATACTACAAAAAATATTTTTAATGGTCTTATTCATAGGCAGGTTTAAAACAAATGGTTTGTCCTCGTTGAACAATTGTTGAATTCAATTTGAGCACACAAGACTACATTTAATAACTAAAATAGGTTCTAAAACTGAATAAGGTGGTATGTGTTTACCTGTTTTCACAATATGCTCAATTACATAAATTCACTTCTACCAAGCTAAAATCTAAATATTTATTGACCCTACCAAAGCCGATGGGTGCACAGTTGATCTGGCATTCATGACTATGGATAGGAACATTATCACACTCTGTGTAAGAGTTGCAACTTTATGGTTCCATCTCCAAGGGTTGAGTGTGACACACCTTTAAAATAAAACTAATTTTTATTTTTTATGATAACACATTAATTAAATAGTTTCTAATTTACTGTTTCTAGGAGAGCGGCAATGGTGGGTGACCAAAGCAAGTTTTACTATAAGTGGTAAGTTTTCTAAATCTTCATTAACGTTTGAACAAGTACAAATTAAAACATATAAATGTATTTATTTACTCATAATCCCATGTTTGTTTAAAACAGTTCTGTGCAAGCTTGTTGCAAAAAGCTTATCTTATAGTTTGATGACTTATGTCCACATGGGCAATGATTTTATTAAACTAACCTAAAATTAATACAAATGCAATTTTGAAAGCAATTATATTTACATGATGTATAAATGTATCGCCCCTAGCTGATATTTGATGATTGATCAAAACTGAACTTTTAATTTAGAAAAACAAAATTCTATGTATATTGGAACAGAAAATTATTATTAATATGTTGTTACAGGACAATGAAATGACACTAATGATGGCTGAATTCACTATGCTGCATCAAATTAGGTATGTTTATTACCTCACCAGCATGAATAGATTTTATTTTCTTTATAGTATGTATGTACTTCTAATACTTGTGAGAAATGTTTTCAAATATAAGAAATAAATAACAAATACCATACTGATCATTGCCATGCTGACTCAAGAAGCATAATTAATATGATGAATCATAATTATAGTCTCGTTCGTATGATCCTCAGTGATTAAAAAATCACCACATTGCTGAAAATTAAGTGTTAAAAGTAATTCACGTAAACATTTTATTATGTTATATGAATCAAGTTTTCTTTTGTCTACAGATCTATTTGGGAAAACGAAAAGTGGTGAATTTGTCATTAGGTAAGTTAATATATTTTTTTTAATCTTTAAAATACTTATATTTGAATTTTGGTACAATTAATTGTTTTAACATTTGAGTGTTTAAGTTTAAATTGCATAATTGAAATTTGTTAAATTATACCATAATAGCCAGTAAATAGTCTTTCCAAATAATTGCCTCTAAATATTATGTGGATATAATATGGTGTAAATTTTATATACTGGCTTGATCAAGTCAATGTACCTTACATTGACTACACTAGACCTGGTGGAAAGTGCAATTGATACTTAGGCCCAGATGCATCAACTAACCTAGCCTATAAGTGAGCCTTATTTCTCAGTCATACAGTTGATATTGTCATAGTTAGATATAACTGGGCCATGTAAATTCAGTTGACCCTACCAAAGCCGATGGGTGCACAGTTGATCTGGCATTCATGACTATGGATAGGAACATTATCACACTCTGTGTAAGAGTTGCAACTTAATAGCTCCATCTCTAAGGGTTGAGTGTGACAAACATCTACACAGCATGTCAGAAATTCTACTACTACTAAATTTTACTTCTACTACTAACTGAACACAGATACAAGCCAGAAATGTGTAGTAAACAAGTGGAATACTTTAACAGTGTGGTTTCTTATTTATAGATGAGCTGTTAGTGGGATGAAGGAATATAAAGGCAGATATCTATACAAGATGTTCTGCCAAGCATGGTGAGTTCTTAGACATTTATTTCACTTCCATCCATACAACTGCGTTATTCACAGTAAATGGACACATTATTAATATGCAAGTAAAAATCTGTCTTAGAATTTTGGAACATCACACAAATGGAATGATGAATAAATGTATCGCCCCTAGCTGATATTTGATGATTGATCAAAACTGATTTCCGTTTTCTTATAAAGATACATGTGTATATTAACAATTTAATAACATAAAATATATTGCTTTGTTACAGATTTGCGAACCTGACGGCTAATTCATTGTGTCCATTGCATTGCGGACAACAGGTATGTGTATATTATTAACTTCTTCTGAAATATATTGATGTATTATCATAATCCAAATTCATTACTGCACCCAAGTTAAAGCACATAGTTATTGTTTGCATTTTTTAAAGGGAACTTAGTATTATTATTAGTGTAGAAAAACTATATGATGAATTTAAATTATAGTCTCGTTCGTATGATCCTCAGTGATTATAAAATCACCACAATGCTGAAGTAAACTCCATAACGGACTTATTACTATATACAGGTTATATACCAATACTTATTTGAAATTTTATATTTACAGGTTTACAACATGGAATGCAATGACTGATCTCTAGGATTCATTAGCTGGTAAGCAATTTTAATTTTTGTATTATAACATTTGTATCTATCATTTTTACTATTCAATATTCTTATATATCTTCTTTACATTATTCATCTACATATTTTGACGAGCCATGCAGAATTACAACTATTTTATCATATTAGGCACCATGGTATTTAAATTGTGCACTTTTTTAATTTTTTATCATGGCCATTATGCATACCTACATAAAAGTCATATAGTATTAAAAAGTATTCTAACTGACTATTCAGACATCAACTATAGTTCTCTGAGACAGTAGGTTTTTCATAGATGTAACTTTATGGAAATCATAAGAATGGCATGTAATTTGTGTAGTTCATCCAAGTCTCACGGATTAATATATTGTTTTAACGCAATATTTTGAATTAACCCTACCAAAGCCGATGTGTGCTCAGTTGATCTGGCATTCATGACTATGGATAGGAACATTATCACACTCTGTGTAAGAGTTGCAACTGAATAGCTCCATCTCTAAGGGTTGAGTGTGACAATTAATTTCATTGCTATTTGCTGTATATATGATATGCTATAGAAAGACTTAATGGCGATTTTCTCAACACATTCACTGCACCCCCAAAACAATCAACTATATTTACCTACGTAGTTTAAAGTTATCTTTAGTAAATTAGAAAATGGGTCAGTTCACACCGCGACGCAATGATACTGGAAGAAGCCACAGTGATTAAGCGCTGCGTGCCGCCGCGAGACGCATCACAGCGTCGTTAAGCGCATTTTAAAATCGTTGGCAGTACGACGCCTCGTAGTGACCGTAACTGTATCAATTCTACACGAAGTCTGGATGGAAATAGGAGAGACAAATGACCACGGGGCGGCCTCAGGCTGCGCCTCGCGACGTCGCGTGTACCGGCGATGCCCCGCGCTACGCCGCGAGGCATCCCAAGGCGCAGCGCTGCGTGGTGCAACGTATTCTGAATTCACAATAAAATAAATGTGTATTATTTCGAGTAGTAAATAAAGTTTAATTTTGAACCACTGTATTAAAATATGCCCGCAGCGTCGCGTCTCAGTGTGAACTGCCCCTATGTCTGGTGTATAATAAATAGCATGTATTATGTTGCAGCTAAATAATATTTTAAGTAGTTCGAGTCAATAATCTCGTATTTCTAATCAAGCATTTCTTTGTTGTATCCAGGTAAATATGCAGTGAAAAAAAAACCACGATTTTTCGTCTTTGTTAAATGGTAAGTTTAAGCAATTAATTATAAACAAACACAACATTCTTTGACGTAAAAAAATGTGTGATGAATAAATGTATCGCCCCTAGCTGAAAATTTGATGATCCGATTATACCTGATTATAATTTTATACCCATTAGAAATAAAATTTAATATCACAGAAGAAGAAAATAAATGTATTTTATTTTTATTTCAGGACCAAACAAAACTATAATTCTTAAATGTGGCTCCAATTAAGAAAGACAAAAGGTATGTTTTGTAAAAAAATAATTTGTTATTCTTTTTTACATAATCCAAAATTATGTCTACAAAATGAAGTTTATTGAAAAATGTCAATTACAATTGTATACAAATAATTAAATTCTTCCATTTACCTCTAATTGGTGTAAATTCTTCATGATGTACTAATGTATCGCCCCTAGCTGAAACTTTGATGATTGATCATCTCTGATTTTCGATAGTTAATAAACAAAATTTAACTCATTACAATTTCCATTAATATTATGTTTTATTATCACAGACTAACATAAACAAAACATCTAGCAGCGGGCATCCTGTATCTCACATGATAGTAATCGGAATGAACACGATCCATCTACATATAAGACACTGGTAAGTTATATTTATACACCAAATGTGAATAGTATTTTTAGACTGTAAAACGGGAGGCCACGGGTTCGATCCCCGCATCGAAACAAATGTTTGTGTGAACCACAAGTATTTGTTTCGAGTCTGGGTGTTCTCCACCCACGACTCAAGACTAGATCTTAGTCTGGGGTCAGGACGATGTATGTGACTGTTGGGTGTATTTATTTATAAAACATCTAATTAAGTCGAAAAACTAAACTGGACTAACATTTTTGTCAATTAAATCTATCATGATGTGTATGAGATCGCCCCAGTCTGAAAATTATGTTGATTGATCTTTCTGATAATCTTAATAGTTCCTTAATTAAACATTATTAATATAATAAACAAGTCTCATTGTTATTTGTTGTTATTTTCAGAATCCTGCATAATATGGCAAGAACACTAATATTAGAAAAATAAAATTAGGTAAGTGTGTTATAAGTGTGTTGATTATTGTATATGTTATTTTAAATGATGGTTAATACAAGCATATATCTGATCGCTTTGAAGAACACTAATTTACTGATTAAATATAATTTTTATTATGATTATTCAAATGGACTGTGTAATCATTACTATAATAATGTTTATTTTGCTGTTGTAGGTGCTTGCAGTACAAAGGAGTCAAAAGAAAAACAACAGGTATACCATAATATATTTGTTAATTTTTTTAATAAATATTATTAAGAAATCAATAAAATGATGAAATATTTAGTTATCCCTGTCTCACAAAACCATGGGGAAAAATATGGTATGGTAACTACTGAACTATTAATTATATTTTACAATTAAAGAATTATGATTAAACAATTGACTGATAAAGAAATTTTATTGCAGGTTTCCAGTATTGACTTTGAAAGAATGCTGGCAACACCACTAAATCAATAGGTACTAGTAGTTTTAATTTATTACTTTAACAATTAGTAATAATATTTAGGAACATATATTTGATCATTACTCAATAGTGATATGGTAGACATAATTAGAAGTCTTGGTTTTTTTTAACAATATATATGAATTGCAAAGCAATGCTTCGCATTCCTCTGCGCTCGCCATCCTGAGTCAAGATGTTAAGTCGCATTATGTCCAGTAGCTGCTCTGGGTACAATATCCTTCAAACTGGAACACAACAGTGCATTTACACTATACATTTTCATGTTTGCTTCTTTATATTTAGAATAACACTATGTTTTAAATTCAATATTATACTGCATTGAAACACATGATGAATACTAAAGTTATCCCTGTCTCACGAAACCGTGGGGATACTATGGTATGGTAACTACTGATTGTTGCAATCAATTTCTCTGAAGATATAATATTTATAAACAATTACTAATCATTATTATTTCCTTAGATCCTGTTCCATCCAACGATCTGCAAGGAAAGGAGGTTACAGGACAACTAGATAAGGTGATTAAGCGATCAATAAATATATTTTTTAATATTGTAACTAAGAATATGATGAACAACCTTTGACAAGCATATATCTCGAAGTCTTTGAAGAAATTGATACCTGATATTAAAAATTAAAATAAATGAAACTACACAATATATTCCATCCAAATTTACTAAAAATCTCTTTTACAGATGCTTTACCAGGCTTCAAAGGTGATGCAACAGTTATTAAGATACTTCAGTAATACAATTACAATTGAATGTTAATATGCAAAAAATAAAATATTTATAAACAAATTTTCCAAGTTATCATTTTCAAACCACAACCACAAGTACGATAAAACTGATATATGTAGCATATTTAAAATGAGGTATTACATTTTCATTTTATTTTTATTGTGAACATTCATTTGTGACAAACTCGCAATGTTTTACATTTTACTAACTGAAATGGAGACTACTGGTAGTACCTCTTGCAAAATACAGGTATGGATATACAAAACCCCTTAAATTATTTTCGTTGATAATTAATAGAACATTGGATTTATCACGAAGAATTAGAAATTAAGCTGAGGTTTTTTGGCGAAATATTTCGCAAAATGTATTTCTTATGACAAAAGTACCTAACAATCGCGTAGACACAAAATAACAATCAAGTGCATCCATTTAAATCTATATGTAACCACTTACTTCAAGGATATAACAACGATTGTCGATTACGTTGCAATCATCGGGAACAGTCGTGCAAGAGCAACAATTAGTCTACGTACTATTTTTTGTTTGAGAGCTTACGCACTCTTATTACCTTAAATAATAAATTGATGAAATACTTTAACATAAATAATGAAATACTTTAACATAATAAATAATTATAATTAAAGATATATTCCATAACTTCCTTGACTACACTTAATTTATTACCAGATTCATTGTAGCATTGATTTAAAAACTTAGGATAGGTTATAGGCATTTGGAGTTTCAAAAAGATATCGTGCTAAAATAAATATTAAATTAACTTTATTAGATCTCATCTTAACGATAATAAGGATTAAGTATTATCTTAATTTTTATTTAACCTTCTGTCATAATACAATCAAGCATTTTCAAAATCGTATAATATATAATCGCAAAATAATACCTATATTATGTAACGAATCTCCCCATGTCCTGATAGGCTAACCATACGTTAGGATTTAGGCGTGCGCGTTCTTCGATCGTATGAGCTACGCGAACGCCGCGTTCTACCAGCATGCGGCGGGGCGCGTGCACAGTAGAGCTGAGACGTATTTACGCTACCAGGTTTTCACTTCGAAGTACGGCAGAAGTGGTACGAGCAGAAAATACTTGCAATTATGAAAGTAATGCGTCGATTCGCGACAACTGAACTCCACATGAAATGTGGGGTCAGCCATAACGTCAAACTTATACTCCAGAAACATCTAACGTTGTACACCTTTTAATATATCTACATTAGCATTTTTTGTATAGGGTCTCCATTCATCTGATCTTATGGCATTAGAGGCGAAACTCACAACTCTAAGTGTAACATTTATAAAACAAGAACATTTTCTAGAAGTGGACACATATGGAGTGCGATTATTAAACTTGTTGGCCGAAAATAGCTACGGGTAAGTGTTTCGACTCACGAAAGATTGAATTTGACGTAATTGTGTCTAATAATCTAGCGTTATGACCAACTGTGCAAAAATGGTGGTCACTTAATGAAAACACATAGAATACATGGGCAATGGATCAATATTATTTTAATATTAATAATGTAGCATTTTACGAATGGTTTAATAAGATAGCTTATTCTCAGGATTAAATCATTAGAATCCATACTTATCATGTTTCACGAATCGAAAATTCAAAGTTGATGGCCTGATCTAGAAATATAATAAAGGACTACGACTTGTTGGCTACACGTTGTCATCATCGCCATGGATTTAATTATTGGGAAGTACTGAAGCTTTAGATTAGAATCCTAGAGACATAGTCTGTATTAAAGACGCGAGTGTTCTGACTAGTGATCTTTAAAATTTTAATCCCTTGAAATAAAACCTTTTTTTTTTTCTTAATAGTTACAGGATCTGCAACCAGTCTATGGCTATAGAACAATCAAACATTGGAGGAAGAACTATGCAAGTGCAAAAAATTGTTTGGACTTTATTTAAAGAACAAGAAACATTATGAAATAAACTTTTATTAAATGCTAATAATTTCTCTAAAAGGTACTTGTTAATTTCCATTCTCTATAGTCAATTCACTTTGACAATCACTTGGGACACGATCGGTAAAAAGTTCTGGAATCTGCAACATAGAAATACATCAATAAATTCCTGAATTTCTACTTTTTTTATCATTAAAGTACAACTACTGTGAAATCTTTCTTATACCTAATGTACATAATATTATTCCTTGAAAATACCTGTGGTGTGTAAGCTTCTACTCTATCAAGCAATGATTCCGAATAACCTGGAGTGTAATACCTGAAAATATATTTTATATTTATACATAGGTTGGTATTTTATGGTATTATTAAAAGAAAAAAAAATAGATTACCAAAATGTATTCAGCTTTAAATTAAGCACAAATAATATTCATCGTCATTGTATATGTATGGCGTAGATATTGACAAAGTTTAAATTATCGTTACAGTGTGGTTACAGTTACCTAGTTGATGCAACTGGGCCTAAATAAAAGAGGCGTGACCGCGTGCTGAACTCACCGTACAATTTCTTCAGGAAAGCAACTGTTAATAATATTTATGTACTCTTTAAGAGAAGTCCCAGGAACAGTGTCTATTTCTTGTACCCTTTTCAGGGCTCCTGTTGTTACAAATAATCTCCTAGCTCTTGCGTCGTTCGGTAGAATCTTAAAAATGTAAAGTTTTTATAGTATGTCAGTAAGTAAAAGTTTTTCTTATAATGGAACGTTATTTTATAACCTGAAAAAGACAGTCAAGAGGCTTTTAAAATCAAAACAAATAAATGTCAAACCTCAAAACAAAGTTTTAAATCTCCATCTATATAATAGCTATAACAAGGAAGTTTTGAATGTAAATAATATAGTCAATAAATTTTACTATGGCTGGACGAGGCCGAGGACGCGGAGGCAGCGGCCTATCCCTAACTCATGATCAAATACAAGCACTGGGCATTGCTCGTGGTGAAAACACTCCAGTTATATTGGCACCACCACCTCTGTTCCCAAAAATTGAAGCTAAGCCACTGCCCTTGCCTTGTGATGCTGCGACAGATTATATGCTCCTCGTTAAGGACCAATTTATAGAATACTTGCATGATTCACCGGCATACGTTAAAGCGAAGGCTCAGACAGACGGCGTAGAAAGGTTTTCTGATAAGTATAAAATACTCGCGCAGGACGCTACACGAAGCAAAGTGTTGAATTGCGTTTGGGCTAATATGCCTGGGGAACTAAGACCGCAAGCTAAACGACTCCGTACAGCTGCAAGGAAACGCAAACTCGATGATCCTGATGTGATTGCTAAAAAATTGCAAACATTGGAGAAGAAGGAGATGCAGGAAACAGATAAGAACGATGAAACTAATGATGGTGAAGGTGAGAAGAATGAGGATGACAATGACGATGAATTGATTGAGGATGAACAAGAAAATGAGGAGGAAATTGATGATGGAACTGACTATGCCAACAACTACTTTGATAATGGTGAAGATTATGAAGATGATGAGGATGATAACTTAGATGATGGACCAGTCTACTAATAGAATTATTATTGTTTAATTCACAAATTAAGTGGCCTCTTGTACAAAATACACCTTAAAACTATATGAATAATTGTTTTGTTAATATCTAAAGTTATTTTAATACCAGTAACCAGTACCCACAGAAACTTTTAAATGTGTTTTTATTACCTTATTAGTAATTTGACAACAATCATGTCAGTAAGGGTCTTTTGTTTGAGTTAACTGAGGTTACCAGTCCAATGGATGTTCAACAAAATACATAGAGGTTAAAGACCCAAAAGTGTCTGATTTCAGGTTCACCTACATACATCCATGATCTAGACACAATCAAACATACAATGACATTGACTAAAGAGTAATATCCATCTCTTTTCAGTGGATATTTTATTTGGACTGGAATGTATTTATGTATGTATTTATCATGCAATTAAGTTATTTTGATAAGTTGGGATAAAAAATTAAACTTAATAAACACCTATTGAGCCGCCTCAAAGCATGTTTGCAGTTAAAAAATATGCAGTATCTACTAATTTCCTGTACTGTATCAGCTCATACACATCCCACTGTATGGCACGGGCCTCCTCTACAATCAAGAGAGTGATTGAGAGTGGTTAGGCCATATGTTAGTGCAGATTGACAGACCTTTACATCCCATAGTTTATACAAATTGCTATTTGCTATGACATTTTCCTTCACCGTTATAGTGCATGGTGATTGACTATCAATACACGCATGACTCCAAATAGTCAGAGGTGTGCCCTGGGTTTTGAACCCGCGACCACTGTGGACATGTATATACTAATATAGGTAGCCGCGTCTGCTCCGTTTCCAACAGGCCACCACGCACTTTACTAATTTCCAATGTGTACTTATTATGAATTAAGCAGGTCACTAGCCAAATATTATCTATACCTTAGCATATTGAGCCAGTACATATTTAAGGATGCATGCTGGTGCGGCATGCAGCAGGGGTTCCAGAGCAGGCCGGTGCAGACAACACTGCAGGGCTTGCTTGAGTGCGCAAGATGTTCGCGCGCGCACTTCGCCTGATGACTTGGGGCTTGTATACAGCTGTAAAGAGACCTTCATTAAATTTATTCACATATTATGTGTTAGTCTGTGTTGTATGTGAGGACAGCCTCCGTGGCGCAGTTGGTTAGACGCCGCCTGTGAAACGAAAGGCGGGTTCGATGCCCGCACAGACACAAATATTTTTGTGATCCACGGGTATTTGTGTCAGGTCTGAGTGTTTGTGAGACCGAAAAGTCTAACGTAGTTTTGTGGAGGGAATTAATGTTGTCCATATAGCCTAAAGCGCTCGGGACGTTTGAGTAGATAAAGGCGTTTGTTTATAGTACGAAATTATACAATGACCGTGTTATGAACAAATCAGGGAAAAAATCTTTGTATAAATTACTTGAAAGCCTCTACGGCACGGATGGTTATGAAACGAGAGGTCGTGGGTTCGATCCCGGTATTAGCACATAGTATTTCGGGTCTGATTACTGGTGAGACCAAATATTCTAGTAGTTTCTGATACCTACGACGCAATTTTTTATTTAAGTGACAAATCAGCATGATTGAGCACGTTCGTCCGTGGCGGTACCACTGCCTCACAGGAGATCGACGTGAAGGGGCAACTTTGCTGTCGCGTTTCGTTTTTAAGCGAGCGTTGTTAGTGTTTACGCGGCTTGTATTCAGCAATTTTCTGTAACATTCTCTATCCACACATCATGTTATAAAACATCATAAATGAGCAGACAGAAATTATTTTTTTAAAACGTACTCAATCTACGAATAAACACGTCTGTATTGTTTTCTAACAGCAGCATGACGTAACTAAAGTGCCATTAAAATAAGTAGGTACATACTGTTATGTAACAGTTCCACACAGTTACATAAAAGTACCGCATAATTTGTTCACGCGACCTGAATATATACCTGCAGAAGTCTTGGAAATGCGTTAGCCACGGCTACCGACAGACTGTGCTGCGGAGAGTGTTTAGCTATGTGTCCAAGCGTCCACGCGGCAGCACACAAGTCCGCATCCTCTGCTTCTGTGTTTTGAAGTATTTCCACCAGTGCAGGAATAGCCTTCAAAATTAAATCAACGACATTATATCTCCAATCTCTTAACTCAGTCTGTAACAGTAGATAAAAATTAATAACCGTTTCAATTAGAATTCTAAATTATTGTCAAAGGTGCAACAACCAACAATCATTATTGTAAATATCTGCTCCCAACGGTCCTCAATACCATTTCCAATTATTTGGGCAAGCGGGTAAAGTGCTTAAGCTATCGTAGATTCGATGAGCGTTCATGGTGATGGTAATCGGTAATCATCTAGCCGTCCAGTAAATACGCCATAATTTATTAAGTAACGTCAATTCGGGGAAGTCCGTCTGAGGGGTACGTCCATCCTTTATGCGTCAGATTTGTAATTGGTAGCTATGACATTAACTATCATTCAGCAAAACTTATAATGTTGGCGCTTGAAACATAATTATTATGTCAACGGATGTTAGGAACAAAATCTATACAGAATAAATTTTTCAACTGGGCGTGGAAGGGCAAATTCAAAACTATTAGGAATGGATATAAATGTTCAAAGGAAACACGGGCCCGATTTTAAGGAAAACTCAAATTGTA
The DNA here is from genome assembly GCA_033459515.1 of Theretra japonica. NCBI lineage: Eukaryota > Metazoa > Arthropoda > Insecta > Lepidoptera > Sphingidae > Theretra > Theretra japonica. The sequence continues at coordinate 7,230,158 of CM065937.1, forward strand.
TGATTGGATTTTTGAAAAACCAATATTTCGAGAGTCGACCAAAATTCCACCTACCTACAAAAAATAAGTCAGGTTTGTTCTCATTGACTTTATCCTGATTTGACGCCATAACCCGTAAAGCATTTATAATAAGTAATCAATAGTCACTTAGAATATTACAATAGATCTGGTACAGAGACCTCAGCTTGACGGTAAACATTGACATACTTACAAAACAATCATAATATAAAAATAGTAAAGGCGGGCGCAGGTGGCACACTAGCCCCATTTACAATTTATAAATAATGATAAAAACTATAAGTTTACCTTGGACTCTATTACAGCCATTGCCAGTTGATCAGATTGTCCGGCGATAAATCCAAGTGCCATGCACGAAGGCACCCGAGCGCCACCTGTCGTCTCTCCCAAAAGCTCCACTAGTGGACCGCAACCACCGGTGTTCACTACCAATTGGGCTAACTAAAAACAAACATCAGGCATATACCTACTTTTTACCTCGATAAACTAAGTAAAGATCGAAGTGAGAAGTTATCCAAGCCAGACGCCCAACACACTAAAATGATACTACTATCATCATATGTTAAAATATTAGGTACGTAGGCCTATGTTTCAAACTACGTATTGGTTATGTAGGTACTTATAGAATATTTAAATATATATTGTGCTAAAGTACCCAAGTATTAAGTTACGTCTATTAAGTCTCTATGAAGACTATGGGAATAATAGAAGCCTGCTTTGAAAAAATATTTACGTCTTACGATATTGCGGGAAAAACCGATACAACAAAACGTTATTATTATGAGAATTTAATTGCATTTATGCTACTTATCTACTACATTCTAGTGTATAAAAAGTTTCACGTCATATACCAGTAAGAAAATAAACATAAATTGGTGAATCTTTTGCTTAACTATGAAAAATAAATATAAGTGTCTTAGCGAGTTCCGATTATTTGCATCTGGATAATCGGAACTTACTCCCTCTTTATACGGATAAACATTAAACTAATTATGTTGAATAGAATTTGAAAACTTAGAATATTGATATATAACATACATCAACGGAGTGTTTGACGATGTCTCTGAGTAGACAAGCGGCTGCGCGTCGCACGGGAGCGGCGTCGTGTCCCGCGTGCAGCAGCGCGGGCGGCAGCGCTCCTCCCGCCACCACGGCTTCCGCCAACTCCGACCGCGCTCCAGCCACCGCGCCCAATGCACACAGGGTGCTACGCTAGGGTCATGAAAATTCGAGCAAGAGCAAAATATAAAACCTTAATTTAACTCCTGTAATAAAATTTTATTTTAACGGTAAGTACCTAGAATACGTGTTTTTGTATTTTTATTCCCTGTATGTACCTACCTACACAATCAAAAAGTAGATACCTTAAGTTTAGGATCTTGATTTTCCAATCCACGAACTAAATGACAAATTGCACCTGCGTCAACAACAGCTTCAGGTTTGTGTTGTGCCAAATCAACTAGAGCACCAGCTGCTATCTAGAAGCAAGGTAATCTTCAAAACAACGAGCAACGGTATTAACTTGACTAAAATTTAGAAATCTTACTCAAACCTGTTTGAGACTCATTTCAGGTTCTTGAAAAGCCAAAACTAGTAGAGGTAGTGTGCCTGCGTCCACAACCAAGCCAGCCAAATGCTCACTATGTTTTCCAATGTATCCCAGAGCCCATGCAGCGTTTTCTTTAACCTAGAAAATGTAAATCTACAAATAAATATTAGCACAAAAGTCAAAAGCACATTGGGATCAACGTATTCGATAAGCGAAAATGTTAAATAATATTTTTCTAAACGTAATTATTTTCCTACATTTGTAAAGATTGATAATCATAGGTATCATTTAGGAATATGTACGTATTCTGACTTTTTTGCACAAACTGTATAACTACCTACCTACGGATTGTGATCTACAAGTTCATTACAAGTAACAATAAAATGACGTAAGCTATGTGTTAACTGTGAATGTTACAAAATGCATAATTGCTTTGTTGCTATTGGTTTTCATGTCGTAGCAATGGTAAATTAAAGAATATGCATTCGTTTACTTTAGTTAAGATTTAGGTTTTCCACGTGAAACATTTAATTTAAGATACCTGAGTGTCAAAATCTTCCAAGCAGGATACAATATGCTCTAGAGCTCCTAAACGAACAATGGCACTGGCTAACTCTTCATTGTGTCTGAAATAAGAGCATTTACAATCTATGGTTATATAATTATGTATTTGTCATTGTGTAGATATTTTCATTTCTTACTTGGCAACGGCCCTCATTAAATATAACGCTGACCGCTTATAATATACCTAAAAAGAGAAGAAAAAAACATTAAAATATCAAAACACAAAAATTCGTATAAAAATTTAAAACACAAATATCGTATGCATCTTTTGTTTATCGGCGAACTAAGTATTTCAACTAGTTAACCCGCACTAGGCCAGCGTGGTGGACTATATGGCCTAACCACTCTCAATCGTACTCTCGATTGTAGAGGAGGCTCGTGCCCTGCAGTGGGACGTAATAATGGGGTGATACAGTACAGTACAGGTATTTCAAATTTATAATCTTACGACCACGAATTTATTATAATTTTGCCTTGATTGACGACTTCAAATAATCCTTTTTTAACTTAGTACTGCTTCATGGAAACAAAATAATTCTTCTCGTAAATATAATAGATTGATAGGTATTAATTATTTTAATATGACATCTCACATTGTATTTATTAAGATTTTCTAGTGTGATTGAAACCATGCCTCCGTTGAGCAGTTGTCGCGCTACTCCTTCATCGTGTTCGCCGAGCCTTGCCACTGCAACCACTGCGCATTGGCGGACAGTGCTGCATGCGTCAGATAACAAGGGCCGTAAGAGTTCTGAAATGAACCATTTATAATATCATCTTCAACTAAAATAAAATCTTTGCTAAATACGGCCCTATTTTCACAGGAATTTCCACAGCAACTTTATAAATAAGTACTAAATAATTAATACCTATTAAAAATATTGTTTTTTTATATTACGATTCAAATAATATTTAATGACAATCTCCATGGCTCAATGACCGCGTTGCAAGCTGGTGCATCGAGGTCAGTGATCACGGTGACTCCGCGCGCACCGAAACTATTTATTTTAGCCTGTTAAAATAACATTAAGTTCGGCTCTGAATATGGGACCCAAAATTCAGTAATTTTTAAACCGTATAGATACACGCCTATGGGAAGGATTAGATTATCGACGGTGGAAAATAATGTACCTATTAACAATAAAATACATATAGCAGCTCCACTACCTATTCTTATAGAAGTCGAGAGGTGATTATTCCATTTCAGAACGGTCTGCCCCCCTAACTGCTCACCCGTAATACTTCTCTGTAAGTGTATGGATAATTTGTCGTACTAACCCAAAACGCCTGCACTCTCTAGGCACTTAACATTAGTAGCTCTTGTAGCTAACTCTGCCATCGTCTGGACAAATACAAGCCGAGCCTTCTGATAAGTCTCGAACACTAAACACGTATTTGTTATTAAATAAAAAGGTTGGTTAGGGTACAGTTATGATATAATCGCAGTTTAATGCAATCTATAAAATTGAACACTTTTATTCAATAGATAGTAATTATTTTATAGGTGCTTAGTCGAGGTTTTCATTCGCATAAGTAGATAAATGAGATCTAGAAAGAATATCTTTATATACTCGTAAATCCAGCATATCATAAGATTTATCAATACCTACCTAGCTGAATATTTCTTGGACTGCTCATTGAATGACTCATGGCTGTTTTAAATAATTTATGCAATAACAGACATAAAATAATGTTTACCCGTTGTTAAATATTTATTTTTGTAATATGTAAATTTGACAGTCGTTTTTTGATTGATTTGTTTGCTATTTTTTTTTCTTTTTATAATATAAGTAGGTATTAATAAATATCTATCTATCATTGAAATAACTGAACTCCATAATGCCTAATGGCCTCGAGAGCTGCCTATTTTCAAGGGATATTGATGCACATAAAAATATTCCGTACATCGTTAAATCTCAACTGATCATTATTGTTTGATCGGACAACTAAACGAACTGCGAACACGTAGAGCAAGCACCCGTGAAGGCCATATGACGACCGCTAACGTCACGTCTCTTACAACCACTAACACATAATTTTTACCATGTATACACTGACTCACACATACTCGGCCATTGTAAACCACGTATGCAAGCAACTTACCTGGAGTTCACTCACACGAGTACACAACCTGTCGCAGCTACGACTGAGCGGCCGGCCGCGTGGTTGCAACCTCAGTCCCTCAATATAAAACATTTTTACGTTAAAATGAACCGCATCTTTTCCCAGTGATTACTTATTAAGGAACATCCGAAGAGTGAAGTGTGAAGGAAGTTACGATGCCGTACATAATGGTAATGGGCAGCCTTAGCGCTCCACATCTATCGAAGGATGAAGGGGCTACAGTTTATGGATTAAAAAGTGATGAACGAGCGGCGTTAGTGCGGGTAATGCGTTATTCATCTTGAATTAATATAGTTCTATTTATGAATTGTTTCATAACATTAGTTTAAAATCTAAAACGTCTTAAAAGTTTATATTTAAGTTTATATATCTATATACTAGTGTGAAATTATAACAATTTTAGTAATTCTATTTAAACTGTTACACTTTTTTGTATTAAGCACTCTCACACTAGGTAGTTAAGAATAAAATAAATGAACTTGAAAATACCACAATTATTTAAATTGACTTTACAATGTATTACAAGCGCTAAGCATATTTTTTTATATTTGTTTTGTTTTAGGAGCTGAATTCTTCCTTCGGTATGTCAATCGCTACGTCTTCAGATTTGGAAAGGACGGTGCGGGTGACACAAAAAGGACTAACTTTAGTGGTCGTGAATCGGCTGCACGCTATACTGGGCTACGACGTGGTCTCGCACGCGATGGCTATGACGAATGCTAATCGTGAACTTGTCTCCTTCACGATGTACAAGAAATCGAGTCCCTCTTCGCACGGACACAGCCACTCTCATTCACTAGCACACAGCGGCTCGCACAAAGGACACAGTCATGGTAACGTGGTCACGCTTTGATACTACTTCGCTGCTAAACCACTTTACCATTCATAATGTAAATACGTACAAAAAAGTGACATTTGTGTATTTATAAATAGGAAAAATAAGTAAAAGAAAAAAATATTTTTATATTCTTTTAATAAACGTTAAAATAGCGCATGTGAAAATTGTTTTCTTATTTGTAATCAACAAACAAAATTATAATATCATATCAAGATATCGGTTTACAATTATTGTATTATTTTTTACATAGTAAACGTGTACATGTAACTTATGTTATTTTCAATTATATTTTTTTTATTGTGTTGAATGGCGAAGGTAAACATGCCATTCGCGTAATGATAAACAATATGACAGCTCATGGACAGTAGCAAAGCCAAGCACCATTAATTAAAAAGCAATGCTTGGCATTCTACTGCGCTCGCTACCCTGAGACATTAAAGATGTTAAGTCTCATTATGTCCAGTAGTTACTCTGGCTACAATGTCCTTCAAACCGGAACATAACAGTGCATTTACACTGCTTTTTGGCGGGAGAAATAGTCGTTGCGGGGGTAACTGTCCTGGTGACTCACATATGAGAGACCTACCATCAGTAAAATGTATAATTAAATGTAAAAAACTGACTTTAAATAACACACATATTCAGTCTTGACAATATATCTGTAAAGTGAATGATTAAATACAAAATTGGAATGGATACTTTCAGGCATCGCGACATGGAAGTACATCTGTTTAAACATAATATACATATTATAGACTAGATAAACTATAGATGCTTTATATTTTATAATATAAATGTCGAGGCAGAATTATTGCACTTGAATTTCCACAACACACACAGGGGCTGGTCAGCTGAGCTTCTCGCCGTGCGCCCCGAATTTCTGGCGGCCTGCAGCCAACTTCTTAAGTGCAGCTGCATATTGCCTCTGAATCTCCATCAGACGCGTGTACTCGTTGTACAGTGTTGCTTTCTGCTCTTTCTCATTTCTGTACTTTTCTTCAACTTTTCTTACAGTTTGATTCACCCAATCAACAATAGATTCAAATTGCGTCATAAATTCTTCTCTTTTTCTCGGCGTTGACATTGCTCTAAAAACAAAGTTACGTCATTGCTTACGTACCGAAAGTAAATCAAATTATACATTATTCATTATTTTCTTTTGCAAGAACAATAAATAACTATAAAGTATTACTCACTCTTCATAATTATCTAGAATGGAATTCAGTAAGCTTAATTCTTTAGAAGTGTACAGTTTCACTTCATACAAAGTATTGTAAAATATATAATACTGTTTGGTTTCCTTATGTTTCGATGCAACTGAAACAAAGACACATTATACTCAATATTTTTAACGACTTTCAGTGGTTACTGTAAAATTACACATTGATAAAATTCTGTAATTATTATAGGGAAGCAATAGCTCAGTTGGGTGAGAATCGGACTGCCAATCCGGCGATCGCGGGTTCAACCCCAGTTTACGTATTACTGACAATTCAAAGTTAGGTACTGTACGCGAGGTCGACATGGCCATTTTCTAGTGATGTAGTATAATGTTCCAAGTAGTTTATATCGATATTTTTTTACAACGCAATGACATAAGAGTAAAAATAATTAGGTCAAGTTTATTATATGCAATATGACAAAATATTTTATCTACAATTTATAACTGATCGATGTCTGCACATTGAAGATACATGAGAAAAACCAATATGGAGGGACTATATGACTATAGAACCGTTAAAGTGAGAATGAATTATTGTTTCTTTCTTTAGTTTTAAAAACTACCGCAGTAAGTTAAATACACAACAATATAATACACAAAGAACAAAGTGAGCGGGATCGAAATCGATAAACGCGGTTGATGCGGACTCGTGCCGCACTAATACTAGGATGGCGCGGGCGATGTGCGGGTGTGCGGGTCGTCTCTTCCCCCACGCGTCATCTCATACACCGATTGCCATCTCGACCTGTCGCGTAACTACTATACGTAATATGTGTTCTACCTTATAAGATCGCTGGCTTAAAAGGAAGTAAAGAATAACATTGTGAGGAATCCTAAGAGTACATCTATACTTGAATGTTCTGCGCTTCAATTACGAAGACATTAGAAATCTGCCAACTGCATTAGGCCCGCATGTCCTAAATTTTTTATTCCCAACATAGTAAATATTAGGGAGGTTTGTGGACGTAAAATTATGAGCGAAATCATTCTGCAACAGTGCTGTGAAGTTGGGCCGACCCCATGTAATTATATGACATGGGTAGACAGAAGAATAATTGTAAGAATAATAACAAAGTATTAACCTTGATTATAAAGTTCGATAAATCTCTTTTCGTACTGCAACAACTCCGCTGTACCGGGGACTTCGTCAATGGCCGTGGTGTACCGCAGTATTTCTCGGTTCAACTGGGCAAGTTCCAACCTCATATTCGCTATAAAAGATTTCAATTTTGCTTCCCTCTCTTGGAATTCTTTCAATTCCGACGGAGTTAACGGCTGGTCATCAGTCTTCAACTTTGGATCCTGGGCGACTCTATTGTAAAATATTGATTAAAAATTTAAATAACTACACTATAATATAATATTACATAACTAACAGAAGAAGTCCTCAGACCTGGGCAGTTGCAAATTTTAAAAACCATTTTACGTATTTTTCGGATCGGAATATCATAATTATATCAAGAGCTTACTTGATGCTCATAAAAATGTTATTAAATGAGAATATGTTATCGCCAAATGCAAATAAAATTCAAATAAACAATCTCTACTATCAGCAAAGAAAATATACGAGTATAACATGCGACAATGTTCTAAGTAACTTTTTTAAACAATATTCATTTGATTTTTAGTTATAATAATATCAAAGGATCAGTAGTTGCAGGTATTTTGGCATCAATAGACATTCAGTAATTCTACTAATACAATAGAGGCGAAATATTTTTGTCTTAAATAACGAAGACGCTTCACGCTTAAACGGCTGGACCGCTTATGCATTTTAATGGACGGCAGTCACGTTAAAATTAAAAATTAAATATTTAGGACGCGAAATATGTGCCTCATGTCGACTGGATTTGATTAATCAGTTTTAGAGCAGTAAATGGAAATATACAATGAATTCTTACCGCAACTCATCTTCCAATCTTTTGTGTTCTTTCTCTCTATGTTGTATAATTTGCATCAGTTCATTTCTCTCCTTAGCTAATTCTTTAAGTGATTTGTAGAAATGTTTCACGTCTTTTTCACTGAAATATAACCATATTTTGTGATTCTGTGTATGAAGTTTTTATAAAGTCTTAATTTAATAAGGTGAATAATAGGACTTCCAACAATACTTTACATTTACTTTACTTTTTGATTACATTTTTCAGTTATTTTTATTATTGATAATAGGCACAATTTTAAATGTAATTTGTTACAATACGTACCTGTACTGATCAGTCTTCATTAACTTGTGTGTGATTTTTTGTAATTTTTCCAATACATCGGCATATTGCTGTCTGGCATTCTCCATTCTGGTTTGATGTTCCTCCTTACACTTCTCAACTTCTTTTTCCATGACTTCAATATTTTTAATTAATTTATGAACATCCTCAGAATACTTGAGTTTTTCACTCTCTTCAAGTTCCTTGGAGACTTCACCAGTTAATTCTGAATGTAACACTGCATAGTGTATCTTTGTGTCAGCATCATATTCAGCACCCATTTCACCTTTTGTATATCTCTCAGCCTAAAAGACATAATAAAAGAATATACACCAAATATCACTAACAATTTGAACTGATGCATTGCTTTCACTTGCAATATTTTAAAAATAAGTCTAAGAATATATAACTATCTTGTCATGTTAGAATCAAGCTTCATACATCCAAGAATTATATTCACATAGTATTTACCTCAGTTGTAATTTTAGATGGGTCAACCAAAGCTTTTTCGTAGTCATACTGAAAAAATGCAAAAATAAATTAATACAGTAGACACACAACAAATAGAAGAGAAGAATAATATTTATTTCTATGTTTGAACTGTTCCATATAATACATACTAAGAAATCCAATCCTTCATCTTTCTTAGGATCAGTTTTGTTTGTGGATACATGCATAAGCATGCGCTGATCATACTCTGAGAGAGTAGCATTCACTTGCTCCAATTCATTATTAGGCAGGCCCCCCTTCCTTTTGCGTACTCGACAGGGTTTATATAAATTCTGTAAAAGAAGTTAGAAAAATAAGGAAAAACAATAAAGAAAGTTATATCCAATAATTGTGTTTATAACATTGACAAAAATATATGAACAGGGCAGATAGCACATAAAGTTTTTCGACATAAGTAGTGCAGCACTCCAGTGCATCTTCAGTGGGGAGTTATAAAAATTTGTCATTGCTTGCAACAATTTTGAAAATGCTTGCTTAATAATAAATATTTATTTAATTTATATATTAATATATAGCTCATATGTATGCATATATATATACACATTTATATTTATATAATTAATGTATATTCATAGGTAAATACCTAATCAAATTAGCATACATGTGTACCCCTACTTCTGTCATCTCTGCACCATCTTAAGCTTGACTGGAAGTGAATATCTCTGGCATTAAGTTCACATATGTACAATGCATTTGTATGTGAAGTTAAATAAATAAATAATAATCCTTATTACTGTTAAGACAAAATCTATTAGATTAAGTTAATTTTATATGTATTTTAGCATAATTTTCACAGTCATCTTTTTGAAACTACAAATGTACTGAAAGGTCAATCCTTAGTTTTTAAATCAATGGCTTATAAGGATTAAGGACACTTGATGTAACAATAGAGGTGTGTTTGCTGACTTAACTGTACTTGCATCTGCCTACCCCAATGTGTCATTGCCACAGGTCTGAGTGTATGAATGTATGTGTATGGTACTGCATGACTTAATATAATTATTGACCTGATTAATATACACAAAATCAGAACAGTATTATATGATAAACTTACAATGTGCATAAATTAAGTTAATGACAACATGCTCTTACCCTCACAACTGATAAGTTCTTTAAAAGCTTCTCTTTTTGTATAAAATGCGACCTGTCTGTTTCAAATATGTAGTGTTTGTCATATTGCATTGCAGCAAACTTTCTTAATTCATCTTCTTTAGCTTCACGGAACTCACTTGAATATTTTATTAACCACTGTATCAAAGGGTATATATTGATAAAATCCAAACCCTGTATTTGATGTGGTTCAATAATAAATGGACATTTCATAGTGGGCAAGATTTTAACAATTTTTTCTGTCAATGCACTGGAAATAAATACATGATATATCTCTGGAAACACCTCACAACATGTCACTAGAAACTGTTAAGAGCAAGTTGAAATTTTGAGTATAAAATTTGGAATTTATATATTTTTTCAATTTTGTATTTAAACTATTTTCACTGTTTTTTGTGATAGTAATAAATCATGCAACATTATAGTGACAGCAATTTCATGTTAATTCATTAAAATAGTTTAAATACACAGTGTTATTGGCTGATTGAAGTGTGCTTAATAGAGCAATAGAATTAAAAATTATAAGTAAAAAAAAATAATTGCGTATTGGATCTTATTTTATCACTCACTTACATCTTCTTTCCAATAGTGAGATTCTCCTCAAATAATAGGCTAATATCAACATCAATATCGCAAAGTTCTATGCACCAAGTTAGCCCGCCGACAATTTTGTCGAACTCCGAGAGGCCTTGCAACTGCGCTCGGTAGTAACCGGCCGCGACCAGCGCGTCCGATATCTCGTGCCATTTAACTATCTGCTCAGCATCTTCCCTCACTTCTACCTGAACAAAGAACAGGGATATATAATACCAATTATATTGTACAAAGTAAAAACTAATTGGTAAATACCTCTTTTCCTTCGTGATCAATTCCGCTGTATATGTTCATAAGCGGTTTACTACGAGTAAATATATTTTTTTGTTTGGCTGCCATGTTTGCTAAATAATAAACCACCAAGTTGGATCTCAACTATACAAATATGATGTATAATAAACCATACTAAAACATGGTAATATTACAGCTTGGGGCCATAAATGCAACGCCAATTTGATTAGAAAAATTGCATTTTATCAGGCATACACCCAAAAGCCAAATGTTTTTCAACATGGATGGATGAACTGCCGACTGACATTGACATTCGATGTTGTTTTTTTAATTTATCTCATCGAAAGGCAAAGCTAAGCTAAGCCATACAGCCTAGGCTGACAATCGCTTCGAATAGGTCAATGTTATATGAAAGGACAAAGTAAGCCTGACTGATTATTTTTTCGAACTTAGAACAGTAGTCCTTCCAGTAAGAACCTATGTTACATTTTCCTAGTTCCTAAAACTTTAATTTTGAGTCTATGGCAGATCAAGTCGAGTCGCGCGTCAATGTCATCCGTCAAAAAATATTTGTTGAGGTTCTGCATGTAGGTCTATTTTTTGTTCATTGAAATTGTTGCATGCAATTTCTGCCAATAAAAATACAACTGAACTTTCAATTATAAAATATTTTTGGTTAAAAATTATACGCAATGACTAACTTGCAGAAAATCTTCCGGTGTAAGTAATAGCATATTTATATTTAAAAGTTAATTTCTAAGGAGATTTTCATTTTACATCATCTTAACTGTAAACTTATTGAAAATATCGAATGTATAATGATTAAATAAAGGCACTTGAATTTCAGAGTGCATTGGAAGTAACAGTTGTTTCATAAACATTAAAATGGATCAAAGTGTAGATGTAGTGGAGTTAGTGTCTAAGTTACTAGATACGGAAAAATACAAGGAAGCCCTTGATGTACCTAATAATGAAAAATACGTTGAGAATTTCAAGGATAATTGTTGGGATTTGATCTCTTTAATCATAGGCAAGATAAAAGATGATACCATTATTGTTAAACCATCCCTTCATGGCACCTGTGAACAGATGTTGGCAATTATACTGGAAAAGTCTACTCCTGAAGAAGCTCTTCTAGAATTTATAGAGCAAATTGAACTTGCAAAGAATGATGCTCAATTCAGTCTTATTTTATCCCCTTTGCAAAGGGTTTTGAAAAAGTTGTCTCTCAAAAGAGGAAGATCATTAGAGTGGTGTTTAAACTCTATAAGCACTTATATTGAAGGAATTCCTACTCCAGAATATCAACTAGAAGGCAAAGAACGCCTCTTACTAGATTCTGAGCCCAATGTTAGGAGAGTCATCAGAGTTTATTCAACACTGCCCTCATTTTATCAACCTTTCATTCAAGAACTAACTACTGCAGATAGTAACATCAGGACCAAGCAAATAATAACAGCTTTTTTAATCAGCCTGCTTGGAAAACCTTTAATATTTGTAGATTTAGATCCAGAATCTAATGAGAAAAGTGAAGCAAGACAGAGTTGTTCTGCTGTTGTTTATGATATATGCATATTAGAAAAAGATGTGCTCAAATTCTTAACACATGTAGAGACATGTTTTAAAGAAAATCAAAATCCTAAATCAAAGAATAAAGATGATGTTGATGAACTATCTCCTTATGACCATCGGGAAAAAATTAATATGACTACACTGTCTGGTCTGTATTATATTGTATTTTCTGGTAATTTCTTATTGCCAGAAAATGCCATACCGCAGGTTTATAATCCAGAATATATAGTCCATACAACAATGTTATGCATTGTCCACTTATTAAGTTTTTCTGAATATGGTCCTTTGAATAAAGCAATATCATTGTGTAAATTTGTCATGAGCCGTTTGCCAAAGAACTCCTCAGGTGCTTTGTTAACATCAAAAATTCATTTTGAAATGTGCAAAGGCTTAGTAAATATTGGAATATTTTCTACTTATGAATCGTTACGTAAAAATTCTGTTAACTTAATAGGATGTTATGTGAATAAGTTTGATTATAAAGGCAGATGTCAATTGATTAAGTATTTGATTGATGTTGCTAACCATTCTGGCATGATTGGCTATGCAATTACGCTATACAAAAATGCTATTGATGAAGCATTCAAAGATGCAGAGATGGCAGATTGTTTTAGAGGTGCACATCTAACTAGTATGATAAAGAAAATATGTCATTTGCCCAGTGGTGCTCAATCTGACATAATGGAACTTGCAGATCAAATTATAACAGCACTAAACTTTTTAAGATACCTGTCTTTGAAAGATACAGAAAATGTTACTGGTATCCGGGAATGCTTCTCAGTAATTGAAACTGACTACCTAGAACCTTTGAGAACTGGATTAAACTTGTCTAAAGCTCATTATGAAGAGAAGTTGAAAGAATTAGAAGAAGCAAAACATCTTCCTGAAGAAAAAGTGAATGTGACTATTAATGTAGGCGGAAATGAGCTAGACAAAATTCCTCGAGAAAACAAAAAGGAAATTATTATTTCGGCATTAAATGCTTTTCATTTGATTGAAGGGCTTGTAGCGCGCCTCTCTGAGTGCATAAATATAAACAAAATGCAAATATCTTGAAATGTATAAATAAGGCATATTACAATAAATTGCTTCTTTTGAATGTTGTTTTTTTAGTTACAGTTCATTCACATGACTCACTTAAAATTATTTTAACCCTTTTACCAATTGATTTAATCTAGTTAACAAATTTTTTGGTTTGTTAACAGCATGGAGAATTGGCTACAGATTTCTTGGTCCTATTGTATCAGTTCAAGCTAGTCATGCCCAAGCAATTGTGAGAACCTATAGTAAACAGAATATTGAAAATGAAATAACAGTCACACCAGTGAATAATGAACATGAAGATCACCAATATGAAGAAAATGTTAAGAACCTTATTTTAGAGCGAGCATTAGAATTTGTACCAAAGAGTGGTTGGTCAGTAGAATCATTGAGTGCAGGCGCTAAGGCAGCTGGTTATCCAACTATAACACATGGACTCTTTCCTAATGGTGGAGGAGATCTTGTTCATTATTTTAACATTAAATGTAATGACCAGTTAGTTGCGCAAATGAAAACAGTAAGTTTATTATTAATTATAATAAGAATATTTAAAATAATGTGTATACTAACAAATATTATTTTTACAAATAGTGGCCAAAGGAAAACATAAAGGAATCTAAAGTACCAGCACAGTTTGTGGAAAACGCTATTATAACAAGACTATTGATGATTCAACCATACAAGTAAGTGAAATACGTACTTACTTTTTGTACACTATTTTTTGCTAAACTTTGACATGTATAATGTTTGTTTTAGGCATACTTGGCCCAAAGCCATGGCTATACAAACGCTACCCAACAATGTTCCTAATTGTTTGGCAACATTATTATCACTAGTTGATGATATATGTTACCACTCTGGTGACCGCAGTGTTGATGTAAGTAATAGGTCTATGAGTTATTCATTTAGTAATCTAAGCTATGAAAGCTTTGATAACTCATTAGTATCTACCCTATTGTATTTATTTTTTTCAGTTTAACTGGTATGTTCGCCGAGTGGGCTTGGCTGGTATATATAAAACAGCAGAATTATTTTACTTGACTGATAATAGCCAAGGGAATAGTGCAACGAAGAATTTTGTAGCTTCTAGGATAAGAGATGCGCAGCTAGTGCAAACTGCTCTTAACATGAATCCCGTATCTGCTGCTCCCCAAACACTAACGGCTGCATTTGTGACGGTAAAGAATACATTATAATATTTAATTTTAATTGATATACATTGATTTTGTGATTATACATGTGGATGATATTTGTTTCAGGCTAAAAATATATTGGGAATCAATACACTGAAGTAATATGATTCAATAAAATGAACCAGCATATTAGACAAATTCTTTGTGCAAGTCAGATTTATCTTTTAGTAGTAGGTACCTAATACATTTACAACAGTATTGTCTTTTAGTAATTTTTAATTAATGATTCTACCACATACATTCGGAAGGTACAAAAATTCATTGTTAAGTTTGCATAATCTTTGTTTAAATTAGAATTTTACTTATTTTTGTGTATAATAAAAGATTATATGTTGAAGTTTAGATACAGAAAAAATCTACTTATTTATAGCATTTCTGCTATAATACATGCATTATTAACTGAACCAGATATTTTTGCAATTTCATAAGTCTGTGATAAAAATAGTTTGCATGATTCTTATAATGGTGTCAATATGTACTGATGCGAATACATTGCAAGATTAATAAACTGTTATGAATAAACAATTTATTGTCAAATTACTACTATTTAATAAGTATACTGTTATTGGGTCATAAAACATGACTTGGATTGTTGCATTTATTACTATTAAAATATGTACTAAGTATAAAATTTAAAATATTTAACATAGCATAAAAGGTAGCTAGTTACCTGTCTGCATTATAGTTGAGACAATTAACATGTTTCCTCATATTACTAGGTGTATTACTCAATAATATGATCACCATAGATGTAGTACCTATACAATAGATTGGCTGTGAAATATTTTGAGCAAGACCAAATCATATTTACAAAAAATGTATGGGTGCATTAAACATTATGATACGCCTGTTGCACTCTCAGAACTGTGATATCGTCATTTAATTTACTACATTTATGCTAGTTAACAGTTATACATTTTACATTATAGTGAGATAATTAAATCTGCATGGTGGACCCTGGCACACGCCCACGTCATATCTGGTAGAATTAATCAAAACTTATAACTTAACAAAAATATTAACTAGTACCTATATCAGATATTTCCTTGATAAGTAAGAAACAGTCGCCACAAAAATCCTAGTATTATGAATTGTGAGAACCAGGTTCTATTCGTATGTTGAATAATAAATTTCGCATGAGTTTTTGGTTTAAAAGAATCTCATATAAGTTGTTTTTGATGAATTGTGCTATGTATGCAGATAATCTTGTCACCTACCACACATTCCTGTGAAAGTAAGTTAAACTATTACGGGCAAGGTGGTATTTCCAACTCTTGGGTATACATGTAAGCTTATGTTTGCTTAAACTTTCAATGTTACACACATTTGTGTCTATAAAACACAATCATTACTCTTTTTTTAGTTATGAAATGCCAAGATTTTTCAAAGTTTAATTATAATAAAACATTATTCAATATGTTAAATAACTAATTGCAATTCATATTTCTATCCATATAATATTATAGTTTTGTTATAATTTTATAATATTGCACATCAGAGTATTGCAAAATTATTATACTTACTCATAGAATTGCAATTATTTTTGTTTCCTTCCTGCCTGAGCCAAAGTGGACAATGGCAAGTTACCATAGTATGTTTTTTGGCATAATGATTCACATTTATTGTGGATTGAATCACACTGTATTATATTATTACAACATTTACTTGTTTCACATTGCCAATCCACTTGCAATATACTAAATCTATGACAATAAGAGTCTATAAATGAACATGCATTTACAATTTCGATACACAGAATTAAGGCACATAATATAACCATATGTTAGCTATGACGGCACTATGTAGTCACTTCCTGTAGATATGTAAGATATTAAATTTGGTGGCAGTGGCAGTCTATGCAATAAATTGGGTGACACTCTCTGACGTATAACAAATCTGCAGATCATTTGCAATGAGTCCAATTTTGCAAACCTGAAACATGCAATACATTACTTCGTCAATGTGTATGTAACATTGGCAATGACATCAGTGCCAGATTAACAATTTGGGAGACAGCATAGGCTATGGGCTCTACAGACCCATTCTCAAGTTACCATAGTATTTTTTTACTCTTTACAATAAGAAGCATGAGAGGAGTTCTGTGATACATTGTGCTGCAAGTTCCACATTAGTTTAATTCGGCACTGACTAATATAAGACATCTGATTTTAAAGTTACCTATTCAAGGGTCTTGCTAGTTTAACTGGCATATCAAACAAGTTGGATTTCACATCAACAGCAGCACAGTGTTCAGATATTCTATTTACTGTTACAAATGTTTCATTGTTCAAAGAGAAAAGTCCATTTGCATGTCGCAATCTGGCATGCAGAGTTCTGCCAACACAGCGGAATGAAACACACAGTATGTGCCGAGAATCATATGAATCTCTCACTAAAAACACATTGTCATGTTGCCCAGCAAGTAATTCTTCAGCCTCGCTTGATGTTATACCCCCCCAATACCAGCCATGCCTGCAATTTAATAGAAAGAAAATTAACAATGCTGGTTCCTAAATTGCAAATTAAAAATCAATAAGTAAAATTAAAAACAGATGAAAAATTAATTTAACCCTAAATACTTACTTTGATAACTGGCAATATATTGCACATGTTTCAAGAGATGCATGTTGATGGTGACCACGGAGTACTAAATGCCCTTCTCTTGAATGCTGGCATCTTGTAGATATTTTTATTTCGTCCCTTTTATTTTCACATCCAACAACAGGACCTATTCTTTTATCTGCTGATGTGCATGGATCATTAGCCTTGTTCAGGCTGCACGCATATTCACCAGTATTATTTTTGTTTCCAAAATATCTCTGCAGAGATCTGACACTACCAGTAAGAAATAATTTGTTTTTCCAAAATTTTACAAACTTATTTGTGTTCAAAACGGGCTTGTGATCCGGCAAGAACACACCATTTACAATATCAGTATTGCTGAAATCTCTTTTGTTATCAATACTTCGTTGCAAATGTTTACATTCTAATGCACTAGGTTTTAACCACTTGCGGAGACAACCTGTAGCCAGCCATTTACGACGAGTGCAATGAGAACACCTTTCGTAATTTTTATTCATAGCTGATTCATGACACTTTAAACACAATGGTTTTAACTGGAACTATAATCGCCTGTTAGTGCCAAATACCAGCAATCGCGAACAAAACAAGTTAAAAATCAACATAAATATTTGACAGTTTGGCATATTTTTATCATGTCTCTTTCAATGTTTGTGCAAAAATGAGTAAAGGAAATAGTGTTTATACTGCCCCAAAGAAAGGACTACTTGAACTGCCTCATTCATATAAAAATAGCATATAATATGTACATATTGATGAAATTTAATGAGTATTACATATTTGAGGTAACTTTGCCCTGTGGTAAAACATTGGCCCGTGCATAAAATTTTTTTTTATTTTATTTATAAAATATTATGTAATGACAAGAATCAAAAATCTGGTTCAAATCAAAATGGAATCAAAGGTTCTGTATTGTTTCAATAAGGAATTTATCCAGGTGTGTTTACAGATATCTGTATTGCATTCTCGAGTATCAAGAATCGTTGAATATGTTATTGCGTTTTTTAATCTGTGAATATATCTATCTCGGAAACATTTTCTTATTCTGTGACCTGTGACGGCTTTCAATGTGTGCGTGAGGGAGGCGAATCTTTTGTTGTGTGCCTGTCTGTCTTCGAAATTGTGTTCGAAATGGTCAAATGGTGTTATGGTGATCCCTAGGTCAATAATCTACAATAATTATTTATATGTTTTAAGAAAATATAACACTTCTCGAATTAGCCTTGTGTTAGTTACACCATGTTTGTTTTAATAATTTAATTGGATGAGTATGGATGTGCGTTAAAGGTATTTATGTTTTGTCGGAGTAATGACACTAAAGAAAATTGCGAAAATGTCAACAAAATCCCAAATATCTACAGAGCTAAGCGGTAAGTCTGAGTTATAAATATGTCAATTAATAAACAAATTGAGATAGAGGAGTTTTGTCATAATATCTGTTTTAAGATAGCAATGTAGTATAATAAAAAAATATGACCTATTAGCATGTGTAGCCGCAATTTTTAACTATTTTTGTTTCTATTTTTCAATTGCAGACAGTATAAGCAATGTTTTGGGAAAAAATGTCAGGATACTTTACAAATCTCTCATCCGTATGGAGTCAAGAGGGGACAAGGTTGACAACAAAGTTTTGGTGAGTGGAAATTTAAATTGGTATGTCTAAAATATGTAAAGAATTTAACTGAATGTTCATTTTTATGCTAAAACATCGATAAATAGACCGTGCGTATTATTTAAATAATTTTTCGCTTGTATCATACATTCTAATATGATATGTATTTACAGGCTGTCAAAACTTTTTATAATCTTTTATCTAGGTAACTAAGAAAGTGTTATGTTTTAGTAATAATTAAATTGCATATGATTTGAAGACTTACACAAAAAAAGATATAGTGTATTTTTTTTTAAATTATAGTTATTAAAGAAAACATTTTGGAATAATATGGAAAAATAAACTATATCTAATTACTTATAATAGACATTAAATGGATAAGATAAGTGAAAATAGTTGTGAGTCATGTGAGGTGTGTCACAGTTTCATTGTGGGCTAGGTGTATGTGTGTGTTCCCTGTGGATGTATACACACTCATTCATTCTGGTCAATTGTGATCAAGTATATAAACTGTACATCATTATAGTACATTTAGTTTAAACCATTGTCATCCTAATAAATTCTTCTCTTACACATATTCAACAGCTGTTTCTTTATCTAAATTCTAAATGAGCAAAACAGCAAGTGTTACTGAATTATAGTAAAGAAGTAAATTTTATCATAAAATATAATTATAGTGATGCATTTAGGAATTTAATTTATTTAATTGATAGAAACAGATAATTCATAGTGTAAATTTCATTTATCTATTCCAATTCCAAGATTTATGCTTGTTATCAGTTATGTAGAGCATTCATTTATGTGATAACATTAAGCATATGTGCCCTATATATGTAGGCGGGGCGATTTAGGTCTTAGATATTTTTTTTGCAAAATTTAAAAATGATTACCAAAATAAAATGTATCTTCTACATATTATTCCCATTTTGTCATAGCCCTCTACACTTAAAATTGTCAAGACAGTGATTGCCTTAAAGATAAGATTATTTCAGATCTTAGTGTCAACATTTTTTTGTATAAACAATAGTAATATAATCATAACATTCTAAAATGTGTGATAACAAGTTTGTGATGACACTGCTGTGCAGATTTTTTGTCTTAACTCTGTTTCTGAATGATCTTATCAGTTATCAGTTTAAATCTTAATGTAGGAGTGTGGATATATTGAAATAAAATTATGGTTTCTTTTGGCTTACAATGTGTTGTGAATGTGTTTTCGCCAACATTGACAGTCATTTCAGTTCAAATTTATTTTCTGTTCTACTATGAAACAATGCAGTTTTCAGAAAAGCTTTATTGAGTAATGTTTATTACAGATTTTTTCAAAACCAATCAGTATACTTAGTTATATACAGGTTGTCCCAGAACTATACAATAAACCAGGAATGGGAGATAAACCAAAATATGATAGCATTGCAACAAAAAAAGTATAGTCCTATCCCCATTCATTTTTAAGAAACATTCATTCTTGTACACATTCAAAAAATCTACTTTAACCAACGCTTTGAAGTGTTGAGACTAGAGATTTCTATAATTTATTATTTTTAATATTATTCCTTTGGCTGATGCATTGGATTGGATTATTTTTAATGATGTTTTGCAATGTTTAACAGATGGGCTTAAGAACTGCATACTAAATTAAATCAAAATAAGTCTATTTTTCAAGAAATATGATTAAATACTCCAAAGAAGAATATTTCAATTATTTATTGATAAAGTTTTGACACAAAGTACTGAAAAAAAAGTACTATTGTAAAAATGGCATATTTTATCAAAAATTGGCGAATTTTATCGAGTTTCAAAAATACTACAACACTTGCTATTTTTTCCACATATTTTACATGTGTTGTGTTGTGTTTATAATCTAAATTGATGGTCAGAATTGCAATTTGTGGCCGCCATTTTGAACTTTATAGCTATAGGTCCGATTGCTCAAATTCGATATCTGAGGGACCCATCACCTGGATAATCAAAATTGCTTTAACTCGAAACTTTGTCACTATCATCATTATTCAAGCAAAAGATTTTTACTGCTGGACATAGCTCTCCCGTAAAGGGGATTTGCCATACTATTGAATTGACTACTGGATATACTATTCGTTTGATTTACCGGAAAAACGGTTTGGTCTATGTATCAAGGTATTTGTATAGAAAATGCTTTGAACGACCCTAAAAATGCGATAAAAAATAAATTGTACGTTAAGAGATCCGAACAATCTATAAAAATAGGCAAAGATTCTCTATTTAGCCATTACAAGGGTTTTAATGATGGTAACATACAATTGGGTATTTTAATCATACCCCCTGATTATTTTATCGCGTTTATTGAATTGCTAGAGCAAAACTTTCGCAAATATTTCGATCTTGAAATAAATATTGTCAATGTTCGCAACGAAATACTTAAACGTATTAAAGATTTTATATTTGATATACAGTGTGAGTGTTTTCCGTTAGATTACTTGAAACAACGACATGTGAGATTTAGAATTTACCACACCATTAAAAGAAACAACAATATGTTAAAAACACAAAATGTTAAAAGATAATGATAAAAATAAGTAATTTGCAAAGTATTCTATCATACTCAATAGCAAAACTTAATTTGTCTTAACCTATTGTGATAACCCTACCAAAAATAGATAACAAATTTGACGTTCGTAGGAAGCTTTGCCTCTGTACGGTTTATCTACTCATCTGCTATAATGGTGAAGGAAAACATAGTGAGGAAACCCGCATGCCATAGCGATTTCTAAGAATTTCTATGCTATGTGAAGTCGGCC
The DNA here is from genome assembly GCA_033459515.1 of Theretra japonica. NCBI lineage: Eukaryota > Metazoa > Arthropoda > Insecta > Lepidoptera > Sphingidae > Theretra > Theretra japonica. Next base: position 7,251,897 of record CM065937.1, read on the forward strand.
AAACTGCACTAGACCAGCGTGGTGGACTATATGACCTAACCCATATTAATCATACTTTACTGTAGAGGACGCCTATGCCCTGCAGTGGGACGTAAATGGGCTGATACAAAATACAATAAATATTGAGAATGGGTATTATAACATGTAAGATGCTATAATCCAGTCTCTATCATTGTTGAGCTAGGTCACAAACTTTATGTTAAAACGTTTAAACGACATAGAAATTGTAATGTGTAAAATTTGTTTCAGGTTGTGACATCGTATAGAGTTTTTATTACTACAGCAAAGATACCAACAAGGGTAAGTATTTTGATAATAATTACAAAGGCAATTGGCATTTAAACATTTAGAGAATTGAGAAAACAATGTTAAGATGATTTGGGCGTGTGGAGAGGATGGATAAAAGGCGATAAACAAATCGAATATATGACTCAGTGCGAATGAAAGAGTCGGTAAACATAGACCCCATCGAACCTACCTGAACCAAATTGATGGCACCCTTCATGAGGGTTAGTTTAATAGTACCCTAAACCGACGAGAATGCATGAAGGGATTAATGAAAGTGGATGAAGCGAAAATAGTATGTCAGGGTCGAGCAAAGTGGAGATCCATAGTCTCTGCCTACCCTATTCCTATAGGATAGGCGGAGAATACAGGCTTGACGTTTATGTATGGATGTATGTAGAAAAAAGTGATACTCCTATAATTGCAGTTTGTTTATATTACGAGACTAGCTTCTGCCCGCAACTCTGTTTGCGTGGTTTCCTTTATTAAAAAAATCACATCCCGTCTTGGCCCGTTACATCCGGCCTTGTCCCGTCTCATTCTCACTCAAGACATGTAATGTAATCGAGTCCCATCCCATCCATTTGGGTACAAAAAAGTAACAAATACATAGGAATTCCTCCCTCATCCCACGGGAACTCTACATTTTTCGGGATAAAAAGTAGCCTAAGACGTGTTAATCCAGGGTACCTCCTTACCACCGTTAAGCCGTTTCTGAGTTCATCGCGCACAACCGCACAGACGAAACAGGCAAAACATAAAAATAAAACGTTGTTTTGGGTTCTATTACGTTAATATAGTCCCCCATATCAGTTTTTCTCATTTATCTTCCATGTACATACATGGATTGGTTACAAAGTTATATGTATAGATTTGAGAACTTATTTTTATTTTAGATAAATACTTTTAGAAAGTCATAACTTATTGTTTAAATAACTAATGGCCTTAACAATTAAAGCTGCTAGTTAGCAATCATATAGAACGACAGAGTCCTGACTCATGCAATTATACTTTTACCTACTTTAGTTTTCCCAGCAATATTCAAAGTTGTTGTATGTTTTTCCCAGGAATGTGTTTGGCATAGATTTTTATTTTGTTCCAATTATAATTCAGTTATCCACTAAGGCTAATATGACCTAAATCCTAAACAAGCAATTATAAGGACACCTTGTTTAATTGACTAATTGATCTAATTTCCAATTGAAATGGAGAACCAAAAGAGATAATATTTGATTCACATATTTGACAAAACAGTTTTTCGTCTTCAACTTCCGAGAAATACATCTATGTGTTATAAATGTATAGTGAGTCTAGTCTTTGTTTTTGATAATTTCCCCATCCCATAATCACTCGACAGATGGAACTTGTAATTATAGATTTTGATGATACCAAGTTCAAGTAATCATTAAAAAATTGAACTGCGTTTTTCAAATTAAATTTTAACAAAATCGAGTAACATTCATTTAACGGTAATATGCTTGGTGACACCCTGGGGAAAGCCAGGATTTGTCCTATAATAACACGATTGTAGCGACCTCATTTAAACGCAGTTGTTTTACGTATAATTTTATATATTTATGACCGGAAAATATTATTTACTGAGTATTTATTCATAAATGAATGAATTAATAAGGAAACAATGAAGTAATATATTTTGTTGCCATGCGAGTGGCCATCTGCTATCATTGAACAGTTGGCATAACGTGTACAAATGTCCTATTTTTAATTAGTAATATTGTAGGTCGGTTGCGATTAATTAACAAGACCTTGAATTCATTTAACAGGTTGACAATGGATTTCACTTGATGGAAATAGAAGCGTTGGAGAGCAAAAAAGCTAATCACTTGTCAATAACGCTCATTCATGAACATAAGCCGGTGTCTATACTCATAGGTAATGTGTAATAATCTCTCATATAGTATTACGGTTTTTGCAATTCAATGACGTAAAAATCAAATACCCACAAACGCAACGTAGATAGAAAGGTATTGGATGTAGAGAGACAGATGTTCTAACAGATTGATTAGGAAATCTTTGGGGTGGAGCCATGTTCAGCAGTGTACTTGAAGGATGTGATTGAAAGTCAACAAAAAGATAAAGCTGTATATGAAAAGGCTATAGCGTCGTTTGTCATATATTTGTTTTTATATATTGCCATTACCTTACCCGTTACCTCGCCCAAATACAAAATCAGTCAATAAACGGCAGATCGGGCTATTTTACATAATGCAAATATTAATTTTCGGTAAAATAATATCAAATTATTTTTTAATGATTTTTCTGATGTAATTTTTATGTGGTTAGGTGAAGAAGGGACATCCGAAGGTGTTATAAATGCGATCAACGCATTAACAGCCGCCTTCGACGATTTATTTCCCAACGTCGCCATGGTGGATATTATACCTAAGGTTAGTATAAATATTGGTTAGTCAACGTCATTACGCCAATTTGTGACGCTTGTTCATGCAATTGAACCGTCAATAAACTTAATTTACTTGATTGGTTGGTTAACTAAGTTTAGGCTAATTGCTCCAACTGGATCACGTGTTTTTTTGTATTACAGGTCAATTTGCCATTTCCCTTGCAACATGTCAGCGGTACGAGGAAACATATGGCGTGCGGGGACTTTTCGAACCAATATGCCGCTATGTGCGATTTATGTCAAACACCGTTTAGGTAAATATCGCTATCACGTCACGTCATTTTAAAAACACCTTGAACCAATAGTAAACACGCAAATATTTAATCAACGGTCGCGTTTTAAAGCTAATTCTAATATAATGACTGCGATGGATTTCTCGTTGGAAAACCGCAAATTTATACTCATGACTAGTTCCTGGTTGTTGGTAGTTTGTTTATAAGGAAATCTCCGAGAGAAAATTAAAGTATTAATACACGTAACCGCTGGCCTACTCTTTACACAAGATTTCATTCGCTTCCATTACCTACAGAATAGAAATTAAACAGTATAAAATATATTCATTTGTACTAAAGTAACAATGTTCGATTATAATGTTAAACAAATGAAATCGAGAATACGGAGTAGGCCAACAGATTCCGAGTGCCTCTATGAACCAATTGGCCTTAGCCGTCAGCGAATCGTTAGACCACTGGTTCTATGCACACAGCAAATGTTTTGGAATTTAAAAAATCATTGATTCTGTTACGGTATATGACAAGTATCTTATTCATTGGTCAGGGCTCTGTGAGTGACTGTTTGCTATGTAATTATTTTTCTAAAATCATATATGTTTTATCTGTTTTAGGGCTGAAGTGGCATGGGATATCGATACGATATACTTAGCACACGACATCAGGATGCTGCATTTGAAAGACTTCGATCACTTGGATCAGAGGTATGTTGGTCACTTTGTTATCGGAATAGTTTTAGTTTGTATACATTGAGTATAAGGAAGTTGCAGCGTTGTTTATCGGGCGAGTTAAATTCGGTAATTTCAATTCAAAGCATGTGAGTTGTTCAAGATCAGAAATGTGGGTAATGAGGTCACTTGCACATACATTATACGGGATATAAATATTTGTAGCGTTTGTTGTTTTTTGTGCATTGTGTTTGTAAACGGATCTTTCCACCAAAGCATTCAGAAGTAATTGAGCAGGCTGCCATAAATGTGACAAATGGTTGAAATAATTATTAAACATATAATTAAACATATGTCGCCATCTGACTTTATCGAATGGCATTCCTATCCATTGTAAAAATCATTGCTGATTCAAAATTAGTTATTAGCTTATTACTTACTAAGCTTTTAAAATATGGTTGTCTTCAAGGGAGCAATAGCGCTTTAATTTAATTTATAAAATGCTTTAGTTAATACCCATACATTAATTGCGGAAACGGATTACCTATAGATTTAGGTACTTAATATTTCTTTCAAAAACCATATTTGCGTTACGGCAAAACGCGCCTGAATAATTGAAGGAAGTGAAACCAAAATATAGTAATGATTAATACAAAATGATTTATTTATGACATTGTCAAAGTGGATGATGTATGAGTGTTGTTTATTGTGTGGCAGGGACCTGATCCCGCTGGTGATGGCGGTGCAGCACAACACGTGGTTCGCGGGCATCTGCGGCGACGGCGTGCGCGCGTCGCACGAGACGTGGGAGAGCGTGTGCCGCGGCGTGGCGCGCGCCTGCCCCGCGCCGCAGCGCCTGAGCTGGCGCGCCGCGCAGCTGCGCCACGACCACGCCGCGCGCCTCGGACACGCGCTGCACCGCGCGCGACACCCGCCCGCGCTGCACACCATCGACTTCTCGCAGAACCACATCGAGGACAAAGGTACCTAAGGATACTAAAAGGAGTATATCGGTGTCACTGACCTTCCAGAGCAGCGCTATGGCTAGGCCTTGGTCCTGAACAAATCTTAGACCAGGAAACCTGTCTGTGTAGACTGTTAAGCGCATCATGAGCGACTACAAATATCCTAGCGCTAGAAGCGACTCGATTTTCATTCGCCTATTGTTAAACAACAACGCGCATAATTATAATTCTTATGTATTGATTGTTAGCCGCATCGATCGCTTACCATTAGGTGAGCCACTTGCCCATTTGTAGAGCCTATAAAAATACCATTATACTGTCGACCATTCTACTCCAATGTATGACCGCAAATGAGGTACGATGAAATACCAGCACCAAAACCACATCGACCTTGTGACTCATGGCTATTGTTATCGATCTCCCGATCAGCAGCGGAATATTTACACAAATATATGATGGGTGTATTGTTTGTGTGTACAATGAGTCATGGCATTGTGCGCAGGCGCGATGAGTATTCTGAGCGGGCTGGCGAGCAACCCGGACGGGCTGCGGCACGTGGCGCTGTCGCAGTGCGGGCTCACGGGCAAGACCGTGGTGCACCTCGCCACCATGCTCAACGACAACCCCTGCCACCTGCTCACGCTCTCGCACCTCGACCTCTCGCACAACAACCTCAAGGACGACGTACATGTGAGTATTCCCAATATACAGTAAATTATATTTGTCCATAATCTCATTAAACTCCTGTTACATATGCCATTCGAATGCAGAAACCATTCATTTGTGATTTATTAAAAAAAAAACCAGCTTCCCATCCCAGCTTCGCCTGGGTGCAGATGTTTATTGATCCCACTCCACACCAGATATATGTTATTTTTCGTACAAACTGGGACACCCTGTATATACATATAAATCTTCCTCTTGAATCACTCTATCTATTAAAAAAACCGCATCAAAATCCGTTGCGTAGTTTTAAAAATCTAAGCATAGGGACAGACAAACAGCCGGTAGCGACTTTGTTTTATAATATGTAATGATGTGATCATCAAAAAATAAGTTTGTTATAGTTACAACTTGTGACTGGTGTAAATCATCATTATTTTCTGATGAACATCAGTCACAGGTACGTGCCGAGTATAGGCGTCTCCAAAGACCGCCACCAAGACCTATTAGAATAAACTATGTCTAATGATTTCTTGCCACTAGAATAGTAATTCAAATTTTTTTAATAAATTTTTGTTTCAGAATCTGTACAACTTTCTCGCACAACCTAATGTTTTGACGCATTTAAATTTGACCAATACCGAGACGACGTTAGAAAACGTAAGTATTCTTCATCTAAATCTCAAACGATAGTAATAGAATAGTTGAAAGTAGCATACATTATACATGGTGTTTCATTAGATTTGTTAAAAAATTAACAAATCTAATGAAACACCGTGTTCTTATATGCTACTTAAGTTCTAAAGACTTAGGCTCTTGGCTCGTGAGCCGCGTCACCAAGTTCGTTTAAATATACCGACCTTTATAATTACAGTAAATTACTATTAATTATATTTCTTTAATGATGTCTCCAAATATTTAGTTTAAAGAAGTTCAGTTAAAAATATTGTGTTGTAACATTGTTTAGGGTACGATGGACTGACGTGCAGATGAATAAATCTCAGTAAATAAAATAAGGAGAAATAAAATAAATGCAGCGTGTTGTGTAGATGTGGGGCGCGCTGCTCCGCGGCTGCGCGGCGCGGCTGTCGCGGCTGTCTCTGTCTCGCAACGCGTGGAGCTCGGCGCGGCGCGCGCGCGACCCGCCGCCCTCGTTCCGCCAGTTCTTCACGGCCTGCCTCGCGCTGCAGCACCTCGACTTCTCCTACTGCAAGATGCCGCCTGACGCACTCAAGTATGTCTAACCTTTGGGACCATCGTTTTCTCGCCAGTAAAATTTTAAATCATGCTACCTTGTTCATACTGTGTTAAAAAAGTTCCTAGTTCAAGTGAAGCGTTTTAAGGGTTTTTATTTTTAATACGCCCTGTGTAAATTGTTTATTGAACGCTGAAAAGTGATTTTACAAGTCCATAAGTATCTTAATTTATATCTGAAGATATATTACGAAAATAAATAAATCAAGATATTATGCCGAATGTATTTTTCCAGAATCGATCTTCTGATATAAAGTTTTTTTTTTCATTTCGCCCGTTAAATAGTATACTGTGTGTATATGACTAACGTCAGGCTATGTAAACAGCGAGTGTTGACGTAATAAGCATCCGTGTGTGTGTTGTTGTGGTGCAGGAGCCTGCTGCTGGGGCTGGCGTGCAACGAGAGTGCGACGGGCGTGCAGCTGAGCCTGGCGGGCGTGCTGTCGTCGTCGCAGGCGGCGCACGTGCTGGAGTCCTGCATCCACGGCGTGCGCTGTCTGCAGTCACTCGACCTCTCCGATAATAGTCAGTTCCTATATCATTTGCATATCTATATAATTTGCTGTACTATGGATGTATCATGGAAATGGGTTTCATCTTTAATCTTCATAAACCGAATAAAATGACCGGGAAAACTAAGAAATATACACCTTATGGCTTTATGATTAGGTTGGAAATACGTCAACAGTACCTAAGTTAGTGATGTTTCGATACTAATAACGGTGATAATCAATGACGTGTGCTCGTGCGACGCGTACGAAATAACTAACAGCTTGTAGCATGAAGAAGCTCGCGTATGAACAGCGCGTTTGGAGATTGGTTAATTTAAATTACCAAATCTGAAAAAATCGTCACATCAGAGCTTCAACCTTGTAACTAATTTAAATGGCACTACACTATAATAATTTACTGGTTATTAAGTTATAAGGACAGAGAGCACTTTATTGTGCACCACTTCGTATAAAAACATTAATGTGTTGATTTTTTATTTGTTTAGGTATGGAACTAGAACTGTCCGGCATCGTGAGAGCCATAGGAAAGAACCATTCGATAACACATCTATCTTTAAGTAGGCTATCGGGAAAAAGATCTTACGCGCCGCCTTTGATACAAGTGAGTAATATTTACAATAATCATATAGGAACGGTGCGCGGTGAGGGTTCTACAATGTTTGCGTTTGTTTCAGGCTCTAGTCCACGTATTGCAAGAACCAGATACAACGTTAACGTCATTGGATCTTAGTGATTGTAAGCTTAAGGTACGTATTTTTTCCTACTACACATTCATATACCTGTCAATCAAGTGTTAAATATATTTTTGGTTATAGTGTTTTATTTTTATTGTATACTTACGTATGTTTGGTCACACAACCGTGGGGTTCTAAACTTTTTTAATTCGCGGTGCACATACTGGTTTTCTATTTTACCTTGGTGACCTAACTTATCCAGCTGGATCATTGTACCTATTTATTTCAACCAGCTGGTCCATTATATTAAAATTAGAGAGAGAAAATAATTGCTTCACGACGCCTTCATTCGCTTTTTACGGCGCACACTTTGGGAAGCCTGTGCTATAACATTGAGAAGCGCGTGGTGGGTGACGTGTGTGTGTGTGTGCGTGCAGGGCGACCTGTACGGGTTGCTGAACGCGCTGGGCGGCGCGCGGCGCCTGCGCGTGCTGGACGTGGGCGGCAACCTGGCCGGCGACGCGGGCGCGCGCCTGCTCGCCAAGGCGCTGCAGTGCAACTGCACGCTGCACACGCTCTACATCGACCGGAACGCATTCAGCCTGCAGGGTAACTACACGTTTATTCATCGTTTTTTATACTTATTGGTTAGTTGTTTTCTCGTTTCATCATACATGTATAACTCAATATAAATTATAAATTAGTACCTACTGTTTATTAGTAACGATCATTTCTCATTAAGCTGTACATTTAGTGTGTATTCAATGTTTGACAAAAGATCTTGAGTGCTTAAATGTGTGTTGTGACATGTGTGCAGGGTTGACGGATATTGCGACGGCGCTGCGTCGCTCAGTGAGCGTGCGGCGCGTGGAGTTCCCCGGGTGCGACGCGGCGGCGGGCGGGCGCGGCGCCAGCGAGCGCGTGGCGGCGCTGTGGCGCGAGCTGCACGAGCGCCTGGCGGGCGGCGCGGGCGCCGGGGCCGCGGGCGGCGGGGGCGCGGGCGGCGGGGGCGCGGGCGGGGCGGGTGCCGGCGTGCGCGCGCTGGCGCTGGAGCGCGCGTGGGCGGGCGGCGAGGCGGCGGCGGCGCTGATGGCGCAGGCGGCGGGCGCGCTGCCTCCGCCGCCACTGCCAGCCGCACTGGAGCGAGCCGCCGCCGCCGCGCACCACTTGCTGCACCAGTACCTGCAGGTGCCGACCTAACCTATTCGCGTTCCATGATATGATAGAACTTGTAACAACACAAAGTGAATTGTCTGCCTTAGTAACCAAACCCAATACTTCTCAATTCTCTGTGCCTAAATATCTCTTTAAAACAATAAGCTTCAATAATAACTCATATGAATGAAAATGTAAACAAGTAGTTCTAAATTCCAGAGGTGCAGTGAAGTATTCGCGGCGATGGGTGGCGCCGGCTCAAGCGGCGAGCTTGTCACGCTGCAAGCCGTGAGAGACGCCATGGCGCCATGCAACACCACGCTTCAAGATTTACTCAAGTAAGTACTCAGGAACAAAATATATCGATAACTGGAATTTAGGGACAATTATATAATTTCCTTATATATTTTCAGTCAAGCTGTCGAAAATCTCGCTCTTATGGCTTGCGAAAATCTGGACAACGTCGACAATGATCCAATGCCCAGCGGAGATGGCGATATTCCCGATCTACTCACACCGATTTCACATTCTGGAGTGAGTGTCCTCTCGTTACAACTGGTTCAGGGCATTTTGATCAAAAACAGCCCAAAATCGAGCTTATATTAGTGTCATTATTTTGTGAACTATAAATAAAACTGTCAAATTTAAAACCTTTGTGGTTAAATGTATTATCTTTAAGTAAGTTGAACATCTCATATCGTTTGATATTGTAATTATATCTTCATTGTTATAAGAATTGAGCTTATCGTTATCGTTTAATCAACTTGTATTTTATTTAATTTCAATCTACATTTTTGCACGTACTTAGTTTAAAAGATTTGTGAATGTTTGACGAAACGGACTTCGTAAACTTTAAAAGAAATGTAATCGGTATTCGGTATCAACAAACGTACCTAAATCACATTTACCTACCTCGACAGTTGCTTTGATTGTATATAAACTGTAGACTAACGATACAAGAACGATATAAAATACTTATTGTATTCTTTATCGAAAAAAATTAAATCGGTCACCAGATAACAGTGTATAGTGAAACATGTCCATCATAAACACAATCTGTTTTCGCATGCCTCTCAGAAACTGGATTATTTGAATTTGGTAAGATTTTATAATATTTTATTAGATAAATGTATTTAGCAGTGCCGGATTAAAATAGCCGAGGCGTAGTATGTGCTACATCAGATTTACATCTAATCCGCCACTGTTATTGTGATATATTCTTAGAGTATCGCATATTAAATTATTTTGTCGAATCGCAAGTGATAATGGTCCTTATACAACTGAAAATAATTCTGTGTGGTATCACACTCACTAGCGTCTGCAGAGTTTTAAAAAAATATGTGAGATTTGAAAAATGAAGCATGTACTAAGTGTTTGCGTGTGTGGTGCAGGCGACTCCGCTGGGTTGTCGTCGTCGCGAGCGCGGCTGCCGGCGCGTGCGGCCCAAGTCCGTGGCGGAGCAGCAGTGCAGCAGCAACGAGATGCTGTCGCTGCCGCCGCTACACGCAGAGGCCAGCGACGCGCTCGCGGACCTGCCCGCACACACGCTGCGACACCTCGTTAAGGGTTAGTTTTGTTATTTCGAGAGGCGGAGTTATAAGACAGTTTAAGATTTAATGTTTTAAAATAAGTTTAGCTGTAAATTCGTCGATTATAAATATGGAATATGAACCGATTTCATTTCAAAGGTTCCATTTGTTCCATCCACGATTTTGGTTTTGGGCATTATTTAATAGTATAATCTTTTTAACTTTTTCGTGAAAATATTGGTCATCATAGGTACTGCTTAGGTATAGTGATGTAATGTGTGTGTGGTGGTGCAGGTCGTCCGCGGCGCACGAAGACGCGTGCGCCGTCGCGGCCCATCACGGAGCAGTCGGACGTGGACGAGGGCCTGGAGGAGTTCTGGCGCACGTGCCGCACGCCGCCCGGCAGCGAGGACGCGTCGCTGTCGGCGCGCACGCCGCTCACCTCGCGCTCGCTGCACTCGCTGTCGTCGCTGGCGTCGCCCGACCACCGCCACCACCACTCGCCGCACTCGCCGCACTCGCCCACGCTGCAGCGCGACGACACCATGTCAGTCGACCTGCCTTCCATTTCTCACTTGTTTACATCCATGCCAAAACCGCCTTGTAGTCACAGGCATCAAAGTTCCAGCATGGTATACTCCGTCTGTCATAAGACGCGATTTTAAGACATCAAGGGATGGCTGGATACATTGCTGAACGCATCTTTAAACCCCAGGCTACATCAAACGAGCAATCCAACAAAGTAGTAAGCAGGAGCATTCCTGCTCCTTAACCAGAAGTACAAGTAATACCTTGTCAGAGCGCTTTTCGCTCCAATCGCAATATCCATAAGCGTGACATACTTCAATAAGTCTCTTAAATACTCTTAAAACATCTTTCTTGATTGATTCACTTTCAAAATTACTCAAACGTGTATGTGTTTTATTTCTTAGGTATAGCGTGACATCTGGCGAAAGCACACCTGTATTACTAGAATGCGGTAAGTGGGAAAATAACTTGCTTCTATCATGAATATAGGAAAACATATTATATTTGTTTAACATTTTAACCCATGCCCTTTGTTAATAGAAGTATCGCGATGCAAGTCTTCCGACAACGTAGGAGCCAAGCCGCCGACCACGCCACCGCCTTCGAGATCTTCCGACAACGTCAACACTATGGGTAAATTGTTTGCACATTATATTGAAAAATATATCTGCTTTTACTTGTCCTGTGTCAAGTGATCGTCCTTAACACTGCGTTTGGCCATTGCACAAACACAGCTTTTGTGCTGAATATAAGCTAACAACCGGCAAATGCTTTACAAAATGTGCTGCTGAATGGGTACACATCAAATTAATATTTGATCATTCAAAATTGTTTTTAAAGGACAGCTTAAATCTCGCGATAATTACTATGGGAACAACAAAGACATCAGTTTGCAAATTAATCAAAATTACGTTACTGACCTATTTTTTCTCATATTGCTTTAAACAAACCAAATTATTATCTAACACCGTTTAGAAAATTAAAAAAAGAAAAATATTTTATTAAATAATACAAATTCGGAGAATAAGGGATAACTTATTTTGAATAGTGAGATTTGCCATTTTTGAATAAATAAAATAAGTTAACAGGTCCATAGTAACTGTGATTGGTGATTAGTTTGCAAGCGGCGTTGTGGTTTGGCTACGCAGTGGTTGCGTAGTGAGTAGTCCCGTGTGTGTGACGCGTGTGACGCGTGTGTGACGCGTGTGTGTGCGCTGCGTAGGCAACGGCTGCGCGCGCACGCCGGGCAAGGCGCGGCCCTGGTCCGTGGCCGGCGTCAACGCAGACAACGCCGCCGCCTGCACCACCGGTGAGAACCACACCCACACACCCACACACCCCCTCACTCACATGCTCATGCTCTCCACGCTTTACATTATATATTCACGACTAATTACTATTATCACTTACTTACCCTTAATTGCCACACGCATCACATCAACCTCCCAAGCCAAATTCATATTACATTTAAAACTACGACATTCTCGCATGGTCGATTCCAAATCAATGCGCACTTCAGAATTGATTTTTTTATTTTTATTTTTGTTGTAATTATTTTATGTGTTATATTATTATTTTAATACCATATTAATTATAACATTAAAGGAAGTTATAGTCAATACTTTAATACACTCACTCTTTTCTAAATATTGCATTCATATTCTTTCTTTATATTATACATGTGTATGTTTAATATTACAATATACAATAGTATTTTAATTGCAACAAATAGCTTGAAATGAAGCATAACTTAAAAATAAACTAGAAAGACTTTGTTAATACATTTATTTCTTTCCAGACTACATTTAAACAAAAGATATATGGTACCCAAGGATACTGGGTTTATATACATTTTTTCCATGCATGCAAATTCTATAATGTTCATTTGTTTGTAATAACCAAATTATATGTTAGTTTAAGTTTCTCATATTAACTTTTGCAAGTGAATGTACTGCAAGGAACATTATTGCATTTCTTTGGTACTAACCATACTGTGCAAAAAAATATTTCATTATTTGTATGGGAACAGATTGCATAAAAAATCTTGAAGATGACATGAACTTTGATATAAGGTGACGGCATAAGATTAAATAGTACAATACTTGATTACATGTGACATCGCACTTGTACTCAACAGAATTTCTGCATTTATATCAACAATTTAGTTAAATTTGCACTTTCAATGTAAACCGATAATATTAGTGTGATGTGACGTGTACCGGTTGTGATTTAATCTTATGGTGGTGGTCTACAGAAGGCGTGGAGGCGTGCGTCGGCGGCAGCATCGTGGGCATCACCCCGGGCGCCGCACTAACCAGTAACCAACTTTCAGACGCTATTCTGTACTGAGCTCTAATGTCAATGTGCCGTCTGGCTGTTTAGGTAATTGCTTGTACGCTGCTTTATGTGTGCACTTTATTGTGATTTGTATGATTTTGATTCTCCAGGGCTGTATATGCAGCCGAAAATTGAGGAGACAATCGTCCTTTATAACTCCGTATCCGTATGTGGTAGATATATTTTGTTCAATGAATATATTATACAAAATTACAGGTGACGCATTTAAATGCAATGATTGTATATAGACAACCATCTGTATCAGTCCATAAAAGTCCTACTGCAGGGCACGGGCCTCCTCTACAATCGAGAGTAGACTCCTCGCCAGATAAGTGTGCGCGCGAAGAAGGGCGCTTCAAATGTTGCAAGCTATAATGAAAATTATAAAGTCAACAAAAATATGAATTGTTATACTTATTACCTACAGCAATTGGAGTAACTCTTTTGTTACGCAGTCGGCATGTCTGTGATATAATTTTAATGCTTGGAATTATAATTGACTTGCATTGATAAAATATGTTATAATTATAGGTTATTTATCCATTTTTAATTAAATTTCAATTACATTAAATGAGTACATATTTCGAATTGTATAAGCTATCAATATATCAGTTATTTTCCCAGCAACAGTGAATTGAAGATTGAAAAATTTGCCTTTAATGGTATTTCTATGGGTAAATTCATTACCTGGTAACATTCTGTGACGTCAACATTGTTTCCATTTTTTTCCGCGCGGAGACTTACCGGACGAGCGGTCTACGATTGAGAGGAGTATAGACAAGCATCAATCCTTGAATAATATTAATAGAAATGCAGCAATATTTCATGAAGTATTCAATTTGTCTAATATGTTTGGACTTTTAGGTATAATGTACCACAGCACTGTATATACTAAAATATGTAAGTTGGATAAAATTTTAAATACATGTAAATAATATGTTAGATGGTCGAGTTGAAATATTAGCATAAAGGATTTTTTTTTTTTTTCTTTATCTTAGTACATATGTAAGTAGTTGTAGTGCATATAGATTCACTTAAATTGTGAATTGTGACTAACATTTCATAATGTGTAAATATGTGAATAAGTAAATAAAATTGGCATATCTCTGCGTTTTACGCACTATACCTGTTTTATATGCAAGTATTGTAATTAAGTGCACGTTGCATGGAGTTTATACATTATTTTGTACTAAAAATAAATAGTATTAGGTTGAGAATATATTGTTAAATGTAAGAAAATCCAAAATCCATTACTTCATTTTATGGAATATAAAAATTTTAGCTGACCTAGTATTCTGTAGAAACATTGGAAAAAGTGCACTAATTTTGAACCTATTTTTTGTTTAGTTTTCACTGTTAAAGGTGAAGTTTTGACCAGTATCGCCATTGCCTTTGTTAAGCTATGCTGACAAAATAATTTTCGAGTTTAAAAAATCATATTTTTTAGCTAATTTTGCTGATTATCATTGAAAAGTTATTGCTGTGATACTCTATTATTAAGACATTATTGACTTCTGTCTGTATTAATAGACATTTTTATTAATGTCACTACACCGTTTGAGGAATTCGATTCTTACACTAAATATATATTGTCCGTTTCAGGTTCCATGTTGCGAGATCATCCCCTGACACCTGGTAAGTATAGTTTTGTTTCATATATAAAAATCCTCATTAGGATTTAGAATTTTACTTTTATTTAATTTAGTTTTTATGTTAAGTTTCCCAACCCGCACTAGGCCAGCATGGTGGAATATATGGCCTAACCCTCCCAATCGTTCTCTGGATTGTAGAGGAGACCCGTGCCCTGCTGTGTGCCGTGCCCACATGTATGGGCTGACACAATACCTAAAAAATACACAGATAGCTTAATTTGTCCTTTAACACACTATACTAGATTGAGTATGCTCTACGAGTCTACAACATAGGTCCCCAACCTATTGTGGAATTGTATTGTATTGTATCAGCCCATATACGTCCCACTGCAGGGCACGGGTTTACTCTACAATCGAGAGTACGATTGAGAGTGGTTAGGCCATATTGTGAAATACCGCCTCACTTTACAAAAAAATATATCCAATACTTAATAGTTAAATAAACCAGTTTTATATCTGTCTATTTTCACCCTTTGACTGTCGTAATACCTCCCATATGCCTTTGGATCCCATGAAAAGCTTCAGCGCTTACTAGGAGGCCGTACCTCCCTCGTTGGGAACTTATGCTCTAAAATTTAGCGTCAAATTGTAATGATGTGATATTTCTGTTCACAGAAGGCACGGAAGATTAACAAAGGGACGGGGCTCATGAATACGGAGCGTGATAAGATGAGCAGGGTTGAATGTCCAGACGTTACACTAAAACGGTTTTTTATTATCAGATGCTCACATTTGTGCCAGTTAGATTTTTAATATTTTAGAACGTAACATAGTAACTGATTAGGATCCTAGTATTATATTATATGAATTGATCGCCATTTGAGTTGTCATCGTAAGAACGGTTTATTTTTAAAATGTAATGAGACACGGTCATAATAATTCCAATTATTCTAACAACGTAAGTTTTAATGTAATAATCATTTTCTATTTACTGTGATCGACTTAGTATTATCGGTTTATATAGTCACTATATTTTTAGCCGCATGTATTTACACGTTTTCCACATTACGCTTTTTGTATGGGTTAAGAAATCCTTGTCACTGAACAAAATATCGTGTCCCGCCCGTGTCGCTGCCACTGGTCGCAATTTTTTTATACTATATTTAAAACGATAAATTGTAGCTAGATTCCTACACGCTAGAATTATTATCAATTATATTTCAGATAACTCGCCATATTAAATACAGTTTTACTAGATTTTACCTTTATTCAATATGAATGAATATATGCCCGTTAAATATTTTTTTTATACTAGGTGATTGCGATAGATATTTTATTTATTTATTATAGTGGAGTATCTGAACTAATGCTTATAAATTGGTCTTGCCTAGTCATGTATAAAAGGCCTACACTTACGCACAATTTTTCAGCATATTATTGAAGATTTTTAATATTGTTTCAACGACAAATATCTTCCAGTTTATGCATTCCTTTATATAATATATTGTAATTATATAGGTGGACCGTTTCACAAGTCACGTGTGATTTAAATGAGGTTCAAAACGCGATAAATAATTTTAGACTAGAACACACGCAGTGGTTAACATTCAATTTTACGAGAATTCCGAAATTTAGAATTCGCCCTATACATTTAAGTGTTCATTAGAATTAATATTTGTAAATCGATTACATTCATTTCTCTTGGATACATTAAGGCTGTCTTTTACCGATTAATGTAGATGTATATTGCTAAGTTATTTTATAGTATTTTATATATTCATTCCAATGTATTCGTTTTACCTAGCCTTTTGGTACCAGACTGATTTTAAGGTACGTTTTATTTTATGGTGCAATTTATTTCTAGAGCGTTGTGATAATTTGTTTAAAATTACATACTATATACAGAAATGCCCATGTTTTATTTATTCCAACCGTTAGTAATATCTGAATTGTAAGGGAAATATTCCCAAAACTGTACCATTAATACTACTTTACCAAGAAATATAAATATGTCAATGATAAGGTATGTATGGTATGATATGTAGGTAATTACAGTGGAACGGACTGCTAACACCAGTAAATTTTTGTACTAGCGGTCCATTACTGTTATTATATTAATAATATATTATTATTTTAAGAATAAACGACGTGAAAAATATAAAAATAGTAATGATTACGGTTAGTATTCACCAGCATTCTGTCAGTAATTTGAAGACTATATTCCAGAGAGATGTCTTTTACGCTCTAAATGGCGATTTCGTAGGAAAATAGTATATCAAAAGTCATTTGGATGTAGACACATTTTTGTATATTGAACAATAAAAAAATATGTACAGTCTTATTCTATTTTACATAAAATCTATCGTCACAAATAGTAACAGCTAATGATGTCTCTTCACATTCGTCATGATGTAAGTATGACAAAAGCTTTGGGCATTAAAACCATCAACATTGTTGCGATTTTCAATGTTACACCAAAAATAATATGGTACATTTAATAAATAATTTAATGAAATGGAAAGAGAGCACATATATTAAATTTATTTACGTATGTATGTATGCCTATTGCCGATATAACAGTTGCTAACAATGGTAATTATGTCAAACAAATAAATTGATCCGAAGTGAAGAGGAACCATAAAGCATGTTCATAATTTTACACATTTAGGGTGAACATTTTTTCAGAACTCTGAGTGTAATAAATTGAATTGCAGAATTCACAATTTGTAGTTTTCTTAATGGAAATAATTAATAGTACTCGGTTACATTCGCAAAACTTGTCGAGAAACATATCCCTAAATATATTTTTTTATGGAAAAGGTTATATTAACTAAACACTTGCATACTAGACTTATGTATTGGTTGTAATTGAATTTATATTTCGATGTGAAAAAAATATTTAACACAAAAATTGCAAGTTATAATACATAAACCGTAATATTATTTAATTAAATAAAAATGTAGAGTTTGCAATATCCATTCACAATATATAAATATGTATAACAATCTTATGTGGCATTTTATTGAAACAAGAAACATGTAACTAATTATAACTACATAATATGTATGAATCAGTCTACGACATATCGTCCGTATAGAGTACTTCATAATATTTGCTAAACAAATTGTATTTCAATTAATCTATATTGTGTAAGGCGCTTCGGAAACCATGGCCAATAAAACATACACATCATTATACTTTTAAAACAAGTAATTAGGATAAGATGTGTGTGGGTTGGCCTGTTGGTAACGGACCAAACGCGACTGCCATGTTCACGGTGGTCGCGTGTTCAAATCCCAGGGCACGCCTGACATTTCAGAGTTATGTGTGCATTGATAAATGATTGTCAATCACCACACACTATAACGGTGAAGGAATACATCGTGACGAAACCTGCATACTGTAGCGATTTCAAAAAGAATTCCTATGGTATGTTAAGTACGCTAACCCGCACTAGGCCAGCGTGGTGGACTTTATGGCCTAACCCCTCTCAGTCGTGCTCTCGATTGTAGAGGTGGTTTGTGCTCTACAGTGGGAAGTGTATGGGCTGTTACAGCTACAGCAGCAGCTGCAGCAATTAAGATTAAATCGTATTGTTATAAAGTGAATCTGGTTTGGACCTTATTTAAACCTTCTCAATGACAAACAGATATGCAGGCGAGACTTGCATTGTTAAGATGTAAAGAAGCCTATTTCCTTAGTGGCTCATATAACGTAGTGAGAAAATTACGGAATAATAACTGCAGTAATCCTGGGAACTGTTTAAATACAGATGAAAATTGATCTCGGTAAAAGGCCAGAAAGCACTATTTTTTACTTTCACACATAAAAATGCAAATATCACGTATCATGTCGAAAATTGTTTGAGTTAACAAATATTTAAATACATATTGTAATATATACAAAGCAAGCATTGTAATAATATGTCAACACTGGTATACAGCATGATGATAAAATTTATACTATTGTCTTAAAAAATACAACACTTTTAACGTGCAAAAATGAGTTGACGATTAGTAGCCTCTACTTTCGTTAAAAGTAGACCTAGGAAAAGACTAATTACGACGCGTCAATTTTTTTAAATTGACGAAATCATTTGCCTAAATCGAACGTACACAATATCCACACACAAATGAAAATTCTTAATCTTAATCTTTCAAAACCTACAATTTACTTAAAATTTTACTTATAAAAAAAACAAAAGAAAATGCATTTCATTTGGGATGTTACTTTTATCGAAACTTGTGATTTTTATGTACAGTTTAACCAAATTAATAATAGGCACGCTATTTCTATCATATTTTTAACAGTATTGGGTTTCTAATTCGCAGCATTTACCACCTGCCTTTGTTACTAAGGATCCATCCTTACACCCTCTAATGTGTGTAATGTAAACTAAAAGTACTTAATCATTTAAATAAAAATAAGATCCATAAAGTTCCTCAACATTATTTTAATAATTATTGTATGTAGCCTGTAAGGTTGTATTACGTAACATAGCTTCATAGACAAATATGCTTAGTTTTTTTATGTTTTGGCTTCTTTCAAAATATAATTATAAACCATGTTTAGGTTATGTTATAGCCTTGCAACTCCTTAGTGAAAACTTATCCAAATAAAAAAACAACTAATGAGAGATAAATTTTTGTGGTGATGTGTACTTATAAAAGTGAAATTACGACGTGGTGTGAAATTTGAAAAATAAAAAATTGAGATCAAACAACCGAAACGTTATTGTTAAAATTAGGCTACAGTGTATTAAATTGCACTATTTATTTTTCACGTTGAATAAAATTTATTTACACATTATTAATAATGTGGACGAACATAACTGTTAAAATGAAATATACAAGAAAATAGTATTTTAAGCGTGCCTACAACGGCACTAACTTATATCTGTGTTTTAGATGGACTGAAAATGGTTTCCAAATCTATCGTTCGGTAAGTGCATATTGCTCTTACTCCACGTTATCGCCTGGGACTCACTGGCGGGCGCACCATGTCGCAGACTCAGCTATCTTGTATAGCTACGGTAGCAAGAGACAACAAAATAATATCACCGAGCCTGCCGTTACAACACACATCGTACTATAGATAAGTGAGTGTCACTCTGTCACGTAATCGCTACCATCACACATTCTGAACAACGCGACTGTACAGGGACGTCCGCTAGCGCACGCATCAGGGATTCGTCGGCAAGTCTTTCTTTGGTTCCTCCACATTGCTTATGTTTTTGACGTCGTCTTTTGAGTCGTCCACTGTAACAAACAATAATATTCAAAATATGTTGGAATTATTATATTATATATCAGGCTGCCTCCAACCGGTCACTGTGGAAATCATTAGGAGAGGCCTATGTTCAACAGTGGATTTCTTTTGGCTGATGGATGGATGGATGGATTAATATGACGGTAGAGAAAGAAACAGAAAGGTCGAAGTAGCTGTGTTAAGGCGACAATATCTTTAGGAAACTTGCACACCTTGGGTTTTAATTTTCACAAAAACTTCGGTTAGTGAAGGGTACCCTATGGTATCCTATATTACAATACCCTAACATATTAATTAGGTTAGTGTAATATACTAAAAGGTCAATTCCCGAATTGGTTATGTCCAGCGAACAGTCAATCTTCGAAAGACTATAAATCATTGTGTTATGTTACAACTATCTCTAAGTATAACTACAAGAGTAAGACTGTTTATTTATGGCACGGCATAATGGGTGCATTGCACCTGTCGGCAAGCAATAGTAGTAAGAGTTTACTTTTGACGTCGTCCTTGGCGAGCGCGGCGTCCTTGTCGAGGCGCGGCCGCTTGCGCGCGTGTGCGTGCGGCGCGTGCGGCGCGCGGTACGCTCGGTTGTCGCGCCGCGCCTCGCCCTCGTCCTCCGAGTCCGACAGCTCGCCGTCGCCCGTGATGCGCTTGTCCTGCACCACGCAACACATTGTACTCACTCTCATTCACATTACTCCGTATCACTATTCTTAAACACACCATGATAATACACGAGGAGTATGTACACGTTGTATATATAAGTACATATAACATAACTGTTTCAAATAAAATTATATAAACCTCTAATGATATTACCAATTTATACGTGTTTTTATGTGATCAAAAAATGCACTGTGGCAAATTCATACATAGATAAGTTTTATTAAAATTGCGACCAACAAGTTTACAACTAGGACCAATAATCATTATTTATTATTTTTAATTGAGGCACATTAAAAAAATAATCTTACCTTTTCACTTTGTGGTAGCCTTTCATCTTTGTCGATTTTGTCTTCATCCTCGGATTCGTCGTTAACAGCGTCTTCAGGTATTGCTTGAACCTACAAAAATATATTTAAATTATTAACAATGTCTTAAACAACCTTTAAGAATCTACAAAATACTACTTCATTTGATGAACCATACCTGCACTCCCGGCGCGTGTGGAAGCATACGTAAATTCTCAAACAGTCTGTTCTTTATCTTCTCCAAATATTCTGGTGTGTTTTGATTGGACATGTTACTTGGTGATATGTGCAATTTGAAGTCGGGTCCGAAATATTCAAAGTAGTCATTGTATGGCAACTCATTGGCAATTTCCACACCAAGCGCTACAGATGTTTCATATGTCCAGCAACGTGACACATTACGAATTGTATACCTGTAAAATATATCATACAATATTATATTCGTATCATATTTAATTTATATATGCTTTTTGGTCTTTTTGTATAATTCTCAATTTTCAATTATCATACTTGATGTTAAAAACTTTACACATTAATGCTCTAGCTGCTAGCATATTATAAAGTCTGTTTATTAACTCGTATGTAAAATCAGGAAATAAAATTGTTCAAGGAACAATTGAACATAGAAGAAAAACAAACTTCTAAAAGGCTAGTTCATCAATAATTTATCATCATAACTCATAATTTACTACAAATAAAGGGATGGTAATTTTGTTTGATTATAGTATTAAATTATCTATGCATAAACATACATTTCAAACTCTAAAATATAGATAAACAATAGTAAATATATTGTTAAAAATTAATTCATTACACTCCAAATATTATGATAACAGCACATTGAATATATTATTTCTGGTTTAATATAACAAGTCTCAAATTTACAAAAAATCTGGTGCATTGGTCCACTTTAAAAAATCGAAGTACACTTAATAAGCATCACTTACCCTCCGCCACCAACTAGAAGGAACGGAAGGCCGAACCGCTTAACAAGCTCCACACATCTTCCGTGGCCTCGAACCGTCAAATTGAAACAACCCAGACGATCACCTACCACAAAAAATAATAATAATTTACATTCATTTTGTTGTTTTTTTTTTTGGTTGACAAGTGAAGCATTGAGCTTCCCTGACAGAAGGACAATGTAGTAAAGGTTGCGGAGAACGTGATTGTATTGCTATCCACAGGTCTTAATGGAAATCTTTTGGGGAAGCCATTGTTTAGCAGTGCCAATACTGTCTTATGGTAACGTTTTTCATGAAACAACA
Organism: Theretra japonica; assembly: GCA_033459515.1. NCBI lineage: Eukaryota > Metazoa > Arthropoda > Insecta > Lepidoptera > Sphingidae > Theretra > Theretra japonica. Next base: position 7,274,219 of record CM065937.1, read on the forward strand.
TCCCTTATGACATTAAATACATTAATATTCTGTTTTCTAAAGTAAAGACATGTAATATTACAACATTAATTGTACAGCAAAATACGCTCGTTACCTGTTAGTGAATCGGCACCGCACTGCAACACGACAGCACTGGGCTGGAATGTCTCCATGACCTTGGATATGATGGGAACGAATATGGACTCGTACGACTCGTCGTCCATGCCGTCGCGCAGCGGGATATTCACCGCGTAGTATTTTCCCTTACCCGCGCCGATGTCGCGTAAATCACCTGAACAATTATACAATTTATATTACAGCCCAAGTTTATACACATAGTTCTCATCAGTAACTTTCTAAGCATATTTGTTGTTATAAAATTGTTTTACAATACATAAATATATAAACTTAAGCCTTTTTCCCAGAAGGGATAGGAAGAGGTGCTACTAGGACACTCATATTATGCTTGTTCCATCCATGATATGATTGGGGGCGAGCCCATCGGCATATGACACAAATCTCTGACTCCGGGATGATAAGAAAAATCCAAATCACTTAGCCCGACTCGGGATTCGAAACCGAGGCCACAGTGTTGCAATCGTACCGCACTGCGCCACTGAGGCAATCTACCTAAGGCCATATATTTGTGATTGCAAATTGTTGAAAATGTATGGGATTAACATATCAAAGTCAAAGTTATGGCCCAAGTTAGTTTAAATAACTGAGCCTTAGTTTATTACAGGTCAGTTGGTTACATGTCTATTGATTTATTGAGCCTGTCTATATCTGTATCAACCCAGACATGTCCCACTGCAGGGCATGGGTCTTCTATACAATCGAGAGTACGATTGAGAAGGGATTTATTGAATATTTTATCTAATCTTCTAACTACACCAATAACAACAAAATCTTACCTGTGCCTGGGAAATATTCCCCATATTTGTGGAAGGACACCGTCATGACCCTGTCGGTTGTGTAGAATGCTTCCTCGACACCGTCACCATGATGTACGTCAATATCAATATACAAGACTCTCTGATGATATTTCAGCAACTCCAGTATGCCCAGGACAATGTCATTAACATAACAGAACCCTGACGCTTCCGATTTCTTGGCGTGGTGGAGACCACCTCCCCAATTGATGCAAATTTCGGATGCCTAAAAAAATTTAATAGCCTTTATTGAAAGGTTTATGAAAAAAAAATAGTATGTATTTTTAGTCATATATAACATTTTTTATTAAAATTGTAATTGCAATGAAAATAATTTTAAAAAAGTTTGTTAAATGCCTTAGAGCCATTTTTCAATGGCAGACATAAATGTGGAGTAAAGGTAGGTCTTCATTACCTGTTTATTTAACTTGACAGCAGCAGCTACTGAACCCCCGGCAGACAACTGGCAGAACTCATAAAGACCATCAAATACTGGACAGTCCTCTCCAACATTAACTGCAACATGCATGATGATATATCTCTTCCTCATCAAAACCATAATATTTACAGATCAGGTTTGATTTACATGGCTTAGGCCATAGTAAACCACTGTATGTTACTGTATCAACCCAGATACATCCCACTGCAGGGCACGAACCTCCTCTACAATTGTGAGTACGATTGAGAGTGGTTAGGCCATATAGTCCACCAGCCAGGCCGCTGGCCTAGTTCCTGTTGGCAGACTTTACATACCATAGAAATTCTTGCAATTCACTATAGTATGCAGATTTCCTCATGATGTTTACATTCAACATTATAGTGGCTGGTGATTGACTATCCATACACACATGACTCTGAAAAGTCAGAGGTGTGCTGTGGGATTTGAACCCACAACCCACCTTGAACATGTTGGCAGCCGCATCTGATCCGTTTACCAACAGGCCACCACGCACTTTAGTAAACCACATCTGTCATGAATTATTATTATTCACTAATTCCATCAAATACAGAAATTAATAATACCTCCAAATATTTTGTTAGAATTTATATACCAGGTATGGTGATAGGCAATCTTAAAATTAATTAGATTTTATTATAAAATCATTACATCAACATCATATAAGAAAATCTTGGTAATAGCTTTTTGTGTGGTGTATCAAAGCCAACATCTATACAGTTTATACATACATTATCAAAGGTGTAAACACAAGGTTTTAAAACTTACATCTTTGCATCTGTTTGTTGTATTCAGACATGTTATCTGGTCTTATAGACCTTAGGAACCTTATGTAGTCATCTGAATGGAACTTTGTCATTTCATCAGCTGTAGCTTTATGTGGTCTCTGAAAAGTTTATTACTTTATAATATTTACAAGTAATGTACAAGAAAAACAATTATAGCAGACACGATTTTGACAAATATAAATAAGGCTCATGAAACAGTTAATTATAGACTTTTGAAATATACATATGTTTATATCATCTGTTACTTTAATTGGAAATGCTAAACAAATAAGTTTAAGCTAAGATAGCATTGACTGAAAACAATAGTTAAAAGCATTAACATAAATATATGGACAGGGCAAAGAGTTTGTCAAGTGTTCTGACGTTAGGTGGTGACCGCAGAGCTCCAGTGCATCTCCAGTGGAGTTACAATTTTAAAATGCTTGTTTGCATTTGGACAGAGATTTTGTAAAAAAAAATTAATAGATTTTTGTCTTATATTGATTTCAATTTAATAAATACTTTGCATTTCTATTTCAGTTGTTATGAAAAATATCTAATAGATTCCGCGATTTATACGGCCATCTTATTGATAATCTAGAATATGTACTGAAGGGCCCATCCTCAGTTTTTAAATCAATGGTTAGAAGTTAAAACATAACTTTGTCAAATATTATGTTTATTTTTTTGTTATTGTGATTTTTCTTTGATTTATTAGCCCAATAATGATATTAATATTGTGCGATTTCGTAACATTCCTGTAATTTATAAGAATATTACAATCAGCTATCACAATAACCAAGTAACAAGTGAAAAGTTTGTAAAGTCAACATTACTTACATAAATTTCCATTTTCCTGTATAATCCATAGTTTAACAATAAATTGTGCGTCATACGTATGCGATGCGGCTTCATAGGATGGCCCTGTCCATAGTAGTAGTTGCCGATATCACCTTCAAAACAATTTTGAATCAATTTTAACTTTATAACAATATGTTACTCAATTCATTATACAGCTTGACACATGAGAGTCTGTACCAGACTTAACAAGATTCGAACAAAATCCATGTGACCAATAGGAACGAAGAACGCTGTACAGACGCCATAAAATGACATGTCACACATGTCCGTAAAATTACCAAGATGAACATGAGCGCCATTTAGTTAAAAGTTTTTAAAACGAACATACTCCGAGTTGAGGATACACTTAAACTAAACGGTTACTAATACGATATGTTTAAACTAATGGAATATTATAAGCTCGCAAAAATGTTCATGATAAATTAGAGGTGGCGGGTTCCAAACTCCCTAACAATTTACTTACTGTCATAATAATAACACACTCTCTTTTTACTGTGAGGTTGCATAGCCATTATCGTTATTATGAATTATTTCTGTTAATTACTGTTTTAACACTTTTTATTATATATAATTAATTTAAACGAAACAAAAACCACCGCACACAAACTTCGTGAGATGAACGAGTGAATGAATGATAATGTCTTGTGAATGAAGCTGAATGCAGAATAAATTTCAAACCGTAAAGAATGAATGAGATTACTAGTTGCCATATAATTGATAACTTTCCCTCTCTCTCTCCCTTTCTCGTTTGACCGGCGGCATCTTATTCTACACTACCACTACGAAGAGTTTTTTTTAAAGTTATATGTATGGATACACAGGTAATTATGAATAAGGACAGCTATCTCATTCCTAGCTAAGGGGAATATTGACGTTATCTTTTTTCACTAATTCTTGAAGAACTTTTTGAATTCGTCTTTCCATTTACGTTTGTCAGCGTTGTTTGAACAGCGTGATCGGCCCATTTCCAATTCCGCTAAGTGGTTATCGAAATTATCAATGTTTCAAGTTAGGGAGTAAAGATGTGCCGAATGGATTGTATCAATTATTAAAGTCTTTAAAATGTAGGTATCTGCACCATGCATACTCAATGTAGACTTATAACTTGGCAAAAAAGAGTCTGGCGTGGTGACAAGAGGTACTAAAGAAAATAATTGTGGCAATACTATTAAAAACGTCATTTTTGTGTGCGCAGATAAATTTTAACACGGATTTCTGTAATTCTAGTACGGTTATTGCTTGTTTTGTGATTTGAAATGAACAAAAGGGCCCATTATCAACAATAAATAAAAATAACAAATATTTAATCATTTTACGTCGTAGTGTTGGGTTGCCATATCAATAATAAAATAGATCTATCAGCGCCCTCATTAAATCCTTACTCTTTTTTGCCAAACTGTACGGCTTTACTTATAGTCAGTTTATAAACCTATTTATTTATCGAATGTTTTGTTTTCTTCGCTCAAGTTGAATTCAAAAGCCGTTCGAAAGAGATAAAACATTCGATAACTTAAATAGGTTTAATAAACTAACTATGAATAAGAGTGTTAATGTTTAAACAGAGTAGAATAATTAATACTAATGATTTACAATCAAAATATAATTTACGGTCAACGCAGCAAAAATCTGCTACCATGTTTCTATAAATAAAATTGATATAATGTTTAGTGTTATTTTCTAATTATTTTATCAAAAAGTTAAATTAGTAAACATTTTCAATTATTTCGTTCGTTATTACTTATTTTTTAAATCTTGAAACATCCAGCTCATAATGTTGCTATAACTTATGCCCTCTTCCTTTCGCACCTTTACTCACCATAATTTGGTATCCTTCTTTTCATAGGTGTGAAGCGTCAAGCGAGTGAGACGTGTATCGTTCACTCGTTCAGCGGTGAAATTCTAATACTCCCATTCGCTCTTTCTTTCATCTAAAAGCAGTGGTCGAGGTTGGTTGTGTTTGTAGCGGATTAGTGAATAGTGATTGTATTCCACATTTTTAAAAATCTTATTTTTGCATCTGAACTACATTTCATTTGAAGTAGATATTTATTTTAATTTATTAATACTGGCTTTGATAAACTAGTGCATAATAAATGTGTTTTAAAGCCCAAGGTTCCATTTTACATTAAACAATATTGTTTTAGGTGGACCCTGCTTCTGAAAGATAAATCCTCCTTTATCATTAACATCTTCTTTTAAAATTCACCAACAATAATGTAAGTATCCTTTTTATACATATTTAGATTTATTATTATTCATATTTTACCTATTTTACGGCACTTGAGATTTTGGAAACATATTGTCACCTTGGCCTTGCATTGGTTATAAAGTAAAATATCAATGTAAATACATTAAATAACTGTTTTAAAATGGAATTCTACTTCTGAATACGCTGAAAAGTATGATTTGCTAGTTTTTTTTTATTAGGTTTAGTTAACTTACACCTATGAATAGTATAGTCATCTATAGTAGCCATTTTGTGTGCGTTCGTTCCATGGGACATGGATTACATTGCGCCTGCGTGGCGATATCGATCCATGGCCCGCCCTAGTCATATCCGATTATTAGAGTATAGAAGCATAGACGTCGGTCATTGGTGAATTGGATCAATAAATAACTATGTTCTCCCATCGTAGGTCAAGTAATTGGAATAATAGCCGTGGAAACGGCGGTTCCAAGTTTGGAGGAAGTACTAAATTCAGCAACGGTACATCTAAATTTGGAAATGGTGGCTCGAAGTTTGGTGGTGGTGGTAGCGGCGGCGGCGGTGGCAGCGGCAGCGGCGGTCGATTCGGCGGCTCAGGTGGTTTCGGTAGCAAAAAAGATTTCACTGGAGGTCAGAACATGCGCCGGCCTAACTGGGAGTCGATGTCTCTACAGCCTTTCAACAAAGATTTTTATAATCCGCATCCGACAGTTTTGGAGAGATCACCCTATGAAGTAGAATCCTATAGAAATCAACATGAAGTCACTGTCAGCGGTGTGGAGGTCCCGAATCCGATACAGCATTTCGAGGAAGCCAATTTCCCCGATTATGTGTGCCAAGCTATCAAAGGTCAAGGATATAAGGATCCCACCCCTATTCAAGCCCAAGGCTGGCCCATTGCTATGTCTGGAAAGAACTTGGTTGGTGTAGCCCAAACTGGATCAGGAAAGACATTGGCCTACATTTTGCCTGCAATAGTACACATTAACAACCAGCCGCCCATCAGACGAGGAGATGGCCCCATTGCTTTAGTTCTCGCACCAACCAGAGAACTTGCACAACAGATCCAACAAGTTGCTTCTGATTTTGGGAATACATCATATGTACGCAATACTTGTGTTTTTGGCGGTGCACCTAAACGAGAGCAAGCCCGTGATTTAGAGAGGGGTGTGGAAATAGTTATTGCCACACCTGGTAGACTCATTGACTTTTTGGAGAAGGGTACCACAAATCTTCAGAGATGCACATATCTTGTTCTTGACGAAGCTGACCGTATGTTGGACATGGGTTTTGAACCTCAGATCAGAAAAATCATTGAACAAATTCGTCCAGACAGACAGACTCTCATGTGGTCAGCCACATGGCCCAAAGAGGTTAGAAAACTTGCAGAAGACTACTTGGGAGACTATGTGCAAATTAATATTGGATCATTGCAACTATCAGCAAACCACAACATCTTGCAGATTGTTGATGTCTGCCAGGAACATGAGAAAGAAAATAAGTGAGTATTTTTAAAAATTCTTTAGTTACCAGTCTTATAAAATGATGAATTACAATGTAATATGAAAACATTGATTAAAACCCAAAAACTCCTCTAAGAAGATCTGACATAATTAATCATATATTATATTAATTATATTGAGTTTTTCCCGAGTTTAAAGTCTTGTAATTTTTTTAGGTTGAATGTACTGCTACAAGAAATTGGACAAAGCCAGGAACCTGGTGCAAAAACTATCATCTTTGTTGAAACAAAAAGGAAAGCTGAAAATATTACCAGGAACATTCGGCGATATGGATGGCCAGCAGTTTGCATGCACGGTGACAAAACACAACAGGAGCGAGATGAAGTTTTATATCAATTCAAGGAAGGCCGTGCCAGTATATTAGTTGCAACTGATGTTGCAGCTAGAGGACTAGGTAAATACCATTTTTATAGAAATTACTTAAATAGCAGTGAAAAAACTTAGAACTTAAAAATTGAGAGTATGTACTTTTAAATATTTAATGCTTATTTGATTGCATAAATATTTTAATAACTTTGATTTGTTTTGTACTTTCAGAGGCACTGGCGGAAAGTTATTGTGTTCTATCCGATTACTGCCTAAAATTAAAGGGCATGTTACTGCACTGGATTTATAGATGAGACATTAGTCTGATGCAGTTTTATTATCTTGAGAATGCAATAACTCGTCATTATTATGGTGCCTCAAATGTGCCTTTCACTACGATTGGACCCGAGGCCGGAAAACTTGATAGTCTGTCCGTATTTGCGGATACACTTGAGAGTGGAAAACCTGGTGATGCACTTGAGATTAATTTTGATAACTGAGACATAAGAAATACATTGAAAAGGTGCATCGTTGAAAAACTTGACCACAGGTTGAACTGATCGGCAAGAGGTCAAGGGTTTTCTGTTTCGGCCAAAATGGAGTTTTGGAGGGGGCTAAGCAAATAGTTTAGACAAACTGAGTCATTATATACATCAATGCCCTTAATAAGACTCCAGGGTTCTAAGTGAGAGGCAAATATTGACTTATTTGGTACATTTCTCTGTGTAACTCATTCATGTAAGTAATACAGCTATGAGTTACATTAACACAATTTTTTTTCAGTCTACTAACAAAAATATGGTGGTGATTTAGTGAATTTCTTTTAGTTACGTTTTTATTTTAATAAGTATGCATAGGTATGTATAATTTATTTATATAATATTTAAAAATTTCAGATGTTGATGGTATCAAATTTGTTATAAACTTTGATTACCCAAATTCCTCTGAAGACTACATTCACCGAATAGGAAGGACAGGAAGGTCAAAATCCAAAGGCACGTCATATGCCTTCTTTACACCATCTAATTCCCGCCAAGCAAAGGACCTTGTCTCAGTACTTCAAGAAGCCAATCAAGTAAGTTTACATTGAATTAAGGACTTTTGTATAAAGTTCCTCATACCTTTGGCATGGGTACGTTTATCAATAGCGTAACATGAATGCAAGTATGAGGTACATAAATACAGCTACATGCCTTCGGTGTCTACACTTTACATGTCTGGATCCCATCCTCAGATGCTGTGACATTTAATCTTTTCTAAAATATATGCAATCTTTATTTAACTAGTTTCTAAAGGTAATTTTTATTTACAGATTGTAAGCCCTCAGTTGCAATCCATGGCTGACCGTTGTGGAGGCGGTGGCGGCGGCTGGAACAGGAGCAGATTTGGCGGCGGTCGTGGCGGCGGCTCGTTCAAGCGCGGAGGCAATTTCGGTAAAGCTGGTGGACACGGGGGAGGAGCTGGTCATCGACGATTCAATGACTATTAATATAATTAATTATGCATATAGCAAATATGGAGGCAATCCTCATGAGTACTTGTGTGAACTAATGTATAAGTGTAGAAACTAGCTGAATGGATGTTGCAGTTATCTTAGTCTATTTTTTATTTATTGAATGTGCACTAGCAACTTGAGCATCTTACAAATGTGTATTATTTAACATTTCGTTTATGCTGTGATATTTTTTTTACTGTGATTCTACTGAAAATAGCATCATTAGTTAGTGTATCTCTCAGAGGACTTGCTCTCGCTGTAAGTTAAATTTAAGATTCACAATTTCATTCGAATACTTCATTAATATTGATGTACAAACTACATACATAAAAGAATTGTCATTCCAATTCCCAATTTCACAACTTGTAATAGGATTCTTATCATTAAAGTTTAATGATAACTATGTATTGTTTTATTGTACCGTAAGAACCGAAAGTAACCGAAAGGAACCGTAAGACAACACAATATGGTATTTTCCAAAATCTTGCCGAGACGATCTAGCCGACTTAGGAAACTTGTTTACAAAATAAATTTTTAAGGGATCGGAACAAGATTTAGCAAATGTGAAATTCATTTATTATTTATATGTAATACCTACCTACTTATGTATGTATCTAGGTATCTAATAGCTACTTATATTTATATTAGCCCGATAAGCTAAATAAGATAAGAAAAATAGATGCAGCTATTAATAATAATTCGAGGTAAATAATGCATTTCATTAATACGTACCGAATCGCAGTAATCGTAATGCAACTTATCGAGGTTGTCAACCCCTGGAATTATCTAATTTGCATTATTTCCAGAAACGAAGTCTATAATAATGATCCGCATTCAAAAAGATTAATGTTTAGTTCAAGAAGCACCTCGAGAAATTTCGATTTGAGCGAGATAAAAGACATTTAAAAATGACACGAAACGCGTGTCATACGCCATATGTAAAAAAATTGGATGGCACGTCTGTCGTGCCATCCGCAACGAATCGGTTAACACATGACATATTTTCGCTTTCAATGGATTTATATCTGATCGTCACTTGATCAGATATAAATCCGAATCACTCACTGGGATGTTTGCTACAACTGCCATCAGAGAAACCCAGACAGCAAATTTTATTGAATTTATACCAGAGCCAGGAAGGTCTTTCAAGGACATGACCTTCAGTAATGAACACGACGGAAGATTATCGGACTCAGTTTATTAAACGCTCATGCAGTTTTTATTAAGATAAGGATTGATATAGTTTAACGTAGATGGGCAGTGCAACAATTGGAATGTGGCAAAAACGGAGTTTGATAGTGGGCGTGAAGTTTACGTGTAATGCGTGCTCGACACTTCATGCTGCGCCATCGTAGATGTATAACGCCATACTCTGCTCATGCATATCAATATAGGCTGGCGGCCTGGACCTAGGAAAAGGATGTTTCGTGCTAAAACATCGATGTGGCTTAGTCGAAAACATCAGTCCCATTGATGTCGTGAAATCCTAGATTATCGATATCATAAATGCCAATCTGAACTTGACTAAAAAGATCGAGATTTGAAACAAGATCCTATAAAAATCTGGAATAATGTTAATGGTTCTACCATAATATATCGGTCTTACATAACCTAGTTAAAAAAAACTAGCCTTGAAATACCTACCTAAGCACTGTCGCTATATCGACACTTTTTCGAAGGTTTTTTTTCCAAAGCGAGCTGTACATTGCAACAACAGATTACAGAGGTCCTCGTTGGTGAAATTATTATTCCTTCAATCAGTCGATAAAAATACCGGAATATAAAGGAAAATCAATCCAATTTTGTTCCTATTTTAATATAAAGCTTATACTGCTTCACTGAGTTTCATTTTAGATTTTTTCAAAATAGTCTAAAAAACCATCGATGTCAAACAACAACGATGTTGTGACCGATGCGATGAATATTGATAATCACACTGTCGACCGGTCGCCCGGCTATTGAGTTGCCAGGAGACCAAACCATAGGCGACCAGGGCCGGGAGACCAGCCCGAGCGTAGTGTTTCTTGTACATTATTGCCGTAAGGTCTTCGAAGAAGCTGCAATAGTAGCGTTACTAATTATTATAAAGAGAACAAAAGAGAAGAAACGTAAATTAGTATTTTGTTGCAAGAACGGAGATTAAGAGAAATGTTTAAAATATTTTATGAAAACGTTAGAAATTACTCTCGTAATTTTTTTCCTCCTTCCGATTCCTTTGATGGACTAGTATGTCTTATAAAACCATAATATATAACTGCATTGATTTTCAGAATTGTATTTCCGATACAAAATCAATATGGAAACAGCCATTTTTGAGCTCAACGTCCAGTCGCCTCGAAAGTCGCTCTCAATGCGAACGCTTCTGTTTGAACACGTGCTTTTAGTGGTCGCCGGCGACTCGCAGTCGCCTGTGTGTCGACACTGCACGGCGATTCGCCGAATCGCTCGGGTGACCGGCGACTCAATGCGTACGCTCCTATACAAACTGTAGGAAGTCACAGTCGACAGTGCCAATGGGTCTTAGTCATTGTTCTGAGGCGTCAGGCTGACCGTTTCAACATACGAAATAAAATTGTACCGATGTATTGAATATTCTATTACATTTTGTATACAAAAATATCTACATAAATATTGTAAATAAATAATGACGTGGTTCAGAGTTTTGGATGTTACATTTTCAGGCATCGAAGATGAAATGGTGCATAGAATGATTGTTTTTTCTATTAATATCTATCATACTATTGTTTTACTGCATCTATGGTTGAAATAGTAAAACACGCACCCAATATATTAATAAATATTTTGCAAATATCAATAGTGCATAAATAAACTGAACGAATTAACAGATTTGTAAATTAATATTAAAGTACAAGGCTTTAAAATTGTAGCGAAACATGAATCGTCATCGACTATTTTTATCAAATCAATCCTTAGCAAATGTTGGTTGATATTATTATAAATTCACGTATTTGATAATAGTTTTTAAAGGCAATGGATGTTTTCAGCCATAGACGAAAAATCTCTGAAAAATCTTCAGCGGATTTTGAAGTACCAGGGCTCCCTCTATATTTAAAACTGTAAGCTAAGATATCGATATTTGATATCGTCATAAATCGACTAAGTCTTTGAAGTATATTTTGTAGTTAAAACTAAAAGTTTAAACCCTATTGTTATGTAGTCTGTCCGCTGTCGCAGCTTTACTGAGACAATTTTAATATTTTGGATTCAATTACATAAATATAATTTAAAATTGTTTCTTTTACATTGGGCCAATTATTTGACGAAGAACGCATTTCGTGTAGACAAAAAGTTATTGCAGTAAATGAGTTTATTTGTTAACCTCACAATCTACACGAGTTGTTAATGCAATAATACACAATAATTATTAATTTTCTAATCAAATAAAGGTTTAATATACTGTATTACAATGGCTTTGAATATATTATCAAAGTTTTTGAGGCGGAACGATGTTACTAATATGTAAGTATTCAAAAACATAACCTATTTCTAGTTCCTACTATGTAACATCTATTCGAGAAACGTTGAACTATAATATTAATATTTAAAACATATAGACAAAAAAGGTAACAAATGTCGTTGGCAAAAAGGCCGCGGAAAAGATTTTATGGATATGTTGTTTGTATAAATAATATTGTATACCAACAATTTAGTGAGCTGTTAGATTTGTGATATTTTTTTAAGTACTATTTTATTCAAGTTACTTAGAATTAAACACTTGTAAATTTTCAGATTATCACATCAATACAAGCAGTTGTCAACAGATGTTGCACTAATAAAGTTTCTAAGGTCTACCACAACTTCTCATTCAACACAAAGTCATGAACACATTGTGCGAAATTCAAGATTAGCACCAACTTACAGTCACAGATTTTATTCAGTAAAAACAGCACAGCAAATAAAAGAATATAGGACAGAAAATAAAGTCACTGTAATTGGTGAGGACATACCATCTCCCTACACAGATATTGATAAGAGTGCCTTTCCAGATTATATCAAAAGCTTTCTAAAGAACCAAGGGTTTACTACACCCACAGTGATACAGTCCCAAAGCTGGCCAATAGCATTAGGCGGTCAAAATTTTGTTGGCATAGCCCAGACAGGCACAGGCAAGACTCTAGCCTATCTGCTTCCAGCTGTGGTACACATCAAAGAGAAAAAGGCAAGAAGAGGCCTAGGTCCTATCGTCCTTGTATTAGCTCCAACTAGAGAATTGGCACGGCAAATTGAGGCAGTAGCCAAAGACTTTGAGGATTTATTAAATATTAGATGTGCCTGTATATATGGTGGAGCAAATAGAGCAAGACAGGCAGATATGCTGCAAGCAGGAGTAGATATAGTTATTGCCACTCCCGGCAGGTTAAATGATTTCCTTATGAGTAAAACAACAAATTTGAGCCGATGCACTTATGTAGTATTAGATGAAGCAGACAGAATGTTGGACATGGGTTTTGAACCTCAAATCCGTCAGGCGTTAGAAGGTGTTCCACTTGAGAGGCAGATTTTAATGTTTTCAGCAACATGGCCAAAAGAAGTGAGACATTTAGCTAAGGATTATTTAGGAGAATTTGTACAAGTTAATGTTGGTTCTACTGAGTTATCAGCAAACCACAACATAACACAGCATATCCACATTTGTGATGACATCAATAAAACTGCAAAGTAAGTAAATTTCTGGAATTCTTTACAGAACTTAATTTGACTTTTATTATAACATTGATATTGTATGTTTTCGTTAATAAAATTAAAGTAATTTCTATTATTTGTGTTAATTTTCCAGATTCAAAGAAATCATGCATGATATCTCTGGTGATGGTTTTGGTAAAACTTTAGTTTTTACAAATACAAAGAAATCAGTGGATTATTTGACTCAAATGTTGAGGAGGAATGCATGGCCAGCCATGGGTATTCATGGTGACAAAACACAAACACAGAGAGATGTAATTATAAACAAATTCAAGACTGGTAGGACAAATATTTTAGTTGCCACCGATGTTGCTGCTAGAGGACTTGGTGAGTAATTCTTTTTTATTTGACTGTATTTGTTAGGTGTTACCACAAATAATACTTTATATGAATTATTATTTGAACTGTTTTATTGAGATGTAAATTGAGCAAGTTATTATTTGTAGCGTACTTCTTGAGTGCCACTTAGTTAAAGTATTAGTATGTAAGACTTGTTCTAAGTTTCTTTTAAGTCTCGTTCCAGGAAAAGGTGCGAGATTTTCCTCACCTTTGCATCCGAGATTAAATTGAATTAACATTATAAATTATAAAATAAAACAATGTGTTTTACGTATTTTTTAGATGTGGATGGTGTGACACACGTTATAAATTATGATTATCCCAACACATCGGAGGATTACATCCATAGGATCGGTAGAACTGGTCGTCAGCAGAACAAAGGTGTCTCCCACACGATCCTTACGGAAGAAAACGCGCGACAAGCGAAGGGTCTTATCGAGGTGTTGAAAGAAGCAAAACAGGTAAATTCTAATCTATATGAATAAAATTATAGCTATAATATATAACCAAATGATAACTTAAATTCAAATAGACTTGTTTTAAGTAATTGTTTCATTTTATTTGTTTTTTAACTTGATCATGGTATGGTATTCAATGATCTACTGTTGCACGCGAAAAATCTATTAGATGGATTTGATTATTTTAATGGAAGCTTGGAAAATTGTTAGTAGCACTGGTGGCGCTCATGGTTACTGGGGATCTGGGTGTTATGTTAGGTATGTACTTACATCCTTTATATTCTTCAGGAAATTCCGAGAGAATTGGAACAGATGGTCCGATCGTATACTGCTGAAAGAGCTGCCGAATATGAAGAGAAAATGAGATACAAACCGAAGCCACGCAGTTTCAACTCAAACAGAAGATGGAATAAATTTGGTTCCAGTAGACATTATTAATTTACCTCCTGGAATCTAGGACCTGGATGTTTTAGATAAATCTGTTGATACACGAGGAATTGTGATATTTTTAATTTTAATCCTCTGAAATCATAGAGTTTCATGTTACTACACGAAAGTAGGTTTTATGAAACTTGGCGTCATTTACAAGTCTTTTAGTTTACTTAGAAAAATATGATATGCAAAATGCATAGTGTATATATTGTAGATTGTAGTACCATTTAACTTACAATGATATTCCTGTGCAGATGATGAATTTTTCAAAGGCGGAATTATAATTTAAATAATCACCATGCATCTGACTTCTCTTCTTTATTGACTATTAATTATATCGTACAATCCCCGAAATTGCGTGAATCTATAGTTAATGTACTTCAAATCTAAAGATAAATCATAAAGCCGTTGCTGTGGCTTCATTGTAAAAGCTTTGATAAAACGATAACGTTTTAGCCAGCTTCAATGTAACTTATTAAATGGTACACCTACAATATCATATGCATGGACGTGCATATCGATGTAATAACTGTTTTATAATTTATTGCCATGTACGTACAAACTTGTAGATTGACGACTGTTTTACGATGATCCCAAACGATGTAGACATATTAGAAAATAAACTTTTAGAATAGTATACAATCTTTCATTTTGATACAGTCAGTAAATTAAACAAAATTACCCATAGCGTGGCTTTACCATAATTATCGTCAACCACTGGAAGTCCACTGCTAAAACAATGAAATAAACCTTTTTTTTCGGATTTTATCGCGGAATTTTGTTTAATTTATAACTTATGCATAATCATTTTTAAATTCTATACCTACTAAGGTTAACGAAACTTTTCTGTGGAAGCTTTTCCTTAGAACGTCAATGAACGATGCTGTTTCTATAGCGACGCACTGACAGTTGTATGTGATATGAAATCCATGTGTGGAATACAAAACACAGTGCTCTGAACTTTATAGAAATGGCCTTATTACCTGATCTAGACACCAAAAGTATTTTCGATGTTGTAGAGGAGAATTTTGAAAGAGCTGGACTGGCAAGTACAACATTAATTATATATTGAAATGCAACCAGGAGACTTTTTGTGACTATTTTTGTGTGATTTCTTTATGCAATACTCCAATATACAAAAACAGGTTCTTAAATACTAATTAACATTTAAAATAGACTCCTATCAATTAAAGGTTCTTTATCTTATTAGTACTACTTAGTCCTCAATACGATAAAAAAAAATTAAACATAGGTAATTTATTGATGTGTTAAACTTGATAATTTATAGGTGAAACCTAGTTACGTAGGTACATATTTCTTGCTACATATTTTACCTTTAAGTAATGATGAGAATCTTTAGGGGCCTTTTCTTTCTTCAAGTATGATAAATACATAATTACTGAATAAATTTGCAGAAAGCCTATGCAATTCGTATGATATACATTGGTGAACACTTGCTGCCTAAAGAAGATATGATAGAACAATTTCAAAAGACAGTGCACGATGTGAACTCTGGCTACTGTGAAATTAATGTTTACGGATTCCTACTTGTGTATGACAGCTATTTCGTGCACATTATAGAGGTATTTTATTTCGTAGTACTTTTGAAATATATTGTAATAAGGCTTTTATTATATTTCGACATTATCGCAATAAGCACTTACAATTTCTTTACTTACTTAATTATTTTGCCATTTCATGCTGTATCTGTATCAGCCCATATAAGTCCCATTGCAGGTAACGGGCCTCCTTAATCGAGAGTACGATTAAGAGTACATTTCATGCTTGTTTTATTATTACTGAACAGGGTTCTGAAGACACAGTACATAGGCAGTTGAGATTCCTGTTCCAACGCGAGTTAGATTGGATTCGGGAAATGCGACAATTAGATGAAGAAGCAGCGATAAGGGCTGCGGAGGAAGCTGAGGAGGAAGGCCGTGTCCCTGACCCGCCTGCGCCAATACCTAATAGAAAGATGTTCAAGCGACTAAAACTGTTGATGGTTTATCATTCCATTCAAACGGTAAACGGTTCAACATTATACGGTATATTTTTTTTACTGATATTTACTGAGAATATAATATAAAGCTTGTTGATTATTGTTGCAACATTTTTGTAAGGGATTTAAATAAGTAAGATTATGTTCTATTTAGGTAGGAACCTCAGTACAATTAAGAACAGCCTTGCCAAGGTATAAATAGAAACATTCCACAAAATAGTAAAACGTTATCATATACATATGAATAGCATATTAGTAGCCAAGATGCAAGATATATTAAGAAAGCGACATATCAAAATGAATAAAAATAAATACATACCTAAATTCACCCAAGAGTCACATACATAGTCCTGACCGCACACTAAGATCGAGTCTTGTGGTATGGGCATCAAAAACTAAAGACGTTTCAATCTCAGATACTCTCAGACCTGAAACCAATGCCTGTGGATCACATAAATATTTATATTTGTTGCAGTTGTTGTTCGATGGGTGGCGAGCGGTAACAGCGCGTCCTCCATCTTTAGTCGGCAGGTTGGATATCTTCGGACCATTAGCAGAACACATAGAACAACTAAAAATTTGTATCGACAAAATCAATAAGCTGTGTGATCTTGCGAGACTTGAGGATTCGGTTAGTGAAAGAAATGCTTTTCTTTCTAATGTAGATATACTTTTTCTTTAACCACACCAGGTGGGTTTTAACGCAGCATCGTTTTAATGCACGTTGCAGTAATGATATGATTATAACTTATAATTGATTGCCTGCCAAACTTAAATCTTTTCGAGAAATATCCAGTCAGAGTAGAATCATGTTCCTAAAACTAACGCAGCGTGGGCGTCAATGACGTCACGTCATTTAGCCAGATGGCAGGACGGCTTGCATAACAGGGCTAGCAGCGACTGAAATCATAAAGCAGCAGACCGGGCTCTATGCCGTACCTTGGAAGAAGCCTATGCCCAGCAACTGCTACGACAGTCCACTGATTGGAACGGACTGATGACGAAAACTAAAAACCTCTTACGAAGTGGTTTGTCGCCCTGGATATAAAAGCCAGGAACTTACGTTCCGCTCCACCGCCAATTCAGAACTGGAATAATAGGGAAACAGAGAAGATCTGATGTTTATATACCGAGTGCTGGAGACATGACGGTATTAAACTACGACACGATCGCTATAAGTTATTTAAAATGAAAAAAAAGGTGTATAAATGGCAAACACGATACCATGTAGGTATAAGTACTTTATTTTTAATGAATGACGTCACGTCTACACCACTGTATATTAAAAACGATACGTAATAACTTAACACGTGCATGTTTTCTGTCTAGCTATCATTCGAGGGATTGAGCGCAGTAGATCCTAAAATAGAGGCATTGCCTGAAGTAGCTCTACTAGATTACTTAATCCAATCACAGCACATTCTGGATCTTCGGCAGACTGCCTATATGCACAGGCGGGTCGACGATTATATTTTTTATTTTGGTAAGTCATTTTAAAGTTCGGATGTAAGTTGTTTTATAAATGGTGCTGTAATTGTTTATGGAGAAATCGCAAAATATGCCCAAACTGTCTTTTATGTGTATATTTACGTTTCACTACTTTTTTTTATCAGCCCATTTACGTCCCAGTGCTGGGCACGGGCCTACTCTGCAATCGAGAGAATCGATTGAGAGTGATTAGGCCATATAGTCCACCACGCTGGCCTAGTGCGGGTTGGCGGACTTACATACCGTAGAAATTCTTTAAAATCGCTACGGTATGCAGGTTTTCTCACGATGTTTTCCTTCACCGTTAAAGTTTTACTACTATGATATAAATAATAAATTAATTTCATTCTTCTTCGAAACGACAGAGTACCAGTACCTTATAAAAGCTGTGCGAGTATTTTATCATTAATTTTGCTCGGTTATAAGTGCAAACTATTTATAAGTATTCGTATTCTAGACTTCTGAAAAACAAGAATTCAACATGATATGTAGATTTATTTTCCCCAGGAAAACAAATTACCTAGAAGCACTGTAATCAATCCACTTGGGTGTCTTTATATCAAAATATAATACAATTATATTTCTATTATAATTTATATTAATCATGATACCAAAAATAATATTAAAAAATGTTTACCTATTTTTTTCAGAAAGCGTATGGCCTCTCCCTACACATTTTACGCCAAAATTATTATACAAGCTAAAGGTCGACGATTCTTTCGTCGACCCACTGCCAGTTATGCCGTGGGAGATGAAGAAAGAAAAAACCGAGGACGAGGAGAGAGACGAACAGCAAGGCAGCTCTTCCAGCGATTAAGATATTTTTACACCAACCAAATATTATAACAATCATAGCTGAGTTATATTACATAAACACTGTCATCTAGTCATTTTTTGTAAAAATAAATATAAATATTATGTATTTGTTTTCATTACTTTTATTTAATAGTTATCTGTTTTATGGGTTTTTATATTTTATTCCTACAGCCTACCATATCTATGCTTAAGCTCAATTAGTATTTTTTACATTTTATGGCTTCTCATCGGCGAATCATGATATATATATATACTAGCGGCCCGGCCCAGCTTCGCCTGGGTGCTTAGATGTTTAGACTCCACTCCACACCAGAAATATCTTATTCCCGTTCAAACTTTTGTACTCCTGAACTCAACCTAAGTACCTACTATCCCTTTTCCTATCGTATCCCATCCCATCTCATCTGGCTCCTTTTCTTTCTGTTACATCCCGTCCCATTATTTCCCATCTACCGGTCTCATCGCGTTCGTCCCACTTTATCCCATTTCATCCCTTAATGCCTAAATAGGCATGTTGACAATTTTTTGGAATTGCTTTTATTTTGTAGATAGGCCTTATATAAACACGAAACTACGACGAATATCATTAAAAAAATACGCAAACACAAATACTTTGCAAAATTCCTGCTAAAACTTTAAAATAAATTTAATTAATGTTATAGCGTCAACAACACGTGGTAATTATACTGTTAAAATGTAGCTTATATGACACGTTCGTAGATTTACCATAGCAGCGCCATCTATTGATTACTTACTCAACCCAGTCGAAAGGTATCGACATCTGTTAGAATCATTTGGAGTTAACAGATGATTGTGACTGTCAAATAATGACAGACAAATAATTAGCAATAAATTAAAATTGCGACTATAATTTGAGATTTAAACTATCCTATCTCTCAAGTTGGATCGAACTGCACATGGTGTGCAAATTTTATTATAATCGGTTAAGTAGTTTAGGAGTCCATTGAGGACAAACATTGTGACACGAGATTTATATATATTAGATATATAAGTTCACTTTGGAATTGGTAAATAAACTGGCTTGCCGATGCCAATTTTTATATTTGAACAAACGAAATGGACCAGAGTTTGCCGTAGGCTTAATATTAACTTTAGGTCGTGTTTAGAGTCGGTAGAGCTAATTTTCCATCAAGTGAGCCAATCGTTTTTCGTTCATGTTCTTTAACAAACCGCTCAGATAGTGATATAATTGATTGTCAAGTAAAACATGTGCCCAAGGGCATAATAACAATGATGGGTGGTCAATACTAATTTTATAGCTCCACGGTTCATCCGAAACAATGTTTTTGTTAGTTTAGAGTTTACAGTATGATATCAAGCTGGGTAGATACTATTGTTGCTGAACAATACATATGTTGCTATAGCAATATTGATCTGCATGTACAATTCATGTTTTGTTTGTAGAATCGATAATACAGTGCAACGTGTTTTGTTTAGGAAGATGGAAAAAGTTAAGAATAAAAAGAAGAATTCAAAAAGACAAACAAGAAAAACTGTGGCCGGGATTAAATTACCGCCGATAGAGGCATTGAAACATAGTGAAATGAAAACTATTATGGATATAGATTCTGCTTTTTACTCTTTGGTCGAAGGCCGGCCAATAAGGCCTAACACCTCTGTACACATGTATAAACATAACATCAAGAACATTGCCCTCAAGAGGACTCTACATGGTTTTCTGGTGGATGAAATCATAAGAATCAACAGAGAAATAGAAACAGAAACTAATATTTATAAAACCGCATCAAAACACTTTGACGAGTATCAGAATGGTTTTGATAAATTTTTAGCTGATGATAATAATAAAACTATCGCAATTATGAGAAAATCTGATATTTTGGCAAGAGATTTAATGAATGAAACTGAAGAACATAAACAAGCTAATTACGAGATGGCATCACTAAGGTCTAAACTGAAATATATTGAGGAAACTTTATCAATATTGCTGTCATTTCAAGATTTTCTGAATAAGGCGTCGCCAATATTGTGGCAAGATAAGAACAACATAAAAGTAAATTTAAAACACGCGGATATTTTCGTCATGGATGCAAATATTTTTCATAAAATTAATATTGATGACGTAGCAAAGCGACTTGGGGATCTTCCTAGCCCTAAACTTTATTTTGAAAAACCGGAGCAGTTAGTTGTTGTATTTAATACGTTGGAGAAACAAAATTTAAATTATCTGTTAGTAACAGAGGAATTGAATTCTGAAAAAAATAAATTTTTGAAAACAGTGGATCTTCTTAAACAAATGTTACACGATGAGTTACATAATACACAACAGAAGGTGAGTAAAATTAATATGTTTAATGCTATCGATATTTATATTCTATATAGGTACCCAATGCCTGTACAGAGCTAATTTTTCAAATGAGCGTGGAAGGCAGAATCCGAAAGTATCAAAAATTCAAGTAATATGCAGTCTAAGTTTTCGTCAAAATCGAGCTCGTGACTCCTTTCAGTACTTTTCGCTATTCCTTATACTTTCGGTTTTGGTCATCCACGCCCACTTGAATAATTCACCTGTATATATGAAAAATTCTTTCACAGATAAATACAATAGAAAATTTAATAAAGCAGAATGAAATAAGAGAAGTTGAAGTAAAAGAAATATTCTATAAGGTTTTGGAAGATAAAATAAAGTATTTGGTTTCTTCAGAAATGGCTTTGCAAATTTTTAATTATGTTGAGTTCACTTACGAACGTCTTATCGCGCCAAATGATGCTAATCTTAGTTCTTTGGATATGGCATTAGCGTTGGAGAGAGAATATGATAATTTGATGTTAGATATTTCTAGGTTCGATTTAAATGATATAAAACAAATTGAGACAGATACTTATGATTTTGGAATAAAAGAAATTAAACGAGCTAAAGAAGCTTCAAAACTTTTAAAAGATATCAATAAATTACATAGACGACTGAAGTCTAGCTACGAGCCGTTACTTAAAAAGAAAACAGAATAGACCTCCTTTTAATATTTTTTTATGCAGATGATTATTGTAACAAAATAATTTTATTTGACAATATACCTTCACTGAAGTATTCTGTTTCATTATTGTAAATTATGTTTTTCTTTCGATGTCTTTTAATTTGGGATTTTTAAACATATATAGATTGAATTATTTTAAATCTCAAAAATGCCTTGCTTAGAGAAAAAACGCAAGCCTATTACGCCTCTAAAGATTTTGGATATCATATTAAGACGACGTTATCTGAAAATAACACAATTTTATTTTACTGAACGGAAGTATTCTGTTAAAGATGGCCAAGTATTACGAGTACATAAGCCTTCAAGACCTTTTCGTGTGCCCAAATCAGAGAAACTCCTGTCCTACATTAGATACAATGACAGGATGGAAAAACTCAGAACCCGAAATAGATTAGGCAAATGTCTGTATTTAAAAGGTAATTTGAAACTTGCAACAAGTAGAGACATGTCTAGGCGACTCTATATAGAGGATCCACCCAGTGACATCAGAGCAATCGTTGATGTACATCCAGCATTTTATGAGACAATTGAGGGCAGGCCTATTCGAAGCTTTGACGACATTAAAGTGTATCTGAACAACATTAGATCTTATGCCATGATTAGGCAACAAATTGGCTATCGGCAAGACTTGATCCTAAAGATAGAACGAGGCCTTGCAGACGAAAGTGTTGAGCACGATGCAATAGCAGAGCAACTTAAGTTGCATATTAAAAATTTTCAAAAATTTTTAACTGAAGACTATAAGAAATCTTGTGTCAAAGTATCAAAAGCGGAAAAAGTTTATGCAGATCTTGTCGCAAAAAATATTGAGTTCTTAGCATATGTCTCGAATTTAACTGTTGTTACTAATCTTTTATTCAAACTTGATGCAATTAGAGGGGTTTTAAAAATTTATAGAAGTTTTTTAATATTTGTTGCACCTCTCTCGTGGCGACAAAAATATGATGAAACTTTAAAAGGGAGAGTACAATCAATCCAATTTGAATCGGGAGCATTTATGACTGATAATGATTTAGTAGAAAGTCTCGATATAGACAAAATAATCGAAATCGCAAAAACCGAATTAAAAAATCCTTTCCCGGCCAGTATGTTCTTTAAAACTCCTGAAGAAATGATGTATTTATTCCGAACTATGGAGTTGCAAAGTAGAGAATATTTGACTCAACTTTCCAAACTTGGGGCCCCTTATAAATTGCTACAAGATCGTATTAGGCAGTTAAAACAAGCTACCAAGCAAGAATTCGATTACTTCCAGTACTATATTGACTGTGTACAATTTGAAATAGAAAGAGAGAATAAAAATGAAGCTGGTTTGATGGAAAAGTTTTTCAGAATAATTAACCAAACCTTTTTTGATACTGTTGCTAGCCCTTCAACATTAAAGCTTAAAATTTGTATTGAATATGTTTATGAAGAAATACTTGGAAAATGTGAAGAAGGTCATCAAAGCTTACAAGAGCCTATGAAGGTTTTGGAACTTATGTATGAGGATTACAATTTACGGCTCGATTCATTAGATTTCAAAATAGTAAATCAAGCACGAAATGACTTTTTCGCTGAAGATTTGAAAATGATGCAGAAAGCGTTTTTGGCTCAGAGAGAGATTAAAGAATTTAAAGAAATGACTAACGCTATGAATAGAGCTTTTTTGGAGCCCAAAAAGTATACCCGCCCCGTACTAAAAAAGTTCGTAGATAAAAAGACGAGTTTAGCGCTGGAAAAAGCTGAAAGAAAAAAGACTCAAGTTGTCGGGGAGCGTATAAAGTCGAAAAAGTATAAAATATCCGAAGAGGAACAAATGGGATTACTGTTATTTACAGAATGGTGTGAAGGAATGAATCCTGAACCGTACTTGTCTGAATATTATACGTATGCCAAACCGGTGTTTGAAAAGACTGCGCGTAAATCCACAATGTATTGAATGGAGCATGTATTGAATATATCCTTTTTGAGGGACTTTTATTTTAATAATTTAGATTATTTTTAATTCAATTTCTGCTACTTTTATTTTAATAAATTTGTAATGTTTGGTACGAATTGTTTTATTTTAACATATGAACAACTCACACACAGTCCAATTTTCTAAAACACTCTTTAAATAGCACCAGCAGTAGACTATAGTTTGCGATAATCTACTAAAAACGATAAACTACTAATTGTGTTTACCGTTTTATTTTAAACCGTCGTGTAGTTATTATAACTGTAAAGTTCATGTAAATAACACCATTTTCATGGGCGTTATTATTTTTTAATCATACCGCGCTTTGCCAACCTGTTCACTCCTGTTTTTGAAGAGCCTCATGCTGTAGTCCTTTGGGAAAACTTCGGCAGCTTATTCCACTGCCTGTTTGAATGGATCATCTCGGCCCATATTTGTGCACCTTCTTAATTTATCTGTGTTTCGCCCTAAGGCTAGCTGTTAGGAAATGCCCTTGGCATTAAGCACCTTTATACAACTATGTATAAGAAATATTAAATAAAATAAATGTGGGCTTAAGTTACTCTGGAAACATGTAGTACGTTAGTTCTGCAGGAGAATGAAATAAATATAACCAATAAAACTTGTAGCGCGCCATATTGCCGCTCCCGCGGCTCCCGAATCGCACCCGTCCGCACCACAGGCTCACGTACCGAACCGAGCCTACGGGTTGCGCCCGCGCCCACACCCCGCCGCCCTTCATCAGTGCCGACTCGGCTGTTGTCCGGGATAGATGTGTGCGCGCGGGCGTGATCCGTGTGCTCTTCCGCCATTGTCGAGCTATGTATAGACCTAAGTACCTAACGCTGTAAAAGTAACGAAATATAGTGTTCTGTAGACCTAAATAAGTAATAAATAAACAGTATGTTCGCTAAAAACTATTGTATTATTTGCGCGAAAAATTGTGATCATTTCAAAATGTAAAATAATCGTAAATATAGATCTTTTGGCGTCCGTTGTTGTTGTCATGCTGTTTTCAATATATCAAGAACAGATTTTCTCTCTTCACATCTTACTTTATTGCACGTGTTAATACTATTAGATTACGAGTCGAAATGCTTGTTGTTTATATAATGAAAACATATCTCAAACATTGTGTTAAATAGTTATTTTTTTTTTATGAGTAGTTCTAAATTTCGCCACACGCTAATAGAGTTTAGATGTATTAAATATAATTTTATACAATTTTATACCATTTTAAATATAATTTCATATTATATGTTTTATTTACAATCATCCAAGGGCGCTAGAAAGCTTTCAATGTGATTAAAAAAATAACAAATATTTGTTAATAACATAAATATTTGTTCCCATGCAGGAATCAAACCCGAAGCCTTAAGTGTTACAGAGTTTTTAGAAATGATCTATCAATGTTAAAAGAGTAAAAGTAATAGGTAATAAATAGGTTCGCAAATAAAATAACTACTGTTAGTAACAACAACGCAATTATTTTTTTAATAATATTTAAATAATTACTACGAGTAATTGTAATAATTAATAATTGTGAGTACATAGGTAGGTATTATACGCAGTGTTTCATTAATTATTAGGTCTAATAGCAGATGTACCTTAGTTTATTTATCGTTTAACATGATATTTTAGATTTCAAATATAAAATACAGATCAGTTGTTAGTTATGATTGATTTAGTATAGAACATTTAAATTAGACGCGAGTCTCTGTTCTGTAGCCTTCATTTATGGTATATTTAAGTTTGTAAAATAATAATTTATCAAAATCTAGATGGCTTTTAGTACCAAAACTGTTGTTAGGGTCAACACGACAATCTTTATAGAAAATAGCTTTTTGTATTCAATCATGAGCGGTGATGACGAGTCCTTTGTTGTTGATATACGAAAACCAAGGATTCATGCTAAAAGAAGAGTTGTTTTGGCCAAAAGAAAGACAGCTAAACAAACAGAAAAAATATACAGTAAGCCTTCAGAATCATCATTAAAAAAATATTCTCTAGTGGGAAATAAGCCATTGTGTGTAGATATTTTTAAAAGAGCAGATTTCCTTTTGCCCACGAAGTTGTTTTTCAAAAGTCAAGAAAAGGAAAGGCACCGACAAAGATTAGCAATCAAAATCGACGAAAAATATAAAATTATAAGTACTGATTTACGGGACCGATTACATGTTGCTAGTCCATCTAATGACGTCCAAGCAGTAACAGATTTGGACGATGATTTTTACCGGTATTTTGATTCTCGCTCATCGTTCAATTATGCGCTTGCAAATAAATCTTTTAAATCTTTGTTAAACGAGCAGCTGAGAATAAGGCAAGAACTTGGGTACAGGCAGGATAACATATTGAACATTGAAGATAATCAAAAGAAAGAAATGAAAACATACAACGAATCCACAAAAAGATGTGCAGAACAAGCGAAACTATTCGATAATTTTATTTCTGATGATTATGAGAAATCAATGAATTGTTTAACTAAATGGAACGAGTTGTCTGCAAAACTCGACTTGAAAATGTCAGAATTGCAATGCTTGGCTGGAGAAATGTTTACCACGCAGTCGAGGTTAGTGGGATTAGATTATCTGTATGGATTACAGCAAAAATACGGAAGGTTTTTATATTACTTGTCTCCGCCTTCATGGCGCGCCAAAAACAGAGATTTTGCGCGATCCGTTGAAATAGAAGCTAGAGGTTTTGATTTTGGGAGTTCTAGCGACGACGATACATTTACTGTAATTTTTGAGAAAATGAAAAAAGAGTGCTCCACTGGTCTTGTCAAACCCGTATTATATTTTAGTGAACCAAACGATTTGATGAATATATTTAATGGAATAGAGAAACAGCAGCTGCATCATTTTACACAAGTAGAGCAAGTCGTCCCCCACGCAAGAAGTTTAAAAGATGGTATTAAAATGTTAAAGGAGATGATTGTTCAAGACAGCATTAGTATCAATAATACTATCAAGAGCTTCGAAACTCTATTACTTTTTAACGAGGAGAGATGTGCCAACCTGGAAAATTCATTTTTAAAGTTGGTTTACAGTTCCTTTTATAACAGTGTGGGTTGTCCAGAGGTACTTGAACTCAAATTACATTTAGAATTTTGCTATGAAAAAGTATTTTCAGAGAAGCCAATCAACTTGGATATAGTAACAGCTGCGAAGGCTTTGGAGAATTGTTATATGGATTACAACAAGCGGTTAGACGCAATTAGTAGTGGGAAGATTAAAACAGCTATATTTAAATGTATAGAAAGAGAGCGCCAGAAATTTAGGCAAGCTAAAATTGCTGCTAGAGAGTTAAAGTATTTTAGCAGATTGGAGAGAGATTTACGTCGCGCTTGTGAACCGCCGTCTGGTAATAATCATTCAGCTGCTGCTCCTGTAATCAATAGACTCAAAGAACAAAAGCCATTCAAGAGACGATCGCTGAAACCCAAGGTTGTCGCCAGCAGACAATATAGTTTAACTGAAGCAGAAAGGGAATATTTGTCCTTATTTACAGACTGGACAGAAAACGAAGACCCAGCCGACTATTTACACAGCTTAAGTATTTCGAAATAGTGAAGGAACGTATTATTTTCATATTGTTTGTTATTTAAAAATTAAACTATTTGAAATATTGAAAACAGACTTTATTTACGGGGTTCAATATGAAAAACGTCTATGTATTTGCATAAAACACAATACAATAATAATATATGCGTAATTCTATTGATATAATAAAAAAAATCTAATAACAAAGTGTACATGATCTACACAAAAGTTTGGTTTCACACTATGACGAATAACTACAAGGAATTTACATATTTACAAGATGAGTAACACAAACTGGTAAAAGCTTTACATTAATTCATTACACAATGCTTACAATCAACTATCTTAATTACCATTATGAGTAAATAAATAAATACTTAATGTAACACTATCATAGTCATGACGCATTATTACGATTCTTCATGCTTATGTTTAAAGCTCTTACTTAAAACTTTGTATCAACCTTTTTACAAGACAGATATTTAAATACTGGCTATAGTGTATTCAGATTTTAAATTATTTTAAATTAAAAATTTGTTTTCAAAAGCCATTATGCGTATGCGATGCAATGATCAATTAATATAAAATATACTTTTTGGTTTTAGAATAAAACAAGACATAGATTTTTAAAATCTTACTTGAAACGAAAAAAATAATTCAGAAATTGCTGTATATCGTGAAAAATTAAATATTTTTGATTTGGCCGAATATTTCCTTTGAAAGATATAGGAATACATTCAACTTAACCTGATCAAGAAAATATAAATGACTTTGTTTTTCTCAATACGTTGCGGTCTTTTTTGCTTTGTCTCACAATTGATTACTAACTTTGTGTAGATATTATTAATAAATGTCATAACTGTACATTATAATTTCTTGGTCTGGTTGGCACGAAATTACAATAAAGTCATTCATAAATTCTTTATCATATTAAAATCAAATTATTGCAGTTTTGATACACTCAAGAAATATTATGTTGATGTAGTTGGTTTGCGTGACGCTATCTTTACTATTGTCTACATTTCTATTTACATAATGTACATAAAGAAGAAGCTGTTAAAACATGAAAGTGTATAAGCCTCTCACAATATAGTTTACGCACACACATCACAAATCATACAGATAAGATTCTACATTGTTATGAGATCTATTAAACTGCCGACGAACTAAATGAAACATCAGCATTTATGTTACTATTGTATAAAAAATTTGATTTTCTAAATATTTTTGTGTTTAGATTTAAAGTGTTTCAAAACGTTCTCTCATGCGATTGGTAGATACCAATAAAATTGATACGGTAGGTACATATTTACCCTATAAATTTTATCCCTCATAAAAACGTAGATTCTTATACATTACTTTACTAATGGACTAATTTTATTACAACGAATCCATTGATACAGCTTTTTAACATCCAATGAATGAGTTAAATGTAAATCATATAGTCGCGCGTCTTCATCCTCCGCCACAACATATACAGTCATAGTAAGAAATGATGCATTTCATGTCTTTAATTAAACTATTAAAGCAGCATACGTCTTCTTTGCTCTATCTTCATTATTAAACTTTAAAATGCTCATATTTGTCGTTAGTTTACGTCACCTACAAGTAACACTAATGGTCCCACATAATATTGTTTGTGAGCCACATTTTAACAATAAACGAGCAAGGAAGTACGCAGACAGATGATGCAGAAACCAACAGAAAAATAATGTAATACATATTCAACCTTCTAATTCAAGCAAATCTTTATCATAATATTACAAAAGCGTGTTAAAAATGTATTATTCTCGCTGTTCCGTAGTTAACTCAATTAGTACCTTTATTAGCCACCTAGCTATTTTCAAAAGAAAATGACTAGTAGTTAAAATAATTATATTCGTTTCCTTCAAAATGTTCAATATAACTTGAGCAACATTATGATGGAATAATTCATAAGACGTTTTACATCTATATTAAAAAAAATATTTGGTGTTTTAACCTCGGACGTCATGAATTCATCCGTTCAATGAGCATTTATAAATACTAAACTTGCATTAACCGCACTGTCATTTCCATACAGTCGATATTCAATTACCAGTGTTTGTTCATGAACTGTCAATTTATCTGACACGTTTTTTTTGTAGTTTGGCCAGTTTTCTTCTCTTGAGTATCATCTCGTAGAGTGCTTCGAGGCCCTCGTGTAGTCCCTCGCCCGTGATGGCGCAGGCCGGCTGCACGTGCCACGCGTGCGCGTCTCGCGATCCGTGTGGCGACGACACCAGCTCATGCAAACCTAATAGTTTTTCCAACTCGCGGGGCTCCTTCGCGCCCGGTAAATCTTGTTTATTTGCTAATACGAGTATCGGCACGCCAGCGTTATCTGGTGATTTCGCTGTTCGTATCAGCTCCATCTTTGCTTCCTCCATCCTTTCCACGTCGACGGAGTCCAGTACGAATATTATTCCATCTGTACATCTCGTGTAGGATTTCCACAACGGCCGCAGTTTCTCCTGCCCCCCAACATCCCAGACGAGGAAGTTGACACCTTTGGACTTGCCGATGGTGCCTTTGACTTTTTCGCAGTTGAAGCCGATGGTAGGGACGGTATTGAGGTACTGGTCGAACTTGAGCCGGTAGAGCGCAGTGGTCTTGCCGGCGGAGTCGAGGCCCAGCATCACCACGTGGAGCGTGCCCTGAGCGGTGGGAAGCGCGTCGAGCAGGCTCGAGTTCTTGCCCATGTTCGCACCCATGCTGCGATGCTCCGCGGCGGCTATCTGACACTATCGTCTAACCGCATCATCACGAGAACTTGATTACACCTGAAATGAACAAGAGAAATATATTATTCATCAAGCGTTTCTTACCAGTCAGACCTCTGTGTAATCATTTACACAGGATACAGCCGTCTTAGAACAATAACAACGCCAGGGCCTTTGAAGTCTAGTTCTTGTTGTGTTTACGCCACTTGTGTGGAGTGGTAATTGCTACACTATTAAAATGTACCGCAACTGGTTAATAGTAGGATTCAGGATCTTAGATTTATTCATTGTTATTATGTACGAGTTATTTGTGGTCTTAGAGTATTTATAATATAGAGGGAGCTCTGTCATATATTTGCGTCTTCAAAAACATTTTTTTTGTTCATAATGTTGGTAGAACTGATATATGAGTGAAAATTTAACAAATTGTTTAAAAGAAAAATCTATAAATTCCGTTAGTAACCGAAAGTATATTTAGTTATTATCCGTCTAAACCAAATTTGAGTGGAATTCAATGGCCCAAAATAATTTTTTAATATTTTTATTTTTCAAATAATTCGTGCATGTTCAACAACCTGTCAAGTGTCAGTCAATTAGAGAGCAGAAAAAGGTGGCCCGGCACCACCATTTTTATCTACGTTTTTGAAGTACCAGATCTCCCTCTATATTATATGCTCTAAGTTTGTGGTATTTGTTAATATTTTTTACACGTCCTATGACTTAAACCTTACTTAAATATTCTTTCATCGAAAGGATAAAAACAAATTACATTATTGGACAATAAAGCGGGGAAAATACTTGAGTTTATCACGCATGATATGCTTTTATTTGTTGAATGATCGTTTTCCGAGTTCGCCATAGTAAATAACGGTAATGTAGACGAAAGTGATGGGAGAGCGTGCAACTCGAGACGAGATGTCGCCATGGCTCGTGCCCTTTAATAATCACAGGCCGCAGACAAGTTGGTTTCTTGCCCGACCGTGTTACTATGTTAGTTTTATTTTTCCTACTTTCTACATGAACCGCAGCCCGTAACTCAAAGGCTGTAAGAGCCCATGCCTTTATTTTTACGATTTGTAAATATGACACGACGTGCAGGTAGGGCACAACTCGTTTGGATTTTTGATGATTTCGACACGAGGCCAACGACCTGACGTGGCCGTTTTTAATTTATTTTTCAGCTCGATGTTACCAAACCTAATTATAAATACCATATAAAACGAGTTACTCCTACGAAAGAGCCATTTAATGTTACTAATTAGGTATACACCAGCGGATTGTGAAAAGCAGAAGAAAGCTTAATCAGGCTGTGGTTTTGTCATTGTAAATGCACAGTCATAGTTTTTGTCGCAATTTATGTACATAATATCAGCTAACTTAGCAATAATATTTATTAATACTTTGTCTTCGCCTTTTCCGCATTATTATCAAATAAAACTCACTGTTACGAAGTTCGAAGTATACCGAACCTATAATCAACGAAAGAGACTTAACATGAGTATATTTCGAATCATTGAGATTTGGTATATATATTTAGTATTTCGTGTTTAAATGAAATGAAAGTTTAAAAAAAATCGAGGTCAACTAAATCGCAAGTGGGACTCGAACATTGGCATGCCTTCGACCCGTCTATCTCGAAAAACTAGTATCGCAACTTTTGTTTTTATCGACCGACTTTACTACATCACCTAACAAAGATTAGTGTGACGATAAAAGGACCAGGGAAGTTCCAAAACGTAAATGAAATACTTTTACACTGTGCCTGCTATTCACAAAAGATGTCAAGTTAAAAAAAATACATTAATCAGCATAGCAATATTTTTGACGTATCAATGTCAAAACCTCATTTCGCCAACCTGCTTATGGATGAATGAATGGAGCTGTTTACATCATTATGATCTTGATAAAGCGAAGTATATCATGCATTATCCCATGCATTAAGACGAATAGAGTGGAAACTGTATGATGTTCACAAGCTACAGAGGGTCAACGGAGCGGGAGAAAGCATCAAGTGGCATTAATGTCGGCCCTTTACTTTCTCTGTCAGCAGTTAGCCACACCTAAGCACGCTTGTCGTTTAAAAACCACGTTTTTACACAAAACATGAAATGAATGTAGATGATTCCATAATAGTGCAGATAAAATTTAATTGCCAGCTTATGTGATTTCACGTTACGATATGCTGATTTTTAGTAGTAAACCAATGTCAGAATTTAAATATTGCAGAGGTCAATGCATCATACTTTTTTCCTGGTACAGCAAAAATACGCATCGCTTATCTTTGCTACCTCAAGGATATAAAATTATATGTCTTGAATCCAGGAAATGTTCGATGTTTTGTAAAATCTTATAGCCTTAGTCATAGACAGTTTTAAAACCTATTTTAGCTATCGAACTTTTTGTCCCTTTCGAATGACTTTTGAATTCAGTTTGAATGAAGAAGACAAAACATTCAATAACTAAAATAGGTGTTCAAACTGTCTATGAATAAGCCCTCTAGGTGTATGTATAGGAGTTAATAGAACGCGCGGACCAGTTATATTGATTGTTCCGCTATTCAGCCTGGTATTCGATGCAACAGGTCCAGCTAAGTAATACATATGCGTCGCGCGTCACGCGTTGGCCTGCAGACGAACAAAGTCTAGGTCTCACATTAGACGGCTAGGTCATTCACTCTTCCGATCTCATATTTAATGCATGACTTTAAATGTCACTGAATTGTTTAAAATTATATTTTAATTTCAATTTCAATATGTAAGAATATTTATTGAGTTATCCTTGAGGTGATTATGTATTTATAACAAATACTAAATGTCTAAATTGTTTCTATGTGAAAGTCAATTATCGGGTCTATATTATAACTCCAGACTAGCGTGGAGAATATTAGTACTTGTATGTGCCCAAAAGGCGACCACAGACCATAATGGAAAAAAAACCCGTCAGGGTGATTGCAAGCATATTGCGTTGCGGATGCAGACTTCAGTCAGTGCAGATCCGGTTTTAGGTAAGCCGGCATAATTTGTTTGACCGTTGAAAAATTGTTATCAGTCATCGGTGGATATTTTATGTAGACTGTTTTTCAGCTATTATCACGTGGATTATTATCATCTAATCCTAACTGTATTAAAAACGCAAATATTTGATACATAGTACTTGAGTTTGATTTATTGACGAAATTTTAGGTGAGGGTAGAGACGATAGTTGAGGCCCCAGTTACCAGTGGTTCTTTAATTCTCTTGTCACTTTCAATCATTGAATGTCATAAACATGCTTCAGAACTGTTATTTATCTAGTGTTGTACAGTTATTTTTGATCTACAGTCTTAGATTGTACAACTTTGTCTGTGATCATAGAGCATAAAGGGAAATTACTGATGTGATTGGCACCTATCTAGCGTGCGCTTACACAATAGAAAGTTAAAACAATTGTTTCATAGAAAATAGAACCGCTTTCATGAGTTTTCAAAGATAAAACTTGACGGATTGTTGGTAATACTACAATATTATCATAATAATCTGCTAACAGCCGTTACTCCTATAAAGTCGCTGCAACATGATTTATGCATGCAAAAACATTGAGGTTATTGTTTGATAATCGTTCGCCTGCTTATAAGCAAAACTCCGTGAAATATCTAGTGGTGTGGAAACCAGAGTTTTTGAAACGAAAAAAAAAGATTGCCTGAACTAGGGCTTAAATTGAAGATTCATAGTCTATGTTCTTCTTCTCTTCTCTCCAGCTACAGCAAGTCCACTGTTGAACATAGGCCTCCCTCAATGATCTCCACACCGACCAGATGGAAGCGGCTTGCATCCAGCGACTTCCTGCAACCTTAGCCAGGTCGACCATCCACCTTGTAGGTCGGCGCCAGACACAATCAATGTTCATATTGGAAAATGGCAAGAACGCAAGAAAATATTGTTAAGGAGACAAATTGAATTATTGAATTGACAAACTTCCAATGCTCTATGCATGTTGCAAAATACGCACTGAATAATGATCAAAACTACAATTTAGTAAGTCCATATTGCATCCAATTTCGTCCATTACGTGATTGTGCAACGAGCACCCAAACATCTAGTGGGCCATGGTTTCTTCGAACGAGTATAATGTTTTTATAGCGTGATATCGCATTTCATGCCGTTTGAAAGTGAATTTTTGATCAAACCGATACGCTTGGTAAAGAATTGACACACGAACACATGTTCAGTCCGTTACAAATGCTCCGCGCGGTGCAGTGTTGATAGATAGGTAACGGTTGATAACAAAGTCTGCGATTTACCGCACCTGCTTTGGAAACTGCATGCATTGTAGTCCATAGTCGTATATCATTTCTAATATCGTAATTTGTTCTGACATTTTTTTACTTTATTTATTTGTTTAAAACATAGACATACGAAACAAAATTTAGGAATCATCATCATCATCATCATTCACAGCCTGTAGGGTCCCACTGCTGGGTATAGGCCTCCCTCATACTGTGCCACTTTAATTTAGGAATACTTGACATAAAAAGTATTTTAGATGCATATTGCACATGAATTAATTATAAAATAAAATAATAAGAAGTACATAAATACGCTTTTTATGTCAGTATCAGATATATCGGGAAATTAATTTTAAAAATAGTAAACACGAAAAATAAAATTTGAAATGGCTTTTATACAATACCAACTAAATAGTAATATGTATTTTTTATGGTGTTAAGAAGGTTAAGAAGGTTAAGAAATGAATTCTCGTAAAACGTGTTTTTATACGTAACATGCAATTTTTTCTATGCACACCTTACTCTTGGGTTCATTGTACACAAACCGTATGCTTTCCGCGTACCGAAATAAAACATTTAAATGTATGTCAATGTTAAATTTATTCTGCGCGGTAAACGGTACGGTTATACTTTTTTATGAGTAATAGACGCAATATTTTGAGTGAATTGGAAGGTTCAACGTTTATAAACATGTTGAAGGTTTACAATACCGGGAACATTTTTGCTGTGGACTGCGAAACGAGTGGCTCGGGACCTACATGCAACGAGGCAAATATTTGTCTACTGGCTGAATATTGCAGAACGCATGCACAGTCATTATCCGCCGCGTTCCACGGGGAAATTTCGTTTGGTTATGTTAAACTTGTGTTGCAATGTCTTTGTTAGACAATGCAGCTTCCACGAGATTGTCTTTGCTACTAGAAAATCATAAATTTAAATAAATGAATACAGAAATAAAATATACCATAGATAGATTGCCTAGGTGGCGTGGTTGTACTACAGTATAATTATAAAGCTGAGGTCTCGGTTCCGAATCCCGAGTCGGGCAAAGATAGTACAAAAGTGATATTGGATTTTTCTATTCATTACCAGCCCGGAGCCAGGAATTTGTGCCCGATATGGCGATAAGGCGTTAACGGAATGGTGGCCTAGCGAGGCCAAGAGTAAAGTAGGCAGATCATATACTAGATGGAGTGACGACATCATTAAGCTTCAGGGCAGAAACCGAGAAAAGTAGTGGAGTAAAGAGAGCATGTCCAGCAGTGGACGAAACAGGATTGAAGTGATGATGATAGCACTAGGCTCGCCCTACGACATCGTGAGACAAGGTGAAACTTGGGTGTCCTGGTTGCTCTTCTACCTACCCATTCTTGGATAAAGGTGGGATGTTTATGTATGTACATATGTAAGATATACCTAATAAATGTTTAAATATTAATTTTGTAGGTACAACGTAGCAATATTCATTTACATTAGTGATTAGCTAACATTGAATAAATAAATTTTTGCTCAGTAGTGCGAATTGCATACAAAAAATTGCGGAATTTCCTACTATCAGGCCCGGCGGTTATTTTATTGCTTCATAATGTATGACCTAAATGTGTATCGCGGTTTTTATTTTATTCACCCGGGTAAACAGTCTGGGAAGACAAACAGCAATGAAATGATGCCTAAGCTTGATCACAGCTTGAAAACAAGTCATATCCCTATTTTACTGTATCTACTTTACAATGAAATTCTGTGTTCATGGGTTTATTTCGGAAACCATTAAAAATGATCTGTATTGTTATGTGACAAAGACTCATTTTGTTGTGGCAGTCTTGAAGTATGGATTTTTAACATTAAACTACTCTGATATTTTTTTAGCTTTAATATATGAATGTATGTCTGGATTGAATTACTTCTGCACAAAACAGACTGATCTTGTCCATTTATAGAGAGTTCGTTTAAGGAGTTATGTTTTATGGATTGAGTGTTTATTTTGTTTTTGTATATGATACTATGCACAACATACTTACGTATGGAACTAATCAATGACGTGGCACCGAGTCGCGTTTTGGTGCTTGATTTCAAGTAGTACCTGCAACAAAATAAACACTATTAGCGAACTGTAGTAACACAATATTGAGTCTTCTCCTTCTGCCTCACTTTATTGCAGTGATTTTGCTTATAAGTAATTTTACGATCAACTATAAATAAAATAAATAAATTAATACATCCAACAGTCACATACATAGTCCTGACCCCACACTAAGATCACGTCTTGTGTCGTGGGTATCGGGAACTACGAGAGACTTTTCGGTCTCACAAATACCCACTATCTACCTAACATCAACATTTCCGGAGACTTCCTTTAACGTTGGACCTAAAGTGGCTTCAAGATCGGATCTAAGGTAATCTCTTCTCATAATTTTTATTTTGCATAACCAGGAACAGTTACGATTCCATAATTTTCTTTCATTACTACATATGAAATCAAATTTAAAATTCAAATGTCTCTATAAACCACCCAAATATTACAATTAAATTTAACGCTTCAACTTCTGTTGTTCACTACAACAAGTTGCGTTTTTTCATGTAAGTATTTCTTGTGGCGAACCATCTCCACGTTGTAATGAGCACTACACTATCTACAAGATCTCAGTTCCGCCTAGATAATAAAGGAGGAGGTTTTTCTTAGGGCGAGTAGTGAATCTTGTGGATAGTGGCGGATGGCAATTTCCGCTTCTTCGTCCGCGTTTGAAATGAATGACGCGTTGTGACGCCGCTTTCTTGCTTTGTAAAACTTACGCTTTCTTGATCCTTTTGTCGGCAATATTGCAAAAATGTTATTAATTTGAACCTTCACATCGCTTTCGTCTTAGCGTTGCATAGATAATTCAAAGATGTGAAAGTATCATGTTAATAGACGATCGCTAAGAGTCAATCAAAATATTAAAAAACTGTTCAATTACATCTGACATCAAAAATAAACAATCCACACTTGTATGCAAAGTAGATAAAATTTTAACAAAATAGAAAACTGTACAAATGTGCCTTACTTGAATAATTACCGTAGATATATTTCTTTCAATGTTTTTCATAAATAATTGTCATGGGAAAGTAGCATTGATTGTAGCCTTGGTAACAAAAAATGAATACACAAAGGGTGCCTTTGGACACTGAAGCAATTGCTATCAAGTTTATGCAATTATGGTATCAAAGTGTTTCGACGTAATTGCCTCATGTATTTGTGTAATGAATTCTAAAGATTCGCGGATAATTAAATGTTCGTACTTAGCAACTCCGTAATTGTATATGAATGTTTCATGCGCACCTAATTAGTACTTAATCTCTGTGTAATTATAATTAATATTGAATATGAAGTAATGGGTATCTTTGTGTACTCATGAAATAATTTATACATTATTACAATGTGATCTAACATGTTATTTGGTAGACAATTAATACCATTATATTATAATAAAAACAAATTGGCTGGTGATGTGTATTTTGGTACCAATCACCATTGATATGACATTAGTAATTTGTTGATAGTAATAGTTATTAAAGCACGTGAGATATTAAATGTATTGAATTTGAAGGTAATCCGGCCATCACTCAAATATAATACACACA
Source organism: Theretra japonica (assembly GCA_033459515.1). Lineage (NCBI taxonomy): Eukaryota > Metazoa > Arthropoda > Insecta > Lepidoptera > Sphingidae > Theretra > Theretra japonica. The sequence goes on from CM065937.1 coordinate 7,312,099, forward strand.
TGCGTCTAACAGCAAAACGCCAGTTTGTGGGACCGGGGCCGAAACTTTGAAAAAACGAGTAGTAATTTCTTCACAGTTTCGCTTTGGTTCATACAGATAAACTGTAAAGTATGTAATCTCAATTTTCTTTGAGAATAGATCATGTACAGCGAGATTTAGGTTCAACAACCAACTAGATGTAACTGAACCAATATTTGACGATTACAAACTTTTGTGCCGCGTCATATTTTCACACATACGCCACAATTTTCGTAACTCTTAACATCATCTCCATACGTAAGTGCTACGACCACCATGAAGTTATATAACATGTTACAAGAATAGAAAACTAGTGTTAAACATCGGGTGAAATTTAGTGTGTCGGGTACATAGTACAGTACAGTTAAATAAATGATTAGATAGCGAAATAAGTGGGCGACATCACACGCCGGCACCGAGACGGTACTGTAGTCATATGTTGCGTGACTCGCGCCAACATTTCTTACATTGTAATAGAAGATACTTTTTGTTGGTATATAAAAGAGGGTCAGGGTCATGTAATTAATGACAGGGAGTATTTATTTATCTACGGTTATTTGTAATTGTAGAGTGCCTTGGTGGCTCAATTGTACTACGGTACGATTGCAGCGCTGAGCAGGTTCGAATCTCGTGCTGGGCAAAGCCACGTTGAATTTTTGTATTTATTATCAGCCTGGAGTCAGAAATTTGTGCCCGATATGGCAATAGGATAATCCCTTCTGACATCTTGGGATGGAACACATAAGGCGAAACATGGGTTTCCTCGTAGCACCTCTGCTTACCCCTTAGAAAAAAGGTGTGAGCTTATGTATGTATGTGTACATTTGTATTTTAATGTGCAACTTTCTCTCTTGATCTATATATAAGAGGCGAAGTCAAGAAAAAAGGAAGTCCACTGCTGAACATAGAGCAACGATTTCCATAGCTCCTTGTTGGAACCATTATCGAACTCTACCTGGCAGAAAAATTGTCAATGTGATAAGTCCAAGCATAAATAATTATGACGGCCTCGCGGAGCTCGGGCCTAGGCTCTTTATTTAAACTTAGGTAATAATTTTTCCAATGCGGTTTGTAGTATATTCTAACTTAAAGTTCTTTAATAAAATGTAATAAATAATATGTTGTTCTCACTGATGCAAACTGCGACATTAATTACGGGTCGATTAAAATTACATTTAAATTGTTCTGGACAAGAATGCAGAAATAATTACTGGTAGTATTTCTAGTAATCGGCTTGTCGGTAAACGATAATGTCTTTACTTATTGCTGGCGATATATTACTGCAATCATGGGCAACTTCTGTGGTGCAGTATGTGTGAACTGGCTGCGATTCGTAAGATAAAAGATTGTAATCCCGTATTGAGACATGCATGTGTATGTCGAATAAATATTTGTTTCAGGTCTATAGTGAAACCGTAAAATTACTCGTAATTATTGTAACCAATGAGCTACTACAGAAGTGGCGTACCTGACTTTTAGGCCTTGATTATAAATATTGTATTGATTAATGTTGTATGTAATGTTATATTGGAAGATGTTAATTTTATTTCAATTGTAGTAGTATTGATTCGAGTTTTTGTTTTCTTTATTTTTCATTTAATTTGCTGTCTTTTGTAAATGATATGTCCACTTGTAATTGGTGCACATATCAACTCTCAATACAAATATTGTACTCCATAAATGAATTAATATGTAGCACTATTGGTGCAACAAATTAAATAAATAAATAAAAATATATAAATATTTTCTTTATCCATCCCTCCATCATTTATACATCCATCCATCAGCCAAAGGAATTCCACTGCTGAACATAGGATGCCTCCAACAGGTCACTGTAGAAATCACTGGGAGAGGCTTATTTTCCTCATTCTTTTCCCAAGTTATATAAAACACTGTCGAATTCCTAAACCGATTAAACTAGAGCCTTTTGGCGGACAGATAATCGAGTTTGGAAGCCGGCAAGAAGTACACAGTTTCGCGAAGAAAATCAATAAACTTCACGGCCGGGACGGAACGGGTGACAGCTAATAATACAACATTGCTTTCGGGTAAAGATGGAACGCGTATACAAGGATCCTGAGGCCTTGAATTCATTTCGCTGACTAAATTATACACTCTGTCATCTCTGCGAAAGTTATTGTCCTTCAAATATGAAAGAGTTAAGGCTTCGGTGGCGCAGTTGTATTACGGTACGATTACAACGCTGTGATCACAGGTTCGAATCCCGGGTCGGGCAAGAATTTTCCATTAATTATCAGCCCGGAATCAGGAATTTGTGCCCGATATAGCCATATTTAATAATGGGCTTCCAAAGATTAAAAATGATCATGATAATTGGTTTGGTCATAATTTATCCTATCATAATGCGACCGAAATATAAAATCTCTACCTACACTCTTACAGATGCACGTACAAAAGCCTTGTGAAATAATGCAAAATAGTGTTGAAAATCATGAAAGAAACTGTAGACGGTTAGTGTTTATGTATATCTCATTTTCCTTGGCTCATCTTTCCGTCGGCCTGGTTATACTAAATGCGAGCAAAACTAGACCGCGCTGACCTTTAGATAATCCATTTGTTAGGCACACGTGCGATGCTCTATATTTAGACTTTTCAACGAAATCTCTGTTTGGTTTATATTCCATAATGAAGGTCATCACAATAAACTTCCTTTTATTTAGTGCTATCTGCAGTTTATTTCCTTAAGTGTTGTGAATGCTTTATTTAATAGACTGTTTGGAATTCGGAACAATGTAAAACACGCTTTATAGTTTTGTGATTAACGGACGGCTCGGCTTTGTCCGGGTGCAATTAATTTTGCTGTCCACTCCAATTTACTCCCCTTTGCTGGAATTACTCTCCCCTGCTCTCATATCCCCTTTTATTCAATTCATTATGCCCAGTACTGAACAATATATGCTTTAAGTGTTAAATAAATATGACAACATTATTTTTTCATTAAACCAAACTATCTTTTTCCCAATAGAGATTTAATTCAGGAGTAAGATTTAGTCTTTCTTTACGTCCAATACTACCTCTTTTCCAAATCATTGATTTAGTCATAAAACCATTACGAACAGACAGAGTTCCTTCCACGTTAATAATAGTCTCGCTGCAGTTGATTTTGCCATAAATTTGTTAGTTAAATCCGTCTATTGTTCGGGCTGCTTCGAAGATATGTATCGATTCAGTTCTGATATTTATTAAGTCAAGTCCCGGCAAGAAACGTGGGTAGACGCGCAGTAATATTGTGAAATAACGGATTATATAATCTATATAAGGTCTCGGGGACGGGAAGTCAGCGTTTTGTTTCGTTTATTGAAGTTGCCGTATGAATTATTGTATGCTAATCTTCAAGACTTTATTGGAATAATAAACGTGGGACAGACGTGTAGGCACTGTAGTGTAGTCACGCTGGCAGTTGGCACACGAATTTAATTTAGTTCAAACGATGATTAATTATGTGATTTTAATTATTATTTGTATGTTTTAGGTATAATTAAAATAGTATTTGCCTTTTGTATATAAGCACCAAGGTTGTGATTCGAGTTTGGGAATTTTGTTTCATATGGTCGAAATTCGTGTCATATGATTTTTTCACATTAAATCATGGTTACCCAGGCTCATAAAACAGTTCTAGTAGGTTATAAAACCGCCAAAAAATATAGTATGTACACCAAGGCGAAAATATATTCGATCCGAATTTTATTTTGTAGTTTTGATTCGAGTCACGTCCAAGGGTCAAATATTTCTTCGAAGCAATAATTCATTTCCATATTATTCTTAAACTCTTATTTTTATAACGAAGGCTGTATTAAGTTTTCATTGCCCGCGTAACTAAAGACCCTGACAAGTATCGTTATTGTTTATTAAATTCTCTTGGTACATCAAAGGTTGAATGTAGGTCAATACTCAAGACTAAGGCACTACACGTTAAGTTGGTAAGCCCAGTCCTTGATCCGGCGATCTAACGATCTTCACTCTGTTTCTGGAAGCGACGTAATAGTAAACATCTGCGTGGGAAAGCCAACTTGCCATTAAACTCAGCTCAATGTTCTCGGTAATATCTTACAAAGAAATGGGAAATAATGCTAGATACATACATACATACATAACCACACGCCTTTTTCCCAGAAGGGGTAGGCAGAGGTGCTACTAGAACACCCACGTTTCGCCTTGTATATTCCGTCCCACGATGTGATAGGGGGCGAGCCTATCGCCATATCGGGCACAAATTCCTGACTCCGGGCTAATAATGAATAGAAAAATCCAATATCACTTTGCCCGACCCGGGATTCGAACCCGAGACCTCAGCTTTGCAATCATACCGTAGTACCACTACGCCACCGAGGCAGTCGCTAGAATGCTAGATTACGTTAAGAATTTGAATATGGGAAGGTTTCAGGTTTTGAAAGATTTTTTCTATTCCTACTTAATGCGCTAAATACAAATCTATTTATTTCCGACTCCTCCTATTAGTTTAACTTTTTGATTAATTTCATTCCGGGTTAAAGACAAGTTAGACATTCCCGAAGACTTGCTGAGCTTCAATGCTCAGTGTCATTACAATGGTTACCACTGTTGATCCTGGCATACAGGAGTTGCAGTGGTGAGTGTGAGGGCGGGACAGTCTCCAAAAATACAAATCTATGATTTTAAAATCGGGTAGACTTTTGTATACAGTGCATGTCTTGAGACGAGGGACCAAGGAATTTGGAGTGTGTGTCCTTTGCCCCTATAGAGTTATGTATTGTTGTATTAAATAGATAATCACATAATGATTGAATATAGATTGCAAATGTTATTCCATGCGACTCAGTTTAATCAGTTGATAATTAATTGGTTCTAATAGTTGATTACGCGTGTATTCAGAACATGACCCAAATCAATGTTTGAATTCGTGTTTGATTAGTTTTTAGTCCTTTGAATATTGTATATATTATTAGATTAAATGAAGCTCAGATTGAATAGCAATGGTATGATCATCAATAACACGTATCATTATTATAAAGATACATTTCATAAGAACAACTTACGAAATACGTTGGTTATAAAATCAAGTTTGACGTGCGTTTTCAAAACTTTGTAATAATAATTACAACTAACGCACAAAAACATGTTTTTGTGGTGGAAGCCCAATCTTGCCTCCTTCGTTGCTAGTGTTACTAAATCAATTAAGAAGATATTTATAAATATCGATACTTTATTGCATTTTCCTTCTCGTTCAAAGGGAAAGATGCAAAGAAACTTAATACGCCAACTCGTTTATAAAAACTTTATTTCTCACTTAGCAATTTATTTGCAAGGAAAGTCGGTCAGAAGGGGGATTCAGAGGCCAATAACAGAGTTGCAGCATTAATCAAAAGCTTCGAACACGTTCAAATGGCAACCGCTCATTTGTGGCTAGTATGAATTGGCTGCAGGAAATTGTGAACCTTATTTATCAGGCGTTCAGTGAAAGCCGACGACACTTGTGCGCTGAGGAATGTCTTAGAGTAGCAGCTAGCAATGCTACGGATGGAATTCCATAATTTCTATGCGTTGTGGTGAAATTGATATAAAATTCCTAGATATGGAATACTTGCAGCGCATCATGCTGATATTATAAACGCGATAATTTGTTTGTGTTTTTAGTAACACGGGAACGAAAGTTCTGTTTGATATTTTATTAAATAAGTTTGAAGATTTGGTACATGTCTTGTGCGATATTTTACTTAAATAAAACGCTGGCTGTAACGCACAGAAAATAAAATTTAGCTCAAGGTTATAAAACAAATGGTGAATTAGTCGACTTCGTGGTGGGACGTTCAACGCAATATAGGGTAAAATACGATCCAACATGTTATAAATTATGGACAACGATGGATTAGGTACTTTATTTCTTCAGTCTTATGATAAATTATTCTTAACCATCCATTACTTGAATACCCTAGAAGCCTTACATATCGTTGAGGAAGGCCCATGTATTAAAGTTAGACGTAAAATAGCTGATATTTATAGAACAGGCATTCGCAGGTCGCTATATAAGCAGCAGCTAGTTTATTTATAATGTTAATGGAAGGATTATACAGGTATCATCGTGTTTGTATGGGTATTCGTGAATCACTTAACGCCGGCGGCTTTTAGCGTTGGGTACATGTAAATGACAATTTAATGTTGTTTGTAGGTAAATCCCAGTCATTTTATAATAACATTTAATGAAGCACAATATTAAAACCTTTATCGGTGCTAATGCGTTTTGCCATGATATATTGTACTGTACTGTATCAGCCCATATACGTCCCATTGTAGGGGATTTCTCTACAATCGAGATGTTGAAGTAATGGGAAACAAGGAGTTTATTACTCCATATTCAGGAGGAAAAAGGAAAAATAATCAAAAATATAAATCAAAACGAAAACATATTTTAATGTGTGCCATGGACAATGACAGCGTGTTTGTCAGAGTATTCTAAAAGGTCAGCTTAAGTCTAAATTAAGTTATCGGAGGCGCTTTATACAAAAAGATAATTTAGAGTCCCGCCACGGTATCCCCTGTCTGGCGTAAAATGAAAATTATAGGAGCATTTTGGTGGTACGAGATTAGCGGGATCTATATTAGCCATTAAACTACTACTCGTATATGAGCTAACTCTACGTATTTGGGATTTTTGACAACCATGACTGACGGACATTCTCTCTCTCTATAGCCACAGACATCACTATTACATAATTAATTTAATAATCAGGTAAAAAATCAAGTAGATGTTTGCAGTAACATGCACAATAGAGAGGGTATCAACTAAGCACACATTGTTAGCTGGCAATAGGCAATAAATTCAGTATTTTATGATTTAGCAATACTTGGTAATACTACAGCAGTCTCAATGTAATATTTTTAGAACACAAGTTGAACGACTCTTTGTGAGAAATCTTCAGTCAATAACCAGTGAGGTTAGGACGCCGGCAATGTCATCGTTACGTAGGGTTGCCAACTATTCTAGACACCAATAAATTCAGTCGAGAAATTATTTTAATTCTTAGGCCTGCCAAAACTAGGAGGTTACTCTATGATCCGAAACGTAGTTGAATGTTCGAACGTCGTAGGAAAAACTGTACGGATGTGCCTAGGTACTCCACAAAATGTTCGAATCCTCTATCGCACTTCGTAACCATAGACTAAGTTCGGAGTGAATGATAAGTGTCATAGAGAATAGTCGATATTTAGAACTGGAAAACTTATAACTTACTTCGGACATCGAACGTTCGAACATTCGAACTTCATTTCTGATAATACTCGTAAAGTAACCCCCTAATGATGCTCGTAGTATAAGTGAATTGAATGTTATATATTTTAAAGCTAACTTATAGCGCAATGAATGAGTAGCAAAAACAGAAATGAAAGGCTCTCTTTTCGATCCCTGCACCAGAACAAATATTTATGTGAACACCAAGGTGTTTGTTTGAATCTGATTGTGTGGCGCTCAAAAGATTCATGTATTAATACTCATGACTCATCAAGTTGCCATACAAAGCCTATATTTTACTATAGAGTCAAGTCATTTATGATTATTGATTGTAAAGAACAAACAATCGTCACACTGAGCTTCGTTTTTCAAACAGTATTTTGTGTTTAATATCTTGTATACATTTTTTGCCAACCTGCAATAGGTCAGCGTGGTGGACTATATGGTCTTACCACTCTCAATCGTGGTCTCGATTGTAGAGGAGGTTCGTGCCCTGCAGTGGGATATATATGGGCTGATGCAGTATACATTTCTAGTTGTTATGTGTATGTTTACAAACAATACCATATACACAAAAAGCAATAACGCTTCTAAAACGGTATATCATTCTCGGCATAGTTCATTGTCACAGGTGTAATAAATCATATTGACACAAATCCATGTTGCTGTAAAGGATGGCTGGTTACCGTTAGCGGTGACATTGAGGCCGAACTCACACTGGCTAGTAGGTAAGTCAACTACAATTTCAATTTGCTTTCCATTTGCGCTCCGAACGGTCTGTGTTTAAAGAACCGGATTAAAAAGTAGCTTCCCAGCTATGAAGCTTGATTAGCATGTCGCTGTTTATTTTCGCTCTACGGTTTAAATGCGCCGGGACTTTTAAATATTTATATTTTTATGACTCAATTAATTTCGAAGAGTAATGTAAACATGCACGTAATGGTTTGGCTATCGCTAGCCTTTTTACATTTAGAATGGTTTTTAAATGACGGTAGCATGGAGAGGAAAAACGTCGAGGTTGGTCTAATACAGGCAGGCTTAACAGAGAAGATATGAGACTTAAAAGTAAGGACGCCGAGGCTCAGAGGGGATTTATTTGTTCTACCGTTATATTTTTTGCCAGGTTAACATGACATGGGTAATAAAGTGTATTAAAAGTAGATGCTTATAAAGTATTTTTATTTTGTCGGTGATGAATCATCGAAAGACTACATTCATATAGGAACGTTACCATTTTTTTATTGCGTAGGTCCGAAAAACGGGCAAACATACCATCAGGTGACCCTGATGGTAACTGATCACTGTCGCCCATGAACATCACAACACTGGATCATGGATATATTGCCGGTCCAATTGGGAGGGGAGCGAGAAGAAAAAACGATGGGAAGAGAAAAAGGGCGATTTTTAATATCCGACAATCTCACTCACCGAACGAAACGTGACAGCACAGTATGAACCATGTTCCACTGGCTTAATTTTGCGACATACAGTAATACAATTTTACATAATAAAATGATTTATGTAGATCAAGTACATCCTTTTATTTACAAACATCTCGTACTATTTACCCAGTTTCTAAGCGCGTCGTATTCGTGAAATATAAGCCATGGACACATTTAGTTCAGTAGGCCAATAGGCGCTTCACAATGACCAGCGGGGCCTTAACACCGTCTCGAACTCGATCTTATCTAATACTTGTTTGTCCGCTGTTATAAAAACAATCACACTCGCACGAAACTCGTTCTTGTGGGCCTGTTGACGTGTAGCATTACAATGGTACAGGTGTTGTATATGCTTGGTGGGCATTCATTACTGTTAAAATTTGATCTATACGTTTAAGTATAAGTAAAATAAAATGTATTTCTGAACCAAAAAAAGAATGAAACAATAAGAATTTTGAAATAATGAACGATGAGAAAAAAATGTCTGGTCATATAGAGTTCAAAGGAGATTTTTGAATACTCGTAAAGTCTTCCACGCTAGCTGTTGTGGTTTAGTAGTATCAATAGATTTGACACTAATGACTAAATTAATGTTAAAATTTAAAAATTAACTACGTAATTATGAAGCTATTAATGACTGCTATTGCCAACTAGCAACAACCAGTATCAATGGTATTGCATGTGATATGAGGCACTAGTTGATTCTGCATCTTTTTCCAATCAACTTGGCCACACCTCAATCAGTTTTCTAAATGATATAATTCCCAAAATAATCCATAAATAATCCCCTAATTACGTATACATCGACCCCTTTTAAGCAAGCTGTGACGACTATCCAAAGCAAAGTGTTGCTAAACAAAGACATTTAGGCAAGTCAACGATTTCCAACTAAGTAATTAATGTTAATAACGTACGCCGAAGCCCACACGAATAGGTGCGACCTCATTAAGTCTAGGACCTAAATATCTAGCTATGACAAGTGGGTGATCTCGATAGCGCCTCGCAAGCCGGACGGAAACACAACCGATCCCGTTGGCTTGCACATGCAGTGATTTAAAATGTACGTGTGGGATACATTTCAAGTGTTGAGGTCGACAGGCTTCGGGTCGAATGACTGCAATCGATACACCTAGTTTAGTGTTACATTCGCACTATACATGCTGCCCTAGTACTGTGTTACGCAGTTTTGTGTTACTTTGTTATCAATTGTTATTAACTGTTACTTGTTCTGATCAGCCATGAATTACGATGCCTATGTTGTGTTGTTCCCTTTTTAAAGGGTAGCAAGGATCCATTTGCCATGTATTATGTTTGCCCATGACAATGGTCAGTTCTTATTACATACCGGCTTTCACGTTTGCTGTTCCTGTGGTAAAAAGTGCCTAATAATAATGACGTGGTGTTGCATCATTGGATGATACAGTAATTCCTAGAGATGGTTCAATTCTTGACACTTGCCTATGATTTTAGAATGTGAAACGATGTCGTAAGTTTAAGCAACTTCTTAAAATGTTATAGTCATTCAACCACAGAAATATAACGAGGCATTCAACGGTTAGTGAAACATTTTTTACTTTATACGTAAAAAATACTTTTACATATTACGTGATGGTGTTTAGGTTTTGTCGGTAAGATAAAGATTAATATAAAAAGGATGAATATAATTATTTGGTATATTTAATTTGAATCTAATAATTACCTGCTTAAACACATTGGTAGATAACTTAAATGTTTATAATAAAAAATCTGTATGTTGTTTACAGAAATTGAGATTTCATAAACCTACGGAGTATCCACGTTTAAAATGTAAGATGCAATAAAGAAGAAACCTCGGATGGTACAAAAATAGATTTTTCGTAATACAATGTTCGATGTAATGGAAGAACAAGCCAGCATGACTTTTAGTTTTATAATATCGCGGCGGAGAAGTTGTCATAACGTTTATACATTTTCAAGCGAGAAAGCTTTTCAACCGTACTTTTACCAGTTAAAGTGACTTATAAAAACGAAGATTTAGTTGAATAATTTAAGTAGAAAATACTTTTACTTTAAATGTAAAATATTTCATTTGCATAAACAAAATTGCGATGTGAAAGTAATACAAGTTTGACTTACAACTTGCTCTGCAGCTATAGTCTAATTTATTTTATTTATTGCGATACAAGTTCTTAAATGGTTCTAGTAACTGGTACCAGTTCTACTAATGTATGAACACCTTATTTGCCCGCCTTGCGAAATGACGTCTCAAAGAAAAGAAAAAGTGTTAACTTGCAAAAATAATGTTGGCATGTTAAAAAGAATACGAGAGTATAAAAGTGCATATAAAAATGTTTATCGGGAGCATCGTTCTTCACGTCGCGTCGGTGCGGCGCGTAAGTAATCTCGTTTGCAAATGACCCGGGGCTATCGAGCAGGTTGGCGATTTGCGGTCAATGGCTCGAGAAATTGTACCGATCATACTTACCTTCGAATGCTTTTCTTCTTGTTCCACATCTAGTTATTGCGATTGACTTTGTTGCGGAATTATCAGTAATCTTACGCGATACAAGTATTTTTAATGTACCAATAGTGCGGTTATTTTTATTAATTTTAAATTAGTAGCAGTAATGCAAATTTCATCGATATTTTCTTACACAGGCTTATTAATTAAAAGACCTAAAATTTTAATTTAGGACCAAATACAGTACAGAACACATAATATTCATATATTATGACTAGACGATATGTAACATCAAACTTTATTTTATACCCCAAAGGTTTTTAAAAAATCATTACTCCTGTTTCATTGTAACACTCGTTAAAACTTTACGCCATCGAGTAAAGCGTCAGCTAATTGAATTGTTCCGACGTTGTCGACAACATCATTATTATTTTAATAAGCGTCTTGTCACAAAATCTAAAAAATCGACCTCGAAGTGAACTAACCGTGACGCACGAAGGCCTTCGGTAAACAAACAGCTGGGTTTGAAGTCAAGGTACGCTCAATTCCCCGGCAATTACTCGGTGTTACGTGTGATTAGACATAGCTTCGATGTACAACGACCTGCTCAATACTAGAAGTCTTTGAAGCCTTTAGTATTGGATTTATATTCCGTAATAATTGGTTTTGTCCGTCAAGCTGTCGAAGACAACATTCTGTGCTAGCTATAAACGTTTTGCGATCATTTGTCATCAGCTCGATTTATTGAATATTTATGCGTTTAGATGACTGGTGTTGTAAATCTTGAATCAGGTTTAGCGATTACAGAAATATAGCATTTAAATACGTTCAGCCTCTCCTACTGTTGAATATATGTGTCTTTTATACATAAGTTAAATAATCGTTGGGTTTATGAATTTGCTCAAATAGACGAGAGCCGATGAATTTAGTAAATTAGTGATAAAATTTATGTAATTTGTTTTATTTTTGCCGTGTCATTCTTCAACCTGTGTTCATCCGGTTTCGTCCAGGCCGGCAAAACTGTGTCGATTGGTAGATGATCTGTACTTCCCCATTCACTTCGTCATACCTGCTAGTATAAAAATATCCAAATGTAGTAGTTTCCCATCCTATATTATTTCAGGACAAAATTACCGCTGAGTATTTTCCATGAACATACCTGTTGATGCGAACTCCGAGATTTAATTTCATAAAAAACATTAATTTAATAACAAGGTCATCGGAAGAAATAAACTGCGCATCTTTAATGAAAAAAAAATTAAAATTCTGTGTCTTGACCGAATTTTTTCAAACATTCAGGTTATGATATGGACAAAACCGGTATCGGTTCAAAGTTCGATATCGATTTTAAAGCGAACGGATTATATTTTTGTTGAACACACACGTTCTGAGAACTTAACTGTTCAACAGTTGTTCAAACCATAAACCGACAATTACGCACAGATTTCGGAGTTAAGCTAACATTTGGAAATTCGGTATTAATTGCTTCGTAATACTCGGTCTGAATGTATTAAAACTTGATTCTATTCGATCGTGTGTGGTGTGAAGGATTATTGAGCCGTTTAACAGCCTTAAACCGGGCACAGAAACCACATATTTTTACCGTCTACTGCATTCAATTATAAAGAAAGCAAGAACACTAGATCAAAGACTAATACCAAGACGACTTCAATTATGTCGAACATTTAAGACTTTTGATTTGGGAAATCCCATAGACACTAAGGATTTTTGAAGTTCAGATATGTATAACCTTGATATAATTTAAATATTTTTCGATTAACGTCTACTGTAAATGTTCTGGTATTATTGCACATACATCGTAAGCGTAGGATTAATTAAGTTTAGCTGTCAACCCAGTATCATTAAGCCTGTGTTGGTGTCCGGATGCGTTCAACTAACTGCTTTACGTGACTCTTGCCTCGGAGAGAAATGGATACAATTTACTCGCGACCTTCCCTGTTATTTGTTGAACAGCCGCCCTGCGAGATACAAATGCTCATTATTATTTATGTGAATATATACCAGAAGTAGTAATTTATAATAATTGATATTGTTTTGTCCATATAGTAGCAGATTGCCGATTAATGGTAAGTTATAATGATTCCAATTACATATTAAAAGTCAGGTAGTAAATATTTTTTATAGTGTTTTATGGAAAGCTTTTTTAAGCGAATAAACATATAACTAAATAAATAAATAATACACCCAAGACTCACATACATAGTCCTGACCCTACATTAAGATCAAGTTTTGTGTCGTGGGTATCAGAAACTATGAGAGACTTTTCGGTCTCACATACACTCAGACCCGAAATACCTGTGGATCACACAAACACTTGTTTCGGTGCGGGGATCGAACCCGCGGCCTCTCGTTTCATAGGCGGCGTCTAACCAACTGCGCCACGGAGTCTGTCAAAATAAAACAATAAACCGGCTTATCGCGAAAAAAATATTAGCCAGGTAAAGCACAAAATGAAATTAGGAGCAGCCGTATTAATATTACCAGATGAATAACAGTAAACCCAAAAATGTTTTCGGTGCACGGCCGTACCATTTGCAAGTCAAATTGCAGTACAATGAAATTAATATTTCACATGCAGATTCGTTTTTATTATGGTTATATAAAATGCATGTTGCCTTCCCACATCAAAAAGCAATTAGGGTGGACCAGCGCTTTTTGAAACTGTTATGTGGAATTGTGATATAATTTCTTGCATATCATACTATTAGCATCAATTCTTTACATATTCCTCTAATGACAATTACTATAGCTGGGTATTTATAATAACATTCTGTTGTATATAGTGAGATTCTGGGTTCAATCGTCAGTTCTGTTCTTTTAGTGATTTAATTGGTTAGATACCTATGTAATCGTCTTGTAGGAATTTCTATAGTATGTAAAGTCCGCCAACTCACATTAGGTCAGCGTGGTGGACAATATGATAACCTAACCCCTCTCAATCGAACTCTCGATTGTAGAGGGGGCTCGTACCCTGGAGTGGGACGTATACGGGCTGATACAATACAATACAGTTATTCCTCAAGGTAATATAGTTTACCGTTTACTAACTGGCTATACCACACTGCTCCTAATGACATCAACAATGGAGTATCTACCAGCGAGAGACCATTGTTAGAAAATTATTTATTATTATGATTATTGTTTGTAAATAGAGAATATGCGTTGCATCTTATTTAGGTTCGCCGTATCACAAATGTTATCAGAAAGGTCAAACGATGAATTGTAGCGTTCAACAACTAGACCTTGTCGCCTGACCTTAGATATTGTATCAATTTCCGCTGTTATATGTAGTAAACGTGTTATATACATGCACAAACTCACGCCTTTTCCCAGAAGGGGTAGGCAGAGGTACTGCACCCACGTTTCGTCTAGTGTGTACCGTCCTATGATGTGATGCGAGCCTATGCCGGGCACAAATACCTGACTCCGGGCTGATAATGAATAGAAAAATGCAATATCACTTTACCCGAACCGGGATTCAAGCCCGAGACCTCAGCTTTGTAATCGTACCGTAGGGCGGTTCTGCGCCACCGAGCCAGTTGATAAACGTGTTATATTTGTTATAACATATCATACGAGCAGTTACGAGTGCCTGTGAAATCGATCGAGCATACTTTACGATAATTCCTGTGGGAACGAGCGTGGAATGGAAATAAAAAGTTACCCCAGGAATAGATTTGCCATTCGGTCGCGTTCCCCCGTTTAGTTATTCTTTCGACGTGAATCTTTCACATATTTGATGGCTGGAAACAAATAATCGATTCACTTTGTGCTAAGTTTTCGAGTGGAGGCTACGAACATGTCTACTGCTAAGCGTAGTGGTCATTCACCCAAAAGGCACAAGGGTTGGTAGCTAGATGTAATTAGGTGCAGGTCGCTTCCATGTGGTAAGCATGGCAGCCTGTTAGATACGCCTATGTTAAGCAGTGGTGTTTCTGTGACTGCATATGATGATGAAGTGCTCAGCGTGCTCATTTATGAAGGAAGACAAATTGATAAAATTTGATTAAATCTTTAACCTTTTCTAACATGCAAACAGATATAATGGTGTCTTGGGTTTACGCGAATGTTACACATTAAAATGAAACGAATTCTTACGGATTTTATCGCGAATCTGATTTAATTTTCGGGAAAATATAAAATGTACAAAATAAATCAAATTCGCGATAAAATCCGTAAGAATTCGTTTCATTTCAATATGCAAACAAGTGCTAAAATAGCCATTGTGATTTCAGAACTGCAATTTTTTAAAAGGTATTTACGGATATTAGTACAAAGCGGAGGAGTTGTACCGGTATTGTGCTCGCTTTTAGCGTCAAGTCGCATGTATTTGCTCATCCAAATAGCAGCTATTTGTCAGCGTGGGTGCTGTGGGAACGCGTCCTGTATGTTTGCTATCCGTTTTATAAATAGCTAATACTATTTTAGGTTTAACGCTTTGTATTTTCGGATATGACGTTTATTTGCGTCATTTTCATATTTGAAAAGGTGCGTTGGCTATTTGTGAACCTGTGCAAATGCGTTTGCATTTGGATAGGGATTATACATCAGAACTCCAGTATGGAGTCAGTTTGGATTTCTGAATTATAAATATATTTTCTTAATCATCATTAACGTGTACTAGTCCACTGCTGAACAAAAGGCTTTCTATGTGGCTGGGATATGTTTGTCTAACTATTTAATTATGCTCATAATAGTTAACAGTTACAACTCCAAACTTGACGAAATTCTGTTCTGCGAAAGAATAATAATTAAAATCAAGGACCCACTAGTTGCAACCTATATCAATTTAGCGATGTTCATATAATTTTAAAAACAAACAAAGCATTTGTTTTTCTACGATATTAAATAATTTAGTATCAAATTTATTCATCCTATTATGTTTGAATTTCACAGTCCGTTTGCTGTTTCGGTCGTTGAAGGTAATTTCGCTGGAATCCAGTGTGATCTGGGTAACAATATAATCTATATTGTGGTCGGACGTCTGAGCTATGCCCGCTGTTTTCACCTAATGAAAGGATAAATACACAAAACCATGACAACGGAATTAGGTTATACAAACGGATTCTGAAAATATTTTAATAATAGTTTATTTTCGATGAATACAGGCTAGGATATCGAGTATGCAATTTGCATTAGTGTGGTTCCAAAGATATTTCATATCGATGTAGGAATATCAGCTGATATTCCTGTTTATTTTACTATGCGAAGTACGTGGAATCTAGGAAGAATTTCTGTGGTCTCCGCCGCTTTGCCTGCCTGCACAACTAAAACAGAACTTAGCAGCTCACAATAAGAACCATGTATAAAATAAGAAAAATATATTTAAAAAAAAACTTTAAAATACATCCCTGTTCTATTTTACACTTAATATTAAAGTAAAAAATGTCATGCCTTGTTTCTTTAGATCATATTGAAAAGTTCACAGAAAAAGCTTAAATTCATAAAAAAGAAATAGAGATAAGAAATTGGAGGAATTCATAATCAGCATTCTCTTAATTTATTGCCTTCGATAACGCGTTGTAATACGAGACGTCTGAAAAGCGGTCCAATGAGTTACATTTCCATTTATAATTTAACAGAAAAATCATTTAGAGAGATGTAGGACCAACAACGAGTGAATGATAAGTTGTATAAATAATTCAAAAGGTATGTTAAAGTCTGCCACCGTTCGGTACTCTAAAAATAAAAAAGGCGTATTCCCTAAAGTTGTGGTGTCTGGTTATATATATATAAATTATATATACGCAACATAATAAATTATATATACATTCATAGTCCTGACCCCACACTAAGATCGCGTCTTGTGTCGTGGGTATCAGGAACTACGAGATTTTCCGGTCTTACAAACAGCCAGACCTGAAACAAATACCTGTGGTGCACACAAACATTTGTCTTGGTGCAGGAATCGAACCCGCGGTCCCTCTTTTCACAGCCAGCGTCTAACCAACTGCGCCATGGAGGCTGTCGATATGCTGTCATATGGTTGATCATAAAACCATAAAGCCAAATCATTGTTTTCCATGTGCACAACACTTAAAAAAATGATGCGATGACTATGTAAGTGTTGGATATGGACAACAAAATAACATAGGAGTGAATCATACGTCTCGTCGCTTAATATACAGAATATTTTGATCTCGTGGTTTCAAATTACAATTGTGTAATGTATTTACAAAAAACTTTCGAAATTCTCTGAAGTTCGAAAAGCATGTTGGTCCCGCAGTACCTCATTTTTTTCCATAGATTTTTCAAAATATCTGTGTATCAACTTTATATTATGCAGAAATAAGCTATTGTGCCTAAGACGCTTTACGTAACCTAAGACGAGGCTTAAATCCTAAAATGAGGTTGCAGTTTCAATATGATTTGTATAAAAATGTCCTTTAACGTATAAGGAAAGGATAAAGTATGAATCTCGTCTGAAGTTATATTATTCCATAAATATGGGAGTTACTGACGTAGAATACCACTCGTAATATGATAAATGTTATCAGAGCTGTTTAATTTTATTGTTCATGTAAGTATTTTGTTAGAGGACACGTGTGGTACGCCGACGCGTATCTATGAACATAAGCACATTAATAGATAACATATCAGAATATTTGTTATGTGTCTTACTACTTAATATTAGAAATGTATACGATTCAATGGCAACATTTTGTGTTTTTGTTCCAAATATTGTTTCCGTTTCTGAAATAAAAGGGTAGTTAAATTGTAAAGTGATCATAATATAAATAAAAAAAATGTAAAAAATTAATCAAATTCGCGACAAAATCGTTCGTAAGAAATCGTTTTATTTCAATGTGTAACATTCGCGTAAAGCCAAGATACCCTTGACGTTTCTATAGTTTTTCCCTTGTTCCGAGAAGAAAATCTGAGACATTTGTTTACAGAATCTAAACAATCTTTTCAAAACACCATCTGTTGTGTGAAGTAAACATTGTGGAGTTATTTCGTCATAAAAGTCGTTCAGGCGGAATAACAAAACATTGCACTCGCGTCAAGTGTACGTACCGCGTATAAGATTCATGTTTGCGTGGTGTCATATCAATAATTCATCTGGGTAACGGATGACGGGCCATAAGTCTGGCAACCCCAGTATTGCAGCTGCGAGTGTGCGACCCACTTGGCCGTGTCGAGCTCATTTCTGTCCCCTAATATCCGACCTACTTTCTCGCCCATCACTTGACTATATGCAATGAGCGGAGATAAAATTTCGGACAGATTAGAGCGCTCATAATTCATCGTGGCTTAATATATTACGCGCGGAATGTTCCTAAAACCAGCGTAATACCTACATCGCGTGTGAGGAGATTTTCTAAACTTAATTAAAGTTTACCTTCCTCGGCTAATCTCAGATAATGTCAGTCTTTTCAACATTTATTCTCTGACCCTTAGGTTAATCATGATACATTGTGGGCCTGTGAACACAATTACTCTGATAATGTTATATCTCATCGTGAAATAAAATCTAACGAGATTAAATGATATCTACGTGTAAGCTTTTTAATAATAATTAACTTTTCAGCGTTTCTAAGGCGACAATTTAATCTTAATCTCTAATAAAATTATCTTATTTATAATTATTTTTCAACTATTTTTCAACAAGATTATATAAAATCAATCAGAATAGACACGCCACCACTTTGATTACGTGTTTTTGTTCATGTAATGTTTCTCCAGAATAAAATAAACAAATTGAGGATTATTAAAAGTTTCTCTTGTAATTTGAAAGCAACGAATAATTTTCGATTTGTCATAGCTCAAGTGCCGGTCAGAATATTGCTGGCTTTCGTTTAGGCTTGTTAGCAATCTTTGTACTTGACTTCCAACCTTAGACTGAGTTTGTTATGTAATTAAATCTGCCGTAGCCTAAGTGTAGATACAACGGAATATACTCGGGGTACGCACTTCATACTAAATAATTATGTATAGGAAATCTCGTCGATTTTATTAATCATGACCATTTACGCTAATTACTGCAGAGCTGGAGACTCAAGACTGATCGAAGAGAACTATTCCTGTTTTTATATATTAAAGGGGGCAAACGAGCATAATATGGTTCACCTGATGGTAAGTGATCACCGCCGCCCATGAACATCTGCAAGTATAGCCATAACTGTTTAAGCTGGTGCAAATCTTTCTTAATGAACTACGTAATTTGTCGCGTTTCGGGTGCGGCTGATGAATATCAAATTTAGATCCAACCAGCATAATTGCGTCTTTGCACCTGATTGTGCCAACAATTATGTACATTGTCGTTACTTTGTCGTCCTAATATAAAAATACACGAAGTCCGAGTGTCATGAATTTAATATGCATTTCCTGCAAGACATTTCCTTAGGCTATTGGTCGATTAAAATATATAATCATCCATTTATTACAAATAAATACAGCTTACGCATGATATAAATACAAGGCGTAAACTTGGTGTTATTGCGTATATTTTTAGTTGCGGTTTTCGTGATGCCATACAATATCAATACGTCGGTGGTAATATTCCTATGATGTCATAGTAATCGTTTGTAATACAATTTGTATCCCACAATAACTTGGGGTTGGCGAGTTTTGTAAACATGACGCATTTATTACAGGAATCGGTCGACGAAAATAACAATATTTTCTCCTAACAAATACTCAAAAATGTTGGAAAATACGACAAAAATAGCAATCATAATAAAAATAAAATTCCCTCTGTATGGAAATGTGTCGGAATAGGTTTGAGCTCAGCCAGCGTTTTTGTTAGAATGCAACACTGCTTTTCATTGCAAGGCTTGTGAAGTGACGTTTTTTAATTAGTGTAACTACGCCCTAGATTTACATATTTACAAAGTTACACAAATACAAAACGTCATATTTATGACGTCAAAAGTTAGTACTGTGCCGTAGTACAATGTCCCAACTACACAAGTTGCATTGAATACAACTTTCCGTCTGCCCGGAAGAATTTCTCTTTGCTAAAGTAACACCTCAGTCCCCCTCAAAGTTAGGGGAGACTGTCTCAAGTACATAATATATAGACTACTGCAGTGTATTATGGTTATAGTTGGACGGCTAGACTGTGGATTTATATTTAAATGTTAGAGAATTAAATGGTGAAGTTATACCTTTGTGGTTTGACAGGATTTATCCGATTTATAGCATCAATAACATTCAAATATTTGATTACGAAAGATTATGAGTTCGTACGTATGTTGCCTGATTTGTAACGTTTAAACGGATTTCAGTAAAATTCGGCATCCTGGTAGCTTATATCCTGGTTGCGCACAAAGACTTTTTTGTATCCTGAAAAAAAATCATTCAAGTCAAACCGAACCGGGCTGCAATTTTTTCAAATAAGATTCATGGTGGAAACCGCATTTTAATAAAATCTAGCTGCATTAGCATCATAAATAAAATGGTATTCAAACAATAAACGGTACTATGCAGTTCCGTCCATGATTTACTTAAATGTCAGCTTTTACCACTAAGCATTCTTTATTTAGCTGCATTATTCATACTGCATTGAACACGGACGACTGTCGAGTTCATCTCATACATATTTCGGCGATAAAATTAAATTTGACAAGGCTATATTGATCGTTATTTACAAACAAAATGTCATGTGTGAAAGTTTGTAAACTGTACGAGTATTTTGTTGTTTTGGAGAACATTTTAAAAAGGATGTGAGTAGAAAGGTTACTATTAAAAAAAAAAAACAAAAAGTACACCTGTACTTACTGGCCTAGAGTGGTGTATGAAGGGTTAAATTTATCCATAAAAGACCCGTCTTAGGTAGTGTTAGTGTAGATTGTTTTAAGCATCCCTCTCAAAGATATCATTACAATACAATTGGTAAACAAAATTCTTCAGTACGTGAATGGAGATACAAACACGGACATAATTCTTATAGTTTATACTGGAAGCTTGAGAATTTCAACCCTAAAAATCATAAAAAGAATTCATTTTTTTTTTTTGGATTGATCACCTCTGCAAAAGCAATGTCGCGTAGCGACGGTAAAACGCGGTGGCACGCTTTGGAAAAGACGCCGCGTTATCGATCATGCAGTTGTGTCGTTATACGAGTATTTAAGTTCAGGCGTAAACAACATTTTTCTTTCTTGTAATTTTTTGCAAATGAAAAATATTTTTGATAAACTTACGTCTGATTATTCTTTCAATGTTATATTTATAAATTAAATGCTTATATGTATACAAAAATATTGAATATAATATATTATTATAATATAATATATTTAATATAATAATTAATAAATATATTTGCTATATTTGTATATGACAAGTATGTTTAGGATTTCAGCGTGCGGTTTTAATATAAATCCTTTGATGAGGGTCTACGGAAGGGTACGAGGGCAAGAAAAGGTTTCTTAGGTGGTTTTGAACTATGCAAATAATTTGTAGCAGGCCGTTTCTTTAAGTTTTTATCGAATATTTTTGTTGCGAAATGATTGTAAATATACATTTCAATTGATTACACAGCATATAGTCATTACCAAATGAAAACCCAATCACCACCCTTTACAGGCTAAGTAAGAAGAAAAGTGGAGGTAGAGAGTATCATCAAATATTTCATTTAATTAATTTTGCAGAAAATCCCTACGCCGAGCGCTTGAAGCACTGGGTATCATTATATTTTTTGCTGAGCACACAAAGAGATTTCATTATGTTAAAAGATGGTAATAATTCACAGTACACTTGAAAGAACAATCATGCAATATTAAAGCAAGTAATAAATGTTTTACAACGTTTACGCATTTCTTTTGACGGCTCTTAATTTACAACGGCTTTGTGTCTATGACAGTGAATGTTTTTATTAAATATTTTTGTTAAACATGAGATTGATTTTATAACCATCTCGCTTTTACCAAGAATTCGCAATTGTGATAAAAAAATTCATAATATCCAATCTATATGAAATGTGTTGGAGTTATAAATTAAAGCGGACCGCTTTAGAATGTTTTTTAAAAATATTAAAGCGTTGGTCTTTTTATGAACGAAAGTCAGAAAAGTCAACCATCACACATCACATAAAATAAAATAAAAAACGTCATTCGCATTGTCAAAATAATTTAAAGTACAAAATCCATCCGTTCTGCTCTCAAAGTGCAAATAATGTGGTTTAACACCTTGAGAGCTCTGTATTACATACTCATTATACAAATGCACAGGCAGGAAATATTTTTTGTTCGAGAGCACACTTTGTAAAATTCATCGGCGGAAGTTTAATATACTTGTTTCCTCCTGCAAATCTGCCACATGTGTAATACCGCAGATGGCGAAATAGTAAACACAGGTGAAGTTGGGTTCGAAAAACGTTATAGTGCTGCAAAAAAACCACATTCCCTCGGCTCGCATTAGCGCACGCTTGTTGACGACGTCTGCCCGATTTTAGCTCGGATTTTATAAACTTGATGCATGTGTATTTGATAAGTAAATTGAATTTACATTCACATTTACATTAAAAGCAAATTGATTAATAATTTCCCTATAATTTCATATTTTTTATTAACAAGCATTGACAATGAAAGTATACATTAAAATTAATAAACTTTTCCAGTAAATTGACAAATTAACGAGCTCTCAACGGCGGGGACTTAATTAAATGGTACAAAATTCACGTACTCATATTTGCAGGAGCTCAGTCGCACCTTGCATCGAAGGGGGTAAATATTCCCACACCCCGCACATGTGCTCTAATCCGTGCTTTTAGGGAGCGACCATTTTGTTTAGACCTCCCCCACGGTTCAAGCGGATGTGGCGTAGTTTTGGAATATTTGCCGCCATTTGAAGTGGTGGAGATCTTCGATGGTGGTCACCAGTCATGTGAATTTACCGCCTACACGTTCACACGAGTCCCCGTCGTAACAGGACTATGTGTGTCGACAATCTAGCACCAAATTAGGTTAACTAACTTTTTTACTTTGTCTTCGTCCTGGGATGAGGCGCATCCGACGTCGTTTTAATTAAATCGGAATTTTAAAGCGCATTGTTCAAATAGGGCTTTTAAGTCTCGTCGTCTCCCTTGACGTGGAATATTCTTAAAGCATTGTAAAAAATCGTTTGTTCGGAATTTGGTTCTGAATGTAAAATTAGGTCGTTTTACTGAAGAGACAAATGGATTTTCTTATTATATTTTATCCTCCATATTAAATACATAAATTGACACTACAGTTAACTAATTTAGGATTTTACAAAATATCAAATGCATTATACTAATAAGCGTATGTTTTAACCTTTGAAATGTTTCGACATACACTTTTAACATTTTCTAAAGTTCGTAATCCGTAAACAGTCATGTCATTAGAGATTTCATCACTATATATAGAAGCTTCGTAGATGGTATGGAAAATTTTATAAGAAGCAAATAAAACATATGATATGCGAATTAATAAGTCACAAGTGCTATATTTATATACTCTATCAGAAATATATGAATTCATACTTTTTAATTGATTACTGAAGAAATTAATTTACATGTAACTGTAAGATTTTTTTTAAATGAACGTTAATGAACAGAAATTATTTCTATGCGTAATGTGTAATAAAATGGGTCATTCTCGTAAACAACAATCTTTAAGGATAATGATGACGTTGCTCTCACAAAGTAACATATGGGACTGTAAATAACATAAATAATAATGTATAAACTGACGGCTATTAGTGTAGATACTAGGAAATTTGTTATTTCCGAGGCAATTCTGGTTCGATCCCTGTGCCGAGTAATTATAATATGTATTTCTATGGCCTACCGATATTTACCCAGTTTTCAGAATTTGTTCATGCTTTTGCATTTGAAAAGGCACCTAATCAAAAGATGAGGATGGGTCAAATTTGCTTTTGAAAATGTGCGAGCAGAAGTAGGACTAGGTGGATCAAAATTTTAAAAAAGATTGAAATTCACAGGCGGAATGTCAGTGTGTTTCAAATAAACAATTAAAACAATCCCCCTCTGTGGTGTGCATTTGTTCATGAACCCGGCCCGCTTCCCTGGTTCAGAATTTAGGTCAATTTTCACGTTTTACGGGACGCGTTCTCTGTTTACTGTCATAAAACAGTGATCACTGCTTCATGAATTAGCATATTTACAAAGGGCAAGCTGGAATATGCAGCGTGGTACGACTGCGTAGTCCCTTTCGTTGTTTACGTCAGGAAGATTTTTAGGATGTCTTGGAAAAAATAAAAATTGTAGTAATGTTATTTTGAAATGTTTTATATGAAGGGTATGGTTAATGTGTTGCTGTCTATTATCTATACTATACATATAATAGAGCCACCTATAGAGCCGACTAAGATAGTATGAATCAAATGCAAAATGGTACTACAGAGGTGAAGCCAGTTCTTATTTATTTTGTAATGTTGTTATGGGAATATTCATATGGTTTATTAACTAATACCGTTTAATAACCATTTAATATCACAGTTTTTTCCCAATTAGAAAAAAAAATGAAAATAAAATCAAACAAAATATTAATTTCCAGATGTTAAAAATTACAAAGAGAACAGTGATACGTACTTGTTCTGGATTGCTGGATTAATTGCGATCTGAAACGATAAAAACATCAAGATAAGTAAAAGTGAACTCAATTCTTTATACAATAAAGTATAATATGCATATTCCCGCCTAACATGTGGGCCACATGTCATTTAAGACGCAAGCGATTACGTTAGTTAACGCTTCAGTAGAAAATAATATTTATGCCACAGCGAATCAGGTGTAAAGATAAAAGCGATATTTTATAAGTACTTTTATACTAAATATTTTATAATCGAGAATACACTAAAATGAAATATATTAAAAATACTCCAATGCTTTAAATTGTAGAGTCCTAAAGACCCATCAGAGCAATTGTTTTTCTCAGCGTGGTGCTAGAAATTAGCAATAAAACAAAGTCTTAATGCATAAATTCCTGATATCTGCCCACATCCCACACGTGGGGTCGGCGTATTTATACGAGTTATAGAAACATTTGGCTCAAGATTTTACGACCAAACGTCTGTATTGCGTAAACATTTTCGCGAAAGTATCCACCCATCTAGGCAAACAAAATCTATAGTATCGAAAAATACAAAGTTAAATAAGAAGAAAATGCAGATTTTCACGGCTTTGTTCATTTATTTTGCTACCATTTATAGCGGCTGGATATTTAATTATAAAAAAAATAACGACTTCCAGAGAACTAATTAAAATAAAATAACTCGGAACAACTGCAATATCTCAAGCCCGGAAAATGCAGACACATTAAAGCACTCTTTCTTCTCACTAAAACCGTGCTCGAAATGACCAACTGCAGAAAGCTTTTTATATTTGTTAACATAAATAAAAGGGTACAAAAACACCGTACATGCGCCATTTGTACTTGTGCTCTACCATCATTGTATGTTTTGTATCATCTATGCATGTACATATATGTATCACTGGTGTACTATACATACGTAAACTCATGCCTTTTTGCCAGTAGGGTAGGCAGACGAGCACCCAGGATACCCACGTTTCGCCTTATATTATAGAGGGCGAGCCTATCGCCAAAGTACTATAAAGTGATTAATAAATAAATACGCTCACACCTGTACCCCGAGGAGGTAAGCAGAGGTGTCACTAATGGTATAGACATTTTGACTATTTTACTTTCTTACCAAGATTTGATATACAATGACGAAGTGGGGCTAGCCTAATGTTCGTGCCGGCAAAAACTTATATGTTTAAGATTTCTCAAACCGGAATACACACACAATGGAGAGTGTCTGACTAGGGAATCGAGCTCAGATCCTCACGATTCACAATCTATACATGATACACTCTACTAATAGACAAATGACGCGATAAACATAGAACAACATAAGTTCAACATTTTAATTTCTTATTAAGTTTTAAAGTCATAAATCCGTATTACGAGCCGCAAGGAATCTCTTAATCTGGTTGTTTTGGTTTAGTAATACACGATACAAGAGTATTACTGAGAAAAATATACATTCTTTAGTCAACTGTCAGTTTGTACGATCATAAAATATTCCCGACTCGAGATTGGTTTGTGTGCGCAGCGGTGTACGTGTAATTTTATTATTGCATTCGTGTTTACGGTTCTGGATTAAATTGCTTTTTAAATGTTTCGACGCGAACGTATCATCAGAAATGATTCCCGAACGCTGCTGATTGATATAAATATTGAATTAAAATGTAAACATTAATTTCGTGCGTGACCTACTTACGCTGACCTATTTTTCAATTTTATGATTTTTAAAAAGGGAACACGTGGCGAGGATTGAGCAAAGGTAATCGGATTTTGGAGCTTTAACAAAATATTCTGGCTTATTCGCTTAGGCATCGTATTCTTTTAATTATCGTGTTCTTATTATCGTAATCATAATAGCTACAACATTTTTTACGTAATTTAAAAAATATTTTTTAAAATGGAGCTACACATAAAAAAGTGTCAATTAGTAGAGTAGTACAATTAACGTCGAGTTAGCTACTAGACCGGATGACATAAGGCACTTGATGGAAGTTAAAAAGAGATTAATTAATTACGACGAGTACATTAAACTGCTTTTTACTTATTTGCGTAAATAGAAGTAGTTTTAATAAATAAAACTAGTAACTGATCTAATATTAAGTATTGATGGGACGGTGGAGAACAAAGGATGACAGATTGATCAATAAGTCATCAGACTGGCCTACTAACCTTTTGATCTATTGACAATAATTACGAGTCTTTGGTCACAATCTTATACCGGGAAATGTTGTTTAAATTATCTTTTGTTCTCTCAGTACCTATTTTATAAATTTGTTAAGCTGTATTTTAGTTGGTCAATCGTAACTCAAAATATTTTGGACTAAAAAAAGTTCTAAACGTAAGCCATTTGCGTTTATACGGTATGCAGAAAATTATTTATCAAAAATGAACAAGAAAATATTCAAAAACTTCCCAAGTACTTATTTGCATTCATAGTACTTGTTCAGGAGTTTTAATTCAGAACGCAGACTACTTTATGAAGTTTATACAAAAATCAATAAAAACAAACAGACGCTCGATTCTGTTTGAATGGCGAATGAAGTTAATTAAAGAACAAAATTTCCGCCCAATTTAATCCATTTTATAAAATGTACATCTAATTGCATTAGTAAGAACACAGGAAAGGCACTAACGAAGCAATCTGTGTAACTGAATGATAATACGGCACAAAAACGGATGCACTCAATTGCGTAATAGTATTAAAATGTTCAGAACTTTCATGTTATGTCGGATTATCTTTTGTCGAGAACTCAATGTTCATGAGCGGCGATGGTACGTCAGTTCTAAATGTAGAAGCAAATCACAAATATATCTTGCGACTCATATACGTGTATATACATGCACTTATAATCTATTAAAACTGAGGACTTTGTCCATCTGGCTGGCCGAACTAAATTAGATAAATGTTGCTCAGCCTCTGCATATCCTGCGAATTTATGCTATTAGTATAGTTTATTAGGAATAATCCGTCCTTCGCTATAGCAGTTGAAATTAATATCTTGCAAATTAATTGTGATCTGTGGTATCATATGAGGATAATAGGATTATGAATATGCAATGCTTAATAATACTTATCGTTGTTAATAACAAAGAAGTATTTTTTTTGGAAATCGATAATTCAATTCATGATCTTTTTCAACTTCAATTAATGATTTTTTTTATATTGCGTAGTTCATTTGTTATTAACAATTATCTGACAATTTTTCAGGCAAGTTTGTCACTTTTCACTTTAGAAGGGCGCCATTTGGCCAAAAATCAATATATCGCAAAAATCCTACGTACTTCTATAGCAATTACTATATATAATCGGGAAATTCATTTGCTCATTATTATTTTAAAAATTACAGGAGCTGTTAGTCCGGCCGTGGACGCCGAAAAAAAAAACGTCGTCGCAAAAACGCTGCACAGACGCTATTTTGTAATGAATCGCTTCAAAAAGTTATTGTAAGCAGTCACTGATATAGATAATAAAATCACGTTTCTGTTATCTTGATTTATTTTGTAGTTTTTCTGAAAAAAAATCCCCAAAAAGCCAATTTTTTTCAGCCTCTAGGGTGGCCTAAGGCCTTAACCCTTTATGCAATCGAATGAATCCTCTTTTCTTTTTCCTACTGTATCGTAATATATGTGTATTTACACACAATATGTGATAATATTTCTTCTGAGAACCAGTTTATCTCAATTCACCTCTTACTTTACTGCGTAAATATTTATTGTCAATAGAGATAGCTTATGATATTGATATTGATGTAATGTTTGTAAACATAACCGATAATGTAATCATCATTACAAAATAGTTTTTATATTATTATTTATTTTACCGTTATGTTTATAGTTAATAATCTTAATTGTAGTCAAAAGTTATTAAACAAAGAAGTCATTTAAATTATAATTTAAACAAAATAATGCTAATTATTTTATTGCCTTGAATTTTTTTACTTCAAGATAATATATTAACATTTAAAATATTTGGATAATGTTTCGTAATTAAGTAATGAACAGAAAAAACCTATAACGCGAGGTATAAAAAAAACATTTGTTATGGAAAGAAGCTATATGGTTTTGGATATTTTTAATGAACAGAAGGTATTAATACGGTATTATTTATCAAATCCAAAAATACAATCGTTCATTTTGTGTAATTCCCAGAAGGATTAGCATCACACAAACAGACGGTTGTAAATCTACATTTTTTGCAACATGCAACAAAAATACTTATGTTGATCCCATCGAAGTATCGGATACCGATAGGCAACAGAAAAAAGGTTACAATGTATGTATAGTTGTTTAACACTTAACACACATAATTTATTTTCAGAAATTCGGTTACAAGATTTACACTTCCCGGCATTTAACGTAATAAATTATGATGTAATATTCAAGTTCGCAACTTGTAGACAAAGGTTTACTAGTATTATAATTGTAAGTCTAGGCTTAAGCCTTTCATTTAGTGCTTGGTGTTATTAACGCGTGTAAGACGTGAAATTAACCAACGCAATCAAAATTTCCATGAGGTGTTTACGAAATTTCACTTGTATTAAGCTCTTCAATTAGTATTTTGTGTATGTAGTTTAATATTAATAATTGGTTATATTCCCCGTACATAATTGGGCTTGACTGCCTCGATGGCGTAGTGGTACTAAGGTATGATTGTAAAGCAGAGGTCTTGGGTTCGAATCCCAGGTCGGGCAAAGTGATATTGGATTTTTCTATTCATTATCAGCCCGGAGTCAGGAATTTGTGCCCGATATGGCGATAGGCTCGCCCCCTATCACATCGTGGGACGGAATATACAAGGCGAAACGTGGGTGTTCTGGTAGCACCTCTGCCTACCCCTTCTGGGAAAAAGGCGTGTGTTTATGTATGTATGTATAATTGGGCTTAATGAAGTAGTTTAGTATGATTAACAGCACGTTTTTTCAACCGCTTTTTTTTTGTTTAGTAACAATTGATTAGCGGTACTGATACCGATGAAAAATTGGATAAATTATAGCCACTTTGAATTTTTTTTATTAATCCGATGTCAGCCACTGAGCGAGTCCCGTAAATATAACATTTTATATGTAACAAGGAAAACCTTACTTTGTTTTCTCACACGCTCTCTTAAACTCACGACAATCTCACCTCTCAATCGAGACACGCACACATGCGGGCATAATTGCTGTTACTTACTTACTATAAGGGCTTAATTATGGCACCAATTAGCTAATTCAATATATTCTACCACGGAATGGCAAAGAACACTCAATTGAACGACTACTACTACTATAAAAAACTATTTGGGGAGCATAGTGTCGAAATTAATGCACAAATCGAAATTTTGTAAACATTCGCACGAAAAGCAGTTGCATTCAACCAGATAAACTTCAAGCTTTGCCATTGGTCTGTTCAAATGCTTCAAACACATGAAACACCGACAGTCGTATCCGTAACAAGCGGAGCGTATTCAAATCAGCTACAAGGGACGTCGCGATAAATTCAGTAAAACCCATAACCCTTTGAAGGATTGAATCTGACGGGTATCCTGCCGTCTAACGAGATCAATCAGCGACTGGCGACGGTGCCAGACGCCCTCACAACCGACTAAATTGTATTTTGTTGTAGACGGAAATGACGGATGTTGCTGGGAGTTTTGGAGATTGGGATTATAAATAGTAAGTAGTGTAGAACTTGGAAACGTATATAGATAATGATATAGGATGATATAGTCCTATGCTATAATAGCCTGTAATTGCCTATTGCTCAGCCCGCGAGTCATCTGCAAGCAAGAGTCCGATTTAGAGTGTTGTATAAAGGCTATTTTTTTATTAATATCATACTCAATTCGGTAATGACGTGCAGCAAAATGGTATATTACAAACCATTGTATCGTAGTAAATAATGCACTATGTTCACAAATTGGTCAGAAATATTCGAAGCCACAGACTGCATGCAAATTATTTGATTACAGGAAGCTCCACGCTTTAGCTCGCAGGATTTTATAAAAATCAAAATGAGAATATTAATTTAATAAATTCGCTTCGTTTTGACTTTTGCTTTGCCTTGAGGTTTGATTAATTATTTACTTTCTCAATATTAAAAAATATATATTTATATTAAAAACGTAAAAAATTGTCCGAATGTAATTTTTTTTTTCGTAAATGTTTTATTTTGACTATAGATAATTCCTAAGTTTGTTTATATTGGCTTAATTAAAAGTGATAAATCCTTGGAACTTACAATGTTTTGACGATCTACAATGTACCTTTATTATGGCATCGTTTCATTCCAGACACATCTCGCTCGACGAATCTATTTTTATACAATGCCATGTGTTGCCTTGTCGGAACGTATTCTGTCATTGTTAACACCCTTCGAGATTAATGTTTACGAGAAGTCCACATTATTATTGCTTTAAAAATATGGAAATTATTTCTACACATCGACACCTTGTCGCTTAAAGAGTATACAACTATTAAGCTTTTTGTAATTTGTGCCTTATAAATATATATGATAAAGTAACATTTTAGAAAATGTGACATACGCTCTGTAAGCCCAAAGTATTGACTAATTTACTTGTCTATTCATCTAATGCCCCTCTGTCACATGTGTCCTTTTCTTACATGCTGTGATTTCATATACAGTAATTTTACATTGATTTCAAACACATGTGAATGTTGTATATAAAGTTTCTCATATGAATTTTCACACGGTATTTGTGATGTCCCGTTCTCTTAATATATTCCCTTGAAGAGGACGGAGGCAGGAGTGAAAAGGACAGACAGGAAGCCTCTCGCGTAACACCATACGAGACAATGGGATATGTACGCGGATACGAGTAATGGGGCAATATGAAATCAATACTACCTTTTATGAGGTTTGTAGGGAGCTGCAGTGTTTAGAAATTCATGTAGGCATGTTCTGTGGAACCTCGAAGCGTTTTATAACCTTGAAAGGGTTATAGAAATACAAATAATTGGTAATAAACCATGACAATAGTAAATAAAATTAAGTAATATTTAAATAATCTATTTTGTGTATCGAAGATAAATATACGTCATTGTAAGTTCCCCATCAAATTACATAAACAACCACGGTATTAATCCTTCGTGGTTTACTTTAATAACTAATTATAAAACGGAGATATTAAAGTTACTCATAAACGACAAGAAAATAAAATGAACGATGTTCTTTGAGTAAAATATTGCATCGCTTTTCCAGAACGTCTTTTACTTAAATGAGAAAAGCATTAGGTTAGTATTCTATTCTTTCCATAATGTCGCATCCTTATGCCGAGTAATTGAAGGAAAACTCAGGATGGTAATGCACAAGGGAACTAGTTATGCAGATAGCAAGTGCAACCGCGCTTTTAATTAGCCGTTTCCCTCTAAATTATTACACCATTTGCAATTTAAATAGAGTCGAAACAAAGGATTTTTACGGCAAGACCCCTGGTGTACGGTATTGTACTGTAATGACCTACCAATTATATCCTTCAATGGTGGTTTAACAATGGAACGGTGAATGGGAGCCAGCCAGTGGAACATTGACGCGGCTACCGACAAAGGAATTGTGTTCTGTGAAGGAAACACTGGTATTGTCTTGTGTATCCTCATTATTGATAATGCATGTTTGATCTACTTCCAGTATTGTTGATTTTTTACAGATGCATTGCGTTTTAATCTCCTATTATTAACTGCAGGGCATATAAATGAGAACTAGTGTTAAAATACTTTTGCTTTTAACTTTACTTCCGCTATGTTGTATGTTGTGTCTAGATAAACCAAAATAACATGCCACAATTCGTGTTTTTACTGCGTAAACAAACAGATTAATCGAACATAAAAATCTAATATTGGAATAGCAATTGAAGCAATAAAAATACTGCAATAAATCATATACCTACATTTCTAAGATGCTATACCTTGTTGTATGTTTTATAACTTTACATTTGCGGCGTGATATTTTTTTATAGGCACGTCAATAAAAACTCATGGTCCATTATAGTAAGGGGCTCGACGCGGCGGCGGATTGCATGGGCGCACGCGCCGCGCTTCCGCAGGGTATTGTGCCGTGGACAGGAAGCGAGTCGATAGCATCTACCGCACTCACTGCCGCGGTATATGGGCCTATCAAACTTTTAGCGAATGTTAAATTAGATTTTAAAATATTGTGGTAGTGGACATGTATAGGTAGTATTGTGGGATGTTTTGCATGATACATAGTTGAAGTGTTATTTTTGTTGTTTTTTTTTAATTTTAAAGGTGGCGCTGATGTATATTTGTTCTATTGTTATATAGTAAGGAATTAAAGTAATTAAAGTAATCATTTTTTCATAAATATCAATTGCTATAGAAATATTCAGATATTACGTTTTTTGTCGGTGCGATTGGATGGATACACGTATGTAAATTGGTATTTAAAAACAGCGTGAAATGGTAGAGACCATTTTGGCGATTTCCTTTCTTTAGGACTAATTATCGCATTCAATTTACAATATTACATAATTCAACATATTTGCATTTAAACAATCCACTTAAGTAACAACAAATTGTGTTTATTGAACAGAATCCATCGAAATACATACAAAAATCGCGAAAAAACATTACGCCAGTTACATAAGTTATTTGTTGTATGTTATTTACACAACATCGGATCGTAAACGCGGCTTAACTACACGCCATTCGAATAAAATAGGTTTTTACTTGAATTCAAGCACATTTAGAAAGAGGGTGACCTGGTTTTTTATTCGCAGCCATCGTATTCACATTTCAATTTTCATTCAATTCAGTGCTGTATGCGATCGAAATTGCGATGCTGAGGTGGAATTTTAGGTCAAACAATTTTTATATCCCGTGCCAATGTTTTTAACGTTTTGCTTTTTTTTTAGATCAAATTGATATTTATTTGCGTTTCCATGTTTATCGGTTATATCATTTGGAGATTTTTTACAAACAGATTTCCGTTATACAGCTTGTACGCTTTTTCTATTTTTGCCGTTCGGTCCCGTTCATTATTACGCTGAAGGAAAACCTAACCCAGCTTCAAAGGGCTTCCAAGAATTTTTAAATTAGCGAAGTCCATCAACTTTCATTAGACCAGCGAGTAGTCTAAGTCTTACGCTCTCGTAATCGAGATCACAGTTGTAAAGCATTGATATGGGCTAATTGATTTTATTAAGTTGGCTAGACACCGAATGTGAAACGCGATGTTGCGGGTTCGATCCCCGCACCGAGACAAATGTTTGTGTGAACCACAAGTAATTGTTTCGGGTCTGGGTGTTTGTGAGACCGAAAAGTCTCTCGTAATTCCTGATACCCACGACACAAGACTAGATCTTAGTGTGGGGTCAGGACTATGTATGTGACTATATATATGATTGTTGGGTGTACTTATTTATTTATTTCAGAACTGTATACGACATCTAATTTAATCAAGTTAATGTATTGTGATTGACTCCTAATCGTGGTGTAGTTTGTCACGTCTGCATTCTACATTAACAACCCAGTGTAAAGTACGAGTTGTTTAGAATTTCTGTGCTCCTGATAATTGGTGAAGTTCCCGGTAATGTTCGCGTCGAATCAAAGCAAGTCCATGTGGATTTATTCACCGTACGCGATAATTGGAGCGTCGTTCCGGCGAACATTGTTACTCTCCTTTGTTATGGTAATACAGTGCGTTTCATTTCCTTCCAAAAATAAATTATGTTTACATAAACGCTGCAGTTTTGCGAATCGCGAAAGAACGGATACATGCGTTCGAACCCTTTGTGAAATAATACGTTTTCTATTGTGGTATAATTATTGATAATTAGGCAATTATATATTACAATATATGGGCTTGCCGACTTGCTTAATTGGTTCATATATGCCACAAGGACATAACGTTTTAATTACGATTTATAATACTTTTACTACTTTTGGAAATCACTCCGTACGAGAAGTTCTTATATCTTACATATGTGTATAAATATTAATATGTCAATAAAAACACGCAGTATCATACAAAAAATCTTTAGGCTATAGAAATATCAGTCATATATGTATCAAAACCTGACGTTTACACGCTACACAAAATTGTAATTAAAACAATTATACCCGTCCTTTTTAATAACAGCGCAAGTACGTGACTTAGTTAAATATCAACTCGTAAAATTGCCTTGGCTGCCAGTGGGTAATTTAAATTCAGTTCGCAAAAGAAATGGCGGGTCGTCAATAAATGACTTCTAAGAACCCGTGTCAATAAACTTATGAAAGTCGAGAGTCGAGAGCCGATTCAAAGTCAAACAAAAACATCGAAATTTTGAAATTAGATTATCGAAATTTTTTATATACTCGTAGTAACTTGGATTATGACGCCTACTTTAAGAGATATGGTAATCACTTTCACAATGACTCATCCAATGTCATTTGAATTTCGTTTGTTTCGTAACATTTATTCTAGTGTGGGGAATGGTTCATTTATATGTCTCCAGGTGAGTTTAGGGTATCGCAAAAGAATAGTAAAATAATTTACATATAATATAGTAAAATTGTGACCTACCTATGTATTTTATTAATATATTCATGAAAAGCTTCTACCATCTCAAGATGGTAGAACATTTCTGCCTAGTAATTCTACTTTTTACAACGATATTTGGTATGTCTGTTGCAGTATGTAAATTAACACAAAACTGCTAAAAATATATAGCATATGCTACAGCACAAAGTTATTGTCCTGAATTGTGCAGTTCTAATTATAAATCGATCGATGCAATGACAGCACCCGCGCTGAATGTACAGCAATATTCTCGGAACGGCCTGTGGGGAAATAAAAACAATTACCTATTCGGGAGGTGTTATTTCGGGACCGATAGCAAAACAACCCGCTATTTTCGATTATGCTAATTCCATTCGAAAATACATTCACCTGTCTGGCTGATTTAATGTTTAATGTTTAGCTCCGTGTGATTTAAAAAGAAACAAAAAAGATTTCGACAAATTGAGAACCACGTACTTTTCTTATGAAGTCGGTTAAAAATAACATGCTTGTAAATTGGTATTATAAGCATAGTAGTCTTAGGCATTAAACTTTTCCGAGAGATTGCTTTATCGATAGCTATAAACCCTATCAAAATACGATAAGCACTTTTTGAGATATTCGTGAACAAACACTTCGGTTTCATTAATAACCTTTTTTATATCGGATAAAGAGCATTACGTTTGAAGTTCCCTTTGAACCGGTAAATCTATTTATTACACCCTTGGTCGTGGTGTCGTATGGACGTCATGTTTTATATCTCTAAGTGTAGAAAATAGACTTTTTACGAGTTGCGCGAGGAAGTCATTGAGTCCAAAAATAGCTCAAGTTTAACGTGAGAGTCGTTACATTGATATGTTGCTTTTGTGTTTTAAAGTGGATGTAGAGGACAATAGTATATTTTAAAGTATAAATATATGTTAAAGTATTATACAGGATATATCAGGACTGCGACCAAAAGCGAAGCTAGGTGAGAGTGTTAGTGATTACAGACACAATGTAACTAAAAAAATGTCAAAAAAAGCGACAGGGTTTTTTTTGCAATTTTTTAAATATCATCGTATTTAGATAATAACTCCCTAGTTTTTGCTAAAATTATAATTTAAACCCTTGCGTATCCTTGTGTCTTTAAAAAAAAAGAGGTGTATATTATTATTTTGAGAAAGCAATGTATTTACTACCCAAATACGACAAGCACAAAAATTACAACAAAAAAATTGTGCGTGTTTTTTGCGAAATTTTTAGTTGCATTGTATCTGAAGTCACTAATACTACCTACCACCTAGCTTCGGTTTCGGTATCAGTCTGGATATACCCTGTATTATTAAACGTTATCATACTAATGCATCATAGTGACACACAAGCGATTTCACTTTCCTAGATCGACCAGTGTAGTTTTAGTTTGGTGTAACTGTGTTGACTGACTAGGGACTAACGCCTTTTCACAGTCAATACCCTGTCCGGACGACATCACCTATAGATCCATCATTATATTGTCCCAGAATCAAATAGAATGACTTGGAGTTCCCACATTCATTTAATACATTAGTTTAATTGTTAATTCAAGAACGCTTGTTTATGAAACGTGATAGGGTTACTTAATCACGCTGTGATTTATATCCGTACTGAATATGATGGGAATGGTTTATAAATATAATTAGTTGAAGTATTAATATTCTGATGGCATTTCACTAGATGTTAAAATTATGCTTGTATTAACTTTAGTGGCACAGCCATATGACAGTTGAAACTATGGGCAAGGTCTGTCTTGTAACAAAAACAAGTTTTGGAGCACAACAGTAAATATGGAGCAAAGGTAGGGGTACTGTACCTTACTCGATTTAGAATTAAATTATTTAATGCCAACAGAAAACCATATGCAATATTTTATTTAAAAGTTTTTAAAAAATTGCATGTTTTATGTTTAAATTTGATAGAAATCGCAGAACGGTTCTCGATGCGCGCTTCTTTCAAAGGTCGTTCTAGATTTTTTTAAGTAGATCTATCTCTGGTATGGTCATTCTGTTTGATGATCTGGTATTTATAATGAGCGGTTCCTATATCGTAAATTTTTAATGAATGAAAGAATATCCACATAATATAACCGCTTTTTGAACTACAATTCGTATTTACATTCGGCCTTTCACAATGGGTTGCGAGCGTCCTGCAACTAGAGCATAATGAAACTGAAATATTTCTAAGAACATTAAATCCCACCTGTCGAGTTGTAATGACAGATGTTCGCGCGTGCCAACAAAGCTATGCTCATTCTGTTCATTACTAGTAAGAAACCCTGGCTTTGTACGACTAATGGTAGGATGGGACTGTAGGAATTATTTTGGTGTATTTTTGCGTTTTTAAGTCTTGATATAGCGGGGCTAGGGTTAGGCGTGTTGAGACGCGATGAGTACAAAATAAGAAAGTTGATATCCAACTGGGAATTCAGAAGGTTGGAAGATTTTAGGTCATAAGCCGGTCCCTTTGAACTTTGATTTTGGTTCAGAAATACGACAGATTTTATAAAACTGTGTGGCAATTGATAATAATTATACGGCAACCTATTAACTAAACTGGGATAAGTTATGCAGCTTATTTTTTTTACTCAAATATCATTTTTAACCACTAAGAAAAATATTTTTCTCAGACGAATAAAAACCCTTTATATTTCCTATTTTTACGTACAGACGGACAGACCCAGCAGCAGACTTTTCTATATAAAATGATTACGTTAGCGATGGAATGGAAAGAACGCGTCGCAATCTCACGCCATTACACGATGCTACGGTAAAACATAGCATGTGCGCTAACATTTCCTTATTATCTGAGAGATGGTGTGAAATTACGATTTGATGAACCGCTTAGGTAATACGGGAGTGTCTCGGAATAAGGATGTCTGGTCTGAGGCCGCGGTTAGTAGGTTTTTGCGGAAAAGTATGTTCTGATTACAATTACAACTTACTTTGTGTGTAGGTTTCAATGTATGTTTGATTAGTGGTAAGTGTAGTTCGTGTTGCAAGTTTTCTGTATCATTCTATTGTATGCATAATTTTACTGTTTTTTTATAATGTTGTAGAACTAGATTATTGTTTTACATGTCAATGTCAATGTTGGTATCTTAAAATAATGGATTCACTACAGCTTAGGAACTTATGGTATTTCTAATAGCTATTTTGAAAAAGCATTATTATTGTTACGTAGTATACGAAGGTTGCTTCACATTATAAACTTTACATTCACTAAAACTCAGTAATGGTTATTTGTTGAATATGTGATTTTCCGATGATCGTCAAGGCCACATCACACTATGATTACAATCGTATTTTGTGATTACGAAATGTTCTCGAAACCGTGGGAAACACGGTATCGTCTGAGAGCAACACAAATATATTTGGAGAATTGAGATTTATTACAATATTAGAATAAAACACAAATTGTTATTTATATTCATTATATTTAAGGTTTAGGGGTACAATAAACAGCTTGACATGACAAAGTATAATACCAATTAATGCGTACATTAAATCACGAAAATGGCAGTACGACAAACTGTTAAAATTCCCAAATACTTGCCGCTCGTAAAGCTCCCAAATAGAAAATTCCTCCATCATGACGACGTATGGCATAGCGGCGGGTAGTGGGCGTGAAATTATAAATAACTACCCTCGCACATCCGATTTAGAAAAACTCAATGTCACATCTATATCTCCGTGTATTTGTGCTTCGATTACGCAAACCTCTAATCCTTATGAAAATATTTTAATGTTTACAGATAAACATTGTTTAGAAAACATTATATTCTCGGTTGTCCCAAAGACAATTTCATCTATATTTTTCGAGCACGAAAAACAGTTTCATTACACTTATTACATGAAAGCTATTACCAGTAGTTTTAGGCTGATCAACAAAAATAGAGCAATAAATACGGATTGAAAGATATTGGCGTCCATTAGCTAATGTTGATATTACAAAGGGAGAGGCGAATGATCTCGATTATGAAATGAAAGCAATATTAGCTCAAAAATACGTGCGATCACAAACGCCGGGTTAGCTATTAGCTGTATTCGTAGACAACGGATTGCCACTTGGGCACGTTTAGCCTGCATCCCAACACTGTAACCGTTTAATACAATGGACGGGAAAGCCTTTTATAATTTCAGATCAATAACCGCTGGATGTGAGCTGTTGACACGTGAGTGGAGAATGGAGTAGTATTCCGCACAGAACCCATTGTTGCGGCGTGCCTAATACGCGCATTATGTGATATGGGAAACGCTTTAGTAGGGAAACTTGAAGAGCATCCGAGGTTACAGGACACTAATTAGGAACTTTGTTTTGCCATATTGCGGCATAGAGTTGGCATTAGTTAATGTTTTTCGGACAAATTGTATCTGTATCATATCTTTTCTTCGTTTCTGGCGTTCGGCCTCCCTTTAAAAGTATCTGATTGGTCAAAAGTGAAGCATTATATAATGTAGTTAATTAGCATGCGTAACGATTTTCGGCAGGGCTATTTCTGAAGGATCCTACACACACAATTTTATGACATCGAATACGTTGTCCCACCCACTCGAGAAAGTAACGTTAGCGGTACAGGCCGGAATGTTAATGGTCGCAGCAATTATTTTGTAGGAGTTTCGACCATATGAAATGGGATAAGGGACAATTGCGTTCGAGAACACACGGCTTACTTTCTTATTGGCTTTCACGGCAATTTACAAAGATACAGAATAGATTACAGCGTAAATGTTTAAAGAAAATGGGTAGAGTGTTTGGTATCTTTATGTCTTTGTTAATGT
This sequence comes from Theretra japonica, assembly GCA_033459515.1. NCBI lineage: Eukaryota > Metazoa > Arthropoda > Insecta > Lepidoptera > Sphingidae > Theretra > Theretra japonica. The sequence continues at coordinate 7,352,052 of CM065937.1, forward strand.
GGACAAAAGTGAGGTGACCCATTTTTCTAATCGCATCTTATCAGCTGACAGGTGCAAGATCTACTCGTGGCGTACGCCAGCCTCTCAACTCAACACCACTTATTTCTCCGTAATTCATTCAATAATGAAGATAGAAAGCCGGTTCGTTAATTCCTTGAACATTTCCAACGCCTTTACTGTTTATAAATATGGTTTGAATAAAGTTTAAACAAAAATCCTGTTTGATACGTGGGTAATCAAGGATCTCTTCAAAGATGTTGATCAATGCGGGCAGGCGGTCAACGACCTGCAGCGCGCTTTACGATCTACCTCAGCGTAGAAGAATATCGTACAAGTACCATACAGATTATCTTTTCCTATTTCAGTATTATATGTAAAGGTACAAGCATTAATAATAACTTGTTTGAATTCGCAATATCCTCGAGACCGTTTGATCACGCAAGCCACAAAACAAGTTTGGCGTGTGTAAAAAAATGATTACTATTTTTTATTTAAGGTCAGCCGTCATTAATTTTATTCGTTGCTCATGAATGGGCAAAGATTAATAAAATCGGATCGCGTAATCCACATCGACGCAAACGTGACCGCCGGGCTGGTCGTACCGACTGAATAACAATAAACTTTTACGATTACTAACGAACATTGCACCTGACCATTTGGGTCATTTGTAAACGCTTACGCCACAAAATGGTGAACATTAAAACTTAACCTAGACGGGTCTGTACGTTCACCCTAACCTTAATCTCCGATTTAACCCGCGCCCACGCGATTTGCGTCCAACTTTGTGGCCCAACAAATATTGGTATAAAGTTTGTTTTTCATTTTAATCTGTGGCGTCGTGTTCATTACTGTCAGGCACGTTGTGTGACAACCATATGGCTGTTCGCAATATTTGTTTTTGAGGATGTCTACTGTCTAGAATTCTGGGAAAACCTCTGTGTTAAACGATAGTAAGTCGTGCGGTATTACTCAGAATACTTATTATAAAATTATGTTATCACGGCTTTATCCTTGATGTAATATGTTACTGCTGTGTAATATATCCGTTCTTAAAAGTAATAGGTAGCGATCGTATTGTCGGCGATTGCGTTCCCCAAATAGTGGTAAATTTTGAACGAGAGTTTTCATTGTCAAACAGAGAAGCTGCAATTTAAATGAACATCGACACTACATCGCGCACAACATGAAAGTAATAATAATTTTTCAACGCTTGACAGTCGATATTGTATCTGTTCAATAACCAACGTTTCCTATTAGTTATAGAGTCATGAGGCAATAAATTAAAAATCCTACTCTCGATAAGGCTATCATTAAAAACTGTCAATCAAAAGACATGATATAATTAAAAATTTTAAAACAGAAAAAGCCTAGCGTTTTATACTTCCTCATCAATCTTTTGATTCGTTCGCAACGGATCACACATTTAAACCTTTATTATTTTGTAAGCCAGAAAAAAGTTTGCCATACCAGATAAATCGTAAATTGAATCGTATTTTGATAGAGTCAAGGTTGTCTTTGGTGTATTCAGTGTTAAGACCAGTCGGTGACTGAGCAAATAATAGACAATGATGAATGGGTTAGAGGTGTTTTACTTTTTCGTTCCAATAAAGCAATTTCTCGTTACGTCAATATTATTTCGCTAGCCTTTACTTTGAAAGATTGATATTTTGTTTGCAGTTCACCGGTCCACTTGATAAATTATATCTTATCTCGGAAAGCATGCGTAACACACGATTTGCGAAATATCAATTTAGGATCATGTCGATAATTTTATATGAAGTCTTTATTGGATGTGTAGTTGCTACTTCGTATAAGTTTTGAACACAAGAATACTGACTTGACGCTACAAACTTGTTTTGAAATAAACGTAGATTGAAATATGACATTCAATTAACAAATATATTGATTGATTGGTCGTGACCTTTTACGGTTCATCGATTGCTTTTAACAAAGACCAATATTATGAAATGTTAGCATGAATATCGACAACATGGAAAGGAGCCAAAGTAATGGACAATCTTATATGCCGTGGCAACGACTCCAATTAAAATATTTGATCAGCTTTTATTTATAGTCTTTATCTTCATAAAAAAGTATAGTATACCCAATAGTTAATAACACTTAGCAAGATTTAACGGTAAGTACCGGATACTTTTGATTTCTACAAATTTCAGATCCGAAATATGTAAATACTTGTTGATTACAAAATTAATAATACCCAAGTAGGAAAAGAACCTGTAGCCTCTTACTTCGCTATCGTTTTCTTACTCAGTGTGACACGAAAGTTCCAAAAGACATCAAACAGCAATATATAAAATTACTTCATCAACATATAAATACGTAATTAAATATAGCGCATTCGCTTTAATAGCCGTCAATGCTAGTAACAGGAAACCGCAAACCGCTAATTCCGATGATTACAGCGTTACACATTGTCAAAGAGAAAGTATTGTTTTTACATAATCAAATCACAAGGTGCCGCATGCAAGTTTTTATATCGCCCTGGGGCTTTGACACAATGTACAAAGGATTAGGCAACACCTTTGTGCCACGACTCACCAATAATATTTAATATAAAAATACGGAAATGAACGAAAGTTTTGTTGTGGATATTTATTTAGGTCGATCTTTATATTTGTTTTCATTAACTGCAATGTAGATCCTCTTTTCATTTTCTCTTTCTTTATAATTTACAATTTGAATAATCAAATAATGTTATTTTAAAACTGTATTTAAAGTTACGTCTCTCATGAATACATAAACTAAAAACAGAACGAGTTGAGTACAAGGCTTAGCAAATTTGCATATTCCATGACGTAGCAACTACATCAAAAGGATTTATTATAAAAATGTAGGATATAAACGTCAGTTCGCAAACTTGTATTGAATCTTTGATGAGATTGTGACTCATTGTTGAAGAATAAATTACATCTGGAAACGTATTTGTAGCTGCGATAGGTGTTGCCGTATTGTCACTTGGAGACAAATATTTGTATGACCTACAAACGCTCGCTTCGAGGTCGAGTATTGAGGGAATACGTCCTTTGTGGCGTGGAAACTGTTTGATACATCTGTACCGTGTATCCTTGCACGTGAATCTAGAAAGATATTTTTGCGAAATGACGCTGTGCGGAAATTGTACCAGTAGGTGAATGTTTTCGTTTATATTTCCGTCGCGTGGCTAATAAATATTGATAAACTTCACCAATGTCGCTTCGAATTTTACCTTGGTTGGGTTAAATGGTAGTATCAACATAAAATGGCTTTATGTTGCCCAGACAGTGCTGATTAGTGTGTCTAAGGAGGATATGAGAGCTAATGATCCGTCAACGAGAATTCTGAAGGCTGGTGTAAGTGGAGAAGATTAAGTAGGAATGCCGACGCTGGTAATAAAGTCTTTAAATGAGATTATAAAAAACAACGTTATAGATCGAATTTTAGTGCAATTTATATTCTGGATATTTGTTTGTTTGAATGTTATAAATTCGCCTAAAATTTTGGTACCTTGTATAGAAAAACACAAACGTAAAGTCGTGAACAGGAGTGCTTCAACAGCTTTGAATAAAAGTGGTAAAGCAAAAAACTTACGGGCATACAGCAAGAGTATAGTGTTTCTGAGGAAGGTGAGGTGCCATTCAAATATTTGGAGGACAAAAGCCAAGAGCTCTCGTAAAGGACCTTTCGCCACTTCTAGTTCACGTCCGCAGCTTAAAACGAACGGCTATTGTCACCGGGCATTATGTCACGGAATTTACTGCAGACACTGGTAAGCACAGAAACGACATGATGAATTTAAGAGTTTAGGATTAACTAATTACGTTTTATCGCTTTCTTTGACTAATGGTAGTATTAGCACATTTTCTGTGAATCAAAAGGCCCAACCGAATTCAATTCCTTAGTCGTATATGGGTAGTTTTAAGTTTAAAAAACACACCATTTACTGGTAACCTCAAGCTGAGGACAAAAAGGGTGGATTCTCTCAATCCATTATTATAAGTATTTTAACTTTTAGAACGGTCGATTAATAGTGAAATGAACTGCAACAAATAGCTTATACTGTCGGAGGTGGCCCCAGAGCCAGCAAGACTTCTTGATGTAATGTATTGCAGTTCAAGTACGAAGTTAGGAATGCTATAATTTGTATGTAATGGGAATTACATTGAAGTTCTGGAAACTTGACAGGGAGTTTTGTTATGGAACTGAGACCGTGAGATAAATTTAAAAAAATCTTTTGTCTTGAAACAAATACTACATAACATAGCTCCCTAATTTTAAAGAGGTACATATCAGTTATTCTAAGTATAACGTAATTTATTTCATAACTGAGGTGATTTCGTTTCACCCATAATATAGGTTACCATTTCAAACTGCATTTGTTAACAACTAATCAATTTTAATTTTGTCTCATGATTTTTATTGACGTCAGTTATAAGATCAATTGTTCTTTATTGATGCGAAGGGTCCTAAATGGAGTTTAAGTGTGGATGCGTCCTTAATATAAATATGTACTCTTCAAATCGGCCCTTATTAATTTTAAGACTTTGTATTAGATCCAATTAAGGCATCAGGTAAGTTGTGTATAACTGATTACTGAGATGTTAATAATTCAGGTATGAAATTATAAAACGTTTAAAGAGTCTTTAGCTCTACTTTACCAGTTTAATTCCAATTAATAATTTTTTAGACATCTATAAGAATCTAAGATTGTTCTTATATGTAAATCAAATCGTATATCATAATCTATAGCTAGTCGGTATGACGCAACTGCTTTGAAATGAGTTCAGACGCGCACCGAAATGTGATTTCGTTTAATTTATGGTTGTCAGGTCATTGTTGGTGAATAATTTCACGGCTTGAGATAATGTGTCGTTTAACACCAATGCTCTAATGTGAACTGTGCAAGCGTGGGTCGTTAGCGCAGCTGCGTGGGAACACCGCCCAATTGTACCCGCTCGTTTCAAATCTGTTTCAATCTGTTCATATTCTTTACATCTTGGGTTATTGACACCTCTGTGTATTCACTACTCATGATTTATCACTTCACAGAAATGCGCGGAAACATTTGTAAATCGCAGTGGGTTTAAAAGATTTGGTTTACTAGTAATCTTCTTATTAATGGTAATGTAATGCCAAGAGTTGAATATAAAAATCTTTGGCGACAAACGCCGCCGAATTTGGTTCGAAATCCGTCCAATTTATTCAGGGATTTTAAGATAAGTTTCGATGAATAATTTAAATTGTATCCATTTCATAATCGCATTTATAGACGATTCACGGCGTTGTTTGAAGTTTTAACGAAGTTTAGGTTTGAAAATTATCAGATTACATCTTATTTACTTTTTAAAACGAAGCTAAAGTGTAAATAACTGTACTTGGAATCAAATTCCGTGTAGTGAACACAAAGAAAAATACACATAATAAGATCCGAAAATGTCTAATACTTCACAGTATTTGAATCGTCAAAACGGTTGTTTATAATAATGTGTCGTTGACTTCCTTCATTCGTGGTTACGAGACTAGGACATCCGTTAACCAAACAGACGCTGTTCTATCTAATGAAACTCAAACATATGAACGTATTTTCCTTAGATGCTCCTCTATTTTAGGCAACCGTTACAACAATGATTACCTAAGTAAGCGAAGAAATATTTTAATGCAATGTTTGGTTCAATGCCATATTAAAATTCCTCTTTACTAATACAGAAATTACAAACTAATTAAAAAATGTAGAGCGAAGTTCCCACTTCTATAAAAATGTTTTGCAAATTAGCGGTACAAGAGCCGGCGGGACGGAACGCGTTGGAAATGTTATACTTGCATTCAGGTGAACATTTATAACTATCTTCACAGCTCCATGGCTGTTACAAACTGTAATATTAATTTCAAAACTTTCATATCCAATTTACACAGGTGTAATTTATGGTTTATCTTTTTTACATTTCATGCTGTTACCTAGTTTATTCTCCTGCTAAGACATTATGGTTTGTCGGGCCTTTATAGTCGAATACAATGGGCCTTAAATATATTGTGAATGGGCATTGATATTTTTAGCGTTATTGCTTCGATTATATACGAATTGTTTTGATTCAAATATTTATCGTTATTATTTAAAGTTAAGATTTGAGCGTGGAATAATGAACTAGCTCGGATAGGCACGTCATAACTATAACATTGTTATTAGTTTAATGTGCCCAGGATTTGAAAGAAATGCATATCTATGTAGTCATCCCTTTGCGGTAAAAACCAAGTTGAGTCACGACACGTTTTGGAATTTCTGTCCTCCACTACATCAGATGCCGAGGGAATGAATCAGGATGAATTAAAAATATGTAAGTAAAAAAACATTTCCTTTTGTTGATTTCAAGTGTTGACAGCTGATATTAAAAAGTTTTTGTTTGATGATAGTATATTTAGTTCCGTGCATTAAATCTCGGCAATTTAGGTCATATTGCAAGACGCCGCAGTTTTATGCAATCTCTGCAAGTAGATTATCGCCCTAAAATAAATTAAAGCGAAATTAAAAATACTTATGTGACTGGTTTTATATAAATAGGAGTCTTAGTCCCACAACTCAGTAAATTTAACGCTAATCAAATAACATTAACTTGTTTGCAATCGTGTTAACATATAAAATATGTGCAGTACACACAGCTCATCCATTTACAGTAATGTAATGTGAACTCAGGTACACACGAGACCTGCGAGAGATTCAATTGAAAGTTACGTCATTGCATAACTCCTTGTCAGACGAGACTTTGAGTATCCAACATCCAATTTGAATTTGTGACTGAACTATGGTTCGATTATAGGAATACATATTTCATGTCGATGTTCGGTTCTTTTTAAAATTCATCCACCTGTTTCAGATTGTTCTTCGAGGGCCTTATAAAAGCAATCAAATCATGGAATCCCTTTGTTGTAACGGGACGTTCGGTTATCCCTTGCGTGAAAGGATTCAGGTCCGGGTCAACAAATAAATTGCTTTTTATTTCAAATAAATTCCTAATTGACAGCATCCGATTCTAATGTATGTTAATGAGTTGCGGCAAAATGGATAAGACTTATTTACGTAACACGCGGATTTTGATCTAGACGTGTCGTTCAATTCTTTTGAGCGCTGACTATTTTAATTACATGCCCGATATGAGCACAAATACAGCCTGGAGGGGAAACAAGTAACACATTCGAAGCGAACTGCACGCTTTCACGAGATGAGTAGGTAATATTTAGTGTCTGCTTTCGTTATTTAATATTTATTGAATTATTGCCATTCGAGAGTTGAAATCACGAGTCATTCAATACTTTCGTAAGATTAGACGAGGACATTGAATCACCACGCACTTTATATTCCTTTGTATTGGCATAGAAAGTGCATGTCAAGCGTTCGGTCGTAAAAAGACAATAGAAGCATCATTGAAGAGCCGGCAAAGCAATTTCCGAGCGAAGAAATTAATCGAGTGTCGAGTAAGAGCGATAATTTCTACTCAGCATTATCGATGCAGGGTGAATAACGCTTTCTTTTCATATTAAACGACTGATAAATATTCATTATAATTTTATGTTTAATTGCCATTGCCTGACTTCGAGTGAGTAATCAATTTCAATCGTAACAGGTATTACGATGCACACAGATTCATAACTTAAATTTCTTGCTTGACTATATAAAAATATACCTTCAATCGTTATTGCTGCGACGGAACAGCACATAATACTTCATACGTTGATTTATTGCCATTGTGAAGTGTTCGGCTTTAAAGAGAATTTCTCACGTGTAGGGAATTCTTACACAATTATAAAACAGCTCAAGCAAGCTGCGTTTTGGCAATGTGTGCGTGCAGTGGCCAGGTGACGAAACTGGTTATCTTCCCTCAGAGCGGTCAGGTGTGCCCGCAGTTGCTCTCCCGGAGATCTCGAATACTATAGTTTGAACTCTCAGTGCAGGGGAACAGCTGATGTATGGCTAATGTCGGATTGTATTATTCGCCTCCATAGGTTTGTTGACTATATAAATGTCTGCTACTAGTTGTATACCGTCGACTACTGTACCAATAATGTAACAGGGGGGATTTTAGCCATCTGCTTCACTTGGGATTTATATTTTCTATAATCGCTACAGCCATTTATTGACAGCCTCCTTGGCCGAGTTAGATTTAGATGCCGGCTGAGAAACGAGAGGCTGCGGGTTCGATCCCCGCAAAGAAACAAATATTTGTGTAATCCACAGGGATTTGTTTCGAGTGTGGTTGTTTGTGAGACCAAAAATTCTTTCGTAGTGTCTGATACGGTACATGACTCGATCTTAGTGTGGAGTCAGGTCTATGTATGTGACTATTGGGTATATGTATTTATTATTATTTATATTTATTCATTTGAAATATTTTAGTTACTCGCTTATGCTACTCGCTTATGCATTTTAGGCGAATCAGAGGTATTTATTTATCAATTTGCAGTCATTCAATATAATTGCAGCCTCGCTCTTGATGGGACTGCTTTTGGACTGCGTCGATTTGAAAATCCAAGTCAAAACAGTCATCCTATCAGCATATACGAACGCAGACATGCAATTAATGTACTATCTCCCCTTATCAAGCGTTATTAATTTGGAAATCCCGTTTGGGAGGCTTTTATGGATTTATCATATCAGCTTTGGTCCTTTACACGTGTCAATTAATACCGATATGCTTATCTCGTGAAAGTTAGTGTACGATTGGGCAAGCCACAGCAAGCTCCATACAGAAGAAATGCTAATGTCTGAATCAATTAGGCTGCAACAACCTTCGTGTGTGTAGATATGTATGTTGTATTGCCAGCAAGGAATTCTTGTTTTCATTGTTAAAGATGTAACCGAAGATCGGATACGAGGCCGGCAGGTAGTCTCCTCTTCCAGTTAAAAGGGTAATGACAGCAAAATGTATTGGATCGTCTGGCTTTTATCTCGCAAACCTTTGTTATTTATTTGTATTATATTTAAAACGTCTGCCTCTGCTATATGTAAAAGGAAGAGCTAATTTTGTATAGCAACTGTGACTTCTTATTCGATTAAATACACATTCGCTATATTAACGTTTTAGAGGTAGATTTATATATGAAAGGATTTTTGAAAAGTCTATTCGTTTATCTTTAAGGCTGAATGTTTATATGGTCAGGTAAGTTTGTTGCGTGACCTAAGTTAATGCCTCTTATGCAAAAAGATTACTTTGATAAACAAGAATTTTACGGATTCCGTCATGCAAGATAATACTCAAACCCCTGTTCTAATTAGCTTTAAAGTAAGATTCGAAGTTTTAATTGTTTTCAAGTTTAGTTTGGTGTTTTAACAATGTTTAAAATGGAATCCAATGGGGATGTTTAGTATTGTTTTTGAAAATCGTGCGTAAAACTTGTTTTTAAATTGAATGAAATATGATGACTGTATATTTATTTATTGTTATTGCGTAACCGACAACTGTAATGTTTATTTGTGGTCTCTTCTTATCTTGAATGGATTTAGACACGGCAAATCTTAAAACAACCCAAAGTTTAATTTGTGCAGGAAACCAAATAGTATTTCGTTGTGCCGAATGACTAATTACATTTATAAATCTCTTTTGTAGCTCCGTATTGTTGCCTTACTGTTTATTTACCGCAGTATATTCACTCATCTTAGTAGTAACATTATCGTTCAGTGTGTCAATTAAAGTGATCTGTTGCTTCTCGTATTGAAGATTTACTGTGTCCATCTGCAATATGGGCAAGGTCCAATATTAGTCCAGGCTGCGGATTTAGTATATCACTCACCGTATGTAATTGGATGACAATCGCCAGTGATCCCGGTACAGGACCAATCAATATGCAAGCGTATAATCAACCGCACGGCAAGAGCTCTCGGATGCTCGAAGCTGGGCATTCACTCGGATATCGATTCGCATGCTTCCCTTTACAACAAAGATCACCAACACCTAAACAGTCCAATAACAAAATATGCAAACAGTATCGTCCTACGGATGAATGGAACGATAAAGTGTTTCACTTGTCAATAAGCCACCGTCTCGCACTATCTACCTAGATGTAGATAAAACACAAGTGTCGTTTGTTTTAAACACATAAAACTGTATCGCACGTAGCATATAGGCCATGTAGTTTCACTTCAATGTCGTATCGATTGTAGACGGATTGAATTAAAACAATGGTGTACATAAAAACAATGCAAAGTCGCGAGGCGTGCACCGCACGTGCCGCCCCGCCCGCGGTCGCCTCCGGACTGACGGGCCGCGTTGAGCCGCGATGTGTCGGCCGACAGCGTTGAGTAAAGATCGCGCTCGGCAACGCTCGCATCATGCTCGGCGCTCGGACATCTGCTCAATGTGACTGTGGCTCAGTGCATCTGAGCAAGGTAACTCAATGGGTGGTTTTATTTTGAAACCGCAGCGTGTGCCATGCCGACGTTGCGTTGTGTACTTTGTACTGGATGCGTATTATGTCCGCATTTACGTAATTATCTCACAAGTATACGGATTAACAGCTGAAGTGGAAATATTCGGTTGAGTGCCTGTGTTATTATGACTTGACTTTTGAATAGGTGTTTAACGCCGTCTTATTTGCTAAGTGGCAACTAACATGGGTTATGGACCGTGGAGTCTTGGATCCGATTCTCCAATCGGCGAATCCAATTTCTGTGCGTCAATCATTTAGAATTGATTCGTTCCATTGGATAACTTCCTAAAAGGGTCGACGTCAGTTCAAGCAGCCATGAAATCGAAAGTCATATTTTCTTCATGTAAAATCCATTTGCGCTAATCTCCTATTTGTGTGGAACAAGAAATATGAAGAATATCTAAGCATGTGTTAATAGAACTTTGAAACAATAGAACATTAACCGGATAATAAAAGTAAGTTGCGATTTGCATGTCATTTGTATGTCCAAACATCTACGCTGATGTTTATGGTCAGTGTACGCGCCATTAGAGTCACAACAAAAAGCCCACTTGGAGCCGAGACATTAACAAAGTTTATGAGTCAGGCCTTAATTTGGAATGCCTTGACGGATGTCCTTGAATATTTTGTCCAGATTACTTACCTTCTGCCTCTCATTCGGGGAAATACCACAAACATTTGGGTTGTTGAAACAGAAAATTAATTATTAATTTTATGATAATGATGTATATTGAAATGGTAGAGTCACGCTGTAGACTTACCTCAAACAAAGGCTGGTTTTAAGGGTGGTACTATTTTGTTAGTGAGATAATAGGAGACACCATTTCTGCCTTTCTTTTTCGCCTCTTAATTTCCGTGTCCTCAAAGGCCGGGGCTAAGCCTACGATTTTCCTGTTATAGATATTTGTTGGTGATCACTTTTCATCATGTAAGTCAATACAATTTAAAATATATCTGGCAATTTACACATACACAAACTAACGGCTAAATCCCAACGGTGCAAGTAGAGATGCTACTAGTGCTACGAAGCTCTACCCATTTGTGATAGAGGTAGAGCCTATCACGTAACAGGATGCAAATCCGGTCACAGGAATCTCAAATGAAATATATTAAACTGATAACTCAACGCAAAATGAATTGCTTCATTTGAAAATCAAACCCAGGCCCTCACAGTATACAGCCAGCAACCGCAGACAAAGAATATAGCGAATATATAATACATATGTATGTGTAGTTACAAAAACAGATATTAATACATAAACAAAATGAACACACCCAACAGTCACATAAATAGTTCTGACCCCACATTAGGGTCAAACGTGTTTTGTGTCGTAGGTATCAGAAACTACGAGAGACTTTTCGGTATTACAAAACCCAGACCCAAGACAAATACTTGTGAGCTTCACAAAAATTTGTCTCGTTGCAGGGATCGAACCCGCAGCCTCTCGTTCCTCAGGCAGCGTCAAACCAACTGTGCCGCGGGTGCTACAACTTATCGACATTATCATCAGCCTACAGCAGTAATATATTATGATAATAAAACACGGCGTATTCATTTACATAATACAATATATGAAAAACTACTCTCCATTTACTACACGTAAACGTAACGCAATATTACACTATTATCCTAAAATGTGTGAACAAACAGGAGTATAAAAGTGCCCAAACAGCCATACACCAAAATTACCGCGTTCTAGACTCTACGTGTTGCTGCAAAACTAACCAATTTGGTAAATGTGAACATTGTCTGGGTGAGAATGAGAGGTTCTTTCCCGAGGTGTAGTTGAAAGCCGTAAATACTGACGAATAAGACTCTTTAAAAAGGAAGACTGGCTTAATAATTATTTTTAGCACCCTTGTATACACCCGGGCACCCGCCCGGTTTTATATTAAGTAATATTAAGTATTGTGGGGAATATTAAGTACTGTGGGGTTTAGAAAAAAAAAACCTTTATCCTTGGAAATTATAATCCTTTAAACGATAAAAGAGAAAAATATGAGCTTCTTAAACATGCTCATTACGATCTGCATTTTCAATTTCAAAAGACTGGCAGCATCCTGATCGATGTTAGAGCTACTATATATATATGTTGATGTAGCCACTAGCCAGCCCATTTTATTATGCATTCGCCAATTATGCAGCCCTTAATCAAGTTGATTGTCCCTTCAATTATAACCGTTGGTACACAGTCTAGTATGAGTGACGAAACAGACAAAGCGACCCGTCACTACTACTACTCAATATTAAGGGCTTTCTGCATGATTATATAGTAAACAGAACATGTTAATAAACTAAGTTATTATATTAATGAAAAATGTAAAAAGTATATAAATATATCGCACCTTATTTCTCGTAAGCTTGAGACACCTGAGCGCAATGTTTCTAAAGTGTCATTAATCATCAGTTGAGGATAATATCGAGATGAAGACTGCGTTTTTAAAGGTTCTCAATAGGCATTACGAAAATAAAGTTAAGCTACAGGGAAAATACAACTGGTGGACGAAGGCCTAATCTCTTTCTAGAGAGGACCTGGAAGCCAGTTATGGAACCATGTCTCATTTTAATGCAACATGTGATGTGTTAGTAATAGTATTGTGGTTATTTGTTTATTGTTCTGTATGTTTCCCAATATATATATATATATATATAATTAAATAAAAATAAGTGTAAGCAGGCAGAGGAAAATCTTAGAATCCATGTATTATGCGAAGTCCAATGCAATACGGTAACCGCTAAAATGCTTGTAACCTATTTTTGTTTGCTTACAAACTCGACGTTTACAAGAGCCATATACCACGCCAAAAGAAATGCGATCTCTTATCTGTGATGTGTCACTCCAAAAATTTCTCTTTTTCCGAGTTTAGTTGTGATATATTATGTATATGTATGTCGTACAGCGGTGTAGTCGCCATTGTGACGTTATCTGTGATTATGGCGTCGCGTCGCCGTCAGCACGGCTATCACGTCAATTAGACGACAGCAGTTACGGCGAAAGTAAAGCATTTTCATATTTTAAAATTTAAATTACGAGATTTACACTTATTTTATTGTTATTAAATTCTTTAGGGTGATGTATAAAATGTTTTGTTGAATTAAATGTATTGCGACATCGCTTAACAGATAATGCTTTCACGGTTATTCTTTATTGTTAATGGCGAATGTTTTGTGGGATTGAATCATATTTCGTATTTTGTATATGTATTGTATGAGTCACATAATAAATACATTACGTGTAGTGAAATTCATAGCAATGTATTTCGGCGAATCAAGATGAAAACTCTGTACATTTCTATGGTACATTATGGGCTTGAAGACCGCGATATTTTTAATTTCTCGAACTTTATGTAAAGGCCTCAGTCGATAATAAAAACATGAAGAATCCAATAAACGCCGATGAAATTCCTATTGCTTTTCACATTACACATCAATCGATCAGTTTGAGCGACAGACGGAAAGTAGCAACAAAATATTTTTCATACGGAATCCATATCATATCGAACCACTTTTTATCGATATATTATTACGTATGAAGGAAAGAATTTTATTATCTATGTTTACTGTATCAGCCCATACACAACCCACTGCAGGGCACGAGCCTCCTCTACAATCGAGAGTACAATTGAGAGTGGTTAGGCCATATAGTCCACCACGCTGGCCCAGTGCGGGTTGGCGGACTTTTACATACCATAGAAATTTATACAAATCGCTATGGTATGCAGGTTTCCTCACGATGTTTTCCTTCACCGTTATAGTGCGTGGTGATTGACTATGAATACACACATGACTCCGAAAAGTCAGAGGTGTGCCCTGGGATTTGAACCCGCGACCACCGTGAACATGCAGGCAGCCGCGTCTGGTCCGTTACCAACTTGCCACCACGCACTTATGTTCTATGTTTATCTATGTTTACTAGACTATAACACTTCATAAGGATAATAACACTTGTACATTTGGACAGCTGTATGCTTATGTACCAACAGTTTTATTTTAGATAGTTTATCGTCAATATAGCATGCAAAAATGTAGTAGACCCTTACTGTAGGTCTTTAAAGTTACAGAGCAAATAGGTCGGTTCGACCGGGGTACCATTGTTTCAGAGACAACCGATGTGAAATAACTCTTTTGCTGTTCCGTTTGCAGTGCGCTTACTATAACGTGCATCTATCTTTCACGTGCGTGATATTGTACGTATTGTTAATCATAATATCATTAATAATGAAATTATCTTTTCAGCAGTAGTAATAATTCCATGATTTCCTTTGTGACAGCGGATGTTCCCCAGACGAGACGGTCAATCCAAATTATAGTCTTAATTGGGTACAACAAGGTTCCACTATTTATAGTTTGCTTTTGATAAAATATTTTGCTAAAATGGACTAATAAATTTGATTATCCCACTCACACCCACTCGATGGCTCCCGACGATTTTCTCGGAACACTAATTGTCTTTAATTTGTGACAGGATTTATTGACAAAAAACAAATTATTTCAGAGTTGGTGAATACACATAAAAGAATTGGTTTGTTTATTGTGGTTTTAGATTCCACTTAAGGTATCATTATAGATAAGCTCATTTATAGCTTCTTCAGTTATAAATGAGCTTATCATATTATGTACATAGGTAATTAAATGCTCTAACGTCAACACAGAAATATATATTTTTTTAAATTATGTTTATTTAAATTTAATTTATTTCATACATTTTAAATTTTATATTTCCATTCACAACTTAAGAATACATTTAAATTTCGGTATGTCAAACAAAAGGATACGTATTTATCCATATTTATCCCTAACTCAATTTAATTTATGAACTCTCGACCACTCTGAATAAATCACAATAATCGAAA
Source organism: Theretra japonica (assembly GCA_033459515.1). Taxonomy (NCBI): domain Eukaryota; kingdom Metazoa; phylum Arthropoda; class Insecta; order Lepidoptera; family Sphingidae; genus Theretra; species Theretra japonica. The sequence continues at coordinate 7,367,319 of CM065937.1, forward strand.
TCAAGAGAGCTCGTGTAGTGGTTGCCGAAATAGGCGCAGCTAAAGGGACCCATTCATTCGGTTTATCTATGGCAAAGGAACGTGTCCTATTCTGCCGTGACGTTGATTTATCTGTACTGTTATTTAAAGGGTTTAACCCGTATACAATGGCCGGTTGAGGTATTAGATGCCTCTTTTAAACTTATTTATCAGGTCTTTTATATCATTCTAAATCTTTTTACAGTCAGTCAAAATATTTGTGGTTTTGTTGTTGTATGATCTTGTGGAATTAATCTTTATAATATATAAAAAATAGTTGTTAAGTACGAAACTCGAGAATGGCTGGACAGACTCGATAATCTTTGGTCTTAATCTTAGTGATAATCTAAATTACGAGCTTTCCTATTCATGCTAAGTCATGACTGACAACAGCATGGCTCTACCACCTCCAAAAGAAAGTTGAGTTTAGGAATACAAACTTTCAACAGGAAATTATATATTTCTGGTGTATGGCGGAGTCAAAACTTAAACTGCACCAAGGCGAATACTAATTCTGACCTTCTCTTGCCTTAATCATAACTTGATGTATATTTATCTATATTTCTTTCTCGATCTTCATCGATATTCTTTTGATTAAATAAACCAAAGTTATTTATAAAATTGAATCTTTTTTTTTGTTAAATAATACGCAGCTCTATACAATCTACTATCTGAAATAGTGCACAGAATAGCGAATACAGTAATAAACAATAAAAGATAGAAGATAATAGTAATATAGAAACTACATGTCTATCACTTACCGGAATCTCGTACATGAAGCTGGCTGGACGACACCAACACTGGTGCACAACAACGTTGTAGCACTCAACATCACTTGCACTATATTGTCATAAATTCCACAAATTAAATCACTCAAGAACTCTAACGTAACAACGGAGCACGCGTCTTGCCTTTGCAAGCGTTCACGAGAAACTGAACTATTACCAGCAAGATGTCACTAGAGAACTACAAAAACTACCCTCACTAGATAATATTTTTTATTAAAAATACAAGATCGAAAATATGTCACTAGATACTTGAACTTGATGTTTATTATGCTAAATACATTTACACTAAGTACTAATTTGATTACAGTCCTATCGGAAAATAGATTTTGATCTACCAGCAATGCAAAATTAAGACATTGAGTGAAGGAATGGGCTTAAGTGGGACGGATGGGATGGGTCCGGCCGGAACATTATTGCATGCGATGAGATATAAACGGGATGTAACAGAAAGGAAAGGAGGCGGATAACACGGGACGAGATAGGATGGGATGAGTTGTGAAGGAACAGCACGGTACGAGGTAGGAAGGTAAGGAGATCGTAGGCTGTGTTCAGAAAAACAGAAATTTAAACGGGAATAATATATTTCTGGTATGGAGTGGAGTCAATGCATATGTATTAGTAGCTACTAGCTAGGCGAGGTTCGGCCGGGTTGTTAGTTAAAAATAAATACACGCAATAGTCACATACTTAGTTCTGACCCCACACTAAAAATACAAGTCTTGTGTTGTGGGTATCAAAAACTATGGGAATATTTTCGGTCTCGCAAACAGCCAGATTCGAAGCAAATACTTGTGGTCCATGCAAACATTTGTCTCAGTGCAAAGATCTTCATAATTGCGCCAAAAAGGCTGTCATTCACCCTATTGGGTTCTTTATATTGTTCTTGATACTCATCAAACAACATTTTTTTCTATAGTAGATATAAGTATTATTAGATGTATTTACACATTTATCTGTATCTTCTGTCTATGCCTTAATATACAAGTATCAAGGTATGTTTGTATTTCAACACACTCTGCGACGGTATGTTACTAATACACATTTGTTCTCAGAATTACAATCATGTGTTTTTGCAAGCATCGATTTCGAACCGCGTCCCCTTCTGTGACCTCTATCAGGTAGGTACTTCAACCTTTTTATTTAGTAAAACCATCGCTTAGGCAAGAAACGTGTTTCATATGCAATAAACGTTGGGTACCATATTTTACAAAAAATATAGTTTTTATTATAATTCTCTATATGCATACCTGTGGTAAATCTTGAACCGGGTATTGTATTTGTAGGATCAATAGTTTTATAAGTACAGAAAGAAGCTATGGTAGGCCTCTCTCAGCAGATTATTGTGCAAATTCTTAGACTTACGTTCAACTGTGGACTTTCTCTGGCTAAGGGTAGACGTTAACAGCAAACGTACATACTTTTCATTGAATAGAAAGACATCAACTGCTCCCTTGAATACCAAAGTTAGAAAAGCAGTGGTACATTTGAGAAAAAATTACAATGGAGAGTTTGATAGGACTATTCATTAAACTTCATATTACAAAGTTTATAAGAATCGACTTAAAAGTGGAGTCGTTTTTATTTGTCAACCCTGATGACGCAGAAAGTAGACGAAGATTCTTAAGCTCCTAGCAACCGAACTTAGATGTATGCATATTTTTATTCAAATGTCGTTGAGTCATATCGCGAAGTTATGTCAAGTGTATCTATACACAGAGGTGATAAGATAATTAATTGTAAGGTACATAATTACTAGTCCGTCGCAATTGTGGTTTGCTTTGATATTTAAAAGTGGTAGAGCCACGTTGTTGCCAGCCACGATTCAGCATCAATGGGCGTCCAGGGTGGTACCAATGTCTCACAGGAGATCGACCTGAAGCAATAGCTTTGCTATCACGTTTCGTTCGGTGCCGGATGGCCAATAACGGTTTCCTCTTCCCATCCTTTTTCCTTCCTGCTCCCTTCCCGATCTGATGGGGCGGCAACACATCCATGATCCAGCGTTGTGGATGTTCATGGGCGGCAGGGATCACTTAGTATCAGGTGACTTGCTTGCTCGTTTGCCGGACCTTGGAGAAAAAAGTTGAAATGGCAACACGAGGCGGAGACAATAATAAATACGCAATTGAAGCTAAGTAATTACCTTATCGTTACACTTTATATTAAGACTTGTGACATTCTGGATATTATATATTTGTGTTATCATTTTTTTAAATATTATTACAACGGTAAGTGCGTGGTGGCCTGATGGTAACGGATCAGACACGACTGCCAACATGTTCACGGCGGTTGCCGGTTCAAGCCCACACCTCTGACTTTTTGGAGTAATGTGTGTTTTGGTTTAATTACTACGCGCTGTAACGATGAAGGAAAACATCTTGAGTAAAGCTGCTTACCGTAGTGATTTAAAAGAATTCTACGCAGTATTTTTTTAACTTTGTACAAGGTTACGTGGGGTGACTAGGAACATGTGGTTTAAATTTAATACCGTATGTCAATATCATCTTGTACATATCAGTTACAATATATCAGAAAGTATCAGTAGAAAATAAATGTTATAAGCGAGAATGCTTTACTGAAAAAGATCTTTTCAGCGAGGGAGATATCCTATGTTTCGATCGCAGCAAAGAGCCACATCCGTCTTTGTAGCAAACTTCAAAGCTTGAGCTTCCAAGCTTCCAATAGCTTTGCCGAGCAATCATATTAAGTCAATATTGTGAAGCTCTATGGTTCGTTTCCAATTTCATTTTTGTTACTATATACTTTCAATTAAATTTTTGTTAATATTTCTTATAACGCTGAATGAAAACAACCTACATATAATAGCGATTTGCAAGAATTTCTATGGTACGTATCTAAAGTCAGCTAACCCGCACTGGGTTAGCGTGGTGGACTATATGGCCTAACTCCTCTCAATCGTACACTCGATTGTATATTGGTTGATACAATATTTGTTATAGGTACCAATTTAATACTTAATTCGTGTAATGTCAACATTATTGTGTCTGTAAATTGTGAAATTCAGGACTTGATTTATAGGTTTGGTTAGGTTCGTTTTTCAATAAGATGGTCATCAAAAATATTGCTCTGATAGCATGTGAATGTGGGACATGAATATACAAAAATGTGTCTTCCATCAATTGTTACTCCAAAATAAGTAGGAATATGTTTCTTTTACGTTATAGAATATTTTTTAGTTAGTATTAATATTAAAGAACTGGTTTGCAAAAAACAAAAAATATTATTAAAAGCTGTTTTATTCGCGACACGTGCAATGCACTACAAAGGATGCCCAACGGCCAACACAGGGCTAATTTATTCACGTATGTACATAAAAAAAAGTAAACTAATCAAAAGTCACATAAAATCCGGCGCCCTAAAAGTATTTTAACAAAGCATAATTTCCAAAATAACGTTTTCGTATAAAACCTTATTTAGAAACCGGAAGCCACCTAAAGAACGAGCAACTTTGTTAGTGAAAAACATATTTCCTTGATATAATTTTCATTTAAAGCCAATAAATATGTAGGGGACGAAACTACCCCGTCATTATTGTAACGCATTAGCAAGGGTGGATTGCCTCGAGTGAGGGGTGGGTTCCAACTATTTTTGAGCAATGAGTTATGTGTTGACTTTTATTGGCTGCGGGTATCCGACGGCTAACAAGCAATAATATTATTATCTATACGGATTTATCCGTCTATTCGGTTCAGACATATGTTATTCAATTGGTATGTAGTCAGAGTACTGTTTTGTGATATGTGAAGACTTTTGTGACTTATCATAGTTACTTTCCACAGTGATCTGTTGGAGGCAGACTGCATGCAGCGACGTCCCGCGACCTTTACCAGGTCGTCTGACCACCTTGTGGGGAGGCCTATGCTCAACAGTGGATTTCCTTTGACTGAACTTAAAATTTGTCTTTCTTCAGATTCTCACTTAGCTGTAATATTTATAAGAACATCAACGTACAAAAGCTTAATAAATAAGAATTATTCTAAAATCGCTTCGAACATATATGATAGTAGTCATACTAATACTTAATGTCAATTTACAGGCAAATTAGCGAGTGTAGAAGAGGCGCAACAAATCACTGTAATTAAATACAGCGTCTCTGATGCACTAAATCATGGAGCATTTCACAATGAAATATTTAATTACAGCTTGTTTTATTAAATTTCATTATAAAGAGGGATTTTATTTATTTAACAGTCTACCCCCAGATTTAAGTGATAGTTAAACACCAAAGAACATCAAACATAAACTTAAGACATACTTATTAAATAAATTAAATTTGAATGCATTAACCTCAAATTTCTAATATCACTACTGAATGTCAAGTTATAACCTCATTGTTAATTCTGATAGCATAAATACCTTAGTGGTCTCTTGATGTGCATCTTTATTAATCTTTATTAAGCATTTTAAATAAAATACGGAAAAACAGAGCTGGCTTGGCTAATGCCCCTAAAATGCGAAGATTTTTGTTTGATCAGGGAAGTTCTGACATCTCTTTCCATTCCTTTATCAACTCCTTTCATGCACTATTCACATCCTTCCAGATGTTTGATGTGTTCAATGTTCATGAAAGGCAATAATCTCTATCAAGTTACCGACAAAAAATAAGAAATATTTACAAATAACACTACGCATAAGAAAATGTGAAGTATCTTGAAGAATAACCATACAGCAGTTATACAAAATTGATCAAACATCTGCTAAAGATGACACGGTAGATAAAAAAAATAAAAAAACTTAAAATATAAAAGAATAAGAAATACAGGAAAACAGAACGTGCAATAAATTTACTGAGGCGTTAAACTGGGACATGGAGTTGCTTAAGCTTTTCAAAACTGCACAATCCACACATTACATTTCAGCGCGTTAGCTTTGTTTTATTTTTAAACATATAATTGCACGATCATTTGTTTTTAACAAATTGTTTTTACTGTAATCATCTATATTCGTGTCAGAAAGTACAATGTAGTCTTTCTTTGAGGATCTTATAGATTTGTTGAAAATTACTATGCTAGTGAATAATAATAAACGGACGTTATGAAATGCACATCAAAAGTTAGGGTTTTTTTAAAGAAGTTTTATTAGCATTGGATTCTGCAGTTGGACGGCACAATTAGGTAAATTTGAAAAATAGCGAATGAAAAATTATTCATAAAATAATAGGATCGGTAGAAGGTACGAGTATTGGCTTGGCCCGATGCCGATCCCAAATTTATGAGGCTTTGATGTAATATTAGATAGTGGATTCCAACGGAGATGTCGTTCAGCTTGGATCTTAATTTGAGGTAGACTTAATCATCATAATCCTCGGCTACCAGAAGTCCATCAAGGATTTCTCTACTGACCTTTTTTTATTAGTCTAAGCAAGCAGATGAGCTCGTGGCCCGCCTGATGGTAAACGGTCATCACCGCTCATGGATTTTCGCAGTGCCATGTCTAGCACAACCAGGTGGCTGCTTTACTTATTGGAAATATTAGTTACTTACCCTCTTTCTGGAGCCCAGTCTTTTTGTATTGTATTGTATCAGCCCATATACGACCCACTGCAGGGCACGGGCCTCCTCTACAATCGAGAGTACGATTGAGAGTGGTTAGGCCATATAGTCCACCACGCTGGCCTAGTGCGGGTTGGCGGACTTACATACCGTAGAAATTCTTTAAAATCGCTACGGTGTGCAGGTTTCCTCACGATGTTTTCCTTCACCGTTAAAGTGCGTGGTGATTGACTATCAATACACACATAACTCCGAAAAGTCAGAGGTGTGCCCTGGGATTTGAACCCGCGACCACCGTGAACATGTAGGCAGCCGAGTCTGGTCCAATACCACGAGGCCACCACGCACATTTTACTTTTCATTTCCATTCCCTACAAACAATTTATCATTTAAAAGATAAGATTCCCAATTATTCCCAAACTATAATCTTCTCTTCTAAGACATATAGAAATAAATGACATTGATTCACCACCCAGCATTAATCAATAACGTATACTTTGAAATGAGCGTAATATCCTTATTAGAGCATTCGTCCCGCGTAATAACCGTGAGCGGATGATTTCCCTACCTGGGTGGTCTTGCTGGTGCGTAATTAAGAGCCAGAAATCCTATGGGATCAGGTGATTTTAGCCTGTCGGACTATAATACGTGCGCATTAGTAGAGCTACGGGCTCTTCCAATTAGAGAAACGGATTATGGTGAAGTACAAATTGGATGTTGCATTTTTTGTGGAAATATAATGTCAGAATTTGTGTAGTATTAAATTTATTTTATGGGAATTCTCTGTACTTAAATACGTAATATCTGATAAGTTGAATAAGAGGATATTAATGTTTATGATGTATTAATAATTATTACTCTTTCTACTATACATTTTGGATCTCATAGCAACAGAAAAATAAAGAATGTAATACGTACATTCAGTAGTTGTTTATTCACTGGAAACAGCAGATGAAAATTCAGACTACCATTAAAATAGTCTCTGTCCACTGTTATTATATTTACCATCACCTCGAGCAGTGCCAAGAACAACATTCTGCCACGACAATTCAGCATTCTAAACAACACATCGCTAATATAATTTCACATTTTATTTTCTTTGCGAGTGTGAATACAGAACACAACAATCCAATATCCTTCACTATTATAGTAGAACAAATGTTTTACAGTCAATTTATATAACCTTACATTGGCCACAACCATAAAACAATTTTGTTGTAACGATCTAGTCGGGCCATTTCCTATCTCATATCGCACGTACAGTCTTTATGAGTGCGTGTATATTCCAGAGACGGCGACGTTACTATTATGGGAGGACATTAATAGCCGGCCCTCCTGACCTTCTTGAATGTAAAATGTTTTGATACCTGCGCTATAAAGGAGTAAGAGCGTCAAAGCCCTTAGATTATTTATTTTAAGATACTTTTACATATAAAGTTACTTTTGTCCATTGAAACGAGATGTTTACGTAGATCAAATTAATTTGGTTCTCAGTTAACACAAGATTATAATCTTAATAATGTGTGGTACGGAACACACAAGGCGAAAAATAGGTGTTGTACCTCTGCCCACCCCTTCTAGGAAAAAGGCGTGAGTTTATGTATATAGAAAACCACAAAGGATTACTGATTGCTGAACGCGACAGGCGAAACGTGAGGTTTCAATTGTGATGATGTATTCCACATTAACAGATTCCTAACTAACCAAATCAATAAAATATTCATGAGATGGAAACAAAGCTCCACTACAGCTGAAATATTTAGTTGCATTGATAAATTTATAAACGTACATATCGGTTTAGCGAAATTGTTCAATTACAACAAAATGTCTGGCCAGTACAAATATTTGTGTGATGTATTTAGGAAGGGTGCCATATGATCCTGTCAATAATTTAGCAGGTGGTATGTACAGGGGTGGAAAGCAACCGATTATTATTTATAGGACGGGAATCGATAAAAACGTAGTTTTGGAATATGCGTGTGGAATCATATAGTGACTTTTAGTTTTGAGTTTTTACTTTTCCTCAGAGTTCTGGTTCCACATTAAAATCAATTTGATTGCTCTTAGAAACTCATCATAAACCAATTAATATATTATATTGGAATATAAAAACGATGATATACAAGAACAGAGGGTTTATTAATAAAATTGCGATTAAACTAGCTAAATATTATTTCGTATAAACGTGAACTGTGAGTGTCGCTGGAGACATCTACATCAAGTAGCTATTCAAAAAAAAAAAAAACAAAAAAAAAAGATTTCGACGAAATGAGAACATGCTCCCCTTTTTGAATTCGGTTAAAAACAAAACAGTGCACAAGTAGATATATTTATCAGGTATATTGAATCATTATATTGCTTTATAAATAAGGATATCAACGCTGAAATCACAAGCGTTTGTATATTTAACCGGAAAGCACACTCATGTTTCCTCATGAATTGTTTCAATCGGAAGAAGCAGAATTTAGATCATATTTTAATTGATAAATGTTACTACAGTATAAATGATTACTTAAACGATAAGATTTGTTAAATTGTTAGGTTTTGTTTTTGTAGTTTGCTTTATATTTTAATTATTTGGTTTTGATTTGTAAAGTGATTGCTAGAAATTATATCTCAATTGGTTGTATGCCTATAAGGCGGGTTAAAATAACAACCTATGTAACAAAATTTTTACCTATAGACCACAATAAAAAGTTGTAAATTTGAATTTAATTTTATACTGTCTTGTTATTCTGGTATTATTAAAAAAGAAAACCCAACTGTCTAAGAAGAGGCTCTTTAAACTTTCCTTGCCGTAATGTGTACACGTCAAGCAGATTTATGTAGCAGGTAATGTGTTTCCTGCTGCAGCCCTTGTTATTGTGTTCGTTGTCAAGGCGACCGAGACATAACCCCTTGGAAGACTCGTTTGTGTTGATTAACTTGCTTATTAATTCAACGTGTTAGTTTTATCATAGGTGTTCGATGTCAAATTAGCTTCGGAAATTGCAAGTGATATGGGCGCAAATTGATAACAGGGGTCAGTTAGTCTTAGATATTAATATAAGTTAAGTTATTTATCACATGCATAGATTTGATCTTATCCAACTTGGTGCATGTAACAGTGAGATTAATACCGAGTTGTTTATATTTATATTGCAGTATCTAAAATAAATTTGATTAATGTAGAAGCGATGGAAATACAATTTGCTTTACGCTGTCAATAAAAACGTTTACCCAGTGTGTTCATCAAAAGGTTTGTCTTTGTACATATTTATTTTATTTTTATTTTATTGTTTAAGGACAATCAGTAGTAATTACATTACATTAAATTAACGTTACAAATACACCAACAATAAGTTAAATGTATTACCTTTAGTTGCCACAGCATGCATTGACATTTAAGAAAAAATAGAAATTAAAAAAATGTTAACATATTTAAAACTTATATAAATCTCTTAACTATTAATAATTTGGACACTTTTATATTTCTTAATATTAATGCTTATGAAACTAAAAGGAACCAATGTGACTTCAACAGACAGTAAATAGGTTAGAACAGTTAGTTAAAAAAAAATTAAAACAAAAATTAAATATTACTCTTAAATATTACTCTTCAAAGCTTTTAAGACCTCTGTATGAAAACATCTTAAGGAACTGCCAAAAATTTCGACAGACTGGCCTAAAGAGTTGTAAGTTCTTGAGAGCCTGGGTAAAGCAGAGTTGAATCCAAGTTTGGTTCCTGCCCCCCTTGGATATAACAAACCCATAGGCCGCCGCGGCAAACGGCTGGGGACGCGCAGTGTCACTGACTCCAGCAGTGGTGAGCAGTCAATATGGTTGTTATTTAGTATGGAAGTTCGATATCTCCTAGACGCTTGATTATTTCGGGATGTTTGATAGAGGATGCTTGTATGTTCCGTGCAAAGTAATTGCTGAAGTTATCGGATAAAAATCACAGTGGACTGCAGAAAAATCAGTGCGTAAAAAATTGCCATTTTATACTAATCGAATATCAAGTTGCGTATAAAGAGATCGCTGACTGCGATAAGACCGCCAATTGTTCCCTTATAAGTGTGGTTTTGTGTATTTTTTTTCTTTTTGTATGTGGATTATACTGTAGTGTTGTCTATCTACCTATGCAGTCTTTACGTATTTCTCAACATATGTTAAAAATAATCACTTTAGAATTTCAGTCGTATCTGGATTTTGAAGGATTATCATACCATTTCTATAGCCGCTGGGAAATCAAAATGTAAGGAGGTTCACTGAGAACATGTGCTCAAGACTTACTCACAAAAAATTTGTTACCAAAAAAACGTTTTATAGGTTTTCTTTAATATTTTCTTTTATATAAAATACGAGTATGCATTTTGATTTTATAATCTACCATGCAAGCAACGCCTTCTCTTGTGTCAAAAAGGCAAATATCTTTTTATGGCATCTACATATAGATGTTTACGACCAAAATTCCTGCTAAAGTTATTGTCAGTCTTAAAAATTATAGTTAAGGAGCGCTGCGGAGGCGAAACGGGTGTAAAACTTATGACATACTCCAGTTTAACTATCCATTAAGAGCGAACTACTAGACCTTGAGAATACAACCTTTTATACATTTTATTGACGTTAATTAAGATTTTCTCCAGATATACTGTACAGACATTTTTATTTTTTTGTTGCGGCAAGGGTATTAGAGTAAGCAATTAAATGTCTTCATAGCCTAGGTACTCCAATGATTTCCGATGCAACCTATTGGATTAATTAGATATTAAAATGTTCACCGCTTGTAAATACCCAAATATGTAGTACCTATAAATAAATAAATAACAGTCACATACATAGTCCTGACCCCACAATAAGATTGAGTCTTGTGTCGTGGAAATCAGAAGCTACGAGAGACTTTTCGGTCTCACAAACACTCAGACCCAACACAAATATTTGTGGGCCACACAAACATTTGTGTTGGTGCGGGGATCGAACTCGCGGCCTCTCGTTTCACAGTCGGCGTCAAACCAACTATACCTTGGAGACTGTCACCTATACGAGTGGATTGTTAAAAATGAGACCTATTATTAACCAGAAAGTAAACATAAGAACGTTGGTATCAGACTGCTGGTAGAGGAAGAAAAAATAGCTTGAAAACATACTATTGCAACTTCCAGACAGACTCACATGGTAGAGACCCAATCGAAATTATTTGTTATGAATAAGGGCTCGGTAAATAAGTTTACCATACCCTAATCTCAGTACAATTATGTTTGTGAGTCAATCTCATTGCGACATGTTGAAGACAAATAATAAGCTCAACATGTATCAATTTTTGTTAATTATCATGCCTTTCATTACGTGTAATAATGTCATTAGTCATTACGGCACAATGCGGCGGTGGGTGTAATTATATCGAGACAACGCGTTTGTGAGATGAGCAATCATCTTCACTGAATAAAACGTCAATAAAATTATTGTAGGGTGTGTATAAGGTTTATTTTGATGGATTATTTGTTTCCGTCACTTATTTGCGAAGAGATTTGGACGTAGGACTAACTTATTTAACTTCTATAATGTTAAGGTAGCACTTATGCTATTAGGATACCAGCCTCATAGCAATCGTTTCGGAAATTAATAATTCTGAAAAAAAAAAAACTAAATTGACTATAAAAATAACTCACAAATCTAACATTCAAAATATAATCAAATAACATTAGATAATCTGTATTCCAAAAACGTAACAGCAAAATTTTGAAAGGTCTTCCCTCCGGATTCGAAGTACCTAATGGGCAAACTGTGAAAACTGCTTTGTCGCAAAGGTAAAACTTTTCTCTATGAAATTCTGTCAAACGCTGGACAACGTTTTCAAACGGGGTTGGATGGCGATTGGAAATAATAATTGAAGATAAGACCATCGCTTTGAAATAGGCAGTGTATAGGTTGTTTTCTTTTAATATTTTTAAATTGGCAAGGCAGTATTTACAATACTTGATGGTAAATGCAAATAAAATGGAATTTGACAGCGTCCGTGGCGCAGTTGGCTAGACGCTGACTGTGAAACGAGAGGCTGCGGGTTCGATCCTCGCACCGAGACAAATGTCTGTTTGAACCACAAGTATTTGTTTCGGGTCTGGGTGTTTGTGAGACCGAAAAGTGTCTCGTAGTTTCTGATACCCACGACACAAGAATGGATCTCAGCGTGGGGTCAAAATCATGTACATGTGAGTGTTGGGTGTATTTATTTAATCTCCAGTTGCGAAAGGTCGGATATGGACTTAATAGTACAGTTATGTTTGATGACGGATACACACAAGCTGAATATTTCTTTCGCTGTCGCTCATCACTTGAAAAACTGTTGTAGATCTACAAGCGAAAATAAAATTCAGTCACCAACGTAAAATTCGAAAGCAAAAATAAAATTCATACAAAGAGCTAGTAGTGGAACTTCACGACATTAGTTCTAAAATAACCCTTTAATTCAGCCATTGGTCTAAATTCATTTAATTTTTATACTGAAGCAAAATTGACGTCAGATAAATAGGAATATAAAATATTATGAAACGTGGATATTTCAATTTTCACATTGTTGTGAAATACAATACCTATTATTCGAAAATCATGACAATCCGTGCCAGTATCATTAACTGTTGGTTTGAACTATTGTATTGTATTAGTGTTATATCTAGGAACTCGTGATGTCTAGACCGATGCCATATAGTCGTGCGTTGTTGATATTGACACGGCATTGACGTTCATTAGCGAATTTCCGTGAAGTTGCTAAAACCAAGTTTGAGATGTTTTAAACTAACACTTAATTTTATATCCTTGCAAAATTGTTTTTATTCAAATTCAGAAGGATTGTGTTTTGAGAATATCAAAGGTAACGTAACCTTAAAATAAGATAACCAATTTAGTTCCTATTCACCCCGGTTTTCCTTTTCACTCTTGATGGTACTTTAGATGTCACAGACAATCGTGGGCGGCAGACATTAGCTTCTATTAGAAGTCCCATCCGGCCGTTTTCCGGTCCTATTTTGAAACGACGAAGATATCAGTTTCATTATGTCATTTTTGTAATTACTGGTCACAGTACTCATGTGGGTGGTCTTATGACGTCACTAAGTAGGTACCAACACGTGCAAGGTATTTGAAAGCTAAAAAATGTCCAACGCTATTAATATACGAATAATGCCGGAGAACAAATTACGAACCAATTGCACCATTTTCTAATGGAATAGTTACACGCAACGTTTAATGAACATGGAATTATCATTACTGCTGTAGGAATCATGTTCAAGATTTATTACAGAATGAATTATACAAATTATAGGTGTATTGTCTTTTTTTCCGCCAAATAAGCAATATACTGATCTAATTGAGGGAGGTCATTGTTTTTCAAAACCATTGACGAAATTTAGAATATCATGGATTTGTTTCCAGCTCATGACAATCGACTAGAAGAGGAATACAAAATAGAGAGTTTTGGGATAGAGCTGACTTGACGTAAGGGTGTGTCGTTTCCACAAACTTTTTTTCACTTTGGATTTATGTTAAATAACAGTAAAAAATTAAACACAAAATAAGTAAATATATACAGCAGCACAACGACAAGCCGGCTTATTTGTGCTGTAGTCTACACTGAATTCAGATCTATCTATTTCAAAGTTCGTACGTGTACTGAAAGAGGCTAGAGACTATCGCCAAATGTTTACGAGTGTCCAGAAATAAAACTCTCAGTATATTTTTACAATGCAAAAAGTATGCAAAGTGTAAGTCTCGACCTTGGCCTATTTATCTAAGCACCGATTCCAGCGCACCTTTCAAATTACGCACAGACATTACACAGGTGACGGTGGCCATCTTGCAGTTCTTTTGCGCGGGAAAACGTTTTTGCCGATGATAATTATCGCGGTCGACGCCTCTAACCTGGTTTTCTGAGGGTAATTCCGACGGCAAATAGGTCACGAGCACCGGTCATAAAGTTTACTGCTGTTTCTTGAAACTCTATCACGGTTTTATTTCTTGACTATTCAGAATTGCTCACACTATAATGGTATTCATTCGAAAGTTTGTTTGTCTTTTGATGGCTGGGTGTTTAATCCATTTTTGTTTGTGGAGTATAACGTCTAGGGAATTATTTAGACAGCCTCCGTGGCGCAGTTGGTTAGACACCGACTGTGAAACGAGAGGCCGCGGGTTTGTTTCCCGCTCCGAGACAAATGTCTGTGTGAACCTCAAATATTTGTTTCGGGTCTGGGTGTTTGTGAGACCGAAAAGTCTCTCGTAGTTTCGGATACCCACGATACAAGATTTGATCTTAGTGTGGGGTCAGATCTATGTATGTGACTGTTGGGTGTATGTATTTGTTGTTATTATTTATTTAGAGCAATTTTCTTGTTTCGTGTACAAGCTGCACTTTTTCCTACATTGGGATATTTTTGTATACTAGCACGCCAAAAATACTATACGCCTGATGCGTATGTTTATCCTGGCTGGGTAGGAAGAGAATATGCACTGGTTGAATCAGGTTCGAGTTACATAGATGTACATTTAATGCTATCTAACCGTATACGGATATCCTCGGTTACTAGTTATACTCGTAGTAAGTGCGTGGTGGCCTGTTGGTAACGGACCAGACACGGCTGCCTACATGTTCACGGTGGTCGCGGGTCCAAATCCCAGGTGACATCTCTGACTTTTCGGAGTTATGTGTGTATTGATATTCAATCACCACGCACTTTAACGGCGAAGGAAAACATCGTGAGGAAACCTGCATACCGTAGCGATTTTAAACAATTTCTACAGTATGTAAGTCCGCCAACCCGCACTAGGCCAGTCTGGTGGACTATATGGCCTAACCACTCTCAATCGATTCTCTCGATTGTAGAGTAGGCCCGTGCCCAGCAGTGGGACGAATATACAGACTAGTTATAGGATCTCCGGTGACTTCACTTACCTAAACGCAACAGCAAAAGGGATGTTTATCATCGAATTTGAGTAAGGCAATTGTACAAGTCGACCTGTAGATATAACGAAGGTTCTTCTACTTCTAAATACAATATATACAATTTAACGACCGGTTGGCATTGCCGCTAAGAAATTGATCTTCAGTGCTTGCGATCTCCATACTGATAAATATTAATCCACTGTACAGGTCATATAAGAGTGTGGCGATGTTCTTTTTATAAAAAGGTAGGCGAAACCCGGAGAAACTCCTAGTGAACCAAGAGGTGATCGTTATAATTATGGCAGGCTACCTAATCGATTTTTAATTCCTTAGACAAAGCTATAGTTCTGAATCAGTAGGCCGAGGACTAATGGTCGTGGGGTGGATCTGGATTGTAGGCAGTCGAACTGCGAACTTTCAGAAATCAGGCTTATTTGATCCAATTTAGTAAAATAATAAGTTATAATAAACTGATGATAGAATAACTACAATATATCATTCTGGAGTTCCTATTTATGAAAGCAACTTGTGCGAGCCTTACCAAACTGTAATACAGAAAAAAACACCCAATCTGAAAACTGAACCCTGGTCTTTACAGTTCACAGCTCAGTCACACTATACCAACGAGGCGACTATTGTTAAGTTATGTAATTTATGTTATTACTAAGTTCAGGGATTGTTAAGTTTTCTGATAAGGTTGTTTAGTTATTAATTTATGGCAGAAACTTCTGTTGTTGGATACTTCGTTGATGAAGTAGGTTTCAGCTCAAACTTACTGACCTATACCTTTGTTGCGGTAACGGCCATTGGTGGAGGCCTAACCAATTGAAGGCTTTGTTGAAGTAACTTGGAGTTGTGCTCTTAGAACCCGTGTAAGTATCGGTCTGCGGTAAGAACTTAGGCCTAGAGAGAACCCAATTATTAATTCCAAAGTTTCTTTTATTTTCAAGTGTTTTATATTCTTCAATTTACTTACATTTAGGCATTATGAATGAAATACAGTATGAAATTCTTTTATTTGAACAGTCAAATCATAGAGCACAGCCTTTAATAATGTTGACGAAATAAAACTTATTGAAGTGCGAAGGTTCTCGAATATTTTGTAGACAGCCTATATTCACCCTTTTTGTAATAAACAACCTAAAGTCCTAGTCTCAGATCAAAGGATATCAGAAAGCTGTTTAACATATGTATTGGGAAAAAATCATGTCTACAAGTTCCCAATTTTCGAGTTTGGAATTGGGGACGGACGGAATCCTTTATTTGTTGTTTCGAGTTCGCTTATGTTTTCACCGCTTTAATAAAATGTTCGGACTGAGGTATATTTATGGGTTTTGCACAAAGCATGGCTTTATTTCCCTCGAAATAACTTTATGTAAATGTCGCTGTAGTAGGCGCAGAAGTAGAAGCCAGAAAGTCAATAAAAACGATGCAATGCGCAATGAAAAACGATGTGAAAATGTTTCCGCAAAATTTAAAATATCCAATAAATTTGTAAATATTATAAATAAATACGCAGTATTTTTGTGTTAGCTAATACTAGAAATAATATTTTGTATAATGTTTATTGACGACATTATAAAAGTTGAAAACACAAATACGACATAACCAGCAGGGATGAGAAGATAAAAAATGAAGTATATTTAATTCGTCATTATTTACTATTATCTGAGCAACTTCAGAGACCAAAATCTTTATTATCCATTTGTATTGAATTCCAGACGAAGATACAAGGGCACAAGATAAAATATCTAATTTATCTGGAAACATTTATTTTATCTGATATAAAAGTGTTACAGAAAGAAACAAAGAACACACGAACGTATCACATTAATGAACACTGTCTAGTGTCTGTTATTTTTAAATCTATTTAATACTTTGCCAACACTAGACGAAGGACGAAGGGGTGAAAGGTCGAGGGCGCAGACAGACGCCGTTTGTGACCGTTTGTACGCAGGCTATCGAATTTGTACTAACTAAGAAATGCTTCAGTAAACAAATTGAAGATTGACAATTTACAAATAATGTTAGAAGTTTTGGGGTTGTGGAATAAGCTAGTATTACATGGAATGTCAAATGTGAAATATATGAATGATATGAAATATAACTTGGGAATCATAGAGTATAATATAAATGATCATTAATAATTAATGATAATAAAGGTATACGGTCACCGAAACAGAAAGTGTATCCTGTAACCTCGTATGTGCGGTATGAGTGGCAAAAAAATATTATAAAAGTTACATTTTAAGATACTTTTCTACTCATTAAAAGGACAAAATATAGTTTTCGAAATGGCGAGTCAAACATTAGCTTCTATGTACAGGAGTGATTTTTAAAGTCATAAAAACTCCTCAAAGCAAAAATATATTATATAAGTATCTCCTTATTTGTGTGGAATATTTACAAGGTTAAAAAAGAAAACGTGTTTTGTATGAATTATTTGGTAGGGGTGGAGAATACTAAGAAACCATTTAAAGACAAGAATGAACAAGAAAAGATCTAAGAAAAACATGTACACCACATGGAATTAAGTAGGAAAATGAATCCTTTAGATTCTATGAATAACAATGCTTGAGTGAGAACGTCTTTTACAAACGTTTTTTTGCAATTCTCAGATTCAGGTAAACATCTTTTATCAATGTCTATATTATAATATATTATATTATAAATTGAAAAAGATAAGTGGTTATGAACAAGAGAAATCAAGATATTCATTGCGATGGTAAAATTATGCAATACGTCATATTTTGATTCGTTTACTAAAATTTGTGTTTAGCATTGAAAGGAAATGCTCGTTGGATTGCATGTTAAACAAAGAAGATCATGCACGTACGTTCTGTGCTAATCAGGAAATAGCAGGAATCGTATTTACTCTAAATGAGAAATAATATTGTGCCAGCTTAAAATTGTATGCTGAATGTTAAGCGATAAATTTTAAATGTATTGTATATAAAATATGTTTGTTTAATCTATGTTTGTTTGTTATAACTATTTCATTTCTATACATTTTCTATCTAACGTAAAATTGGTGCAGTAGTTACCGCCGACAAGTCATGGACCGTCAACCAAGAGAAACTGTCTTGCATTTTCAATTTTATACAAAATAAAATTCTAGTTTTTTTTTTGCTGAAAAAAGGGACAAAATAGAATCTGTGCGTAACATTATTATGTGTCTGTGCTCTCGGGACTACTATAGCCAAGCCAGACAGGCGTTAACAAAGGTAAAGCGAAAAAAAATCACATAGACGCGTCCTACAAGTTTTTTTGTTCGCCTGGGGGCAAATGAAGTGATCCCCTGCATCGGATAGCCTTTGTATCTCCAGACCAATTATTTTGAAATTCGAACTATTAATTCAAGGGATTAACAAGGATTTAACCTAGGTTTAAAATGGCTAAATAATATTAGCTATTAATTTTAAATTTCGAATATTCGAGTGGGTTAACCTCAGTGAGTTTGAAACGAATTGATCGTTTTAAAGTGCTTGTTAAACATGTATTTATGTTTTTATTAATTCCAGATTAAGATACGAGCATCAAGTTTATAAATTAAATTATTTTCGATGTTTCAATAATAGACGGCTTTGTTCAGAGCTCTTAAATTAAATTAGTCTTGAGGCACTCTGGAAATTATGATAGTAGATTATTGTATTATTTTGAAAACAATCTAAAACCATCAATACTCGTATTATGAACAACAATGATACAAGCTGAATTTAGCAAATTTTAGTTTTATTTTGCAACAGAAATAATGTTGTTTTTGATACATCATTTTAAGATCCCTAATTCGAATACAGCGTACCTTAATAAAATTGACGGCAAAACGCATTAAACTTGTAATAAAAAACACATTAATACGACAGATGTCATAAAAGGCAATGTGTACCGAAACTCATGAGTTAGTGTTTGCTAAAAAACATCCTTCGGACCACTTGCCTTATATAGTCTGTATGACTTGTATCAAATTACTCGCAGTTGGTAGGTCCTTATTTTTAATATGGCACCTGCGGACACCAGCTTGCTCGCCTTATTTGGGTTCTCATTTCAAAAGTATATGAGTTTTAAGAAAAAAAGTAATATCATTTTTTAAGTGCCTTACTGCCTCGGTGGCGCAGTTGTACTACGGTATGATTGCGAAGCTGAGATCTCGGGTTCGAATCCCGGGTCGGGCAAAGTGATATCGGATTTTGCTATTCATTATCAGCTCGGAGTTAGGAATTTGTGCCCAATATGGAGATAGGCTTACCCAATATCACATCGTGGGAAGGATAATACAAGGCGAAACGTGGGTGTCCTGGTTGCACCTCTGCCTACCCCTTCTGGGAAGAAAAGGCGTGAATTTATGTATGTATATTTTTTTAAGTTTTCTAAGGTAAGTACACAGTATAGATACTTTATAATATTCGTGTGCTCATAAAAGGCGATGGATCTAATATCACTTATAATCGGACTTTTTATTGCTGAGAGTGGTATTAACAATCAAAATATATAATAATTTATTGATTAAGGACGATGAGATGAATTTGATCAAACTAAATAATATAACAAAATAAAGCTTGCCAAAAAGAGAGTTAATATATAAAAGATACGCCCAAAGGTTACCTTCTGATGAATACGAAAGAAATATCATTAAAGTAAATGGATAACGAATACCAAGGGAACAAATGAAAGATTAATAACAGAGCAACAAGTGAACACGAATACACATTGCTTTTAGTTTATCTAAAGATACAGAGCTTGTTAACTTTATAACATCAATTTTATCTATATTTTTCTCTTTGACGGCTCAACGTGACTCAATAAAAAATATTTTACAAACTTTAGCCCTTATTATAAAAATAGAAATCATTTTAGGCGACATATCTTGTTAGCTTTTTAAAACGATTTATCTAGGCTAAGCTGTTCGGATTTCGTTTTCGTCTCGTCTTTATTTAATTTGTATGAGCAGACACTTGTGACAGTACTCGACTTTTGCGAATCTTTGAAGGTTATAGCAATACGAAAAATTTCAATATTACTTTTATCTTTGTACCTTTGGGTCTTAGTATTGATTTAGTACTACTTACTTTGCCTTCTGAAAGAGATGATTGAAAAGATTGTAAATTGGATTGCTTTAGATCAATTAATTAAGAAGGCTTAGGCCATATTGTCCAACACGCTGCCCAGTGTGGGTTGGCGGACTTTACATACCTTATTTAAAATCACTACAGTATGCGGGTTTCCTCTCGATGTATTCCTTCACTGTCATAGTGGGTAGTAATTGACGATCAATACACACATAACTATGAAAAGTCAGAAGTGTGCCCTGGGATTTGAACCCGTGACTACCGTGAACATGTTGGCAGTCGCCTCTGGTCCGTTACCAACAGGCCACCACGAAGAGTAGAGGAGGCACGTGCCCTGGAGTGCGATGTATAAAGACTAATAGAGATACAGACAGATTAATTAATATGACAAAGGCCTTTTTCAAGCCTTAAGTTAGTGTCAGCAGACAGGTAAGAGGTTACCTTAGTGGTCGACGCAGCAATTTTGTGGGAAATACAAGTACCTGTAAACTTTATTAAAGCCAAAGTTAGAGCCAACTTCGAGACACCTCGCGGGATTACAAATTATTTCACTCAACCTGAATTGAATTTTAATTACTTTATACTCGCGTCTAAAATAAATTTAACGCGTGTCTTCTTTTTAATTTTCAAGCATCTGTCGGTGCCAGTATTTACAAGACTCGCAATTAATGTCCGAGATGTAACAACAAGCGGGCACGTAATGTGTTCCGCGGATCGAAGCTCTTGTCCGATATTAAAAAAGTTTATAGATTCCGCTCGCAAAATGTATTTCCCATTTTGGCGAGAAATAAATAGTGCGAATTATTGTTAATAATTTCATGGAATATTAATATTTACTTGTAGTTGGTAAAGTTGTATTTTCATGCTTGCTTTGTTTGGTTACAATTATATAATGAAAAGGTTTGTGTGCAAATCTAATTTCGGGATAATAAATTGTACTATTTGATAGGTTGGCAGCGCTGGCTATTGGGTGTACTAATTTTGTCAATATTTCAATAAGTCGTATAGTCGTATCAACAATTTCGTGATTGCCTGAAAAATGTTGGCTTTCGGCCAGCAGTGTAATATATATTTCATTCCACTAAGTCATTCTGATTACGATAGCATTAGCCCACAAAAACTCTAAAATAATACAGCTCTGAAACATCAACAGCAGCTTAGGATGTTCATCTATAAGGTGCAAGTGAATAAAGGTTCCAAGAAGTGGCTGGATGCAGGCCGTTTTCAAGAGGTTACTATAAAAACCCTTGACGGAGGCCTATATATAACAGTAGACTTCCCGTGGCCGAAGATGGTCATAATCAGGGGCAGGATATAATCTCTTACACACTAAGAAGCACAACAACCACAAGTTCCTACAATAATTCCAATATTTTTAGATAATTATCCTTTTTTGATTAAAGTTCTTAAGACCATCCATCCAGCTCTACCTAAGATTTCAATATTAAATATTCTTAATTATATCCTGCCAATTTCAAATTACAGAAAAAGTTCTCATGATGCATACAACGTGTGCGTACATCAGCTGCACTTTGATCATTATACCAACTGGTCCGGTACGCGTCAGCGCGTGCGCTCATCTAAATTGCTGAATGCAGCACCAGTATTGTGGCAGATGGACGTGAGAAAATACCGCTAATTGTATTATTACGTTGATTAGTTAAGACGGTTAATACGAGTAGTATGTGTTTTTGTATAATAGTATTATAGTTTTTACTGTTTACCATTTTTGTTTATGGTGGATGCTTTATTTAACAATTTGACAGCCTCCGTGGCGCAGTTGGTTAGATGCCGGCTGTGAAACGAGAGGCCGCGGCTTCGATCCCCGTACCGAGACAAATGTTTGTTAGGCCCACAAGAATTTGTCTAGGGTCGGTGTTTTTGTGAGACCGATAAGTGTCTCGTAGTGTCTAATACCCACGACACAAGACTCGATCTTAGTGTGGGTCAGGACTATGTATGTGACGGTTGGGTGTATTTATTTATTTGCTTAGCGTGGCTGTAGATACCATTCGATATGAAGTTGAAATATATTTTATTAATATTTTCAAGTGTGCATGTAATTTACTGCTGTCAATAATTTTATAGACCACTACTAATACTAAACAATACTAATAATCAAAAATTTTACACATTTAAATTAGGAACATCTTTTTATGATGACATGCTAAATGTTAAATGTCAGGGTTGTTATTTTAATTCCTACTTTAAAAACATTATTTCAACAACTAGCTTTGTAATATAAACCCAGTTACCATTTATGTTTTTTTATTTTCTAAAAGACCTCAAAAAAGCCTGAGCCCTCCGCAATGCGCACTATTTACGAAATTGACAATAACACGAAGGAATCCATAAAAGCAATATTAAACAACAGTTTTACATAGCAATGTGAGCAATTCTCGTATATTTGGAGGTCGTCTGGCAGGTTTGTATGTGGGCCACAAGAAATTTCTACTTCCCACATAAAGGAACCGAAGTTGTCTCATTAGAGCGCTAGTTGTCTTGGGCAAAATTAATTATTTTAATTAATGTCTGCAAAGAGTTACGGATTTAGGCTAGGCTGTGAGTTGTTAAGATATTTGTACAATGTAAATATAGCGCAGCGATTACGAAGTTTACTTTGTGTGTCGGAGGTTGCAGGTTCGATTTTGGAAAGGGTGAATATTAATATGACGTATGGAAGTTATTCGGACATTTTGAGTATGCGAAATTAGTGTTTATAATAACTACACGCTATATAAGTATAATGCAATTACAGAACTATGTATTGTAAAAAAAAGTTAATGTATTAAGTATGATCATATCATGATTGTATATACTTCTGGGGCAGGCAGTAATTTGGAGAAGGATATAGGAAGATACTAGCCATTTTAATGTCATTAATAGACGTTAAACTGTGTATCAAATGATAAACATCGTGTTAAGCAAGTATTAAAGCCAGCTTGACAGTATTCGAAATCTTGGAAGTCCCGCTCTAGATTTCTTAACCAATTCTTTTAAAATCAAAGACTCACATTAAGATATTAGTCATCCTACGGTGACGATAATGAGATGTTTGGTATATTTATTTTGGAGGAGAACTCCTCTGTTTCCTGAATAGAAGTGACACCGCGATGATTAGCAGGTACCTACTTTGTAAATTTGTTTATTTAGCTTAGTTCGGTTTTTTAAGGATCTACATAAACAAAAAACCGTAGATGAATACCTGTGTTATAGTATAAATGTTAATAAAATATGTTCACCTTTTAAACGCGTTAGAATTAATCGTCTGCAAAATTAAATTGTTTGCTGTCCTCTAGTTGTTTCCTTACCTTTATAGTTATATCACGTTTTATAGAATGCGTAATTACTTCGTTCAATATCATATTTGTGTAGTAAAGAATAATACCCGCAACCAACCGCGACGAACCCGCACTAGGCCAGCGTGGTGGACTATATGGCCTAACCACTCTCAATCGTACTCTCGATTGTAGAGGAGGCCCGTGCCCTGCAGTGGGTCGTATATGGGCTGATACAATACAATACAAAAAAAGAATAATACAATAGTTGTATTATTAACGCATGTTAAAGTTCCCACACTATATCTGACGCTTCGGTACTTTTCAAATAGAGTATCGCAATCGCTCGCCAGTCGACATTATTATGCCGGCATGCTCGAAACTGATGACATAACATGTCTAAAACCACCTCATAGACTGTCTGTTTTATCGAAGTTATTAAAGCTCAAATAATCCTCGCCTCTTTTCCTTTTTTTCCATTCTCAAAAGCCAGCAACGCTTCTTTAATAAACTTTCTATTGTTAAGCACATTTATAGGCAGTAATCACTTGTGCCAAGTAAACCTCCCTATTTACATACATACATTAACATTAAGCCTTTTTCCCAAAATGGGTAGGCAGAGATGCAACCAGGACACCCACGTTTCGCCTTATGTGTTCCGTCCCATGATGTGATAGGGGGCAAACCCATCGCCACATCGGACATAAATTCCTGTCTTCGGGCTGATAATGAATAGAAAAACCAATATTGCCTGACTCGGTATTCGAACCCGAAACCTCAGTTTTGCAATCATACCGTAGTGCAATTACACCACCGCGGTAGTCCTCCTATTTGTCCACCTTTTATCATTCTTAAAGGAACCATACCACATTTAGGTCGCAGAACTGTTGACCCAGACTGAGCCGTCGATATGACGTAGTTAAATGCAATAAAATAATTACAAACAGCCGTTAGATATATTGATGTCCGCCATTCTATCGATTTGCCACAATTATTGTACAGTTATATCATTATTATGATTCAGACGAGTTGTGCGAAACGATTTTTTATAGCTATCCATCGACGGTCATGTTTTTTTATGATTTCCTTATTAATATGTTATTTTATGTTATGTCAAGGTTTTTATTTTCAATGTCTAAATATTGATTGACTTTATAAGTTGATTTTAATGTGAGTCTGGACTCAGTCTAACTGGACTCTTTAAAGCGTTTATAGTTAATTATAATCCTTCGCTTCAAGGTTAAAAGTGTAGCTGAGTTTTAAAACTTTTCTAAATGGCATGTGAATATTACCGACTTTCAATAGACCTGTGTAGTAGAGAAACAAGGTCTAAATCCACATAATCATAAAGGAGACACGTACCCAGAATTTATTATTATAAATTGAACGACAACTCCCGAAACACAATTAGATCTACACTTTTAACACAAATTTTCAATTGAAACGTGATAAATGTGTAAACATGATAACTTGTTTCTTGTTATTACAAGAAACAAGTCGTTATGTCATAAAAATATAGCCCTCTTTCATGTTTTGTTTCGTCAGTCTTCGCTTATACAAGTTGCAACGACACCTTTTACTTTAAATAAACCATTTTTGTATTCTGAAAGTCTTTCACTGAACAAAGGAATCTCCTGCAGCATCCGACACAAGAGCGCTGCGAGTTAAAGAATCTGTAAAGAAAAATATGAATAATTAAAAGCGTATTCTAGATATTAAACTAGTGACTTGCAAATGTATATTTGTTTAATGAGAGTAAAGGGAAAGACGACCTTTTTATGCTTCAAACAATTATGAAAGGTGTTTTTGATTTTATCGTGGTTTTAACGACTCATTAGCGAGTGCCATAGTCTCTGCCTTCCGATATGGGATGCAGGCGTGACGATTATGTATGTATTAGCGGGTGCCTCTTGGCGTATGTTATGAAGGGCCTTAGTCGATCATATTCACCTAATTTACTTGAGAGGCGGATGGATGCAGAAGAATTTTCGACTAAGGAGTTTAATATAGTGGCCAATCTAGAATCCAAGTGTTTAAATACACATATAAGGATGTCCGACACCGCTTAACCCTTTCAGACCTGGTGTACACAATTGTACACAAATAATATAAAATAAATTTAAGTATTAATTTCACATTATTTGCAACTAAAAACGGTTGTGTTTATTAGTTCATTAGTTCCAACACCATCTCTTGGCGTTTAATGACAGTTTTTGGCAAGTTATGACCAGTAGCCGATCGAAGTTTGCATTGTGCAGGTTTAAAAAAATCAGGTCTGAAAGGGTTAAAGACAGCTATTATTGATTAAATGACAATACGTATCGTGAGTAAGGTATTAATGACTGAAAAATGTTATTTTTTTCTACTAAAATTAATGACGTATTTATAAATAAACTAGCGGCCCGGCCCAGCTTCGCCTGGGTGCTAAGATGTTTAGACTCCACTCCACACCAGAAATATCTTATTCCCGTTCAAACTTTTGTACTCCTGAACTCAACCTAAGTACCTACTATCCCTTTTCCTATCGTATCCCATCCCATCTCATCTGGCTCCTTTTCTTTCTGTTACATCCCGTCCCATTATTTCCCATCGAATGCAATCCGGATCCGACCGGTTTCATCGCGTTCGTCCCACTTTATCCCATTTCATCCCTTAATGCCTAAATAGGCAAGTTGTAAATTTTTTGTAATTGCTTGTATTTTGTAGATAGGCCTTATATAAACACGAAAATACGACGAATATCATTGAAAAATACGCAAACACAAATACTTTGCAAAATTCCTGCTAAAACTTTCCGCTCAGCCAAAATTCTGACTACGAAATTGATTTTTTAAAGTATAATGAACTACTTATTTTAAATTTAATTAATTTTATAGCGTCAACAACACGTGGTAATTATACTTTTAAAATGTAGCTAATATGACACGTTCGTAGATTTACCATAGCAGCGCCATCTATTGATTACTTACTCAACCCAGTCGAAAGGTATCGACATCTGTTAGAATCATTTGGAGTTAACAGATGATTGTGACTGTCAAATAATAACAGACAAATAATTAGCAATAAATTAAAATTGCGACTATAATTTGAGATTTAACCTATCCTATCTCTCAAGTTGGATCAAACTGCACATGGTGTGCAAATTTTATTATAATCGGTTAAGTAGTTTAGGAGTCCATTGAGGACAAACATTGTGACACGAGATTTATATATATTAGAATATTTCACATACTTGTTTCAACTTTACAACTAAAAACATTTATGTGTAGGCTCGAGGTGTCTCCATGTTCGAATTGAATTTGAATTTGTGTAAATTGGTTTTTTATTTAAAAAACTCGAGGGATTTTTCATAGTATTTCGATATCGTTTCTAGTTAATTTATTTTCACATATGATTGTTTTTTTCAACTTTGTCTGTACTTCATAAAATAAATGTTTATAAAATTGCACAATATTTTATTAAAACCATTTTTAATATTAATAATACCGTTAAAACTGGTTATCTGCGTAAGTCTGTGTTCATTC
The DNA here is from genome assembly GCA_033459515.1 of Theretra japonica. Lineage (NCBI taxonomy): Eukaryota > Metazoa > Arthropoda > Insecta > Lepidoptera > Sphingidae > Theretra > Theretra japonica. The sequence continues at coordinate 7,394,423 of CM065937.1, forward strand.
GAAATAAAGCGGCCACCATTGCTCGTGGAATTTTGCAATTATAAGCAACTAGCGGCCCATCCCAGCTTCGCTTGTGTGCAGATATTTTTTGATGGCGGGTTCGATTCCGTTTCAGACATGCGATTATTCAAAAACCTTTGAATGCAATTGAAAGTGTTTTTACAATTTAAACGATGTCTTCTTTTAGTAAAATTGTCTATCTACAGTATTTAAGATACTTCCCCTCCATATGGTATCGCTGTGGGACACCCTGGATATGTATTATACTAAACATTCCTATTGAATCACTCTATATATTAATAAAAACCGCATCAAAATCCGTTGCGGAGTTTTAAACATCTAAGCATATATTATGGGAACAGACAGACAGCGTGAAGCCACTTTGTTTTATACTATGCAGTGTGTGTACTATATATATATATATTTTATCAGCCCATATACGTCCCACTGCTGGGCACAGGCCTACTCTACAATCGAGAGAATCGATTGAGAGTGGTTAGGCCATATAGTCCACCACGCTGGCTTAGTGCGGGTTGGCGGACTTACATACTGTAGAAATTCTTTAAAATCGCTACGGTACGCAGGTTTCCTTACGATGTTTTCCTTCACCGTTAAAGTGCGTGGTGGTTGACTATCAATACACACATAACTCCGAAAAGTCAGAGGTGTGCCCTGGGATTTGAATCCGCGACCACCGTGAACATGTAGGCAGCCGAGTCGGGTCCGTTACCAACAGGCCACCACGCACTTATACTATATATACCACATCACCTATGTGAGCATCTCAGACAAGCCGTTCCCAACCGTATTCAAGAAATTAGGGTGGAGTTATCATCTTGAGCATTATTGGTAGAGGCCTAGAGCGTAACAAACATCGATACTATACTAATATTTTGGAACCGCAAAATGGGTACTTTTAAGACTAAAGTGTTAAAATTAATTCGTGATAAGAGATTGTAGATTTATTAATTATTTTCATAGTATTTTTTTTGTGTCCCGTAATGGTCAGGGATGCTCCTATCTAGTGGTCATGGCCTGTCCTAGAATAGGTGCTACGAGTACGCGACCTCGGCCCCCCCGAGCTACTCAGTCACTACCAACCTTACCTTCCGTGACTGCAGTATCCACTCCTGCAGGCCATATTTTCCTTTCCCATAATATCCTTTACCCACAAACTATATTTCACGCACGATGAGAACAGACGAGAAGATTGTCGAACTGGAAGAAGAATTGAGTGGGTTACACTGGGACATTCTGGGGTTGTCGGAAGTCCGAAGAATCGGGGAGGACACGATAACCCAGAAGTCCGGTAACCTGCTTTTCTACCGGGGGGACGACCAACAGTCCCGAGGAGGTGTCGGATTTCTCATCCACAGGTCTCTCATAAACAACATCGTATCCATCGAAAGTGTGTCGAGCAGGGTAGTGTACCTTATACTCAGAACATCAAAAAGATATTCGCTGAAGGTCATACAGGTATACGCGCCGACCTCGACACATCCAGATGAAGAAGTAGAGGAGATGTATGAGGACATAAGTCGGGCCATACATACTTCCAAAACCTACTTCAATGTTGTTATGGGGGACTTCAACGCAAAGTTGGGCATGAGAAGCGATGCAGAGCTGAAAGTGGGGCAATTTGGACATGGGCAACGGAACCTCAGGGGTCAGAGGCTGGCCGACTTTCTGGAGAAAGAGGGACTCTTTGCGATGAACTCTTTCTTCCAGAAGCCGCCTCACAGGAAATGGACCTGGCTGAGTCCTGACGGTTCTACGAGAAACGAGATAGATTTCATCTTGACGACGAATAGACGGATGTTCAGTGATGTCTCTGTAATCAACAGGGTGAAAACCGGCAGTGATCACCGAATGGTTAGAGGCACATTGAACATCAATGTCCAATTAGAAAGGCGTCGCTTGATGAAGTCTACGCTCCGACCTACTCGCGCCCATATCCAAAACCCCGAGAACTTTCAACTTGAGCTGGCAAATCGCTTTGATTGTCTCAAAGAAAACCTTGCAGTGGACGAGCTAAACAGCGGTTTGGTAGAAGCTGTCCATACGGTGGGATCTAAGTATTTTAGACCTCGCCGTAGAGATAGACCCCAAAAACTCTCGATCCACACTCTTGACCTCATGGCCGAACGTCGATCTATGGCGCTGCAGTCTTCCGATGACGCCGAAGCATATAGGCGGCTCAATAGACGGATCTGGAAGTCCTTGCGACACGATGTCCGTGCTCACAATACTGTGAGCATAAAAGAGACAATTGAGCGGAACGGAGGCTAAAAAGTGTTTGCAAGAGACTTGTCTATTGGGCAAAGCCAGTTGTCTAGGCTGAAGACGGACGGCGGCAGCGTAGTGTCGACGAGGGCAGAGGTATTAAGGGAGATCGAGAGGTTCTACGGACAGCTTTACACCTCGGTTGCCGAACCTGCTGTTAGCTCGGCCGAAGACCCGAGAGCCGAGTTGATCCGACACTTTAGCGATGATATCCCGGACATCAACCTGAGTGAGATTGAGATGGCCCTGAAACAGCTTAAGAACAACAAGGCGCCGGGCGAGGACGGAATCACTTCAGAGCTTCTGAAAGCGGGCGGTATGCCGATACTGAAAGTCCTTCAGAAGCTCTTCAATTCCGTTCTCCTCGAGGGCTCAACGCCAGAGGCATGGAGCAGGAGCGTGGTGGTACTGTTCTTCAAAAAAGGTGATAACACTTTGCTGAAGAACAACTAGACAAACTTGAGCGGCTTCAAAACTTCTGTATAAGATTTATATTTGGACTTCGTGAATATGATCACGTTTCAATATTTCGCGCTAAGCTCAAGTGGTTACCAATTCGCTTTCGTCGGAATGCTCATACACTTTCTTTACTTTATAAGGTATTATTCAGTCCCTCTTCTCCATCATATCTTAAAGAAAGATTTAATTTCCTTTGTGAAAGACATGCGAGATCTTTGAGATCATCGGAGAATCGTAAGTTGCATATACCAAGCCATACCACAGTGTATTTCGACAAATCTTTCACTGTTCAAGCAGCTAGGTTGTGGAATGCCTTACCTCTAAATATAAGACTTGCTAAATCACTTAATTTGTTTAAAAAAAAAGTCAAAAATCACTACTTATCCCTAATTAATTAAGAATTATTTTTTTTATATATATATTATGTATATTATATTGTATAATTGTCAATGTGTATATATGCAAATGTATATGTATTTATATGTGTATGTATGTATATTTATGTGTATGTAAGTGTCTCGTATATACTATATATATCATTTTTGTTTTCTTTTGTTAATGTACTCTTGTTGCACGTCGAGCCCTATTTATCAATCCAACAATTCCTGTTCATCCAAAGGTTGCCAGGAAGAAATCGCTCAATGCGATATGGCCGCCCATTGTACTAGTTTAATATTGTTTCTTTATTTTTTTTTTATGTAACTTGAGAGTACAATAAAGAGTATAAATAAATAAATAAATAAATACAGGCCCATCTCGCTCCTGAGCCATGTCTATAAGCTGTTTTCGAGGGTCATCACAAATCGTCTCGAACGCAGGTTTGATGACTTCCAGCCTCCCGAACAAGCCGGTTTCCGAAAAGGTTTTAGTACCATAGACCACATTCATACGCTTCGGCAAGTTATACAAAAAACCGAGGAATATAACTTGCCACTTTGTTTAGCGTTTGTGGACTATGAGAAAGCCTTTGATTCGATCGAGACCTGGGCGGTGCTACAGTCTCTTCAGCGGTGCCACATTGACTATCGGTACATCGAAGTGTTGAAGTGTATATACAACAACGCCACTATGTCGGTCCGAGTACAAGATCAGAGCACGAAGGCTATTCCACTACAGAGAGGCGTCAGGCGTAAGACAGGGAGATGTCATATCTCCGAAACTGTTTACTGCCGCGCTGGAAAACGCCTTTAAGCTCTTGCAGTGGAAAGGATTCGGCATCAACATCAACGGCGAGTATATCACTCACCTTCGATTTGCCGACGATATTGTAGTCTTGGCAGAATCGCTGGAAGACCTTAGCACTATGCTCGAAGACCTAAATCGAGTCTCCCAACAGGTGGGTCTTAAAATGAACATGGACAAAACGAAAATAATGTCGAATGTCCATGTTGTGCCCACCCCCATCGGAGTTGGGGGCTCGACTCTCGAAGTTGTAGACGAATATGTCTATTTAGGACAAGTGGTCCGGTTAGGCAGGTCCAACTTCGAGAGAGAGGTCAATCGTCGAATCCAACTCGGTTGGGCAGCGTTCGGGAAACTACGCGACGTCTTCTCGTCCAAAATACCTCAGTGCCTCAAATCGAAAGTCATCGATAGTTGTGTGTTACCAGTGATGACATACGGCACCGAGACGTGGCCTCTTACTATGGGCCTTATTAGGAGGCTCAAAGTCACTCAACGAGCTATGGAGAGGGCTATGCTCGGGGTTTCCCTACGAGATCGAATCAGAAATGAGGAGATCCGTAGGAGAACTAAAGTAACCGACATAGCCCAGCGGATTAGCAAGTTGAAGTGGCAATGGGCGGGGCACATAGCACGGAGAACTGATGGCCGATGGGGCCAAAAAGTTCTCGAATGGAGGCCACGAAGCGGAAAGCGCAGCGTGGGACGTCCACCCACTAGGTGGTCAGACGACCTGGTAAAGGTCGCGGGACGTCGCTGGATGCAGGCTGCCTCCAATAGGTCACTGTGGAAATCATTAGGAGAGGCCTATGTTCAGCAGTGGACTTCCTTTGGCTGATGGATGGATGGATGGATTTTTTTTATTCCTTCTTAGTTTCTAATTTTGTTATTATTTTACTTTGATAATTTTTTTTTATTGTAACATTCTTTATGTTTATAAAATTTAATTCTAGCATTACTTAGCAGTTATTTGTTATTAAGTGCATGTTGTGACGCCTGCAGGTAGTACATTAAGCATGGTACAAAATTGTTAGTGTATTAGATATTAAATATAATTTAACCACTGGATGTCCTTAAATAATTATTTAAATAAATAAACGTAGTACTACGAAATACCTTTGGGATCCCTCGCCTCTAAAGAAACACAAGGCGGGCCTATAATGAAGAACAAAATGTACCAACTTGTAACTTCTGATTTGATTTCCATCAAAGTTTTTCTTTGAGTATTTTACGAGTCTATTCAACTCACACGGAGATTGTAAGACGTGTCCTGAATGCTAAGGTACTTCCAACAAAAGTACCAAATCCATCTACAAAGGCAGATTTGCAATCGTATTCATTGTTAATATTTTTTAAAGCTCTTAACATGTTGAGAATAAGGGTGTGTTTTGAAAAATTGGATGGTAAAGTTAAATTGGTCGATGTATAAAGGTAGGTTTTCGAGGACGAGCGAATGAATGAACGGAATGAATAGGCCGTGTCCATGAGCCGGGTCCGTACCAGGCGAGTGAACTGAAAATGACGGCCGGAACATTCAGTACAGATTATTTTTATTAAGATTTTTTTAATTGCTGCAGAATCCTTTTTATTAATAAAATTCAGCATGTAAGTCAAGTTGCCAGTTCTCAGTTATGTGTCAGCATTTTGAAGCTAACAGTTTCGGCTCATATTCGACTGAGTGCACTGCACGTGACTACTCTATACTCTAAACCGAGAATCGATTGTGAGCGGTTAGGCCATAGTCCATCACGCTGGCCTGGACGGATTGGCGGATTTCACATTCACAGTTAGGCTAACTACTAATCTCATAATGATAAATGATGCCATTTGTAAGATAAGCGGCTGATCCTTCATCAAAGTTTGTTGAAACTTATATTACGTTAGAAAAAGTTGGATTAAGAGAACATCGTAATCACTATTCCGAAAAGTTTCTTTTATGAGTATCTTATTACTTTTGCTTCTTGTAAGTAACCGCCAAGCGGAGTCAATGTTCATACCTATTTGCTTGTTAATATTTCCATCCGCACTCTATCATCTCACTCATACTCTACATATCGCAAATTCATACAAAATGGATTGTCTTATATGAGAATTATACTCTCATGATTCACTGTGTACATAAACCTTTTGCCTTATATTGTTTGCATACATATACATAATATACAATTGGTTGATCCCTGCTAGTCTAAAGTAATATAAAGAGAAAAGATTTGGTTGTTTGTTTGCATTGAGTAGGCTCTGAATCTACTGTACCGGTTTGAAAAATTCTTTTACCATTAGAATTCTACATTATCCCTGATTGACATGATGAAAGAATATCTGCACCCAGGCAAAGCTGGGACGGGCTGCTAGTAACTAACATGGGTAAATCCAAAAGTTGTTTTTTTTTTGTTACGGTTTTACACCTCATCTGCTTACCCAATCTTCGTGACTTTTTGCACCGACTTTCTCAATGTTAAAGAAAAGGAAATAGGGTACTTTTAACCCAGAAAACTACCAGTGTTCCCGAGAGATACAAAACAACTATGAGACCGTCATACGAAAAAATACGATAGTCCCGTCTAAAAATGCGGCCTACTGACATGAATAAGTTGCAACTTAATACTCGAAGGACAGAAAAATGGAAATTGTGGAACTTTGAACGAAAACATGATTAATAAAAAAAAAATACTTCTTCCAATTTACCAGATGCACGCAAGGGAAACCGCGAACGAAATGTAGTATTCAAATAAATCATTTTATAACGCACAATTTTTAAATGCCAAAAATAATAACACAAAAAGACTTGTGTAACAATAGTAATTCGTTGTTATGGGGTCCATTATGTTACCTAATGTTTTCCATTTCAACACGGCCTCGCCCGTCCGTTTGTTTGTTTGTGGGAATGAGTGCAGCGATATACTTACGCATAAAAGGAGTTGCGGCAAATGCCAAGTTGTACGCGGAGGTCAAGGTTGGTAATGTTTTATTTAGCTTTATCACAAATGTAATCGATCATGTAGCAATGAATATTTAGCCGCGTTAGTAATACTATGGTGGTTCGGAATTATCTAAGCTACGCTAGAATTTTTAGTTAAATAAAATATGACCGTCCGTCTACTATAATCAATACTGGGCTAAGGTCTCCTTGCTGTGGGTGATCTATCTACCAGTAAGACATTTAAACGGTAGGTACGTACCGGAACACGACTCATTTTTTCCATTTTCTCGACTTTTTCGCTGTCCGCGCAAACACTAATAGGCATAAGTACATAAGCAAGGTATATTTTATATGTTTTTATCAGTTGCCAAAATACTATCGTTTCCATTCCTCGCATTAACCAAGGTACCTATGTAAAATAGTTTACCTTAAGCATTGAGATATGTATTATAGTAGGGGGTCACTGCAAACGAATGGTTCGTAACAAAAATGAACGATACCGTACCGCTCCTTTTGTTTCTGTCTCTGTCACGCCTACGCAGTAACATCATCTTGGCTCTCGCTTCAATGGGTGCACACGGGAATCCTGTACCAGCACAATGCGCAGAGATTTTGTGCCCGATGTCCGTTCTAGTATAATACCTCAATGACCTTAAGTTATTTTCTTTCTGAACCTATGATTAAACCACAACGTAAATAATGGCATAAAAAGTAGTTTTTATTATTAAATTTCGAAGCATAATAAATCATGCTATTTTTAAACTTCTTATTAAAATTCCATAAGCCGGCACAATCTCAATTATTCTTACATTGGCAAGAGCTTGAAGGCTAGAGGAAATTTCTTATAAATGAGTATTGAGCAGCAATCGATAGCGATTATTAACGTTGCTACGGTGTTGTTGGGGCTTAGCGGACTAATTATTTTAATGGGAAAAAGACGGAGCGATTATTTTATACATTTTCCGCGTAAATCGGCTTAAAATTTTCCTCGATAATGTTGCTCCTAAAATTAATATTTTATTTAAACTCAGCTGTACATAATATCATGTATTTAAACACATGTGATCGTGCTACTAGTCAGGGGCAGCAAATGTGCTAAGTCATTTGATCTTCGCATCTGAGGTAATTTTACAACTACATAAATACAGTGATTTGTGATAAACACAAAAGTAAAACTACAGAATAATGAAAAACAAATGGCACAAAATTTTCAGTACCGCCATCTGTGTATTAAATAAGAAAACACGAGCAAAAGTTTCGTATCGCATCACTTATGTGAAAAAAAAAAGAATGCGAGTGGTCCATAGTGCTGACATCTGTTATCGTATGCAAGAACAGAAAAAGTATTTTTTGTTTGATTGCGAATTGAAGTTAACTTCTGACAGTTTCATATATTCCCATATTTGTGTTAAATATAGTTGTGTATTTTCGTAATGAACATAATGTTAACTTTTTAATTAGTTAATTTTTTAGGTTGAATCAATAATCATTTCTAAAAATTTAGCGCCATCTAGTATATTATATTGTTAGTAAAATATGACATGTGAATTGTTGCAAGTTGTGAGCACGTGTTATTCAGACTATTGTATAGATGGCGGTGTTATACGAATCACTTTGAGGCTGTTTTGATTCGCAATATGGATACTAGGTGCCCGTCTTTTTATGCTACAGCCGACAGTCATTATCTCCCATACATGAGTATATTACATACATACATACATAAACATGACGCCTTTTTCCGAGATAGGGGTAGGCAGATGAGCCACCAGGACACCCACGTTTCGCTTCATGCGTTCCGTCCCATGATGTGATAGGGGACAAGCCTATTGCCATATCGGGCACAAATTCCTGATTCCGGGCTTTATCTACCAGTCTTAGTACAAAATCTTCGGGGAGAATGAGAAACATGTTATTTGCAATTTGCCTTACAATTTATTGTCGGTGGTTTCATCAAAGATGTAATATAAAGTTTTACCTAATAATGACCTAATGATGACAGCCGCCGTGGCGCAGTTGGTTAGACAATGGCTGTAAAACGAGAGGCCGCGGGGTCGATCCCCGACCGAGACAAATCTTTGTGTAAACGACAAGTATGTGTCTCGGGTCTGCGGGTTTGTGAGACCGAAAAGTCTCCCGTAGTTTCTGATATCCTCGATACAAGACTCAATCTAAGTGTGGTGTCAGGACTATGTATGTGACTGTTGGGTGTAATTGTTTAATTGTATTTGTGTAAGGTTTAGCAGGTAGAGCTTATGTTGTAGAGAGGCTTTATTCAAAAGAGACCTATAGCACACTGGCCGAAAATTTCTCGAATGGAGGCCACGAAGCGGAAAGCGCAGCGTGCGACGTCCACCCACTAGGTGGTCAGACGACCTGGTATAGCTCGCGGGCCATCGCTGGATGCAGGCTGCCTCCAACAGGTCACTGTGGAAATCATTGGGCCTATGTTCAGCAGTGGACTTGCTGATGGATTGGATTGGATTAGCAGGTAGTCTCTAGATGAAGACTACTTTTCAATGCTGTAGAATTTATTTCTTAACGATTACAATTCTAAGCCATATCAATTAACCCGCACACGGAATAGCGTAGTGGACGAAGCGTGATGTCTATTTATTGGTAGTGCTGTATTTGAAATTCTTCGGACACCGTGTACTGTGTTGTACATAATTAATGATGGAAAAAACCAACATGGATACATAGAAAAATGGAATTCCACACTTTTTAATATGCTGATTCATGTAAGTAAATGTGAAAGCTTTGTAATGTATTTTTTTTTAGTTTTAGAAAGTGGCATTGCTCAAGTCGAAAAAAAAAGACTTTTTTTTTTATATTTTTTTAATTTAGGGACTTTTACCCAACTAAGGTACGTCAGAAAAAAAAGACTTGGTACGGCTAACTCTCAACAATTATTTTTTTGTATTATTCCAATTCCAATTCTAGACAAAATACTCAGTTATATGCGACACACTCAGAGCCGCGGAGGAAACGAAATTTCGATATGCATGGTTTGAGATAAAAGCTTTCTTGTGTCATAACTCAGCGACGAGTTACACCAGGATATTGAGTCGGAATAAGTTCGGCACAGTTCGGTGCATACGATACCTATGCGCTGCCGAACTTCCCACATGCTGTTGTATAATGGAAATTATTCACACAACTTCCACGAAGTTTTTATTCTTCACTACTAAGTATATAACGAGTTTTTAATTTATATGTTGATGTTGTTTTATGGTGTAATGAAGGTTAGAAGACAAGTATTTGTACTATTTAGCCTATTTGAGGGATTAGACTTTTGCTGGTGGTAGATTTGTATCCGCCCGGATGGTGACCACCGGACCAGCCAGGAAAGTGGAAACTCGTCATACTGACCGACGCAAGTTTTTTTTATTGCAATGAATGGTGAGATGAGCATTCCATTCACCTGATGGTAAGGTATACGACGGCTTATAGATAGTAGCAAAACCAAACAACACCTAGCATTCCACTGCACTCGCCATCCTGAGACTTAATATGTTAAGTCTCTTTATGTCCAGTAGTTACTCTGGCTACAATGTCATTCAAACCGGAACACAACAGTGCCTTTATGCTGCTTTGGCTGGAGAAATAGACATTGCTGTGGTACCTGCCCAGGCAGCCTCACACATAAAAGAGATCTACCACGAGTAAGTTTATCGTGTTTCAGATTTAATCTTTGTATATTCTACCACCTGCCAGAGCTCCCTACATCTTGCTTCTGGTTTTGGTATTGGGATTGTACTGACCGCACCAAGGAATGCATTGTAATCATTGTTCAGGCAGTACAAAAAGTTAAACAAAAAGAGTCTTACATAAGATTTTCGAATTGTTTTCGTTGAACACGATTCCTAGCCACGCGAGAACATCATCAGACCATAACTTGTTTATTTGATGTACAACACCGAGCAATGTTTCATTGGAAAATGTTTATTTTGCGTGAATTGCAAACTCGGTCTTAATTACAGCTCCGTTGTTTTTTGTTATCGGAACGTTGCGGAATGTATTTGCAAAATACAATTAATTCTGTAATTGTTGAAGTATGAAAGGTTTTGTAAAACTATAGTTTTTATAAAAGGTATTTTATCATTTTTTTCACTTGCCTGGCTTTTAAATTCGCTTCATGATTATTTTTGAGGGAGTAAATAATGTGTTAATTAAGGCATTGTGTGGTATTGTCAACTTAAATGACAAATCGGACCCAAATCTTCGTTGTCGACTGTTAAAGTCGCAGAACAAATGAATATGGTACTGTTCTGTGGTTAAAGTGCTATTTTGATGTCGTCAGGGAAGTTTTGAGAGCTAATCTTACAATTATTTTTTTATTAATGGTAGGTTCACTAGGGGTCGATTGAAAATGAAAGCGGTTCCTAGGTTAACTGGGATTAGAATTAGTTGTAAAACATCTATTTCTGTCTTAAAATATATAAATAAATACACCCATTCATAGTCCTAACCCCAGATTAAGATCAATTAAGTCTTGTGTCATGGGTATCAGACATTACGAGATATTTTTCCGTCTCACAAACACCCAGACCCGAGACAAATACTTGTGGGCCTCACAAATATTTGTTTTGATGCGGGGATCGAACCCGCAGCCTCTCGTTTCGCAGCCGGCGTCGAACCAATTACTGCGTCACGGACGCTGTCAAATATTTATGAAATATATATTATCTTTAAAACACATGCAATAATCGCATAAGGCGAATAATCAAAAATGAAACCGTTAGCAAAGCTAGCCGTTATTTCAATGCTTTTTAATCGATATCGATTAATCGTCACAAATATATCCACATGCCAGTTGGAAATTATCAGAGCATTTGCAGTTAATACGATTGCTGGATTAAATTCAATAGGGTATTTTCACGTTAGCGGCGGATTTATTCGGCAGAGGATTACGATCGGCTTTTGAATATGATGACCAAATTCACGTACGCTCTTCCGCGGTAAACTGTTACATACCTTCATCAACAGATGAGCGGGCGCCTGCATCTCGTGATTTTACAATATTATTTTCAGATATCGCGAATGGAAACGTGATTAAATTTGTTTTAAAATATGCTGGAATATTGAAAGAATAAACCGATATGTAGGTATTTGCTGTCAAGTTCGAGCTGTATTTTGGTTAATAATCGTATAGGGTTTTTTCTTTTTGATTGTTTTTTCAATTTAATATTTTAGTTTTAAATTGTTTTAAGTCGGTTTGACGAAATTCTATTTTGATGTACGCATTGATATCTGACGAAGTTAAACATAACAGCTAAAAGAAAAAGCTTACGGAATATATATATATATATATATATATATATATATATTCCGTATATATATATATATATATATTGGATGCCTTACTTTTTGGTAAGGTTAGTAGTGGTTTTCTTCTGCCAGTTTGTAAATCAAATGTATTTCCATCATTTGGAAATGACCCCACTACCCTCTCATATTCGGGCCTTATTAAATAAACTGGGATGAGCAAGGATTAATTTTAATACAAAACTTTAGAATATACTCGATTATTTTGAATAGCGAGGTATTGACGATTTTATTAATAAACACGGAATTTGTAATAATTGAAATTGCATATAGTGCTAGGCAACTATCGTTTTGTAGTTGCATTATTCAATATTATAGCCAAATTAATAGTTAATTCTAAAGTCTTTGACTAAAGTTAATCCTTTGCCCATCCGAGTTTATTAATAATGCCCTTAGAGTTTAGAAGCGTGAATAAGCAGGTTTATCGAGTTTGATAATCAAGTCTATCATGTATTAGGCAGATTACTGTTCGAAATTAATTTGTTGCTACATATGACACGTCGTAATCTAGTCAAACTAAATCTCTTATTGTATGTTATAAGGCGTGTGTTTTTGTATCTTCATTACATGTTTCAGTATTTACATGTAGTAGAGCTACGCTGTTGTCAACCATGACTCAGGGTAGTACCACTGTCTCACAAGAGATCGACGTGGAGAGAAATTTTGCTGTCGCGTTTCGTTCAGTGAGTGAGATTGCCAGATGCCCAACACCTCAATATCCTCTTCCCATCCTTATTCCTTCCCGCTCCCTGCCGATCCGATGGGCCGGCAATGTATCCATGATCCAAGCGCTGTGGATGTTTATTCGCGGCCGAGATCACTTACCATCAGGTGACCTGCGTGCTAATTGACATAACAATAATTTGCATTTTTAAATTTACTGTACCAGCAGAAGAACGAACGGCTTACCTTATGGTTACCCATGACCATCAATACTTCGTTCGTGCTTTAAAATGACAGACTAAAAGGAACTGGATCAATGAACATACCTACATCATATTATTTTGTTTTACAAACAGAATATTTAAAAATATATTTGTTCCACAAAATTCAACAAACGTGTTTGCATTGAAACAGTAGAACAAAACGTCTATGTTGAGGTGTAGTGTTGTTAACACAGAACTGAATGCTTCAATTATGCAGTAACCATAGTGTTGTATCTGCATTTTACGAGTTTTGTATTCCTATGAGGGCACTGGCAGAAGTGTATGTAAATGTATTGGGCGGAATGTAAATGATTCTACAACGGCGGTGGCCGCAAACTTGAGTGAAGCCTATTATACTATTAGTAGTGTTACTTAACGAAGCCAGGTCGTGCGCGGGGAATTTTCGCATGACTTTTGTTATTCATGTTTTAATTCTGTTGAATAATCAACATTGTTATGTTGTTTTGCGTTGTTTGATAGTGTTATTGTATAATAATTAATGTAAAAAGTAACTCTACTTATACCAAGAATTTGTAATTGTATATTTCCTGACACCTGGTATTGATTCAGTCATTACACATGCGAAGTTGTAGCATATTACTAGTTAAGGTAGTGGCGGGATGTTCATAACCACATGGAAACAATTCACCACATAATTGTGATCTTTATTTTTATAGCTTAGGTCCGGCAAACGAGCAAGCAGCTCACCGGATGGTAAGTGATTCCTATCGCCCATGAACATTCACAACGCTTGGATCATGGATGTGTTGCCGGCCCATCAGATCAGGAGGCGAGCGAGAAGGAAAAAGGATGGGAAGAGGTAGGGGGCATTGAGCATTCGGCAGTCTCACTCACCGAACGAAGCGCGATAGCAAAGCTGTCGTTTCTCGTCGATCTCTTCTCGAGACAGTGGTACCACCGCGGACGAGGCTGCCCATTCATGCTGAGTTATGGCTGACAACAGCGTGGCTCTATTACTTCAAAAATACGCCTATAATTGTATCGAGTTTCAGGGCTCAGCCTGTATAAAGCATGCATTAGTAAACATTGGTTGGTTTATCGTAATAAAAACAACTGGAGTACCTGTCTATGATGAATAATATAATTACGTAGGACTCAAACAAAAAATACATACATTTAGTGTTGTTATCCACTCTCAATTCATGAAAATATAATTCGGACTTGGAACAGCTTTATAATAGTTGTCAGCTTACCCGTTCCTGGAAATGTTTATACAAAACGTAAAAAACGGACATATAACGAACACAGAACATTCCCATCAAAAAACATATTTTATGCATTGTATTCGAATGCGATTACAAAACAGGAGAGAACAGAGGTGTTCCTGAGTTTAGACGGTGCTTCGACGACAAACAACAAAATGTTAAACAAACTAGAAACAAACTCGACAGTATCTCGCCCGGGGCAAATTTACGTTTCACCGAGACGCCTGTTACGTCCTTTAACTTTCCCCCGGTAAAGAGTCGTATAAAAATGAGTTATCCGGCCAAAACTCACAATTACAAACTCGTGCACAATTTAGGTACGGGTGGGATGTGTTACATTTCGCAACATTCAAATTATATATGTATTGTTGTTGGTATTCCAAATGATTTTGCTGTTAATGAGTTTGTCTTCGAAATGTAAGTTTGCTTTGATTTCAATTGTAAATTATACAGATTCCATGGGTTTGGGAGGGTGTATTGTGTATTGATATTATGTATCTACGTGTTTCCGAATTATTTGATATTGACACTCTGCCATTCGTAAACTTATCAGGGTTCTACAATTTTGGCAGCAAATCTAGGTACCTAATGTTGCTGGAATTCGCTGGGTACAAGCCTCTTTTAACAGCTCTCTTTGTATAGTTTGTAGGGACTAACGCTCAACAGTGGACTTTCTGTGGCTGAAGAGAGAAAGGCTACGGTCCGCTTCATGGAATTGGAAACTAAGACATTTTGCTTCGATCCTACAAAAATTTAGAATAAAGGCGCAGAAGAATTTAATAATAACAAGACTTAACTTCAGGAATAATTCTGAAATTAATTATCACTCGCATTTCCATACTGGTACATCATTTTTTTTAATGCATCTATTAGTGCACCAAACCGAGTTTTTGGAAGTAGCAGACCCACGCTGTTGTCACTCATGAGTCAGCATGAATAGACAGACTCGTCCGGTGCGGTACCACTGTCTCACAGAACCCGAGACTTCAGCGTGCTAATCCTACCATAGTACAATAGCGCCACTGAGTCAGTCGAGGCAGAGATATTATTATACAATTCAAAAAATAACTGATAGTTATTCCTTACATAATTTTTCCATTCTTCAAAGCTAGTATGCCTTTTCGTGTGCAGTAAATTCTGTGTAAATATCGACTTTGTAAAATTCCGCCGTATCTTGAACTTTGTTGGCACAAACTATAATTTTTTTTCAAAGTGTTTACATTGAGTTCCAGGTACTGCTATTCTAGAGGAGCATGCATTAAATATGCGAACTGCTTTTCTACTAATTTTGACTCTTCTCTGCATATAAATAAATAAATAAATATACCCAACAGTCACATACATATTCTTGAACCCACAATAAGATCAATTAAGTCTTGTGTCGTGGGTATCAGAAGCTACGAGAGAATTTTCGGTCTCACAAACACCCAGACCCGAGACAAATACTTGTGGGCCTCACAAATATTTGTCTCGGTGCGGGAATCGAACCCGCGGCCTCTCGTTTCACAGGCGGTGTCTAACCAACTGCGCCACGAAGGCTGTCAAATGTATGATGTATGATGATTTAAATTAAATTAATTGAATGAATCTTTTTACGCTTGAAAACCAAGACGAATGAAGACTTTATATCGTTTTTCTATAGTGTGTCTTATTGCTAATAATATGTTAATCTAATATATTTTTTAATAATTGGATAAAAATAGGATTTCAGAATTGTTTTTCTTCAAGGTATTTTACTTGCCTTGTTATTCTTTTTATTGCATAGGTCCGAAAACGAGCATACAGGTCACCTGTTGGTAAGCGATCACTGCCGCCCATGACCATCCACGACGCTTGGTTAATAGATGTGTTGCTGGCTCTTAAAATTAGGAGGAAAAAGGATGCAAAGAGGAAGGGAGTACTGGGCATCCGGTAATCTCACAAACCGAACGAAACGCAACAGCAAAGCTGTCGCTTCACGTCCATTTCCTGTGAGACAGTGGTACAGCCCCGGACGAGCCTACCCATTCGTGCTGAGTCATCTGACATCAATTTACCCAATTACTGACATCAATTTAGCCCTACCACATCTTATACGAGTACTATGGAAGTTAGATTCACACTTTTGATGAAGCGGGAGGAGGAAATCAGAAGGGATGACTAGGAATGGAAAGGAACCTGAAATTACGGGATGGAAAGTATGAGACGACACTTTAATCATTATGTTATTAATGGTTCTTATCCACTACAACCGCAAGTTACGCTCTTGCAATTATCCTAGTGTTGGAGAAGAACATGGATATCTTCTCGATAAATTGAGATAGGTAATGCCCACACGAGAGGACGGAACGACTGCATGTAGATGTAAAGCAGCAGATCGGGCTCTGTTGCGTACCTTGGGAGAGGTCTGTGCCCAGCAGTGGACTTAAACGGGCTGATGATGATGATGAAATTGAGGTAAGAAACTATATTCTAAATAATATTAATTCGCGCGTCATTATCCGTTCTACATTGCTTATGATACCATTACCATGCACAGGAAATGCCACTCTACGTATATTTTCGTAATAGTTGCGTATTGTGTAGAAAAACAACTGTTTCATATCCGCCATTTGTCGGGCGAAGCTTTTCCCGTTCGCCGACGTTTTGACGTGTATTAATGTGTTCGTTTCTGTGCAGAAATTATTATCTTGACCATTACATTCGTTTTTGACACAAGGAAGAATAACCAAAGATGGTGTAATCAAGTTCAGTATTCATACAAATATATTTTATGACCAAGATACTGGAGGCAAAAAGTGTGATGCAATTTTATCTTTTATCTTCGAGAAATAGAAATGAATATTAATATAATAAATTAAAATTATTATATTTGAATGTTAGTATTACTAAGCTGTCTGAAAAGCATAAATTAATGGTAGTAGGTATCAAATGTGAGAGGCTGCCTGGGTAGGTATCACCGCAATGTCTTTTTCGTCCGCCAAAGAGCGGTGCAAACGCATTGTTGTGTTCCGGTTTGAAGGACATTGTTGCCAGAGTAACTACTGGACATAATGAGTTGCGTCTCATTATGTTGGCAACATGTTAAAATATTCGAAATCTATATTATTGTTACTATGATAAGGAATTTTTAATAAAAGACTTTACGGATCGGAAAGCAAGCAGATTGGCACTACGAAGTAAGTGACAAGCGAAGAGTGATAGGAAGCTTATTTTTTAAACTCTATTTTTATATGCATTTCGATCATATTTTAATCATGATTATGAAGATAACTATTACTAGGCCTTAAGGTATGAAAGCTACGTTAAAAATAAGTTTCGAAAAAACTCTTTGTACAAAAACATTTAAAAAACTGGTACAATGGATGTAATGTTATTTTTAAAAAAGACATGACTATAGGCTAGATCAATGGCCGGCGGAAGTTATCCAGACATGTCCGGCGTGTAGACGGAATTTGAGAATTGAGTTAGCCTTCCGTACGTTCGCATTCACCCCAATACGCCGTTGCCTCTTTTTGTTTGACCAGACCATTGGATATTCGTTAGTACGGCTATCAATTTCTCTATTAGGCTTAAGGAATTCTTACAACTTAATAACATTGCTCGTGATTTTTTCCTCCCAACGATGCAACCATGTACAATATCAGTACATAATAGTAATAGTAATCATCAGTTACCAGTTAGTTGTTCAAAAGCAACTGAAGGTATTTAAAAGACTGGTCCATTTTTGGTGTATGTACTGATGGATAGGTTATTGCAAAGGGCCTTAATCGTGCCGCGAGGCTGCTTAAGGGACTACGCAGACCGAGACGGAATGGCGAGGGATTTAATATTTTACCAAAAGATATTCCAACTTATCTGGTAGGAATACGACATAGTCCAATGTTTTAAATTGATGCCGAGGCATCGAGAAATTCATTTCGTTTGGTCGGTCAGCATGGAGCAGCAGCACCTATCCATGTGATTTCTATTTAAAAACATTTTAATAGTTTGGTAAAGGTCGCGGGACGTCGCTGGATGCAGACTGCCTCCAACAGTTTACTGTGGACATCATTGGGAGAGGCCTATGTTCAGCAGGCACTTCGTTTGGCTGATGGATATGTAATAGTTTGGTGAAAGATGTTGAGAAAAAACAAGGATTATTATAGGTTATGAAATCTAAATGTGTATGTATGAGATTAAATAAGCGTTTGCTTCGCAGGGCAGTTTTTTAACATTATATTGTGCAAAATATGTAGATAAAATAATTTCTGTATCATAAATGAAAAATATAATTCGTCTCAATATCGTTATTTTATCTTCTTCCTCATTAGTCTATTCAGTCAAAATAAGCAATATTTATTACTTTTATCCGCACAGGCTCGGACGTGAATCATTGCTACGAATATTTTCAGCGTAATGAGTTTAAAGTCCGGAATTACTGGTACCTACAGCGCGCCTACAATTAATTCGCCAATTGTGAAATGTGTTAATTCTGAAAGGCGGTTAATTGTGAAATGCATTTAAGAGCGATATGATATTACTCGCGGAATTTATGCATTCAATTCTGCAAGTCCTTTTAAAAGTTGAAATCGAAATATTTTGTATCTGTTATTGTTTTGGTGTGCCTTGGGATTTGAATCAGCTACCACCGTGAATATGTTGGCAGGAGTGTCCGTTAACGACGCCACTACACACTTAAGTAGGTTCATATACAGAAAAGCAATTTTATTTAATGGCAAAAATGACAGACATTAAATTTTCAATGCGTGGCTAATCTCCTAATACTTTTTTTTTTTTTTTTTTTTTTTTTTTTTTTTTCTCGCGGGGAAAATCCCTTTACGGACCATCCCACCCCCGAAGGGGCGAGGGTGTGTCGGACTCACCGGCGCCTTCCGAGCCCAGCGAGATGTTGTGCCGCCCGTGGATGTGGACGGGCGGCCGCTGGGTCGGGTCCCTACCATAAGCTGCGCGCCGAAATACCGACTAAAAACCCCGCGTCGGCCACCATCGGTGCACTTGAGAGACGGCCCCGGGATACCGATGAACGGACGCGCCAGGACCGCCTCTTTGTGCACCGCCGCTTTAGCGACGCGGCGAATGACGCGTGTAGCGTCACGTCTCGGGGGCCGCCAAGGTAGGGACGGCGGCCCCGCGTGGCCCCTGCGGCGCCGGGTTAGTTGTTGTCCCGGCGCCTCCTACGTCTCCTGTGGCGACGAGCGGGATCGGTCTGCTCCCGATCCCGCTCAGCGCTCTCCTTCTGCGACATGGCACGTTCGCAGAAGGAGAGCATGGCTCGCCACGAACTCCGGCTGCCGACCATGGCGGCGACCACGGCCGGCAGCGAAAGGTCACTTCCCACGACCGCGATGAGAGCGCTGCGCTCCTCGTCCCAGGCTGGGCACTCCTCCAGCGTGTGCTGGGCCGTGTCCTCACGGCAGTTGCCACAATGGTGGCACACGGCGGACTCCTCCGCTCCGGCTATACGACACAGGTACGCACCGAAGCAGCCGTGCCCGGTGAGCACCTGCGTCAGCCGGTATGTCGGCGCACCGTGGCGCCTGTCCAGCCACTGTTCGAGGACAGGTCGCACTGCCGCGACGGTCCTCGCACCAGCACTAGGGTTCTCCAGCCTGGAACGCCACTCCTCCACAGCGGACCTGCGGAGGGAGGCCAACATGGCCTCGACCTCTCTGGGGACCAACCTCTGCCCACGCCCGGACGCCTCCTCTCGCCGGAAGAAAGCCGACGAGAGGGTCTTAGCGTCCAGCACCCAGGGCAGAGTTCCCGCCTAATCTCCTAATACTAGCCTAACATTACTCTATTAAAATTCATCTGTGATCATTCGCATTGGGTTCGTGTTTGGGAATAATGGCTGCTCTTCAATTGGTCTATATTTATGTGTCAGCGGCGTGACGCGGCGTAATCACCACCATGTTAAACTGTGGTCTACGTACAACAACCGATTCTGTGCGTATTCCCCTAACATTCAAATACCTAACAAGTTGGCCAAATGCCCCTTTTCTGCACGATGATAAGTATTGGCTACAAACGTTGGCATCGAATGCAATGCATATGTATGTTGGCGGACTTGGAGAGCAGCCATAAGATGCAACGCTCCTCACATAACGGTGTGGACGGTTCGTCTCCAATACTAGTGTATGTAAATACTAACGCCCCGACCCGGCTTCGCCCGGGTACAGACAGTTATGGAGTCTTTTCCACATCAGAAATATATTATTTCGTGTACTAACATGCCTGACTGCACTATATACTATCCCAAACAATCCCTTTGAGTTTGAAACAGCAGCGAATATACACATTTGAATTCTTTTCTCGTCCAACGGAAAAACTATATTTTCAGGATAAATATGATGTGATAAGATGCGAGGTGAACATAAATAAAACACATGAAATTAGAAAATATCTATTTTTTACAGACTATAAAGACAGCTGCCACTTGCTACTGAAAAGAGAACTTCACACAACAGTTACCAATCGAAACAATCTCCCTCTGTTTCTCCAGTCACGGGAAGTTCGCTGAACATAAGCCTAGGGATTTATGAGGGCATTAATCGCCACATAGACCTGTTGGAAGCGGCCTGCATCCAGCGACTTCCTGCGACCCGTTGCAAACAATACAAAAATACCTTTTAAAACAATCATTGGATGACAATTACGAATTGATATGAACATAATAACATTTTATGGAAATGTAGGAACAAATGGACGAAAATTAACGGCCCGGGAGAGGGCTTGTGAAAATTAAATTGTCGGTCAATGAAACATGCAAATGAGAGTTGCAATCACGCGGGCTTTTGTGCCGCGGACGTGGCCATTGTTTTGAAATCGTCTCAATGGACGCAATTAACATTATATTACGCAACGACCGCACCAAAGAGTTTTCTTAACTGTAAACTACTTGTTAAAAATGCAACGCTTAGACTGCACGCGGTTTCTTCTATTGGAAAAGGAATAGAAATAAAATTGTACTCTTTTACTTTCTGTAAAGTTGGTCTCTCTGATTTTTCGGAGCCTTGTGTGTATTGATAGTCAATTACAACGCAATTTGATTAAAGGGAAACATCGTAAGGAAACCTGAGTACCATATAATTTTTTGCAATAAATTATATGGTATGTAATAGGCCGGCGTGGTGGACTATGGCTTATGTCCATTCCGTCGGCCTCTCTGTTATAGAGTAGTCCAATGCTTATCAGTATGTGGTAATCAGTTGAGATAATTCAATTTACAAAAAGATTAATAAAATACGTTTATGTTGTCAGATAAGCTGTTAAATATATAAAATGAAAATTTAAAAACGGTATATACAAAAAATCTGTTTAAACAAATACTGTTGACTTTAAAATCAGTTCTAGCCCAGTTTCAGGCATTAAAAAGTAACGAGGAATATTTTTGTCGCACGCGGCTGTACCGAGTTAACCTTTGTCTATTCTTTGCTAAAATTAAAAACGTTGTAAAAACACAAACTGCCGCCGGTAGATAAAACGTTGAGTGTCTCGGTCTGTCAAAACAAAATAATCTCGGCTTGGTAACACCGGTTTATTTTACGGCGCCTAGATAGTTCCAGACGGACCTTTACA
The DNA here is from genome assembly GCA_033459515.1 of Theretra japonica. Lineage (NCBI taxonomy): Eukaryota > Metazoa > Arthropoda > Insecta > Lepidoptera > Sphingidae > Theretra > Theretra japonica. Next base: position 7,416,304 of record CM065937.1, read on the forward strand.
GCTCGTTTTTGCGTACTAGGAAAATCCACTCAAGTATGGAGTTATTTTATATTTTACCAACTTAAGTAAAGTCTACGAGAGAATGTGAAATGAAAACTAGATATTAGTGCTGTACTGCTCTAATAAAGTTTTTGATATATTCGTTTATTTTTTTTTTATTCGACAAACAAAAAAAAAAATCATCAATATGATGGTAAGCTAATAACGCCAAGAACAATTACAACATATAAATCGTAGATGCGTTGCTGGCTCTTAACATCTGAGAGCAAAGGGAAAGAAAAATAACAGAAATAGAAAAGTGGTAATGGGCCTTCAGCAACTTCATCTGAATGAACCACGAAAGCTCACTCGTCGCTTCATCTCGGTCTTATGTGAGGTACACCACAGAAACATGAGAGAGACGGGCGATAGATAAATTTTCTTACCTCGCGTAATGCTACGTTAGTAACACGCTAAATGGGCCTTGGTGTGTTCCTCATGAGATCCCGGAGTCCATTACTTGTGGAGCTGGTCGTGGGGTTTTTAACCGAAAGAAATCCTGCATACCCCGTCTACCAACCCCAAGTAAACAGAAATCCTAAAGGATTTTCCCCATGTTAAAAAAAATCTTACGTGAGGTAGTGGTACTATTTCGGTAAGCCAGCTCTTTTTCAGACGAAGGTAACCACAGTGTGTTTCCACCGCTTTTATACACTATACACAATCATCATCATCATCATCATTCACAGCCTGGAGGGTCCCACTGCTGGGTATAGGCCTCCCTCATACCATGCCACTTTAATTTGTCTTTTGTCAGTCGCATCCAGGTTCGGCCAACACTATACACAATACTACTCGTATATCCTATTTTATACCAGTTAAATACATTTCCATTGCAGAACGGTATTGGCAGTTGTAATTAATGGAAGAGAGCAAAAGAAAAACGTGTTAATTGATTTGCAGCTCAATTGAAACGAACAAAAGACTTGTTTACAGCTTACAACTATCAGGAAAGCGTTATTTTATTGTGCACTGTTGTTTCTAGATATTTAACAGATTCGATTTAAGTTTTAGGTTCCCTTCGTATACATTAAAGATTTTTTTATACACATTTGTACTGTAATGATATTTAACAGTGTTTAAATGAATATTATATATAGGGTATATCAGGACTGCTACCGAAAACAAAACCAGGTGGTAGCTTTAGTGACTCTCAATACAATGCAACTAAATTTTTTGCAAAAAAAGCGACTAAACGACTAAATTTTTTTTAATTTTTTTCCTATCATCGTATTTGAGTGGTAAATACATACATTTTCTTAAAACATTATGTTTACCTTTTTATTCCAAAGACTATAGTACGCAAGGCTTTAAATTGTAATTTTAGCAAAAACTATGGATTTACCACTCAAACACAAGGATATTTAAAACATTACGAATAAAAAATCATCACATTTGTTTTTGCAAAATCGTGTCTGTTGTTACTAAAACTACCACCTGGTTTCGTTTTCGGTAGCAGTCTTGATATACCCTGTATAGGTGGCAAACGAGCTTACGGTTCACCTGATGGTAGGTGATCTGACAAAGGTAATCTTTCACCAATGGATATTGGGAGATATTCGAAGGATGTCTGGTTGGAGGCCTGAAGATCGAGCTCAGTGGTGTGGTATAGGAGAGGCCTATGTCCAGCAGTGGACTCGAATGAGCTGATGATGATGATGACTGGATACAAATCTTTGTGGATTGCAGCAGTGAACTGCACCTACTTATAAATGTAGTGCTGTAACTTTGGTATGCCAATTTAAAACAATAAATAATAATAAATTCACCCAACAGTCACATACATAGTCTTGAACTCACACTAAGATCGAGTCTTGTGTCGTGGGTATCAGAAACTACGAGAGACTTTTCAATCTCCCAAACACATATACGGAACAAATACTTGCGCTTTACACAAACATTATTCTCGGTGCAGGGATCGAACCCGCCGCCTCTCGCTTCACTGGCGGCGTCTAACCAACTGCGCCACGGAGACTGTGAGCCAAAGGAAATGAGATCTAGTAAGTGAAGGCAGTATTCAAGACATTATTACCAAAAAGATTATTTAAATTTTAATTCTCAATAAGCATCGGATTACATAGGTAATTCTTGATTTTTCCAATTATTCAATATCAAGAAACGTGCAAAAAATGTAAGCTTAGGAAACCGAGAATAATATCTAAGGAATATATATTAATAAATCAGTTTACTACTTACTTTTAAAGGATTTCCACTACGTAACAAATTGGTCGTAATTTTCCAAGTATTCATTTCAGTAATCCCACCAAAGAGGCTATCCAATGCACAAAGGCTTTCTTGGAAAACGTTAACCCGGTCCGGTTACGTATAAAAGGTATAAAATACCCAAGTATTAATATTTATTTCTTTAAAAGGCTTAACCCTCTAACGCACATGTTAGACTACAGGTGACATATCGTTGGCTACTTTTAAATTATTGTTTATCGCTAACATGATTTTGTTACTTAAAAGAAGTATACGCACAAGTGTAGCTTACACTAGCAATACAATTATTGAAGGCCACGTGAAAGCCATAGCTTAGTGAGGGCATCACAGATGTTCCTATTTTCTAACTAAGAAATTATCTGTATCTGTATCAGCCCATATACGTCGCACTGCAGGGCACGGGCCTCCTCCACAATCGAGAGGACGATTGAGAGTGGTTAGGAATTAGTCCACCACGCTAAAGTAACTAACTAACTAAGAAAGTATAATACTAGTAAAGATTTTTTTTTTTTTTATGTTGGTTTATGAACACTTGCTTTATGTCTCGTTAAAAAGGTTAACTGTTAAAAGATTAAAACAACAATACCTCCTTGTAACAATATAGTTAAGTAGAAGTTAGTTAACCAAAACTGCGTACTTGTATACAAACCAAAAATTTATTTGGATTATTATAGTCTCAAAAAAATTCACATATAGTAATTCATTCTATTTCCAACTCCTATTAATTCGACTTTTTTATAGATTTCGTTGCGGTGTAAAAGCAAGCTAAACATTCCCGGAGACTTATACCATTTTTGCCGTTATACATCTTTTTTATAACATGTTCATGTATAAGCACTTTTATTCATAAACTTATCTGAATCCACGAAAAACATAATTCGAAGGTAAGAGAGGGTTAAGTGAGGCGTAAGAAGGGTTAAACGCAAACCATCACGGTTGCTTTAAGGTCACCATTACGTCGCAGTCATAAACGTTTACTGTCGGAAACGTAATTGTAAACGTTACGGGTTTTACGTGTATAATAAAAGCCAAGCATCCAGCTCAAGGAAAGTCTAGATGTGGTCATAGAGACCTGAAGATATGCCAGGTCCCTCAACGGGGACGTTTTCGAATGCCGCTGAAATTGGATTGGGAGTTGATAGCGTGGCCTAAACGACTTCCAGAGTCTTGGAAGGGTAAAAGCGACTTTATTTTGTATTCGCTAAACATCTGTTGTTTACATAATTTGAATCTCTTGTGAACATGGATTTAGTTATACAAAGAAAACAGTTGTCTGTGTTAGAATAAATGACGTAGTACTTTTTATTTTATGGTTAGGTTTTAGAGCTAGAAGTTAAAGTTAATACTATGAAGAGGATTGTTAATGTAAAGCAATACAAATGTTAAAGCTGGGAGAATTTATGGTGGATGGAGCCGGAATGTTTTTGAGTAGAGGCCATGTAACGAGAAGTGGATTTAAGGGTTTCATTCACGAGGTGGACTGGCGATCTTCGCAGGCACACGAGCATGCGGCCCGCCTGAAGCGGTCACCGCTGCTCATAGACCTTCGCAGTGCCAGAGGTCCAGCACAAAAAAGTCGCAATCTACCGTATCCGTATCGTTCCTTATATAATACAAATCATATTAATATTTGAGATGGAGTGATTACTCATTGAGTTCTATTTCTCTTTCATCATCATCATCAGCCCGTTGCAGTCCACTGCTGGACATCGACCTATCTTCTCTCTCTCTATTCTCCATTCTCTCTCCTCTCCTCTCTCTCTCTCTCCTATCCCTCTCTCTTTCTCTCCTCTGTTTCTCATGTTACACGCAGTTCCCGGCCTTCTCATCAGGCTTGGCTAAGCCAGCGGTCACAGCGACAGTATGACACGGGGTGCTAAGAATATCTTTTTATATACATTTTATTTCGAAGAGTTCTCATATTGAGTTTTAGAGATCCATGTGTCTGTAGTAGGGTAGGTTATTAAGAATAGTTAACACAAAAGTAAGATATTCGCAGAATCGTGCCACACCATCCCACTGTAACTTGAGTACCTACTTTAAACGAAACGTGAAGAAGCTTTGTCAGAATAATTACGTCGAATGGCGAGAAATAATTGTCTGACTACATTGCCAGTTAATGCTGTATCTTATATAATTTTAAACAAAACAAGAGTACTGCAGTACGTTGCGAAATATAAAACAAAATTAAACAATAATAGAAGGATTAATTTCTTACACTTTACAACGAAAGTATAAACTTTATTAATATATTTTGAAGACTAATTAATTGTCAAGATAAGTTTTCTAGACCTGAAGTTAAAGATTGGACAGACTTCACAACTTTTAGACGTTGTAATTACGTTTTAATCTCTGTTTTAATTTTCAAAATTAATTGTTTAACGAAATATATAAAAGAAACATGAGATGTAAATTGTAAATATTGAACAAAGAAAGTTGAGGGGTCATTTTCCCGTAGCATAGACAAGAACAGACAATTATTTCTTCATGCACATTATTATAAGCAGTGGGTTTCGTTCCGGAAGGGTCATTGTTACTGTTCTGTTCGTGAGTGTACCAAATTGCGACTCTTCAAGCGGTTTGCATGCAAGACTGATGCGGCACAATGTAAAATACTACTCTTGAGATGCAACAGAAAATTGGAAAAGTTTGCATTGTTTGTTCGGACGTACTGTTCGACGTTCGAGATGTCCTCCGATAATACTGGAAAGATGAATTGACTTTTTGAATACAGTGTGTGAAGTTTGCGGCCTCGATATTCGTGACAGTACTTGTTTATTATTCTGGCCCAGTTTTCTGTATAGCCACTGTGTAAACATGAATGTAACTCTATATGTTACTTTTGGTTATTAAAATATTGAACTGATTGTTATGAATTTTGTTGGAATAATGGTTTAAAACTAAGACAATATAGGCTTTTTTCTCTGACGACATTCACGTCCAAAGGAATGAAAATTTTATATGGAAAATTATAAATAATATGTTTCTTGTTTAGTATTAATAAAGGTGTGTCGCATTTTAACCCTCCAAAACCAAAGAGAACACAGTCATATGAAAAACCACAGTTTGTAACTGTAATATAAGATGTTCAATTTATGAAGTACGATTTGAGCAAAGATATTAAATTCCGAAGTAAAGTTTCCACTTTATTACTTTTAAACACAAATGGAATGCTGAGGGCATTACGCTGACATTCAAATAAAATTAGTAAAGTGATAGTGGCGAAGTTTGAAGATAATTTTTGAATTAATAAGTTCGTGTTTGAAATTGTGTATCATTTTTAAGAACTTTAGTAAGAAACTATTTGAGCGAAGTGGAGAATGCCCTCAGGCTACATGAAGCGTCGATCTTTGTTGTGTCTGGATGAATGAGAGACATGAATAGTAAAATAGGAATTCTATTGACGTGATAGCTAGATAATAAAGATATGTTTGTGAAGATAATTCATAAAGAAATAACGAAATTATTGGGTACGAGATGATAATATAATCAATGGAATTATTTTCGTAGATATTCTTCTAACTTACTAATTACTTACTGACGTATTGTCAGTTTCGAAAGTATTAGCTAAACGTATTCACTTGCAGAATAAAAAAATAAAATAAATACACCCAACATTCACACACATAGCCCTGACCCCAAACTAAGATCGAGTCTCTTGTCGTGGGTATCAGGACCTACGAGAGACTTTTCGGTGCCACAAACACGCAGACCCGGCACGAATACTTGTAGTTCATACAAATATTTGAGTTAGTACGGGGATCGAACACACGGCCTCTCGTTTCACAGCCGGAGTCTAACCAATTGCGCCACGGAGGCTACAATGTCTTTCAAATCGGAACACAACAGTGTATTTACACTGCTGATTGACGGAAGAAATAGATGATACGGTCGTACCTATCCAGGCGAACTCTCACATATAAGAGACGTACCACCAGTAAATGTGTTGTCGAATAATAATTATTACTATAGTAAATAAGCAGCTAAAGTCCTATGGCATGACTAAGATGCTGAATAGTACGACTAGATAAAAATAATTCTAAAAAAAAGTATTATTTGCCAATGTTCGCACTCATCGTAATGAAATATAATGTGGCTTAAATGAAACGCGACTAATGTATTTTTTTAAAATACATACTTAAGAGTATTATTTTCATTTGATATTAAATTTACATCATTTTATGGTAACTGATTTCAATCTGAAGTTAAGATTTATTGGTTACTATAAATAAATTAAGTAAGTTTTGTGGGCCGATGATAGAATGAGAATTAACGAGTTTTCCATTGATTTTCACTATCTACCCTCGAATATTTTTTCTCGATAGCCCAACCCGCATAAAGTTCCATTGCACCCCACTCGATAAGATCCAGGCATCATATATTATGTGTGAAGGTTCGGAGCAAAAAACAGACCAAATGCTCGGATTTTAAATGAGATAAACTATTACATAAAAGATTAGATTTACTCAAAATCTGCTCTTTGTTTTAGGTAAAAAGATTTATTGTACTCTTGTAGGCAAATTTAATGGAATCAAGCCCTTTTCTAATCTCTTTAATGGAAAAAGAAAAATACGAATGTAGGTAACGATATTGTGTCCTTTACGATCAAACAGCGGTCTATTGGTAATAATATTATTTTAAAATGTAGACGTTAAAAACGTACTTTGAATGTAACCTTGTTTACTTTTCAATAAATATATTGATTTGAAATTGAATTCAAATTCACAAATATTCGGAAACTATTTTTTATTTTGGCATTCGTAATAAACTGTGGGAATATTTATAATAACAATTATATCACATTAATAATAATTTTGACTATTAATACAAAGATACTTAGCCCATATTCTTCCACAATTTCAAGGTTTTACCCCAGTTTGAAAAACTCAATCAATTATCAAAAAAATACAACAATTATAGTCACAAAATCGAAAATGGATGTTCGACACGTTTTAGTTTTAGGTGTGTGGGCGGCGGGGCCAGACGACGCGATAAGTCGCTTTGATTGATGACGCCCAGTATGGACCCAGCAGAGTAAGCTTTGACGGTAAAATACTATTCCATTCCATCCATTTATATTATATCCATTTATTTTATTAGCCTACTGCTCGCGATCTTCGCTGTGGCCAATAAAAAGCGTTATTCGATAATGTCAGTCATTTCATTCAATTTGTTATATTCAATGTTTTCGTCTTGTAATTTTGAATTATTGGTTTAAGCTTAAGTTATGAAGATTAATATATATTGCAGATTGTTTTTAAATTTTGCGTTAATTATCGTTTGTATTAAGGACGAGAGAACACTTTTTGAGGAAACCTGTGTACCTGAGAGATATGCTAAAGAATTTTGAAAGTACCTAGATGAAATCTGCCACCCGTATTAGGTTAGCATGGTCGACTAAAAGGCTCACCAAAGCGGGTGTCAGGCGGACAGCCAGTTGTAATACTAAGAAACAAAATCATTTTGCAATGCGGCTGAAAAATATGTTGCGTCTCTATGTTTGTAAGTGAGAGATTAGGGCAGAAGGGGACTGTAAATACGTATAGCCCCGCAAATTGCGAATGCACCTGGCGGCAAAAAATATCTACTTATGTATCACTAAGGTACATTTTAATAATTTGAAATTTTATTTTAATATAGATGAGACAAAATTGAAACATTAAAATTATATACTTAGCCTTACCTTAATGATAACAAGCGGCTGATGTCACATGGACGTTAATGAGACAAAGTCCCTACGCATTATTAATTTGCGAGACTTTAATGCCTTATATACTAGAATGTGTGTAGTAGTGAGCGTGTCTGCAAGGAAATTTCAGGGTGCGAATTTTTACGTCGCTGTAATTTATTCAGTGCATGAGTCTCATTAATGCAGTGGGAACGGAATAAACTTCGTTAGCATGTAATTAATGGGCTTGACAATTTTGCCGTTGCTCGTGCTTAATTTAGCACATTGTCTTCTGGCATCTGTCCCTGTAAAAAGGGCACTTGGCAAAAAAGGTTCGGCTGTTTGCAAAGTTCGGTTTATCTTTTTAATATTGCATGGGGTTTTTGTTGTATAATGTAACCTTTTTTGTTGAATGGAAGGCTTGAAAGTGACGTCTAAGAACCTTTTTTTAAAGGAATTTGAAATGAAAATCCGGTTAAAGTACAAGGAATAATAGTATTAATATTGAAGAGTAAGCAGCGTCTCAGCAATGGACGTTGCGGCGATCGCTGAGGGCTTCTCAGGCAAATAAATTCTCGTGTGATGACACCTTCGCAGCAAGCGAAAGGTAACAAGACATAGTAGATGTCGCATCAGGTTGCTCCGGGAATCTTTGAGGCAAATAAATATGGTAAAAATGAATAGAAAAATTTTTTTGCTCATATAGCAATATTTAGTAACATCCGATCATTTTTTTAAATCTCAGAGAACCTTTCTAATACAATCCATTATGTGCCCTAAAACCGGTCAATATCATCCGAAACAAAAGAATATTTAATTTTAACCGCTGCCCGCCCTTCGGTCGTTGAGCCCCGCGAGAGCGTCCTAATAAAACTTGCTATATTTGCACAAATAAAATTAATCAAAACAACATTGTACATTCTGTTTAATTGCGTGACAAGTTTAGCTCGAAATTAATTGCTTCACAAAATATTTGTTCAATTATCACGAGAAATGAAAACATGTTATTTGAGCCTCCGCGAGTCCCTAGACGAGCTTGGCTAAACTTCTGACAATTTTGTTAGACTGGGGCGAGTCCACACTAAAATAAAAATATTTTTTATTAGGATATATTTTCTTTGAGATAATTAGATTTATTTTTAATACTGGGAATAACTGCCTCTATGCCGCAGTTGTACTACGGTGCGATTACAAAGCTGAGGTCTCGGGTTCGAATCCCAGGTCGGGCAAAGTGGAATTAAATTTTTCTATTAATATCACCTTCGAGCAGAAATTTGTGCCCGATATGGCGGTAGACTTGTTCCCTATCATCATGGGACACATAAGGCCAAACATGGGTGTGCTGGTAGTACCTCTGTCTAACCCTTCTGGGAAAAAGGCGTGAGTTTATGTATGAATGTACGGGTAATAATGAGAGGAGCGAGCTGTTTGGTTGATAGTAAGCATCACATTTTACTAGTAAACATAGACAGTAACCGCTCGGACCGTATAATTAGTATGCACTTTATGGTCCTGCGCTCGTCAGCACGGCACATTAGGTGTCAAGTCTCTCAGTACTCAGTAATCATTAGCTAGTATGTCTAAACCGAAACACAACAGTGCATACACACTGGTGCTTGATGGCAGAAGGTGAATTATCAATATTATGTACCTGCCTAGATGTCCTCTTGCATATGACAGCCCTACCACTTTGTAAAAGTTAGCGTTATCATTGTTTTAGCATCATGTTATGGCTGAAAAGAAAACAAAGGAAAAAAAGACTTAAAACGTCTCATTTTTTCTTTTTGTTCCTTTTTATTTTGATCTCTGTAGTCTGGAAATTTGTGTAAGATGAATGCGTCTGGTATATTTGCTTAAGGGTGAGGGTTGCGTTTGTTCGGGATGGTAATCATAAGAGATTTGGCGAAAACAAAAGGTTTTCTTTTTCTTTTCGTTGTATAGGACGGTACGAAGAAATTTGAATGTAGGTACTCTTGCTCATTCAGAGAAATACTTTCATCTCATGGAAAATTGATATGAAGGACCTTAACTACAACATCGCAGTGTAAAATAGTAAGAGAACTTTTAAGGCACAGTTGATTAAGAAGTCGGCCGAAGAAGGGATGGATTTGATCCTCGCACCGAGACAATTTGTGTGACAAATTGGCTTTACAATAGTTATAGCTATTTGTATTGGCATAAGATGTTGTGGAATCGAAAATTCTCTTATAATTTCTGATGCTAACTATATAAGACTTAAAATCTTGTGGGGTTGTGTGTTGTGTTGTGTGTGTGGGGGGGGGGGGGGGGGGGTGTTGTAAACTTGTGGGGTTAGGTAAATGTGTGAATGCGTGACTATTGTTGTAATTCGGTATTTTAGTGCCGTTTTTCCATTGGGATATTTGTTGGCGACATAATGATATAGCCTCCATGGCGCAGTTGGTTAGACGCCGGTTGTGAAACGAGAGGCTGTGGGTTCGATCCTCGCATCGCGACAAATGACAAAGCGAAGCCCACAAGTATATGTTTCGGGTCTGGGTGTTTGTGAGACCGAAAAGTCTCCCGTGGTGGCTGATACCCACGACACAAGACTTGATTGATCTTAATGTGGGGTCAGAAGTATGTATGTGACTGTTTGGGTGTATTTATTTATTATTTAATGATCCCTACTTTTATACTTCTAACTTTAATTGCTATACTTGGTATTCTTTGCTTTATGCGAACAAAAAATGAATTCTAAATTCTACAATTCACAAGTATGACGCATATAGAAGGAAATCCGTGTGCCGGGTGCCGCATATAAATATTATTTGCAGAATGCTTTAGCTAATCTATACAGTTTAGGTGTTCGACGAGTCAGTGTGTTCGTTGCCTTACAATTATGAAGCTACTTAAAAACGCGAGAAATTATTTATCTTGCTGAATATTTGAAGCATTTTCTTGGACAAAGACATTCTTCGAGGAAAATTTGTTTGGTTATAGATTTTGACGTAGAACAAATGTAGGTGTCTTTATGTATACGTGTAATTGTAAATATGATGTGAAACGCTTACTGAGTGTACTTTTATAAAATGTTATTATGTAGTAAATTAATAAATAGAATATTTGTTGTTCACAGTAACTGTATCAAGGTTATATCTACAATTGTGTGGCATTTGTCCTATGCCATGAAATGAAGAGAAGAACAACAGTTTATAGTAAAAATCTCGAGGTTCAAATTTAAAAATATATATAATTACTGTGGGATCTCTATTATTGTTCTATCATACTAGCTTTCAGACCATAGAATCAACGATTGTCAAAACTCTTTTACCGCTACATATACGCGCATATAGTTGTTTTTTTTAGTGTAATGTATAATTAAAACACTTTTGTGGTCTCTTGCATGTAACGTTAATGTATTTAAGTAGTGGTAAGAAATAAACTTATTTTTTTTTATTTTATCATACTCATAGTGTAAGGAAAACATCGTGAGGAAACCTGCATACCATAGCGATTTGTAAGAATTTCTAAGACATGTAAAGTCTGCCAAACCGCACTAGAGTAACGTGGTGAACTATATGACCTAAAACCCTTTCAAAAGGACTCTCGATTGTAAAGGAGGCCCGTGACCTGCAGTGACACGTATATAGGCGTACGTGTCATATAGTACCTATCACTGTGAAGTTCTTTACTAGATTCACAACACTAGAATACAATCGACAATTACTAAAACGAGAATATCCGCCCTCCCATTAGGATTTACTCCATTTTTTACAGAAAAATTAACATAACTTTCCATAATTACTTAATTATAGCCAGCCATTTGAATTCTAAAAGGTTGAACGGATGCTAACTAGCGGAGTCACATTATTTCTTGGGTCTGTGTGGGATAATTTTCTCGGAGAGCGGCTCGTTTTCCCCGGTAAAGCCATTTGAAAGTGATCGGGCGCGGCGATTTAGGCCACGGGAAGATGTGAACTGTAATGTAAACTAGTGAAGGAATGGGTACAAGATGGACAAATTGTTATTTGTAATCATGTTAATACACATACCGCATTAAATAATTATTAATACCTAAGTAATTTGTAAATTGTGTACTTATTTTGAATAAAAAAGCAAAGAAAACAGTAACAGCAAAAAGAAAATAATATTTATTAATATTTTTTCATTTTTCTATCATAACTTTATATGTAGTCTTAGGGTCTTTCTTTAAGGTACTACAAAAAGAAAATTATTTCAACGAGGAATAGATTCTAAAAAGAATATACTTAATACTCGTATATGGTATTTTTTCAGGTATTCTCAGAATAGACAAATAACATAAAACGAGGTTAGATAAACAGAATATTAATAAACAACAGGATGCCCTTTATAACTCGCCCCCAGGTCGGCAAAACATTCATAGCTAAATAATTATAATTTAGACTTCGTAAACAGTAAACATATCACATTATACTAAAATTAAATAATAAATAAACATTTAATTAAGACAAAAATAACTAAAAGGTTTTTTTCTATGTGTTTCTTCAATCACTTGCTATTAAATATAATATTTAAAATGGCAAAGTAAAAGAATATTCAATTTCTACAATTACGAAGTTCAATAAGGCATATTAAACTTTAATGAAGGGAAAACAATTAAACACAAAAAAATGAAATGGAACCAACATGAATTAAGTCAACAATAAACAATTTCAATTAAATTATATAATATGAAACCACAATACATATTATATTTATAAAAACATTTTCAGTTAAATTATATAAGATGAAACAACAATACATATTATATATACATATATATAAAATTACTAAGTACTGCTGTTAGTGTTTGTCACATTCACATAAATCGGACAAAAATAATAATTAAAGATCACAATACGACACTGACTCAGGAAAGCATGTTGGAATATTGTATGAGAGTCACATGTTTTCGATATTTTATTTATATAAATCAAAAGGGTTTTTAGTTTATGCGCAGACTAGCAAGTAAAGACTGTAACAAAAGGTAGTCGACACAGACTGTTGGAAAATTAAGGGTGTCTTATGACAAAATCCCAGACCCCTCTCAATAAGTACCGAGCAATTATCTGTCCTGGCTTTGAACTATTCCTTTGTGAGGAATAACCCATGAGTTCCCCTCAAATTACGTGTTAGTAGGTATAATTCATAATATATAGGTACCTATGAGTATCATAATTTAATGACCGTTTGACAACCTCCGTGGCGTAGTTGGGTAGACGCCGGCGAAACGAGAGCCGCGGGTTCGATCCCCGCACCGAGACATATTTGTGTGAACCACAAGCATTTATGTTCGGTCTGGGTGTTTGTGAGAACGAAAAGTTTCTTGTTGTTACCCATGGCCATGACAGAAGACTCGATCTCAGTGTAGGGTCAGGACTATGCATGTGACTGATTGATATCGGTACTCGGTACTACAAGTATTACCATAAAAAGTAGTACAAAGCCCTATTATTTCTGAAAGTCAGCCCTTTTTGGTTTAATTATCTCAAATACTTTAATTAATTTATCAGAAAAGTATGCTTGTAATTCTATTTCGAGCTAAGCGGTTTATAAACTTTAATTAACGTTCAAAAATAACAGAGTACTTTCAATTTGTACGTTCATTAAATAATTTTCCACAGCTGAAATTATAACCCTTTCCTTGACCAGACAAATAGTTACCAACTTTAATTATATTTCAGTTCAACACGCTTAATATTTAATGCGGCGGTTAGGAATATAGAAAGCTTTGTGCAAGTTTGTATATTAGATTTAAGGGAGAGGCGACGCGCGAGCTACTGTTTGTTCTTGCACCACTATTGTGCGGAGGAAATTAGATTATTCGGGGTTTAATTAAGGTATTTTAGACCGCGGAATAGTTGGTTATTTTTAATGTAGCGTCGGTAAACATTTAATGGAATTATTTTTCTACTATTTTATATCTTTGTGCCTAGTGTTATTGATTTTGTTTGAAATATGCGAGCTCTACTAGCAATATTACTTTCAACCCAATTCGCTTTATAACGAGTGTTTGAGGTTATATTGCGAAATGTGTACGTTTATGCAAATAAGCAGTACGCATTCGTATTTGTTAAGTACTTGTAACGGTTTAACCAAAGTACTCTAGTTTAAGGTATGGGATTTGAAACAATTTGTATTTTGTTAGAACATAAAGCTATGTTCCCGCTGTCACTAGTAATATGGAGCAAACAAAGTTCCGTGGTCCCTTCCTTGTTGAACGAACCTCTTTTGCCAGTGCGAATACATACTGCGAGGATCGGCGGGGATTTTAGGTCGGATTGTGATCATTATCCTCAGATTCGATGGAAGCACCCCACTTTTATAAATCCCTATAAGGGCCCAGACACAAATACTTGCTCAACATGCGGCGTTTGAAGATGTGTAGCGATATCGGCGGATTTTGCTCTCTGCCATTTGCATGTTTAGTGTGTACTAGTCTGTACTCAGACGGCTTCCAGAGGGAAAATCGTTTTCAACAACGTGCGTGCTCCGCAACATTTACGTACGGAATTTCAATCGTTGTTGCTTTCGATTTGTGCTGGCGATTGCTTTTGACATTCGCAATGTGTCGTTTTTAAAGTGTAGGTTTGATAAATAAGCAAGCGTGTTATCTGATAATGTATATTAAACACAAGAAATTCACTATTGAATTTTGGTGTCAACAAGTGGTCCATAAACTACGACAATATATGAGGTAAATATGTTGTCAGCATTTAAACCTAAAAAAGTAGTGAGGAGAAGGGAAAGATAAAGATTCTTGGCCTCCGCGAATTTAAATCACCAAAAGAAATGTTATTAAATACCCATTGTTGTTTTTTTGAGACAATTAGTAAGAATTGATGAGGATTAAGGTTAATAAATTCGGTCCCTCCTCATTAACTATATTGTGAAATAGCACAGCAAAGCTCTATCACTTTTAAAACACGTGTGTCGTCTCAAACATGTATCACATTACACTTTTTAAAACGAAGGTAGTTTCCCACGTATGCAATGACGTGTTGTTATAAGCGCCATCTATTATTAATGAGAGACACCATTCCGCCGTGACCTACTTTACGCGGACGTGATGTACGGCGATCATGTCTCGGCACTAATAAAAGACGGATTAAAAAGTAGAAGCTCGCTGAATACGATATTTCCTTCGGCGTGAAAGAAATATGCAAATAATGTCTTATTATGTATTTACGGTCGCGGTGAAATGAAAAACGTTGAGCTGTTATATAGGCAGTTGGTTGTTTATGCGTTATGGATTATTTTATGCTTGAAAATATATGTGTGTTCATACAGGTTGTGAAGATAGGAACATATTTGATGATGACAGCCCCCGTGGCGCAGTTGGTTAGACACTGGCTGTGAAACGAGAGGCCGCGGGTTCGATCCCCACACCGACACCAATGTTTGTGTGAATCACAAGTATTTATGTCGGGTCTGGGTGTTTGTGAGACCGAAAAGTCTCTCGTGGTTCCTGATACTCATGACACTAGGCTAGGTCTTAGGGTGGGGTCAGGAATATGTATGTATGTGACTGTTGTGTGTATTATTGTGCGTGTAAGAGCGTGTATTTGTAGTTGGGAAGAAATTAAGGTTTAGAGATAGACATTGTTGTCGAGCTTTAGTCCACCAGGATGGATCCAAGGTTGAGCTCTAGCATTTAGAGCTACTGATAAAACTTAACGGCTAGTGTTTCATACTGTTTCTGCTTGTTACTTTGCTCTCCATGGGGCAAACCATCCCAAGGTGTTTTTCAACAAAAGTAGTCTTTAAATTGCGAATCCATTACAAGTGTTCATAACGCAGATTACACAATTGTTTGTTTCTAACCGCAACTAAAAAAACTATTTTGCAAAGGCAAAAAATGTGAGGACATCAATTGTTTCAAAGCCTTACATTCACTACACCCGACTCTTGTTCCCGACAAGCCATTCGTGCGATATTAGCATCTTTGGAATAAGAAAAACTCGCCCGATGACTCCTCTATAAGTTACCACGTCTCGAACTCCGCTGGCCGGGTCGCGTCGATAAATTTTATTGAATGGGTAATTTACAAAAAACTCGATATGGTCCGATGTCGTATCTAGAATTTATTTCTCAATCAATATGCGGAAATAAATAAAATATCCAGTCTGTCGGGAAAGGGTTTATCAATAACCGCGTTTTTAGGAGTGGGAATATTTTGTTAGAAAAATTTAAAATGGAATTTTTAAGGCCATGGTTTCAATTTCACCGGTGTTTAATTGTTCAGCTATGGTAACCTTATTAATGGATTCAAATAGTAAGTAATATTACGACAAATTGCAATGGAAATAATTTTTACTATATATAAAATAGGATACCCTGATATCGCAGTTGCTCTACGGGGGGTTCCACTGTTGTTTACTATTAACAACTTACTTTACTTTAATAACGACTAGAAACGACCTCCACTTATACAGCATGACAAAAATCCTGATCGATCCAAGACCTGCAGTTGGGTATTTCAATAGTAGTATTTAAAAAAATACGATATTTTTATAATGAAGCATAACAAAATTATCGTAACTTATAATTCACATTTTAGTATCAATATTACCCTGAAAGTTAGCAGTTTTAATTTCTCACGACACACACTCTGACAATTCTGAAACGTCGCGCCCCACGTTGCTTGTTACAAACGCGGTAGTTAACAGTGTAATGTGAGTTTCCCTATTTTTTAAGTTATTTTAATAAGGATTTATTTTTATCATGTTATGTAAAACTGATCTCTTAAATAGAACACATGAATGATACATGATAACACCTTTATCGATCGGACAGTTTTTTGTCACCCTGTATATGTATGAACAAGTTGATGTTTCACAACAAATCTTGCAGCTCGTCTATTACATGGACAGATATGACGCAATAGGCATCAACGATTTTGAAGCGGTTAGGTTGCAGTTAACCAAGGCAATGCGGACTGTGTAAACTGTTAGGTTAGCTGTCGGTATAGAGATGAAATTATTCCACATATCTGGGCTCTGTTATGATTTTACACGTTATCGCTTGTTCCGCAAATGCCCAAACAGAATTGGTTTTTAATATGATATCGTTGAAATTAAAGGAAAGTTTATACTACAATTGAAGAGAAAACTAGGTTTTTTTTGTAAATTATAAGTATAAAACAAATGAAAAAGCCGATATAATTCAGTCGTATCGAAAGATATTTCCACATTATTTCAAATGTCTATCTGCACTGCAATGTACATAAAATCAAGTGCAGCGTAATATATGTAAGATTGTAAAAACATACGCCAAATATATGAAGATAAAAAATTTCAGCTACATACTTTTCGTAAATACGATGAATTTTCGATCACACAATCTAGATTTGGACCAAACGATGCAGATGTCGCCAACATTTGTCCCAGCAAAAATGGCAAAACATTTCTCCCCACGACCGGCTCGCTGAGTTAATACAAAAATATCCAGTGTGTATTTTTCGATCACACACGCATTATTATATCCAATCATGCGAGATTCCGATACGAGATAGCTCTGTCTAATAGTCCCAATTTATTAGCCGATAACATCGTACCCTTCCGTGACCCTTACCCACTGGTCATAGGAGAAGATGAATGTGTGTCAAATGCGGCCACGACCCGAACTGATAAGAAATTGGTAGCTTACTTGTTTATTTTTTTTGCCATGAACGAGCGCTGTTTCATTCGTAAAAGATCCCTTTTATGAGGGTATGGAAATTGAATAATTTGAGGAGTTGTATGAATAAAACGGGCTCTGACGTTGGATAAATATTTAATGCCGATACGCCAAGTACATTTACTATACACGCGAGAGGACCGATCTATTTTTTTATAGGTCGGTAAAGTAGGCTGTTCGTTTGATGACCTGTGTCCGACGCAGTAGGTACAGCTGTAAATTTAGATATTTCTTGATAAAGTAATGCCTTTTTACATCATATCAATATTAGCTGGTGTAAGGATTTTCTTATTCGACCGGATAGCGATCACCCCCGTATATGAAGATAGAAAATTAAACGCATTGTGGGGAGACACGGGAGTGTTGCGTTTCAGGTCCAGTTTGTCTATGTTTGGTTACAACCAGGTCGTCATAGTTTTACACAAACACACAAACTCACGCCTTTATCCCATAAGGGGTAGGCAGAGGTGCTACCAGGACACCCACGTTTCGCCTTATAATATGTTCCGTCCCACGATGTCATAAGGGGCGAGCCTATCGCCATATCGGCCACATGTTTCTGAATTCAGACTGATAATGAATAGAAAAATCTACTATCACTTTGCCCGACCCGGGATTCGAACCAGAGACCTTAGCTTTATAATCGTAACGTAGTATAAAGTTACGCCACCGAGAAAGTCAGCACAGTTTTATTTTATAAAAGCATCTACAATTTTGCTTTTGCTTTTCTTATCACTAATTTTACACAGTAGAAATATCCTTTATTCAATTACCAATAGATATTTAACAATTTCCCTTTAAGTACAATATTTGTATTTACGTAATGAAAATTAACCCTTGTTCTACTTTCCGAACATCAACAAACATTCCCCGTGTTGATTTATTTAAAATTCTACCTGAGAATTACAAAAAAGCTTTGGGACATCAAACAAACAGTAAATTATCCTAATTCAATAAAACCCTAGCTGGAGGACATCACAGGAGCGCAAAGGGTCGCAGGCCGGCCTAACTCGATAATAAAAGGACTATAATGTTTGTCATTATTTGCGAAGATATAAAATAAGGGAATATATTGGTGTATTATTTATGTTAGTTCTTTGTTAGTGATTCTTTATCATTGACTTGCTAGAAAATTATTTGTTACTGTTGCGTCTTTTGCCCGTTTGATAAACTTTACAAGTTTCTAGCGTTGATATTATTTTACTTGTATTAACGGGGACCGAACTCCAATCGACCGACCTAATTCGAAATTCGACCGAGATCGAATCAGAAATGAGGAGATCCGTAGGAGAACTAAAGTAACCGACATAGCCCAGCGGATTAGCAAGTTGAAGTGGCAATGGGCGGGGCACATAGCACGGAGAACTGATGGCCGATGGGGCCAAAAAGTTCTCGAATGGAGGCCACGAAGCGGAAAGCGCAGCGTGGGACGTCCACCCACTAGGTGGTCAGACGACCTGGTAAAGGTCGCGGGACGTCGCTGGATGCAGGCTGCCTCCAACAGGTCACTGTGGAAATCATTGGGAGAGGCCTATGTTCAGCAGTGGACTTCCTTTGGCTGATGGATGGATGATGATGGAACGGGGACCGCTCTGTGTTGAGTGCGGCAACACAGCTATATTAGCTTCTTGGAATAATACTTGAA
The DNA here is from genome assembly GCA_033459515.1 of Theretra japonica. Classification (NCBI taxonomy): domain Eukaryota; kingdom Metazoa; phylum Arthropoda; class Insecta; order Lepidoptera; family Sphingidae; genus Theretra; species Theretra japonica. The sequence continues at coordinate 7,435,539 of CM065937.1, forward strand.
GTAGTCTTAGTGCGGGACTTTTTTATAGTAACTCGTTTCCTTGATTTTCCTTTCCGATTATATCCTTAGAAACACTCAAATTATCTTGATGTTGTGCGCGAAGGACATTAGATATACCTGGCAGAGTTATTTACCATCGGGAGATTTCCGCATATTATGTCATTTTATCTATTGCTCTTTGAAAAGATTAAGGCCGTGACTCGACTCTTTAATGGTTGAGAATGTAAGAAATTGAATTCTTTGACGTCAAATGTAGAATTATATTCTTATCTTTCTCTAATCGCATGGGAAGTAGATGTGATACTATTCATTTATAATTACTGTAACTGCCGAGTTGCTCAGAGCTGTGAAGTTAGTCTTGCCAAGTTTAGTTTTGAATGAGTAACTTCACATCTGCATACACGAATGTACCGTTTATGTTCTGAGTGCATAGGTATGCTCCACGATTTACGAGTTAAAGACCCAATTATTATCTTCCTTATGGCTTTGAATTTCTAGCTCGTTATCATCATCCTAAGCCACAGAAAGAGCTTAAACTCAAATTTATCTTTACAAATTAACATGAGTACCCATGTACATGATGGGGGTGGCTGTGGTGACTTTTAATAAATTAAACCACTTTCATATCAGATGGTTTTGAAAATAATAATTAATATTATTTTTATTGCAATCAATGGTGATACGAGCATGCCATTCGCCTGATGGTAAGCGATACGACCGCTCATGGACAGTAGCAAAACCAAACAATACCATGAATTACAAAGTAACGTTTGGCATTCCACTACGCTCGCCATCCTGAGACATAAGGTGTTACGTCTCACTATGTCCAGTAGTTACTCTGGCTACAATGTCCTTCAAACTGGAACACAACAGTGTTTTTAAGAAATAGACAGTGGTACCCACCCAGGCGGCCTCTCATAAACAATAATTGAATAGAAAATAATTTGCTTCACGTGTTTCATCCTTCATATAGTTGTGGGTCATATTATAAACGACATTCGTGTAGCCAAATATAAAAGTTCATTGAGACTTTCTGTACGGTATCACATTTACCATAAGATGCAGTCTGATCACTATGATAGAACAATATAATGGTTACTTGTTAGGCTCTCTACGCCAGTAGTCGCGGGTTCGACTCCATCTCCCAGAGACAGATGACCAAATCTGGGTATTTGAGAGTATAAAATGTGCGTTCTTCGCATATACGACACAGAAATATTTCTGCTATATTTTTTAAAATACGTAGAACCGTGCCACGAGTAGTTCCAACTTTATTGGGCGCATATTTTAACGTTGGCAACAAATATTTGTGTACGACATATGCAAGTCTACAAGATAAATGAGCGTATCAGACGATAAATTTTAAGTTACATTGTTAGCAGTTTCATGTTGGAATATATTTTGCATTTCCTTCATATTTCTGTCTGCATTTCCGTCGTCATTGCGTGGATGTATTGTTATTTTGGTATATTAAGTGTTCGTTTGTGTAATAAATCGTTGTTGGAAATGAATATGGATTTGTGATTATGATGTTTATTAAGTAATGTTTTATAAACACTCTGTTTTTGTGTGACCAAAGTGTAACTGTTTCAGGTCGGAGCACTGTAGCAACGCAAAATCTCTTTTAGAAATGAATTCCCAGACCCAAGTAGGTCCGTATTAATTCAAATCGGAGGTTTTATTGCAGTCACGAATTAATTTATGATCCGTATCCGTGTGAATTTATGTATGATAATTATAGTATTTTAAATCTTAGATTTGCCTCTATTGGGATTTGTTAATGTTTTCCAACTCATGTGTAGTTACAAAATAACTATCGTAATTTATCACTCTTCCCAAAAAAAACATACATTTACAGCCTCCGTTGCACAGTAGGTTAGACGTCGGCTGAAAAACGAGAGGCCGCGGGTTCGATCCTCGCACTTAGACAAATGTTTGTGTGAACAACAAGTATTTGTTTTGGGTCTGGGTGTTTGCGAGACCGAAAAGTCTCTCGTAGTTGCCGATCTTCCATCTTAGTGTAGGGTCAGGACTAAGTATGTGACTGTTGGGTGTATTTAATAATTATTATTTATTAAACCATAGATATCTACCATATATCATACCCAATATCTCATTAGCCGACGCTAACAAGTTCGTCTCGTTGGCTTTTTTAGATTCCGAACAATGTTTCACCAGACTGAACACTGCGATTAAATAATACAAACAGCATGAAATCCAAATCCATAGTAAAAGCTGAAAAAACGAACAAGCGACGGCAGACCAACTCTGCGTATTGTAAATGAAATAAAGCTTCGCGCGTCCATTTTTCAGTGTCTACCTTTGACATTTATGGCTTCAGCATAACGACTAGAGTTGCTCAGCTAATGGGTTAAAGCAATTTGGATGAGCGCTGGCGACGATGTCCAGTGACAAAGCCTTAATTCTCGTATACGCTCGGTATTGTTACGTGGTGAAATGCATACGTGTATGCGAGCGAATAGGAGGTAAGCGACGCTTTTGAAATCCTTTGGTTATTTGCGGCGTATTTTATAAAATGTTTGTTATGAATGAAATGACTTTATAATTAAATCGATTAATGATGACATTGATATAATTAGGATTTATTTATTTTCTTTAATTACTGCTAATAATTTTTATTATTTGATTTGTAAAATTCGTTTACTATTAAATTTAGAATAGACCTTACACTTTGAGTTACGTTTCAATTTCATTTGTTCTGTGCGTTGAATTAAAGAGTGACTGTTATTTATAAAGTTTGAATTAATTAAAAAAAAACCTATTAAAAACATTGGTACCGATTCAGTAGCTGATTCTGAATTTACTACTTTCCGCTTTTACATTTAAATGCGTTACATGTTGTATAATAATAGTTAAATATTGTTAATTCCAACAACAGTCTTTTTAATTAAGAGCAGTAATAATAAATTTGTATTGTGTAGAACTTATTGTCATCGGTAGTTCAATTTTTATTTAAAATTTACAATGATGGTTAGAAGTTGTGCAAGTTAAACCAAAATCAATAAAACATGAGACAATACTGGCACCATTTCAATATTTATCATTCAATATGTTTTGGCTTAAACTATAATTATCAGCAAAAACACACGAACCCTCAAAACACCATTCATTGCATGCGAAGTTTTCGTTCGAGTGGGTAATATTAAGATAGCGGAGTAACAGTGGCCGACTTAACTCGAAGATGCAACTGCAGCTTTCAGCCGGCCGGATCAGTGGCCAGATACTAACTTGAGAGAACTTACTTGTAATGTTCTAGATAAAAGTATCTACGGATAACAATTGGTGTATTATTTGTAGCTCCTACGCTATTTAGCTTCTCGACATTTGTTTAATGATTGTTTTGGTTTGTGTGGTTGGTAAGGCATTACGTGATTTTTAATTTCGGATAGTGATGAAGTTTGGTGATTTAAAATAAACCAAACTGATAAGAAAAAACAAAGGGCATGGGCTCCATTCCAAAGTTAATGAAAAAAATGATTGAATTGTACGTTACCAAAGTACGCTCTTCTCTAATTCATCACCAACATTATTATCAAATATAACATTTCTACCGCTTAATATCAGCTAAGCAAAACAACACCATTCAGTAACGATTTCTTGCAAATTCTTGGACTTAAACAGAGTAAAGCCACATATAATAAAGCCTTATAACAGAAATAAAACCAGCATAAATTGATCATATTCAATCGTGTCAATACGGTACACATAACGGAGATATCAGAATACGCGAACGCAAATAACTAATCAAAGCAGCCGAACATATCGTTTTTAATTACCCACGTTCCATGATAGAACTTCAGCTGGAATTTTAAAAATGGCTTGCCATTAGTTTTTTTCCTTAATTTACGAAGTTCGTGCCCACAGCATTTTAGTATTCGCCTTGCGGAATGTAAACTGAACAAAGTTCCAAGTTGCGAACTTTGACAATAATCAGCCGCGAACGAATCAACGTCTACTCGAAAGCCACGTAGATGGAGCCCTAGTCGAATTGACTGAATGATGAATAAATATAGTAAATTACATGGCTGTGGCCAAGTTACTTGAAATTTAAGTATATAATATATTGGTCTTGAATTTACTTAGCGACCAACATCCACAATGGTCCAATCCAAGTTCACATTATGTATTGCTGAAGCGGCATGATCGTGTCGACTGGCAAAAGATTACCATTTCCATTAATGCATGAGTAGTTAGAGTCTAAAACAATATAGAAATTCACATAGAATAACTAACGATACATTCGAGAAAAAATATAAAACTAAATTAATGAATCGACAATGTATTGACAATAATAAAAACCAATGGAACTAATCCGGAATTTTACACGAAAAGCCGCACCACAGTGGCAATTAAAACGATTTTCGTGCATAGTTAATTAAAAATTTACGCGTCACCGAAGGCGAATGGACCTCGGTTCCGACCGAAATATTTAGGTGAAGTTGTTTGAACCTTCGCTAATTAACCCCGGTTCGGTGTGGCCGACTCTGTAGTGGTTTGACGGTTGGTAACCTATCGTTGGCGGCTTTCATGCATACTCGAAGCGGGAAATGGAATATGTCCGCTTTAGTTTCATATCCAGTTTTAGGATAGTTTTCGATTAAAATTGACGGATGGCAGTTCATTTCAGTAGCATTTTTGTTTTTCATTCGTCTGTGATGTATTGGATTTCGAAATGGCGCTCACGCTTTTATTGTTGGAATGATGAGACGAGCAAATCGATCTTCTGATCAAAAGCACCGCTCCTTTACATAAATGGGAGCCAAACTATTTAGAACTTAACACTGGTTTGTCAATCTGAGACATTAGGTGTTATAAATGTTCTGTAATCACAGGCTGAAATATCCTTCAAATAAGAATGCAAAACTCTTAACTTTACCTTGTGGCAAAATTGGACGTAGCATTCTGTCGAAGCAGACGGCGCCGTTCATATGTCGGTTTTATATAATCATAAAATTTTATAAATCAAAAGTCTTCATTTTGACTCTCTCTTAGATCATGTTGGCTTGGTTTTTCCGCTTTCAATGTAACATTGTTAACAAATGGGCATGTAGTATGCATCAGGATAATGTAATCGAAAGCCGAACAGTGTCCTTTCATTATTTTCCCCATTCTGTTGTCGCGTGTGCATTCGCGTGGATTTAATATTTTTCATGTAAAAGCTATGAATTATATTTGATGAATATGCCTTATATTTTTATTCTGTTTCCTGGTATCGAAACACATTTTCCGATATTTAATGTGCAGTAAAGCAATGAAAGTAAAAAAATATATTAATGTTTTGTAGTATTTATTTTTCTGGGAACGTAAAGTACACTTTGCCTTATGGTTACTGTAGAACTGGGAAAACATTTACTGGCAACAGATGATTTTATCTCGTGATAGTCGATATAAATAGGTTGAATTCCCATATTCGCGTGACAATGAAACGAATAAAAAACAAATTCTACAAATAAATTTTGAAATTCGGAGGTTACAATTCCAAGGAGGCTACAATGAAACTGTTTCTCATAAGACACTTTTGTGTTTCTCTACCAAAAACGTTGTCTGCGCCCACCCTAACCGCAACAAATACCCTTGATTGCTGCACTATACATACAAAGGCGTAATATATTCAGCTGCAATAACAATTAAGCGGCTCGCAGTTGTTCACAGTGATTTGGATGCAGTGCTCTGGAAAATGTGCGCCGCAATTATTGCCACCATTGTTCCGAGGTTCTGATGTAGACAGGGACAACGCTATACAGATATGCTGTCTCGCTCATATTTGGGTTGTAAGATGGCTGTAATGCGGGGTCGATGAGCAATTGCATGCGGAAGTGATTACTGAATCGTGAGGATGCAGTTTTGTCAAAATGGAGTGTGTTCGGTACAGAAAGTTAAATAAAGGTCATGATTGTCCTTTAAGTTGTAGATGTAGCTAACCCTTAAGTTGTAAAGGATGCAATATAAAGGCCAGTTTTTAAGGCGAATCTTAGGAATAATGTGATGGCATGAACACACGTATCTCCTGTCCCTTCTTCTATTATAGATATACTTTGGGATTTTAGTCAGTAGGACGTTCTAGCTTCACCTCTTAGAGTAATTATAATAATACAGGGAGCGCTGTCATACATTTGCGTCGTCAGAAACTTAGATATTTTTTGTACGTAATGTTGACAGCACTGCCATATCAGTAAAGATAGAACTAATGATGTAACAACAAATTGCTATAAATTCCGTTGATAACCGAGAGTAAATTTAGTTATTATCAGTCTAAAACGAGTTTGAGTGGAATTCAACAGCCCTCAACTATTTTTTTAATCTTTACTTTTCAAATAATTCGTGCATGTTGGACAACCTGTCAAATATCAGCCAATAGGAGGGCACAAAAAGGCGGCTCCACTATTTTTATGTACGTTTTTAAAGTACCAGCGCTCCCCTATATTATAAGTACTATACGCTTCACCTATATAAGAAGGATGAGTCCGATATACCTCAGAGTATAAGCCTAGGATAATCTCCGTAAAAGTATATTGCGTCTAAAAAATAATATGCTAATATAAAAACTGACCTAATAAGAGGAACTTTTATTATATTACCTATTCCTGTTTGTATAGTTCTATTACTGCCTTCTGGGAGTTCTAAACTAATAACGTTATAATCAAATTCCTAACTTCTTTTCACTCTAGAGTAAACTAAAAATATCAGAAGAAATTATAAATCTTTGTGTTAGTTCAGTATACAGTTGGATTGCATTCTAGTTATCGCTACTGTTTCTGTTTTAACGTACAATATTTCCCAGGTCCTGAGTATATTTTTAATGAATCTTGATTGTGTGAACATCAGGCACGGCGTCACACGATGTTTAACGATAAAAACCGACGAATAAATCGATATTAACTAAAAGCGTTGGGTGTTGACGGCAAGCTTTCATATAAAATACGTCATAAACTCCTGACGCGGTGCACAATGCTATGAAATGAGAAAAAAGTAGCCAACATTATAGTAAAGAATTTGATATTTGAGAAATGGACGGGTCAGATTTATTTAAGTGTTCAGATTTATATTTTATTGTATATGGATGGTGAAGAACCGGAAAATATATGGTGCGAAAAGGAAAGGATGCACAGTAAAATAACGTCACTGTGTTCTTATTGGATTGAAATGATGAAATACACCCAACAGTCATATACATAGTCCTGACCCCAAACTAAGAGTGAATCTTGTGTCGTGGCTATCAGAAACTACGAGATATCTGTCGATCTCAAAAACACCCAGACCCGAAACAAATACCTGTGGATCACACAAATATTTGTTTCGGTATGGGGATCGAACCCGCGGTCTCATGTTTTACAGCCGGAGAGGCTGTCGTTCTTATACATTTTGAAGATTCAAACGATTATATTTGTAAGAAAAAGCAGATTTTTTTTTCGATATTTCAGCTATGGCCCGGTAGTAAAAGTTGTTCATTATGATGAGTATAGCATCCCCCTTTCAGCTTGATATACTCTTCATGACTAACCTTGAATATTTAAATATGAAGTTTCATAAAATGCCTTATATTGTTTAAGTCCAACTAGCCGTCGGTATTTACGGTTATCATAATATAACAAGACCAATCTATCCAACGATTGGTTATGGTACAACGTGCTCAGTCTAATTGAAATTGCAATAAAAAAGAAACTAGAACACCAGGTCATTTCATGCTCTGTCACTTCTGTGGCACGTTAATTAATACCAAGTACGGTACAGCAAAACGATATATCAAAAGAATCCAATACGTTATTCCGTGGATTAAGATGTAATTTGAAATTGCGTCGCTGCATAGATATTGACATAGTCTCCCGCATCCCCTCTGAGATTAAAAGCGTAAAGGCCCTCATGAAATTATAATTTAATTTTTTCCAGAGGAAATTCATTTTCTTTAGGAACACATTGTGAATGTATGATGCGGTTTTCATATTTCATAGATTAAATAAGGCTGATATTAAATTAGAATCTTATGCTTGGATAACGTGTTTTTGACGATATTTATTATGATACTGTGGTAAAATATTTATTGGGAGGCCTATGTTCACTAGTCGACATATTGTGGGTGCAGATGATGCTTCATGAAACGAGGCTTAAAGAGAGTACTCTCCTTACGGTAGGCAGTGACCTGGCTATGTTAGATCCCTGACACTGCAAAGATCCATGAACGGTGGTAACCGCTTACCATCAGGCGGGCTGCACGAAAAAAGGCCAATAAAAATGCTAATTGCTTGTCATGATTTTCCCGTCGTATGCTAGAGACCACTTAACTTTAAGCCTTCTACGTTATGTAAAGTTATCATTCCTCCATCAGCCTATATTTTTATAGGTCTAGTACATTGAATGGTTCATGGTTACACTACCATCACACAGACCCCGTGCTTGGGGTTTTAGCATGTTAATTAAAATAAATACACCCAACAGTCACATACATACAATAGCTTTTGTAGATTTTAACTCTCTCTTTCTCATCGACCACTTGACAACTGCTGAATATAAGCCTCCCCAAGTGATTTCATAGTGTCCATAATTTTTTATTAGCTAGCAAGCGAATAGCCCATCTTGAAGTCCACATCAATATTTATAATGCACCACACTCAAGCGGATGTTTAAAGAATAGAGTGAAATTCAAGTGTAATCTGCTTTGAATGTGTATGTTCCGGCTGCAGGTGAACCCGCCAGATTTACTGCAAGCCTCAGTATAATGTACACAAACGCATGTATGAGATTTTCTAGCTGAAGTTTCACAGTATAGGTTCGTTGGATAAATTCAAGGAAGGTTTTTATTTGGGAATTTATAGTTTATATTATATCCTTATTTTTTACAATTTGCTTTTGTGATATTTATACAAAAAAAATAAAGAATGTCTTCTAATACTTGATTGCAAAGCTGAGGTCTCGGGTTCGAATGCCGGGTCGGGCAAAGTGATATTGATTTTTTCTATTACATGATTTATACCATGCACCAAACGACATCGTAACATATTTACACATTTGATCTGCATATTTTTTACCATTTTAAAATGTCATGCATTAAAGTTTTCATTTTATCTCGCATTGACAAACAAAAGCCGATCAAGCTGGGCCGTTGAAGGTTTGTGGTGGATGCAATCAGTGGCGTTTGTGAGAGAGCTCTACCTTTCATCACGAGTATTGAAATGAGCGCGTATTGATAACAGGTCGTGTGAACGTTTTACATCATTATTACTGGTTTGACGAGGGATTTTTGCTCTTTTTCTGAAGGTTTTACACAAGGTTGTCAAGTATAATCGGAGAACTTATTACTCGTAGTTACGTATTTCAGACTATCTATTATAATTTTTATTTCGACTCTATCACTTTTATGAAAGAATTCTCATCATTATGATAATTCAGCATAGGAAAAGTTTACTGGTGATAGGTATTCTTGAAGGATTTTTACAGCGACCTTTAGAAAGAATACAACCATACAATTAAGGGCCAATTGCACCTACTAACTTTGCCCTTCCTAACTTTTACTAACTTTGACATTGAAAATTACAATCCCATACATTATTTTCAAATACGTCACAAATGACATTGTCAAAATTGTAGTTATCGTCAAATTAGTTTATGCAACTGGGCTTAAGTATTACATTATAGAAACTATTAACATTACCTTAAGTACACAAAATCAAAGCTATTTCTGCGTACTAATGGCTTCGGATATAACTTTCAAGATCATTGTTATCCTCTATTTGCACAACCGACCTCTTCGGTGAACCAGCTAAAACGTAACATTTGTATCAATAGTTTCCTTTGAAGTTAGACATGCCCTCACATTTCGCGAGGACGCAAAATACTGACCTTAATTTTATTCAATTTGTAACTCGCGAACCCAAAACTTTCGTGATGCATGATTCGAACAGTAATTTGACTTTTATTGCTTTTACTCACCCGGATATTTCGTAAAAGGTTCCTTTCTGTGGGGAAATGAAAAAAGGCAAGAATAATTTTCTATTGATTGCTCCCTAAGTGGATTTGGATAAGTCACCAGCCGATGAGTGTGTGAAGTTTTAAGTTTATTCGGAGTTTACCCATAAATTTACTCTTTTAAAGTATATATTTATTGCGATAAATGGCATGACGAGCATGCCATTCGGCTGATGGTAAGCGATACGACCACTCATGGACAGTAGGAAAACCGAACAACACCATGAATTACAAAGCAATGCCTGGCATTCCACTGCGCTCGCTAACCTGAGACATAAGATGTTAAGTCTCATTATGTCCAGTAGTTACGCTGGCTACAATATGCTTCAAAGCGGAACACGACAATGCAATTATTGTTTTAATTTTTTATTGTAGTAGCTTTGATGTATCAAGAATATTTATACCCTTACTTCTCTAGTTAAGGCACCGGAATTGTTCGTATCAAAACGCTTTCATGATTATAATATTTCCTCTTCGAATCTCAGCTGCAAAGTTATTTTGTACTTGTATTTACCACGCAATTTAGCAATAATAGCTTGGCAATCGGTAGTGTTAGATATAACAACACTTTTCCTTACCGATTTCTTTGTTTGTTTGTTGAGATCTGGCACAATTTGCTCGTTGACGTTACACAGACGATTTGGAGCGGAAAATGCTATATCTATAATATTGAAGTCATAAGAATTGTTATAGATATAATAATATTGTGAAACGATTTATTTTTTGCTTTTTGAAATATCTAGAATTAAAGACACTGGTAAATATTCGTATTTGTTAATTTGCAGATTTATAATGTCATCGTGTTTTGAAGTCAATCTGTGTGCATTAAACGAAGTGTCCACTGGAAAATAACTTCCAGAATTTCTTGCAGAAGTCAATTGACAACTGTTTCCACTGACTGCAATTTCTATATACGTACGACTTGCAGCAAGTTCGGTAAGTGACTGAAACTTGCAGATGTCCACTTGCACGAGCGTTTACACGTTGGAAGTCGCTTGCTCAAGTCAACTTCCCCAATTCTAATTGCTAGTGGACCTCGCATATGACATCGCGTTGACTGGTATAATTACGTTTATCACCGATAACACCGCTGTTGCCGGTTGCTGCACCTTGGTGTGGTAAATTAAAAACCAGAAAGTTAAACCTATTAAAACGGAAAGTAAAAATGAAGGCTTTCGTCAGTAAAAGTCGCCCCAGTGAAAACTTAAAAATGTTGATTCATGTAATCGTTTTTCATACATAAACAACTTCAAACATATAGTATTCCAATGGGGTACGCACAGAGTACAGATCACTACTTGGTACGGCGTCGATATTTTCACGCAATTTTGAACGTCGCGTGAGTTTGACAACGGCATCCGTTCACTTAAAAGCTGTGATTCCAAACATTCATATTTAGAATCTTTTTTAATTTGCTACAGATTTTAAATTTTTAAAAGAGGCCCATCTCCAGACATAGATAAACATTTCCCGATATAAATAAAAAAAGATTTCCAAATAAGTATTTCAAAGTCAGCAGTCTTTATCGGCGGAGCTGTCACAGTATGTAACAGTAACGCCGCTGTTGGCGAGGCACCAAGCCGCTTCCTCCCGCTCTATAATTTTTCAAAACAACATGGCACCGCTCCAAAATTAATAACAAGTCTTTTTTCTGTGCATACATCTTTGGATTTACGAGTGCTGCGCGACACTTCGACTCGATTTATTTTTGTTGTAGGTAATTGTAGATGTCAGACGGTTGCAGTTATAGAGAACCGGATATAATGTAAACAAAACCCATAGGATTTGTGTTTTAAGTTCCCAGGATCATTGTGACAATAATAATTATATGATATTAATGAAAATAATTAATTAAGTAAATCAATTGTTTCAGAAGAAATTGAAGGGAAATAACAGCTGTTAAAGTCATTGAAACCTCGGTTAGTTAAAAACTGTGAAAAATAATTTTATTTTATAGTGGTGTGTTTTTAGATTGTTGGAGATCCAGTGGTAATATTCTATTTTTCCCCTGCGTATATTAGTTTTTTATACTTAAAGAACGCATTCGATTCTTACAACTTTCGTGGTCGTTTTTTCATTGCCCTATCAAGTAAATCGCTTGGTACCCGTTCTCTCATCATATAAAAACTTTCCACACACCAAATCCCTAACTAGAACCGTGGAGAAATATAACAACTGTGCCTCGTTCTAAACTGAAACTATTTACCACAAAGAACATCGAAGTTTCAAACTCATTAACAAGAGATATAAATTCTCGCCTCGCAAATGCACCGGTCTCCAAGAATTTACAAAATTGATGTTTATTCGTCGCTAATAGATTTATAACAGAACTAAAGTTGTAGATAACTGTCTGGTAGGGCCGTTTGCTGTCACCGGGAAGGAATTGCCGCGTGTCTGTGGCGGGCACATCGATTCCACTTCAATAGTTATAAACTGCTTCTTTTAGTATAGAAGTATTTCAACCACAGCGGTTGCAATTCCCCTTTATATTGAATGTTTAACGCTGCGGCTTGCGGGAACCACGGCGCTGAAGTTTGGTGCAGCACAAAGCTGAATTTAATTTCTTTTGTGACATTTCGGTATTGAAATCAGTTGTTGGAATGTGTTTCAATTTCTTCGGGTGTAAACGCGCGGATTAATGGTTAGTGTGTTCTTAGCCAGATAATATATAAACAGGAAATTGTTCTAGTTGAACTTATATTCGTTCTATTATGAGGGATTTTTCTGTCCATATTGTTCAATGAGTTTTAAGTACAATCGATTTTTTTAAATTTTTTGTTCAAATGCCCGGGCACACCTCTAAGTTTTCGGAGTCATGTGTGTATTGATATTCAATCACCACGCTCTATAACGGTGAACGAAAACATCGTGAGGAAACCTGCATACCATAGCATTTTGTAAAAAAATCTATGATATGTAAATTTTCAATCCGCACTAGGCCAGCGTGGTACACTATATGGCCTAACCACTCTCAAACGTACTCGCGGTTGTAGAGTAGGCCCGTTCCCTGCATTGGGACATATTTAGGTTGACACAAAAAAGGAAAATAAGAATTACAGGATTTCTGAAGCGGTTCAACGACTGATGTTTGTATAAAGAAAAATCTTTGCACATAAAACCCACCAAGGCTGTTTTAATTCGGCCGCTACTAAAATTCCATTCATATTCATTAAAACCTTGCGAATACACATACAAAAAAGACACATACAGCAAAAATTGCACGGAAAATCTCACAATTAATTTACAAACACATCACTTATTCGTACGTTGGGGAACTGCGAAGTATTTTCAACTCGGCATACTTGATGTAAGTAAATCCGTCTTCACTTTATTTCACTTAACTTCATAACAAGAAGTTTCAACAGTTTTAAGTAAACACCAAGTTTCGTGCTCGTCTCACTTACGAGTTTACGCGTGCTAAACAAGTCTTGCTATGTGTTAGAATACGATGAAAACTTCCATCCAGGTGTGTATCCAGAAATTACTTGTAACTTGTAACTTCTCCTAGTTTACGTTCCGGGTTAAGTTAATAGATATCTGCTAGCTTTCTGAGAACAACGTCGTTCTTTGTGAGAACTAGTTACATTACTTTAGGAGGTATATTAGTTGTTATGGATGTTCATACTCTTGCGTTAAAGTGAATTGATTTTGAATTTAATTGACAGCCTCCGTGGTGCAGTTGGTAGGACGCCGTCCGTGAAACGAGAGGCCGTAGGTTAGATCCCTACACCAAGACCCACAAGGTTTGTGAGGCCCACAAGTATTTTTATCGGGTCTGGGTGTTCGTGAGATCGAAGTCTCTTGTAGTTCCTGATACCCACGAAACACGACTTAATTGATCTCAATGTGACTATGTATTACGTTTATTATAATGAAATACACATGGTAATCACTTACACTCTCGATCCTGTGGTACGATATTGCCAGTTAATTTGTCTGTTTCATGTTAATTAACATTTTACTTCGAATAAATAAATAAGATTCTTGTGAATAGGTGATAGAAATTACAAGAGACTGTTCGGATTCTACAAATACATACCAATTTTTTTTTTTATTTAGTTGTTAACAGGCGGTTTCTTAAAAGCCAAAATCTAAAATAGAGGCGATTTTGGTGGCTAAAATTTCCTAACCACAAAGTTCCATGCTGTCATTTGCCAATGGCAAGTCATTAAGCCGCGTCAAAAAAAAATAGGTGCCCTAAAATTCTTTCTTTAGTTGACAGCAAAGTTGTTCAAGTCAGTTTTCAATTAACATTAAAAATCCATCGTGTTATTATAATAATTTTCTTTAATAACTTTTTCTGATAATTAGAAATGGAGATAATCAAAAAATACACAAGTACTTAGAATATTATAATTAATGTTTTGTTTATAATTTTTATTATAATAGGTGCTTTCAGAGTAGATAGATTGACGACCTTTGAAGAATAGTAAGCTAAAGATAGACAACTTAATGGTTTCTTGGGTTTATGCGAAATTTACACATTGAAATAAAATTTGTTCAAGTCAGTTTCCAATTAAAATTAAAAGTCCATCGAGTTATTATAATAATTTTCTTTAATGGATTTTTGTGATAATTAAAAATGGAGAGATTAAAAAATAAACAAACATTTATAATTTATTTTTTGTTTAAGAGTTTTATTATAAGTGCTTTCATATGAGATCGACGGCCTTTGACGAATTGTAAGCTAAAGATAGACAAGTTAATTCTATAATATTAAATTTAAAAACCTATGTTAATTAGTAAGCTGTACAGTTACAGTATATATTTGTGTCAATACACAAATATATCACAGCCTCCATGGCGCAGTTGGTTAGACGCCGGTTGTGAAACGGGAGGCCGCGGGTTCGTTCGCCGCATTGACAAATGTTTGTGTAAACCACAAGTATTGGTTTCGAGTCTGGGAGGTTGTGATACCGAAAATTCTCTTGTAGCTCCTGATACCCACGAAACAAGACTCGATCTTCGTGTGGGGTCAGAACTATGTATGTGACTGTTGGTTGTATTTATTTATATAAAGATCATAAAGTTTTCTTAATCAGTAAAATTATACAATCACAAGGAGCAGCACTAAGTACTGTAGGTCTATGATTATGCCAAATATATATTAGATCATATGTCCACTGCACCCGGGATTCTTTCGCAAATCGAGAACTCGATTGCAGTACTTTAGGACATAAATTACCATGCCGGCCTATTTAGGGTTGCCAGACAATATATCAACATCATTCTCCGTCATATACAAAACCCTGACAGTTTTTATTTGTGGTAAAGTCACGCTGTTGTCAGCCATGGAATGGGCAGGCTCGTTGGTGGTGGTACCATTGTCTCACAGGAGGTCGTCGTGAAGTGACAGCTTTGTCGCGTTTCGTTCGGTGAGTGAGACTGCCGGATGCCCAATACCCCTTTCCTCTTCCCATCACTTTTCCTTCCCGCTCCGCTCCCGATCAGATGGGCCCGCAACACATCCATGATCCATGTGTTGTGGATATTCATGGGCGGCAGTGATCACTTACCATCAGGTGACCTGCCTGCTCGTTGGCCGTACCTATGCTATTAAAATAAAAAATTACATAGGTTGCTATATTAATTCATGTCATACTATAGAAATTATTGTAAATATCTCTGTGTTTTACATGTTTTTTCTCGGTGTTTTTTCCATAGTTAAAGTCCGTGGTTAATACCAAAAAATATAAAAAGATAAATGAAGATATTTATCATATTTTTTCATAGTTTACAATAGCAACCTTCCAAAACGAAACAACTTCAATATCGAGTTATTCATATTGTGTTAATGAAAATTGTTTCGAAACAGTTTCACTAGCTTGACTGTATTTTTGCAGTGAGAAATGTTCCCAGAGGTTTGTTGCCCAAATGCGTACTGTTTGATTACGTCTAACAAAGGAAACTCGGTACAAAAGGGAAGTTCTTTAATTTGAGATTCGCGGTGTTGACGAACCATACATAACGAGTATAGGGGTGTCTGCGATTGTGTTTGATACATTTAGTTTTGTTTATTGAGCGGAATGTTTAGTGGGGAAAAGTCTACCGGCTTTATTCATAGACAGTTATCCAATGTTTTGTCCCTTTCTAACGACTTTTGAATACAGTTTGTACGAAGAGGACAGAACATTCAATAAGTGAGATAGGTTTCAAATCTGTCTATGAATACGGCCGTACATTTTTATCATTATTTTATTTGTGTTAAATATGCGGCTATGCGGTCGTTGGAATATCTTATTGTTGTCTTTTTTACTTTTGTGTATTAAGTACAGTACAGGATAAATCTTTTTGTTTCTGATTGTTCTTACTATCTGTGTGTAGCCATGTCTTTCAGTCTAAGTCCACCTGGAACCCTATTTACAACTATGCTTAAACACAGCTCAATAGGTATTAAACATGTTCGACTCACTTCAGTAAACACAAAATAAACAACAGCAATATCTATAACACATTGGAAAAAGTAAAGGAAAAATATATATTTTTAATATTTGAACGAAACCCCACACTTGTATGAAATATAAAAATACATTTTGTTTACCCAATGCATTAATGGAACGCGTCAAGCCTCGCTCTCGATGCGAAACCACTTACAATCATTATTATTTATTACTATTTTAACACGGCAACACCGGCATAAAATATTTTCAATATAAAACCCCATTTACACGGGGGAGTTTCTCGCCTCGAAGATTATCGTAAGGATATAAAAAAGTTGCATCGTGTAAACATTTGTCAGAACATGATAATCTATGGCGGTTATGTCATGAGATAGTCGGATACCATTCTCGCAGCGAGAAACTCTCCCCGTGTAAATGGTGCTTTATTGTAGTCCATAGAGCTGAGTAGAAGAAAACATGTAAAGAATTAATGGAAGTGGAAAAATATTATGGGCATTTTTTCGTGTACTACTTTGATAGAAAATAATGTCTGGCTTTATTGGTCCGATTATTACGAGCACATTACTTGGAAAACAAATGTTTAATGTACGAGTGTTTTCTTCGTTTATAGATAGATATACGATTTTTAATCGTTAAGTATAGTTTAGCCTTGACGATTATTTCATTTTGAGCTATAATACAACACAGATTAATGTTTTATTTTTCTTTAATCAAATATAAAATGGGCCGTGTATTGTGACACCAAAAGGTCTTGTGTAGTTTTCTTCTACATTCTAGATATTCTAGACCTTCCTTGCAGTAACTTCTATCTTAACTTGGAAATCCCTGAAGCGTTCACACCAATATCAACTCTAACTACAACCAGTTTACCTAATTGATCCGGCGTACATACGCACCTGAATACATGCAAATGTGTCCTTTCACATGCGTCCATTGATCCCGGCTGACTTTGCCATCAAAATTCCCTTTAGCCTCACGCAGAATTTTCCGTCGTTGAGGCAAGGCTTTTAGGAAAAGTAAACAGTGTCGACGCATCGGGCGGCCGTTAAAAATGCCTGAGCGAGCTGTCCGGGTCGCTTTCATAGACGCTTCATTCAAGCTGGGTATTGCAAGTAAAATGAGTATGGGAGAAATGTGTGATTTGTTGGCGTTTATTATGTGTCTCATACAACAATATTACTTCAAACAAGCAGTTTTAATATGAATGCATTGTGTATTTTTATTTTATATATATTTTATTTTATTTCAATTTAATATAGAACTTTTTTAAATAAAGGACTAAATAACAATGGGTAATGAAGTAATTGATATGAGAGAATACCACAAAATATATTGTAGGATTTTTTTTCTCATAAAAAATAAAATTTTATGACAAACATTTTATAATATGTTTAGCCATCATAGCAAGGCTTTTCTCGTCTTTAAATGTGATGTAGATTATAGGTACGATATGCATATTTATTTCAGACAAATGACATGACAGTTCTTCGTGATATTTTCTTGGCAGAATGCTTTAGGGAATCAGATACCAAATCAGGAATACAAATTAGGGGCTTTCAGGAAAACGCCTACTGACTCCTCAATTTGAAGATCGACATTACTCCTACGCTTGGTTGTTACTGGGGGGGATCCCTTGGGAATAGAATTAAAATAAAGTAGTTTTTTTACTTGTATTGACACCAAAAGATAGCTTACAATACAGTGCATTACAAATATTACTAGCAAGATATAAACACCTCTCAATTGGATACAATCGCATCAATCTGTATCCAGGAAATCGAAATCAGATATTTAAGTTAACAGACTGAGCACTAAACGCGAAATGCTTGCGTGAGTCGCTATGGCGGGTTTTTCGTCATTGTTTTTGGTGGACGCTATCCGAAGCGGTTGTTAACTTTAAAAATAAACTCATAGGGTATTGTAACTAAAAACGTAAATATTTAATTATTAATTAAATTTTCCCGCCCCGTCCCGTTATATCCCACTCTATCCCGTCTTTTTCTCACTCAAGGCATGTAAGAAAGAAAAAAAAAGAAAATTATATGTACATGCCACAAATAAACATAAAAAATAAGACGCACATCTAATCAAATACAAGAAGAAAAAGACAAAAAATATTTAATACTACGTACATCTAGATAGCACGTCGTGGCTGTGGCATGTAGGTGACTACTCAGCATAATGTTGAGGTGTCGCGTGAAACTGCAACCCAACGCTGATTTTCAGTGGTCATCTCATCCAATCCAGCCCAATCCTACCCTTTGAGTATAAAAAATGCTACAAATATATTAAAATTCCTTCCTCATCCCACGGGACCACTATATTTTTCTGGATAAAAAGTAGCTTAAGTTTCAATCCAAGGTGTCAGCTACCTCCATACCAAATTTAATCGAAATCCGTTAAGCCGTTTCTGAGATCATCGCGCACAACCGCATAGATAAACATACAAAAATTCTAATAATAATTGTTCTGTTACGTTCAGAACAATTATTATTAGAATTTTTGATAATAGATTAAATAAAAGATAAAAGATAAAAGATTTTGTCAAATATCTTCCATGTACAGATATCAATCAGTTTCTTTATAATATTATCTATAGATGTAGATTTTCCGTCTCGTATATATTTATTTCTTGTAAAGATAACTCAGCAACTGTATATTGATCACCAGCAGTCTACTAATCCTAATTTGTCATGATTCGCAATCCGTGTTAGCTGTCACTAGGCGGTCGATAAAATTAGCTTCATACCCAGTACGCAATGTATACAAAATTGAATTACCTTTATAAATTATTCTTGTTACACGTAAATAGCAATATAAATCAAGTTAAATGTATCGGTCCATTAAATGAAATACCCACTTTAAGATATGAATTATGACGTAAGTATTGTTCAGCTCATACGAAATTTTGAATAGAGCTTTATGAAATTAATTGTTTGGAAATTATGTTTGTGAGCGATACATCAGACCACCTGGGTGTTGTTAAATACATTTTTCTACCGTCGATAAATAATTTAAACATCAGCTTAGTGATAACAGTTATTTTGGTATCAATAGGTTGAATAAAAACATTTCATTACAATCGGTATCGTCGAAATGTCGATTATTAATTGTTTGAAAACTGTAAATTCTGTGCGTATTCGTAAAACTATTTTTTACCCATTGCTACATATTATTTTTAATGACGCGTCGGAAGATTATGCTGAAAAGATAACAAACAAATGTGAGCGAAGTATAATTGCAAGAACTAGAAATAAATAATATTTGATAATCGTAATAACTTTTATTCATACTTTATTAAACTATATTTTAAAATTCAACAAATTTCGTGCAAATTGTCTTGACACAGCTGTCTTCTTGCGCCTGGTAAAGCCTTATTTATTCCGTTTGGTCACGTACATGCGATATGAGTAAACTTTACAGCCAGCAATCCAGTAACCGAAGTAAAACTTTAGTTTGGCTACACCACTCACAAAGCCGAATATTGTTTGTGTATGCGACAGTCCACAGCGTGTGGTATAGGCCGTCGCCTCTCAGTTGCCAACTTTGTGATTTCCTCAGATATTCCCGTGTTTTCTTGCAGGAAGTTTTGTCAATCTGAATCTGCGGTAGCTGTGGTTTTGGAGACCTGACGAGTTCGTAATTTTTTGCGGTGAGTAGTTTTAGTATGAACAGAAAGTTGTTGATTGTAAAGAAGACAGGATCAACAAATAAAAAATAGCCGTTGGTAGTTCGCCAAAAAATATAATCAACAATAATATTAAAGTGAACTCCATTTGAGTGATCTACAAAGGGTTTTCATAAATATTTCAAACTAAAATTGTATTCACTCTTTTATTTTTACTTTTCAGCAATCTTTTGAAATAAAAAGGCTCGGTCCCAAAATCGGGGGCAAACACACAGAATCTTTGAATAAGGGGTCTTGCAAATAAATTTTAAATGCGATATTTCTGTTCTTCGTTCGACATGATAAATTAACAATTGTATGAAAATTTAAAAGGCTGTCTCACCCCAGTTTCAATTACATCTATGAGTGGAATTGCGGGTGCCTTATTTGGTATAATTTTCCGTGCATATTTACATAATTCGCAGACATGGCTGGGAATGGCAGAAATCTGTCGTGTAATCTAGTTTTCTTTTTGAAATGACATGATTATGCATTGTGGGGGCACGTGACACTTTAATTCGGGGATGAATAATGTATTTCACATGTTCTCTGCGGTGTGTTTTAGCTTTCCGTGTTTTTATTCGGCTACTGTTTCCACCAATGAAAGGAGGTATTGATGCTTCAAACATAGTGGTAGGATATTATAGACGTTTGTATAGTGACCAACGCACACGGTGAAGGAAAACATCGTGAGGAAACCTGCATACCGTAGCGATTTAAAAAAAAATCTACGGTGTGTAAGTCCGCCAACCCGCACTAGGCCAGCGTGGTGGACTATATGGCCTAACCACTCTCAATCGTACTCTCGATTGTAGAGGAGGCCCGTGCCATACAGTGGGTCGCATATGGGCTGATACAATACAATACAATACAACGCACACGAAGGTAGAACATCCGTAATTCTTTTTTTCCGTTCGAGTCAATGTCTCAAAATTATTTGCACTTTAAAAACCTTTGCAATTTCCCGGCCCAATAGGTCGCTACACAGACAGAGTCTGTAGCCTCGACAGTATGTGACACGATATGTAAGTCAATCAAGGGCTGCTTAAAACCAACCTCATTGAACCTGTTATGCCCACTTGCAAGAATAGCACCACCAGACATTCGCCGAGAGGTACCACGTAAGTGTGTCATTTTATGGTTTCATTTAATGTATACTGTACCGACGAGGTTGGGGTAATTGTATCGTCCGGCGACAGATAACCATACCTCGCTGATGATTTTTTTTATAGCATAGGTCCGGCAAACGAGCAAGCAGGTCACCACCACATTTTTAATTCTAACAACACACATTCTGACAATTCTAGAACGTCGCGCCGCACGTTGCTTGTTACGAACGCGGTCGATAGCAGTGTAATGTGAGTTTCCCTATTTTTAATTTATTTCATTAAGTATATTTATTTTATCATATCATGTGAAACGGATCTTTTAAATGTATTCCACATTAAAGATGCCTGATAACACCTTTATCAATCGGACAGAGTTTTTTGTCGCTCTGTAGATTGCCGGCACAAAAATATCTTGTAAGAGTATATGAAAGTTATAATAACCAAAGCAACTAACTCAGTCGCGGTTCCGAAATTCCAGGGGTTTCACCGATCCCTTTGTTCCACCCCTGGCGTCTGAAATTTTAAGTAACCTTTCTCTAAGCAAAGACTTGATGACCGCATTATTTATAAGATGCGTAGCTACTTTATGTTGATTTAATTTGCGTTTTTTGCGATGGCAGCTTAAAAGCTTTAAGCCCTCGAAAGCGATGTCAAATACTGAAACAATTTCATTTTTAAACGGCTTTTAAATTTACTATTAATTTTGTAAATGCTTCGGACAGTTTTACTAAATTTGTTTTTTAGATTTGACATGACTGTTAACAATAAGTAACTATAGTATTATTAAATAAATAAAAATCCACTATTGAGAGAATCTCAGAACCGCGGTACTGCAGACCAAACATGTATGTTACATCCATAATATTGAAGATTAAAGATTTAGTTATAAAACACATACAAATTGTGTTTGTTCGATCACTAGATAAAGCTGATGTTATAAAATATTTCAACTCCTAGCTTTCACGACAAGTAATTCAATATAAAAACTTTATTGTTACAAACAGTAAAACTAAACTGACATAAAATAGGCCACGGCTTAAATAGAACAAGGACGACTTGCGGCCAAGTGTTCCAAACAGGCAGCGTTCTGCCTCATATTCTTCTTTTTATGACTCCAACGATCGGGATATGATATAAAATGTATTGTGGATACGACGAAATTTTCCGTTCAGTGAAATCGGAATTACTTGGAAGCGGCCGAGTCACGTGTCGCCTTTTTCCGCCACAATGGCGTTTATCCCTGTAAAGGCGTAATGAACGCGGCACAGCGCACGTTTTGGGGGTAAATCACGTTTTTTTTCGCCACTGCACTCGTGGAATCCACTTGTAAATTATTTTCGGTACGTTCTATTCGCGAGACGCCAATTTAAAATTTAGATACAGACTACCACGGATGTTGTCAACCGCCGACTGTTCTCGGCGTCCATTTGTGTTGTAAAGTTAGTGGGTTGTCGTTTGTTTGTTTTATTTGGACAGTTCAATTGATTTTGCGATAGTGGTTTCGTACCACAGCTTTTGATGCACTGTGGCTTGCCACATGATTACTGAAGTTAGGTGATATGCAAATGATTATTTATTTACGGAAACAATTATTTACACAAAGCATATATACATATGTACTAAAACTACCACCTGGCTTCGTTTTCCGTAGCAGTCTTGACATGCCCTGTATATAACACGTAGTAACCGAAGTAGAGGTTGACCAAGGGAAAGGTGGATGGAATTAAAAAGAAAGGTGAAATTAAAAAGATAGCCGGAGAAGACTGGGTTGTGTAGGCAAAGAATAGAGCGACATGGCGTAACATGGAGGAGCTCTTTACTCAGTAAAGAGGTCCTTAATACAATTAATGAATGAATTTATATTATTACCCTTTAATTTTATTTTGCTTTTTGATATATATTTCTATTTTTTTGTTTTAATATGTAATTAATAAATTAGTTTAAGGATAGATTTAAATGGAAACCATGTACAATTACTATTAAGAAATAAAGAGGCTTAAATAAATAAATATATATAACTAACTACTGAAGCAAAAAAAAAAATGCGTGTACTGAATTAATATTTCTATCATTCCGCTTACTTTTATCCTACAATGCGGTGGTACCTTCCCAGGCGGCCTCTCACATGTGAGAAACCTACCACATTTAAAAACTTATAAGTTGTTTCGTTAGGTAGGCGTTTTTGTTCACGATATTGGCCTTATGCGTTGTGGCATAGCTTACATATATTTATATTTCATACTCGGGACTTTCAAACTATGTTACCATGAAGCAAGAGATGATTAATTCTGAATTAAATTAGTGAATAAAGAATCAATTTGGCATTTTATAAAATGACGTAAATAAAAGTCCTTGTAATAGAAATATATTTTGTTCGAAGTTCTTGGTGTTCGTGTGTACGAATCATAAATTGAATATCTGAGGTGCTACTTGTTTCTTGTGCACCAACTTTTACAGCCACAATATAATTTCATCGCGTTTCGCAAAAGTGAATTTTCATTCAATATTAGTGCAGATTTTAATTTCAAATGCGCTTGTAGGAACTAATTTGAGAGCACTTGAATTTACTCATTAACTGTTTCGAGACGCGAAATCTTTAGAAACAAGCGCGGATGGATGATGGGGCGAGATGAGTTTTGAAGTTTACTGTTTACTTAAACTTCTTATTCTTCCTTGTTTATGATTTAATATTTACCGGTCCGCAATAAAAATGCCAAGCGGTTAATACCGTCAAAATATATTAATAAGTTTACGAACTTCGCGGAATCAATCGAAGGACTTTCGAAGTTCGCCAAAATAGGTTCGGGGCCGCAAAGCGTGTATCTTTTTTAAATGAAACTTGGGTATTGGATTGCTTATCTTTGGCCGTTGAAATTTTGCCCCGAACTTCGCTCCCGGCGGATATCCGAGCTGATACGGCGCCGCTAGTCGTTTTAAATCGTCGGCGTTCGCTTCACGTACTCGATACCCAGTGACAGGCTGCTATATGAGATTATACGTGAAGTATTAGGGAGTTATGTGTTGGGTGGCGTGGGAGGTTTGAAAAACTTCAAGTGTTAGTGGTATTTTTCGGGTTTGACACAGGGTTACGCCATCGTTATTTTAGGCATCTGTTTTTTGAACCAGTCATAATTTTAATCGAGGATTTTTGCTTGTTTGCGACACTTAAATGTATTAGTTTTCTTATCCAATTTTGTTTTCTTTATTTACAAGTATGAACAGTAAGATCGTGAGATTATAGATGAAATTGCGTTATATTACTTCCGTTAAGAACCAAAATATTTGTAGTTTGTTGGATTATTGGAGTATAATAAATCAAATAATTCGAATTTTTGATTCGAAAATTATCATAAAATACAGGATTGTGTATTTTCTCGGAAGGAGTACCATAAGTCCATGATTCAACAAATCATTCTTCAACCATAATAGAATAATAGGCATTAATCTCTAGCCATGCTTCAATAAGAATAAAAAATAACCCTGTTAAATTATATACTTACTATATATCAACGAATGAAAGCAAATGTTTCTAATAATAATTACATAGTTCTATAGTTGATGTTATTAATGATTTTTAAACGTACAAAAGTCATAATTTGTGGTTTGTTTGTTTTATATTATGGCGTGATGACGTCGAAATATTTAACATAGATTTCATCGGCCTGAATCACAGACTAATGAAAATGTAAAGGCTTAATAAATTCTAGTAATTCTTGACCCCATAACGTGCTTATTTTAAGTTAATGAACTCAAATATATGGCTTGTTGATTAAAATTGTTGAAGTGGCAATGGGCGGGGCACATAGCACGGAGAACTGATGGCCGATGGGGCAAAAAGTTCTCGAATGGAGGCCACGAAGCAGAAAGCGCAGCGTGGGACGTCCACCCACTAGGTGGTCAGACGACCTGGTAAAGGTCGCGGGACGTCGCTGGATGCAGGCTGCCTCCAACAGGTCACTGTGGAAATCATTGGGAGAGGCCTATGTTCAGCAGTGAACTTTCTTTGGCTAATGGATGGATGGATGATGATTAAAATTGTGTAGAAGTTTTTTGAGTTAGTTGCCTTAGATGATGTGCTACTAAATAAATATGAAATAGTTATTATAAAATAATACTAGTTACTTTATGGTGTGGGTTTCTTGCACAATTGAAGAGGATTCAGGCCTTAGTAAACCAAGCTGGCCTAGTAATTGTTGAATGCTGGTAGACATTATATATTATAGAAATTCGTTCGAGACATCCCTGAAGTGCTAGTTTTATTATG
This sequence comes from Theretra japonica, assembly GCA_033459515.1. NCBI lineage: Eukaryota > Metazoa > Arthropoda > Insecta > Lepidoptera > Sphingidae > Theretra > Theretra japonica. Next base: position 7,460,961 of record CM065937.1, read on the forward strand.
AAGAGTTACTTGAGCATGAAAATTAGTTAATTATTTTTAATACACATATTCCACAACAACATAACATATCCTCGAAAGATCGAAGGTGGTGCCAAGGCTCCAATGGCTGACCTTTAATTTTCAGCTCACCGTGTTATATAAAAATAATAATTTATAACCATAAATTATAATAAAATGTGAGTAAGTTAAAAAAAAATGTAAGGCGGTTTCCTAATTCAAATTTCGAGAAGCTCTATAATTAGACTGGAAACAAATTTTATTACCCAACATTTTACTAACGACCCTCGTAAACCGTCCGTTGAAGGTTTGTCAAATTATACCAGGGCGCGTTTAAGAAGCTCGATACATTTATCAGGCTATAATTGGCTTTAGTATCAGTTTTCGCAGATGCACTGGTTTGAAATTAATTTAGCGAACTCCTCTACGTTATTAGGCGGAGTTCGCACCGAGGTTTACAGAAAGGCTTCGCTTAATAAACTGCTTGTAGGTAGTATTGTAATTGGAAGCAGTTGCGCCGTTGGATGGATAGCTAATTTAATTTTAATTACAAACCCGTTTTCTACTGTTTGCGGAACAATGGATAAACAAAACAGACGCTTTCGCTGTTTAGTGAAACTACGATTGCGTGCCCTCCGTGTGATTAGGGTACAATTTGAACATGTGTTCAAAGTCTAGTGGATGTCGGACTGTTTGTTGTTGTGGCTTCATACGGGGTTGTAGGGCGGGTTTGGAGGGTGATGAACATTTCGTTTTTTATTGCACAGGTCCGGTAAACGAGCAAACAGGTCACCTGATGGTAAGTGATCACTGCCACCCATGAACATCCACAAGGGTTGGTTCATAGGTGTATTGCCGGCCCTTAAAATCAGGGGAGCGGGAAGGAGAAAGGATGGGAGGAGGAAAGGGGTATTGTGCATCCGGCAAAATCACTCACCAAACAAAACGCGACAGCAAAGTTGTCGCTCCACGTCGATCTCTTGTGAGACAGTGGCACCACCCCGGACGAGCCTGCCCATTCATGCTGTCATAACTGACAGCAGCGAGGCCCTACCACATAATTTAATTGGTAATCACTTAATTTAATTGATTCAATAGGTACGGGCTTTATTTTTTTGGAATTGTGTGTTCTATTCACCTCACGTGTGAGAATTGTGAACCAGTAAGATCCTAAATAAAACCCCATGCTTGGACTACATTGTGTGACTATTTCGGTTTAAGATATTCGCATGAAACTAGAATTTGTGATAGCTTTGGCTCAAGCTCTGTCACATGTTTGTATTGATCGACGTAATGTGAGTGCTAAGACAGTGTTACCACCTCGGCAATTGCCCGGGGCTAGGGCCTAGGTCACAATCCAACGCGCTCACCTAATGTTAATTTGTATTTACCGATAAATAATTTGTAGTCATATAGTATTGGTATTAAATTTGTATCATTTATTCGGTATTACAGATAACGTAGTTTATAAAATTGCCATTTTCTCAATATTTCACATATAAAAACAAATGAGGTATTAACTAAAACCCCTTAAGTACCCAAATAGGACAGCCGACGTGGCGTAGTTGGTTAGACGCCGGCTGTGGGACAAAAGGCCGCGGGTTAGGTCCCGCACCAAGACAAATGCTTGTGAGGCACACAAGTATTTGTGTCGGGTCTGGGTGTTTGTGAGACCGAAGAGTCTCTCGTAGTTCCTGATACCCTCGACCCTAGACTTAATTGATCTTAATGTGGGTTCAGGACTATGAATGTGACTGTTGGGTGTATTTTATTTTCCAATCCAATCCAATCCAATCCATCAGCCAAAACAAGTCCACTGCCGAACATAGGCCTCTCCCAATTATTTCCACAGTGATCTGTTGGAGGCAGCCTGCATCCAGCGACGTCCCGCGAACTTTACCAAGTCATTTATTTTAATGTTATTACATTAAAATCTAAGCATACATGTATGGGCGGTAAAGTCGAGTAGGTACACAGCATTACTGCTCCGGTGATTCCGCGCGTGTTGAGCCCCACAATGTTTGTATTAGCTCTCGATGCATGGCATGGCTGATAGTTGTAACTTATGGGCATGACTTTATAAATTATACACCTACCTACTTTAAAACTATTGATTTTAATGTAATATCGTTTAAATATACATCATTGAATATTACATAGCATTTTGTTGTATACTAACTACGTACATACTTGCTGGTCTTTACAAATGTAACAAAGTGATAATTCCATTTTTTGTTTTTTTTAAGTTTTATTTCTAGATCGTACAAAACAAGTCAAAGGCAAAATTGTTTCAATTTACGTCGACATACTACATACTATAGTTATACATATAGCTACAAAGTACTACACCTATTTCTGAAATATAAAAAGTGCGTACTTAGTCCATTTGTTACCCTATATCACCAAAGCACCCATCGATTACTCTAAAACCTTTAACAAAGGAACCGTTTGTCTATCCGTCACAGCCCGTTCCATTCCTAGCCTTATCTTTAAATTTCCCTGCTAATTCTTCGTCCGCGATTTGTGATTGGGGACCCTATAAATCCCTGATTTAATAACCATCAGGGGAGCAATTTCCATCGAACAAAGGTCTAAACTGTTGTACGTTGGGTTTTTCTAATTTACAGTAGGTTTATATCGAAGTAAAGCTGGGTAGTGTTGGTAATGCGTGGGTGCTGCCGTGATGGAGGTCGTAGGTTCGTATCCCATGGCACACTTCTACCGTTTCGAAAAAATAGTGTGTATTGAAAGTCAATTACGTAATGACATCAATACACATTAAAATTAATTGTAATTAATGTTCATTTTTTTTATGTAGTATTATTATTATTTTCAATGAATGTTCCATTATTTATTCTCCTTTATACTCATGTATAATTTTGAGCTTCTGCGTTCGACGTCACTTCTTTTTAGGTTGCCTCTGAAAACCAGCGCTGTGTTGTCATTCCAATGACAATTCAGCGATTATGCTGAGATGGTATCCCTTTGCCACGTTTGCGAATCATTGTACATATTGAAATACGTCTATTTTTTGTAATTTCTTTTAGTTATTGTTTCCTTCTGTTTGTATTTTTATTATTATTATTTTTTATTACTATTCTCCGTTTCGAATTTGTTGCTGTATGTGTTGCGCTATAACCGTGTTAACATAAATTCTTTTCTTTATTTATAATGTATTAATGGCCTTAAAACAGAAAAAGAAAGAAGACAGTTCGTGTTACTGAGGGAGTTTCTTGCGTCGTTTCCTCTTCACAGCTACAACGCGTTCCGAAGCGGTGGTAGCAGTAATTAACGTTTCAAAAGATCTTGTGACAGACTATTTGAATAAAGAATTTTTTGATTTTACGAGGCACTTTATGATCTAAGAGCCGGCGAAGATCGACCTTCACTCATCTGATAACCAGATGAGACATATTTTTTATCAAATATTATTGATAAAAAACATGTCCGAATAACTTGCCTATCGAAAAGCGTTATCATTTATCAGATGGGTGAATGTCGATCTTCCATGGGTCCTCTACTGTTACAGGTGTACGAAAACATCGCGAGGAAACCTGTGCCTACCACGGTAACAACAAAGTTTCCCACGGTAAGTGAAGTTCATTAACACACACTAGGCCAGCGGGGTGCACTATAGCGTATCTCCTAAATCAAGCTCTCAGTCATAGATGAGTTCCGTACTCGGTTCGATTGCCAGCTGATACAGTATATCAAAGTAGGTATTATTGCTATTGTGATTCTAGACACGCAGGAGCCTTTATTAACTCACTTGGGTAACTCAATTTGGCGCTGAAGGGATGACGAGAAGGGCTTGGTACGTGTTACGAGTACTTTTGTATTAGAAGAATGTGGCTGCGAACAATTCCGCAGTTTCCAATAGATAAGTGATCTTTTGTTCGGTCACGCGGTGTACTGAAGTTCAAATCCGGTCTTTGAATAGTTGTAGCAATTTTATATTTGAAAAGGAGAAAATTTGCTGTATAACATTATGGCAAAATAGTTTTGGTTTGAAGGTTTTCAATGTTAGGTAAGAATGCATTAAAAAAATTTCACAAAAAATAATAGATCTATGAATGAAAAGGAGTAAACATCGTAAAAACTATAGAATAATCTTTGTATGGTTATGACGAAATGTTAATTCCTAAAAAACATTACATACGTATATCTTTTTAACCAACTTCAAAAAAAAAGGAGGAGGTTTTCAATTCGACTGTATTTTTTTATGTTTGTTACCTGATAATGTCAGTAAGTATTTCCGTCATATTATTTTATTTCCAACATCAATATGTTACGTTATTTTGTTTTATATTTCTACCACACAATAAAATAATGTATTCAATTTAATGTGTAAATAATAGAACAATAGAACAGCTCTACCAAAGGATTAGATGGAGTCGATGCACTCATTATTCACTCGAAGTAGACAATAGAAGGGGCGAGGTGTCGTATTACAAAGCTTAATACATTTACGGCCTTATTTATAGACAATTTTAAAACCAATTTTACTTATCGCATGTTTCGTATTTTTTGAACGACTTTTAAATTCAAATTGAGAGAAGAAGACAAGAAAAATCATAACTAAAATAAGTTTTAAAACATAAACTTACATACATAAACTCACGCCTTTTTCCCATAAGGGGTAGGCAGAGGTTCTCTAGGTAGGAACGAGGTCGCCCGCGTTTCGCCTTGTTTTTTCCGTCTCGCGAGCCTATCGCCATATCGAGCACAAATTCCTGACTCCGGATTGATAATAAATAGAAAAATGCAATATCACGTTGCCCGACCCGGGACTCGAACCCGAGACCTCAGCATTGTAACCGTGCCGAAGTATTACGTAAACTGTTTATTAATGGGGCCGTTAGTAGCAGCATCCGATATATCTCAAGTTAATAACATATATGCGAACTAATTTGATACACTAAAAATAAAATCGAATAGGAATTTCTTTTTTTAAACGTCATATTATAAAGATTTAAACAAGTCCCAAAAAAACATGTACTTTTTTCTAATGAGTATAAAATAAATAAATAATATTCAGATTTATTTCAACAATAGGTTCGTTATTTCGAAAATTATAAAAGGAAAAAAGTAGATATGATGCCATGATTTGTGTATTACCTAGAAAATAAATAATTAACTAATTTCATAATTTTTGTTTAATTTTTTCATGCCATCAAAATATAAAAATAACTAAAATATAACAAACACAAACCCTAAAGTGAGTAATGGATCTCAATGACCAAGACGTGGTAGAAGCAAACAATTGGGTATACATACAGACGTGTGTCCATTTGTTTGTTCAATGTTGACGCTAACCTACTCCGCGCCGAAGTCAACACCCGGATGACGGCTAAGTAATGTTTGCTCCCGCTAAAAGCTGACCCGTGCTTCGTGGTGTCAATGTTCAGCCACTTTCAGGGCTCATTGTACCCAGAGTGATTTATGAAGTCGGTGTGTTTAAAACGGGTTGATTGCTTTCCACAATTTGGGTACGGTTGTGGATTTTTATGCGTGTTATGGTTATTATGCAGTTATACTTTTATAATGCATATGACCCTGTTATATTTTGTATGTAGAAAAAAATAATCGATTTAATTTTGTGTTTCTCGAGAAAATAATAGGGATGAATACCTACGAATTGTATTGTATCAGCCCATATACGACCCACTGCAGGGCGCGGGCCTCCTCTACAATTGAGAGTACGATGGAGAGTGGTTAGGCCATATAGTCCACCACGCTGGCCTAGTGCGGGTTGGCGGATTTTTACATACCATAGAAATTTATACAAATCGCTATGGTATGCAGGTTTCCTCACGATGTTTTCCTTCACCGTTATAGTGCGTGGTGATTGACTATCAATACACACATGTCTCCGAAAAGTCAGAGGTGTGCCCTGGGACTTGAACCCGCGACCACCGTGAACATGTAGGCAGCCGCGTCTGGTCCGTAACCAACAGGCCACCACGCCCTTGAATACCTAGGAATACCTAGGAAATGATGAGGGTGGTGCTGGCCTTTAAAACAGAAAAGAGAGGTCGTGTAGCATTTTGAGATATGCGGCCATCGCGATTATATAAAGGCGACAGCTAAGGGTATTACTTTATGTAACTAGGCTTTCTATGAACACAATACTGCAGTATTTTTTCTATCAATATTTTAATATGTTTTTCTAGAATTTTATGACCGTTTTATTATCCAATACAAACACATGTTTCAATGAATATTAGCGTTTAGTTTCGTCGAAGCATAAACGAATAAAACCTAAACAAACATAATAAACGCCTTTGCGAATATTACTAACAGTTTATGTCGGAGAGCGTCGTAAATTAAGTTTTACTACTCGATATTGGCACATTAAAATACACAGATTTTACGAGCTCAATGTCGTGCTTATCTATTCAATTATAAAATCGATTTTTTATGAATAAATATTGGTGTTGGGTCGGTGTTGTGGGACCAAGTCGTGAGTTTGATATGCATGACTGATGTATCTTGGGGATTTAGGATACGTGAGTCCTGAATAAAGAAGCGTGGATGGAAAAAAATACACGTTCATGCCTGTACCCTGAAAGGGTAGGCTGAAATGCAACTAAAACAATCCACATTATTTTTGTTCCAAAATATGCCGGGGGAGGGGCTTTCACCATGCTGCAAGAGTATGAATAAAATTTTCTTGGGAAATGTGTTTCTAGAAGTAGTAGAGACACGCTATTGTCAGTCATGACAGCATGAATGGGCGGGCTCATCCGGGGCGGTACCACTGTCTCACAAGAAATCGACGTGAAGCGACAGCTCAGCTGTCGCGTTTCGTTTGGTGAGTGAGATTGCCGGATGCCCAATACCCCTTTCCTCTTCCCATCCTTTTTCCTTCCCACTCCCCTTTCAATTGGGCCGGCAACGCATCTACGATCACGCTTTGTGGACGCTCATGGGCGGCAGTGATCACCTACCATCAGGTGACCTGTTTGCTTGTTTGCCTGTGTAACGAAACAAAATTCCTTCTTTTTCTAAACAAACTGTACATGCAGCAAAACAGTTTGTGTAAATTGTGGTCGTCTTAGTATCTGTGCTTGCGGTTTTATGTGTTGTGTTAGCCACTTCCTGGCTACGTGAGAAGACTGATGGATGGCACGTGCGTCATGCTGCTTGGGTGTTGTTTGTGGAGGTTTACTCAAAGTGTTGAAGAAATGTTAATCTTTTGAGTTCTTGTAAATTAGACGGATTAGTCAGTCAGGATTAGTAATTAGTGATGCTGCTGCACTAAAATGCCCCAAAAATATTGACGTAAGTGTATTACGATCTTATATGTATGTATTTATTTTTGTAGCCTATAATATATCCCACTGCTGATATGTATTTACATTTGATAATTAATAAAGATATATGAGGGATATAAACGAAGAGCAGAGATAAGAATTAAGAGCCGAGTCTTAGGTAATCCAGGAATTTGATTTTGTATTATAAAATATAATTACTATTTATATTTGATACATTATAACATCTGTAGTATAATATTATTAAATTACTTATTTATTTCTCTCATGGACGGGTATAAAAACATGCGCATGAACATTGGACATGAAACTGATGTCTTATTTAAGTAGAGCCTGTGTTTCAAATCACCAGGATCTTTATCCCATAGAGGCTATAATTATAATTATAATATTCTTATATTACTATCTGACACAATGATAACAATGTTCGAAAACTAAAAAAACTAGAATAAAGAGATAAAATGAATGTAACAATAAAAAGTAATAATCCTATGAATCTTAACCAAGTAGAACTTGAAATAAAATGAATGCAACAATGAGAATATGAAATTAAAATATTAATTTAAAGGAACCTTACGTTAAGCAATAACATAGGCTGTGATAAATTATAATAAGCGAGTATTTAATAAAGTGGTATAAAGGTGAAAAATAATTATTTATAAAGCTGCGGTGACCTGGTTGATGCAAATGCTTTCAACACTATTCACAAAGACGCGTTGAAAAGAAGCTATTAGCCTGTTTATAAAAACTTGTCGGAGTGCGAATGAAAGATAAAGATTAATAAACAATTACGCGAGCACACAGAGGCCAGGTTGCTCTGAAATAATAATCCTTCACAACGTATACAAAGCGCAAAGAAAATATTATACCGTTTTCATAACAATCCCCTTTACGTACAAGTAACTGTTTAACATAATGCCGCTATATTCAGTGAGAAGAAATTAAACTGTTCCCCAGGGATAATCCGGGAAGGGAGAATAGTATTCCACGGACACAGTAAAATGAATTCGCAGTACACTAACGTGGCTGCCGCGTCATTAATGTATTGTTTGAAATTATTTCGAATGTGTTCGAAGCCGAGGTAATTTTCAAAATAGTGTTTATACTCGTAGTAATAACTATATAGTTTTATGTTACGGCGATTGTTTTCGCAATATTTTTATTTTACTGTTAATTAGTTTCGCTGGGATAATACGTGTTTCTAAGCAATATAAATACATATTTGAATAGAAATTGTAGAGAATACATAAGTTGGCTATACACATATATATGCAATGCATTAAGTTTTTAGACATGCTTTGGTGGCGCAGTTGTACTACGATATGATTGCAAAGCTGAAGTCTTGGGTCTAAATCCCGGGTCGGGCAAAGTGATATTGGATTTTTCCATTCATTATCAACCCGGAGTCAGGAATTTGTGCCCGATACGGCGAAAGGCTCGCCCCCTATCACATCGTGGGACGGAACAGCGAAACGTGGGTGTTCTGGTAGCACCTCTGCCTACCCCTTCCAGGAAAAAGGCGTGAGTTTATGTATGTATGTGTGTATATACGTATGCATGTATGTATGTCTGTAAGTTTTTTAGTATTTTATGTACACAACACGGTTTTAAGGCAACTTTAATTTTCAAAAAAGTTATATATTTTAATTTAGATTAAGACATCGTAATAATTTTATTACTTTCATATGTAATCAGTTATTACTTTCAAGTTAAAATAAGATTATCAAGGAGTAATACGGCTTGCTAAACATGAGGAAAATTACATGCTGCCAGTTTTAATGTACTTTCAAATATCGAACAACTTGACTATGAATAGCAAAGTTCGTGTAAGAGTTGCGCTACTGATTGAACACTTCATCTTATTCTTCAGCGTGCACTAAGTACATTCATTAGTATTAATTAATTTTGTAGAGTGTAACGCGCCCTACAACTTGCGAGTTATTTATTAAGTCTGAGTGAAAGTCGTTGTTATCGTAAAAACAGAGGAATAAGCAGCGAGCTTGGATCTTTCGATGAATATTCTATGGTGTTTTAGGAAACTTCAGTATCTGTGTAATATTTATTAGAAAACAATGTTTATTTTGGTACCTGTTGCTTACGTCGTGGGCTTTATGAACATCGTAATATTCTGGCTTTTGTGAGATATAATACTTTATTTTGACTGCTCTTACGTTTGATGATATTGTTTTATAGATGTAGTGGAAAGAGATTTTGATTTTTGCCGTCATTTCTTTTGGCTATAAATTATTCTATATATGAACCGTATTATTATTATCTTTCCAATTTCGATATATTATTTCACAGGAATTTATATTGCTCTACCAACGGGTGCTGCCCAGGTACCTACATTATCATGCAACTGTAAAACTAACTTAAAAGGCGAATTTCAATACAGGATAACAATTTCTTCTACGCCATGTCATCTAATAAAACCATTCATGTAAATATTTTCTTATTTTTCATAAAATTCGTACCCAAAACAAGTAAAAATTTCGGTAAGGTGTCACATTGTCGTCGACAACTTTCGCCTTGAACTCCGAGTCTGTCAAACTGTCTGGATAGGTAGGGGTTAGAAACAAAAACCATTATTTCAACGTCACATTAAAATAGTAGAAGTTAAACGGGTCGGAATAAAGTAAAGATGAAAGGAAAGAAAAGTACTTTATTTTTTAATATGAGTAATTTTAGATGTCAGTGGAAAGTTCGGATTCCTTTACGTATACGACAAAGTGGCTGTAGTTTTCGTCGCAATATGTATTTTTCAACAGATCCTTGAGAAAGGTCTCTCTTATGAAGTTATTCCAGGCATCTCTTTTAGAAATTGTTCCATCCTAACAAGAGTATGTGAACAAGCTAGTATTCGATATTATGGGTGCTGCGTACAAAGTATGCAACAAACTTACAAGTTCGGTTTCATCGCAAGTATTCATTACACAAACTTCATTACTTTGATGTGTTTACTTGAAGACTTTAGCCATTTCCTACAACGGAGTTAATTCAAGTTAGTACATCGAGTTAGCCCTATCGAACTTATAATGTTACTTCATGAGTGTATCAACTTGGTATCTCATTTGCCCGCGCTACTTTTTGTTTGTTGGGGGCATTGTGTACAAATTAGATCCTCTATATTTACGGCCTTATTCATAGACAGTTTTAAAAGCTATTTTTGTTATTGAATGTTTTGTCTTCATCGCTCAAACTGAATTCAAAGTCGTTCGAAAGGGACGAAACATTCGATAACTAAAATAGGTTTCAAAACTGTCTATGAATAAGGCCGTTAGGATTTATGCTGGCAAAATATCTTGCATAATATAAGAATATTAAATGGAAGCTTATTTTACTCGTCTATAGTAAAAAACAATTTAAAACGATAGTAAATGATGGTAATTACAAAAAGTTGAAATTGCCTGGAAGATTAAAAAAAATGTTAGCATTAATTGGCAAAGTTAAATATGGCAAATTAAATTAATAGTTAAAGTTTATCGTTATAAAGAATAAACAAACATTTCAATGGACTATAATCGATATGGATTAGTAATTATTTTCATATATTTTTGGAACAACAATTACCTATACAACAGCTAATATTAAACCCAAAGAGCAAAGTTACATACTGGAAGAGGCCTATGTCCAGTAGTGGAAAGCTGTAGGCAGATGGTAGAGCTTTAGGCTGATGATGATAATGGCCAAAACACAGCTTGCCAGTCAACATATTATGACGGCTGCGTGTTTTATTACGGTACGGGAATCTTTAAGTTCTCATGATATGAGGAGGAAAGTGGGCGGGAGAAATGTCACACATCTTGATAATGCGACACAGATACGGATTTTTACAGTAAGCCAGTCAAAATTGAGGCAGTAGTTACTGCGAAAAAATATTTGCAAAAAGAATATAATATATATCAAACTAGCGGCCAGTCCCAGTTTCGTCTGGGTGCAGATGTTTTTTGATTCTAATCTACACCTGATACATGTTATTTTTCGTACAAGCTGGGATACCCTGTATATGAATTATACATATAAACCTTCCTATTGAATCACTCTATTTATTTAAAAAAACTGCATCAAAATCCATTGCGTAGTTTTAAAAATCTAAGTATACATAGGGATAGACAGACAGCGGGAAGCGACTTTGTTATTATATGTAGTGATATTTAAAACCCTGAGAAAAATCCACAGGCATGATGAATAATCTGTTAAATATCTGAATGCAAATACAAAGCTATTATTTTAAGATTCATGAATTCAGTTTTTCTTTTGAAAATATCTAAACCCGTTTATACCTGTCGCCGACGCTCCACCTCTTATTAAAAGAAAATTGAAATTCTTTTGTGCAATGAAATTTGCATCAAACAGTTTTAATCCGAGTGGGTAGGGGCTATTTATTTCTTCGTCCGGAAAAATTATCAAGTGCTTCTAAATGTTCAATGAATTGTGAATATTTTTAATTTGCGAGGTACTTTAATGTACTTTGATATTTGCTCAGTTTTAATAGTTTTAGAATTTATAAATGCTCCCTGCTTTTGATAGGTTATTAACGTCTGCTCGGAGAGCCATCATCACACGAAATTGAGTAGAAATCGTCGATATAATCCACGTGTAGGTGGTCGCGATTAGCTTGCGTATAATATATCCGATTCCGAGAAAGCCGAAATAATTGTGTCAACTGAATAGACATAACTATCTCCGACTTCTGCGTACTGTTTATTTACTAGATTACATTTAATATAACACGCATTGTAGTTAATTTATTGTAAGGATAGAGATAAATACACAAGTGAAGCATAAAAGAAACAATTAATGTGTCTTCAAGAACTGTTTGCATGCGAGCATAATTCACGCTGAGAAATCTTGCGGATTGTTTTGAACTCGTTCAAAAATATAATTTTAAAAGCGTGCCCCGACGGCATGGCAAAACGCTTCGAATAAATAACTGAAAACTTTTTCAATTTCATCCCACGATCCGCAAATTGTGTTTTGCGTTTGAGTAAATCGGGAAATGAATAACAAATTTCGGCTTCCATAATCAACGAAAGGGAAATTAATTGCGTTTCCTCAGGTTCGCCTGACACGAAACTCTTTTACTTTTCTATTAAGTTGTTGCGTTCTTTTCGCTAAGAATACATTTTCTTCCACACGGTCGAGCCGCGTGTGGAATATCGCCTTTTTGTTATTTGTTGTGACATTTTCTTAGAAAACGCTAAGCTAATTAACGCCTCGTATTTCATAGCATAACAATTTAATTAGTTTGACGCGAAAGGTGCTAATTACGTTTGTGTTTAATAGGAAACACTTTTTAAGCGTGACAGGATTATGCAGCTTGGTAAATAGAATGTAGAAAGTTTAATCGTTTCTATCACAGTTATTTTTTTGTTCAGTAGAATATAATTCGATTTTTGGTTTGTCTCATATTTTTTTGAAGATAATTTTATTAAATTTTGATTGATGGTGCGGTTTATTTTTAGATTCAAGAAACCTATTGTCCTAATTTATATCATAACTGCAGTCAATTTCAGCATTAAGTGCACCACTTGAAAATGCTCATTAATAACAAATATATGAACTCTTTATTTTAATACACTAAAATATCCCACGCAAATGAAGTCCGATTTACCTGGCACGTTTATTTGGCAGATATCTTCGCAGCCAGCAATGCTAATAACACTATCAGCCGCGTCCATAACAATAGAATAATCAAGCCAAATGTTGTAGTATCGAACAATAATCAGGGATCGAAAACAATGTGGGAATAATCGTACGAACCGTTGTGTGAGGAACAATGTCGAGTTTTGCATATTCATCGGCTATTAATTCAGTTTTCATCGGCGGTTTTCACTCGGCGAGTTGATTTTGATTTGGCAATTTACACGCGAGTAAATCTTTGATATCTTTGTTTTGGTGTCATTTTGTGTCGTGTAAATTAAGAGACGGAACGTACGCGGATCTTCTGTGTAGTGGCAAACCCTTGCGGTACTTATGCTAATTTCATACTGAAATCGACTCGATCAAGGTGGCTACGATCCAACATTGTCGCAGAGAAAACCAACGTAAGGCAAAAGTTTGTTTTCATGAGTCATTTCTCTCTTTTTCTTGACCCACAGGAAGTCCACTGCTGAACATAGGCCTCCCCCAAGGATTGCCACATAGACCTGTTGGAAGCGGCCTGCATGCAACGTCTTGGTGCGACCTTAGCCAGGTCGTCTGTTCACTTTGTGGGTGCGCGTCTGACACATCGCTTGCTTGTACATGGCCTTCACTCCATGAGTCATTTAGTAGGCAAGATTCTAGCAAGGAATCTAAAAAAATCTTATCTTCTAGTCTTCTTTCTGTCTCTTATCGAAATGCTTTTAACGCAGACACTCTTATTTATTGTTTTTTTTTACCATGATATAAGTCGATTGACTGATGCAATACCTAATGTTTATATAAATAATTGTTAAATTATATGCAACGTTTGTTGAAATCCCAACTAAACTCGTACATAAATAATCCTAATGCAGAATGCTTCATTATCAAAAACATAACTCATAAAAGCGAAACAACTTGCTTTTAATATTTTTTCAAATTAGTTCTCTGTAAATTATAAAGGTTGAAATTAAACATTCAACGGTGATTTTTAAACGCTCATACCACAGTCGGCTTTCGGTAATTAAAAAGCGAACAATACCACAACATCTGCACTATAATCACGACCACAATTAAATATGTATGCGGAATTTATAATAAATAGGTGTTTTTCACCGGCCACATTATTTGCATCTAATTTCCGCCGTTTTAATCCATTCGAGTTATTCATTTGCTTTTAATTGTTGCCTATAAATGCTGTATTTTCGGTTCTATTTAAATCATACTATTAAAGGCCCATCCCAGCTTCGCCTGGGTGCCGGTTGTTGATTCCACTCCACACTAGATACAAGTTATTTTTCGTACAAACTGGGGCACCCTGTATATGTACAATGCATCTATTGTACATATAAACTTTCCTCTTGAATCACTCTATCTATAAAAAAAAACCGCATCAAAATCCGTTGCGTAGTTTTAAAGATCTAAGCATACATAGGGACAGACAGCGGGAAACGACTTTGTTTTATAGTATGTATTGATGAAAATATAATGTAAAAATCTTAAAATGCAATTAAGAAAAACTTATAAGATGTATGTAAAACTCTGGTGCCTGAAATACCAGCCTATGCTTAGTTTGGGGCCACAGTAAGTAAACAAGTTGCATTTTTATTAATTGTGGTAATAAGTTTTTAAGGCAAAATATGTATTGCAGTTTTAATAAATCTTTTATTTTCATAAATTGAATTAAATATCCTGTACTGCACTGTATCAGCCCATATACGTCCCACTGCAGGGCACGGGCATCCTCTACAGTCGAGAGTAGGATTGAGAATGGTTAGGCCATACAACTCACCACGCTGGCCTAGTTACCTACCTAGTCCTCGTAAAAAACCAATAAGCCTGAATTTGAGTTGCAGAATTAATGTCTTGGTTGGTAAACTAACTCTAGACAATTTCTTGCAAAATATCAATTTTTCTAACACTAAACGATTCCCAGAAAGTGGTCGGTCGTAAAATGAAGTCAATATTTGTGCATCACGCACCCAAATCAAATAATGATGACGCAACGTATGTTGAGGGCAGGTATAAATTATTTATGTAATTATAGGAAAAATCCATTAAGCGACAACCGTATTTATTTAGGTCAAAGCAAGGAATAGTGACGTCTTGATACTTATACGTACCTACATTAAGGATTTCTGCCTACTAAAACGTAGCTTACCCTGACTGTGCTATGAAAGTTTTAGACATAAAATATTTGTATGTTAGAATGGAAAGAAATCATTAATAAAACTATATTGTGGGCAGATATCTGAAGTCATTCATGCAAAGATTTTGGACTGATACGTTTCATAAAAACGGCGAAACATTCATATAGCCCGATTCCTACCGGCTTCCATTTTGTTAATTAGTTATTTTATTTGTCAAACAAATATAAGGTTTAGCGATGAAATATAAAATAAAATGAAATAAAGATTATCAAACAAAATCTGTTAGATAAATAAGTATGTATTTATGTATACGGCAATTGGATCTCTAATTATTTTTAGACTTTGTACTTCGGCTTCACTTTTGAAAATGTTCACTCTTTACAAGAGAGCTTTGATATGCGACGCTGTAGTGGAAAGAGGTCCTTAGTCCCGTACCTTTGTAATATGACAAATGGTTGGCGTAAGTTACACTGATGCGGGTATATCCTTATTTGTATTGCCCACAATAAAGTAGGCCGTGATGATACGACCCAAATGTTGGAACAAATTAATTCATTAATGTCTATTGTAATTTTCTTTTAATACGCCACAAGTGTAGTCAAGGATGTTTTTACTTCGAATTATATTAGTAGAAGGTCGTGGCTGTGTTGGTAACTATGTTCAGGGAATATGTATTGATGGCGGGCTTAAATGTTAGAATGTTTAATAGGCTACACATTATGTGTAGACTGTTGATGTTGATAGTTATAACAGGACGTTTTAGATAACTGAAAGCATGATTACTAAGGCTTAGTTGCACAAAATAACTTTGCCCTTAACTATAACATTGAAAACGTCAATCCCATACATTAGCAATGTCAAATACGTCTCAAATGTATGGCGAAAGTCAAAGTTATGGGCAAAAGTTAGTTTGTGCAACTGAGCCTTAATAAAGTGTTGTCCAGTAAGATAATTGTTTTTTAACACTATTTCTGCATGCTTGAAACTAAATGTGTAATGATTCTGTATTACGTCAGTACGTCAATATAGCGGGTTCATAAGTGAAATGATGTTCAGCTGAATGGATACCAATAACCTAGCACTGGCACCGTGTGTGGAATTACGAAGTCATTCAGTGTAGAACATATATAAAAGACCCAAGCTTCAATTAACTGCCCAGTGCATACCGCGGCAATAAACGAAAAAGCAAACCGAATCCTTTAGTTTTTGGTTAAACGTTCAAAAACATCGTACAAATATTTCTATACAACCGGGCCTTTTAATATTTGAATCAATAGTGCCGTTTCACGTCGAGTACGTTTTACGAGACGCATTCCGGCCTGGATGAAGTCTATGCAGTTGTTGGAATAAAATGAAATAAAATTCCGCGTATAGATAGGGTCCGGCGGGCTCGGTCCAAAGGCATTGCATATTTAATGGGCCCACAGTCGCACTCGCATAGCGTATGAGACATATTGACAGCGGTTATCTCGGCTGATATGCATTTCAGCGTTCGAAATTTAAATTTAGATACGCCAGACTGATGTATTTTAGTACACGCTCTAAGGCGATCGGATTAAGTCCTATTGCTATAGCGAATAAGGCTCGAGTCATATCTGTCAGCATTGATTGGCATTTTACCTATTCAACACAGTGATTCTTGTATGAATTTATGTACGTGAAAGGTAGAATGCGTATGCAACTGCGTATATGCGGAAATTACTTCAAAGTATCTTCTCAACTGAAGGACCTATAATACTACTACGTCGCGTCGCGTGGTCATGTGGAAAGAGACCAGGACGCTTCTGGCTTTGTGATATCTGATGCCGCGCATGATGATCACTATGAGGTTTTAATATTTTTCAATTTGGAATTGCTAGAAACCAGCCCTGCCACATTATCTGCAACGTGCCGGACTAAATGTCTAGTAAATTACAAACTTAACATAACTTAACGTAAAATACTTTTCTTGTCACCTATTGTGTTGTATGTAAGCTGTTGATTTACCAATAAATATAAAATAAAATATACACTGGCTTAAGTTCTGGCCTCCATCGAAATATAGTAAGGGGCATAAAAGCTAAAAAGCTAGTTTTCCCTCGGTTAAAAAATGGTCAGTGGATGCACACCGCTTTCAACTCTGTTTTAGACCCTTGAAGGAAGCCTATACTCATTCGACTTCCTATGGTAAAGAAACATCCACACCAAAAATACCCTAACAAAAGAATTACACATTCTAATTTCACAGTGCAGCTCGTAAAGTAGCTCCACATTAACCGGCGTGTTTGCCTACAGCGTTAGTGTATAATCTTGTTCCACAAACACACTCGTGTAAACACCAGCAATAGGCATATACTTCGGCAATGTAGGTCGGCAAACACGTCCCGGGAGGTAGGAAGCTAAATTCGACATCTATTCGACATGAGTGCCAAATGATGTTATTAGGAACCGTTTATTTGATTAGTCGGTCGTTTTGTGAATTATGTAATGTACGGAATGACAATTTTAGGGACTCTCTCGTAATGGCTATGTTTACTGCGCTCATACTTAATACTTACAAACTAGTGGATGAATTAAATGATTAATTAAATAACTTTTGGATTCTATACTCGTTTATTGACCGTCGGCATAAGTTAGCGGGTATAGCCTACATTCAGTAGTATAAACTAACACTATAACATCAATCATCTATAATGTGTTTTTTTACTTACCGATATGTAGTGGAAATGGGCCTAAACATGACATAAAATGACGTCACATGTTAGTAAATATGTCTGTCGTCGATTGCCGATTCTTTGACTTTGATATTTTTTTGACGTGTTACATTATTGTACAACATGACGCAATGTTGCTCAAGATAACATTTTCGTGGCTTGGAAAAAGAAAAAATATATATTTGTAATTTTTTGTAGCCATTTTATTGGCCTTGGTACACTTTACTAAACAATACTCGTACAGGCGGCTTTATAATAACTATTAAAGAAGTCTTAATATATTTAGTTTTGTAATTAAAATTTTGCATAACTATATAATAACCTAATGCGCCACAGACTCTTTTTATTACGTTTTAATCAACTAGTGGTCCGACCCAGCCTTTTCCTGGTGTAGTCATATCATATCATTAACACACAACTTCGTAATGAATATGACAAAATATTCCGCACATTAAATAATCAACCCCTTGTCCCTCCCTCGGGGGTTCAATTTAATAATAAAAAGTTGCTTAAGTGCATCTTCAGATCCTAGGCTACCCCTGTGCCATATTTCATTACGATCGGTTCATTGGATTAGCTAAGAAAACATAATAGACGGAGACAGAACGCCTTTTGCATTTAAAAGTTGCCTCGAGAGGTACTTATTTCTGAATTATATGCAGCTTATGTCTTTTTACATACCCCTCGCAACTCATATACACAGTTGGATGATGATTGGTGAAGTAATTAAGGCATAAATACGTTACAAACAAACAGAAAAACACACATTCGCAATCATTATTAGAATATTACTTAAGATAGTTACAATTGAAGGTTTATTAGTAGTTAAGCAAATACGACAATATATATTCTATAGCAATTTAGGTTATCCGGCGCGGTCTGTACTATTGTCTAAAATTCCCCTCCGCATATTCCTCGCCGTAGCGATAAGCCGCTGTTGTAAGTGGCAGTAGTTAAGACCAATTAGAAATGCTATGGGCTGCTTGAAATTCGGCCAGTCTGCGTAGTAATTTGGAAATCTAGACGTCCAACAACTCTGGGGGATTGTGGATAATCTGCGTCGTGACGAACACCTGTGTTGGCTGCGTGCTGTTTATTAAATTGTCAGTTTGATAAGAAATCAGTTGTAAAAAGTGGCTGCAGTAACCCAGTAGCAGTTTTTATGCGTTTTATTTATTTATTAATAATTGGTTTTGCACTTGAGTATTATTGAACAATTTTTTATAGCTTAGTGTTTGGTTTATACTTTTTCATTCTTTTTTTTCTCATTTTTGGCAAACGGATATTTTTGAAGATTTTAGAACTTTATGCACTACGAAAAAATTCTTTAGGCATTTTGGCAGCACAATATTTCTTCACATTGGGAATACAATATGTTTATGCGATTACTGTCCCAAATATTCAAGTATTAAAAAATATTTAGCCCTTACATCACTCCCTACAGGGCACGGACATGCATGCAGTAATATCGTTATCGAGACCTGCAAATATTTACCCAGGCGGGTTTTGAATCTACAGTTTTTTGGTACAAATAGTTAAATGTACAGGCGTTACTCAATCGGCCTTCAACTTATCTTGGGGCTACGTTAAGATCTAAAAATCTATTCTGGCATGATTATAACTAGGGCAAATTCTAATGGAATAAAAATATGTTAATGGCCCGCAATTAAAATCTAAAAGGCTTCGGTCAACCAAACAAACTGTTCCCACATTTATTATCAAAAAGAAATGCAAAAATATCACTTTAACGAAACATAAGAGAAACGCTCGCAAGTTTAACGAACGTACGAAATGAAATTACGACGCCGTGGCTAACTTAAAACGAGTCATGTTTTCGGTATTGTAAAATGTATTTTGAGGTTGACAACTTTAAAATATTTTGTGGCGTTGGGAGTAACAGGCATTTAAATTTTTTGAATGTTAGTTTCTTAAAAATCGAATAAATGTTGATGTTAATTATTTGAATAATATGTAAAACAAATTAATAGAATTGAATTATTACCGATTTTTACTCAGTAATTTTGTTAATCATAGTTTTTTGACTCAAAGGTAGCGCAATAATTGCAGTGGCGACGAGATCTTTATCGCTGACGCCTTCAGCCAAATTACAAAATTAACCCTGCCAGCTGCGACCCACTTTCACATTAACACATCCGCGTACATTTTCAAACATATTTAATGCTCTATTTTTATACTGTTTGCGTTAAAAGATCAATTATTTTTATAAAAGGTTAACGCTAGAAAAACGCGCAATGTACCGCATGCAATTACGACTTTGGCGTAGTTACGAATTTAAAAATTTCAGCACAATGACTGCACAAAAGTGCAAAGAAAACGCGCACAAAGAGATTTGAAAGCATCCGTAGCTTGGATACAGCTTTGGACTGCAAATTACAACTGAGATAAACAGAGACTACGCGCTCAGTGTCGACTCTGCCCTCCGTACGCCA
Organism: Theretra japonica; assembly: GCA_033459515.1. NCBI lineage: Eukaryota > Metazoa > Arthropoda > Insecta > Lepidoptera > Sphingidae > Theretra > Theretra japonica. The sequence goes on from CM065937.1 coordinate 7,481,150, forward strand.
GTTCGTAGCGGCTCAACGTAGCGAGCGGACGCCCGTAGTGATCCGTAGCGTCAACGTGCTACGCCGGCGCGTTATGTGCGAGTACGAATCGAGACAGTGCGTCCGCAAACATAAACAAATAGTGATATGAGTTGTGCATCACTCAGTACTGTATTCCGACTGACTCTCCTCATATTGACTTTTGTCGTATCGTGCACATTCGTGGCCAGTGTGGTGTGGCTGTTGCGGACGAGGACCGCGGCCGGACAATATGAGAATTATTACTTGTCGAGAATTAATATAAGCGCTGTTAAAAGCGAAAGCAATAACATGTCGGCGACGTCACCCGTTTCGGATCATTACAAGGACTTGATTAAAATTGAGATCGCGATGCGGCGCGTCGAGGAGAACAGTAGGCGATTAAAAGAGTACACAAAGTCTCTGCTGTGGGACAACAAAGACAAGTCGTTGTGGTGTGTTTTGTTCAAGGACGGCGAAAGGATGGATAAGGGGACGTTGCGGGAGAAAAACAGGCATTCTGTCGACGAGAATTACATACGAATGCTGAGAGAACAAAAAATGAGAGAAGCTTTGATACATCTGAGGCATCACGGAGCGCACCACAGGCGGAGACCCGACGTGCTGCCCAACATGCCGTACATCAAATAATACCACTACCACACAATCGATGTCACCGAACGAAGCGTGCTAATAGTGTAATTTGAGGAAAACGCAAGTACAAACTGCCCAACGCATAGTAAAGCGTCGATTTGTCGTGTTTTAACATGGAAAATAGGGCAGCTGTCAATAATGTGTAATCATAACCATAGCGTATATATGTATCGACATTGTAAATATTTTGTATACCGATAACATGTAAATTCATATAACCAATATGTAAATATATTTTACATGTACGTATAAGTGTAAATACGCCACGGTTTAATGAAAGGTTTGTTGACTTCAGACAATATTTGAATAAACCATCGGAAATTAATTTTATGTTTTTCATTTCGTTTAAATTTCCGCTCGTTTAGCTGTGTCGATTTTTGTTATTTGTACGTCACATAAAATATATTGAATGGAATACTATGATAGTATACCGAGTATAGATAACATTCTTGTGTGACAAATCTGCAGAGACGGGTTCGTCTTTTGTGCATTGTTAGAATGGGATCCTTTTTACCCTCGCATTTTAGTTTTATTGCCGGGTTCCGATAAAATGAGATAAAATCTTCTATAAATAAACGTCTTATAGTCTTGAAGATATTGCGTCTTAAGCTTTACAAACCTAATATGAATAAAATGATCTTAATCGGAATCCTCACAAATTATTTTAGAAATATCGAGATTTGGCTATTCATGTTTTGCAAAAGTGATATTCCGAATTATAAAAGAATAATGTTTTTAATAGACCAAATACCAATAATAATGATACAATATAAATACTACCAGAATTGAATAAACAAAATAACATTCTTATCAAAACAGTAGAATCACAATAAATACGCAGCAATTTCACTGAAAATATATTTATTTGTAATTGAAAATACAAAATTCACACACGGGTGCATTGTTAATGTTAAAATTGCCAATAATTTATAAAACGCGAGTCCTATTGAGTATGCAAGGCACCTGAGCCGCACCTGCACGTTCGCACAATTATCCCATTTCCAGACACCACACTGTGGGGAAAAATAATGGCGAATTATATATTTTTATGCGGGCATGACGAAGTGACCACAATAGACATGACGGTAAGTGCAGTGTACTCCTTATAACTCCGTCTACACACATACAAATATATCACGTCTTTATCCCAAAAGGGGTAGGTAGACGTGCAACCCACGATGTGATAGGGGGGCGAGCCTATCGCCACATCAGATACAAATTTCTGATCCCGGGCTGATAATTAATTGAAAAATCAATACAGCTTTGCCCGACATGGGATTTGAACCCAACACATCAGCTTTGTAATCGTACCGTAGTACGACTGTGCCACCGACGCAGTCGCTCTGTTTAGATAATAGGATCTTCATCTGCTGACCTGGATATTGGATGCCGTTACGCTTGACTGTTTCCAGAGACACAAACCCGAAACACGACACGCACCGTGAGGCGCTATGATGGATCCTTGATCGCGGAGAACGGTAGTTACTACCCAGTAGGGTATATTTTACAACCTGATGTTAGGCTTTGGTCTACCACGTTGGTCTATTGCGGGTAGGCGACTTCACGTACCATGCAAATTCTTATAAATTCTATATGTTTTCTCGCAATGTTATGAAATTCATTGAGCACACGCACCTGACTGAAAAGTCAGCAGGTATGCCCTGAGATTAAAACCTCTACCAACGACTCGGTAATCATCTGGTCCCTTACCAATAGTCCAACACTCTCTTAAATTAAAAGGTCTTCGGGAAAGTTGACTTCCAATGAAACTAGAATTCTTGCAAAACTCTCTTTGATATCCAAGTTTTGTCACGATATTTTTGTTCACCGCTAAAGTGCGTAATAATACACTTTTAATACTTATAAAGTTCGCCAAACCGTATTAGGCCAACATGGTGGACTCAATGGCCTAAACCTTCACAATTGTACCACAATTTATATACGATTCAAATTTAATAGTAAAAGATGTTTAAATAGTATGTGGTTGGTAGTCGGTACAATGTCAAGTAAAGTTTTTACTAAAGGTTTTTTTTACGCTAACAGATATAAGGCATCGTGCACGGCGGCGAAACTCTTTAAACCTATTATGCAAGAATCGGGTTAATAGGGTTTTATAGAGCATGCATCGCGCTCTTACTGTCTCGTAAGTATGATCGCCTGGTACCAGCGCGCAAGTTTTTAGCATAATATAATTAGGTAGGTGTTTTTATCTACATTTTTCATCCGACACATAATTATGTGGGAAGTGTGTAGTATGTTTTAATACTGTATGATTTCTTTTCATATTTTATGATAGACTGACATTTTGAAAACTATATTGTAGGATGTTTTTTTTAATATTGATGAATACATAAATATTTAAAATAAGTTTCACAGACGTGTATAGCTTGAATTGTTAATTTAATCGTCAACGTTCGCTTTTCATATACTTTTCTATGTTACCATACAAAGAAGTTAATATTATTTATTAATTAAGTAGTTAGACCTATTTCACGATGATAAATGTAATAAAAAGGCCTACAAGATCACAAGAAATGGCTAGCTACTATTGCGATAACAACGTGTCATATACTCATGTGTACTCATATAAGTCCCTCATATGTGTGAGGCCGCCTGGGTGCGTACCACCGCAACGTATGTTTCTCCCGCTAAACACCAGTGTAAATACACTGTTATGTCGGAACATAAAAGTGTACAACCGGAGTTTGAAGGACTTTGTAGCCAGAGCAACTACTGGACATAATGAGACTTATCATCTTATGTCTCAGGATGGCGAGCGCAGTGGAATGCCACTGTCCATCTTTTGCTTCTGACCATGAACGGTCGTATCGCTTACCATCAGGCGAATGGCATGCTGGACTTGCCATTCACTGCATAAAAAAAGATCTGACGACTGGTAGGGCAAAATTGTTCTCATGGGGAGATCACGTACAGGTAAGCGATGTATCAAACGTCCATCTACAAGGTAGACAAAGAACGTAATAATGGTCGCAGAAAGTCGCTTTATACAGACCACTGGCGACGGGTATATACGGAAATGTTGGAGTGTTTTATGACCAGCAATAGACTTAATTTGACTGAAGAAGATAATATTTTTTTCATACATATTATGCCAGTATAAAAACATTGGTTGTATATGTTTAGCGTACTTACTTGGTACCCATATGACTCCAACAACAATGCGTAATATCAAGTTTCATTGAGAAATGTTCGGTGCAATTTCTAACAATAGCTAAAATAAGAACATAAGAATAGACTGGGAGGAAACCATACACTTTGCGAGGAGAATATTGACTTGACGTACGTAGCTGTAGAATTATATAAAAGTGGAACTTAGATAATAATATATAAACTCACGACGGAGATTTGTAAGGGGTAGGTAGAAATATTAAAAGTTATCGATCCTATTCCCATTCCAATATGTGATGCTGAGCGGTCTAGGCAACTTACATGTCATTTTCTTTATAGATAAAACTCAAAAGAAAAGTTATGTTGAATCTGAAGTTATATACGGATTCTCATACATACATTAATAGTATTTAAAGCGTTGTGGACTGAGAGTCGGCTATTTTACGTAAATGCGTAGGTTCGATCTACGCAACTAGATTTTTTTTCTTTTCAGTTGGGTATTGTGGGGTTTTGACTTGCTTTTTTTTTGTAAAAGTACAGTTTATTATACTAGCGTTTGTGTGTGTTCAATATTAATTTGTGTTGGATTTGTTAGTACAGCTAAAATTTCCCTCTCAGTTTTATAGATACGAGTTAAATATCTATAAATTTATATCTTAAAGATCGGGTTTAAATGTGGGACTGTTCCTTTCATCTTTACATATTTATATAAAGGAAATGTGGCGTTAAAGTGAAAACCAACCATAAACACTCTCAAGTTCTTTTCAAATCTCTGACAGTCTTGTATTCCAACCAGACTACTTCAAGAAACATGCCAATCTCAACACGAAGGTTCTATTTTATGCACCTTCCGTCCGTATGTTATCGGCTTAGACACTACGTAATGCGGGAAATAGGACGGCTTTCACAATATGCGATTTGAACCAATGCCCATTTCCTTATCGATTCGAGCCATCTGTCAACAAGCGGCTTAAAATGCTCCCCGCAGTCAGCGCTGTGATGTTTGCTATAATGTGGATTGTGCAGCCTTTATCCATGAATTATTAGCCAGGGAATAGTTCTTAATGATTTAATAATTTCCGCCAATCCATACTAGGCCAGCGTGGTGTACTAAATGGCTTTATCCCTCCAAAACGTACACTCGATTGTAGAGGAGGCTCGTGCCCGGCAGTGGGACGTATATGGGCTCATACAGTACAGTATATATTAACTTCTGTCAATTCGTCTGTGTTAGTTATCGATGTACATAATTTATAATATTTGGTAATTGTAGGATTTACGTATAAGTCCGGATTGTAATCATCGTACACCACGGAAAATATGTCATCCATGTAGCTGTTTAGTGTCGAATTTAGTCTGTATATTCGGTTTTAAGGTTGTCAAAATTGTGTCGGTTGGTGAGAGCCGGTAATCTAAATCGATGGTTACTATAGTTGCATTGCATTGTATTTACTCTCAGGTGCTATATTGTCATTTTTTGATGCCAGTAAAAAGGTACTATTGGCTAAACCGTTTCGCTCCCTTCGTAAAAAAAATATGTTGGACATATCCTAGGTAAAAGCAGGATATGGTTAGGAAGACGTAAAAAATTATATTGGACGAAATAAATCGAAATACGTAGCGTGGAAAGTTCAAGTATCATAATTTCAAGATTTTCTGCCAGTTGGCAGACGAACTCCAAAAAAGCTGAAAATGCTTTATACTTTTCTTTAAGCCAGAAAAAGTCATAAAACAGTTGAACATTTTTCGATAAACACGAAAAAAAGTTAAAAAGGAAATATATTTTCCGATAAACATTTTACACTAAAGAACGGTTTATAAGAAATTCTTGAAGTTTCCGAAAGCCACTTAAGCTGGAGTTTCATAAGCGTTTGTTATCAGCCTGCACATTAACCCTTGAAAGAGATTACGTTTAGGAAATGGAAACTCGAGCGACCAGCGGCGCGATTTCCCGGTAAACACCTCGCACCCTTATAGATATACAATATGCCGTCGGATATTAGTATTTTTCACTCGCCTTAATGCCAGAGTGCTGTAGCTGTTAACTATGAAGGCTCGGGCTCGTCATTTTTTATTCGATTAGTTTTATTTGCACAAGATACATTTATTTCTTGGTAGGTCATGTACCGGTGCGTGGTGGCCTGTTGGTTCATCAACCAGACGCGGCTGCCAACATGTTCACGGTGGTGGCGGGTTCAAATCCCAGGGCACACCTCTGACTTTTCGGAGTCATGTGTGTATTGATAGTCAATCACCACGCACTATAACGGTGAAGGAAAACATCATGAGGAAACCTGCATACCATAGCGATTTGCAAGAATTTCTATGGTATGCAAAGTTCGCAAACCCGCACTAGGCCAGCGTGGTGGAGTACAGGGCCTAACCACTCTCAATCGTACTGTCGATTGTAGAGGAGGCCCGTGCCCTGCAGTTGGACGTATCTGGGCTGATACAGTACAGTAAAGGTCATATACGCCATGTCATTAAATGAATGAATAGAAATAGCGACAGAAGCAAGGATTTGAGGGAGACCTTTGCCCACCAGTGGGACAATATAGGTTAAAAAATTATATGAATATTAATGCATAATAATGACATCACTGTTATTGATTTCAGAAATCTTTTTTGTCAAAAGGAATAGATTATTTAACGTTGTTGTCAAAGATGTTTTTGTAAAACGCCTTTGGTTGTTGTAATAAAAGCTAAAGACCAAAGGAGTCTTACTATTATTGAAGATGATGACGTAGTGGAACCATGGAATGTTATCAATGATGACGTCACCCTTTTAATAAAACAACACGGGACCATATCACCCGTCACATAATTCCCACAAATTTGACATGTAGTAAAATAGATTTGGAATATATAAATTCTCTATAGCTGCAAAGAGCTTCCGATTGGCATTAAATAATCCTGTTAAAATGACCACAAACGTATTATAATGCGCTGTACCGACCATTAAAATTGATTTGAATTGAAATATTAATAGGAAAAACCTCAAAGCGGCCAAGCTCTTTAATTAACTTGCATTATTCTATTTATGGCTTATAGTAAGGTATTATGTTTGAATAAATATTAATATTTAAATAACTTTGACTGCCCCGGTGGCGCAGTTGTACTACGGTACGATTACAACGCCGAGGTCTCGGGTTCGTATCCCGGGTCGGGCAATGCGATATTGGATTTTTATATTCATTATCAGACTGGAGTCAGGAATTTGTACCAGATACGGCGATAGGCTCGGCCCCTATCACATCGTGGGACGGAACATACAAGTCGAAACGTGGGGTCCCAGTAGCACCTCTGACTACCCCTTCTGGGAAAAAGGCGTGAGTTTGTGTCTGTATGAGTAAATGGGTCGGCTCAACAGGGTTTGTATTACTGTCTCACAGAACACCCACTTAATGTAACCTCCTTTCGGTCACGTTTTCTGTGTGGGTGTTTGTGTGTCGGTGATCACTTTCATATATTGAGAAGCTTGGTCGTGTCTATTCTATCAAAGGGCTTATTTGGTTGTGAGAAATGGAATAAAATTGCGAAGGTTTGATTATATAAAAGCGGTGCTTATGTCTCGTTTAAAAGCAATTGGATAACCTTTGATAGTACTTCTAAATAGGGCGTGTGTTGTATCTGGTCTTTGTAAAAATAACAAACTAGTTACCACTAACTGTAAATGACGATCGAAAAATATTCAGTCTGTTAACACTTTGTACATAAAAGCTTTGTCATTGTATACAACAATAAGTACAAGAAGGCCCAACTGAACTTTACTGACGTTAGAAGACAAACGAAAGAATAAAACACTCATCCTATTAAATATACTAGGAAAAGTAGTTGTAATTGGTTCTTTGTATGGTGATTAAGTGGATAAATATTTTTTATTCAGAATCACGCGACTTGATAGAAAAAAATCAAATCTTTGTTAATCTTAGATTTTCTAAACATTGCAGCAAATTTTAATGCAGTCTAATAAATTAGTAAAGTGATTTAAGAGGTAGGTAACGTATAGTTTTTTTTATTACTTAGTGGAGTAATCGATTATCTCAACCGGGCGAATCTAAGCCGGACCTCTAGTGAGAAAATAATGTACTAACCGCCTATTAAAATAATTTACGATATTGTTTCTAGTTTCTAGGTAATTACGTCCCCGATGCAGCCATCATTTACATGTCAAAAGTTTGACATATTTATCTTTACCATACAAAACAATTGCGTGCGGAGACTCGGGATAAACAAAATAATTGAATACATAATTGATTAACAGACATTACGACGCGACAGATATTGATTACATCGTGTACTTTACAGGCTTATGTTGGACAAATTGCTGCTATTTTTACTATCGAAATGTAGTTTTATGTCTGTTTTTCGTATTTCGGCAACGGTATTTGTAAATGTAATTTTCGTTGTTTTAAGATTATTTGATTTCTTCGGTGTTGAGAATTGTAAACGCGATGCTGGAGTATTTGTAGATAGCCTGTCATTGTGATCATCGCATAATATACTTATTGATATTAAATGAGAATATTTATTATATCCATGATATGTCATAAATTATTTAGGTTCAGTAACTTTTTTTTCCACTACCATCCGGTTCACAAGGCTGTCTTCGCCGGAGAAGAACGGGCAAGAAACTCTAGCGTTGCTCTTTTCAAAACAAGTTTACATAATTAACCAGACGATACTTGTTTTAAGTTTCACAACACTTGTCATATTGTTATTCTCGTGGTTTATTTATTGCAATGAATGGCGAGACGAGCATGCGAAAACTTTACATGAGTGGTCTGACGTGTTTATATATATATATATATATATATATATATATATATCGATGATGTACAGTAACAAATTCTGTTATCTCTTTTTATCTATTCGTGTTAGTAATTCAGTTGTAAAATCTCTAATGGCAGCTTGTTAGGGTGAACTTAAAGAGATTGTATAGCTCGTGAGGCGAATAATAAATTGGTTAAATAAAACAAATTACTTCTTCACAGAGTGCAGATCTACATTGATTTTTTTTAGGTGCAAACAGCTCTGAATGTAAGTAATCGTTGCCGTCAATAAATCTTCG